>OU823262.1:20312000-21647667 GCA_917490735.1 Dryobotodes eremita
TAGAAGTCGTGTATGTATAGTCACCAAAAGAGATAAGTAACCAGGGCCGTCAATATAGTTGAAGTTTAGTAAGAAACCGATGGATGTTTTCTAATAAATTTTAATTTGATAAATTAACTGTTTGTTTTCTATTAATTAAGTCAAATTTTATTCGAAAATATCCATCGATTTCTTACTAAACTTCAACTATATCCGACGGCCCTGGTTACTTATCACGTTTGGTGACCGTACCTAGTTGAGTACATATTTTTGATATGGGTTTTATCGAGGAGCAGATCTGGGCACCATAGTTGTTATAATTAGGTGGATAGTGAACCTTTTGTAGATCGGTTAATTTTAAATCGGTCACCAATACAGGTTAAACCCTAGCTGCTAAAGTTCATTTTCTATATCACATCTTAAATGTTTCATATTACATTTCATTACTTTGGCCTACTAAGGCCAAAGTACTGAAATGTAATATTTAATGTGTATATGTTTGTGTGTATATTTTGTCCTACTTAGGTACTTGCCTAAGTAGGCCAAAATATCACTGATTTAAGTAGGATTTGGTTAATCAAAAATGGAGTCCCTTTCCTTCTCTATATGAGTAGAGCTCTTTGCACTGTAGTCTAGTATTTTAACGCAATAACAATTTTTTATCGCCAGACACTATGCACCAAAATCATACACAACTTAGCCATATCAAAATGAATACTTCTAAGGTCTTTCACCTCTCTGACCCATTTGAATCCGAAACCTATCGCGTTGCCTTTATCGTATCTCCAAAGCATTATTTCAAACCACAGTTTGTATCGACGTTATCACTAGACCTACTGCATCAGATGGGAATAGAATCTGTGCACTCGCTGTCGCAATACCACCCGCCGAGTGCCGTCCTGTTTGCGTTTACAATATTAAAATCTATTCATACTTGATCGGTACTAGTATTGATACTGTAGTCTAGATAACGTTTGATTTAGAGGAAGGTTTTTGTCGGTACTGTGGTTATAGTTAAGGAAGTAAACATTGAATGATACCGTTTATCCGGACAGTATATTAGAAAGATTCTGATAAGATATTCTTTAATATAACTCTAATTTAATTGAATAATAATTAGTTTAATGGTATATGATTTAATAATAATTGATCTGATGTTAGATAATAATTTGACGTAAATAATATATGATAATATTTTGATGTTAATAATATATTTCAATAATTTAATGTAAATAACGACGTACGACGACGACGTACGTACGTGACGTAAATATTTGCATGCTGAATGGCATAATATGGCTGATCTTTGTACTATACTAACACCTATTGATGTATCATCTACCCATATTTGCAAAAATAAAATTATTCTTATTCTTATTCTTTAAATATTGGTCTTAATAAGTCAGATTTAAGAGACAATATGAAGAAAAAATACTCATCAGAAATGAGATTGGAAAGCCATTCTTAATCAATAGATCAACGTAATCTACGTCTCTATCTCGTGATTGTGTCTCTGCTTGACCCTTTCAAATGAAAAATTTAAGGCTCCTATAAACAGGCGCGACACGCGATGCAAATCGCATGCGACACAAAGGCACCGTTCGTCGCGTGACAGGCGGTACTTTCGTGTCGCGTCGCGTGTCGCGATTGTTTGAAGGAGTCTTTAAACAATGCGGCTTCTCCAAAACCAAGTAGCCAACTCTTTGAGCAAAACCATTACATTTGTGTGTATTCATTCGTATACAAATTTTTATATTTTGCATTAATATGATCCACAAAATTGGCCTTTAAAAAACGAAAGCCTTGTCCATACAACCCTACATCCACGATCACACGACTGAATAAAACCGATTACACGCGTCCGCCTCGAAGTCAAAGTAACTTACACAAGTTGAGGCGTTCGCTCACTGTGTGGAAGCTTTTGACTCAAGACTTGCACCGTGAGTTGGGCTCTTAGTTTTTGTGATCTCTTCACTTACGGAGTTGTTCGAGATTTTTTCTTTAGTGCCAATTAGGTTTGTGTTAACAGTTTTTGTAGTTGTAGTGAAGCTGTTCTATACAACAACAAAATTCCGTGTTTTTAATTTTAATAGACATCTTTTCTTCTATTTTTTGAACTCACAAAAATTATTTTAAGTAAAAAATAACCGGCCAAGTGCGAGTCGGAATCGCACACGAAGGGTTCCGTACCACAGCGCAATATTTAACACTACAAATTAAAAAAACACGTTTTTTGTATGACGATCTCCATTAATTTTTAATTTTATTTAATTTTGATTATTTACTGTGAAAATTACAACTGTCTACCTATTACAGTTCATGCAATACAGCCCGCTGACAGACAGACAGACGGACAGCGGAGGCTTAATAATAGGGTCCCGTTGGCAACCTTTGGGTACGGAACCCTAAAAACGAGAGGTGTCGTGGAACACCAGGTCTGAACGAAATTCCTTTCGCTTTTGCACACTTCTGTTACGTAACAAAAGAGTCGTGACGGTCAAAATGTTACACATTTTGCGGTCTAGCACTCATTAGGCAAGTGTGCAGGGTATTACGTGCGATAAGGAACCTCGTTCCAAACTGTCACCCGGAACTGCTAAGAATAGAAGATATGAATTCAGTTCGGATTATGAAGTTTTCCAAATCTTTTCTGTTTACTCATTTACTGCCTTCGGAGCAGAAAACTTTTGTACTCTTGTTCTCTTCTAAAATCCTCCGCTATTCTTGCTTTTCCAAGTGGTTATCAGTTTGTCCTAGAACTGATTTGGGGCGGCAAATTCTAGTCTTCCCGATAATCATAGATTTATTTTTGCTTGTATTTTGTTGACTCATTCCGAAAATAAATCAATACAGATTTTAAAAAGTCTGTTATAAAACAACCAATTCAATGATCCACGTAGGTAACCTTTTTACAAAGAGAGCAATTTCAGGTCAAATCAAAGATTCCCAGATCAAAAGCGTATGTAGCACAGCCGTAAAATGGAACCGCCCGGGGGCAGTGCCATACGCCGCGTATGTCCGAACTACGAACAATAATTGGTAACCCTTGTATTCCGCGGGGCCTCGGGTCCTGTCCTACCTGTTGTGGTTACGGATTCATAATTGGAAATGCTGTTGATCTCTAATGTTGTGCGATATTTTCTATTTTGAATTTGGATTGGTTTGGCACCATATTGGTTTCATGCGTGGTTGTAAATGATTGCTGGGTTTGTTAAATTGGATAGGGTTAGCAGAAATGTATTGAAAGTTTCAGAATTTTATAGATTGTGAAAGTGTATTTCACCGACCTTTGGCAGTTCACCGTGGGGCATTGAACTCTCCAATAGCTAATTTTACTCAAAGTAACGAACTCTTCATGCGTATTGCGTAATTATCCTGCTATGTCTGATCTTTGGTCGGATAGAGAATTGCCCTGACTTACTATTGAATAACAATTCAAGTAAGTAACAACTTACTTCTAAAATCCACTCGTAGCTTTGAAACATCTGGGATCCCCAGCCATCATCTGATTCCTGAAAAGACAAAAAAAATGTCATGAATACGTGACTAAAGATTGATTAGCAAAATGTTGAAACTTTTATACCATATCCAGTATCTCTTTTTTATTAGGTCTTCTAATAATCAATTAATTGAGACTTTCCGTCTTCCTGTTTTCCACCATTACCCTATTCATCTCATACTCCAGACATTGCTTGTCCAAGTAACTTGAGATATTGCGCTATGTTCGCAGTGGGGGCAGCAGACTTGGTGTTGAAACAGGAAGCAATCTTTCATAGTCGATGTGCTCAGGAAATTGGTAGCTCGACAACAAATCGATGTAATGTTTGAATTGTGTTTAGAGCTTGGTCCAGTGTGTGGCTTTTGTTTTTTAACTGTTTTCAAAAGTGTCGGGGTTGTAATTAAAGAATAAATGTAGATAGATCTGCCGGCTAACAAGAATTTTGCAGTACAGATGCTATCGATAAGGCCTCCAAGACAAGATGGCGTAGGTATCTAACAAGAACAGATATAAAGGTAATAAGTTGGAAAAAAAAACTATAATCTTCAATTAATGCAAATTTAAGATGATATATTTGATGATTTGTTTCTTTGTAACAAAAAGAAACAAATCATAGTTAAGACATAAATTCCTACATTTGGTCAATAAATAAGCATTATTTACATTTACAATAGTCTGATCCGCGAGATTGATGATTTCACTTGTGAGATCAAACATATCCTAGTAGTTTGATGAATCGTGACACTTGAACCATTACAACATGAGTTATAGGTCAATCGTTATCAATCGTTCTGCCAGACTACCCTTTAGGCTTATTGGTACGGATATGACCCAAAACTAGGTAACAAGAGATCAATGGCATTCAAAATAAGCAAAACCTTCAACTCATAAGGAAGTACACATAAACTCATGTACAGCCAATATTTCGCCACCAAAAACCCATCTTCACATATTAAAATGCAATTGAATACCCATTTATTACCAAACCCTTGCAACCATCAATCTTTCTCCTCTTAAAAGTCGAAAAAATTTCAACTCAATTTCAAAACCCGACGTCTAAATAAGTCTGAAGAACAGTTACCATAGTCCTCATGCCCTTTACGACGACGAGATGAAAACAAAAATAAAAACTGCCCACCCAAGCTTAAATCACCTTTATTTTGTTCTTAATAGAGTTGATGTCGATCGCAAATATTGGAGGTAAGTTTGTAACAGGTCGTACAAGACTTGTCCTACTACCGAACTACGCATTCAATAGTGTATATGTATGTATATGTATATGTTGAGGTTTATTTACTTTTGAGTTTTGTTTTGTATGTAAATTATATGTAGTTATAAGCATGTAAGTATGTACTATTGTATGTATGTAAGCGTTAATTGAACATTTGATAGTGTTTTATGATTGTGATTTATGATAAACCAATTAGTATTTCTTTTAAAGCATCATTTTCATAGTTTTTTTTGTCCCAGTATAAATGTCAGTTTATCAATCTAATATCGTCTTCTGCTAAAAGACCCTCCTCTTAGAGCCTCTTCCGCTTAGTTTTAGCCTGACTTTTTTCTCTAATGTCATCTCAATATTTTCTTTTCCCTTATGCTTACTACACTTTAGCCATTCCGAACTTACTGCTGCATGATCTCCAACATCCCAGAGAGACCTACTAATATTTTATCTGTCAATAATAAGTTGTTGTTAAAGATTAGTATATGCTAAGTCTGATATATTTCTACAGCCACATATTATTATAAGAAGACCAGTTCTCAGGCCTAATGCAAATCTGACCTATTAATATTGATATTAATTAAAACAGCTATACAAACCAAGGCACTGGCAAAATTTTGCATAATTATGAACATAATTTTATAGCCCTATATATTCTTGTAGATTTATAACTTGATTCCATTATTTCTTTGAGAAATACTTGTTTTCTATAGTCACATAATCACGTCTTGAGTAGGTTTTATAACAAATACAGACATCAGAATAAAAATCGTTGAATAGTTATTATATTCATCTTCCACAACAGTTTTAAAAGCTCAAACAACAATAACGATATATAAACTTTTTAGATATGACAATCGATAAATTAGATAATTAGTTGTGAAGGAGTATGTCTACCTAGGGCAAGTCATCCAGCTCGATCGATGCAACTTTGAGAAAGAAGCCGACAGAAGGATCCACTTGGGTTGGGCAGCGTTTGGAAACTTCGTCAAGTCTTCTCGTCGCCAATCCCTCAATGTTTGAAGACTAGGGTCTTCAACCAGTGCGTCCAGCCCGTTATAACATACCTTGCCGAAACGTGGACGCTGACAGTCGGGCAGGTCCACAAATTTAAAGTCGTCAGTAAGCGCGCTATAGAGCGGGCTATGCTCGGGGTTTCTTTGAAGGATAAAATCAAAAAGAAAGTTATCCGGAAAAGAACCGGAGTTACCGACAAAGCTTGCAGACTGGATGCGGAAGGCGGAGGACAGGGTATTGTGGAGCAGCATGTAAGAGGCCTATGTCCAACAGTGGACTGCGATAGGCTGAGTTGATTGAATCGATAAATTAAATTTTTAGATATGAAAATGATGTTTTTTTTTTATTTATACATTTGATTATTTATGTACGCAGTAAAATAGATACAGATACGGCATATTAATATTGAGTACAAAGGTACTGCTTATTACTTAAGAAATTTCTTCCAGCAGACCTGCGAAAGGAGAAATAAAAAAGAAATGTAGACATTAGTGTGTGAGAACTAGAAGAGAAGAATTTGATTTTGTGACATCTTAAACTAGAATATTAATTAATTAATTAATTGAGAATTAATGATGATGATGAATATGACGAAATGCAATGAGCAACCCTAGAATTTTTCAAACTTGATTTATATTAGTATCGTTGCATTGAAACTTTTAGTAATAGAAATGTGAGCAGAAGACATAGGTACATTGAAAAAACTAATAAATAGTTACTCTAATGCAGTACAATTTCTTTTGACCCTACTCAAAATTATACACATGCATTAAGCGTCAACTGCTCAACTCATGTTAAGTTCTAGGCCAGCTTTTCTTCGAGTACAGTAAATAAATAATCGATCAAAGAAGATAAATTGGCATAATCCTTACTGAAATTGTTAGTAAGCATCGGTGATCGCGTATCGTTTGATATTAGCAGACAAGGGGATGCTGAAGGAGGTTCTGCTTATGTTACTAGAGATAATAATCAAGATATTAGTAAACATAGAAATAATAACCGATGTGGTTTAAATCATACATTCATTGAATCTAAGTATCAGTTCAGTCCCTAACAACCAAACCTTGAATCTAGAAATCTTACGTCAGAGCTAAAGAAAATGTCGAAAACGCCCACAAATCCTACCAAACAGGTATATACGAATGTTTGTAAACCAGGAATAGAACCCAAAACCTTGGTCACGACGCTTATCCAATAAACCATCGCGCTCTCTCGGGCACTGCCGTGTGCTAATAAAAACCAGTTTGGGAGCTCTTTATAGTGCACGACTCGTTGAAAGAAATGTGGCTCAGTTTTTTTTTGGTGATCAAGTCGTGACGTTTATAGGTGGGTAATAAATTGGGGGAATTAAAGTTAGGAGATCGGCGAACGTGTGTTACAAAAATGATGAAAAAGTTTTAGTAATTTTAAACCAAACGGTCTTCAGAATACAGAAGTATTCTAAAAAGAAGAAGAGAGAGAGAGAGAGAGGTTTTATGAAGAATCATGACAACCCGAATAACATCCTTGCAGATTTTTATTTATAAAACCGAGACAAACAAATAGATAACAGGAAGTTTAAGCAAATGTTCTGTTAGAATAAGTGGATAACTCTGATATTATTAGCGGTGTACTCAGGCGTCGTTGTCTGCTTTTTCGGACAGTGGACCCCCATAAGAATGATTTCCAGACGAAAGTAACAGAAGATAGAACTTATTATTGAGATAGACTGCAATGAAAGACACCAGAAATTATATCCAGTAAAACTTACGATTAGAATTAATGTCTCTGTTAGAGCTGCACCTATAGCCATATCAAATCGTATTGATTTGGTAAAACAAAGGATCTACGTTGTAGCAATTCGGATTTGAGTGAAGAAGAGAGTCGTCCCGTCACCGAATCGTCAACTATAACACAACCTCAACTCGATCACTACTGCGCTACGCAAAACGTGTTTCTAATACGATTCCAACTATAATTTATGTATATTGCTTTTTGTTTCTGGTCACTCGATATGTTAGGCGATTAAATCTCGACGATTTCGAGACGTGGCGCCTCGGAAATTTGGGTCTTGATATTATGAGTACATCGGTGTGTTCTTCATAAAAATGTTGTGCTGTGTGTTGTCCTACTTGCTTTTGGGAGATGGTTGTTGTTGATAATTTCTTAAACGTTGATGTAGAGTCCGTATTGGAGACATAAGAGACAGTTGTGTTCATTTCAAAGGTTCGTTTAGTTATTATCATCATCTGTAATGCACGTAATTCATCGCTCACATTTGATAGTTTCTGATAGTTCCGTTGAATGTCTGAACTGTTTTATTATTGGTACAGCGGCTTATTTGAGCTTATCTTCATTACAAAGCAAGATCACTCGAGTGAAGGCATCACAACAGTCTTATATTTAAGATGTGCGCTAAATTAATCTCTACGATGTTTATCTTTACTAAGTAGGCATTACAATGTAATCCGCACCCTGTGTAGTCAGCTCTGTTACCATCCTAGAAGCCTAGCTGATCTTTAAAGATCTACTAAGTACACCAGTAGACACATGAGGAGAAAATCTTATCATGCATCTTGTGCAAACTTGACAGCATTTTACACTACACAAGGAAAAATCTCAACATACAAACTAAAACACGTGTTAACACAACAAATCTCCTATATTTACAAGAAAACGGTATCAGGTAACACTTAATAAAATCCATAAATGTTTGCAGAACCCCATCTGCGAATTTAAACCCCATAGGCAGAGCTTATTATGGCAATAAGCGGGGAAATTTCGAGCCAGATAAGTGGCAAAACCCACATAACACCGCGTGAGCAGCCGATAGCATATCTAAATAGGCTTTGATTAGCCGTTAAAAGATAACTTATTGACTGTAACTTCATTAAGTACAGTTATCAAGAGATTATTGGGTGATGCGTAGGGATGTGCGTGGGTGCGGTTATTCGATTTTTCGGAATAATGTTTTTTTTGTTATTATTTTGAGAATGAGAAATAAAAAAGCAATAAAAAAAACATAAATAAATTTAATAAATTGACAAAATATTTGATAAATTGATAGAATATTTGATAAATTGATTTTAATATTTGATATTTGGTAAATTGGCAAATAGGTCAAATATACATCTCATTAATAGTTGTCACCGCCACTATGCAACTTAGAGGCAAATTGACCCAAAAAGTATCATAATCCAAATGGTTGCTGCATAAACACTAATAAATAATCTTAGATAGTTATGAGAAATATACGCTGATCATTAATTTAGAGCAATTATTGCTTGATTTTATCAGTAGACTTGAATATTATCTACGTATTGATTTTATTAACCGCAGAGCAAGATACCAAAAATAACATACCTACTTCAAAATATGAAACCTACTCAGAAATCTTATGGTTCTACGTGATTAGGGGCAAATCGTTCACAATTTTTCTCATGTAAGTTAAATCTAGTGTGAGGAGTATCAGGGGCTCAAACTTGGGACCAGTTTTTCGCCAGCCGTTCTTAGTAACCACACTTAACAATAAGCTTATAAAGCTGTCGAGAATCAACAGCTATATTTCTTTAAGAAATAAAAATTGTACAAGCTTTTAATACTGCACCTTCTATAAAAATCATTCTTTAGGTATTTAAAGCATCTGGTTACCACATAAAAAAAGGAATTGAAAATAATCTTAGTCACTTGCGGTCAGCCACCTCATTATACTAAACCTTTTTATTATCTCTAAAATAATCCTTTTCCAAATAATGAGTCAGTTCATTCAGTTACTTTTTTATTTTAATTCTTTGATCGATTTCCAAGTAGTCGATTATTCGGATTCCAAAGTAGTCGAATAATCACAAGTCACAACACTAGTGAGTCATCGGGCGTTTGGAATCGATCACCTTTTATGTTCGGCACTGCCCTATTTACGCAATCGTATTGTTTTTGCGTTGCCAACTGAACTATGATTAAGTGAGTGTACACACTCTCGACAATGCGAATAGTCAGCGAATGGGAATGTATACTTTGTGTGGGCGCATGCTTATGCCTAGCTATGGCATAACATAGCATAATCAGCCTATAATGTTCCCAATTCCCACTGATGGGAAACAGGCCTACTCTCGGTGAGAGGGAGTGGGCTGTAATCCACCACGCGGGCTCAGTGCGGATGTCACATGTATTGGTGGATGTCACATGTCTTCGGATTTTTGGTTCTAGGACATGCTGGTTTACTCACGATGTTTTCCTTCACCGTTTTGAGAGCAGTGGTGATGAAATAATTTATTCAAAGTAAAGTACCTGTCTGGGATCGAACCTACGACCTACAACCCGTAAGTCGCGACCGTTACCACTGGGCCACCACTGCTGCCAGCTGTGGACCAGTGATTAATGTGTTTAAGATGACTTACCATCTTAATCCTTCAATTGGTTCCAAACTAACTCTCTTATCTCTCCGTATAATTTCAACCAAACAGTTTGGTTGCAATGCAATTTTAACTTCATAAAAGTCTGCAGTATCTAGGAAAAATCCTGCACTATGACTAACCCTGTTTGCTTAGAAAAAGTTCTAAGTAGTAACAATAACAAGACACTTACAATTTAATCCGTCGCCTACATCTCCAGACACTTCCATATCAATTCCTACAACTACACACACACACACGCAAACATAAAACTACCTACAAACACAACACACACATAGGCATCTGAAGAAACCGCGTTTACGAGTCGTCGGTCGGCAACACGATGTTTTTTGCATAATTTAATCAACTCGTAGCGATCAAACGTATGTGTTTACTGAAGGGGTATAAATCATATAAATCGACACATTACTCCTCCGTACTGGTGAGTAAAGGGGTTTACAGACGGTTACTGTGTGCGCAGCGTTTCTGAACAAAGATTTCAAGTAAAACGTCCGGAAGTGACGGGATTACTGTTGGAAAAGCATCGATAGATAAATCTCTTGAGTGTCATAAAAACCGACTACTGATTTAAAGGCATTGACGACAGTCAGTCATCAAAGGTGGAAAAACTGGTCGTTCCATTGCTGAGAACCACTACATTAATGATAGCTGCCTAGCCATTGCAACGCTTGCAAACAAAAAAGCACTAGCACATTTATTAAATGTTTTACTAAAGCTTCACTTAAAGTCTCTAAATCACTCACCCTTTAAATTCTTCAACCCCACCTGAAGGTGTTTATGGGTTAAGATCAAGGATGAAGATGAATCTTCTTCCTTGATAATCTTAACCCTTTCCATCGTCGCGACTTCTCCACCTCATGTGAAGCTCCCTAACTGATAGGGACGCATTAGTAGCGACAAGTTCCCGCTCCAGGCTAATTGAGATCGCTTCACAGTTGATAAAGATCCCCCGGTGTGTACGAGAACATACTTATTTCAGCGTGTAGCTGTTTAGGGCGTGAAATACTTATTAAAAGTTTTAAAGACAGCAGATTTTGTAAAATTCTTGAATAAGTTATGAATCGATTGATTTACATAATAAGTTTCGTGTCAAATTGCAAAATGAAATATTAAACGTGTCTAGTTTGTATACATTTTGCAAAAGAGGTCAAAAATGGTCAGAAACCTGAATAATGGCTATTATTCTCAACTACGGTTTCTGTCGTATACTTCTTATTTGAAAAGTGATTGTCCAGAAGGAGGCTGCCGAGTAGGATCATGAGAGGGCTGATCCTGCTCGGAGAAGAAGGCGTCGGGGAGGCAACCGCCTGGACGCCTAACACGCTGAAATTCCACCTGCATCACTTAAGGCAAGCGGCAATTTGGGGTCACGGGCGTTTAGAGTGGGGACTATGTTTGCCCACCGAGTGATCTCAGGGAAGACGGCGTACAGTGGTCACGTACTGCCTTGCACTCTTGCACAGTTAGGTTTTGGGGAGACCCCTTTATAGTCTCCCCAGAGTTGTGGCCTACAAGGCGTTCCACAGACGGGGTTTCGGATCGGTCTTTTGAGAGGTGAGGTAACGGTGCCCCCTTCCATATGCAGATGGTGACCACCGGGATGGTTTTAGTGAAGTAAAAATCCCACACTCCCCGGTCTCATCCCCAACGCCCGGGCGCCTTTTGAAGGATTCCACTCGAAAACAAAAAAAAAACAAAAGAATTGGGTCTATTACAATAAACCCCTTTTAAAATCAGCAGCCTACGAAGTCTACGAAGCAGCAGCAACAGCATTCTGAATGTGATTGCTGCCCATTTTGACTGTCCTTTCCAGAATCAGTGGATAAGGACAGCCATAGGCATCAGTTTGATATAGGTGCTAACAATACTAACATAATTTTAGGTAAAATTTTTTTACAAACGCACTAACAGATTATCTTTGTATGTCTTGTTTTTTGTGATATTATGTGATAATATGGAGATTCTCTGAAATAAATAAATAATAATAATAAAATAAGTAGGTTCATATAGTCGCATCTAGTTATGAGTAATGTAGATTGAAGACTCATGGTTTGACAAGCTTTGGCTCAAAGCTACTAGGGATCGCTCCACGCTTTTTAGGGTGCGAAATGCTTAGTTCAATACTGTAAGGGTGCAAATTGCTTACATGGTTTTCAACGCATATGTTTTGGAAGTTATTACAAAGGGTTGGATACCTGTTATTTTGCATAATGTGTAGGAATTACATTGCGTAAACCTATGGGGTTTGAGTAAGCATTGATCACACTTATTGCACAAGACCTGGTTGAGACTGGCACAGACCAGGGAAGCACAAAAAGGAGGAGGCCTTTACTTAGCAGTGGGTATAACAAGGCTGCCAATGATGATGATAACGATGATTGCGTGTTGATCATTTTAATTATATTTCAGTTTGTCTTATTTCACTGTAACATAATGATAAATAAATTAACATAACTTTGAAAAAGTATCATGGGCATTTAAAACCGGCAAATTGTCATTTTTGCGGCCGGTACTTCAATCTGCAGACGACTAACTTTATTACTAAGCAACCTCGAAATACTACAGACAGTTTCATCATTTGAACATAACATTGACTCCATTCGTGGGTTAGTATGATCGTCCATCACACATATACTGGCGGTTGCCGAGTGAGTCACAGGCAGTAGACGGCAGTTCAGACTTTCACACAGTTTCGATACAACGCGCTCTGGTTATCACCAACGTTGATGTTTTTGTATTTTGTGTACATTGCTGGCTGAGATTTCATGATTTTAAGTAGTTATTGTGGCTGAAGTAGTAGTAAAAGGTTTAGTGCTAAAGAAAACTAACATCGTATACCAATTACTGTGATTGCTTCTATTTTCATTAGATAGTAGTTTACATGTTAATTTTGTACCAAAGAATGAGTTATTTTGAATAAACGTGTAACACTCAGTAATAATGACTTGTTTCTAGTGTATTTCTTGCAATGAGATAGCCCAAACAACCTGAAACAGCAATTATATAAATAGACACAGTATTGAATCGAATTTTGTACACTTCCTTTTTCAGCCTCTCGACAGTTGGCATTGTTGCGATTTGATCCATAATTAAATTACAGAAAACAAAAGAGTTCTATATCAGTCCAAAGTCGACTTTTTCAAACAACTGCTAAGTAGGTACTAAACCCCAAAATCATTTCGAAAATCAAACTCGTAAAGATACCATTTTGAGTCACACTGTTTATTTTTTGTGTTACTTTAAAATTACTATATATTTTAGCCTATAATATTCATAAAGTCATAAATTCATAATCTAGCTAAACAGTCGATGTAAGTCATCCATTTCTGTAGCTTGCGCATGAGTCACTCACATGCGTGCGCGCATCGTAAGGTGTTACGTACTGTGAGTCATTTTGTTAGCTTTTTATTACTATCGTGTTCACTAGAGTTATCTTTACTGCCGGTTTAAGTGATGTAACTTAAGTAATAGTTTTAGAATTATTAGCTGAACGATTGTTGAAGAATTTTTCATAAACTTAGGTAGATTTGAACTGAAAGAATGTGACTGATTCACCAAGATGTCTTGAACCTTGGATTATCACTCAGATTATCACCTACTTCACCCTTTTTTTTTTTTTTTTTTTTTTTTTGGGTGGGAAATCATCAAATGACGTCTCCCGCTCTGGGCGGAGCGGAAGGGCGTGTCAGACTCTTACTGACTAAAACCCACCCGTGTTCCTTCAGTTGCCTGTGCGCCAGGGCCACGGTAACTCTTTCGAACAATCCGCGACCCCGGCAGGCATCGGTCCTATCGGACCCCGTCAATGGTGCTGACATCTCTTTGAGGCGCGCGTGGAACACGACGCGCCGTCGACCCGGGCCTGGTCCTTACCGGACGGCGAGCTGCCCATTGCTCGCCGTCCGCAAGCCCGCGCCTACGGTGGCCGGGAGTCGGCAATCGACTCCCGACGCCCAGGGTGTCTCCTCCTCCTGCGGCGGCTAGGGGCGCGAGGGCGCAGAGATTGCCTCTCCCTTTCGCGCTCCGCCTCCTCCTTCGCGACCATTACTGCTTCGCAGAAGGAGGTGACGGCTTCCCATTCCCTCTCGCTCCGTACCATGGCCTGAACCAGGGCCAGACGCGAGAGGTCGCCGCCGCCGATCGCCGCCACGAGGACACGGCGGTGCTCCGCCCAAGCCGGGCAGACCTCCACCGTATGCTCCACCGTGTCCTCCGGTCGATCCACGCAATGATAACACCCGGGCGTTTCCTCCCGCCTTATCTGAAACAGGAACCTCCCGAAACAGCCATGTCCGGTGAGGACCTGCGTCAGGCGGAAGGTGAGGACGCCGTGGCGCCTCTCAAGCCACTCCTCAAAGAGGGGTCTTACCGCCGCAATTGTGGCGTGCCCTTACTTCACCCTACAACTGAAAATCTGGTAATTTATTAACATCCAGATATTATTCTCGCATTGCAGAGCATAGGTTTCTTTACCAACACGGAACAAAAGTTAAATTGATGATCACCATGATTATTGCTGTGAAATATGCCAACTTTGCCAATCAAGGTATCATTGCCCTAAAAGTAATTATTTTATAGGCAAATCTGCTGATTTGCTTATAATTTGCTTTTAGGGCAAAGATACCATGATTGGCAAAGTTGGCATATTGGTTGGTATATATACCTAAAGCAATTTATAAGCAAATCCAATAGATTTGCTTATAAATTGCTTTTAGGGCAAAAATACCTTGATTGGCAAAGTTGGCATATTTCACAGTAGCTATTTCAGCTATTTAGTTCAGGTTCCTTTGGTTTTTTTTTCTTTTCTTAAACATAGTGAACCTCGTACTTCCCAAATTTGTAACTTGTAACCCGCTGCCAAAGAATCTGTTTGTGGTTCACATAAGTACTTGCTTAAAGTGATCGTCCTAGATACTTTCATCAGAAAATTGTGCCGAAACGAAAATAGCAATTTCCTCAATAATGTCCTACTATCAGAAATCGGACCACCTAGTCCTCTCAATTTAAGATAATAGCCGTACATTCGATCATTTTACCTGTGATAGGCCAAACAAAGCCGTGTATGTTTTGTGTTTATAGCGTAACCTTAGACCTTGCGGGGGGGCGGGAGGGGACGGCGCTGATTTTTAATTTAGATAAAAAAAACGTAAAAAGTAGATGCCATCACTTAGCATGCGTGCCAGCGGCGCGCGGACTTGAGGCAAAGAATTGTGGCGGCAGGATAAGAAGTTATTTAGTTGTGTTGAGCATGCTTTTTGTAAGTGTTTTGTATTATTTTTGTATTTTGTATTTTACCTTAGGGGCACTATGGAGCGAGGACTTAGAAAAATTGTCGTATATTTGTTTTGGATTCTTATTTTTTTGTATTCTTTACTGCTCATGGTGCCCCTAAGCGTATACTGGTACTCCTACTACTCCGCCCCTAAAGCGACCCACTGACCGAAGTATGCTCATATTTATGATTATTTGAACAAGATGTGGACTCAACAGTAAAACAGAGCAGGTAGTATTGATTATTTTTATTAACTATCATGATTTTTAGCACAACTGTTTGGTACAAAGAGTTTAAACGTCTGCAGCTTTATAATAAAGAAAAAGTCTACTCTTACAGTGCGTTCCACCACACTTGTTGTTATGTTGGATACTACACCTAGTTGCTGTGTCTATTCTCAATCTAACGCAAATGTTTCAGATTGTATTTTTTTGAAAATGGCACGATATTCTATACAAACAATTTACTGCAAATGAAGCCAACATACCTGGCGAAATGTAGATGACTAAGCACCTGTGCCTATCTCTTCGAATAATATAGGGGTGATGTTATGTTTATCCGAAACCCAGAAATTCACTATTCACGTTGAGCTCCTTATGTTCTGAGTTGAGATGCACGATTACTGACAAATGCGTGCACTGACTGGATAGGTCCACTCAATCTGTGTGGTTTTTCCTCAAAAGTCCATTTCAGACACAAATCTACACGGCCACTCATGATCTGACCAAGATTATGTCTGGACTTTAAAAGAGACTGTGACCTCTGAGTTTGTTTCGGCCTTTCTTCTCAGAGTAGTTGGATAGGAAACGCCGACCTCATCCAGTTTTTAAAATATGATTGACGTGTAAAAGTGTTTGTACAAACCTACTTACAGAAATAAAATCATTTATCATTTATCACTAACTACCGATTCTATACAAAAACACAGATAGGTTTTCTTATCCAGTCCTCACAGCATCCACGCTGGTTACTCTTCCATACTTCACATCCCCGTGGCCAACATTATGGGAGAATGTTTACATGGCCCATTACGAGCCATGGGAACAATGATGGCGGCCATCATCGCATGACGTCATTAACGTGACAATTGTACAAAGCCACGGGGAAAGCCTTTGTTTGTTTATGATTAGACTTTTTGTTTATGGTGCTAGAAAGTTATGGTGTGTCTTTGGTTTAATTTTGTAATTAGAAGTGGGTTTGTGGAATGATATGGGGGTTCTGCTGTCATGTACTAAAATGGCTATTAGAGTTTGGCCAATGAAAGCTGGCCACGAATTATTTTCAATACTTTTAGTATGGCAACATTTTAGGACTATCAAAATTGTTACATTGACGTTTCGTACGTGAGTCATCTTGTGTTTATGTGCCTCTTATTTTTGTTGGTTCTGTTTAAAATATAGCCGAAAACAATCAAAAGTTCTACGAGGAAGCTTTTACATATTTACTATGATTGATAAATACAAAGACGTAAAAAGTGATTTGAATCAGAAATCTGCAGAGAAAATACGACGACTGCTTTCAATCATTTCACTTTTAAGTTAGTTTTGTTCTTTTCAGATGTAAGTGTGAAAACACCAAGAATAATTAATATTGAAGGGTCTAAAAATCACGGACAGTGGTTTACTCCGGGGAAACAACGTCCCCATGCAGCAACAGTTTATAATTTGGATAATTTTGATATTTCGGCTTTATGAAACAAAATAAACTAAATTTATGGTGTGAAAAAACAAGTCCCAACATTGAGAAGCCTGCACAATGAGCTGAAGGTAGCAATTAGATTTATGGGATGCCTTGAAACCCTTAGATTTTTTTTACGCAACAACGGGTTTGAGTTTCAAAACAATAAAAATAAACGGGCTTTGCTTACAGAAAAACATGATATTGCGGCATGGAGACACAGATTCTTGAGAACAATACATCAAAAGAGACTAGAAGGTAAACATATTATTTACCTTGATAAGACATATGTACTAGAGAACTATAAAGTTATACAATCATGGCAAGAGCCACTGTCACTAGTAATACAGTATATCGTCAGGAAAAAGACATATTTTGATGCATGCAGGATCGGAGGAAGGGTTTGTGCCACGTAAATTATTGGTATTCAGCACAAAGTCCAAATCAGCTGACTACCATGATGATATGAATGCCTTTGATAAACGACGGAAAATTTCAACGCATGGGGTTTCAAATTAATGTACTTAATCCATGGTAACAGGCTACGCGTCGATGTCCATGCCATCCTGTATATAAAAATCAATTGCCGCGCGTTAGTCTCCAGAAAATTCGAAAATGGCTCGACCGATTGTGATGTAACTTTGGTAAGTTGTTGTGTGCGCACTGGAGATGAATCCAAAAAAGGAAAAGGTATTGCAACGCATGGCGGCATTAGCTAGTTATTATATAAATATGAAATACATAATATTTCTTGAATCATTTATTATTTTTAGATTATTTTTTTATTTTAGAGTTGATACTATTTATAGTATCAACTCTGTTTAGCCAGGGTTCGCAGTTCTTGATTTTTTTTTAAATTGCCGCTTTTTTCTTTAACAGCTTTCGTTGGTCAAAGTCATTTTGCCAGCCATAGCCAGCCATTTTAGCCATTTTGTTATTGCCTTGTTAATTTCAGAAAATTGTCATAGTGATGAAGGGACACATTTTCAAGAGACTAGAGCTTTATGGTGCGAAATCGCAAACATGCTGTGAATAAGCATGGTTATCATAACTCCTTTAGGTACTTACCTAGACAATTACACTTACGCCCGCAGACAGGCGCGACGCAACGTCAACAGTGCGACCCGATTCTGGTAGCACAATTTCTATGAAGTTTTCTCATAGAAATTGTTTTACTAGAGTTGCGTCGCGCTGTCGCGTCAAGCCAGTCCGCAGGAGCATTAAGAGCGGGTAGTAACCAAAATTGCCTATCTTCAATTTAATTTTTCATGAAATTCATAAGACTTAGGTATAAAATAAAAATAATATGAGTAACTACATGATATTTTGAAACTTTTTGTGGAACAGAAACACAATACGTTAAAATTTTCTCGATAAAATAACATCACGAAGTTACCCCTAATTTTCACGTTTTTTCAATTTGTACTTAATATGCTAATGACTAATAGGATATTTTTTTAATGATTATCTGTATCAAGACAAGGCGAAAAAAATTGTGCAGGCATTTTTTGAAATTCCTTTTATTTTTGGTATTATTACGACTACAAGCTTTAAGCACTTACGACGTTTTTACCTCGTGGAAGAAGTCATCTTCCGTCGCACGTTGCGGGAACTTCAAGCGTATTTTTGTTTCACAAATCACAATCAGTCGCCGTCGCTCTGTTGAGACGAGAGGACTGCGCTTGAATTTTCTGCTGCTCTGCGATTTAATTTATTTGCGTAAATAATATTTAATAATAATTTAATAATTAATACAATAACGTAATTTATCACATTGTTGGAATGAAACTGTGAAATACAAAACATGAAAAAATCACTAAAACCACTTCCGAAACGATTATTAAAATCGTTAAGAATTGATAAACTAAATAAATACCACGGCTAAACTATAAAATAAAAATATTATAATAATTCAATGTTGATATTTGAAAACTCAAGATGACATACAATTATTTGACAGATTTTTGACTGGTATAGTACAACTAGCGCCATTGTTCTCCACTTCAGTCAATTTGCTTGCGGAGAAAATATACAACATAGAGTTCGTGCTGGAGATTTTAGATCTTATTACTATTAAATAAAGAACCAAATTCGTTTACTCCCACTTTCGTTGACAAACTTCGTGTAAGGGTAACCTTAGACGACCCATTTCGAGCGACTTTTGACCAAAACCCCCGAATCAAGTTGAAACTCAAAATTTAACATATGGGTAGGTTATTGGTATAATTATATTATTGGAGTTTACAAAATAAATAAATCGGAAAACTAAAATAGGGTTTATTGCGGACACAAGTACCAAACGGTGTGCACGGGATATGACAGTTTTCATACGGATAGTGTTCTCGTGACTAGATCTCTTCTTATGGTGGGGATGAGTAAAGATTGTGACGGATCACAATGTTTGGGACTGTCGGCTTGCTTTTCAAAGCTAAAGTTTCAACAGTTACAAAAGAGGAACCTAATAAACTTTCGACTTTCTTTGGCACCCGTATTAATAGATGCCAATTATTTTGTTCCGAAATTGGCCTGTTTTTCACAAATGTTTTCGGCGAGGACTTTTTTCTACTCGCGCTCCGCGCAGGATAGGTTTTCATGACACATGCCATTTGACTTTGCACAATACAGTGCAAAATCCACCCTACCAATATTATTTTTAACTTGGTAACACTGTTGCTAATTGAATTTGCACGATCCTGCAATGCAATATCCACGATATACCATTATTTTTTTTACTTGGTTAACACTGGTTTCCACGAAGACGTCGTGACCTCCAACTTGTACAAGGCCCTAAATAAAATTTGGTTACATTGGAATTTGAACTTTGTTACGACAGCATTTAGTTTCTAGTTCCAAAACATGACTATGATCTAAGATTATGAATTCAAGCTTAGCGTATAGTATAGGCAAAATAAACAGATGTTTTACCTACTGAAGAATTTCATTGAAAATAAAGGAAGTGGACAATGGTCATACTTCGTTTAAATATTTTAATTGAAAAACCATTCGAGGTACCTATTTGTGCTGTGAGACCTTGCTTCTTGCCAAAAAATCATGATTCTAGGTCAACGGGATGTATCATATGGATTTTAATTTATTTGCGAATGTTTATTTTCTTATTTTATTGACATTTTTGTTCAATTGATTTCATTTTCTCAAAGTAAAAAAGCGGAAGGTAAGTAAGGGATGCGATTATAATTATACGCTTTTATATCATCCAAAAAGCAATTTTATCGAAATTGTTTTCACCATCATGTAGGTCATGAGTATGTAGTATTATAGTACTTTGATGGAAGTGCTTTGCTTTTTAGAGTTCGGTACCTCAAAAGAAAAAATCGAAACCCTTATGGGATCACTTTGTTATCCATCTATCTGACCGCTTATCTCAGGAATGCGTGGGGGTATCAAGTTGAAATTGACATCAAATACTTAGATAAACGGTCCTTTGGAGCTGTAAAAGAAAAACGAGCTTCTAAGACGTTGACTTAGTATCTTGGCATAAATTGCCATTCATTTCGCATATCTTGACACTCGCAAATAAATTAAAACCCATAAGATACATGTCGTTGACCTAGGATCATGAAATTTGACAAGAAGCAAGGTACAGGAATAGGTACAGGAAAGTATCTGAAAATTGTTCAATTGTAGTTATGTTACATAATGTATGGAACAATATTTTTTCAACTACAACGTTAGGTTTGTCTTTCAATTCGGAATCGAAAATTTATAGGCCGTATCTTGAAGTAACATTTAGTCTTTATTTCATTTAAGTCAGTCTAATCTCCAATCTAACATCCCACTAGCATCGGTAACAGATTCACGGACATACAATAATATTTAATAATATACCTACTTGTACACATAGGTAAATTGAATAAAACAGTTTCATCTGATTATTTTGCGTAGACACACTACACACAAGATTCAAATTCAAATGCCTAAATATACGCCGGGCGAAAAGTTTCTGCTGGCGGGAAGGGATTGTGTTTTGTTTTTGTCGTGTTTGATGAGAGGGGTAGGCAAAGAGGCGCGGGTGAAACTTGATTTTTTTCTGTCTTGCTGCGCCCTCTTAAACCTTTTGATCTGACGATCTATTCAGTAAAAACCAAACCGTGAAAAATTAGTTTAAGTGAGCCTGAATTGAATCAATTGAGTGAGTTAATTGTGTCAATCTCTACCATCAGGTGATATCTAACTCACTTCACCAAAGTTTTCGAGGTGACATTTTTACAAAATAGCACAGCTGTAAAGCAGGTCAAACGACATAATTAGCTTACGGAAATACCGACAGCCAATCAAATGAACGGAATCGGATTTCAGCGGATTAATAATTTGCATCAGCCTTTCAGGAACAAGCTTAGTGAGTTAGTTAGTTACTATAAAACTATAATACTGTGTGATTCGTTTCCCTGTGTCATACAAACTAGCTTAATGACCACGTATGCGGTCCTCCAATCAGGGATTATTTCATTGTCTGTCCACACAGTTTGTTAGCTTTTTTGCAACACTAGCCAATTTTATTACTATGTTTTTAGATTGGAAGTTTTTTTAAATTTAATTCATAATTTTCAAGATATTCTTTTATTTTTATAGAGCTGTTATTACGTTACGTAATATGGAACCAAAGAGTGATAATGAAACATTGTTACCAAAAAAATAGCAAATATTTAGGAGGAATATATGCTATAATAATTTACTTATATCATTTAACTCATCAAGCATCGTTAATGAGACACAATTAATTATCTATTGTTTTGGCCCTCTAGCGGGCCACCTCGGGCCTGACTAGCTAAAGAGCCTCACATCCCCTCATGTTCAGGAAAAATATGACGAGTTGGTTTGGATACCTACCTAATTGTTTTTATGGAATATACATAGTTAAAATCCAAGATTAATAAATTTTAGAATAAATTTTACCTAATTATAATAATATTTATTGTATTTCTTTTTCAATAATAAATCTTGAAAAACATACTTTTATATGTCATTTGACTTACGTACTTACACCATATTATGTTGTGGTAAAATTTACAGAACTTATAAAATATTAACATTTTAACTACACATATGAAACTACATTCTTACAAATAAATAAATTCTGGTTTAATACCTACTGACTAAGCCCGAGTTTTCGGACTGTGTGTCAAAAGAATGTGTCTTTGTAAAGTAAAACAAAATATTTTAAATTCATCAGCAACAAAAATAGCTCGACGGTGCATGAGGCACTTTCATTTGATCAAAAACGTTAACATTTTAGCTTTTGTGTACATTTAGAACATTAAGTATGTCACGAGGGTAAGCCCATTTTTTTAGACTCCAAGAACTCCATAAATGGCTATGTATTCCAAAAAAAGTAATTACATGTTCACGATTTTCTTGATCAATTTTCTGGATTGACAACTGATTGATAGATTGACAAATGAGGTATTATTGAATATACCGTGGTCGTGGAAATGCGTGGGCTGTTTCCAATTAGTTTTTTTGTTGTCATAATAACGTAGTCATTGGATCGTTTAGATGAGAAATAATAAATACTCGTAGTGCGTGATGCTCATTATTTATTTATGAGTTTTTAACCGACTCCAAAAAAGGACGAGGTTATGCATTCGGCGAGTTTTGTTCTAAAGCACAGAGATTTCACTTGTCAAGAGTATTTTCTATTTTTGTCATGTTATTTGACAAAATCATTGGTTTGCGAACTTTTTCAAGCAATCCCATAACATTTAGGAGGTTTTAGGTGACCTCGTATTGTATAGGATTTTCGTACAGTGAGAAGTCAGCTTATACTGGAAATGTATAGTTTGATACGTAATCGTGCATACCTTTTTTTTGGGTGGGAAATCATCAAAAGACTTCTCCCGCTCTGGGCGGAGCGGAAGGGCGTGTCAGACTCTTACTGAGTAAAACCCACCCGTGTTCCTTCAGTTGCCTGTGCGCCAGGGCCACGGTAACTCTTTCGAACAATCCGCGACCCTGGCAGGCATCGGTCCTATCGGACCCCGTCAATGGTGCTGACATCTCTTTGAGGCGCGCGTGGAACACGACGCGCCGTCGACCCGGGCCTGGTCCTTATCGGACCAAGCTCAAGCAAAACAAGCAAAGCAAGTCAGCTTATACTGGAAATGTATAGTTTGATATGTAGTCGTGCGTACCTGTGCTTGTAAATGTATATCTTTGAAAGTGACCAGGTAATCCAGACGAATTTATATTTTATCCGGATAATAAGTACCTACCTAATTAAACAAGTACAAAGAGCTAAAGTAAAGTCACCACAACTCCCTCAATTATTAAAACACAGCAATTCACCGCTTTCCCCGGCTCTCCTTTATTCTCCACCAAACTGCTATAGAAATATTAAAGAGTAACACGCTATAAAAGACTGATATAATAAAAAAAAGTTTCTTCGTAAAAAAGCAGTGAAAAGTAAGTAATTTATTCAGCAACGCGGAGTGTGACTGGTGCCGTTTCTTATGCAAATCACTCAGATATTTACGAGGTAAGGGGTTGCGCAAAGAATAACTTTGTAAGCTTTACAGAGGGGACAGCCGTTTGGATGGGTTTTTGGGCTCGTTTTTCAACAAAAAAATGGCGTGTCACGTGTTCACTCAATGTGTCGAGATTAGCGGGAGATTTTTAGGTCTCAGTTACATTTTGCATGTGAACATTCAAAAATATTTCAGCTTAAATTTTCCCGGTTTAACTAGCCGATTGATAATAAATGTATGCTGTTACCCAAAACAGACGACTGATTACTTGCTTTTGTTGAAGCTGTAGACTGAACATTTCTTGTTTACCGATATACCTGTAAACTTCTTCAAGACCATTAAGCTAGTTTTGTTTGTGTAGGAGTCTTCTCCTTTCGAGTCAATGGCCATATCCTCCTAATATTATAAATGTAAAAGTTTGTGAGGATCGATGGATGGATGTTTGTTACTCTTTCACGCAAAAACAACTGAACGGATTTTGATGAAATTTGGCACACAAATAGACATGACCTGGCTACCCACCTTGGATCCTAGATCGCAGACAAAATTGTGGGCAACAGCTAGTATATTATTATTATATATTTATCCATCTAACATCTATAAATCTATTTATCTCGATACTATCTAATTGCTTTTGACCATGCACAAGGTAGCAAACTGCTTTGTTTTACTCATTTAGCCGGTATAAAAAGATATTAATATGGGTTCACGTCGATATAGTGCAGCGGGTCGGGACTGAAATCATGATCCCTTTGGCTGTAAACGCTTTAAATCGTTTCTCCTCATTAAAGTACGCCATTCTTTTCGCTGATAATTTTGACCACCTATCTGTTATGTAACCCACTTCATATTTCCAAAGCAGTGTCGCGTCTGCACCACTTTGACCGCATCACGCTCAGTGCGCGCGTGACGTCGCCGTCGTGGACGCGTTTTGTGAATAATTGTCGCGTAGTTCAACTAGCCACACCTTTACTAGCGTATGTTTGTTTTAATATACGAGAAACTAACTACGACTGCGGCTTCGTTTGTGGGGAAAGTTTTTTTTTTCTGGTAACCGTTATCGTCTACTCCTTAATTAAAAACTCATTTATTGATTCAATCCACTTAAGATCATATTATGATGTACATTTGAAATAAAATTATTTTTTTTACATTTATATCTGTAATTTGTATGGTGTACAATGTACATAATAAAGAGTATTCTATTCTATTCTATTCTACTCTATAAAATTAAGTTAACATCATAAAATAAAATAAAAAAATATTACTAATACATGCCCCTGAGTCATTTGTTTGTTTGTTATTAATAATAATAATAATCATATAACAATGGTTAATGTACTGACAATCAAACCTGTTCGCAAATACTCTCAGGGTGGCGTTGGAGGTGGTCCAAAGCCTGCGCCCCAAAGATATGCACCGCTTTCGCATCGTCGCCGTCATGTAGAAAGAGTCGACACAGGCGTCAGCGAACATCCCAACGCGCTGCAGTGCCGGGGCAGCCCCAACAACACCCTGAACACATTATTATACTGAACACGGAGAGCGATCTACTGCTTCTGGGTCTATGACCCCATAGGCATAATACAAATGCATTGATGGCTGCCCTTACTAAAAATGCTGGAAGAGTACAGGTATTCAGCTGCATCCAGTTAGACTGGAAGCCGGCCCCAACATTGTTGGCGAAAGGCACGGCAGATGATGTTGATCGCTGTTCTTATTTATGAGCAGAAAGGACACTGTTGCTTATCCTCTTGGAGAGTTAACTTGTTAACATACCTACGTTTTATTCTGCAGCGATATGGTGACCAGTAGGCCTAGACAAAACTTTTTCTGATAGTGTGAACGCCAGACGCTAACGTCAAAATGTATGGCAATGACATTACCTGCGGAAAAGTACGTAATGTCACGTGGTAAGCAAATGTCAACTCCATACAATTTGATCTTTCCGTTGGCGGTAACGCTTACAGAAAAGGGATTTTGTCTAGGCTGCTGGTCTTTACCGGAAACTACAAGGAACGTGGCAGGAAAACGCCGTACCTACTGATAGTTATAATTAGGAAAATAATTAGTTTCTGAGATTTACATTTTGATATCTTCGGGTATTATCCTTAACTTATTCACGTTTTCGCTTTTTTTTTGGCAGAGATAAGGTGACCTTCTCATTACCAGACAAGTAGGTATACTGATTCGTTTTATTATTAAATCATTAGTTTCTAAGATTTTCTTCTTTTTATCTTCTGGTAACTTATCTTTGCGCATTTAGTAATCAAGCATAGGCAGCAAACATACAGACACCATTTCTAGCACATCTGTAGCGGCATCTACAATGCCACATGCGAGATACGCGTCACACTGACGTTACGCAAAATCCTGCATCGCGCAAGCGGAGTTTACCGCGCAACTAGCATATATACAACGTCCCGACATCAATCGTAGGGCAATTGGCCACCAGACACAACACCCGTTTGGTCGGAGAATCCTCCCTTTTCTATGGAGGAATGAGTGAACTTTACACTCTGTTCCTCATACCGCCCTATACATCCATTCACAACCTTTGTATGTTATCTACCTCCGTATAGTTACTAACCCCTGCAGTGTGCTTGATATCAATACGCTTTCTCATTGATTAACATCGCCCTTTGTAATGTTCCACTGTTACTAACACAAAGCGGTTCCACGAACATGACGTTCATTGGAATTATTGACGGATTGATTTCCTAGTTTAATTGCAGAAAATATGATATATTTGTAGGTACTATTGTATCAATAGTAAACCGATGAACATACAATGGTTCCTACAGTTCATCTGGAAATTACTGTCTTCTACATAGTCCAAGTAAGGGATTCGTCTTACTTTAGGACCAACTGTGTCCAAGAAATAGGGCTTCGTCCGCTTTGGGACCAACTGCAGACCAAAAGGCAAAGTCATTATTTATTTTACTTCGAAGGTCTTAGTTACTCAATACTCAATCATTTATTGGATTCCACAATGTGCTTAGGTGATAAGTGGTGGAGTGGTGGTGCTGGTGGTGGTGGTGGTGGTGGTAGTTTATCATATTTTGTGACTTCAAGTTTCAGCTATATGAACATAATGCAGCATTGCATAATAATATGTAAGCGGGCACGTCCTTTATGCCTAGAACATTTTACTTACGTATTGATAAATGATAATGATAAATGATTTTATTTCTGTAAGTAGGTTTGTACAAACACTTTTACACGTCAATCATATTTTAAAACTAGATGAGGTCGGCGTTTCCTATCTGACTACTCTGAGAAGAAAGGCCGAAACAAACTCAGAGGTCACAGTCTCTTTTAAAGTCCAGACATAATCTTGGTCAGATCATGTGAAGACCGTGTAGATTTGAGTCTGAAATGGTAATTTTGAGGAAAGTATAGTATATTAAGTACTGTTTACGTTTTTATAATGTATTCCTGCTTGAGTATAGTTTTCAATGTTTTTGTTGGTATACTCGTATTGGCGTGTGCTAGCTGACATATGGCAAATAATTTAAGTTAATGTTTTATGTTTCGTAATGTTAATTACTTACACTATAGAATCCAGTTCTTTTAACTGAACAGACAGACAGCTGTGCTTGGGGAATTTTGTTGCGTCACTTCTTCCCAGCTAAAACACTAGGGAGTGATGAAAGGCATTTTGGGGGACTGTCTTATGAAATTTTGACGTTCAAAATGCTGATTCTCAGCCTAGTTTGAATAAATGACTTTTGATTGATTTTTGACAAAGTGACATTCTATCAGCAATACCTGTGATGAAAACGCCAAAAATATATTGGATTGACATAAGCTACCACAAAGCATAACGTCAAACCTGTTGAAAGTCGTTGTACGGAACGCTCTGTACCTACTTCCTACTATGTTGATAAAAATAAATGCTTTTATTTGTTATTAAAAATCGAATAATGTCATTAGTATGGATACTTTAAGGACCAGGTACATTATATGAATTTAAACTTTTGGGATACAAGTAACCAAAGGTACATTGAAGGATGCAATCCTAAAAAAAAATCATTTCTTCCGTTTAAACTTACACGAGAAGTAAGATTAATTTCAAATATTTATAATTCAATAAAATTGTTCGCCTGCGGCCCTGTAACCTTAATTCAAAGTGGACAAAATGATACAAAACTACGCTATAACCCCAAAATAACAACTTAGGAACTTAATTTATTCACCAGCGTTGGTTTCACGTCAAAACTCGATAATATTTTTTTGAAACCTACTCGACTAGAATGAGCAGTCAACATAGCTATGTTTTTTTCCCGACTTTTGGTCCTGTCATGTCACGAAAGACCAACTTAATTTTTACATCCCAAAAATCAATATCGCCCTTTAAAATGTTCGTGGAGATCTAATTTTCGACTGCAAAGTTAAATTGGTGTGGCCCAAAGAATATTTTAGGGTTGTTTTTTATTTTGTTGGGTCTCATAATACGTGATTGTTGATATTATTACAGAATGCAAGCATTAGTAATCGTTTGATTTGTCAAGATAAGTGTTTGCTTTTGAACTTTTTGACTGAGAAGTTTAATTTTTAAATTACTCTAAACTTTTTTCCGTAGTGTTTAGCATTCTCTTATAGAACTAGAAAACTATAGAATAAAAAATAAACGTTTTACTCGAACTGTAACTACATTAGTGTGTGATATTCATGAAATTTAAAAATTAACAACAGATTACAACAAAAAAAAACATAAAAAACAACAACAAAAAACAAATAAATAAATAAATGGTTTATATTGTAACAAAGGCCCATATTGTTGACAACATTGATCTTCAGACATCTTTTCTAGTCCCAAATCAATAAAAATATGACAAATAATTGAATACCGTACACCTCAGACACAATACATAATTAATTACTGACAAAGCGCTATTTGTCGCAAGAACATTCTTACATACATTATCTTCTTGTCCTACAGGAATATCTTCAAGCCGCTGCAGCGCTGTTAAGCGAGACTCAGGAGTCTCCAGGTGTCTAGCGAGCCATTGTAGCACAAATACATACTGAAGCTATTATAGGAGCACCCTCAATTAAATTAATTGGCCTCAGAGTTAAGGGGAGTGCGTACTGACGGAGTAAGCTGAGATGTTGACTTGGAAACAATAATTTCTGCATAGAAGTTCGCTATAGCAGATGGAAGTTGGTTATTCAGATAATAATATACAAGATTGGTTATGTAAACCATTTCTTTTTTGTATGGACTATGAACTGCTCAGTGCTCGTTAGCTATTTCAGACCAATATGACCAGTACTTTTTTTTTTGCCTTAATTGCGTAACACACTATTAATCAGAACCTGAATCATTTGAAGGATATTGCTAATCCATTGCTTCATATGTTCGAAAGATTTGTCTGCTCAACAACGTAAATAACGCAATGAATGTTGTTGAACTGTCAAAAAGAAAACCATTCCTACTGTTAGTGTGTTACGGCAATTACCCCAGTGATTTACGATTTTTTTTGTGAATTTTTATGCATTACCGACAGACAGTGGTATCAACTGATAACTTATGGCATTAAAAAGTCATCTGAAGCCTGAGAAATATAATATATTTTTTAACATCTACACAAATACCAAATGATTTATTAAGACAGATTTTTCGATAATTTTTTATCAAGCTCGTCATCCTTTCAGTCGAAATACGTCCACTGCTGGACATAGGCCTCCCCAAGTACCGCTACTTCGATCGGTCACGGACCGGCCGGTAACCGGTGCCGGTTATCCGGCTACTTACTCATAAACAGAAAAAAGAACATCCAACAATTCAGTGACGCTCTTCTATAAAATCTTTGCTACGTCATCTTATGAACAGTCTCCTTTAACCAAGCAAGTTTACAAGACGCAACAAAACTGATGGTTACCATTTAAGGACCATTAATTACCCATACAAACGAGCCACCATTAACAATGGTATAATGGTTCGTCGCCAGTTATTTAGATTGATTCCATGCACCATTCATTAGCGATCGTAGTTCGGATTAATTTTAGTTTAACTTGACGATTAGTTAGATTGTGACTAATTAAAAGGTTTTGTTACGTTGTGTTGTTAGTTTGTTACGCGTATCGTTGTTTATAATCTCTTCTAGTTAGTAAATTTGTTTGTTGAATCCAGGGCTCCCTGAGCTGTCTGATCTTGTTACCCCGATATGAACTTTCGCGTATAGATTGTGCCGACAAATCGTATGAAAATCAAAGCATCTTTAACTAGGTAATTTATTCACAACTTTATAAAGTTGGATGTTGTGGTGATTCTTGAGAAACAGTACATCAAGGGTAAGATTAATATGTACAATAACAATCCAGTCCAGTTTAAAGGCTATGGAGTTATGTTAGTAAGATAAAATAACACTCATGAGACAGTCAACTCTAGGGCCACAGAGACGTGACGTGAGACGAGGACGAGACACAGACGCGGCAATAGTATGCAGATGGAAAAGCGACGCTCCTTCGACTTGCCCTTTCTGTATGTTTTGTGCCAGATCGGGACCGCGTTAATAAAGAATAATGAAGATACGTGAAGGGGACGTGCGCGTCTGCGTCCCGTCCTCGGCTCACGTCCCTTCTGTGTGGCCTGCGCCTAAGGAATTTTCAGCATAGATGGACAAATGGACTATCTATCTACTGATAACAACATATTTATTGTAATTACTATTACTATGAATCTATCCAGTCAAAATTAACCAAGAAATAACATTACAATAACACTATTCGAAATTAATGAAAATTAAACCTTAATGAATGGAATAAAAGTAAAAAAAAGACATTTTAAAATATACGGAACATTAAAAGTACAATGCGCCTACTTCTACAAACCTTTTTTATGTTAAAATTACGGGTGGCAACTTATCACTATATATTTTTTAATGAAAACAAAACACAACTGGAAACATTGATCCTTTTAACATATTTCTGATCGTACTTTTTTAATTAAATATCCTATAATAGATATGGCTTTACACAAAAAATCCTGAAGCAAGTTAAGATCTTATTGCTTGAAAATAAAGTTTCAAATCGTCTGTGCAGTTGTATCAGCTGTTGCAATAATATTGGCTAGAGTACGCTCAAGAATTTCACTTTCAATCTATCTATATAAATACTGTGAAAATGATTGGATTGTCTATAGGTAAAAACATTTTTTGGGCTTTCAATAAAACTGACGTGTTAAGATCAATCTTTAATACTTTCTGCCGTAATAAATATATGAAAGAAATGATTTACAAAAATCTTAAAGCTTACTAGAAATTGGTATAACGAGCGGATATTTTACTTGATGAGGCACTTAAATATGACTTTTATACTTAGCAAGTTTCATCAATTATCAGAAATCCAAAACAAACTCACCTAAATTAAATACAAAATTCAAAAACCCTGCAGAGCCAAAAGCGCCGCAAAATAAAAGCGCGTAAAAACAACATTATTTTTACGCCAAACAAAACCGCTGGCGTAACATAGTTATCAATAAATTCCGTATTCGCGTGACCCAAGCAGATGTTCGGCGGCTTATCTCATCAAAAAAGAAAGCATCGGTAGGAATAGTCCTATATTCCTATATAGGTCATCTACCTTATGTATATAGCTTCATTATTACATTATATTTTTTTAAGTGCACGCCTCCAATTTACATCGGGATATTTCGGAATGTGATTAAGATGTTATTTTAAGATTAGGGGTTTAATTACCTATGTACTTTTTCGTCTTTACTTAATAGGTGCGTATGGAATTCTTAATGTGGTCGGTATTCGGATAAGATTATTTTGTACCATTTTTAGGTCAACTAAATGGGATATCGATATCTTTAACGTTGTGGACACCTGTAACACTTTGAGGATTGCTGATGTGACACACCCATATACACAGTTGGATAGTCTCATAATCAGCCTATAATGTTCCCACTGCTGGGACACAGGCCTCCTCTCGTCGAGAGGGCGTGGGCTGTAATCTACCACGCGGACTCAGTGCGAGTTGGTGGTCTCATAATGCTTGTGATTTCACCGGCATCCGTAGTTTTCAAGCGGAAAGACAGAGGTGCAGCATGGCCGATGAAATAAAACAGTGGTAGTGTCTCTTTGGTTGGAAGCAGTCTTTCACAAGGTCTCTAGATTAAACTCCTAGACCCGTGAATTCTATTTACGAGTATTAGGATTCCGTGCTGTCCGTATGAAAAAACGACACCCTTATAGGATCACGCGTGTCTGTCTGCCCGTCTGTCACAGCCAATTTGCTCCAAATCTAATGGACCGATTAAGTTGAATTAAAACACAAGAATGTAATGTAAATAAACTTGGGAGGCAAATGAAAATTTAAAAAAAAGTTTTGTAAACTATACTTTGTGACATATCAAATGAATACTGTGAGGGTCTCAATTTTTTTTAATAATTTTAAAAGTGATAGTTTTAAAGTTATTTAAGATAATAGATGAAAATTTACCACCCCCACCTTTACCTCTGAAACTACTGAACCTAAAATTTAGCAAAAAATACAGAAAATATTTCTATACTTATAGATTACAGGAGAACCTATAAGAAGTATATGGTCTTAAAATAACTTGGTAAATCTCTCAAAATTGTGCGTACAAACATATATTTGTAGTTACAGTCCATGGAAGAATTTTTTTTTGCAAATGCAATGTTAAGTTAGTTCTTGGGATAAATTCATCCCAACTATGGAACGTTGTGCATTGTGCGTGGTCCGACACACACTTAGTCGGTTCTTTATAATGTCGCCTCTTCTTACTCTGATTAAGCAATGATGGAGGTCCATGGTCATCTGTGGGCATTGGAACTACCTCCACAGCTTGCGATACCTAGATAAACATGTACGTCAAAAAATTCAAACGTAAAATTCAATTTTCTTGTGTCTAATGTGGCAATGCCGCCAGTCTCTTGGGTACATTACCAGTCGCCAGCAATGCGGAGGAATTTTGCGATGCCATTTTTTAGTATGTTAATAGTTTTAGTTAGGTTAAGTTATTATATTTTAATTGAAAATACTATTGTAATTTAATTAATATCACTTTTTTTGTATTTTGTTACGTTCAAAAGTGCCTTTTAAAGGCCGACTTGAAAAAAAAAATGATTTTGACTTTGAACTAAGAATTTTAGTTCTTTTTCTATAACATTAGGCAGCCACCATGCTGACTGGCAAATATGTTAACTGTGGTAAACGTGTTATACGATTGACAATGGTACATGGCGTGCCACTATTCTCAATCGTTCGTGTCAATACGAACGGAAAAGAATGTCCACGTTCATAGGTTAATTATAATAATTGACTTGTACACTATCTCCGCAGCTGTACTACCAGTACACGATATTATTATTTAGACACTATTAATAATTATGATAATAGTAGGTAGTACAAGCTGCTGTTAATGATTAACATCATTCAGATACTATCTCTCGAGCAATCAACATCTTTCGACACATAACAGAAATTTAATGTCAATCGATAGTGTATTAAATATTGTATCGTATCTCTTAAGTAAACCACTTTGTTAATTATGTTGATCTTCTTGTTCATCTGGGCGATGTGGGATAAGGGTGGGAGAATTATAACTGGGTGACCAGCATGCAGAATCAGCAATTACCAAATGGTCAATCACAAAATTGACAAACATAAGACCTCTATTTTTAACAATTCATGTTATACCTATCAAGATGTAATCTGAAATGCATGTCAATAGTATAGAGGTATGAGGAACAGGGTGTAAAGCTCACTCATACTCTATGGAAAAGGGAGGATCCTCCGACCAGACGGGTGTTGTTGTGTCTGGTGGGCAACAGCCCGACGTTTGATGTCGAGACGTTGTATATATGCTAGTTGCGCGGTAAACTCTGCTTGCGCGATGCAGGATTTTGTGTGACGTCAGCGTGACGTGTAGCTCGCATGTGGCGATGTAGATACCGCTACACAACTCTGCCTAAACCTTCAGGGAAACCAGGCGTGATGTAATGTGTTGTGATGAATAGGGCAACAGGAGAGATTCGAATTTAGATCCCACTAATGACTTGCTGTTGTCACTGACTTGCACATAAGCCACTAGCCAGTAAGCTTAGAATACAATCCGACTTCAATGCACTAGCGAACATGGAGTGCCTGTTGTACATGATTGAAGAAAACCTGGAAATGGACCACTAGGATAACAAATTGTAATAATTATTCAAATGGTTCATATACAGAATGGTGGTTCAAATATTATTTTGAAGAAAAACATCGTGTCCAACATTACTAAATGGTCAAAAACCACCTTTATATGAAAACAGTTTACACTTCTTCTTTAAACATAAAACCTTCCAATGCCTCTAAAGCCCTAATGCACAAACGCAATCACACTCAAATCACCAATCACCATTCACTCTAAAATTAAACCCTAATTCAGCGCGAGAGTCGACGTTATGCGAAGTCCTATCACCAATTACTGACATAAATTGACCTGTGCCACGGCAATCCAGACGCAAAGCCAAGTCTAGTGAAATAAACCTCTGGCACTTTGTCTATGTACCAGTATTAAACCCCGTTAAAGCTTGTAAGTGGTGCAAGTGGGGAGATTATGGGGATTTCTGGGGGGTGGTGGAAAGTCTAGGATATTGGAGTAGCTAGGTCATTTTGTTTTTAGTCATGTTTGACTGAATGGGAGTGGAGCTTTTCGCGTTTTGTAGAATAAAGGCGAAAGAGTATTTTGTAATAAGTCATTCAACATGCAATTTAACAAATCTTATACTGCATTTACTCGTAGTAACACAAAAATCAATTGAGACTTGTCTCATCAGAGACTTAGGCAACGTTTCTTTGTTTTTCTTCCATACCCGTCCAAGAATAAATCCTCTCTTAACTAAGGACCGTGAGCCCTGTGAGCCACAAACTATATCTCACCTTCTATCCTGTCTATTGTGCCCCAACATCTATAAGTAATCTGGTCTCTGTGCTGCCACTGACAACGCCACGGAGATGGCAAAGTTTTGTGTCAGTAAAATCAAAGAAAATGGTCAGTTCATAGAGACAAAGAAGGACAAGGTAAAATTCTGCCGGCGTTATCAAGTGATCTTATCAGATCACTTGATAACGTGGGCAGCTTTTAGGAATTGCCATTGTCATTGTCAGCAGTTTCGTCCACTAATTACTAGAACATTCTACTCCAAACCGCTTCCACATATCCCTCATACCACTTACAAAGAGCAACAGAGCGGGCACGCACGTCCGATATGCCGCGGGGCAATCCAACCAGGGCTGGCTCGCACCTGGTATTAAAATGTACTATTGCTACACACACAGGGCTTACCCAGCATTGGGTAGCTAAGCTGATGATGATTAAAACATGAAATAACAGGGTGTTTTGAAAGATAAAAGTGTGTAAAGAGAAGGGATCTGTTAAGGGTGATATGTTCACACTTCTTTAGTCTTCTTATTCGTCTTTCATCTCAGCACGAGCTTAAAGAACGTAACTTGTTGACTTGAAGGATGGTGGAGGAGCTAACGTAATCGTCAAAAGTAGAGGTTCATTTAATACAACCCATCATAATTATGTTCTCGTACGAGAAAAAATAAACCTATAACGGGTGTAAAAAGATACTTAACGAAGCTGAGAGTTACTTATACTCCCCGTCATTGTTATATTTATTTTGTACTGGACCATACTTGGGAACCTTCTGGTTACGGAGATATTGAAGGTCCCAGTTCCAACTTGAACTGACGTTGTTTTACGAAAAGAAGTTTTTAATATTATAACACAATTTTAAATACCTCCACGACCCCTGTACCGTTGCTTGCATGCACCCATAAGCACAATAATAATAATAATAACCCCACCGCCGTATCTCTACGTTGACGTCGTGGTGGGGCTTGCGCGCTCCTGAACTCTAGGTCTGTACCGGTAGAGTTTACTTTGCTGAAACAGGTCTAGGGTGAGGAGCCAGACCAAGAGAGATACAGGAACCCGCAGGGCAGCATGTGGCGAGTTGTTGGGCAGTAGCGACCCCACGGACCCTGTCTCCCGAGAGAAGTCTTGTTCCTCACTTCTGGCTTGCCTTTATTGGCCGGCTGGAGTGAACAATGACGAGGAACAGAGCTCCCACCTCTTTCTTGCCTTTATTGGCTGGCTTGAGTGGAGATTTGCAAGAGCAAACGTCCTCGGAGGAAGGAAGTATTTCAGTAAGTGCTGGTAGGGATCTTGACCATCTTCCGGGCTCTGGGATTGTTCTGATAGCCGTGGAATACCTCTCCACTCCTCAAGCACCTCAGGAAGTGTTGCCTCCTTGTCGCTACGTTAATGTGCTAGCGACGGTTTCCGGGGGCCCATCATTGAGTGTGCAAGTCACCCCCTGCCATTTTATCCGTGTATTTTATATATAAAACATTGTTCAGGCAGGGGCCATAGCCGTTCCATAGTTCTTGGTAACCAGTCCATCTTAGCCACAGAAACCCATAGTTCAATAATTATTTTTGTTTCCATATCCTGCAATAGTCCAACACCAACCGGGGATTGTCCTTGGGTGCACTTGCACAGTGTATACAGGGATAATCGTCGGTTGGTGCCTCATTCCATTTAAAATTGTCTAAGGGGCCTCTGCGTTTTGGCTTCGGCCCCTCGTACGCCTTCCAAAGGACCGGGATCTCATGACCCCGAGCTATGTTAACATATAAAAATAATAATAATAATGATTTTATTTCATGAAATTATTCCCATATAATGCACTGTAGTGCATAATAAGGGATTACGCACTACAGCTCAATGTTTTGCGTGCGTTACGTTGCGCACAATCGTAAACAGCGATATTTCACACCAAAAATAAAATTCGTTTCCCAACAATTATTTTTGTGAAATGTTACTTAGTTTGGTGTACAGAATGCGTAGTTGACGGCTATGTGATGGGTCTTTTTACACCCCGTAGATTGTTGACTACAGCATTTGGCCTCATAAAACTGGATGTGGGAAGGCTAGTCACTATACTGTACGGATGAAAATAATATTTTCCTTAACGCTAAGGTACATAAATCATGTAAGTACCTAATCACATCTCAGTTAAGCTTAAAGTCCTGCACTTCTAATGGGCATCCCTGAGTTTTGGGCAAAAATTTAATGCAAATCATCTGAAGCTAGAAAACATATCCGTTGGTTATTCAATTACATTTTAATGCAAGAAGGCCCACGATCTTTATCACAGAAATTGGATGCTTATAACCGCTATGAAACTTGCATTGCCTGCACAATAATTATAATGATAAAAATCATACTTTTACCAAGGAAAATTAACGTTCGGTAAATATCAAATTAACAATGGTAATTATTGAATTCGGGATAACGATATCTTGCTAGTAAATTTGTGTTTTATGACAATTTGCGAACGATAGAGATAATGTAGCAAATGTTAAAATATGTACATATATACAGGCTTATCATGCCGTAGGCGCGAATATGAGCTTTGACCAGAAACCGCTAGTATTAAGGATATTCAAGGAATATTGCATTAATATCGTAATCACCCTTTCGGCAGGTGGATTGGAGGAAGCAATAATATGTTAAGGTGTACAAGTACTTTCATACAGTGGCCTTCTATGAGTACCATGGAATATGAAAGTGTAAACGAAAAGTCCTTCTCTAGGCTAACAGCACGTTAATGTTACCACTAATTCATAAGCTCAGCTGTCTTTGAGTGGCTGATCCTCTCTCTATAATCAGAAGTGTTCTGGAGTGAACGTTAACGGTACGATGAGAAAGTTCATGAGCATATTTTACCCACAAGTTGCACAAAATCAATACAGAGTGAGAAGTATGTATTATTGCAAGAACGAATGAAACCTAGAAACTTCAATTACCGCAGCATATTTTGGTGCTGTTTATTATAACACTTCAGTAAAAACAGTCCAAAGTGTCTCAGCAGTTGTCTTGAAAAGCAGAAGTAGCTAACAATTGTACTTAGAAATTGTCCTGGTTGTCCAGGGGCAGCTCACCTTAGTTCCACAAGCTAAACATCATTCGGATAAGAAAGCTCATACACCTGCAGACCAACTAAACTTGTAGAATATTATGTCCCAGGGCCATTGTACAATTTTATCAACAGAAATGATCAGCTTCAAAACAAACCTGACTAAAGAACTAGTAGTTTCACACCATCCTCGAATTGCCTAACTTTATACTACAGCTAGAAACTTCTTGTATTGTCTCCATTCAAAAGCAACTAATCTCATGTATGTGAGGTAAAAGTTACATTATTATGTCTAACTGACTTGCTGACGACTTGGACACAATATATTCGGACAAAGTGTCCGAATCCGATTTTTTTCACTGATGATTCGGATACCAATAAAAAAAGCTGTTTTGTCAAGTCAGATAAAAAACTTCTAACGATACCTTAACTGTAGAAATCCGTACTCCGCCCAGCCTGTAGTTTTAAGAAAACAGTAAGCGCTAATAGATCTATGAATCTATTAGCGCTTTTTCGCTCGGTACTGCACTTGAGCAAATCCTTATTACCCGACTGCCAAGGCGCGTATCTATGTATGTGGGTTTGTAATATTATTGATTAAAAACGGCTGCTTTCGTTAAAATTCGGTGAAAAACTTTTTTTTTTTATAACTACAGGCTGGCGGAGGACGGATTTCTACAGTGACTGTGACTGTACAAAACAGCTTTTTTTATTGATGTCCGAATCGTCACTGAAAAAAATTCGGATTCGGACACTATGTCCGAATATATTGTGTCCGAGTCGTCAGCAAGTCGTATAACTAGCTTCTAAAAATTGTTTCATTCAAATCTTCGAGAAATTTATTGTTAACATAAAATATAGTCTATGATACTGGGCATTACTGTACATTAGTGAATGAATGAAATGCATTGACCCCAGTATTGGACCAGACTCGATTGATCGAATGAACCCCAAGATTTTCACTAGGTCCTGAAACCTCATGTTTCATGGTGCTACAGAGACCGTTCCATATCAAGGAGTAGACCGGGGGGCGCCATAATGGTAGCCAAATCGTGCCCTTAGGATAGGGAAGGATTTGTGAGCCGTAACGGTTATGCATCCTAGAGTAGGCAATGGACTAGTGGTTAGCAATACTGTAGCTTACCAATAGTAAAAAAAAATGGAATCGTCTCAGGGGTTCCGAAGATTTCCTACATACAAACTCTCAAATTTTACCTCTTTATAATATTAGTATAAGGAGTATAGATGAGACAATACTGCTAGAAGTCCAGATTTTAAATAAAAAGCCTTGTTCTTTAGGCAATAAATCCTTTTGTTAACCAATTGCAGCATTTAGTAGTAACATAAACGACTGGTCTTTATAATTTAGGTACAAGCAATTAATACTTTCTTCAGTTTGGTAAGTAATAGGAATCGGTCAAGAGTATCTCAAAAGGGATATTAATATAGAAAGCAGCCCGCAGAAAAGCACTTCTAAAATTACAAAATGAAGCATCTGAAACATGCATTCTCATTTCCCTTCAATTTTAGATCAGCCTAAATCCCTTCCAAAGGCACAATTAATTATCGGACCACTCTCGAATCCGGATCACCACATAATTAATGTGTTACAGCTTAAAGATAATAACCCATCCTACGTACACCTAGCTACAGTATCCAAACACAAACGGAGCAGAATCAGATACACTGTGCACAACGCATTCAGATCGTGGCCCGTCGAACTAAATCCCCTTTGGAGGAGCCTCATGTAGGAAGTCATCCGGTTCTATATTGTTATGTTGACGGATTTGAATTTAATTGATGTGGAAGGGATGTGAAAGCCTTAGTCTTTATTTTTGTGCCTCAGCTTTTTCTAGCAGAGAAAAGTAAACTATTACACTGCTAACTCAACTTGACTCGACTTAATATCAAATGATAAATGATTTTATTTCTGTAAGTAGGTTTGTACAAACAGTTTTACACGCCAATCATATTTTTTTAACTAGATGAGGTCGGCGTTTCCTGTCTGACTACTCTGAGAAGAAAGGCCGAAACAAACTCAGAGGTCACAGTCTCTTTTAAAGTCCAGACATAATCTTGGTCAGACCATGTGAAGACCATGAATATTGGTGTCTGAAATGGTCTTTTGAGGAAAGAACCACACAGATTGAGTGGAGCCGTCCAGTCAGTGCACGCATTTGTCAGTAATCCTGTAGCTCAACTCAGAACTTAAGAAGTTCAACGATTCGACGAACAATACCAAAGAAAGGATATTTGGGTATTATGGCTCCAAATCATGTCATATCTAGGATGAGTTTTTAAAAGGGAAGCCGATTATCGCCAACAAAAAGGTATTCCTAGTCCAGTTCTCACTAACACTAAATTACACATAAATGTAATGTCTAAATAAAAGCGCACTGCTAGATTTTCCCGAGAGTTGAAAATCCAACAGTGTAATATGTTTTGGGCATTACATTAAAGTGACACTTAGTGTTAGTGAAAACGGGCATTAGACAACTAGAAATAGAAGCCGAAAGAAATCAAGTTCTATTGAATCTTCTATACTGATGCTGCTGTCTTTTTTGTGCCTTAAGAGCCACTCCATTTTAAAAACAACACCCTAATTGCGTAACCCACTATCAATCAAAATATAAACCATAGTCGGATAATTTACTCTAACTAAAAAATCTCTCTTGTAAAAAGTTTTTATTTTTCACTTTTTAGTTGTGGTACCTACCTACACATTCGTATACCACTACTTGATATGTAAATAACCGTGACAGAAAATTATTAAAACATCATCAATATAAACTAAGTGGAAAAAATACGCAGTATTAAAGATAACTTAAAAAATACAAGTCAGAACTTGATCAATAAATGGGACCACATGTGAAGCACCAGCTTTCAAATAAAAGCAGAATCATCCAAATCGATTCGCCCAGAAAAAAGTTCTGAGCTAACACACATAAAAAAAATATATAGTCAAATTGAGAACCTCCTCCTTTTTTTTAAGTCGGTTAAAAATTATTAAATGCAGTCTAAAATGTTGTTGTGTTACTTGTATGTTATAACCAGCAACCACGTATGCTAATAACATCAAAATCTCGATCATCAATCAGGCTGCGAACCGTGGTTCATTACGGCAGTATCCCTGGCTCGTTCATCCGATACTAATAGTGCCCCGATTATCAGGGTCACGGGATCGCACTGATTCCTACAGCTCATTAAGATGAGGGTAGGTAGTGGTATGGTTTTTGAGGGATACCTGAGTACCGCTTAAATTATAATGTGTCTTAACATCAGTCAACTTTTGTATTCATATTCATAATTATTCTTTATTGTGAATCATAGGTACGTACATCATACATACAATGCTCTTATAAGTTAAAATAGGATCAGGTATGTCCCGCCGCTTAGGCATACGATAACAGTCACATACCTAGTAATTGAGATTAAAATTAATTGAAATAAGACAAAGTACACAAATCCCAATACATGTCAGAAGTAAACTTTAGCTATTATACATTAAACTGTGTTGGTATGGTTATGAAACCATTGGTAGTGATGGCATCAAACCTGAGTTTGAATTAAATTAACTGCCACCAAAATATCAGACTGCTTGCAAAGTGATCTTGTTTTAAAATTATAACTGGCATTGATAACACTTCTGTTATCAATGCCAGTTATAATTTTAAAACAAGATCCGTCCCGTAGCAGTTTTATTCATGGACATGAGCAAGGCATTTGATTTTGTGGATCGAACAGTACTATTAAATAATTTGGAAAAGTACGGAGTTAGGGGCAATGCTTTGACCTTTTGAAATTGTACTTATCCGACAGAAAACAAGTTACTAAAATGGATAAGGTCTGCATTACCTCAAAAACCGAGCGTACGTATGTATCAAGTCAGAGGGCTAATAACTACGGTGTACCCCAAGGAAGTATTGTAGGATCTTTATTATTTATTATATACATTAATGACAAGCCCAGAGAAACACATCATCCGATGGTTTTGTTTGCTGATGATAGCACGGTCGTTTTTAGTGGTGGAAATGATGCGACAACACTTGAGGGAGAAATAAACCACTGTCTCCAGGTATTAGTAGAATGGATGGGCGCGAATAATTTAAAAAATAATATTGACAAAACTAAAATAATGACTTTTGAGCAAAGGACGAATCATAAAAAAACTGACATAAAATATGGAGACAAGACAATTTCAGAAACGACAACTACAACATTTTTAGGGCTTGATCTGGATAGAGACATGTCGTGGAAAACTCATACTGACAGTTTATATAAACGCCTGAGTCAACATTCATATGCTTTACGTAATCTCGCAAAGGAGGTACATCGAAAAGTTTTGGTTACGGCGTATCATGCATATGTTACGTCTGCATTACGATACGGGATTGTATATTGGGGTAACTCCACCAACAAGGAGACAGTATTTAGAGCGCAAAAGAGGTGTGTGAGGGCAATATGCGGTATTCAAAGCACGAAAAGCTGCAAACCGTTATTTTTGAATTTCCGTATATTACCGGTACTATGCCTATACATATATGAGGTGGTCGTATTTGTCAAAACAAAGTTCCACCTATTTGGAATACCAACTCCGTACGCGACATAGAAATAAAATAAGCACCAGGCAACACAAAAAAGCAGTATTCCGTAAAAACCTCCTAGGAATGGTACCACATATTTAACCGATTTTAAATTTGATTTGCACACCGTATGCAATTTGATCTAACTTGAAAGATAGGATAGCTTACATCTCAATTTATAGTCGCAATATTATTTTATTGCAAATTATTTGTCACAAAGATCTGTTAGCTCCAAACGATTCTAACAGATGGCGATATCTGTTGACTGGATTGAGTAAGTATTCAATAGATGGCGCTATGTTAATAATACAAACGTTTCATATAAGCTACAATTTAATCCTAATCCTAACTAATATTATAAATGCGAAAGTAAGTTTGTTTGTTTGTTTGTTACCTTTTCACGCCTAAACCACTGAACCAATCATCCTGAAATTTTGCATAAACTTTGTCAGGGGTACAGTAACGGAAATAGGGTACCTTTCATCCCGCAAAAAAGTACTGTTCCCGAGGAAAACAACAATAATGTTCTTATTATAATAGATGGCGCCACCTGTCTTTCAAATCATGATTGAATTATAACCCGAATTGATAGTCAAAGTCTAAATTAATGCGAGCGAAGCCGCGGGCAAAAGCTTGTAGCATATATATATAAAGAGAAAAGATATGATTGTTTGTTTGTATTGAATAGGCTCCGAAACTACTGAACCGATTTCAAAAATTCTTTCACTGTTGGGAAGCTACACTATCTCCGGGTGACATAGGTTATATTATATTATGCTTTGCTACCCGGGCGAAGCCGGGGCAGGTCGCTAGTAATATATATAATTAGGCTGAATACTGGCGTCCGATTTATTTTTTATTAAAATTATCTTATTTGTATTGCGAATTATGTGTTGACTGTATTAGACATTACTTAGTTATTATGACATTATATATTCTGACATTGCATGCTTATTGATTTGAATTTATGACATTGTGTGTGGTACTATTTTGAAATTGTATAACTTATAACTTATTAATGTGAATTTATGAAATGGTATAATTTTATCGGTGCTTTTGATTTTAATAATAATTTTGCATGCCTGAATTGGTGCAACACAGTGGACTGCCCATTCACTTGACATCTAGAAATGTATGATTATGTACTGTGTTGAGCAATAAACATTTGAATATGAATTAAAACTTTTTAGTTGTTTTAGGAGTTGAGTTTTTTTTTTGTTGTTGTTTAATTAACTTTACAAAAGTAAGACGTAAATTTGTGATAGTGGTAAAATGCTACTAAATAGCATTGCTGTGTTAAAATTACTGATTTACTATACGAATTATTTACTTCTGGACGACGACGGACTAATATCATAATCCAATTTTAAAAAGCGTAATTTAAGCTGTGTGCCTGCTTCGGCCATTTTTATACGCATAGATATACGAACATTATAAACCTCTGCCTACCCTACACAGCCGTCTCTCTTACGTAACAACCACTTCGGACCAACAAGTCATGCTCCTGAACAGTTCAGTGCAGTTTCTATTTTTCACACGTGCTCCTTAAGTTCACATCCACTGCGGATCAAATTAAAGTCTACAACACTTTCACATAGAATTACAGTGCATGCCACTAGCACACCATCAACTGCCTTAAAAGGCGCTATATCATTGCCGAGTTGTTTTGAACGCCAGTGTAATTTGGTGTGGTATACTTTATGGGAATTCTCCCGTACATGACGGTCTTACGAAAGTGTACAGACACCTTTATGGCTGTTCAAGAATACGTATGTGATGAAAATTGAGCTGGAATTTACTGACAATTTTGCAATTTTACGGTTCCTTGTATTTTAATCTTTTCTACAAATTTGGTCCCCTAAAGACTCCAATTTCACATAGAAGCTACAAATCTCTCAAAGCTAGAAAATCATGCTCGCTAGGGCTAGAACTTATTCATCATTAGTATTGATTAAACACAGAAAATGTGTATTTTTATAGACAGTTGAAATTACAAGAGTGACCCAATATAAGCATGTTTGCCAAATATATTGAAGATAGCTATACGCTTTTATTTGCAACCTCTATTACAAGCAAACTCCTATAACAGTAAATAACGGAAATATCCTAGAAACTCCTCTGTATATTCTTATTTTCCTAATCCCATTAATATTCATATCTGGTCCTGAACCTAGGAATGCACAAGCGTAAACTTTAAAGAATGTACTAAACTCGTAAATATTTTAAATATACGCTCTTAAAGTCACAGTCGATACATTGTTCCCAGGATTGAAAGGGGAAGGATAAGAAGTGAAGAAAAAATTATATCGCAGAGAAAACTGGAGCTGTTCGTCATTGTAATGTTTAATCATGTTTTGTTATTCAGAAAATTGAAAAATGTAAGAAGCTGATCACTCGAAACAATGATTTAAGCACATCGTTTAGTGATAACGTTGGTGATACTGCAAATTGCTTCAAAATTTGATACAGCAGTAGTTTCCATCATCTTCCTTTCCTATGACAGATCGATTATATTACGGTAGTACAGATGAAAAAATGGTAAATTTACAGCACATCATTTCTGAGTTCAAAAGCTCCATAAAAGACAAAAATAAATAGGTACCTACACAAAACGCTTTTTACTGTGACAAGATCCACCAACATCAAGAGAATCTTTACTTCTGACGTCTGATCCAAAATTTAAATTCCCGGCACAAAATGGAAGCAATCAGGGTCCATACTGGCGACCTCATAACTCGATAGAACATAAATTTTTACAAGACGCTAAAAGCATGGAGCACGGCAGTGTGACGCGTAAATTGTCATCAGACTTTTATGTCGCCATGAAACGTGCTCCGTCATTACTTCGGGAAACGTTTCATGAGATCTTGGCTTGACTAGGAATGGTTATAAGGGGTTTTTAAATGTCGTGATGTTTGGGGGTCTGTGTTTGTGGCAGAAAGTTAATAGAAAATTGTGAAAAATTACTCCATTTAAGTAAGTTTCAAAAAATGCAAGAGTTAAAAAAAACAGATGACCAAGTCAAACAGCTCTGTTTTTCGGCACGGTTGCTGCAAAGGCAGACCGAATTGTTTTTACGCTACTGGTTGTAGATTTGATGTCCGCACGGCAATAGCATTTATATGGGCTGAAGGATTCAAGTCTTCGATTTAATACTCCAGATTCTGTAAATTTAGCTCGGCCAGAAGACTTAGTAAATGATTTCTCTAACAAAATATTAAGGCTTTAACATGGCCTTAACTAATGTAACAAAATAACAACAGCCTTTTAAAAGCTTATAATTTTCTCAAAGCCACAGCGTACTTGCAACACCAACAATTTGTTGCTCCACCAGATGTTTTCCTTTGATTACAAGCTGCTCTGTCGCCAAGAAATAATCTCGGCCAGGTGGGCAGCTATTTATCAACTTTCTTCACTACTGATTAGAGGGTGATAGTGATAAGTGCTCTGATTATATGTAGTTGTAGACGATGTAAGTAGGATGTGTGGTTACTTGGTTAGTGTTTTCTCTAAGTGGGTTTATAGTTGTTGCTAATTTAATATGGATGAAATGAATAGTAAGTAATTCGATTTTTTGCTTTATACAGACATTGTGGGTTTGTCGTTTAGTTTTTGAAGTGAAAACTACTTCAGCCGCGTTCAGCGATTTTTGGTAGGGGCCAAACTTATGGGTTTTCGTCACCGACTTGCTAACGTCACCGACATGGAAATGTGACGTGTTGCGCCAGAATGGCGACGCGCAGCGGTCTTTGTACGTTTTGGGGTTTTCACTTCTGTCGGCAGTCCCCATGACTGCCTATTTCTTTTTTGCTGCAAGGTTTTACTAGAAGCGATGAAGAGTGATCATATTTGGATGGTTCCAATTCTGATGTAAATATTTAGAAAATGGTCGCTGAACGGGCGCCGTCAGTTGAGACTGGTCATCTCTTAACTGCCACAGCTTATTTTTATTATTAATCTTATATTTCGAATTGTTTCTTAACATATTTTTTTCATTGTTCTCGCATATCGAAGCAACAAGAATAATGTACCCAGAATTTAGTAATATCTTGATTTAAAAAGAGTGTCCTTGGAGTTTCTTGCCCGTTCTTCTCCATAGAGATCTACGTTTTGGAATGGGCAACTAGCTTTAACTTTCTGACTAACTGACCGACTCTTTGACAATTCAAAAGTGCCTGTAAATGGTTTAATTGAAGTAAATGCTTTGAGTTTGAGTTTGATTCCATAATTCTATCATACTCCATAATACCAGTAACTCAATAACAAACATACGAAGCCAAAAAACCAGACAAGTAACATTTCAACAAAATAATCCGAACTTATCAATAAATACTGCATTACCATTTGATTTATTATTCGATAAAAGCAACGCTAGGGATGCGAAAAACTACAATAAAATAATAATCGTTATGCAAAAAACTGTAATGGAATCACTCAATCGGAGTAATGTAACGAACGTTTGATTTATTACTTGTCGAGTAAGAAAAATGACTATAAAATACATTGTGGGGTTTAGAGCTGACGGGACGGGAACGAGACGGGATATTTTGAGAGATTTTTATAGAGTAAAGAAAATACAGAACTCATCAATTACTATTTGATATTGAGTATAATTAGTAGTATAAGATTTTTTTTGTTGTGCCCGGTTGGTGGCAATAGGCTCGCCCCCTATTACATGGGACTTAAACATAACTGGTGAAATGTGGGAGTAGTATAGGTACACCTCTGCCTAACCCTTCGGGGAATACAGACGTGATGTTGTGTGTGTGTGTGTGTGTGTGTGTGATGTGTAAGATTTTCAACAATCTATTATTAGTCTACTCGGTGTACACTTTCCAGGTTCTGCTTATTCATCGCAGCAGATATTGTAATTACTTCGACCGAAAAATTCGTGACTTATAAAGTGCTTACTTTCATTAAAATGTAGCTCTTTAGCAGATTATAAGCTACCGACTTTTGGAAGCGATTCCTAGCTCACCATAATGAGACGGTAATGTATTTTTATGGCGAAATGAATGGAGGTCGATGTTGATTGATGGAATTTCATGTATTAAACAATTTGGGGAACTTATGGGGCCATCATTTCCTTATTATGTATATGTGTGTAATAACCCGTAAACGTTTCTAAATTGACCGGAAAAATGAATTATTTTGGAAAATAGAGTCTGTATTACTTTTGTTAATTTTAGTGGTGGATCTATTTGTATTTGTATCGTCATTGTCATAGACGTTGTAACAACGCAAACACGATAGAACTTGACATCGTAACGATAACTTTTAGCATGGAATCAGTACACATGATTCTAGACACTACACAAGATTTTAAACAATTTGTTAGTGTAAAAAAAAAAATTGCGCCTGCAGCAACGTACACATGATAGAAGTGAAATTTCTTAAGCAATAAAGATTATGAGAGATTTCGTGTGAGAGACAGAGAGATATATCTGTTAGAAAAACGTTAAATCAATCGTTTGACTTTGACAAATCGGGACGCCAGCGCCACCATGCGGCGCTCGACAGAGTCTACAACATAACGCTCAACCAGACTTAAAGCAGAGTTGGTCGGTGGCGGTTAAGCAGTCAACACGTTTAGAAACTGTCGCGCGTTCTGTATAATTGTGTCGTGTACCTACAGTATGTGATTCGGTAGTGTGATTGATTTGTTCGTAAATTATAATTTGATTTGAACTGGAAACGATTTTTCTATTGCGCAATAACCAACACTTCCCATTCATAGTATGCCCACAGTAGTTAAAAAATATGCCTGATGATAACGAGAGAGACGTACCTTCTCCGTCATATCTTTCTTCTGTTTCTTGTAACGAAATGTGCCGAAACGTGTTGCGTTCTTGAAATTTCACGCTCAATTCTCATGCAATTATCGAATCGCCGCCTGAGAAGTTTCTCTTCAATAACCGCCGTTCCATACAAAAGTGCAATACCTCATGATCAAAATGTATGAATTAGCAGATTTTTTAAAAAGAAGAAGAAAGAAAGAAAGAAAAATAGGTTTATTTGTCACAGAAACACGTGCATACAAAAAAGATAATTAGCTCTAGAAACAATGTAAAATAAAAATAAAACAAACAAAATAAATCTATAATCACGAGCACAAAACAGAAATAGTCGACAGCTGCACGTCATGATTGTGACAAGAAGGCTTCCACTCAGCACGATGCTGTGCTATGGGGGACCCACAGCACAGCGCTGATTTTCAGTGGTTTTTAAGACTTGATTCTAAATCACCAGAATCATGAACATCTAGAATCATGTACTGAATCCGTGGCAAAAGTTTTCGTTATGATGTCCCTTCGTCGTGTAGGTATTACACGCACACAGCCCTTCTCAATTTTACCTTTGAAATGTCGCCCCAGTAATTTCCAAGCTGTGTTTACAAATGACAAATTAATGACAGTAAGTACCTAATGGCAGGACGGCAACACATCGGTAACAAGTGCTATCATCAAGGCTACCTTCGGTATACTTTGACAACCTGTGCGGAACGACGCGGCACAGGATGGTCTAAATGTTAGGTACAAACTATATACTTTTCTTAGAGCCTAAGTTAGTGAATCAATGTTTATCATTGGTAAAACAAATATAAGACGTTATCTTTTATCATTTTTGTCTTTCATTCAGCATTTTTCACTCGAATTTTTCTACACTGAGGAGAGATTTTTTTTCTAATTTTAAATGGAACCAACTTCGAGGTATACCCTATACAATAACAAAAATAATAGTCAAAACAGCGGGGTAATTACGTAACACGCTAACAGTAGGAATGGGTTTCATTTTAACAGTTCAAAAACATTAATTCCGTTATTTACGTTGTTGAGCAGACACATTTTTCGAACATATGTAGCAATGGATTAACAATAGGCTTGAAAATGATTCAGATTGTGATAGATAGTGTGTAATGTAATTAGGGTGCTGGACTACTTTGTAAAAAGTAATGCCTGCACCCTGATTACGTAACACACTATCTATCACAATCTGAATAATTTTGAAGCCCATTGCTATTACATTGCTTGATATGTTCAAAAAGGAGTCTGCTCAACAACGTAAATAACGTAATGAATATTGTTGAACTGTCAAAATGAAACCCATTCCTACTGTTAGTGTGTTACGCAATTACCCCGCAGGTAATATCTACATTAAAAAAAATGCGTCTTCTTCAGAACTTCCTCCCCCGTTTTCACAAGTTTTATTGAGCGTAGACGGATATTAACTTATTATTAAGTTACACGTATGCAAGTAACAACACCCATATTGTTTACCGCATAGGTACCTGTTTAATCCAGATCCACCTCAGTCCTATAGTTACCTAACATGCCCGATTTCCAAGCCTCGCAGTTTGATCGACTCGAGGGGGCCTACTCCCTAAGCACGTTGTCAGTAATTTCGGCCGAAGTTACGGGCATGTCCTACTCCCTATCACTAAAAGACATAATATTAGTCGGAGACTGGAACTGGAAATTAATGATAACACGATTGACAGTGGTTCTTACTCCCGATGTGCTTTAGCCCGTCCGAAAAAGTTATTTAATCGGCAGTAGGATTCAGTACTAATTATCGAACTACTTTCGGATGGGCCCGTGTCTTCATTGACGGTCTTAGAGAATAGGCCCCTGGTGCAAAGCGTACGTTGTGACCTCTTGCAACAGCCGAGTCGCTCGAACAAACGAGCCGTATTGTTAGACTGAATGCGAGCTATAATAATAAATACGTTACCAGCGTTTAATCTACTCAGATTGTGCGAGATTCTGTGATAGATTATCTGGTGGGAGGATACGGTTAGTGCGGAGTTGGGTAAATTATTGCATGCAAATTTTGCATGTAATATAAAAATGTCCTACACATAGAATTAGACACATCAGCAGGAACAATGTTGATTAAAAAAAAATTGAAAAAATTCATCAAATCAAAAGGACTGGTTAGTCAATCATAACATTTATAACCAAAAATTGATCCAAGTATTTGATACACACCTTCTATTTTGTCATTAGTAGGTACTACACTACGCTCGTCAGATAAGTAAAATCTGTTTAGAATAGAATAGAATAGAAATTTTATTTGCTTAAACATGTGTATACATACAGAATTAAAATAATACATGCATGAAAGATCTTAAATAGGCGTGGGTCATGACATGTCTGCCTATTTCAAGGCGTGCAAATATGTTAGGTACAGATTCAAATTATACGAATACATTACATTTATACATTAAACTATAAAAAAAAAAAAAAAAAATTAAACAATATTACTTTAGTCATTTACACATTATCATTACATCATCCATTTATATTTATTATTTAATTTACTAACACAAGGAGTCATTTAAAAATTATTTTATACTGTAATAAGCTTTTTGTACCAAAAACGATTTCATAGTTTGTTTAATTTGCGGTATTGTTTGCTCCTTCCAACTTTTGGGCAATTTATTGTAGACAATTGGTGCCATGCAGAAAACACTTTTGCTCATAAGTGCAGTTTTTGATGCGTGTGCACATAGTTTGCTATCATCACGTCTATTTCGTGGGAATTTGTCTGCCATACGGGTGAACAAATGTGGATTTGTTTTTACGAACATAGCTATTTCAAATATATACAGTGAGGGTAATGTTAAAATCTGATGTTTTTTGAAATAAGGTTTACAGCTATCAGTAGTTTTGAGATTAAACATCGATCTCAAGCAGTACTTTTGTCTTTTGAAGATGATATCCCTATCGGTTGAGTTACCCCAGAAGATAACACCATATCTAATGACGGATTCAACTAAACCATAGTAGGCTGTTAGTAAAGCATCTGTATTAAGAGTTCGTGATAGTCTATATAACGCATATGCACTACTGCTTATTCTTTTGGCTAGAGCCTCAATATGCGCTTTCCAATTTAAGTTTCTGTCAATTGTTAGTCCCAAAAATTTTTTAGTATTAGCTGTCTGTATTTTATTATTATTATATTCGATGTCAAGATTAGAAAATAATGATGATCGTTGGCTAAAGTGCATAATCAAAGTTTTATTAATATTAATTTTTAAATTATTATCATTTAGCCATGTTACTGCTTCAATTAATGTATTTTTTATGTCTGTTTCATAAGTATTTTTACTATGGCATGGTATCGTTATCGTACTGTCATCCGCAAACAGTGTCATGGGATATTTAACGGATTTGGGGAAGTCATTAATATAGACTGTTCCTAATTCTATTCTATTAATTATGTTAAGGGTTTTGGACTAGAAAACAGGCCACGAGCTTTTTTCCTTCGTTACTGTCACCGTAATGGACAAGTAGGAGCTGGTCCTTTCAGCTTCATTTTCCAAATCCAGTTTTTGGACCTAAGTCCCTTCATTCAGTGGTGCTAAATCTCCCAGTATTTCACCTAACCCTATCTATCTCGCGGGCCATTCATCATAGCTGGCATTTGTACCCCCTGTTTGCCGTGCACTTAACTAGTAACACTTCTCAAACCATCTCAAACTATGATGAATAAGTTTTTGTCGTGGTGTTCCAGATTTCTCGGAAATTAAGGAAATATTTGTTTCTTTAGAAGTGTCAACATGTGGAGTGTTTTCATAAGCTAGTGACTTGTCGGTGTTTTGACATGACGATAATGAATTGTGGTGCATCTTAGCTTGTTTAGAGCAAAAGGGTTAAAAGCTGTAGCCATTCTATTTGATTGGGATAGTGTTTTGTTTTATTTTGTATGTTTGTTAAGGTTTTTACCTATATGCATCTGGTAGCTGGACTCGCCGCGTGAAACTGGTTAATTCTTGGTCTATCCCGGACTTAAACCTGAAAAAAGCAAAAACAGTTATCAATTTAATTTCTAGCTAAGGGCTCGTTTACACGTACCAAAACCACACCACATCGCAGCGACAAAATATGTGGGCAAGCAGAGGTTACTTGCAAATAGTGTCGCTGCAACTTCTTGCAGTTGCGTTGAGGTTGCTTTGTCGCTAGTAGTTGCGATGTGGTTATGTTGTGGCTAGTGTTTGCACAGATTATTGTGTTTGCAATGTGACCGGCCGCTAGTGCACAGTCTCACTGTTTGTTGCGTTGTGGCTGCGATGTGGCCTTGATGTTGTCGGTATCGCCCACACGGTTGATTTTGACAGTAAAATGTGGTCCGTGTGAATAAATCATTCATTTTCATAAAAATTAGCGCCCGCCACGTGTTGTCGTTGTGGTGTGGTTGCGGTTATGATGTGTTTGTGGTACGTGTGATCGGGCTCTTAGGGCCCATTCACAAGTACCACAACCACACCACACCACAACCACAACACGTGGTTGGGCGCTAATGTTTATGAAAATTCACACGTAACCACAGCTTGACCACATTTGGTCACTGCGATGTGGTGTGGTTGTGTTACGTGTGAATGAGCCCTTAGTCCTACAAAATGCGAAACTACATGTTTTCAAGCCTCAATCACAACACAAAACACAAAAATATTCCGCTGCAGCAAACTAGACGCTTTCTAAAACGTAGCGGCTTAAAACCAATATTAAACAAAGTAAATGCGAACCTCCCATTGTAAATCTCACCTACCATTAACCCTTTGACAATCACAGGGTTACAATATTATTTATACAGTCTGTATACTATAAATCCGATAAATGTCTCCGAACAATTCTGATGTTCTTGGCGATATCATTTATAATTCTGTTGACCCCAAGCCGTATAAAGAGCGCGAAGATATCTTAAAGTCACCCATAGATCATGGACATAGTTATCGAAATAACACATATTCAATAAACATACAATAAACGTAGTTATTACGCTATTTAGATTTTACTTTCAGATTGAGAGCAAATCAAATTGTATAATCAAATACAAAGTTTTCTCAAAAGCTTCTGTAACTAAAGATCAAACAAAACTAACCCGTACAACAAGAAAATAAGATCCAAAACTGAGTTTTTGAGCTGCTTAATTAATTTTGTCAACGTAACAAGTATATTTTTAAGGCAAAGGCAAGCTATTCGGCCTACATGCGTATACGCAATTGTATTGTGTTAAAACAATAACAATGTTAAGGTTACGAATTGTTTTTGCTTACTCGACTTAATCGGAGGGAAGTATTGCTTTTGGTGGCTATGACGTAAGTTGGCCTTAGGAACTGTTTGATATTGTTAAAAAGCCTTGAAGATGGGACGTAAATTATGTTTTGTATTGGTGATACTCGTAAAGGTCACAATTTTCCAATATCAAAAATAAGGTTTTTTTTTTTAGTCTTTTTTTGTAATAGACTCCATTAGCTCCATAAATAAACTACATACAGGCAATGTAAAAATCCGAATCCTTAAAAATGACAGCTGTCAAACGGCCATCGCTCCATAAGAAACGAATCATTCTGAGACAGATGCCACACACCTTCATCAAACAAACCAAATCCTGAAAGGACCACAAGCTCTAAGGACCAACATTAAAACAAATAGCAAAAATGAGGCAGTAACAGCTGATCGCTCCTATAAGTACAGGCTCAGAGCAATGGACTATTGTGTGGAACAGGTAGGCATGGAGCTTATAAACCTGTTCAATGTCAAAGGCCTCTGCACACAACATGTTACGGCATCAAATGACTTCTGCAAAAACCCTCAGGCAACCAGTGTTTCATGGGGAGCTTTTGTGGATATCAGCTGATTGGAATACACTTAAAATGATGAGGAAGAGTATAAGGTAGTCGCAGTAAATTAATCGTAGGATGCAGCGTGACATATATGTATATCCCTATTGGCAGGACCAAAGACTTGGAACAAACTTGACTTTATACATCCCTTTTTACACGACTAACGATCAGCGCGTATGCATTTTGTCGAGCTGACGATTTCTCCTTGTTAAAACCTATAAAACCTTTATAACATGTTGTAAAACGAAGAAACTATACTTAACCTTTATATACAACAGCGAGTTCGCTTTGATCACCCCCCACATTTATATGATCAGGCAGGATGGGCAAGGTTACAAGGTCATCATAAACTGTAATGGTAACTCGAAAAAACTGTAACCATCGTTTATTTTTATTTTACGTACAATGATGGTACACAACCCATATTTAATGCTATAAAGCATGCTTGCATTATCATTAATCCATTCGCTTTTAAAGATAACAGTATTAAGCCTATAATCCCAGTGAAGTTATAACACAGGCACATAAAAATCAACATTGTTGGTTGTTATAATATAAAATTGAAAAATGTGTTGCCGGTACGGGCGAAACGGCAAGAAATAATAATATCCTTGTGTAAGCTAACCAATCGTGACTTGAAGCTTTCGCCGACTAGTGACGTGCCGCGCATGCTGATCGATAAGTGCACGAATATTGTTCTGGTCCTTTTAAACGGCGGGAAGTGCCATTTGTCTAGGATTATGGGAAGCTAAGAATATATTTTCCAATTAATTTAGGCTGTTATAGGATCTTAAGAAATCGTGCTTTTGTTAACCCTATGACTCCTTGATACATTTTCTTAAAGTGTAAGCTTGTAAACCGATGAGCAGAAAAGGATCAAATAAATGTTTTCGTAAATCAAACAACAGCCTCCCAATAAGCACCGCAACTTCCACCGGTTCTGTGCTTCTCGCATACAGCGGATCGTCGGGCCACCTTGTAGGAGTTCTTCAAGCGCTACGTCCTCAGGTTCGCGGTCGCCCTTTCCGAGCCTTTCTGTCGCATTGGCCATCTGTTCTGCGAGCAATGTGCCCTGCTCACTATCTCTTAGCATAATCTGCCTATAATGTTCCCACTGCTAGGACACAAGCCTCCTCTCTTCGAGCTGCTGTGGGCTGTAATCTACCACGCGGGCCCAGTGCGGGTTGGTAGATGTCACATGTCTTCGAACTTTTTTGGTTCTAGGGAATGCCGGTTGCCTCACGATGTTTTCCTGAACCGTTTTGAGAGCAGTGGTGATCAAATTATTTACACAATAATGTGCCCTGCTCACTACCTCTTAAGTTTGGAAATTCTTCGGGCTATGTCGGTTACCTTACTTCTCCTGCGGATCTCTTCAGTTCTGATTCAATCACGTAAGCAAACTCAAAGCATGGCCTTTGCCCCTTGGGTGACTTTTAGCCTTCTAATGACACCTAATGTGAGCGACCACGCTTTAGTGCCATATGTCATCACTGGAAACACGTACTGGTCAAAGACTTTCATCTTGAGACACTCATGTTCATATTCGTGAACGGGCGCCGTCAATAGGAACTGGTCCTTTCTTAGCTGCCACAGCTTATTTTAATTTAATTTAATATTGGAATTGTTTTTGTCTTTTTATTACGGACGCTTTTAACGTTCTGCATCGTTCTCACTTTCATAATTTCAACATGAATGATGTAACCAATATTTTATAACCATATTTTGATTTAAAAGAGTGTCCATGGAGTTTCTTGCCCATTCTTCTCCATAGGTACCTACTACGCTTTGGAATGAGCAACTAGCTTCATCTTTCTGACTGACCGACCCCTTGACATTTCAAAAGTGCCTGTAATTGGTTTATTTGAAATAAATGCTTTGAGTTTGAGTTTGAGACTGCGGTAGTAGTATAGTGTCATTACAGTTAATAAAAGATAAACTCAACAATGTCATATTATTATGAATATTCTAATAACTATTGCTCCAAATAACCTGAATAAGAAACATAAATAACCCAAAGATATCCAACAGATGAGATAATTCTTTAATAAAATAAGTTTTTCAAGAATCCTTTTGTGAGCCGAGGGTCAGTACAATGCGATACAGTATCTTTGGGAGCCTGTTTGAGTCCTTTCTTATTTATTCGTGTATAAAAAATAAGCGGGCTTACGTACTTACCCTAAATTTCTAGTTTTTCGGGTCGAGTTTCTTTGGTTGAACGGTAATGAGTTTTTTGGAGTTACCCATGTATTATTCTGGGTAGGTGAATTATTTAGATACTGCAAGGACTCACACATGGATAGGTTTGAATTTAATTAGTGAGTATACAAATGACTTGAAATAGGCACGATCATATACCTACTGCAAGCAAAATTGGTCCTTAGCACCCAAAACACAAAAATGATGTTGTCATTGTTTGTACAGCAGACGGCGACGGTTACTGACGACTTTATGATTCGTATGACATTTTAATGAATAGTTAATACACGGGAAAATAAACGTGGATTAATTTCCTTTTTTCTTGTTGATGCTGACTATTCGTTTTATTGCCTAGACTTTCTTGCAAATTTCATACAAGTCATTTATCGACAACTCGATCACCATACACAGCACTAAACGCTCGGAGCGATCAAATCGTATCCATACATTAAGAGCATTCATAGCTCGTAGAGGCCCTGTCGCTTAATGCAATTCATTGTACAAGGATCCTTGCAGTAACCAGAATTACATGACCTCCCGCTCCTCCCGCAAATCCTTTCCATCCGTTCTACAGAAACGGGAAAAGGTTCAACATGAGGTCTCAAGTTATATTAGCCATCGGATCGCTTGCATACATTTTGGCTCTTATAACCTGATCTTCCCTACCCCTCTGGTTCCAAGTTAAATCAGGTTCTAAGGAACAAAACTTGGGAAAGGCAGGGGTCAAGACGTTCTGGTTGACGTCAGTCAGATGAAGCCTGCACAGTGCTTCGATTTACAAACTTAAAAGGATTGGCGTCGAGATTTTAAAAATTTTAAGATTAAAAGTTGTTTATAGAATGTTTATGGACTGCGAGAGAAATGAGGAGCTCCGCTTTTTTATTAATTTTTTGTAATTTGTTGATGGATGTTAGACATTTTTTTATTTAATTTGTTTTTAAATCATTGCTATCGGAGATGGAAGATTGTGATTTGAATTTTTATCTGAAATGGTATCAGCAACCTTCGAGAGAAACTGTAAGAGGATTAGCTACTGTGAAAACATAATCTTCATCTTTTGTATTTAATTAACAAAAATACAATACCCGAACTATTGGTAACATATTTTATTTCCTAGACGATTACATATCAAACTTATTTGTTTACAAGAAAAAAGTACAAAAAAGGAAATAATAAAAACCATGTCATCGTTATTCTACGATTTCAAGATACGCACTAAATTAGACTATAAACATAAAAATAACACAACGCCACAGGTAATGGGCCGTAAATAAAATAAAAATAACTACACAGCACACATTGGAAATCAATAAAAAAACGAGTCAATAGCTCAATAAAAAAAAACTTATTTTGTCATATAAATCTTTTTGACGAACTCGAATAGTACGAGCAAATGTTTTTAACCCCTGGCGAGACTTGCTTAACCATTTTCAACTATAATGTTTCGGTTATAAAGTCGAATATTGATTTTGCAAGAGTTTTTGTAACATTGTAGTAAATAGTTTTATGAAAACAGGCTGTTTTATGACCGCCAGCCGAATGTCTAGGTGGTAAGATAGTAGCTTCAACCCTCGCACGGTTCTCAACCTTATACATGCTGTATTAGAGTCCTATTTAGTACTGTAAATGCATTATTAAGGGGTCGTTCGGTAGTCTCCATTGTCAATCAATAGATCTATTGCAAGAATGTAAGGATTCATTCAGTGACTTTGATGTCTGACGGGAAGGAACATGAACTTTTAGTTTAATGTGACGGGCTGCGTGTATGAATAGTTGGCGGACATTATATATGATCAAAAGGAATGGAGGAGTGTTTGTTATTTTCTTCTTCTTTATGATAATAGTATCGAAAATTTCGTAATTTATGTTCAAAATATTGATGGCACGGTTTCGGTTGAGGGCTGCAGAACTGTAGTTTTTGGTCACAGTTATTCTTATTAACCGACTTCAAAAAACGGAGGAGGTAAATTTGATCAGCTCTGACCAGTAGTTTTTGAGTTATCCTTAATACTGCGTATTTTTTCTACTTAGTTTATATTGATGATGTTTTTATAATTTCCTGTCACGGTTATTTACATATCAAGTAGTGGTATACGAATGTGTGTGGGGGTAGGTACCTCAACTAAAAAGTGAAAAATAAATAGATTTTTACAAAAAACAACCGACTTCCAAAAAAACACAAAAAAACGTGAAAAATAACTTTAATTTCGGAAGTTGGTTGCCAAAAACGTAAATACACAACCAAAGACACCGACTTCCGAAATTAAAGTTATTTTTCACGTTTTTTAGTGTTGATTTTGGAAGTCGGTTGTTTATTGTAAAAAAGTTTTTTTTCTTTCCTTCCAATACATCGTATTTTCTTCTGTTTAAGTGTTACCATCTGCTCATGGATTTAGGACATCTCCTAAACTATGTTTTTAAACTAAAATTAACCACAGAACTTTTATATCCTACTGCAGGGTATGCATAGGTCTGTCTTGGTTAAATCGTAATATCGCTCATGTGGAGAAACAACGACGTAAATGTAATTTTTCCCAAAAATTTGTTGTCGATATACAGGGTTATTGGTAAAACACCAGCAACCTCTTAAGGGGTCATTGTTCTCATCATTATAAACAACTTTTACTATGGACCAAACCAGAAATCGCGAAAAAAAAAACAGATTTTCCCTACATTTATATTCGCATAACACGTCAAAACGTAGGGAACAGCTGATATTTTTTTCGCGATTTCTAGTTTGATCCGTAGTAAAAGTTGTTTATAATGATGAATACATTGACCCCTTAAGAGGTTGCTGGTGTTTTACCAATAACCCTGTATATTGTGCTCGAAAAAATTTTCAGAGGAGCAGAGGCGTGAAATATTTAGCGTGAAATATTTAATATGGTTTTGGGATTTATCAACATTTCAGACCGACACGGTAAAAGATAACAAAAAAAAAAACGACTTTTTAATCACTCTCCTGTAAAATTTTAAAAGCAGCAGTTACGTCGATGTTTCTCCAAATGAGCGATATGTCTTTATGTTAGTAGGTACTTGGCTGTAGTTAATCACTTTATCACACTTATAACAGCTAAAGCGCGGTCACTGTTGGACTTACAAAAAGCACGATGACGCTGGTAATTTATTGCAAAATATGAAGCATTATCTATTTACAAAAAATCTATTGATTGGACTAAAAAAATAAAACACCATTACGTTAATACGAGTATGTAGCTTGTAGAATAATCTGACAAAAAATCAGAATGATTGCATGTATATTAGTATGGTTTATAATTGTTAAAAGAAATTTTTAGAGGTATCTGCGTCATTGTAGAAAAACTACTAAAGATTTTAAAATAAAAATTATATATATCTACTCTAATATAAGTCTCTTTCTTTACCTAATTAATAATAGTCTCCACTGTATCTACTTTAATATTGTACGTTAATTTATTTAAACATAATATATCTTACATAATCTAGTTTTATAATAATATAATCAAATAGTTACTCTTTAAGTCATTGATAATATTATATCTACTTTTTAAATGTTCGATGTAAATTGATGGCCTGAAACACAGGTTTTTATAAACCTAGATCAGGAAGGTCTACATTACAGTTAGTATTAAATGTTTCCTCGATTGTAAAAAATGTAAATCATAATTTAATTAATTTAATTTTTATAATTTTTATTGTTTTCTATCGTATCAACATTAGTTGTATATCGTATCGTATCAACAATAGGCTTTCAACAAACTATCTAACTAGCATTATACTGAAGAATATCATATATTTTTCTGATTTTGTTTACTTTTAGGCATTATAAAACTTGCATTTAGGTCCTGTAAGGTTCGATCGTATTTTTTATATTACTGCCTAAATTGCCTTGCTATTGACATTATTTAGTACGACGGCTTCTCTCTAGTACCCTCTAAAAGAGGATTCTTAAAATACGGGATGTGAACTCTATTTCCCTTCGGATATGCCAAAAACTCGTACTTAAACTATCCAGGGAGATTCTATGGGTCAGCAGTCAATGGGGGGTGCCCATTTGGGTAATAGTCAGTGTAGCCATGCGGGGGGCGTCGGCAAAAAACGCACATAATAAGAACATACCTCACGGTAAGATAAGTGCGGCCAACTTTGGGTAAGATGTAGGGCTAGCAAAAATGTTTGAATAATAATACCAACGATTTAGCTTAACCAACCAACAAGATCATGTATGACTGTGTTTTGCATTCAAATTCAAATTATTTTATTTCATACTAATCTACATTGGGACTTATGAAACGTCAGAAGCTAGATGGACGGTTTCAATTGTTTGTTTTCTATGGAAAAGCGCCGGCAAGAAACTCCACAGCAGCTCTTTTAAAAATGCACTGTATTTTCTAAATGAAGATAGCAAATTAGCATATTTATGTATGACTAGCTGTTGCCCGCGGCTTCGCCCGCGTGGATGTCGGAAATTATCCAACGGGACCGTGCTGCCGGGACGAAAAGAAGCCTATGTTACTCCTTATAACATCAGCTATATGCCAGTGAAACTCCCGTCAAAATCGATCCAGCCGTTTCGAAGATTACTCGGAACAAACAGACAGACAGATAAAAAATTTAAAATTGGTATTTTGTTATAAGTCCCGTATATACTTTCATATGCATTTATTAAAAAGCTGTTATATTGACATCACAAACAGACACTTCAATTTTATTTATTTGTATGTAGTATGTCGGTATGTATGTATAGATTGATGTCTAATTTTATTGTCCTATGAAAGTATTCTGGGATGAGCTTATAATATAAATGCTGTGTAATGAATTGATGATAATGTCTTTTAACTAATGTAATTGGCCGAAGTAAAATAAATAAAAGATTGCATATTCTTATCGTCAGGCCGTTAACTGCAGAAAATTGGCCTCCCAATTAGGTAGCTACCTAGTCGTCAAAGGAATAAATTCGACTTACATATAATCACTTGATTGGTGATTACAGTTTGTTATTGCGATTGACGTCATTTTGTTTACTTTTCTTTTATTAATTCGATTTAATCTCGAAGAGATCTTCTGTTCAATTTCGTAAATTTCTAGATATGATAGTTTATCAACAGATATTTTCTGATTTTTTTGTGTGTTTATTGTGTGCCTTTGTCTTTCTTTCAAAAACAAAATCACAGAAACGATCATGTAAGTTGTTCTAGAAATACACAACACCAATCGTTTTTGCGGTCAGTACAAAGGTCCCCGCTGACCAAGCGAAGGGCGCGATCAAAAATAAGATACGTACCGGCGACCTGCGGTCCGCATAAATACACCCAATATCAACCTTTAGCTGTATGTATACAAGTGTGGGCCTTCTATGTATAGGTTTTGTATCTGGTTGGGTGGGCAGAGACCTTCAAAACTGAGGGCAATAATGCTACCTTGCAATTGTCTTAGTGACGGGTAAAAACCTCTTCGTTTACGAAGAAACGAGCGATACCAAATACCAATATACGGTGCCAAAGTAGCAAAGGGCCTAGAAAACTTGATATTCCTTCAGCAGAAAGTGATATTATATATATTAAGATTTAATTGTGCTTTGTATGTTGTGTTATGTCTCATGTGTTCACCAAATAAACGATTTATCTATCTATCTATCTTTCTAACAGCAATATCCATGACGGCAAAGTCAAAAATATATTGGATTGACATAAGCTACCGAAAGGCTTATGTCGATACATGGACGAACAAAAAAGTCGAGCAGATTCTCACTAACAAAAAACTGTGTCACTCAAGTCGGCCAACTCGCTGTACGTATAGGCCGCTGTACGCACACATTCACACATTAGTCGCCCCAAGATCGGCCATTACGCGCGCAAACGGCAACACTCATTCATAAATATATTCACACATAAAAGGACTCAGTTTTGTCTTAGCGGAGTTCCATTCGACTTTTTTTGTTCGTGCATGTGTCGATGCCTGTGCCTGTTGAAAGTTGTCGTAGAAATACGAAACGCTTTGAAAGCGATAGCCACTTGTCTATGCCCCACAAGTACTTGCCAGTCGCTAAGTTTAGTAGACAAAACTTTACTGAGGTCGTCCGTTCTCAAAATTGAAACAAGACACTATGACAGGCAAAAGCAGAATAGTCACCCATCTTTGAGCTTACCGCAGCAAGTACTGCTTAACTTCGCATATCGATTACCTTAAATTGCGTGGTTGTCATTTAGACACGAGGCCTTGAATTTTAAGTCAAGTATTATGTAAAACTGTTTATCTCCCAAACTTAATCACATATAACCTCGTTCAGCCATTGTACTAAGAACATACTTCTACAAGATTACCACACCATCTAAATTTTTATTAAAAAGGCCTCATTCTTTACGAAAGAAATATGATAATCTATTGAACCGCGGGTCGAGTCGTGATCTCGATATAATCGCGATACATCTCGATAGATCGTATCGATTTAAAGAATCGATTCGAAATCGTTCGACCTTGATATTGATGAGTCGTAAAGATCCCGATTTTAGATTAATGGTTAACAATACTGTTCTTAGGCGCATTAAAATTCTTTTGTAGTTTTTAAAATAATTATGCTTGTGGGACAGTACCTACCTTATGATGATCAGCTTATCGCGATCTGTTACTTCCCTGTTGGTAACCTTAGAGGCTAAAGTATTATAGGACGATATACTAGTACCTTACTTCCTCAGATTGCATATCAATATAAAGTAAAGCGTCGTAGATATAGCAATTCTCAAGGTCTCCTATTGGAGCGGTTATTACCGCTTCAATAATAAGCTACAGAAACAGCTGGTTATCGAGGCGTTCATTCGGAGACCCAATGTCTAGCTGGCATGATATTATAGTCCATGTTTGGTCTCTTCTTAATTCAAAATGTTGCCATAAGACTTTTGACTTGAAATGCTGGTAACCGTCGCGCTAATAACCAGTTGACTTGCTAAATTTTAATCTTGGCATGAACTACATAATATTCTCGCAAAGCTAGTACCAGGGCGTTCACTGGAGTATAAGAGGACAGTGTCTTCTGACTGTATACAATTTGTCGCAGTTATAATCTGCCCTAGGTATTGACTTTTACCCCTTTCCTCAAACTACAAGAAAGCTAAAAACATTTCTGAAGTCACCAATCAACAAAACATAATTACTAACGAGGAAACGTTTAAACTAATCAAAGTTGAAAAGTAAAAAAGTTTCTCCTCAGGCGGTACGGTACAATTAGCGGGTGTATGTAATTATCTAAAAAAAGGAGACATAAAGATGACCATTACAATGGTTGGTCGTGACACGCGCGCGGGTTTGGACACGACTCGCGACACGCTGCCTCGGGACCGGCACAACATACAGGTACGGACTGGACATTTATATACAAAAAGAAAGATAAGCGGTAAACACAATTATTTAAATTGAGTTCCAAATAAAATTAGTGCAGCTGTTGCCGACAAAAATGTGGAAAATTTAAGGAATAATCACATTAAAGCAATCAATACAAAATCAAAGCAATATTTTAAAGCTCAAGTCAGTTAAATTAACAATTGTTCCGATGAGGAATACTAGACTGCACCCGATAACGATAATGGAAAGTGTGGTAAGTGATGAAAATAAGAAGCATAGATGTGATAAAAAAGAATCAGTCATAATAACAACACAAGAAACCACAGTCAGTACGAAGGAAAACAAAAGAAAAACGAAAACGAATCAGAGGTGCTAGATATAAAAGACATAGATAGTTATGAAGAATAAGGTTCTACTCTAGCGAGAGAACAAAGACGAGATAGCATTCACTCAACAACATTTTCCGTTTGGTTTTTAGACCAAACCCAGGATATAAAAAAAAAAAATTAACTCAAATCTTTACCTTTATCCACCTCCTAATTTTCCAACACAGTACAGTCACCAACTAAAAACAAAACACACAAAAATTACAACAAAAACTCCGGTGAGTCCGGTCCACGATCCATTTTGAGAGATAGCATCGACTAGAGAATTATTAAGTCATTATAAGTACGCAAAGGTCACAACTTTGTATTATCTAAGACTTGGATCGTAAATGAAGCATTGTACTCTGTAATGTGTGTCGCTATGCGGGACATAGCTGGGTTAGTGTTACTTTCGTATCTATTTGTACCATAATTAATAAGTTATGTGGAGATAATTGTAGCTTTGTCAAAACATTTTCATGTCGAAATTCTACATCAAAATGAAGAACCTTTCTACTTTTGTCTCGACATACATTTATTTTGTCATCTACAAGTCTTTTGCTGTAAGTTTCAGTTTTACTTCTGCTGTTTTAATTTTCCTGGAATTTTCCCTAACCAGTTAAGTCACTTATAAACCACTTCTTAGCTATCCCAAGTTGTACTTACTACAAGAAAAGCCTAATAAGCAGCATTCTCCTATCTGCCAATACGAGTATAAATTGTGTATTCCAATAAGGGATCACTTATCAGCTTACAAGCTGGGGATGACAATAATGCCCATCAAAACAATTGCATTGGGAACACTGTATTCAGCAGCAACATTCATTAACGAACTGATCATAATGTCGATGAATACTAAATCGATTAGCAAGATAATATTTTCCGAAGTGTCCATCAAAATGTTAACATCTTCAGATCAAATCAGAACCTTTGAGTTTTATGCCTCATAAAAATCTCGAGGCTTTCTATACATTTTTAATGAAAAGGAATTAAGTAGGTATACAAATAGTACATTTTTAATTAATAGCTGCCTGAGTGCCTAATTAATAATTCAATTAGATAATGCGATTCGGTCTTCCAGTCTAATGTATGGATGGGATTACATGTTGGTTCCTATGTTTCAAGAGATTAATTTTAGAAATGTTCAAAATATATTGTTATATTGCATGTTCTGACTCTCGTGAGGGGCTCGTGGCTAAATATAGCTAAATAGCCGCACGGGTCGATCGAAGGTTAAGCCTGCTCAAGCCTTGTTGAGGTCGGTCTGTGGATGGGTGAGCATCCATCACATAACATTGAGACCCCTCCGTGCCTCGTAAAAGCACGTTCAATCCAGCTATCATTTGTAGATTTTTGACAGTCATTACATAGTCAGAAGCCCGAAAGTCTGACAACCAGTCTTACCAAGGGGTATCGTATTACCCATGGTCTAAAAAGCAAGGTCTGGCATTCCGAGAGTGACACATGCTTACGTCACTGTGTGTGTGGCCACTTTATTGCAAAAAAACACGAATTATGGAAACATTTTCAGCCACCATTCTATTAAAAACTATATATAAAGCATTTAAATTGTCGTTTCGTTTTTCTAATCAAAATAAACAATTCAATTTAAACATATACCAACGTAATTTTTAGTTAAAACCTCATTGTTTTATCGGATTTCCACAGATAATAAAGGTTGTTTGGGAGTTATTATTACACACTACTGGTAACACAGTGGTGATGACGTAGGCTTGTGTCTCCCACGTGACCACTGTGTCTCGGAATGCTGTACCTGGCGAAGTATATTATTATACCATGGTATTACCCAGTAACTCGGTTGTGGAGGTCAGATACGCAGTCGCTCCATGTAAAATACTGGCATTTAGCTGCATCCGGTTAGACTGGAAGCTGACTCCAACATAGTTGGGAAAAGGCTGGGCAGATGCTGCTGATATTCTGACCCTAAAATATGTGTTATTTGCGTTACTATAGCTTTATAGCTAGCCATATACATGATGTATGACATCAAATAAGGTAGGTTGAAAGTAAAAGTCTATATTATCCTTATATTGTTCCATTAAAATTATGAGAATATTAAAAATAATAATTGCAAAATAGATTATAATTACTATAGGTAATGCGGGCCTAATAAATTGCGTATAGCTGAATATGAATAAATTAATACCAGCTTTGAATTTTTTATTGGCATTAAGTTATATGCCCTTATATTATTCGTAATGGAATCAGAGATGGTATCGGTCGGCTATTACCCCATTTAAGTGGTAAAAGTCAACCAATAAATAAATGTATTCATAATAGCTAGCGATTGAATGGCTTCTAGACATTTCCACGCGTCATGTTCGTGAACGGGCGCCGTCAGTTGAGACTGGTCATCTCTTAACTGCCACGGCTTATTTTTATTATTAATCTTATATTTTGAATTGTTTCTTTATATATTTTTTTTTCATTGTTCTCGCATATAGAAGCAACACGAATAATGTACCCAGGATTTTGTAATATCTTGATTTGAAAAGAGTGTCCTTGGAGTTTCTTGCCCGTTCTTCTCCATACAGATCTAAGTTTTGGAATAGGCAACTAGCTTCAACTTTCTGACTAACTGACTGACTCTTTGACAATTCAAAAGTGCCTGTAAATGGTTTAATTGAAATAAATGATTTGAGTTTGAGTTTGAGTTTGAATAACTTTTGCATTACAATAAACCGTGCCTGGCGGCTGTCTCGACATCGTAAATGTTCTACTTTTCATCACTAAAGGTATCTTGTAAGTATTAGGGCCTCTTTAACCACCCCCAAGTAAAGTGTCAAGTAGGCTAACCGCCAGTTAAAGTCACCCGTAACGGCATGTGCGAATTTCGCGACGTTCGAGTAGCACTAATCATAAGATTTAACTGACCCGTAACTTACTTGCCACGGCATCTGCCAATTTGTGTGTTTACTTTATAGTTAAAAGTTGTCTGTTGTCAAAAATGACAACGGCTAGGTACTTATCAGATAACACCAATGATTATTTTAAAATGTATTAATAAAAATGGATTTATTTGACTTGATTGATCACCAATTGGATGAATTAGAATATTCTACAACGCAACGAGTACCTAGGATTCGTGTATTTAAATTCCGTGTTGAATATTTTATGGACCTAGATGAAACCGATTGTTTTGCTACATTTCGTCTATCGAAGTATGCAGTACAACAAGTGCTTAACTTCATAAAGTATAAAATAATCCCTAAATCGCAAAAGTGAGTGGTATTTTTTTCATTATTCAAGTGATTTGACTAATAACCTATCAAATCTACTGAACTTCTGAACAATAGGTAACCATACGTTTAATCCCTTCAACACCCTGAAATCGATTTTTGTTACGACAGTAACTAATAAAAAATCATTGACATCAACCAATGACGTTTGACGAGTAACATTGACGTATTATTGAACGAATGTAACGTATGATTTGTTACGTCATTCACTTAACCAGTAAGTTGTTACTCGAAGCTTTATTTTCGTTTGTGAAATTGACAAAAGATACTCGTAACTTTTACTTGCCAATTAACGTTAACTAGGAAGCAACTAATCAACGTTTTACTTGGAGATGGTGAACGAGACCCTTAGAATAAAGATTCCATAAAAATCTCTGCATGTATCAAAATCAGCTTTTAAAACAATTTTTGAAAAGTTTCAATCTTCTAATTTCTAAAAAAGACATAATTAGTTCTTATTTTTCACCAACGTACTAAAATACTTTTTCTGATTTGGATTATGTAAAGCTTGAAGTTTATAACAGCAAGTATATTGTTTAAAGCACTCAGTTTAAACCAAAATATACTGCTTATAAAGCGCTCTTATTTGTCCGCATTAAAATTTTTAAAACACAATGCATTTTTGACATTTCAGAAAGCCCAAAAGACTCATCGCCAAAGGACAGTCTCTCGTAAAATTAACGAAAAAAACGTAATAATTGACGGTAAAATCGTGCCGGATTCCACTCACAATACCTCAATTTAAGATTTTCTTTCATAAATATAAACCGTTACAACTTTTGTGGAATTTTAAACGAAACCGTACACAGTGTTTCGGAAGATTTTTTTTTCTGGGCAAAAAAGCAGTTAAATTTGCATGAATTACGTAATTTATATCTTTTTCGCGTTCATTGTCATTCGGGTGTTGTACGACTTTAACAATCACGGCCTTTTGGTGTGAAGAATTTCTTTGCTTCACATTTTTTTGGCTAAAATCGAGAGCAGTACTTAACATTTTTGTTAATTTTGGAGTTAAATTTTCGCTCGAATTTAATTCAATTACAGTAAAGACGTATGTAGCGTTATGTTGTTTTCCCATTTAAAGACCAACATTCCGAACAAAATTAGAAGTCTTTTAATATAAAATAGAGAAAAATACCAACTTTCGCTTATTGTAATCACAATTTAAGATTGCTTGTCGTTAGAAAATAATAATAGTTCATTAGTACCGAAAGACGTTTATTCAAACTTTGAATTATTCCTAATGAAATATAAGATTTTCCTTTCGAAAATTTTCTTCTAATTTTATATTGAAATCAAAAGGGAATTATCATAAACTTTATATAAGAATTTTTTATTTAGCTTTTATTGAGACAACTTTGAATAGGACTTAGTTTTAACAACAGATCTAGCCCTATTCAATTTACGAGCTGATTTTGTTTAATGCTGCCAGACTTAAAATTCTATTTTAACACCTCATGAAGCCTAATAAGTCGAAAAGACTAACTATTGTGCAGACTTTATTATTTTACATAAACACCGAAGTTTGACCACAAAACGGTTTAACTGCTGGACCACAAACGAACAACGAGTTTAACAAACTGTTCGAGTGTACCAAGCCGACTAATGAGTGTGGGTACACTGGAACTAAACAAATTTTTTATAGGTAGACCAATATTTAGGTAAACATTTTATTTATGAAATACTCAGAACAATTTTTAAATATAACCATGAAATGATGAAGAGGTGTTGATGATATTGAATATGATAATACTGCTTAAAATTATGATCGGCTAGAAAAAAAAAACGTGTTGAGTCGGGGTACCTCCGTCAGGAACGAAGTTCCTTACGCTTTTTCTTCAACTCAAAAAAGAAAAGAAAATTTTCGCAGCCGCCGTTTTGGATTTTCATTATGACCTTTATATCGGTTCCAGCACCCTCGAAAACCATGAAAACTATCTCTGTCTCTTGCTATTATTTAGATTAAAAAGTCGCATGGAAGGGGCATAACGCTTTTTCGTTACACGACGACTTCAAAAAAAAAAAATCTACAGGTTTACTCCTACCGCAAGCTGGATTAAAGAAATACGTTCCAAAAACAAAACTATACGAGATACATTTCTGAAAGCATTCGTGGTGTTCTGTGTCCTTCCATCATGAAGAACTGGGAATAACACCGTGACAACCTAACCCCTTAGCAATGTCCCCCCCTCTGTACTCAACTTTTGCGACATACACGGCCTTAAGTAGAGGAAATTATATTAAAATATGATATAACGATTTTAAACAAAGCAAACTGTGCGGTTTCCGTCTATATGGGACCACCCTGTTTGTTCCCATCGATGTCAAGATAGATGATTGAGCCACTGTTAAATGAACAACAGCATACATTACGTGTGGTCCTGATCTCACCATGGTATGGACACGATGCAATGAATACCCGATTTCTGTATGACAATAATATATCGTTAAACTTACCCATGTTTATTGACTTAAGGACAGAAGAGATGCTCTGTTGAGGAAAAGAGGGGTTATTTTAGCAAGTCAAGTTCAAGAAACAACGTTTTATCAGTAAATACTTACACGTGTCTTCATTCAGCCAATTACGTGGGCAATTGAAATATGGGAATCAAACTAACGATTCAATTATTACAAGGTAAGATTTTATTACAGTCTCATTGATTCTAAGGACTGCAATGCATCAACTATATTTTAGCTGGACCATCAGCTTGTACACACGGCTACTTATCAAGCTATGCATTTCCAGAATAATGCGAGATCAGCTTATACTGGAAATGTATAACTTATATAAATGTAAAAAAATAGTGTGTTGTTTTTGCATAATCAGCCTATAATGTTCCCACTGCTGGGACACAGGCCTCCTCTCTTTGAGAGGGAATGGGCTGTAATCTACCACGCGGGCCCAGTGCGTGTTGGTAGATGTGACATGTCTTCGAATTTTTGGTTCTAGGACATGCCAGTTTCCTCATGATGTTTTCCTTCACCGTTTTGAGAGCAGTGGTGATGAAATTATTTACACAAAGTAAAGCGCCTGCCTGGATTCGAACCCACGACCTATAACTCGTAAGTCGGGGCCGATACCACTGGGCCACGGCTGCTCTGTGTTGTGTTTTTATTGTGTTGATTTTGACTGCCAAAATGCCGGAGTACTATGTCATAATTATATTATTCAAAACTGTTCATCATAATTACTGTTTGGAGGAATCAAATCTACATATATGTAAATATTTTTAAAAATTATAAACTTACCTAGCACACAGAACGTCTTAGGTATAAAAGATTACAGTGCAGCAGTGGCACAAGTAATCACAGGTTGTGAGCACTCGCTCTACTTACGTGCAATATGTATTTATATCGAGTGACTTGCGTGGGAAAATATTATGTACCGACATAATGTCACGATGCTAGTATAAAAGTGATTTATTTGTAACGGAAAACAACGCGAGAATATCTAGACTTGATGGTCAAAAATCGCCATCAACCTGGGTCTCCAATCCTACTGATAATAGGTCTTTACCTATGAAATTGCCGTTTTGTATGAAAAAATTTAAACGAATTTTTTTCATGAATTTTTTATTTGTATTAATCGAAGTAATCACCCATGCAATCAATGCATCTTTGCCATCGCAGTGGCAGTTTATTGATGCCCTTCTTAAAGAAATCAGCTGGACGGGAGGCAACAAATTCTTCAAAGGCATTTTGTACTGCCTCTCGGGTATTAAATTTTTTTCCCGCCAAGAAGTTATCCAAATTCTGGAAAAAGTAGTAGTCTGTAGGCGCAAGGTCTGGTGAGTAGGGCGGATGACGGAGAGCTTCCAACCCCACTTCTTGCAACTTGGAGACCGTCTGCTGTGCAGTATGAGGTCGCGCGTTGTCGTGCAGGAGCAGCGGAGACGAGCGATTGACCAATGCTGGTTGGAGATGCGCCAGCTTCTCCATCATTGTGTTCAGTTCTTCACAGTACACATCTGCAGTAATGCTCACCCCGTTTGGTAAGAAGCTGTGATGAATCACACCGGCGCTAGACCACCAAACAGTGACCATCACTTTTCTAGGGGTAAGTTTTCGTTTAGGGCATTGTTTAGGTGCTGAACCAGGATCCAACCAACTTGCTGAGCGCTTACGGTTATCAAACAGAATCCATTTTTCATCGCAGGTAACAATGCGGTTCAAAATTCCTTCATTTGTGTGTCTGTTGAGCAGTGCAAGGCACGTCTCGACGCGTACTTCGCGCTGGCGATCATTGAGTTCGTGGGGCACCCATTTGTCAAGCTTTTTTACCTTGCCAATTTGACGCAAATGGACCAATATTGTTTTGACGCTAACGTCGAAAGCTGCTGCTAATTCAGCCGTAGATTGTGTATCATCAGCTTCCACAATCGCCTTTAATTCGTCATTGTCGACCAAAGTCTTCGGACGACCGCGAGGTTCATTTTTCAGGTCGAAATTTCCAGAACGGAAGCGAGCAAACCAATAACAGGTGGTGCGTTGGTTTGTAGAGTTAGCTCCGTAAACGTCGTTGATGTTGCGTGCCGCTTGTGCCGCGTTGCTGCCACGACGGTACTCATATTCCATAATTACTCGAATTTTTAACGTATCCATGATGACGAAAAAGATTGAAATGCGATGAAAATGTAACACTAATCAATAAAGAAATGACTACTTTTAGAAAAAAAAATCCATGTTTTTAAAATAAAATTAATTTGAAATTAGAATTCATAGCCAAACAAAAATTATTTTGATTTGAAATGGCCAGTACTGCAGAACGGCAATTTCATAGGTAAAGACCTAATATTATAAATGTGAAAGCACGGACTGTAGAAAAATAGGACTCCGCGCCACGCATATCGAAAGTGAAGCACCGTACCGATCTATGTGTGCGTGATTTTACAATGACGTCGTAGTGGCGGCCGGTCGGCACCTTATGATGTAAATGTGTGCGTGAGGCATGTTTGTACAAATGGTCCTTGTAGTGCTTCACCTTTGATACGCGTGGTGCGGAGTCCTTCTTTTTTTTCTAATCCTTGTATGAAAGTTTGTATGTTTGGATGTTTGTTACTCACACACGCAAAACTTGTAAAATTGTCGAATTGTCACCTGCCGTTTTTTGTTAAATGCACCCTTGGTGATCAATGCACTTTTCTTCTCTTTTATCGTTATCACCTGTCAAACCTTTTCCCAACTATGTTTTTGATATTATGATCTTCTCGGTATGAGAAGGTCTCCCTTAGGTATTTAGTTACACGCTTTTTCTGCGCTGAAATCTGAACTAGAAGAAAAAAAATTATTGTACTTTTGACTTTAGATATTATACCAAGTTTAACAAGGCAATTATAAAATAAATAGGTTCTGTAATTTTTTACAGGAAAGTTGACTTTTCTGTAGTCGTAATAAACAGCCAGTAAACAAAACGTTACTAAAATATGGACTACTCCATAGACTAAATGGGCATAGAAAGGGCACGAAAATTCCTTTAAAATAAATAGAAATAAAAACACATAAGTACCTAGCGAGGGATAAATGTTGCATACTGTAAGAAAACATTCGTGTTTCCTAATTTTAGCAATGCGTAATTTATTGAGTGAAGTTGACACATCCAACAAGGAACTGCAAGAATTGATCGTAAACATGAAAACGAAAGTTAAAAACCTCTTTCCAAAATTAGCAGTAACGATGTACGCGTGTAAAAGCACTCTGACTCTGACGCCTCAATCATTCGGGATCTCCACCATGCAAGGACAATAAAAATAATTTTAAACAGATCATAAAACCGAAATCGAATTTCAAAGAACTTTTCAAATGCATACTGTACAGAACAAAGATTCTGAAAATATTATTTTTATGAGTACAAAAGTATAATACAAGTTTATACTGCGTATTCTCCTGTCGCTCATAAGGCGGTATTAGCGCGATAATTTACGATAATATTTGGCATTTATCGTTCTATGTCAACCGTGGGTCGATGAGTTTTTATGCCCGAGTGCAACAGTGAATCATTCGTTGGCACAGAGTATTAATGTAGAAGCGAATGGTTTTATTTTTAAAAGGCGAGGCAACTTCGTTATACGTCGAGTATAGTTACTTTAATTACGTAGGTAACGCAACATATACAATTTTCTTATTAGCATAACATTTTGTATTGGTTTAAACCATAGGTTCCCAACCTTTTATGGACTACAGCCCCTTTTACAAAAAAAAAAAATCCTACGGCCCTAATTACATAATAGTTAATTATACCAATTTTATTTCAGTCTATTTTCTATTAATAATAACAAATTAAAAATTATTTTTTTCTCTCTACCTACCGCCCTCACGAAAAAGCTCCAGTGCCCACTAGGGGTGGTACCGCCCCCGTTGGGAACCTATGGTTAAACTTTCAGCATGTCATTGACATAGAATTCATTTCAGAGTTCTAAGAAATTTATAATATCGAGATGAGTCTTTACCACTGTAATTTACTCAGACGACGAGAAATAAATTCCAAGAAATAGGTCTGTCACATTTAAAAGGAAGGTAATTAATAAATAATACGCAATTAACTTTTAAGATACACATTGATCACACATTCATATTGACATTGACAGAATATTATTGCCATTGGCATTGCTTGCGCTATCAAAAAAAATAAATAGTGAAATACATATACTAAATTAAATTCTAAGAAGTGCTATTTATTCCGTAGCTGCATCTAACATGCTCTAGAATTGTTTTAATTATCTAATCGACTGTAAGAAAATCACAAAAACGTTGGCGACACATCTACAAAAAAAAACTCTATGATATTATAAGCTTCCAAAACATGAGATTAATCCATGTCAGTGTAACCTCTACATTGTACGCCCGCGGGAAACTTTACGACGTGCCAGTGTTGGGAAAAAGTCAAATTTATTCCAAAAAAGCTGAATTTATTCGAAAAAAAGTCGAATTTATTCGACTTTTATGCCTAACAGCTTTTGTAGGGAGTATACTCAAATTGCTAAGGAATCCCTTTTGTTCCGAGATGTACATGCAAGTGTGAAATGTTACAGCTGTCATACGTGAATACTGTAGGCATCGAAAGAAAGGTCTTAAAAAATCGAGTCATTCGGTGTTTGTACCGACATTGTAGCATATTGTGAATAAGTTCGTTCGGAAAAGTTCTACTAGCATACCTGTTATGCCGACAAGGTTTTCTACTTCGCTTGGGAGCGTCAAGCACAATGCACTGCGTGCGATGCAGTTTTTTTAGGAAGGGGTTAACGTTAAATCAGGTGCGGTTTAATAAAATCAAAATCTACGTAGAAAACCCAGAAAAAACAGTCTGAAATTACCAAAGATAAAAGAAGAAGTAAGATAAAGAATGGAAATTCTAATCCCAATCAAGTCCCACGACTGGGAAGTCTTCAGGCTGTTCTAACTTTAGCTCCTGTTTTATCTAATCTTTCCACCACAAAAGCAATGATTACCATACAAGAACCTACGAATTACCTCCCATTCACAGCTGATACTCATAAACTTTCCTTCATTCGCCATTATCACTTCACGGTCGTAACTCCACGACTTATCCATTGTAACTTTATCTAATTGTATGATCTGTAAGGTTTACATTTTTATTGTTACACGCACACGCTGCATACAATTTATGATGGTGGCTTAGCATTACGGTTTGTTGGCAGTTCCATGGTAACGGTTGATGGTCGTCGTAAATTAGGAGCTTTGTCAAATCGGTGACGGGTAGGTTTTGAAAAGGGATCGGTGGGAACTGGGAATGAGAGTATGAAATTATGGCGATTTTGTAATGTATGGTGACAGACACATTCAATTTGGTACAATTAACCGCAAGTCGGGGTCGGTGGTCACACTTTGACCTTAAGCTGGCCTAGCATAGTACGGAGTTTCATTAAAATAAGAGGTCAATTTATAGGTACTGGTTTTGTTAACATTGACTTGTGGCCTACTGTATTTTAATCAACAATCTAAAGTTAATTTCAAAAATATATTGTGAGTTAATTTTGCAAGCAAGACTAGTCTTAGTTGTAAATAAACTAATAGTGGTAATATTTACTTACTTCAAATTAAATACACATTGACCTAGTTTCGTATTTTGCCGTTTTCCTTCGACAGTGAGTCTGTATTGTGTCAAGCATGGGGTGAAATTGAAATGAAGATGAAATCGTCTCAACTAAGCTCAGGCTCCTACAGAATCCGTTACTCTATTTGTATAAGCGCTCAATTTCATCATTAAACATAATAGACCCTAAATGTTAATGTATGGTTCTTCGGCGCCCTTCGGTTCATGGTTACTAACTATACAAACAAACGTACATACATCTACACCAATGCAATTTCAACTCTATTTAGGTGTTTGAAGAGTTACAGCAACCGCAATAAAATTTTGCTAAAGTAGGTGAATACAAAGTTAACATTTATCTGTATTTTATTTGAATTTCAGCTTAAAACAGTTGCGATAAAGGTGTTAGTGGCAGTGTATGTAAGTTGGTAAATCAAGCAAGGACATCGGTATTGGCAATAGAGGTATATAACAAAATAATTGTTAGATTGTTTGTACCATATACATAATGTGAATCTGTGGATTATTTCTATATTACTACTTACAAACGCAGTTTAGTTTATATTATCTTTTATTGTTAATCATTTACATGTTAATTGGGCATTTGGGAAGTAAATGGGATTAAAATGTGAGCCATAAACATAACCCAATGGAAATTAGATGATTTGGTTAGACTAAAAGTCTAACGTACCTACTTGCTTAATAGGATGGACATCAGGAGAAGCCAGTCACTATAAAAATTAAATCGAAGCAGTACATAACGTTTCGCTTCTTTCTTCAGGACATAAATCCCTGGGTTTGAGGACGAAATGCAATCTTCATTATTTATGACTATCTACTAGTAATTAAGCTGAAAGGTTCTGCACGTTTCCATATAAAATCAACACAAACTATTTCACTATTACCAATCCTTGAGGGCCACAGAAATATAGCCTTTAAAAAGCGGCCAAGTGCAAGTCAAACGACGGGTTTCGTTCCACGGTACAATATTTAACACTATTTATATTTTTACAACCATATTGGTATTTTTTTTTTCATTATTTGTTTTTATAGCGGCTATAGTAGTACACACTGAAAATTTCAAGCGTCTGTCTATTACAGTTCAAAAGATACAGCCCTGTGACAGACAGACGGACGGACGTACGGAGCCTTAGTAATAGGCCCGTTGGCACCCTTTGGGTACGGAACTACAGAAACTAAATATTACAAAGTGAAATTTCAAAAAAGGATTCGCACTGAAAACTTCAATTTAGTTCAGAGTTGTAAATATGAAAGACTTTCTAATGACATGAATTTATCCAGATTATGATTGTTACAATTAATTGCAAATTTGACTTTGTATGACTTATGTACCTGACTATAATATTATTAATTGACTTCACTTTAATTTCTGTTTTGTTTTGTTGACATAATAATTTTGCAAGGTAAGGTACACTGTAGCTGATCTCATTAATTTCTGTACAACATCTTATACCTGTACCTACATTCATATCAAATAAAGTTCTGATTCTGATTCCGTAATAATAATCTGAACAAATACCATGTCCAAAAAAAAAAATTGTTTTTACCGTTATTTATTTGCTTACACACAATATTTTATCAAATTTCGTGAAAACATATACAATATTATTTACGGAAATCAAACATGGCTGGCTAAATGTTAGTTTTGCAAAATAAACATATACTAAGCAAATAGAGTTACAATTTTAGTGGCAACATTTCATAGACTTTTTGGAAAAATAATATTAGAAATAATGTTTTAAATATTAGCTGTAGGCTATACCCCCAAAAAAAAATCCTGCGTAGGCGTCCAGAGACGCGACGACGCTTGGATCAAAATATCCACAACGTTTATTAAACTTAAGGCGCGGTAAGAAGCAAAAGAGATGGACAACGATTCCATACAAGCTTGGCCCGGAAATGAACACAAATAAAACAAAATGTATTATGAAGCAATAATAGTGTTTCAAAGCCCTGTATATTTTTGTTCGTCTTAAAACTCTGTGAAGGGCCATACGACCCTTCCAAAATCTGACAACTTCAAACCTGTCAAATAAATAAATAATCAAAGCTGTCTATCGCGGTGTAATCCACTGTCTTCCAACGGATTGAATTTCACTCAAATCTAACGACTGTATCAGAAATGATTAATTTGCTATGCCCCAGTTTATAGAACGTTGGATTTCCTCTAGAAACCAGGCAAGATCCGAATGGTCTGAGATGCGAGTTATAGGTATTGTTAGTATAGCCGACGTAAACTGCAATGCGAAGATCCATAGTCCAAGAAAGGCGAAGTCAATCAGAAAATCGAAAAAGGTAAATAGAAATCATCAAAGCTTATAACCCGACTGACAAGTAGGGTTATGTTTTTGCCGCATGTTTTTGTATTGTACATAGTTATGCTCGATGTATGTAGGATTCTTTATTCTCTCATAGCATCCAGACGTCCGTCTGGATGCATTTTAATGATTTACATGTTGTGAGGTTTGTGGTGCCCGCCCAGCGTAACGCAGTTCACTTTCAATCCGAAGGATTTTGAAGGAAATTCCTAATCCAATAGGCGAGGTTTCACGAAAATCAATATGGTGGACTTTAGAACTCGATAAGTAAAGTGGTGAAAACAGTTTTTATGCCGGAAAAATAAAGGGCTCCAGGAGACGATTCCAAAAATATGACTTATGGTCACCAGAGTCATTTATTTATTTTTATTGGTTCACTAACAATTGTTCACACTGGTTTTATGCTAAAAGTAACATGCAAAAGTGTGTATGAAACAGTGCAACAATCACTTAAGGTCATAACTCAAATTTTTGGAATCGTCTACTTCAAAAACAACTAATGCTAAAATAAGCACTAAAGCATATTCTTTCTAACACACGGGATGTTTCGTATAGAAAAAGAAAAATTAAATAGTGTTCCATTGTTTATCTGTTATTGCCCCCTTCTAAGTTAGTTAAAGCTCCTTTTTAAAGATATATGACAAATTTTGAGGAATGCATACTCCTTATTAGTTTTCTTGTAACACATCTGACATTCTCAAAATTGACGACATCGGCACCATTGCCATAGAGAAAAATAGAATAGAATAGAATAGTTACTCTATGGTTGTGTTACCTAGCAATACTTACTGTTGATGACGGTCATTCGGATTATTCGGTAAATAAAAAGAAGAAATCAGTATAGTTTCTGGTTTCTCTTATTAACTGTTTTTTCTATATCCTAACCATCTAACTTTAACAACAAATGCATGACAATGACGGGCAATGACAATGATTATAAAAGGTAAAGAAGGTGCTGCCATTACAGACTGGACTTATCTATCTATTTAAAAATAAAACTGATATATTAATCAATTATTAAATATCATGTTCATTACATTCTTCATGTTATTATTGAACACGTTTTAAATACAGTTTTTATTTTATTTTATATTACAAAAATACTCGTAAAATCATATCAATTCTTACATTATGCATGTCCCAATTACCATCTTATTTCCGATACTGGCAACATAAAGATCTCCCCTAATACCAAAAATAAAGCTGAGGTTAAATATTATTAAGTTTTTGTCTGTATTAAGCCGCACATTATCCATGTCCTTTTTAGGTTTTAGAGGTATGAGGAACAGGGTGTAAAGTTCACTCATACCTCCATAGAAAAGGGAGAATCCTCCGACCAGATGGGTGTTGTGTCTGGTTGGCAACTGCCAGACGATTGATGTCGGGACGTTGTATATATGCTAGTTGCGCGGTAAACTCTGCTTGCGCGATGCAAGATTTTACGTGACGTCAGTGTGACGTGTAGCTCGCATGTGGCGTTTGTAGATGCCGCTACAAGGTAATTGATAATAACGCATCACGGCAACAAATAAGGTTCAAAACAGTTCTATTATAAATAAATAATTTAATTCAACATAATGCTTGTAAAAGCCTATCAACAAGGATCCGTATTACTAAGTCATAGGTCAATTAGAAGCTTAGCATTATAAATGCAGACTAATTCAATAATCACACGCTGGCAAACAATACGAGTGCTGTTTAATATTCATGATACATTAATTATCTTGTTGTGTTGCAACAGCTTTGTGGTCTTAAGATTAGTAGGTACCATATATTTTGCTTGCTACGGGATTTTTGAAGTAGGTACTGTAATAGATAGCCTAATTTTATTAAAACCATTAAAATAGGACGTCTGCGATGGGCAGGACATGTCGCAAGAATGGACGAAACCAGAGCGCCCAAGCGTTTACTTGACCGGACCGGATGACCGGAGAAATCTAGGCCGGCACAAGCTCAGATGGTTGGATAACGTAGACCAAGATTTGAGAACTGTTGGAGTGAGAAATTCAAGAGCAAAAGCCGGAAATAGGTCAAATTGGAGAAATATACTTGAGCAGGCTAAGGCTTACCTGAGGCTGTAATACCTTATATGATGATGATTGTAATAAATAGTCAGGGTGCCAAGTGAAAAAAGGCAGATAGAGAAATTGTTTATGCTGCACAAATAAGACGCACATTTAAATGAATATAAAATGCACACAATAATAACAAAGTGTCCAAAAGCCTCGATATAAAATAAAATACAAAGAGAAATTAAAAAAGTAAAAATAGTAATTATTGGCCTCCTGCCTCTTCAATTCTTTTTTCATACAAATCTGCTCTGCTTCCCTGCAGTAGTCAGCCTATCTCGTGCGTATGTACTCGTACGATCTTAATATGCCCATATTTTTGACAACCTTCCGGAAATAGATCAAAGTATACTTAGATTGTGGTCAATGTATGATAAAGCAATGTTAGTCTGTCCCTCTGTGACACCTTTTACGGTCGTTTGTCCATCTAGCTGGAGGGTGTCCCACACTACGCTTGCCGATACGCGATCTCCACTTTAGGACTTGTCTGCTCCACCGCCATCGGTCCTTTGACAAACATGGCCAGCCCACTGCTACTTCAATTTGCTTGATCTGCAAGCTATGTCCGTAACTCCGGTTCTTTTCCAGATAATTTTATTTCTGATTTTCACTTTCAAAGAAACTCCGAGCCGATCCATAGCGCAGTGCAGCGCGCGGTTGACATATTTTCTTTTAATTTTAGACACTAAACCTAACTCACATAATGAAGGAAAAGAAATTTAAATAGGACTAAAATCCCAAATGTCAATGCTTATTCCTTTCCTGCATGAAAAGAGGCGTTGCTCTATACTAGCCAGTTACTAGCTAATATATTTGTGCAAGAAATAAACAATTGCAGCCGTAACCTTTCGTATCCAATTACAATTACTGACAGGTAGCCGCCCAAACCAAAGGTAACTTGTTACCATATAAAGTTGTATAGAAATAAGTTAACAATCTACAGTTCAAGTAACATGTAAATGATACTAACTGTAGCGTGGACTCGCAGTTGTTGCTGTGCAAAGAATATTTCGTGCTTACCAGTAGAAAGGACAGTTTGAAAGTGGCGCCGGTGACAAAAATGATGAAAGGAAATCGTTGGGATTGGTATGGGCATGTGATGAAGAGGGAGGAAACGCATGTAACTAAAAGAAAGATCAATAAAAATGTTGATGAGTGGGGAGGGAGAGGAAGGCCAAAGAAAAGATGGATGTATTGTGTGAGGAATGATTATGAAATAGAAGGGAGTGAATATATGAATAACAATACACAACAATATAATGAATGAAAGCGTGACTGTTGAAGGAGAGAATGGAAGAAGTAAAAGTGTTGTGCCGACCCCATGTAACATTGAACAAGGGCAGAAAGATGATGATGACCAGAAGAAAGCACAGTTACTGCTTTGGTGTAAACATTGCTGTATTGAATAGAGGTACAGCGGGAGGATTCGGTAAAAGAAGAAATTACCACGGTATTTTCACAAATGACATTTGTCAAGGACTATGTTGTTCAGAAAATACATTTTCCAATAGTTTCCCACAACAGATGTTACAGAGACGCCTATACATAAACAAACGCACAGCAGTACACAACAGTATTTCAATTTCATTTTATAGTGATTTTAATTACTTCATTTAACAGGACCACTGCAATAACAACAATCACAAACCAATCATACCTACAACCCTTAAAGAAACCATAGCAATAACGAAAGAAAAAAAAAACTACAGTACTTGGCAAACCAGACAGAAAACGTTTTTATGAAATTGGAAAAATACTAGGAGCGCATAACACGATCATGTAGGTACGGCGGAATAAAAACCCGTTGAAATAAATATTGGAAAATAATTCCAGGAATTCAGTTGGGTACGGCAGCTATTGAAAATATTAAAATTATTGTCTTGTGTATAAAAGTTTTCAGGATTCGGGTTACATTGTAGCGATGCGTGTGTTTTTCGAATGGAATGGGATTTCGCATTTTTTCTAGTTATGTTGGACATTGACGCAGCAGTTCTATAGGTACCTTATAGACCGCTATAAGACAAAGGCTTCTTCTCATATAGAAAATGACCGTGAATGTTTATATTTTAGTAACTATTCGAAAGTTTATTTTAGCATACAATTCTCAAAATCCGACATGTAAAGATGGACCTACTTTTTACTAACGCACAATGCGCAAGCATGGTAATCACAGCTCTTCTCTGTGCCAGAAGAGAAATTTGCAGTACTTGGTGACAGTCTTCTTCCTTTCCATCAGCTCGAAGAAGAATAACTCACGGCTGACATCAGACGTCAGCAGTCGATGTTATTATAAAATCTGCTAACCCAATTAAACGTGTTAACACGTAATTAAAACGATAACCAATATCATAACATACCTACGTTTGAATGAACGCAGTATCAAGACGTGACAATTGGCCGGCCAGGTGTGTTCGTATCGTGCGCGTGCGCCGATTATGATATATTGATATTACACGTGTTTTTCCTGCTGACCGTACGATCTGCACGTAGTTACGGATGTGGGGCAGTGGGGTGGCGGAAGTAGAATCTTAAACGTGGTTTTAAGATTAAACATGATTTTGAGATGGTTTTTTCTGGTTGGTCAATTTTTGGAGGGAGGTATCTACGTGTCTTTCGAAGTCACATCTCCTCTGGCCTCTTTCATCTCACTTAATGCCTCATCAGGCATTATCATCATTCTTAGCTGTGCTTATTGATGACTTAAGAATTATTTGCATTTCTTAAATTAATCTTTGTTCAGCTTAAATTGTGGGGTCTGAAGAAAGATTCCAGTGAAGGATTCGCGAATGTTCTGTATGCGAGAACCACAGGAGCGATCGATGTGACGACCGCTTGGGGGAGTCCTTTGTCCAGCGGTGACTACGTGTTTCAATTGAAATGATGATTATGATGGTAGCTATCAACTTGATCCTGCCGGGGTCGCGGATTGTTCGAAAGAGTTACCGTGGCCCTGGCGCACAGGCAACTGAAGGAACACGGGTGGGTTTTCGTCAGTAAGAGTCTGACACGCCCTTCCGCTCCGCCCAGAGCGGGAGAGGTCATTTGATGATATCCCACCCAAAAAAAAAAAGGTATTTACTTGATAAAGATCCTGAAACACACACGTTAATGTGTAAACTGCTTCTTCCTTTATCTTCTTTTCATAATACCAAGTACAGCTAAGTATTTCGGATTGATTTACTCTAAATCCACAATTTCCTAGTCTATGGTTGTGGATTGATGCCAAGGTCGATCGAGCTTGCGTATCTTGCAAACTTGTAACTTTCTAACTCGAAGCTGCGTCGCGTGTTGCCAACCTTAAGGTACTGTTTTTTTTATAGTACCTTCTAATGTTGTTAAAGATTTTATGTTTTATGAAATACTTTAAATCATCTCATTATTCTCTGTCATGATGCGTTCAGTGGCCCACTGATGTGTACCTATCTTAATTCGTTCCGTTATATTTTTATCTTTTATATTTTATGTGAAATCTTAATAGTTTATAACAATAATTGTATTTTTTTTTTGTATCTATTGTATGCCCTAAGGGCGGGACGTAGCTGATCACGATTTAACAATTTAAGACCTGTATTATTTACCTACCTATGATCCAAAATAAAGATATTGAATTGAATTATTACAGAAAAGCTACGAGAAAACTCAACTGTTTGCGAGCATAAATTTCCATACAAAAAAAACTGAGGCGAATAAGAAACAAAATGTGGGGCGAACTTTGTGAGGCAAATGGGGAACGGATCTGTAACTATCAGACTGCAGTTTAAAAGCCTCTTTTCATAAAGCTACGGAATTAAGTTTATTAAATCCATGTACACCAAGTTACTGTGATCATAAATCCGTTTAACCATGTGTGCTAATTAGAACAATGATGTTGTTAGCAATTTTTTCAAGCAGTCTTATAATAATAACAATAATAAAATAAAAAAATATCCATTTATTTCAGGTTCTCCCATATTGCAATCACAAGTATTACAATTACAAACACGAGATAAATAGATCCACGAAAATACTCTATGCAACCTCATGCGCCAAGCCTTGAAAATAGTAGAGGACTGGTGTAATAAACACCAGCTATCAGTGAACCCCACAAAAACCGAACTAATTCTCTTCACAAAGAAGAGGAAAATGACGACACTTCAACTACCACGATTCTTTGGAACTACCCTAAGCCTATCCACCGAAACCAAATACCTGGGAATCTATTTGGACAAACAGCTGAACTGGGCAAAACACACTAACTACATTACCACAAAAGCCACGATATCCCTGTGGCAGTGCAAGCGCATGCTTGGCAGGAATTGGGGGATTAGCCCCAGGGTCACTTACTGGCTATATACCACAGTTATCCAACCAATTATCACATACGGCTCACTAGTCTGGTGGCCCAGGACAGACCTGAGCACAGCCCAAAGAGATCTCGAAAAACTGCAGCGGTTAGCATGTGTAGCAATCACTAGCTGCATGAGGACTACACCCACTGCGGCCCTAGAGGTAATGCTGGGGCTGCCGCCTCTACACCTTATCGTGTGGGAGGAGGCCGCCCTGGCTGCCTTTAGGCTCCATCTATCAGGGACTCTAAGCAAAGACTCTAGAGTCAAGCACATACGCATAAAGGAGGACGCAATCAAACGACAACCAATGATGGCATCACCCTGCGACAAATCCCCGAAACTACACTACTTTCAAAAGCATTACAACATAATACTCACAGAAGAACGGTGTGACCACTCAGGCTCAAAAGAGCCGAGAGTATACACCGACGGATCAAAGACCGACTCCGGAACCGGAGTCGGAGTTTTCTCGCACGATCTCAACATAAACATATCAAGCTCGCTGGGAATGTTCAACACCGTCTACCAGGCGGAGTGTGTGGGCATCATACTAGCGGTGTACGCCATAGAGGCCAGGAGAGTTACGGATACCCATATACGTATACTCTCCGATAGCGCCTCAGTCCTCCAGTCCTTGGGCAGGAAATATATTACCTCGAGTATAACACTAGAATGTCACAATGCTCTAGAACGAGTAGCGGTATCTAATCGCAACACAGTGACACTGCAATGGATAAAAGGACACAGTGGATCACTGGGTAACGACGCAGCTGACGAACTGGCTAGAAGAGCATCCAGCGCGCCAGTCTGTAGACCCGAACCCATCGTGCCCATCCCTTTCAACCAGTTACGCAGGTGGCTACAGGAGTTCACCCACACACAAGCGGAGAGCTGGTGGAACTCGACACCAGGCTGTAGGCAGTCGAGGGAAGCTATGCCATCTTTAGATAGCAAGCTAACCAGACGTTTATTACGTCTTGACAGGAACGGCCTGCGCCTGGTGACGGGGACCATCACGGGACACTGCCCACTAAACAAACACTTCCACACAATAGGCATAACGGACAGTCCTCTATGCAGGGCTTGCATGGAGGCTGAGGAAACCGTTGCGCATGTGCTCTTTGAATGTACAGGCGTCACCCAAATTAGGACACAAACCCTCGGGGCACCCAGATCCTACACAGATGCTCTCAGCAGACCAGGAGACATTATTAACTTCTGGAGGGAGGTGGGCTGGTTGGAATAACCACCGACGGCCGCCTTGGCCCACGCACAATGGTCCATATGAAGAACTAAGTGCGGAAACCAGAACCCATAAAGAAGAAGAACACGAGATAAATACAAATCACAATATAAAAATAAATACAATGTCATCAAATCATAAATACAATGTCAAATAAAATAAAAATAAGCAACTCAATGTCAAATGAAAATAAAAATTAAAAATAATAAGAAATAAAAATAAAACATTTATAAATTAACCGGAAATTAATAATATAAAATACAAATACTTATACGACGTCCAGCCATGCCTATAAGTGGACCCGTATAAACTGAGAATTATGATAATAATGAGTTTATCTCTTCTCCACAAGTGCTACTGCTAAGCATGAGCCCTGGGTTCGTTTGCCGGATCGGGCAAAGTGTAATTTAGTTTTTCCGTCGGGAATTTCACAGTAGCAGCCCGGAGTCTGGATTAGTGCCCGGTTGATGGCAATAGGTTGGCCCCTATCACTTAAACATAACTAGCGAAATGTGGGTGTATTATATAGGTACCTCTGCCCAACCCTTTTAGATTACAGGCGTGATGTTATATTTATGTTTTATCTCTTCTCCTTCTATTCTGACAGGCAATAATATGACCTTAGATCACTAAGGCTCTAATCACCCCACGCAATAGGTAGCAAACTGGTTATCATTCATGTAGGTTGGACCTGGCACCTGCAAGTATTATGCCTAATTGGCATCGTGAACTCTGACCTTCGAATGTTTTAGTTGTGTTGCTACAATAGTCTCGCGTTTTATGAGTTTGTGAATAATGCGTTAATAATTATACACGTGTTTCCAGCTTTCCTGGGTATTCAGTCCTGCTAGCAACTCGGTAAATTATCAACATGATTTAAGTTATCGTCGTATATCTGTTCATTATATTTGAAGATCTCGAAGTCGGGAAAGGTCTATTGAGATGTTTAGTTTTTTTTTTTTTGAAGACTAGATTTCAGTAATATTTAATAATAATATAATAATAATATTTTATTAAATGTTTTAACATTTACAAAAAGTGTACATTTAGCCAAGAGTAGTAATATTTTCCATACATTTATAGTGCCTAAAATAAACTAAAACTAAAATTTGATTATAGGTTCAAGTAATGATGATTCGGAATCACAATATAAAGTAGAGACCCGCCCGATCTAGGTTAATTCAAACCTATGTTTCAGGCCATCACTTTACATTTCAATTAAATTGGGACAGTAAAATTTAAGTTGAACTGATAAAAATAATCTATTAAAAACTATGAGAAAAGCATAATGGTACATTAATACCTAAAGACTAAGCCTATGTAAAGATACAAAAGTAAATACAATAAATATTATCATCATACCAAAATTTCTAAAAGTTTTTCTGTGTCTGTGTAATTGAGTATAACTAAATATTCTGATAATATTTTACTACATTTTATATAACTTACACTATAGAAGCTTAGTAACTTGTTGAGCCTATTATACAGAAAAGGTCCTAAAAACACATAAAATCGATTAGCACACGCGTGTCTGGTTTGAGAGTTTATGCAAACCAAGTCCTTCCTTGTCTTGTCGAAAGGTACTAGGGCAAAAGAAAGTGCAGTGTGCTGGTGTAGTACTAAGCTTAGAATAAATAATTTCCGTACTGTTAGTACATTACATGCTATGTAGAGCTGCTGCGTAGGAAATCAAAACAGTAACAGTACTGAGACTAGATTTGTTACATGGGATGGGACATAAACATAATTAGCGAAATGCAGGCATCTGGTATGCCTACCCCATCGGGAATACAGGTGTGATGGGTCAGATTCTAGGAAGTGGAATGGTGATGGTGAATATGGTTTAGTAAGAAATTCATCTTTATTTTGTTTTTTGTTTCCTGCACACGGTACTGTGCCAACTATCTCGCAGTTTGAGTAATTTATGCGGCCTACCCAAATGTCCATTCTTTGGTATTGTTCGTCGAATCATTGAGCTCCTTAAGTTTTGAGTTGAGCGACACAATTACTGACAAATGCGTGCACTGACTGTACAGGTCCACTCATTCTGTGTGGTTTTTCCTCAAAAGACCATTTCAGACACAAATCTACATGGTCTTCACATGATCTGACCAAAATTATGTCTGGACTTTAAAAGAGACTGTGACCTCTGAGTTCGTTTCGGCCTTTCTGCTCAGAGTAGTCAGATAGGACACGCCGACCACATCTAGTTTTAAAATATGATTGACGTGTATAAGTGTTTGTACAAACCTACTTATAGAAATAAAATCAATTATCATTTATCAAAATGTAGAATATTTTTCTTTCTTTTTAGCTAAACACAGCCATGATTCTGGTTCATGTTTCACATTTGTTAAACCCACGAGTGTGAACAGCGCAGAACCTTCGGGACTTCACCAGAAAACGCGTAACAAAAATGTTCATTATAAATTTTACAGCCAATGAAAGTTTCGGACGAAATTCCTGTCGGTACCTGCGTTCAGGTAGTTTAGTGCTGAAATACATATTTCTAGCGAAACGCCAGGGGCCGCAAAACGGTGAACTATTCAAATATGAGCTAGCTAGGGATATTTAAGCATTCGTCTTTTCATTGTTATATATGTTATCGTTAGGTATTTTGGTTCCGCGTTGCGAGCACGACGCGACTCGGTGTTAGTTTGTGTTCAGGGTTGAGCAGAGATTAAGAGGATTCGAGAGTGTGAACATTGGGTGTTTTGAAGGAAACTACAAAAATACTGATTAGCTTGCTACTACAATTTTTAGCAATTGACGAAATTAAATCAAATGAATGAGTTTTATTTCAGTTCACCCTGAGGCTTCTAATGTCTGTTCACATTTTTAACTACTCTTAAGATTCTATTTCATTGGCCATAATTAAATTGTTAAAAATGGGTCTAAAACTTGATGAAAATTGATTCACTTGTCTGATCCAAATCTATATAATCATGATAAATAAGTTCTCAAATTCTCAAAAGGATATCGCTCAACGACAAGTCGTTATCGTAAAATATGCAGTTCCCTACTCAAAAATGCACCACTAAAAACCTTCAGCAGAACTAATTCAATCATGTTTCAGTAACTGGCGATGAGTGAGTTGTACTGGTAATTGAAACAGTTCACTTGTTTCACATTTTTAATTATGACTTTTGGATCGGTGATGTGATTTTGTTTTATGACTGATTAATTAATTGAATCAAGCTTTATTACTAAGCTTTCTGATTATGAATGTGCTCAAATGTCGTCGTGTTTCGTTATGTCTAAATGATTATTAGTTTGTGTTAATTAATCGTGTTTTTTAATTTATATTGTTGTTATTTTGTGCCGACCTTTTTCGTTTTTATTTTAGTGTTTATAAGCGGAAAGTTGTAAATGGCTTTCAATTTCATATTTTTTTAAGAAAACGTTAATAAGTTAGCTTCAAGTTTCTCGAACAGCATAAAATAAAATAAAATATTAAACGTCGTGATGGTCCAGTGATTAAGGCCTCGCCTCTGATGCACAAGATTGTGGGTTCAACACCTGGCCAATATGACCAATGTGACTTTTTCAATTCATAATTGTACTTTCTGTGTTTATCTTGGACATTACTGATATCGGTGAAGGAAAACATCGTGAGGAAACCTGGACTTATAGTTAATATAAGCCTCAAATCGCCAACTTGTCTACAGCGAGCGTGGTGATCAATGCTCGTGCCTTCTGTGTATGAGAAGAGGCCTTTGCAGTGGCACAATAATAGGCTGGTATTATTATTATTAAACTTCAAATCCCTGCTGAAATTGGACCTCACTGTAACTGGCCCCATAGGGAGTGACCACACTTATCGAAGCGGAATTGGCTTGAGCCGATCACGTATCACGGTATCACCACACTTTTCGCACTAAGTTTGACACGGTGTCGAGTCGCATCGTGTTGCTTCTTTCGAACCGAAACGAGGCGAATTACGTCTTTTTCACTTTTATTGCATGGACCTAAACCTCTTTCTGACCGGCTCAAGATTCCCCGTCGATAAGTGTAGTCACTTCCATACTAAACTATGTTACCTCTATTCTAACCAAGTCTAATTTTATTTTATGTAATATGGGTTTCACTAGAAATGGATTTAAAAAAAAAACTGGTGCGTCAGCCCTGCCACTGAACCGCTTGCATGTGTTTATTTATTTTATGTAAGGATTACCAACGAGATACATTAAAATCTTTTACAATAATAAAAACTTGTACTTATAATATACATTATCACAGCTTACACAGCATCGAGTACACATGCTCTGAATAAATGAGTGAAGGCTCCTTCAAACAGGCGCGACACGCGACGCAAACACAAAGGCACCGCTCGTCGCGTGATTGGCGATGCCTTTATGTCGCGTCGCGTGTCGGGCCTGTTTGAAGAAGCCTTTATTCTGCAGATCGTTATACCGCGTGTCGACACGAGATACAACAAAGAAAGGAATAGCGCAACGTTTGCCCACTAATTGGTAATTGCTGTATATTATTATTTTATTGGCAATTTGTGAGAGTTTATGATTATTGGCTCAATGCTTTATTTGTCAATAACAACACCCATCAGAAGGGAGCAGCTTATTATTATGATTTTTAATAAATTGAGAAAATTCTACGCTGAAGAAGAAAATTCAAACTACAACCGCTTTTAATTTGACACTGGACAAGGTTACAAGTTTCAAGACCTATTATAAGTTAAGTAACTGTAACGACACGACATGCTCACGATATCTTAACTTTGTTCAGTTATTGTTACGTTTATGTTGAATTGCCCTGTGGCTAGATTGACGTAGGTACTAGAAGTAGGGCTGCCAAGAATATAACTGTTTAGAAATTATTATTTCGTGATCTGAGTAAAGAAAGTATTAAGACTAGCATTAGTGCCTTATAAATTAAGTCAAGCCCAAATTCTTGAGATTTAACAAAAGAAACAGTAAGACATTTAATTAAAAAAAAATTAAATTGATTGTTTGGGCCAAATACATGTGGGAATGAATGTGGAAGTAATAGAGGGAACGGAACGTAAGTGAAGGACGGAGTGAGTGAGCGAACAAGGAGGAAGAAGGGAATGAATGGAAAAAATGGACTGGGAGGACGACCTAGGCTGCAGGCGCATGAAATGTTGCGAATTTATCAATTTACTTTAAAGAAAACAGTGAAAATAAACGTTGTGTTAGCATTACAGTGATTTTTATTGGTACTCGAATCCCCTACACTACACATTTTGGGGGCTCGTCCGGGATCGAGTCCAATAAAAAGTTGAAACTAGTACGGCAAGGCGGCCACGTGCGGAAACGAGCAGAGAAAAGAGAAACGTTGGCAATGGACGACAAACAGACGGCGGCAACAAATTTTGGGCTCTCAGACGGGCTACACGGCATAGCGAAATTCAGCGGCGACGACAAAACATACTCGTCAAGCAGATGGACACAAGATATAGAAGATAACGCAGAAGTTTTCCAATGGACGCCTCAGCAGACTCTGATTATAGCACGAAGAACGCTCACAGGAACGGCGGCACTATGGCTGCGGTCAGAGAAAACTTTCAAGTCATACGATGATCTTAAAGCGGCCCTCGTCAAAGAATTTCCCGATTCTGTTAATATAAAAGAAATGCATGAACTGATGTCTAGCAGGAAAAAGCAGAAAAACGAAACCTGCTTTCAATATATGTTATCAATGAAGGAATTAGCTAGACGAGCTAAGTTTCCAGACTATATTGCAATCCAGTACATCGTGGATGGAATCGAAGACTACGAATATAACAAAGTCATGTTATACGGGGTGACGACTTTCCCGGCGTTAAAGGAAAAATTAGCGATTTATGAGAAAATGAAAGCGAAAGCGAGCGAGCGTGCAAAAAGGAGCGAGCGACCGAAAAATGAAACATCATCGTCGGCGGCGGCTACACAAAAGCGGTGTTATAGCTGTGGAAGTGTCGGTCATGAAGCAGGTGCATGTCAAAATGGTGTGAAGTGTTTCGGGTGCAACCAGTACGGACATATTCGTCAACAATGTACAAGTTCAGATCCTGCGATAACGAAGTACTCAAAGCCAAAGATGGCGGCGGTGGCAGAAGCTGGCGCTAGTCGCGCTAGTGTCGCAACAAGCGGAAGCGGAAGTCAGAGATCGACGGCCATGTTCGGAACGATGAACGAGAAGGACGATCAGCCAAGGACATTCACGGATGACAGGACGGAAGTGAACCAAATGTTGACATTGACAGCCGTCAAGTTGACATCGGAAGAAGACGTCAAGCGAAAAATAAACAAAGACAATCCGGGTTTTATAAAAAAACCGGTTAAAAGTGTAAAATTAAACAAATTCGTTGTAAATGCGCTAATAGACTCGGGCAGTGATGTAAATTTGTTATCAGTGTCATTATTTTCGAAGTTAAACGTGGGAATTGTTAATGATAACTTAACTTTGTCTGGTCTAGGTCTGTGTAAAATCAAATCAAAGGGTAAAACTTCGGTCGAACTTCAAATCGATGATCAGAGTTATAATAAAGTAATCTTTCACGTTGTTCCTCAGGAGGTTATGCCCTATGAAGTGATAATTGGCCAAGAGTTTTTGAACTGTGTTAAGGTATTTATGAATGAAGGAAACATAACCTTGTTGCCTGAAGGGTGTGAATGGGATTTAACTAAAATAAACTATTTTGCAGGATGTGTGGATAGTGTGGTTGATCATGTACGTAATTCAGCGGTGAAGGATGAAATTATGAAGTATGTTCAGGAGTATAAACCACTACAAACTGAGGAGCCACCCATTCAACTCAAGATTATTTTGAAGGATGACATCCCAATCAGACAGCGGCCTCGACGTTTGTCGATAGTGGAGCAGCAGATAGTAGAACAGCAAGTAGAGGAGTGGTTGAATAATGGAATTATACGGGTGAGTTTTTCTGAATACAGTAGTCCAGTAGTGCTGGTCAAGAAAAAGGATGGCTCAGTTCGGGTCTGTGTAGACTACCGCTTAGTAAACAAAAAGATCATTAAGGATGAGTTTCCGTTGCCAGTGATAGATGACCTTATTGATAAGTTGCAAGGTGCAAAGGTTTTCAGCGTCTTGGATTTGGAGAATGGATTTTTCCACCTGAGAGTCAGCGAAGAATCAATTGGTTACACATCATTCGTAACCCATCATGGTCAATTCGAATTTTTGCGGGCTCCGTTTGGTCTATCTAATTGCCCTAAAACTTTTACCAGGTTTGTTACTGTAATCTTCAGGGACCTAATAGCTCAGGGTGTGATACTTATATTTATCGATGACTTAATAATTCCAGCTGTTGACGAGTTTCAAGCGCTATCAAGACTGAAACAAGTGTTGGAAGTTGCTTCAAGGAATGGCTTGCAGATAAATTGGAAAAAGGCGCACCTGTTGCAACATGAGGTGGAATATTTGGGACATAGAATCAAGGATGGAGAAGTAAGGCCAAGTTGCGATAAAACTGATGCAGTGATAAGGTATCCGGAGCCGATGAATCTAAAAACTTTGCACAGCTTTGTGGGATTGACGAGCTATTTTAGAAAATACATACAAAACTATGCAGTAATTGCCAAACCATTGACTGATCTATTGAAGAAGGATAAGGAATTTATGTTTAATGATGCGGAGCGGATTGCTTTTCAGACACTGAAGAATAGATTGGCAAGTGGACCGGTTTTAAAAATATTTGATCCCAGGTTGAAAACTGAGGTACACACAGACGCTTCAAGTATATCACTGGCTGCAATACTCATGCAGAATCATCCCGGTTCAGGGTTGCACCCTGTACACTATATGAGTCGGAAGACAAACGAAGCGCAAAGCAAGTATTCGAGCTATGAGCTAGAGTCATTGGCCATAATTGAAGGTATCAAAAAATTTCGGCATTACTTGTATGGAATTCATTTTAAAATTGTTACAGATTGCAAGGCATTTGAAATGACACTAAATAAAAAGGACTTGACAGCAAAGGTTGCTAGGTGGGTACTCTTCCTTAGTGAGTATGATTTTGAAGTGGAGCATAGAGCTGGCACCAGAATGAAGCACACTGATGCCCTAAGCAGAATACCTACAGTTGCAGTTATTACAACGTTACAGGACAGTATGAGACAAGCACAGGACAAGGATGATGGATTAAAGGCAATAAAGGAGATTTTGAACGAAAATTCATATGAAGACTATTGGCTAGAAAATCACCTTCTGTACAAGGGTGACCAGAAGCGGTTAGTTGTACCAAGATCATTAGAAAAGGACATTATCAATAGAGTACACAGCAAGGGTCATTTTGGAAAATCCAAAATGAGAGAAGCATTGAATAAAGATTATTACATCAGAGATTTGAATAAGAAAATAGATGATTTTTTACTAAGCTGTATTCCGTGCCTACTGGCTACAAGAAAGGAGGGTAAGCAAGAAGGGTATTTGCACCCTATTGAAAAGGAAAGTGTTCCATTTGATACTTTGCATTTGGATCATGTAGGACCATTGTCTGCTACTAGGAAACAGTATAATTACATCCTCACAATTATTGACGCATTCACCAAGTTTGTGTGGTTGTTTCCCACTAAAACTACTTCAAGCAGGGAGACATTGAATAAACTTCAGCTGCATCAACAGATTTTTGGGAATCCCCGTAGAATCGTAACTGATAGAGGAACGGCGTTCACCAGTAACGACTTTGAAGAATATTGTGTAGAAGAAAATATAAGTCACGTGAAGATTACCACCGGCGTGCCACGCGGTAACGGACAGGTAGAGAGGGTGCATAGGATAATTATACCAGTTCTGACCAAATTATGTTTGGAAAGTCCTGCTGAATGGTATAGATACGTCAGTAAAGTGCAGAGAGCATTGAACAGTACATTCCAGAGATCCATAAACGCAACCCCTTTCGAATTATTAATGGGAACCAAAATGAAAACTAAGGAAGACTTGGAAATGTTACAGTTGTTACAGGATGAAAATACATTGCAGTATGATGAAAATAGGGAAGAAATAAGGCTACAAGCTAAGGAACAGATTCTAAAGATACAGGAAGAAAACAAGAAAAATTATGATAAGAGAAGGAAGGAAAGCTGTAAGTACAAGGAAGGTGATGTTATTGCAATCAAAAGGACACAGTTTGGCCCTGGACTTAAATTGAAACCTAAGTATTTAGGTCCTTACAAAATAACAAAATGTAAGCGTAATGATCGCTATGAGGTGGAGAAACTAGACAGTTCAGAAGAGGGGCCTAACAAAACATCTAGTTCGGCCGACCAGATGAAGAGATGGCCTGAGCATGGTAGAGTAGAGGAGTTAGAAGACTAGTATGCATGGTGGAGGTATGGGAAGTATGAGCGATATGATGATTGTGTATTGTTAGTATTAAGTTAGATAAGTTTTGTTATCATAGGAATGTCTGAGGTCAGACATGAGTGCAGGACGGCCGAATGTGGGAATGAATGTGGAAGTAATAGAGGGAACGGAACGTAAGTGAAGGACGGAGTGAGTGAGCGAACAAGGAGGAAGAAGGGAATGAATGGAAAAAATGGACTGGGAGGACGACCTAGGCTGCAGGCGCATGAAATGTTGCGAATTTATCAATTTACTTTAAAGAAAACAGTGAAAATAAACGTTGTGTTAGCATTACAGTGATTTTTATTGGTACTCGAATCCCCTACACTACATACATATCAATCCCTATATTGAAAATCGTGAAGCACCTCGCCATTTAAGTAGATTCACGGAAACAAAACAAACGATACTTCCAGTCACTAATGCCCCTCACTAATTCTCTTTAAACTCTCTCCAATTGTAATTCACAAACGTGTTAACAAACTCTTTTTGTATCTCGTGCCATCCTTAATGCTCTCAGTTCGTTCGGAGCTCACACAGCTCCAGGCCTTGCAGAAAAAACGTTGAAACATCGACATTTTTTTTTTCTTTATTTTTGTTTTTTCTTTCTAGTTCGAATGCTGAAAACAAATCCCTAGCTGGGAACACATAGAGTGGCTCCGTATTGCAATTTTTTTTGGGGATTTTCCTTGTATAAAATTCTGTTACCGATTCTGTATTGTTTTACATACACATATATAGTTTGGTGAGATCAAATGTGGAGGTCGATAAGCCTGGGTTTTTTGTTTACGATTTTTTTTGGGTGTTAAATCTGTAAAAGGTTGGCTTAAGTCTGAATATATCCTATCTTAAAGCTAAACAAACTATTCGAAAGGATAAATGTGTAATGGTAGTCGATATATTGTGTAAGATATTTCTTCTGTGAAAATGTTAGGCTTATTTAAGTGCTACCTCAATGTTACTAAAATATGGGAATCGTTATCATCTAGTTACACTTAGGCTTTGTCAATCAATTAATTTAACCTGCCACTCTATTTCTACTGCTGGACATAAACCTCGCCCAAATTCCATCCTGGGTATCTTTTCCACTATCCTGGAGATCCTCAGAGCTCTTCAATGCTTTCTATAGCTTTCTTCTATTTTGTGGTAGTATTGTGAAATTTTAATTTATTTTATGTAATTAATGTGGATTTTGCCTGAATAAAATGTTTTTTATTTTATTTATGTTTATAGCTGATAATGTGTTGTTTAATTACAATTATTTTTCCCCTATAACAGCAATTACCGATTATAAAAAAAACAATTACATTACCAAACACATTTTAAAAACATCTACCCCACAAAAACATCTCAAAACGTCCACTAAAAAGCACCAATTATAAGGCCACCTATAAAGACGTTCTACCCATAATAAAGGTACAGACAGACACTAATTAGCGACGACCAATCGGCTCATTTACGAACCATATATGGACTAAGACATATGAAGGCTAGCGAAGTTCAGCAACTCGGCCAATAATTTATTGGACAAGGCATAAATTAAAAATAAACTTACTTAATTAATAGTTTTTGCGAAGAAAGCTATAATTCTTGTCGGTTGAACGGCGATTAAGTTAATCGGGGAGCTAAATGGTAACTAAATAGTTAAACACATGCTTCGGGACGTTTCCTCGTGACAGAAGGTTTATAAGTGACAGGTACAAGACCTGCAAGTACAGTCAAGCGCACACCCATGGATAAAAACAATCTGAATTTAACAGTACCTTAATTTTGTAGCAGTAAGGATGGTTTCCGTAGTTCAAGTGTTAACACGCTAACTTTTCTCTTTTTCTATGCTGTGTTTCTGTGGCAAAATAAACTTTTTTCCTTTCTTTCTTGATGCACTGAACCACCCTGGTGACGGATTTATAACTTTTTAACGCTTAGAGCCTACGTCCCCTGTAAATTATATTTGATTAAGATGAGCACACACTGTCAGGTGTGCTCGACAGTGACCATAGTTATAAATAAAGCTGCCTTCACGAGCACCTAGATGTTGTAAAACGTCCAGACTTTTTGTGGTATTTACACAACAGCTGAAAGAAGGCAATATCTTAGAATTTGATGCTATCATTTATTTATCCTGTCGAACTCATTAAGCTTGAGGGAGATAGTCGTAGGCTTTAAACAGCTGATTAGGAGAGTTTATTTTTTATGTTATTGGGTGGCAATCGAGTAGTTGATGTAATGTGGTTACGACCGCAGCTATGGACATCTGCAACGCTTGAGCCATCGCAGGTGTGTTGTTATTTCAGAGAAGAAGCTGAAATGACTTATGAGCCTCTTATAACTCCAGCAACAGCAACAGAAGCTGCCAAACAAGGACAAAGCAACGCTGCTGTACGGCAGAAATACGTACAGTAGTACGGTAGTATTTCCCCGGGCTTCCTTCACAGAGAGCTCTTAAGTCTAATCTCACAATAGTAAAAACTCTTTTTTTTTAATGGGTTTGCTCTTGACTCTAATCAAGGTCAGAGATGACAGAGACAAAGTCAACGATGGAGTGAGCTTACCCAGAAAAAGCCTGTTCACTCTGACTTTTAAGAGATTTGGGTTGTATGCGTTCGGAAACACAGACGCAGGTAGAGAGTTCCACTATTTTGCTGTGCGCATTATAAAAGATATTTGGAAGCGCTTAGTGCGAATTGGTGGAATAGCAACTAGGTAGGAATGGTTACTTGCAGTGCGTCTAGATGACTGATGGTAGAAAGGGCCGGTGGAATGAGGTCGTGGAATTCTTGGGCACACTCACCGAAGTACAATCTGTAGAAGACCGACAAGCAGGCAACCTTGCGGCGATAAGCCAAGCTGTGAAGCTTGGCATTCACCAGTTTTATGTCGCCAATGAGCCTCTTAGCTCTGCGTTCCATTTTTACATTCTTTCACAAAATATCTCTCTCAGATAAACTTTAAAATCTAATTTTATGCCACACGACGTGCAAATCTTAGCCAAGAAATTACAACACCTTTAAAACATATCCAAATACATAACAATTACCTATTAAAAAGAAAACCCAACTAACATAGTATTACATAAAGCGCAATCGCCTATGCAAGTACTGTAGAGTTTGTTTTAATTAGTAACCACAATGTGTTAACGGGGCATTTTTTGATCGTGATGACCAATACTTTTGTTTGCGTGTTAAAGATGGTGTGTCCGTATACCAATTATAAAGAGTCAAATTAAATTCGCTAGCGAAACTCTGCAGACGGGATGGGTATCTAAATACGATAAAATAAAAAAGATTTGATGAATTTTGTTTTGGGTTAACGACCGCTGCACGCTAGTATGTGTCTTGAAATATGAGTTGAGAAATTCGGTTTTCTTTTTTTTATATCGATAACCATCACGTCTGTGGAGTTTCGCTAGCTAATTTAATTTGACCCTGTATAGTGTATTTTTAGGGTCCCATACTTTACAAGTGTAAAGAAAGTATTACGATCTTCATGTGGTATATATATCTCACATGTATTTTCTATGTTCTGTGGCCGTGTACAGCTGCTGAGCATAAAATTCTGGGTCCGGCAGTGTTATTGAATTTTTGCATTAGGAAATTCTTATTAGCAACCTTGAATCCTGAGCACACATAAGCCTCTTTGATCTCTGAACAAAAACGTGTGTGCTCTGTACTGCGCGCCTTTGGCACGTTCAAAGATAAACTATTTTCCACAAATGTAATATTTAAGAAAATCAATCTAAGAAGCGATGCAACATTTTGAAAGTCACAGTTTTAACCCCCAGGCTGCTCAGTTTGCCTGACCTATTAATCGAACCGAGGAGTTCATGCTCGGAAGCCGATATTCCAACCATTTAACCATTAAGGCACTAACAGATTAATAAAGATGATTTCATTCCCAAGTTGGTAAGCTTTTATGTTTTTCTCCCAAACAGGAATTCGTTCTACCATGTAAGGGGCATCTAATGTCAAAATTATTCAAATTCATAAAAAAATAATTGTTTCAAAATGTTTCCTATAACTTGTCTCTACCAATATAGACATATATTCAAACAGGAGTGTGTTGTACATATTGCAGCGTAGAGCTGGCTGCTAACACGCCGGGGACTCGAACCCCGACGTGAGCTAGCTAAAAAATCAAACTCACGCAGCTGGTACACGTAAAATTTATTAATAAAAAGAACAACCGAAATAATTAAGAAATAAGTCAAAAAAATTTAAATATTTAGTCGTTGGAAATTGTATAAGGCTACCAAAAAAAAATATATCACAAGAAGATTTTTGGAGAAAAAACTTATGGATGTTTCCAAATTTTTAGGAATTTAAGTATATAGACGAATTTAAATTCGATTGCAATCGTACGAAATTCGTGCCGCTCTATAAATTATTTAACAAATAAGCTCAAAATTAAGGTTTTTCTTTACATAATTTCGTTAATATAAATTTTAAGGAGAATAAGATCTGATATTAAGAATTTAGGAAAGCAACTTAAAATTAAAATGTCACACGACGGTATAACACAGAACACTTCTATTATATGATGGTTGGGCGTTATTGCGCCACACAAATGTCTTATTTAGCACCTGATGTGTCCGTTAGGCACCTGTGTCGTCGACCTTGCTCGGCAACGATCCTGCGCTTCTCTCCGCAAGCTCGCTCGGACTTCTGCGGCCGGCAGACGAAGGAAGAAGACAGGCGAACAATAAATGGCAGGGTAAGGCCAAAAAAAGGTGGCCTTTCAAACAATCTAAGAAAAAGGAAATCTTCTTAGATTAAAGAAGAAGGCACAAGTAACAAGAATACGGAACCTATAAAGGGATTACTCACCAAAGAAAAAAGGGACGAGAAATTCCAGGGAACGTATCCGCTGGCTACTCACATATAGTGGTGGTTAAAATTTGAAACTAACTTTCGAAGAAAGATTAAATATTATTGAATAAAATATCCACACAATAGGAATTCCAACGACAGAATGCGTTGCATTTTTTCTTCTTGACAATGTACAGAACAATTGTCAATTTTTTGAATATTTCAAAAAAAACGAAAAAGTAAAAAAGCTGACCGAATGACTCGTAAAAAGAATTTAATCGAAATGACAACAAAAAGTATCTACTTGCAGGAATTATACTGCATCACACCCATTCCAGCAAAAAAAAAAATATGTCGATAAAGGAACAACAACTCAATATGAGTCGCATCACTAAAATTAGGAACAACACCAAAGGATTGTTATTATGAAAAAAAATAGGAATATCACTATAAGAGTGACAATACCATAGAAGAATGTGTACGAAGTATGTGAAAGAGGGAAGAAAAGAAAAAGAAAAAAAATAAGGAATTAAATATGTCTAGTAGATAAGTTACATAAACCTAATAAGCAGCATCGAAGTGCAGCAGATAAAGAATAAATTTGAAGCGCCTCCAATCTAAACGTTACCAATGCGAGCTCCTGACGTGTCCTCTAAACCTATGAATAACCTAAAAACTAACGACTTAGGAACTAAAGGATATAAATTAATCTAGAAGTACCTAACTAGCCTAATTAAATCATAGTATCCCTTAGATAAATTCAAGAACAAAGAATAAAATACGACCTCAGTCATAATATCCACCAAACACAAATTAACAACATCAGTCAAAGACGAAATAAGAAAATAACAGGATGATAAAGAGTGTATGATAAGTTTTGATGATAAAAGATGAAAGGTTTAGTAAGAAAACATTTCGTTAAGCAATTTAAAATTATCGACAAAAAAATATCGACATTGTCCCAACACTAAACACTTTGTAATAGAAATTCAAATCATCGACAAAAATCTATCGACAGTGTCCCAACACTAAACACTAAAAGTAACGCCTTATGTGGGCGTGGTCAAAATAGTGGCAGTAAACAAGAAGTTGTCAACAAAAAGTTTATTTTAACAACTAGATGTCGCTGTCTATTTTTAGCCTTAAGTTAAAAGTAACGACTTAAGTCAAAGTCACAACTCAAGTTGAAGTGATAACTCCAGTAGAAGATACGGCTTCTGACACAAAAAAGACTGGAAATCAAAGGGTCAAACAAAGGACTTGAGTCAAAGATAGGACTTGAGTCAAAGATAGGACTTGAGTCAAAAATAGGACGTCAGTCAAAAATAGGGACATCAGTCAAAAATAGGGACTTCAGTCAAAAATAGGAACTTCAGTCAAAAATAGGGACTTCAGTCAAAAATAGGGACTTCAGTCAAAAATAGGGACTTCAGTCAAAAACAGGGACTTCAGTCAAAAACAGGGACTTCAGTCAGACGACTCAAGTCAAAGGAACCTTAGATTGACATAAACCATAACCGAAAGCCTAGAGGAAATAATATGTGGGTGGAGCTAAAGAAAACTAGTCAAGATACGGTTTTTAATAAAGCGAGGAGCCAGCTTGCCAACCAAAAAAATAACCAATGGCAAAAATCTAGAAAAAAAAATTACGTCTCCATAGAATACCATTAACCAAGATGTAGAGTGATGGAGAAGAAATAAAAAAAATCAACGCATGCTGAATCCGACTTTCAGCTAAATTAACGCTTAGAGTCTGACTATTAGCATGAGAAGAATCTATAAAAATTTCTTACCAAACATAAGAAACTTTGGTGTAAAACCGGTGGCAAAGTTAATGCATGAATTGAGATATAGTACGTAACAATTTTGACCATTATCCTTTATAGAAAGGATTTACGAAAATGGGCGTTATCCTTTGTAAAAATTTTTTTGATTACAAGTTGGACGAAGAATATTTACGTAAATAGAAAATGAAAATGAAAATTTTATTTACGTAAGTTTTGAGATAATTTTGGTATCCCGGTTTAGAATTATATGTAAAACTAATATTCCGATTAAATACGGATAATTAGGTAAATGCTTAACGCATAAAAAGGGATAAGATTAATAGAAGGGAAATTGGTAGGTAAAACAAGCTCTAAATATGCGAACCTCCGTGAAACAATGTGGACAAATATAAAAGACATGTTATTTGTTGATACTGGATCAGGCACAGAACAGACGTGAAAAAAAGAGGCAAAAAAAAGAAGCCATAGTCTGCCCTGTTAGATCACAAAAAGACAACAAACAAAATAGAGCAATCTCCTTGTACGAAGCTGGAAAGTGACCATGTTGAGGTTTATGGCTGATGAAGGAATGTTATGGCCACACAACAACAAAGAAAACAGTTGGGCTAGTAATCAAAAGACAAATAGATAATAGCAAACAACCGCCAAAGAAAAAGGTATGCTAGCATCAAAAAATAAATAGACACAAGCAAAAAAGATATCAATGGACAGCTGGACTAGAATCAAAAAATGAAATAGATACAAGCAAACAACCGAGCATAAAAAGCTTACCTTCGGTCACGAGGCCTAAAACATTCACACTTCAGACACACACTACGGGAAACTACAGCTAAGTTACAGGAGAAATTAAACTCAGGATTAAAATATATTTGAGGGGAGAATAATAAATAGTCAGCTATGTGATATAGTTACAGGGTTATTTTAAAGAAATAACACTTCAAAAATAAACAGGAAAGTAATGCAAACTGGTCGAAGTATTGTCCACAGCTCAGTGCAGCGCAAAGTTCACGGAGCATCCACTTTCTGCTGAGCGAACGCAAGGCGTGTGCCGATTCGAATGAAAGAAACAGTATACAAGCTAGTCGGATTCCAGAATCTGTAAATAACAATGGTGACACGGGGATTAAAATATTTTTTGGCTCAGAGGGAGCACCACACACGACCATATTGCAGCGTAGAGCTGGCTGCTAACACGCCGGGGACTCGAACCCCGACGTGAGCTAGCTAAAAAATCAAACTCACGCAGCTGGTACACGTAAAATTTATTAATAAAAAGAACAACCGAAATAATTAAGAAATAAGTCAAAAAAATTTAAATATTTAGTCGTTGGAAATTGTATAAGGCTACCAAAAAAAAATATATCACAAGAAGATTTTTGGAGAAAAAACTTATGGATGTTTCCAAATTTTTAGGAATTTAAGTATATAGACGAATTTAAATTCGATTGCAATCGTACGAAATTCGTGCCGCTCTATAAATTATTTAACAAATAAGCTCAAAATTAAGGTTTTTCTTTACATAATTTCGTTAATATAAATTTTAAGGAGAATAAGATCTGATATTAAGAATTTAGGAAAGCAACTTAAAATTAAAATGTCACACGACGGTATAACACAGAACACTTCTATTATATGATGGTTGGGCGTTATTGCGCCACACAAATGTCTTATTTAGCACCTGATGTGTCCGTTAGGCACCTGTGTCGTCGACCTTGCTCGGCAACGATCCTGCGCTTCTCTCCGCAAGCTCGCTCGGACTTCTGCGGCCGGCAGACGAAGGAAGAAGACAGGCGAACAATAAATGGCAGGGTAAGGCCAAAAAAAGGTGGCCTTTCAAACAATCTAAGAAAAAGGAAATCTTCTTAGATTAAAGAAGAAGGCACAAGTAACAAGAATACGGAACCTATAAAGGGATTACTCACCAAAGAAAAAAGGGACGAGAAATTCCAGGGAACGTATCCGCTGGCTACTCACATATAGTGGTGGTTAAAATTTGAAACTAACTTTCGAAGAAAGATTAAATATTATTGAATAAAATATCCACACAATAGGAATTCCAACGACAGAATGCGTTGCATTTTTTCTTCTTGACAATGTACAGAACAATTGTCAATTTTTTGAATATTTCAAAAAAAACGAAAAAGTAAAAAAGCTGACCGAATGACTCGTAAAAAGAATTTAATCGAAATGACAACAAAAAGTATCTACTTGCAGGAATTATACTGCAATATCCATATATGTCATATTGACATAACTCAAACCTTGAACTGATAAGCTGTCAAAAGTGGTCCTGCCCACACAATACATAGTTAATTTTAATAGCCATTCAACTTCGATCAATCCATTCAAAGTAGAATATTCTATGCCTTATTTGGTTGCTTTTTGTGTGTATATATTTAGTGCTTAAATGATCAGTTTTGACTACCAGCACAATAGGTAAAATTGTGTTTCTATTGTATAATTTCAAAGTCAAAGTTAAATCATTTATTTCAAATAGGCACAAAAAAGGTACTTCAAAACGTCAAAATTTACAAAAAAATAGAATTGATTCTAATTGTCCTTTCCAAAAAGTAGTTTTGTATGGAAAAAAATGGGCAAGACACTCCACCGTTACTCTTTTAAAATGGTTTACAATTTATATTGTATATATTAATTCTATAATTATATGTGAAGACGATGCACCTAGAATAAAATAACTATACCACAATAGATAAAAATAATTAAATATAAAGCAATGACAGGTAAATTAATTATGTGATAGATAAATGGTGCTCATATATTTACAAATATTGTAAAAGTAAATAATCATAATCATTTATTTGTCAGAATATCGTACATTATTATGGTCTTAAGATTAGATTATTGATTGCATAATTACGAATTAAAATGACTATTTAAACCCACAAGATATTTAGGATGTCAAAGTATCATTCAAATAGTCTTGTAAATTATAATAAAATTTACATAGCAATAGCAAAGACGATTTTTATAAAATTTTAACAATTTAAAAATTTTAACGCCGCTGGGCTTATTTCTACATTTAATGTCAGACAAGTAGAAGACCTAGGTAACATCGCAAAATCTAAGATGGAGGTTTTTAACTTTAATGATGTGGTAGAAATGCCAGACAATGTTAGACATTATTGGACGGGACTGAGAGTCACAGAATTTTTAGATATGTAGGTACAATAGTATACCAGCTATTAATTCTAAGCAACCGATAATAGCTTTAGCACTGTATTTAATGAAATTAAGGACTGGTGACACATACAGACGACTTTCGATATTATTTGATTTACCTCGGTCACCTGTGCATTTTCTTTTGAAAAAAGTCAGAACGTTTTTAACTGACCACTTTGTTTCTCAACATATAGGAGTAGGCCACCTTACTCATGAGCGGCTTGCTGCTAGAAACTTAAGAGAACCAGAATCTCTGTTCGGAAATCCTGACACAGAACCTCGATCAGCAATAGCTGTTTGATGGCACATATTATATTTTTTTACAGAACAGTTCTAACTACCTATTTCAGAAGAAGAGCTGCAGTTTGCCTACGTACGATAATCTTGTCAAACCTTTCGTGATTTGTTCCTGCGATGGACATATATTTTAATGTTTTATGACCATATGCTGTGATACAAAGCGAGGCTGACACAATAATAAGTTTATATCCGAAATTGGAGATGGTCCGTTTCGTAACTTGTTTAGGCCAAACGATATTTTTTTATTAGATAGGGGATTCCGGGATGCCATTCCATTTCTAGAAAGTCTCAAAGTATTTAAACCAGAGTCTTTAGATGTGGGTCAACAGCAATTAACTTACTTACAGGCCAATCAAAGCCGAAAGGTTACATTATGCAGATTGGTAGTCTAAATAATAGATGGTCGTTTCAAAAGAGATTTTAAAATATTTCGACAAAGGTATTTTAATATCGCTTCTCGTAATCTCATGCTTGATTTACTTCAGAATACTAGCAGCCCTCCTAAATAAATCCCATCCACTTATTCAGGATGGTCCAAAATTTCAGCAAATAATAGAGCTGATAATAATAGTTCCGTAATATTAGCAAAAAAGTTTTCAAATTCCTGAGCTATTTCTACATCTGAGTTGATGGGGCCATGTGCAGTCTCTAAATTAAATTCAGTATTACGCTGTTTTTACTACCTGTTTCATTATTTATTATTTGCCAGGCATTTATTATTTTAACATCAGCTGATTTTATTTTATTGCTAATAATAATAATTAAAACTTTTATCACATAATATAGTGGCCAATGAATTATTGAATTTCTCTAAATTTTTATATGTAGTTGGCCTAAATCTTATTTGAATTTTTGTAAAGGCATGTAGGAGCAAAATTGTATTGTTTGTCCACTGTGATCAGATGGCAACTTATTTACAATTTGTTTGTGTAAGTAATCAGTTACAAAAAACATTATCTATACAAGTGGCAGAAGAAGCTGTCACTCGGGTTGGTTCAATAAAAACATTTAACAAATCAAATGACACACAAAGACGTAATAATGTGACAGTATTGGAGTTATTTTCTAATAAATTAATATTAAAATCTCCACATGCGATTATTGACTTACTACAAGTACTAACTTTCTTTAACACATATTCCATTACAGAATCAAACACAGATAGATTCCGGTAACTTGGAGGTCCGTTTACGCATACTAAGTATAACATGCTTATCAAGCTCAAAATAGGACAATTCAATGGTGTGTTTAACAGACAGTCCGATGATGCATTTTCGTTCTTTCGATTTAATTGAATTTTTAACTAATATTAATTACCCGCCATGTATCATAAGTTTTTGACTGAAATGGAATAATTGGAGCTGAAACTACACAATAATTTTCATAATTAATTGACATTACTTGATGATCTTTTAACCAATGTTCTGTGAAACAAATGACATAAAACTTATTATTTTCCAAAAACAATTCTATTTCCAGTAATTTGGAAGCGCAACCTTGGATATTTTGATTAAATCATTTTAAAGTATGTTGCAGTCCCTTTGATATTTTATTATTATGAGTTATATTGCCAAAAGATACCTTTCTATTATTCTCTAATAATAATTGGTTATTAGAAGGGGTAACTTACGTTGTCTTACTGACTAGTTTAAATAATTATCCGGAGTGACCTCCAAGGATGTTGGTATTATAGGTGGATCCTCCTTCGTACAATATGATAATTCATAAATAATTAATCACTATGCTGATAGTATAACTAGGCAACACACTCGTCACTAATACTACAAGTTTTTATATTAGCTATATCCTCATTAATATAATAATTATTGTAATTAATTATTGTTTGTTATTTTTTCCAGGATATGCCAAAGGTCCTTTCTGCGCTAAAGAAAGGACACTTCCTGGGGTGCCTTCCACTGGAGATACGAAATACCAAGAATCGTAGTGGTTCCTTCAAATACCTATGTATTTATTTCTCGTCTTTACAAATGAGGATGACCAAGACTACAGGATGACCAGCGGTCTCCGTCACTGGTTAAGACCTGGATAAGTCTATCACTACTCGTTCATCCACGAGAAATTTTGTTCTTTTGGAAGCGGACATCACGGGCTTATTGACGTTTGACAGATTTTGTATGAGAAATTTCAAACTATTCATCGGATTAAGATATTATGTAAAGGCCAATTCTCGTACTTAAATAACGGTCAAACTCGCAATCTCATAACAGCGACATTAATCAACGTCTAAAACTTATAAAAAATGTGGTTAAGTTAGAGGTTTTGTTGATTGATTGAGACTGATATTAGAATGTGTACAATCCGATTCAAACGTTATGGCGGCTCGGAACATGAGGCGAATCGCTGCGCAGTAACAAATGCACGTGTCAGCGGGGGTGAGGGGTGAGGTACTGCGCAACTGAAAAATACGAGAATTGTTCTTCTGGCGTTGGTAAAATCTGTGCCAAACCAAATCTGCATTACAATAAAACAAATGAATAACAACTAAAAAAAATAACGCTAATGACGCGACTAAAAGTAGTCTAATTAAAAACATCCGCGTTCGTTCGTGACTGCGGTAAACATAAACATCACTCAACTTTGGCTCGACATTACTCGACATTGCTCAACAAGTTCAGCCTCAACTTGTCTCGAGTGCCTGTTCATGGGAAGAAGTTTCCTTTGTTTTTAATTTTTTAATACTTAAGGTTGAGGGGACTTGTCAATGTGCTGTATATCTTTCTAGATGTAGGGAGAAGATTTAAGTAAACTAGAAGGGACAAAGAAGATTAAATAAAACTTTCATCACCATAAACATTTCGATGTTTTTTTTACTCTAAAACTATTATGGAATACCGATATGTCTTGACCTGTGACGAGTTTTATCTGGAAGATAATGCTGCTACTCGATTTCAGTAAAAAAGTGATCTCCAATTAGTTAGCCAAGCCTGGAGATTATTGAAGTTGTCCTAATTGCCGTCTCTCCATCTCGTTGACATACCAAAATACAACTCTCCTTCTAGACCAGTCGGGTAAAAATATAGTTGCAGGACTTTCGAATCCATAATAGTATGCTCTGAAATGTAATCAAGGATCACAAACATCATTTATTTATGTACATGAACTGTAATATTTTGATTTTCAATACGAGCATTTATTGTTATTAGTAATCCATTCAATAAATATCTTGATAAAAGTTGATAAAATCCCATTCTCCGCTTTTCACAAAAGTACAATATTGTACATAAAAATAAATGCTTAATTCCTTTTTGATACGCATTAATCCTCGCTGTCAGAGTATCTTTTTATCTTTATGTAACATGCTTAAGCCTCTCATTTGCATATTTCATTGAAACACGCATTTTTTCTCGTCGTTTATTTTTTTCCACTCATTTTTCTGTTATTTTAAATCCTTTCAACATTTTCTGGGTAGGTATTTAATACATAGTTTTACGTAATCTATTTTAAAGAGAACATATGCGAAATATTTTTCGTAAATGTAGGTACGGATTGATTTTCAGACGGAGGCTCGCGTTTAATTATGGGAAAATTATTTTGTAATTTTAATATTCGACCGGATTTTTTACTTGCGCTTAATTGGAGTGTAATATTTTGTTTTTATTGTTGTGTAATTGCATTTGTTTCCTCATTAATTATTACTTTTGACACGTTTTTTATCGATGCAGGTAGAATATAGTAATTATTGAAACAATGGGTTTCTCTTTTCTTTATCGACTTTAATTAATAAGCAAGTTCAATTAATTAGTTAAATAGACGTTTAAAACATGAAAATATTACCAAAAAAGCAAGTACCTATCTAATCTACACTCAGAATACTTGATCACGTTAAAATTCTCCAATAAAAAGCAATATTGCCTCGTGGTGAACCAAAAAGGCGCGCCATTCTTTTTTACAAAAGCGCAGCGCAGCCCATTTTCTAAGCCAAGTTTTTGGCGCGAATAATGCAGCGCCATGCTCTATTTTCACCCTCACAAAAACCAACACAAAGCGAATATTAAATATTGTTCACGATCGATTTAATACACTCTTTCATTTTGCCCATATCCGGTCGCAGATCCGGATAAAAAATGTTATCCGTGTACAAAACAATACGTGTTTTTTTTTATTTTGCGTGCAGCACGTACAAAGTATTGATTAACGCCCAGCTCTCAACGGACCCGGGTATAAAAAATAAAAAATCAACAGGACTGCATCGCCTCCGGTTATGCACTCGCGACCGTGCAAACATAGTACGGACATAATGTATATTGGAAGCGGCTAGCTTAAACTGACCCGCCGTGATCCCTTCCCTTGTGTCAAACCCGGATATAGTGGCACAGAGCTGTCAGAATAGCCGGGTTTTTCGACAATTGGTACCTTTACATGGCCAGGAGGCATGGTAAATGGATATTTTTTCCATTCAACGAATCATATGTGTTTACTTTTTTTTTGTTGGATTTACAGAACAGAGAATCCATATTTGGCAACAATTTGTTGTATTCAGTTTTCATTTTTAGCTAACATTGGATTTAAAATTGGACTTGTGTTCTCGCTGTATTTTAACCAATATCAGATTGATAAATTGATTTTCGTTTGTAAATAAAATCGTATTGTTAGAGTACGCTGAATTTTACTTTAACGTTGAACATTTATCTGTTTATTATTTTGTATTTGCCGACTACAGTGCTTCATTGGCTCCGAGAATTCATTAAGGGAAAATAAACCTGACAATGTATGGCATGAATACAATACCAGTGGAAATTGAATTTACTCGGAATCAGAGACGAGCTTTTGGATTAATTTATAATATCGTACACGATATTATAAATTAATTCAAAAGCTGACTCACTATAGTACCGACATCATTCTGATCATTTCATTAGTAAAATCATAATTTCTACGAAAAAAAGTCAGATTTAAAATAAAATCGCTGAATTAAATACCGTTACGAAACAACTACATAATTTCAACACTTTGTCTAAAAAATATAACACGCTGCTGTAGGTCAATATAACAGACTGGTATATCTTTTAACAATGTCCTTAATAAGAAAGAAAGAAAGAAAACAAATACATTTACTAAGACTGCCTCGTTGGTCTAGTGGCCGCAAGCGCTACTGCTGAGCGTGAGGTGCTTGGGTTTCGCTTCCCAGGTCGGGCAAAGTGTTATTGGGTTTTCCATCAGGAATTTCTCAGTAGCTGCAGCCCGAAATGGTAAAACCCTCGCCTCCTATTACATGGGACTTAAACATGACTGACGAAATGTGGGTTTACATGCTAAGGTACACCTCTGCCTAACTCTTCAGGATTACAAGCGTGATTTTATGTTTAATTCCTAATTCAAATATACTTCTAAGCCTCAACGACACAATACACATACAATACCTATAGATACGCTCATTAGGTTGTCGCGTGATTTTAATATATAAACCGTTGGTGGCGGGTTTGCAATTAAGCGGAATGGCTTCCTCGACGGTGCCTCAATTTACATATTTTTATTGTAGCCGGAAAGCGGTGTGTCCTCACGAAATGTCTGAAACAACTCGGCTTGATATTTTCTACGCATTTTAGTTAAGTATTTGTGGATATACACCACAAATTGTAGTTGATTTTTCCTTAAGTTTTAAAGGCGCTCCCTCACTGGAGCATTCGCTTGTAATGTAACAATTCAAGACTGCGCATTACGTTACAATACTGCCTCACTGACTGACGAACATTCGCCTGTAATGTAACAATTCAAGACTCGATAAGATTCACATTCAGGTTACAAATTGTATCACGGGTGCTCCCACTCTCATCTGTTACATTACAAGCGAATGGTCTCGGTGAATGTAATGTTACAAATTGTATCATTACAGTTTGCGCACCGTATTGCTCAAATCTGAACTGTGACATTACAGGCGAATGCTTCCCGTGAGGGAGCGCCTTTACGTTTCAATGCTAATGGGTGGACAATTGGCCTTGAAACATTAAATATAATATAACAATACAATGGCAACTGGTTAGGTATCTATGAATTACATAGTAAAAAATGATACCGCTTTTCTTATCAGTCTGTGTGACCTCTTAATCCTTTTAAACTACACAATAGATTTTGATGCGTATATGACCATCACCCTAATTGCGTAACACACTATCAATCACAATCTGAATCATTTTGAAGCCTATTGCTAATCCATTGCTTCGTATTTACGAAAAAATTGTCTGCTCAAGAACGTAAAGAACGCAATGAATGTTGTTGAACTGTCAAAATGAAAGCCAATCCTACTGTTAGTGTGTTACGTAATTACGCCGCAGATGTATGAACGTTAACGAAGCAAAAGGAGTATGTAAGGATCGTAGTAGGTGGCGTTCTGTAGTTTCTGCCTACCCCTATGGGAAAAAGGCGCGAGTTTATGTGTGTATGTTTTCACCATCATTTAGAAAATTCATTCCGGAGAATTTATGTATATAATACATTAACTTTTATCCAAACTAACAACATAGAGAAAAGATTTTATTTTTTATTAGTTTGTGTGTTTGTTTGTGACGCATTCACGCAAAAACCGCTGAACGGATTTGGATAAAATTTGACACACGGGTTGACCATGATCTGGTTTAGGATATAGGATACTTTTTATGCCGCTATTCTTATGGGATCGAGATTTATGCGGGTGAAACCGCGAGGCGCAGCTGGTCTTAGATAATTATAGCACAGAAATATGAATATTTTGAAATGTCGCCATTGCACTCGTACGAAGCCAGGTCAGGACCTAGTCGCTTATAAATAGGTATCTATAGTATCGAAAAACCTTGATTTTACAGGTGCAATAAAAAGGTTTCCGAGGCTTTAACGGCTCTCACACGCAGGTGACAATTTCTATAATTGACTTATTATTTTATCGATACTAATGAAACTGCAGTGCAGCTTCGTAGAAAAATAGTTATATGGCGATGGTATAGTGTCTAATAAGTGACATTTAAAATCAAAATCATTTATTCGAAATAGGCTGAGAATCAGCACTTTATGAACGTCAAAATTACATAAGACAGGCCCCCAAAACGCCCGCCCTTCACCACTTCCTAGTGCTTTAGCTGGGGAGAAGAAGTGGCGCAACAAACCTCCCACAAGAATTCTAAGATAACTTAAACATGTAATAGTTTTGTGATATGTTGTTAGTGTAAGATTAGAGCTTAGAACTCAAGTGGTTCTGAAAGTACCACCTGCCCTGCTTAGCATACAATTATGCAAAGAAGCTCTTTCTATGTGCATTAATTTTTTTTGTGGAAATAATAAAAAATAATTAGTTTTATTAATAATTTGCAATGTTCAACGTTCATGCTATCAACGTTAGTGAATATTATTATATCTTCAAACCAACCACAATCACATTTAAAACTAGCTATAGGCACCAATTTGTTGCATCTCTTTTACAGCCGAATAAACTTATTTCTCATAACATTATCTTAATATAACGCCTGTATTCCCCTAAGGGTGGCGCAGAGGTGCATCTAACCCGTTGCCTACGTTCGCCTATCCGCGGTCTGGATTCCAAAACTCGTCGGATATGACGACCATAGATCTTTAAGATCCTTCGACACACCATAGCCAGCTCAAAGTCAAAGTCAAACCATTTATTTCAAATAAGCCATTAAAAGCGACTTTTGAACGTCAACATTTGCAAGAAAATAGAATTGATCCTAGTTGCCTCTTCCAAAAGGTAGCTTCGTATGGAAAAGAATGGAAAAGAACCAGCGGGGTAATTGGGTAACACACTAACAGTAGGAATAGCTTTTATTTTGACAGTTCAACAACATTCATTGCGTTGTTTACGTTGTGGAGCAGACTTTTCGAACATATGAAGCAATGGATTAGCAACAGGCTTCAAAATGGTTTAAATTGTGATTAATAGTGTATAACGCAATGGGGCTATCGTTTTTGTGCTCACCAGTTGGCGCCACTGGCGAGTAAGGTCCTGTTGCAGCACTTTTATTTGATGTTTTGGATATGTTTAAGTACCCATCAATTCATATTATGTTTATTTTATTACATTTTAAAACTTCAAATGAATATTTAGATCATAATGTTCCTAAAATAGGCAAGCTTGAAGCAGAAAAATCTTATTCTTTCTTCAAGTGCTACCAAATAAGATCCTAACTTTTTATTTAAAATCATAAGCCATAATTAATCAATAATGGCACAACCATTACAACTGTTACGAATCATTCGTTAAAATCAGTGATAAAAAATCCCGCAAACAGTGAACGTTCAATACATATTTTGACATCTAGAGACCTTACTCTACACTAGCGCCTCTAGCGTCGAACTCAAGCGCGCCAGCCCTCATTGGGGTACTGGATATTTACGCTTTTAAATTGTTTTACAATATTTTGTGTACATGCTTAGTTTTCAGCTTAGCAACTGCAATCAGTCTTATATAATCAAAAATATCGAGGCCATTATGTAAGGAGTGATTAAACCCTTAAGCCGGACTAGAACGAACCACAATTATCAATGTATTGTCCTTCACTCCAGCCCGAACTCATTCGTTCCCCAATCACGGCCAATGAGCGTGTGTCTGTCAATTGTATCCTCAATTCTGTAACGATGGGGAGTTGTGTAATACGGAGAATTGGTGTAGGTGGCGGTAACGTTGTGTTAAAGATATGTCGATAAACTCTTGGGTTATTTTTAACACGCTCTTATTAGCTTGGTATTTATCATGTAAGTATGTCAATTCTACACTGTTTCTATCTAATCTGTTTCTATGTTTGTTGTCTGCTTTTTTCTATCTGTTTTTTGTTTTTTTCTAGGGTATAAGCTGGCTTCGGCAAGATTGGTATGCAATATGTCATTAAAGAAGTCAGTCAGTTGGTCTGTCGTTCGGGAAGGTTTTATTATGATCTTCTGCCTTTTGTTTTGATGACTATGATCTTCTTCCGGTTTTCTGCTCCTATTGCAGTCTAGAACTAATAAAATAATAAGCTAAATTTGTTACTCTTATAGTGGCATCGTTCCATGGGAAGAAAAAATGTACCTAACTTTATATCTATAATACCTTAACTACTTAACTTATACAGGTGTCAAAGTATTTGAAGGTTAATAAAGATGTAAAATAAATAACTAAATAAAGTCCAAAAAATTTATACAAAGTCGCTTCCACACTAAACACCATCTTTAAAATCGACCTATTTAACCTCCACAGTTCCGTAAATATCAATTTAGTTAAAAGCAATAGAAAATTGTAGGGAAACTTTATATTGTTTTGTTTTACGCTCGTAAACGCATAGTAAACGCACAGTATTTAACGTTAGCCGTCACCGAATGGGACACAGTGACAGATATGGGATTATGTCACGCTACCACCGGGGGGCTGCGAAAACTTGGGACCTGGAACACTTGATTGATGAAGAAGCGGACCTGGTTTGACGAATAAATTTTACGTTTGAAGGGAAATTCCATCCGTCTGCCGAGCCTTTTCCCATCATGGTGGGCTTCCATTCTAATCCGATGCAGCTACCGCTGAATAAACTTGTATTTTACTTGGAGCATAAAGTTTTTGAGTGGAAAATGTTGTGTTCATAATACTTGTAAGCTCATTGTGAAAACCTTAACTCCCTTCCACAGAGATTTCTATGTCCCAGCAGTGGGAACAATATGGCTGGCTTTACCGTGGCCCTGGCGCACAGGCAACTGCAGGAATACGGGTGGGTTTTAGTCAGTAAAAGTCTGACACGCCCTCCCGCTCCACCCTGAGCGGGAGAAGCTATATAATGACTTCCACCCAAAAAAAAAAATGGCTAGCTATTATACTTATGTTAATTCTCAAAAGTTCAAATGTAATTTATGCAGTAAACAACAAATAATATTGGTAGTAGGTACTATCTGACTTTGTACCTTTCCTATCTAAAAAGATACATTACATGTGGGTCTTGTTATCAAATTCCTGGTAGTTTGATAACGCGCAAAATAACCAGCTGAATACATAACAAAATACAGAGTTGAAAATTCTAGGAAATTCTGATTGTGTACTTGAACCGTGATAGCTCCATGAAAACCTTGAAATTCACGAGAATACGGGGCTTTGTTAAATATTTTCTGCTGTTTTGAAAACTACGTTAAGTGAGGATATTTTGTTATAAGTAGTGTATTTACTATTGGTAGGACTTGTAAATAAGTTAGGTAATATAAAAAAACAACATAAACATCAATGATTTATTTTAATTAAAGCAATTACTGAATGTTATATTTTTATCAAAGAAAACATTATTTGTTTTCTTTAACGACAATTTAAAAGTCTATGTCCTCTTGGAATTGCTATCTATTGCAATTAAATAATAATAATAATCTGTTTTGAAAACTACGTTAAGTAAGGATATTTTGTTATAAGTAGTGTATTTACTATTGGTAGGACTTGTAAATAAGTTAGGTAATATAAAAAAACAACATAAACATCAATGATTTATTTTAATTAAAGCAATTACTGAATGTTATATTTTTATCAAAGAAAACATTATTTGTTTTCTTTAACGACAATTTAAAAGTCTATGTCCTCTTGGAATTGCTATCTATTGCAATTAAAAAAAAAAACACGTGTGGCACTCGGGGACTGCCGCGGTAAAGCTATTGCATAGCATTTTTTATCAACTTATGCAATCTGCTTACGTATTCGCTCAATTTCGGAGCAGCTCGTCTCGATCCGTGCGAGCTTCGTACAGTCGTACCATATACATACACGTTAAGCGAACGCTCGGCCGAGCTACATGGTAGGCGGAGTGGGGGGTGTTAGGTTTTATTTTCGTTACGGAATTTCTTGATTCGGGCGCCGCGCTCAAAGCCCGCGATAAAAGCTATGCAATAGCTTAAAAGAAACAGTTCATAAAGCAGACTGATTGGTGTAGGATAGGAAGCTCAGCTGCCCATACTTTTGACGTAAAACCGTAGTCTCGTTACAAACTTTTTATTTTACAATAAGCCCAATTTGAATAAGCTCACACACAATCCGAAGTCCCTGCTCTACCGTGTGGCAGTACCAAGCAGATACATTAAAAAGTTTAACTGCTAATTTTGGGGCCACACCGTCATTCGTGACAGAATTGATGTGAAAATGGATTTCCTTCACTATTTCCACACAACTGGTTATTTATACTTTGTATTTATATTTAACGGCCTATCATGAAGCCTTTGGGACTTAATTTATACGCATTTGAGTTGCTTTAGCGTTTGTATAAATTTACGAAAATGTAGGTAATTTTATGTTAATTTGTTTTTATAATTGTGGATACTAATTTATTAGACGGATCTTTCAAATTCTTCACTAGAGATCCTTAGAAAAGTGTTAAATTTCGAACGAATATTTCTTCGGTTTATGTCATCCTTTTTAAAATCTTCAAGTATCAGGGACACATTAGGCCTATTTCGTAGACTTGGTCTGACCCAATATCTTCGTTTGATTTTGCGGTTCTTTTTACGAATAATAACATACAACACTACACTTGCGATACACGCAACTATATCATAGTCCAACATCTTTCAATCCTACGTACACGACTAACTTCGACGAAAGTCACAACACTACTGCGAAAATTGCAACCGCATCTGCAGGCCGCCGGCAACCGCCGGTAAAACCGGCGGCCTGCATTCAGCGGCAAGGCGGTCTGAAACCCGGCGGCATAAGCCGGCGGCATGTGTGGATGCGCCATTAGGTTACCTTAAAGATTCTTATGCCTTTATTTTTTTGTTTTTCTAGATCTTATTGTGAAGATATGACCCAGTCAAGTTCAAGGTTTTTATGTAGGCAACCTGTCTAATGTATGACGGATGTTCATTAAAGGAAGTGCATCGTTCTTCTTTATTTGTTTATAAGGTAACTTATCTGGCCTCCTTTTTACTAAGCCTAGTTCTAGAATAAGCTAACACCTTTGTTAACACTATCGTGTGACCCAGTATTAACTGCTTGTAATTGTGAATTGAATCCCGCAGAAAAACCATCAGAAACAAGAATTAGATGTACAATTTACAGTAGTACAAACAAAGATTAGTTTAGTACATTTTACGAGTATCTCTATAAACTGCGAACTAATAAACGTATAACCTCCGCGAGAATTCGCTAAACCGTCAACATAATGGTTTGCTTAGACGACAGAAGAGACGTCTGAATTTCGCGACTATTATTCTACTGGTAAGAGAACATTATACAAAACCCAAATAATTATTTTTGTACTTTAAAAATAAATGTGTCTTGGCTACATACGCACACACACCCCCACACACACACCCTCACACACACCCTCACACACACCCTCACACACACACACGCACACACACACACACGCACACACAGGGTACAGTAGATCGCATGTCAGTGGTGATAACACTATGACCTTGAGTGGCCCTAACGTAGTACGGAGTTGCAATAGAATGCGAGGCCAACTCATACTGGTTACTGAATAAGCTAATAATTTTGTAATTCGCCTATTACGCGGCATGAAATAATAAATAATACAAGCTTCTGTATTACCTTCGCCTTTTAATCTCCTCGATACTTAATTGAAATATCACCCTAACCAATAAAAATGGGAATCGCGCCATTCCTGTTTTATTTTTTTAATAAAGACCATTATTAAATAATTATTATATCAATCTAATTAAATGTCATAAATACTATCCGTCTAAACCCGCACCTTTCTTAATAAAACGAACCACGCATATAATTCTAGAATAACTTAATTTGTTAACCCTTAACCCGTTTTATGGTTAACGGTTAAACTTGTGTTAATTGCACAATATATATATTAAGATATATAATATGGGTCTGTTGTTTATGCCCGGTGGGGTTTCGAGTAGTGTAGTCGTATTCATTTTGAGTATAATTATAACTCTGCTGCACTGATTCATAGGACAGTTTTGTGAATCATTCAACTGTTCTTGTATAGAGTTGTTTATGTAACTAATTGATTTAATTGGTCATACATACCTACTAAAGAGAATCGAGTTGAATAGCGTGCGATCGGAGAGGCCTACGGCCAGCAGTGGACTGGTGTAAGCTGATGATGATGGTGATGATCAGTGATCGGAATAGGTAAAGCTAATATACCTAAAGTTCGAAAAAAAAAGGAAACAAAGTGGAGACGCCTTACGACAAAATATTTTTTCGGGGCTAATGTCCCGAGTTTCAGAACATTGCTTAAGTATAACTTAAATGAATAAAGTAAAACAACTACCTATGGAATTCATTTCCAATTTCTGTTTAAAAAATAAGAAGAGTATGCACGATTTTAAAGGTTTTCAAAAAAATAAGGTAATCTCCTTATCTTCGTTTAAACGATGTAAGTAAGCGCGGAAGCTAATGTAATTTACATACCAGCTTTAATAATTATATAACTAACAAGGTAAAAGTAACAAAATACAATTTTTTAGCTTTTCATACCACTTATTGACGCTTGGAATGCGAAACACCCCCTCTCCCCTCAACCCTTTTGTCATTGTTTACCAGTGACAAACAAAAGATAGAAAGAGACAGCAAGTTTTGGCTATTCTGGGAAACGAAAACATGAAGCGGATCCAGTTCTTTACCTGAATTAATAACAAAAGAAAACGTGTCTACTGGTTTTTTGAGAACGTTTTCCTTGTTTTTGAAGTCGGTCAAAAAGGAAAATGAATTCAATTAGGTTACTGTATTAATAACATTCATATTAAATGTACTTAAGTGATGTCTCGAAAACCGGAACAAATATACCGAAAAAAAATATTGTAGTAAGGAAGTCTCCACTTTTTATGTCTCTGTTCTTTGAAATTTATGTATCTTAGCTCTACGCCGATCACCTGGTGATGATACCTACTAAGCATACCTACTCAACAACTCCGTAATGTCTTGAAAATATTGGTTTTCAGTTGTTGTTAAATTCGTGCTTATAAATAAAAGAAGATCTTGTCTTATCAATTAAATCGATGGTCGCAAATAATAGGTCTTTACCTATGAAATTGCCGTTTTGTATGAAAAAATTTAAACGAATTTTTTTCATGAATTTTCTATTTGTATTAATCGAAGTAATCACCCATGCAATCAATGCATCTTTGCCATCGCAGTGGCAGTTTATTGATGCCCTTCTTAAAGAAATCAGCTGGACGGGAGGCAACAAATTCTTCAAAGGCATTTTGTACTGCCTCTCGGGTATTAAATGTTTTTCCCGCCAAGAAGTTATCCAAATTCTGGAAAAAGTAGTAGTCTGTAGGCGCAAGGTCTGGTGAGTAGGGCGGATGACGGAGAGCTTCCAACCCCAGTTCTTGCAACTTGGAGACCGTCTGCTGTGCAGTATGAGGTCGCGCGTTGTCGTGCAGGAGCAGCGGAGACGAGCGATTGACCAATGCTGGTTGGAGATGCGCCAGCTTCTCCATCATTGTGTTCAGTTCTTCACAGTACACATCTGCAGTAATGCTCACCCCGTTTGGTAAGAAGCTGTGATGAATCACACCGGCGCTAGACCACCAAACAGTGACCATCACTTTTCTAGGGGTAAGTTTTCGTTTAGGGCATTGTTTAGGTGCTGAACCAGGATCCAACCAACTTGCTGAGCGCTTACGGTTATCAAACAGAATCCATTTTTCATCGCAGGTAACAATGCGGTTCAAAATTCCTTCATTTGTGTGTCTGTTGAGCAGTGCAAGGCACGTCTCGACGCGTACTTCGCGCTGGCGATCATTGAGTTCGTGGGGCACCCATTTGTCAAGCTTTTTTACCTTGCCAATTTGACGCAAATGGACCAATATTGTTTTGACGCTAACGTCGAAAGCTGCTGCTAATTCAGCCGTAGATTGTGTATCATCAGCTTCCACAATCGCCTTTAATTCGTCATTGTCGACCAAAGTCTTCGGACGACCGCGAGGTTCATTTTTCAGGTCGAAATTTCCAGAACGGAAGCGAGCAAACCAATAACAGGTGGTGCGTTGGTTTGTAGAGTTAGCTCCGTAAACGTCGTTGATGTTGCGTGCCGCTTGTGCCGCGTTGCTGCCACGACGGTACTCATATTCCATAATTACTCGAATTTTTAACGTATCCATGATGACGAAAAAGATTGAAATGCGATGAAAATGTAACACTAATCAATAAAGAAATGACTACTTTTAGAAAAAAAAATCCATGTTTTTAAAATAAAATTAATTTGAAATTAGAATTCATAGCCAAACAAAAATTATTTTGATTTGAAATGGCCAGTACTGCAGAACGGCAATTTCATAGGTAAAGACCTAATATAATATCCTCAACGAATGATGACAAGTATAGTCAACCTTGTAATTACTTTATCATTTTCGACAACAATTCCCATTATATTGAAACTTTACTAAGGTTGGAACTACCTACATACTTTACTGTCACATAAATAAACAAAATATTACGTCGGGGAAAAGTTACTTCGTTTTCTTTTTCAAAAATGGCATCGACTTTATCCGTAAGAGGGCGACCAGAGCGAGCTGCATCTTTGACATCAAAATTCCCAGACTGTAAACGCTTGAATCAGCTTTGTGCTCCTCTTACTGACATTGCGTTAAGTCTATATTTTTTTCGGGACTTTTATTTCATTTTCCCTTTTTTGTAATAAAACTCCAAAATGTACCTATCGAATTTCTTCTTTAAATTCACACCTTTCGCGGACAGAAAAACAATTGAAAAATGGCGGCAAATCGTTTTTACTTTTTATTTTTCTGTTTTTAAATGTCATCTTTTAAATGGTATCTAAACCAGCCAGATACAAACAGTACAGCAACAGTTTGACTACAACTTTATACCTATAAAATACGAAAAAAAAAAATCCCGACTTATTATGTAGGTCTTGTCGTTTTCGACATTCAACCTAAGGGTGATTCAGTAATTACGTGGATGACTATACTATCCTTTCTACTACACTAAGTAGTCAGTCAAGCTACCTGACCTGCTGACTATGGAGTAACTATGGAGTCTCTTGCCCATTCTTCTCCATACGAAACTACCTTTTGGAAGGGCAACTAGAATCAATTCTATTTTCTTTTAAATTTTGCCCTTCATATGTGTCTGTGTCTAATTAAAATAAATGATTTGTCTTTACTTTTTTATCACAGCGGCAGCTAATATTGACGTATAGCTCACGTACAACAGGAAAGAAAGAAAATTTGGATCTCTCATAATCATAACATACTCGTACCTACATATTATAAAGTGCAAAGGTTTGAACAGCAGCATGGTTGGCACGACCAAGATAGCCCGTCGGAAAAATAGCAGGCATTTGTCATGAAAATATTCGATACAGAACCAATGAAACTGATTTTACGGAACATTTGGACTTCGATTCTAGATTTGTAATGATTGTTTGTTGTTCGATATTTTAACGGTTAGGTTTTGTTTACTTGTCTATGTTTTCATTGATAAATAAAAATAGTTATTTATAATAGTTGTTTTCTTTTTGTGGGATTCTTCGTTCTTTAATACTAGCAGATTCTTTTACATCACAAGAAAGGTCTTAAATAAAAAAATAGCCAAGTGCGAGTCGGGCTCGCACACGGATGGTTTCGTACCACCGCACAATATTTAACACTACATATTTATTATTTGTTTTTATAGCGGCCATAGTAGTACACACTCTGTGAAAATTTCAAGTGTCTACCTATTACGATTTTAAAAGACTAGCTTTTGCCCGCAACTTCGGCCACGTGTAGGTCGGAAATTATCCCACGGAAACGTACTACAGGTTATAAACTATCTGTGTTCAAAATTTCATCCAAATCCGTTTATTAGTTTTTGCGTGAAAGAGTAACAAACATACACCCATCCATCTTAACAAAGTTTCACATTTATAATATTAGTAGGATACAGCCCTGTAACAGACGGACGGACAGCGGAGCTTTAGTAATAGGGCCCTGCTGGCACCCTTTGGGTACGGAACCCTAAAAATGAATGAATTACGGCTTTCGTGCGAAATGATAGACTTCGTAGACTTGTTAGTAAACAACAGTGATATTTAAAAGTAATTCTTAGACAGATAAAATATGTTAACATACTTCAAGTACCCATCTAAACAATAAATTGATCTTCAGCAATTTAATTTAGGAAAAAGGAAGGCAATTTCCACTCCAACATTACCACTCAACAACTACCCCTCTAACTCTGCTTACACCAAAAATACTACAGTAAAAGTCCCACCGCACGGACTATACTTGCATTAATTTAGATCTGAGCACAGATTGTATTAAGTAAAGGGCCCGATTAAAGTGTCTGTCTTCGGGTGCTATCTCATCACTATGAGGCTGATGTTTAGGTGCATGAGCGGAGCGGGTAGCGGGCAACAGGTGAGCAATTCTCTAAAAGCAGGTCACGGCGACATAATTATTATCAAGCTATATTATTCCGCCTACAACATTTCACAGTGACTTCCGTGTGCATCCCCATCTGAAAGATATTCTGCCGATATAAAAGAAGACATCAAGCGTTTCTTGATTAAAATGTTTTTATAACCTTCAGGAAGTCAAGCAGTAACCGGCTTGAACACTGCGTCACGACTGATACTGTGGAGCGTGACGAAGTCTAGTCTTATCAAATTACAGCAGAATACAAAACGTTCACGGACTAGAAGACGATGTGTCGGCCGTCCGCCACGACGATGGGCGGACGACATTGTTACTATCGTGACTAGAACCTGGATGAAGGTGGCACAGAAGCGTGGGGATGGGCACATGAAAAGAGAGGCCTATGCTCAGCAGTGGGGGAAGTGGGGCTGTGGGGGGTGGTGATGACAAGACCAAGATTTTCGATTATGCTTTTTCTGGCAGATGTTTATATTTAAGTAGGCTTTAAGTTAAAACTTTGGTTTCTTACAAACATTGCTATTTGAGTATGAAAAGTAAAGACATACAAAATATTTCTACAACATAGGTGCAACAGCCCAATAATATTGTAAATCGCTCTCCCCTCTACTAAGTGCGCACATTGTGTAGAATTTGATGCATCTACCTGACCGCTTAGAATTTAACGGAGTACTGGTTTGGTTTACTTTTGTAATTAAAAATGGCTACCGTGGATGCATTCACTCGTGATTGTTACTTCTAAATGACTTGCTATTAGCTGCTGATTCCTGCCTACTACCAATTTTTTTTAAAGTCGGTCTACGTATTGGATTGTTTTACCTTATTAAAATTATCCAAAGTTAAAGTAGTAACTAAGTAATTCAACTTCTTACAGTTCACTGTTGGACATACTTTTAACAACTTAAGCCTTTTAAAAGAGTATTTAGTACTTAGTTGTTTTGAAATTGCAATAATGCATTGCGTACGAACATCATTATGCATTCATGCAACGTTATCATTGGTTATTTATTTTGAGTTATAAGTTGTAGCGGCATCTACAATGCCACATGCGAGCTACGCGTCACACTGACGTCACGCAAAATCCTGCATCGCGCAAGCAGAGTTTACCGCGCAACTAGCATATATACAACATCCCGACATCAATCGTTGGGCAGTTGCCCACCAAACACGACGCCCGTCTGGTCGGAGGATCCCCCCTTTTCTATAGAGTATGAGTGAACTTTACACCCTGTTCCTCATACCTCCATAAAGTAAATTTCTAAAACATTAAAAAGTTTGCTTTTGTACTGTAAATTGTCTAATTTTATTATGATACTTGATAACGACACGACAACGGTGTATAAAGAATTTAATATTCGTGTAGGAAAAGAAAAAATATTTATAGATTTCCTTTGATATAGAAAAGTACACTTTCACAGTTCTAGTCCAGGAGTTAGTGCACGGTATCAATGAATAAGGAATCTCAGACAAACGTCGACAACGGCTGTAATTACTGACAAACTAACTGCTAGTTCCTGGCCTATTACCTGATCAAATATTTATACAGCTGCTTCAGTTTCGAGCGAAACTAAGGAAGGAATTATGTCGTGTTGTGGAGTGAAATATTGCTAGGATAGACTGTCGCATTTTGCGAAAAGAAAGTCGTGCTATGTTGGGAGCGTGACAAAAAGATGAGTCTTCTCGCTAATAAGCTTTGATGGTAGACATGGCTACATATCCAGTTGTTATTTTCCAGTATAAGCTGATCTCGCATTGTATAGGATTTCCGTACAATGAGAGGTCAGCTTATACTGGAAATGTATAGCTTGATATGTACCCGTGTGTACCTAGTTAGTTTGTAATAGTTTGATGTACCTAAGTATCTCGATCTTGTCAGGGTGGCAGGTGTATGAGAGTAGCCGAGGATCGAATTAAATGGCGTAAGATTAGAGAGACCTATGCCCAGCGGTGGGCCGCTAGAGGCTGATGATGTTGATGTTGACCTATACTCAGAAAAGTAGGTATAGATCGTCCTTAAGATGATATTAAAGTTTTGTCAGTACAATAAATACTTGTGATCCGTCGTACGAAAAAAAAAAAATTCAGGCTTTTATTTCGGACCCATTGGTATAGTACGATTCAAACTCAATGGCAGCACGGAACATGAGGCGAGTCGCTGCACAGTAACCAATTCACGTGTCAGCGGGGGTGAGGGTAGAGGTACTGCGCAGCGAAAAGCACTTCACAGCCGCCATTATGTTTGAATCGTACTATATAGTCCGTATAGTTAGTGTGCATGCACACGACTTAGAAATTAGTGTTAGTACTTACATCATTATGTTTACATTACGTCATGTTATATTTATATACATTATAACTAGTACCCGGTTCTCTGCCCTTTCGCCGAAAATTGTTTGCCAGATTTTCACTTGCCAACTAACGTTTCGCAGAATTTTATTTCGCCGAATAATCATTTGCCAACTTATCATATAATTTTGTTTTATTTCCCAACCTCACAGTTACCAACTGTACGTTTGGTTTGCTTTTCATAATGACACTTTTTAAAATGCCAACTTTCAAGTAGCAGAATGTTTTAGATTGCGTAATATTCATTTATAAATTTATTTATAAGGATGCCATTTTCATTTGGGACAAATTATATACAGGTAGTTGTTGTTATTATTATTATTTTTTACTTTATCTTTAATGTGACCTTTTTTTTTTTTTTTTGTTCCGGTGTGGAAAATCCTCATGGATGTCCCACGCCCTGGGGGGGCGGAGGGGTCTGTCAGACTCTTACTGACTAAAAACCACCCCGGTGTTCCGTCTCACACCTACGCCGGGGGTCGCGGAACGTACAAATCTTCCGCAACCCCCGGCCGGTCATACTCTAACTTAACCTAACCTATCGTAACCTAAGATTTCGGTTGCTATACTTATTAAAAAAAACTTATTTGTTTTCGGCAAGTTCAAGACCAGGGATTCGCCAAAAGATACGCAAACGACATACAGTTTCATAAAGAGGTAAAGTGTTTGTTAGCACTCAGTTTTCTGGAGGAATCAGAAATATACGTATATTTCAACAGCATCCTAAAAAGTTTTAAAGATCCAGACTGGCAACAATTAGCTCATTGGTTCGAGAAGAATTATGTACACGGAACTTCCACGACACAACCTAAATATCAACCTAGTTTCTGGAGCTGTCCTGAAACAAATAAAATGAATATACCACGAACACGGAACTCGGCCGAAGGCTGGCATAACAAAATCAACAATATCCTAACTAATATTATAAATGCGAAAGTAAGTTTGTCTGTTTGTTTGTTACCTTTTCACGCCTAAACCACTGAACCGATCATCCTGAAATTTTGCATATACGTTTTCAGGTGTACAGAAACGGACATAGGGTACCTTTGCTCCCGAAACAAATTACTGTTCCTGGGGAAAACAACAATAACGTTCTTATGATAATAGGTGGCGCCACGTGTCTTCCGATCATGATTGAATTATAACCCGAATTGATACTCAAAGTCTAAATTAACGCGAACGAAGCCGCGGGCAAAAGCTAGTCATTGATAAAAGACACCCAGGTTTATATGAATTGATAAAACAATTAATAAAGGAAACCATTGCCTATGAAGGGGAAATAGATAATATATTAACCGGTGTCCCACCAGAACCAAAGAAAAAAAAGTACTTGGACAAAGAAGAAAGAATCAACAGAATTCTTGAACACAAAGCTTATGTAGCTCAGAGGAAAAATTATTGATCTGCATTGCTGCCAGTTTAAAGGTTTAATGTTATTTTTGAGATTCTTAAATAAAAAATGTATGTAAAAATTCGTTTATTTTTTATCATTATATCAATTTATGAAAAGGGAAAACGTCATTCGTCTAATAGTTGCGTGGCCTAGTGAAATGTTTGACAAATGATAAATGTCCCAAACGTTTTGTGTCATTATAATAATCAGCTTAACAATAATTCTACCAAATGAAACGTTGTCATACAAAAATTTGCTAATCGTTAATTGTCAAAGTGAAACATCGGCGAAACGTTGGTTGGCAAGTGATAATCTGCCAAACAGTTTTCGGCGAAAAGGCAGGATACCCTAGTATCCATATAAGATTACAACGATGACTGAACATTTAGTCAATCATGGTGAGAAAAAAAAATCCTCAAGAGTAAATCTAGTCTAGAGGATTTTTTTGAAATTAATTTGATAATGATTTAATAAGTGCAACACAACTGCTGTAGCAGCTGTAATTAGCGCCGAGCTAACTACTGGCTATCCCTCTATTACTCACTTAATTATTTATAGCAGCTTTCTTGTGCTTTGAGCGAGGCAAGTCGAGAATGAAACTTTTGAAGGAGACCTCTTTTATGTCGATAAAACACGTAAGAGTGAAAAGGGGGTGTTTAAAATAATTGATACACAATTATTACTAGAATTTGCATTGCCATTCAACGTTGCAATGATGCCAGTCTTCTGGGTCCGTTTCCGGTTGACAGCGATGCGGACGAGTACTTCGACGAATAAGTATCCTTTTGTTTTTTTGTATTTATTTGTAAGGTTAGTAAGGCTTTTGATTTGGTACCTAGTGTAAATAGTTAGTCGTGCTATATAGTGTAAATAAGTTTTGTTCTAGATTCTCTACTTAATAAATATTATTATAATTAACTACAAGACAAACACACAACAGTATGGGAAAACAAAATAAGTAAAGATTTATCAAAATAATTTTTTTCTTATTTTTATTTTATTTACAGACTAATAACACAATTAAAAATAAATCGTAGGTAGGAGAATTTGCTAATTACAAGCTTCCACATGTATACATCTAGTTACAAGTACTTTGCGTTGACTGAATGTACTACGTTATCTATCAGTGATTTGCAAACCAAGAGAAAAATAAAACAATTTTGTTTGGGATTGCCTAAGGCGAATTAGTCGAGTCGTGCAGCAAGAAAGAAAAAGAGAAATTATTTAAGTAAATATTGTATCGTGTGTGTATTAGTGTCATCTTCCTCTCCATCATCAAAACGTTCAAAAACATTCATTGCCTTATTTACGTTGTTGAGCAGACAAATTTTTCGAACATAATGAAGCTATGGATTAGCAATATCCTTCAAAATGATTCAGATTGTGATTGATAGTGTATTAAGCAATTAGGTTGCAAATTATAACAATCATAATTATAAGTACCTATCCTCTGAATTACACAGGTGGGTAACATTTTAGTTCAATTCGATAAGGGAAAATGTATGAAAAAATTCAAATAAATAATTATACTGTAGGTAGGAGTGGAACTAATTAAAGTAATTTTTTACCCGATAAAGAGAAGAGAAGATGAAAGTTAGCATAAAACCAAGTACTTTAATAAAATAGAATGATCCCTGTTTAGCCTGGAAACAAATGTTGACGAGTCAAACTGAGACGATATTAAACGTTACATATTAAAATTGTACTTTATTGCAACAGAAATGTGTACTCTTTGACGTACCGAACTCGGAGTTGAAGGGCTCAAGGCCCGCGCAGGCGCAGGCTTATATTGTGTAAATAGTGTTGTGTAACAGTCTTCAACACGGCACAATTATATTACGCGTTTAGTATTTTGTAACGTCTTTTGAATACGCACTGTTATTGATAATTGAATAACAATCGTCTTTTTCTCCAAATAGGTATACAACATGGTCTATTTAGCTTAGCTTAGAAAATATAATTACTTATTTATAAGAAAAATAATTTTAAGGCCTTGTCCTAATAGAAAGCGATCTTTTGTCACTAATATTTTGTTTGAAAAATCGGTTCGGATTTTTCAGCAGCGCGATGACGCGTTCGGGTTCGCCGAATGATCGCGACGATCGCTTATATTAAGACAGCGCCTAAAGGACCACCAAAACTTGCGAAATTTGTTGCGATATTATCATACTAGATTATTTTTTGGATTCCAAATAATATTACAAGTTTTCAATCCATTCTCGTTTTATCAAGGAAAACAGCAGATATGAATGTATCTGCTGTCCATCCATCTGCATCCCTGCATTGTTTAATTTGGAGATACTTACTTATCGAATAGTTTATTATTTTTCTTTATTTTACATCTTATTATTTTACTCTACAAAAGCAAAAGGAGCACGTACCTAAGCATGCGTAATTCCATCCAAAACACGTCAATGTCCAGCGTCTACGCAGACAAACATCTGCGACAGTACCATTACAATAAACAGTGCAATGACGCGAGACAGGCGGCAACAGAAGTGATTCATGCCGTGATAAACCATGTAGCACTTGCGTAACAACTGTACAGCCGAGTACAAAGTACGTATGGACAGCTGATTATGTTATTGTTGAATTATTGTGCTTGTAATTGTTCTAGGCCTACTTGCACCACCAATCACTAAACAAGTTTAGTGCTAAACGAGTTTAAAACTTATTTCTGTTTCTGTCAAATGTTCAAAGATGACAGAGACAGAATGATGTTTAAAACTCGTTTAGCGCTAAACGTTTTTAGTGATTGGCGGCGCAGGTGGGCCTAAGTGCTGGCCTATTGATAATTTTGCTCACGAGTCTTGTTTGGCTGATAAATATATACAGGGCCAGCAACATTAACTTGGTAAAGTCAAATATCACAAAGTTACTATATTTAACTTCACACTACTCTGGAATAGGTTAATACTAATATGTTACCTACTCATGTTTATTTTTAATATACAGGGTTATTGGTAAAACACCAGCAACCTCTTAAGGGGTCATTGTACTCATCATTATAAACAACTTTTACTATGGACCAAACCTGAAAACTCGAAAAAAATATCTGCTGTTCCCTACGTTTTGACGTGTTATGCGAATATAAATGTAGGGAAAATCTGTTTTCTTTTTTTGCGATTTCAGGTTTGGTCCTTAGTAAAAGTTGTTTATAATGATGAGTACAATGACCCCTTAAGAGGTTGCTGGTGTTTTACCAATAACCCTGTATATGTAACGAGTCCAATTTTTATTAGGGACTATTCATACACTATTTCGTGTATGTTCTTTCATTTAAACATAGTTCTCAAACTCATGTTAATTTCATTCAAAACAATATCAAAACTCCCACTATGGAAAAAATGTTGTTCCACCAGGAAAACAGCATTTTTCCCCAATATTTTCATACATGTTACATCTTTATTTCCCCCACGTTGCCACAGCCGAGAAAATCTACATTTAGTGGCTACCTAATATTTTTTTCACACCACCGAAGGTGTTTTCCTCTAAAAACAAAAAAGTTGGCGAAACGCACCCCTTGTGACGTGTGAAAACCGGATCGCGCCGGATTAGACCAGTTCTAACGGCTATGTTTATTTTTTAATAACATAAATGGGCTGCAGAGGTGAAACAATAGGTATTTTTGTTCATTTTTACTGTTTTATTAAATAAGTAATGAAATGTATGCTCTTCGTTAGATATTGTACAAAAAGAAATAACGCGTATTTCACCAAATTAGAGTGGAGCTTGGTTGTGTCTTTCCAAATAAGTAATTAAGAAGAACGTTTTTATGCTTTGTCATTATCTGTTTTTGTTAATTTAATAGATCAAGGTACAATTCTAGTATCAATGTGCTTTTCCAGTAAATTTTTACCAAAGAAATACAACTTAGCCTTTTGTCAGTCAGTTAAAATAAGTCCAATGGCTGGGGACTCCACAGCTTTTTAATCCTTCCTCTCTTTCTCATCCTCACGTCATCTGTTCATTTTCTAGATCAAATCAAGACTGTTCAGCATCAACTTTTTTCATAACATAGCGCTTATTTCATAAACTTCATTTCTGATCATCCCACTATAGAATAGAATAGAATAGAATACTCTTTATTATGTACACCATAAAAAATAACAGATATAAATGTAGACATTTTACACAGGGTGACACAATGGGCGGTCTTATCGCTAAAAGCGATCTTTTACAGACAACCTTTGGATGGATTCAAGGGAGAAGGAGAGACAATAATGCAGGTAGTCAGTGGTGTACCATTTACATATACAACAAATACATACATACATAAAACATATACTTATCTACATATAATATATACAATAATAAACATGAAACAAGAGCAAGGAAACTAAATGTAATGATGATGTTTAAGGAGAGAGGAAGTGTTTTTTAACCATAATTTTAAAAGTGGACAAAGATTGAGCACGCCTTATCGACTCGGGCAAGGCATTCCATAACCGTACTGCTTGAACTGTAAAAGACTTGTCATAAAAGCTGGTGGAATGCATCGGCATCTCTAGTCTTAAGTTTTCCGATGACCTAAGATATCTATTATGTGTGTCATGAAGGAACTTGAAACGTTCTTTAAGATAAGAGGGGGTTTTAGGGTTGAATAGAATACTGTAGAGCTGAAACAAGATATGTGAATTCCGGCGAAGACGTATGGGAAGCCAATTGAGCTTTGTACGAAATTCAGAAATGTGATCATATTTGCGCAGGCCAAATATAAATCTTATGCAAAAGTTTTGAAGTCGCTCAAGTTTATCTAGTTGTGCCTCAGTGAGATCGAGATAACTGACATCAGCGTAGTCAAGGATGGGAAGTAAAAGGGATTAAAGGAGGGAGGGGGGAAGGGATTAAAGGCACTATTTTCGCCTACTGAGTTTAGCACTGAACCAGATTAGATCACAAAATTGACCAAGCAACCGGCCGGTACAAAATAGGAACATAATTGTTATCAACATGAGTCACCGACTCAGCAATCGAGAAATCACATAAATGCCTTTATTGCAACAGCTTTAAGTTTCAATTTGTTGGGTTGCTAATCAGGATTGTGGGGTTTGTAGGATGAGAGACAAGCGTCGGGAAGAAATATTAAGGTCTTCGTAATCCGAATATTTTTAGAACATAGGGTATCAAGAAAGAAGTGTTAGTGACCCACATATTTGTTTGCCCTCCTAAGTTCTCGCAAAATACCTTTTAGAGAAAGTTCTGAAATAAGGTATTTATTTCAGAATTTTCTCTAAAAGGTATAAGGTATAATGTAAGGTAAGTTTTAAAATAAAAAGAAAATAATGCTCCCTTTAGACTTCCTTTACATTTAGAGACTGCGTATTTTCATATAGACTGCAAATAAAGGCAGGATGCTACACAAACAAATTAATGTCATCCCCTAGATTTTCCCTGGTACAGTTGGCAGCACTTCAGTGGTAACACTTTACCTTGAGCTGGCCTAGCGTAGTACGGAGTTTCAATACAATAACAGGCTGGCCAGATTTAGTTACCACTGACGTGCGGCCTAGCATACCAGTAACTACGTCGAATTTTAGAAACTCCCAGCAAACTGATAACGTTGACTCTACTTGAACCGAAATCAAACACTCCAAATCTCCGAGCCCGAAACTTGCACCACCAGCTAACGGTCCCAGAGTTAGTCATATTGGCTTATCGGCACGTACGGGGTAACCTTATCAAATGTGGGCCACAGATCTGTTGCCTGGTCTAGGGCTATCGCGGGTCCTAACTGGTGTCAGGCCGTTTAGTTAAGGTGTGCTGGTAGAAAGTTTGGGAGAGGTGAAGATAACGAGGCTTCGATGATAAAGTAGAGGCAGACATTTAAAATAGCATTTTTTTCTGTCAAAAGGAATTTTGCTCAAGTTTAAACACATCGACATTGATGAAGGAATACATCCTGAGGAAGCTTGATTATGTGTTATTAATATTAGTCTGAAATTGCGAATCCGCTTTGAGCAAGCAAGGTGATCAATGCTCATCCCTTCTCTGTATGAGAAGAAGCCTTTGTCTTTCAGTGGAACAAAAACAGGCTGTATTATTATTGATATATTATTGTTAAAACTTCAGTTTTATTCATTTCCTTCTGTTTTAAGCGTGGTTCCCTCTTTTTTAAACATGTATTGAAGAGGATATGTTCACAAGAATTAATGTTTTTTCGTACTATATCTAACAATTTCATAACTTCCCTGAAATTGTTTTTTCTATCTATGTTATGTAGTTATTACGTGAAAAGTTAAATAACTGATATCTTGTTCCATGAATTTTAAAGAGCACTTGAGTGTCATTTCTAATTTCAGGTCTGAAATTCCCGAAAGTGGTGAAACAAATGCTGGATCTGGCAGGAGGCGTTAAAACCACTATAACCATTGAGCGTCTTCATCGAAATTCCAATTTTCAACTCCCTGAAATATTAACTGTCTAACATTTAGAAAAGGGTTGTTCGAGTAGACAGGGCTGCCACGTATGGCCACACATCATTGTTTGAATTGTTTCTACAGATTTTAGAACAATTTACTAGTTTTTAGAATGTAGAAATAAGCTTAAATAAAGTAGGATTCTGTACCCACTGTTTAAATTAGGACTATTTGTTTGCCATTTAATAGGCTAGTTTTCAAACTACTTTAAATGATATTTTGTATTTTCAAAGGTCCAACCAGATAAAGAGGAAAGTCATCAGTAAGCAGTCGATATGACAGCATAATAGGTTCTAAAATTAGGATGGAGACCGCCCAAGGTCATTGTACTGGACTGGACTATTTATACCAAAGGTTTCAATAGTAATAATAATACTTTTTTATTCACAAAAACATAAACTCTGACAATAAATGTACAGAACGGTAAAAAAAATAATTGAATTATAAAGATTCGGTACAAAAGGTAGGTCTAAAGTCCAATAAAAATAGGTACCCTGCCCCCCAAACCAGGAAAATCCTGTATATGGGGCGGCGGTGTCTAAGCATTGAAATAAAATATTAATAAACAACTTATTCACAACATACTCAACAAGATCTTAAAATAAAGTCCAAAAGAAGAAGGCAAACGAATAGATAGCTTTAAAATTAAATTAATCTAATTTCTTCATCTTCATAAATAACATACATAGAATACCACCACTTAATAATTGCACTACCAATTCCATTCGCTTCTCCAAATTCCAAACTGACGTGAAAATAACAGCATTAGAAATAATATCTAGTTTCATCCCCGAGGCGACCCCTGCGAGCCCCTGTTACGCAACCCCAGAGATATGATATATTATGTATAACAGTGGTATTTCACAGACAAGTTTTCACGCCACTTCTGACACTAATTATACATATCTACCGAAATGTTTCGGAGTTACGCGGTCCAAAAATGTTGTTCGAAATCCTTATGATTTTGGATGTTAGAACTATGTATTAAGTAGAAGGTATTCAATGGCGTAAAAGATTGTCACATCGACATCGACGTACAACCTGTTAAAATGGACTCAGCACATGGTTCTGAAGCCACTGCGTTCATAATTTTTGTCGGTTATCAAAAAAAAATCTTCCGTTTTATAAAAAAATGAAATACCTACGCGGTCCAAATGTATGGCTAGGATTTTTTTTTTAAATCACTGACGCAACGCAGGGTGGTTCTGAATCATGTACTGAATCTATAGTAACAGGTTTTGAATCGATGTCCTTGCCACTCTATAAAATATTTGCAATGAATGCTAGACTGTCGTGATTCAAGATTTGAATAAATATGAAATTTTCGATAATTTTTAAAGTTCTCTACTTTGATGTAAACCTTATGGACCACTTCTTACCCAACGTCCAATGGGTCTAGGCTTTTGATTCCTCATATAAATCACATAACATAAGTTAACACAAGATATATGGAGACCATGCACGAAATAAATTATATTAGGGGTTTATTTTGGTCCGCATTAGGAAACGTGTCCTTCGCCCTATTATTATGCAGGACGGCTTACCGAGGACTTGTTAGGTAATTGTATAATGGACATATAAGTTTACCGCGCACTCGCAGTCATAAATCATTATGTGGGTACAAACATCACACCTTTCCTACATTAGGGTAGGCAGCAAATATAATTATAATTATCGAACATGACACTTGGTCTTTCCAGAAAAGTTTACCCCGAAAGTGGTAAAGAGAAAAGGATCATCAGGTATACTCCATTGGCCTCGTTTACGTTCATACATCTGGTCATACACGCAGGTCGTTTGCGAGTGCTTCGCACCTGACCTTTCTGAAGAACATTACCAGTGTTTCTACTCGAGGCTAAAGGAGTATGTAAAGATCCTAGCAGGTGAAGTTCTGTAGTTTCTGCCTACCCCCATGGGAAGAAAGCGTGAGTTTATGTATGTATTGGTATACTAATCATATTTACAGACTTACACCGACATAAGTAGAGTTTGACAAGTTGAGAACTTGTCAAAACCTACTTAAGGATTCTTAATGTCATTTTGAATTTCGCGGGGGTCATCTTTGGTAATGCCAGAGTAGAGTTCGTCAAGATCGCACATCAAATTCTCAATTCACAAACCGGGCTTACATCATGTGTGATCATACAGTTTAAGCACCATTTGAACTTACAGTAACAAGTAACAATGTACGATAACTAGTCCAAATTCTATTGACAACAAGCAGTGTCAGCTTCCCCTTAAAGCTGACTGTCGGCAGAGGTCACGAGTACTAAAGTTAGTAGCTCGTATGGAACTGTAATGGCGAATCTATTCCTAAGTGTTCAACTCTTGGAAGTGAACAGGCCATTTCTGATGTTTATGTGGATACCGTAAAAGACGAGTAAGGGATTATGACATCAGGAAGGCTGGGAACATACTCCTGAGATCCAGTAACAGCATACAGTTAAGGTTACCAGTATAATGTCACATCGTTCAGTATTGGCGATATTTTCTACTTGTTATTTTTATGGCAATGTGCTTCCTTTTCTGGGCAACTTCACAATGCAAGTGTCAACTCACCAGTATCATAATCAGTGTACCAAGATACCAATCATTTTTACCAAACTATCAGATCATTACTCTTAGGACTACAATGAGGTCTACAGTGTTAGTAAAGAAATATCTTAGCCTATGTTAGTACATAATAACTAAAAAGATCGGGTCCTATTTGTGAGCACCCACACTAGTGGGCTGTCTTCCCGGGCAGCTATCGATTGCATGATAGTGTTGGGACTGCCACGTAGCCTGCAGAGTAGCGAGGAAGATTTCTTTGCCACAGTGCATCATAGCCGTCAGTGCCTGCTTCTACAAACATTGCCAAGGCACTACAGAAGCGCGGCGTCGCAACAATACCCCGAATGCGTTATTGTATTCGATATTATATCACAAGGAAATATTCGGCAGCATTTTATAAAAAACTTTAATTAAAGTCCAGAAACCTTTAAGGACCAAAATCTGGAAAATAGCTCCTGTTCAAAATACACCAAAACATCCCACGGAACCCCACAAAATCTAAAATTCCCTATCACTACCACGACAGGAGTCGCACCTATTTAAATGATGTCGGGTGACACGTAATAGTGCTGAATGTTTTACGAGCTGCCGTCCAATCGATCTGATCGTAAACGCTGGGGCGGAATAATTGAGGGTTGGACGAGGAGCCCTCGTATCAGGTGCAGTTATTGCATTTAATTTTAATATCGTAAATGGCGTATTTGGACTACCACTATTGCCTTTTTAAGGAAAAACAGCATTGATGTGGATCACTTAGTGAGAGGTCGCTCGTGAAAGCGAAACTTTTCAATTTGGCTTCCAAACTCAGTGTTTCCTCTTCAATCTCCCATGTTTTGGCAGGAACAGATGTTGTGATAGTACTTTCTTGGGCAACAAAGAGCTTCCACGAGGAGCTCTGCTTTTACCAAAACTGGTGACTATTAAATGCCGTGTAGGCAGGTAGGATTAAATCAATAAGCGAATCATGACTTCTATAATGTTTGTGTTTTACCAGGAACTAATATCATGAAAAGAGATTGTTTTGATCATCGTGAACTACTGCGTAATATAACGTTTAATGACAACTTTATACAAAATACAATTATCATTTTTCCATTAAAAATCACAAGGAGATAATCACAATAGTTATTTACAAACTTTTATTAATTACCTACGTCGAAAAAAAAGCGTTTTGCGTGAAACAATATGAATCAAAGTGCGTATAAACTAAGTACTAGTAGTTGGACGCAAAAACATTAACTAAACATATGGAGACAATAGATTATTGTATGATGGGATATCAACAATAAGTGGGTAGAAGAAAGCTTTTGTAGTACTAAAGGAAATCGATAGTTAAGATGAGATGACACAGTAATGAGAATATGAAACTACGCCTCTTCCAACAGCCTAAGTAAAAATCTACGGATAAATGCTTTCGCTGATAAATGCATTAGGAGCAGTGGTGGCCCAGTGGTTTCGGCCCCGACTTACGATTTGTAGATCGTGGGTTCGAACCCAGGCAGGCGCTTCACTGTGTGTAAATAATTTCATCACCACAGCTCTCAAAACGGTGAAGGAAAACATGGTGAGGAAACCGACATGTCCTAGAACCAAAAAATCGAAGACATGTGATATCTACCAACCCGCACTGAGCCCGCGTGGTGGATTACAGCCCACTCCCTCTCGAAGAGAGGAGACAGTGTCCCAGCAGTGGGAACATTATAGGCTGATTATGCTAAATGCTTTCATAAACCTACAATGAGTTTTGGCCTACGATGCAATAATACGCTATCGCCATTACGTTTCATACAATGATTAGGATTTTTCACTAAAAAATAAATTACTTTTTAACCGACTTCAAAAAGGAGGAGGTTCTCAATTCGTCTGTATTGTTTTGTATGTTTGTGTGCGATATCTCTGGTAATTGTGGATCCAATTTCGAATATTCTTTTTTTTATGCATAGGGTATGCCTCAGGGGTGGTCCCATGTAAATTTTATTAATTTTGCTTGGGTAGTTTTTCAGTTAGCTTAAATAATAGCTACGTATTTTTTTTCACTTGGTGTATATTGATGATGTTATAATAACTTCTTGTCACTGTTATTTACATAGCAAGTAGTGGTATACGATTTTTTGTGGTTAGGTAACAACTAAAAAGCGAAAAATAAAAAACGTTTTACAAAAAAAAAACAACTTACTTCCAAAAAAAACACTACGATGTGAAATATAACTTTAATTTCGGAAGTCGGTGGCAAAAAACGAAAATACAAAACCAAAGACACCTATTTCTGAAATTAAAGTTATATTTCACTTTGTAGTGCTTGTTTGAAAGTAGGTTGTTTTTTTTTTTTTGTAAAAACATTTTTCTATTCAGTTAGCAGGCAGGCGATGATGAGACTAGTGTTTATGTCTTCCTTTACGAAACGGATCTCTAAATCAAATTCAAAGGTTTTTCCCATTGGGTTATAACCGTACCAGCTGTTGCCCGCGACGTCGTCTGCGATCCAGAATGAAAAGTAGCCTATGTTCTTATCCAGGTCATAGCCTATCTGTGGGCCAAATTTCATTCAAATCCGTTTGGTAGTTTTTGCGTGAAAGAGTAACAAACATCCATCCATCCATCCATTCATCCATCCATCCTCACAAACTTTCATATTTATAGTATTAGTAGGAAGTAGGATAATATTTGTATGATAACCCAATGAGAAAGACCTTTGAATTTGCGTATTATTTCTACGCAATGATCGCTATACGATTTTTAACTCGTTAGGCTTTTTCTTCACATAGTGGCAACTATTCCTAAAACTCACACAAACCAACAGTCGGACCTGAAACAACTATCTGTAGGCCGGACAAATATTTGTTCAACTCGGGAATCGACTCGTAGTGCAGAAGTGAACCACTCAAACAATTTGGCAATTGAGCCGGCCGCGGCACTGTGGATGCTTATAGGCAAATTCGTGTGTGCCTAAAAGCCCTTGATTACATAATACGTAACCAACAATTTGACGGAGGGTTGAACTTTCCTTGATAAACAAAACACTACCACACTTAAAAATGCTAGTATCACTAAAAAGAAGAGATCAAATGGCTAAGCAACTACTTAAATTATTATCATGAAACTAGTGAACAAACATGAAACACTAATAAAAATTGGTCATCCAACAAAATCATACACCACATATCTATAGGTCAATTCAGTTGTCATTTTCTTTCTAGCCAAAGTTAATTTTCATCAATCGATATTTTCTTCAATCGATCTATTTCTTATACCTATCCACGTTCTTCATACAAAACACTTTTCTTGACACATGCTCCACATTTTTCCGCATCGCTTATCCACGCAACGAAACTCGTATTGGTAATATTATTAACGACCAGAAAGACTGGTCCTTTTGATCACACAGACCCATAGTAAGGGTTACCGTATCACAACAAATGCCACATTATGCGCAGTTGACCATCGGCGTCGGGTTACTATCGTAATATTATTGTGTTACTATAAACACCGCTATTTATGTTCAAATAACTTTTTTTTTGTTATAATATAACTATACAGCTGGCCAGTGTCGGGTTTACAAAACAATGGTACGTTTTGTTTGTTGGGCTTTTTAATACTTGCCAACATTTATTTTAAAGGCTCCTCCAAAGACGCGCCACGCGACGCGATTCACACGCGACACAAAGGCACCGCCTGTCGCGCGACGAGCGGTGCCGTTATGTCGCGTGTGATTCACGTCGCGTGGCGCGCCTGTTTGATGAGCCATTAAGTTTTGTTGCTAAGAATTTTGGAAAGGCTGTGTTTAGCTTAGTAAATTATGTCTCTGAATTGGAGTAGGTACCAAATTATTTACGATCAGAATCTATTAGATTTTAGAGAATCAGAATTTATTTAAAACTTATTTAGTACCCATACGACTTGATACAGAAAAGCTGAAGTGTGCATAACTCTTAGTTAATTATACTGACTTTCTTATTGAGTAATAAGACACGTAAGTTCATAATCGTTTTCAGCATTCTTATTGCGAGTTCTCAAACCAACCGATTCACAAACAATAATTTCACAATCAACCTATAAAGATAATACTAAAACATTTTACGTCCGACAAAGATTACCATCAAAAGAATCGCACACAATATAAATAGAATAAAAAAATCTAAATTTATGATCTCACTAACATTGCACAAATGTTGATTGCCCAAACGCGGTTTGTGGTTCTACACTACGCCTTACCCCCCAATATAACCTGGTCTTCCTACCCTCGCCAAACACCAGCAAAAGCTCGAAGGACCAGAGAGTTTCAATCCGTACCGAAGGACCAAGTTATTCTGGGTGGTAGTCAGACTTTGACGATTTAGTACCCACTTTGATTTACTTTTAATGGGACTGAAGTAAATTTACACGTGATATAAATCAATACGGTACGGTTACGTTTAGAAAAACTACGCCCTTTGAGTTTAATTGAGAACATTTTTATTTCAGGTTTCCGGTTCCGACTTTTATTAATGTTATGTATGTCGGTAAAGGATTACAGAACGGCGGTGGTGGCCCGCGTTATGAAAAAATATATTCGGTGCTTATGACCACCCAAACTGCTAAGGAGATTGCGAGAGATGAGTTTTCGATTATAACAGAACTGAGAACTTCTTCGTCGTAACGATGATTCCATTATACAGGGTGTTTGGAAGCTGAGTGCAAAGCCTTAAAGGGGTGATAGTTGACACCATTATAGCATTTTTAGCCATACACTTCTTAGACAAAGTCGGTTTTATTTTTATTTTTGACTGCTATTTCTAGATTTTTTTAGGTAAAGGATAGCAATTAAAAATTAAAAAACAGACTTCGTCACAGACATGTATGTCTCTAAATTCTCAAAATGGTGTCAACTATCACCCCCTTAAGGCTTAGCACCCAGCTTCCAAACACCCTGTATATTTCAAATAAACTTCGACCAGAATGCAGTCACTTCGACAGAGTTAGCGTTGGCCTCGCAAAGGTTTTCTATAGTGCTGGTCTTGTTGTACAGCGAGCATGACAAGAGGAAAGCTGGAAAGGCATCGTTTGTGTTGCTGGCTGTGGCTTATCGGAGTACCCGCATTTTAGCCATCCTAAGTACCTAAATAGTTTATTATTTATTCCCAAAAACTGCCTTATTGCCATTTACTATTAACTTAAAACCATTTCGGAAGCATATTTCGCTCCTCTACGCCGCATATACCCGTTGTAAATCAGGCATTTAACAATAAAACCCAATCAACACTGCGATAAAGGCGCTTTAATTGAAAATTGACCTGTCCAGTGCAGAGCGTGTGTCTTGTTCCACCCTGTCTGCCGTTAAATGAAGACATGTTTGTATCCTTCGAGTAGTCTGGATGCCGAGCAGTTGGATTTTGTTGGTTCAATATAGTTAGAGTATTTCTCTACCCTGGAGAAATGTAATTAGGAATGTAGTCTAGAATGTTTGGACTTTGTCTGATTTTGTAAACGCAACGTCACACTACATCTTTTCCTCTCTTAATATTATAAAGAAAATCTATTTTGTGTCTGTCTGTGTGACCGCGTTGTTCTTCTAAACTACGCAACGAATTTTGACGCGGTTTTCACCATAATTTTGAGATTTTTTTCTGGAAGGTTTATGTGTAGAATAAACATTAAGTCAAACTTACATACAATAAAGAAATAATGTTTTGTCAAGTCGCAAAAACCATGCAAAGCAGGGGCGGGTCGCTAGTGGTTTTATAAAACAAAAACATAAATTTAGGTCAAAGGTAATGGAGTATGGCTCATCTCCATATTTTTAGCCAGCGTTGGGCTGATTATTAAAATGAAAACGTTTACATCTACCCTTCACACTAATTATGACAAAAAGTTTTCTTCTCCAAGTCAGACACTTACCTCAGGATTCTGATACTAACATAAGATCGTAATTAAATACTTCTCGCTTTAACAAACAGTAAAGTTTAGTGCCTCAGTTTAAGTGATGAGAAGTAAATTGAACACTTTACAGGGTTTAAAACTAGGACACAGCATCCAGCCGTGTTCTGACGGCACGTGTCTCGAGAGTAAAAAGCTTAATCTTAAATTTTATTGGATTCGTCTCTAAACCATAGGTTTTCAACCTTATTTCGCCCAACGCCCCGCGCACACTTTGATAATATATTTTTTTCTAGAACTCTCCAATTATTTTTACTTACCATCTGTTGCGAATCTGAAACAGCTATTATTACGATTATAATTAATTATTTAAACGTGTATTATTATATATGTAGTCATAAAATCCGACCCCTAATTTTCTCTGGGTCTTCAACTGCCCCCTGAAAAACACAAACGCTCACGAGGGAGCGTTTCAAAAGTCCCTGAAAGTCTCAAACGCTCACGAGGGAGCGTTATCGCCTACGTTAAGAACCTATGAGAGTAAACTAATTCTACCAAGAAACGTACTGCGCTTTCCCGCGAAGAATATGGAATCTTCAAAAGCCACTGTATTGTAACTAATATTATCAAGATACATCAATGTCCTTTACCTACTAATTCTTTACATTCTGCAATGAGCAATCCGTTTTTATCAACAGATATATCTTAACCGTATATCTTAACGTACCCAAAGTTTTGGTTTAGTTGCGAAAGGTACAAAATATCAAGTAATTATAACCGTTTCTTTCTCTATCATAGCAGTCTTTTTTTTTGTTTAAATTTTCATACGAATTTTCAGTTAAGGTTCCAAATTCAAATCACATTATTGACCAGCGGGTTATACTCGTAATAAAGTTCAGCACAAACTTATTAGACGAGTAGAGGGCTTTAATTACTTACTTTCAGATAGGTTTGCTTGACATATAATTGGACATTATCGAGCAAATTTTACAATAAAATACCTCCCCAAATATTCCAATTAATAAAACGAAATTTAAATCTTGTTTAAAACGCACTATGCAGCCAAGCATATTATAAGTTGGGGGATTACATCGCTGAGAAAGATGCTTGGCTCATCGCTGGTCCTGCTTCACAGGGGCGCATAAACTAATTGATTAGCATTCGAAAATATTCTTGGAGCTGCTGAAGATTGTAAAAACTATCTTGGCGTTGTATAAACTCAATCTCTTAACACATGTGTACCTGCTATAAAGCTACCATTTGCTGGATTCGTCTTTCATTGACTTGAATGTGCCCTGGCGGCTGAGAGTATGTCACGCTTACTCAAATGTATCGCTGGTGGCGGCGGATGTGTTGAACTTGTATCACTAAGTTCCCTTCAAAATAGTTGAGCTGAATGGTGCTGATCTATACGTCATGTTCGTGAACGGGCGCCGTCAGTAGGGACTGGTCATCTCTTAGCTGCCACGGCTTATTTTAATTACTGAATCGGATGTTTTTATTTTATCTTTTTTATTACGGACACTTTTAACGTGCACGTTTTTCAGCATCGTTCTCACGTGTATAATTTCAACATGAATGATGTAACCAATTTTGAACAATATTTTGATTTAAATGAGTGTCCGTGGAGTTTCTTGCCGTCCTTCTCCATAGGTACCTACTACGCTTTGGAATGGGCAACTAGCTTCATCTTTCTGACTGACCGACCCCTTGGCAATTCAAAAGTGCCTATAATTGGTTTATTTGAAATAAATGCTTTGAGTTTGAGTTTGAGTGGTGTGAAAATTCTTTATTAATTCTGCAGCAGATAGGGATACATAAATACAGGGAGTGAAAAGAAGTCTTTTTCCTGCAGTAGCACATAAAAAACTAACAACAAACATTGTTTATTTAATAAAGTGCTTAAAAATTGTCTATTCAATAAACGACAGTGATTTTCAAACTTAAATTCACATTAATTCATGTTAAAAAAGCCCTTAATTATTTTAGTATGATGCTATTGTTCATTCAACTCAAATTACAATTGAAAACTTGGCATTAATTAGTTCGCATTCTGCAGCTCGCAGGAGTTAATTGAAAATAGCTGTCAAGTGGCCTACCTGTCGGAAATGAGCGAGCGTCGGATCGCTACTTAGTGCCTGTACGTGTAATTTGCATTGTTCGGGGGTGAGCAGGGGCGCAGGTAATTTGTAAAGAGGTTTTATGAAAATTGTGCGAGAAGATTTAATGTGGTGTGTTTTTACAAGCTTTTATTTGGGTTCTGGTGTTTTAATTAGGTGGGATAGAATTTATATTGCATTTCTTACGTAACGTCCAGGTCCTATAAATGTTTTAGTTCCTAATGCCAGTTTTCACTAACATTATGCGGCATCTAAATGTATTTTTTTTTTAATATTTTTTTTTTTTATATTCCAAACACAGCGACGTTCATAACATAAATACTAGAAACAAAGATTTACTTATTGTACCCACGACTAGGCTCCAAATTTTTTTTAATTAATTTAAGTGCCAAAGTATACGTTTTTACAACAAACTCCCAAGTCTTGTTAAAGAACTGAGCCTCAATAAATTTAAATCATTTATTAAACAGAAACTCTTTCAAAAAGGTTTCTATAAAGTTAAAGATTACTTGGATGACAAAAAGGCTTGGGATTAACTAAGCTACTTCAATGTACCCCCAAGCAACAATCCATTTTATACTGTGAATTAGTGTTTTAGAATTAATAATGTCCTTATATAATAATAACTTATGGTATTTTTGATGACTTTTAAAGAGAAAACTGTCTGTGAATGTGAGTAGCATTCAGGCTACATTGATTATCATTTTAATATTGTGAATGTGAAGACTATGTGGGTCATTGTTGTTTTTTTTTTTCTCCTCAGTTAATTTTAATCATGGTCTGGCAGTTTGAGTAATTTTTGTGGCCTACCCAAATGTCTTTTCTTTGGTATTGTTCGTCGAATCGTTGAGCTCCTTGAAGTTCTGAGTTGAGCTGCACGATTACTGACACATGCGTGCACTGACTGGACAGGTCCACTCAATCTGTGTGGTTTTTCCTCAAAAGACCATTTCAGACACAAATCTACATGGTCTTCACATGATCTGACCAAGATTATGTCTTGTCTTTAAAAGAGACTGTGACCTCTGAGTTTGTTTCGGCCTTTCTTCTCAGAGTAGTCAGATAGGAAACGCCGACCTCATCTAGTTTTTAAAATATGATTGACGTGTAAAAGTGTTTGTTCAAACCTACTTACAGAAATAAAATCATTTATCATTTAATGCCTAAATATTATATGATGGCATTATTGCGTGTTGGACTTTCAACGCTAGGGTCAGGCCAATTGTTGAAAATCAAAAGTGCGCTTTAAGAGCTGCAAAGATAATTATAAAACAAAACCTGAAAATATGTTTTAACAAAAATCTATGCATTGTTTTCTCAAAGCGAATCTATGATGTCTCAAAAAGACTATGAGATTTAGAAACCTTTTATTACCAAAACAAAATCAAATGGAAAGCATCCACTAAACATCTAACAACCCTAAAAATACCTTACGCCTCAAAACACCAAAACCCAAAACCGACAAAAACAATCCACCAGCAAAAAAAAACCCCTTTTAAATCTCGCTTAAAAACATTCAACCACTGAAAGATTTCCAGTTGAAAACGGCAACTTTATTAAAATTCAGCCGGCGTCAAAAACTTACGTCTCTGCTAACGTCGTGTTTCACCGTGTTTTAAAACATGATAAGAACTCGTAATTTCCGGAATTATGTTAGATCGTATCTGGTTGAAGCACTTGCTGCAAGTTTAACATCTCGATGTGCTTTTTCGGGACCATGTGACGTCATAACTAATGCTGTCTAGACGGTAGGAAAAAATGTTTGGGACTGCGGCATGTTGTGTTTAAAATGTTTTTCTAGAAGAAATTATGCCGAACATAATATCACGCCTGTATCCCCTAGAAGGGTAGGCAGAGGGACATGGGCCAAAATTGTTAGACTCGCATAAAATCTTATTGACATAAAGAAAAAGAAAGAAAGAAAAATATTTTATTTGGGACACGCACAGGAAATACAAGGAGTAAAAAATAAAATAATAATAAAAAGGAGCATTTCAAAATAACATTAAACAAGTAAAAAACCTGTGCAAGGCCAAAACAGTTCCTATCTCAGCATAATGCTGCGATATTTAAAAAAATAAGTACCGCAGCGCTGGAATTCTGATATGATGTTTGGCCTGTAAAAGAGATCTCTGAGTTTGTTTCGGTATTTTTTCTCAGGGATCAGTCAGCTAGTAAATGCCAGCGACATCTATATAGAAATGAATAAAATCGACGTGTTTGTTTGTAATGTCAAAACAACTGTCAGCTGTCATACCAGCATTTTACTTAATGCATATGAAAGTATATACGGTACTTATAACAAAAAAACTATTTTTTTAATGTTTGTGGGTGTGTGTCTGTTTATTCCGGCTAATCTCCGAAACTGCCGGGACTTTCACTGGCAGATAGCTGTTGTTATAAGGAGTAAGATAGGCTACTTTTTGCCCCGGTAACACGTTCCCGTGAGATAATTTCTGACGTCCACGCGGGCGAAGCCGCAGGCAGTAACTAGTTGAAAAAAATAAACCAAAAAAAATTTCGAGTAAAAGATCTACCTACAGAAATAAACATCATTTTTCATCATCATTTAATTTCATAATTTATTAGTTAAGGCACTTAAAAAAAAAAACTATTACCTATATTTCAAACTCAGACTCCACTCAACGCATTAATTTCAATTCTTTAATAATTAAGGCACTTTTGAATTGTTGCATGTCGCTCAGTCCGAAAGATGAAGCTAGTTTTTCATTCGATGCCTGTGCCGGTGCCGGTCGCCTGTGCTGTGCGGCTGCGCCCGCGTCTCATCGCTTGTCACAGACTATAACAATAGTCTACAACATAGTCAAGCGATGTTGGAGCGTCAGGCGTGGGTCGATCTTTATTCACTGCCATACATAATCATGGTTTTTATTTATATATTTTTGTTTTCTAAACAATTTTCTATTGCTTTATTTTCTTATAATAATTTTGTTAGTATTTTTTTTATTTATTAATAATCCCCTAGTGGGATATAAAGATGTCCGTAGGTGTGTCCGTGGCATCACAGCGGGCCCTATCAGAATACCAGCGCTGCGGTACTTATTTTTTTAAATATCGCAGCATTATGCTGAGATAGGAGCCTTTTTGGCCTCGCACAGGTTTTACTTGTTTATTGTTTTTTTTTTTATTATTGTTAATTTTGTTTTTTTTTTTACTCTTTGTATTTCCTGTGCGTGTCCCAAATAAAATATTTTTCTATCTTTCTTTCTTTCCTTCTTTCTTTCTTTCATTACAAAGCGTAGTAGGTACCTATGGAGAAGAACGAGCAAGAAACTCCACGGAAACTTCGACACATTTACCAAACTATGCGCTTATCTAACACAACCACTCCTGTGATACTTTATCATCATGATTATGATAGTTCTGTCGATAATCCTATTACCGGTTCCTAGTGAAAAACTGACATACAACTGATAGTCATTGATTGAAATACTTATTTGATTGCTGACCTGCACCCTAATTGCATAACACACTATTAGCCACAATCTGAATAATTTTGAAGCCTATTGCTAATCCATTGCTTCATATGTTCGGAAAATTAGTCTGCTTAACAACGTAAATAACGAAATGAATGTTGTTGAACTGTCAAAATGAAAGCCATTCCTACTGTTAATGTGTTACGCAATTACCCCGCAGATAACCTAATACCTCCTACCACAATACAAGTCATCATCCCTCCTCCTTTATGTACACACGGCTGCATATCAAGCTATACATACTATATATATACTGATCTCGCATTGTATACGATTTCCGTACAATGAGAGGTCAGCTTATACTGGAAATGTATAGCTTGATATGTACCCGTGTGTACACGCTCATCAATGGAAACAATAACAATTAATGAATAATAGTAACAATGCTGTGGTATATGTAATCACGGGTATGTACAATCACAAAAAGTGATAAGTAACCAGGGTCGTCGATATAGTTGATGTTTAGTAAGAAACCGAAGAATGTTTTCGAATAAAATTTAATTAAATTAATAGAAAACAAACAGGTCATTTATTAAATTAAATTTCATTCGAAAACATCCATCGGTTTCTTACTAAACTTCAACCATATCCGAGGAACCTGGTTACTTATCTCTTTTGGTGACTGCACATCTGACCACCGTGACAACAAAATCCCGTGCACACGATGACAACAAAATGTAAAGTATAAAACAATTAAAAACTTTTTCTTCCTTGGTTATGTTCTTGTTCTATTTTTTTTGGTCGAAAAAGGGTGGTCAGACATCTGTGATCACTGATCATTGTAAAAGAGCTTAAGAAATTTATTTAAACAAAATATTACTGTGTATTTTTGTTTATTGGTCCACGCAAAAGGTGCGGTAAACAGATGTGGTCTTCGTGTGCACGGGATTTTGTTTTCACGGTGGTCAGATATACGTACTGTTCATTAAACACATTTTTTTATAATCATTTATCAGACCCTGAAAAAGTACTAAAAACTTGTGTAAAAGTGCAAATTGACACGATTCATAGTTAAAACGTTAAATTCGTAAAATAATAAGTTATAGTTAAACTGCGTCTTTTGGGCTCGATTGTAATCAATTATTAAGAACTTTTGCTCTTATTAATATAGGAGAAAAAACCAGTGGTAACTTACACTACAAAAATCACCCTTAATACTACGACATAAAGCCGCCGTCAATTTCAAATTATTAACACTGATATGCGGTTGACTATACCTCGTGCCTCGTGCCAATATTAATTCCTCTCCGATCCCCACATCAAAATCTTCGACACATCAGTCACCCCTTTGATCGTACGCAAACTTCATAACCTGGATGTTGCAAACATTTGCTGGTGGTAGGGTTGCCTCGGCAGGCTTGTTGGCGTTTTGGTCTTTTAATCCGTAAGAATGAAAAGGTTAATAATTCCTACCGTGACATATGCCAACTTAGCCAATCAAGGTATCTTTGCCCTAAAAGCAGTTAAATTTATAAGCAAATCCGCTAGATTTGCTTATAAATTGCTTTTAGGGCAAATATACAAAGTTGAAGTTGAAGTTGTTAAGAATTGGCAAAGTTGGCATATTTCACAGTACCGAAAATAACACAGTGCGAGTAACCTTACAAAGCTTTATTTGCTATCATAACATAATATCACGCATGTGTTCCCCGATGGGTTAGGCAGAGGTGCACCTATAGTACAGCTACATTTCGGCCGTTATGTTTAAGTCATATGTAACAGGGGGCGAGCCTATTGCCATCAGCCGGGCAGAAATCCAGACTCCGGGCTGCTACTGAGAAATTCCAGATGGAAAAACCCAATAACACTTTGCCCGACCCGGGAATCGAAACCATAGGGCCTCATGCTCAGCACTGCACCGCTTGCGACCACTAGATCGACCTCTATCACTTGCAGCTTTATTTATGTAGGAACAGAGCGTGTGAGACAGTGAAAGGAGATCTGAAAATGGATGACAGATGTGAAGCATGACAGTGAAGTGAAGTGTGACAAAGATGAATGTACGAAATAGTCAAGGATTGAAAGAGATAGTGAATTAATGTTTTAAATGTAGAATCAGTAAAAGAAAAGAACGGAGATTAGGAAGAAAATGGAGAAAGACGTAGGACGATTGTGAAGACCCAATAAAATCAAAATAAGTAATCAGTGGTTTCATTTAACTTGAATAGAGCTAATTTCACATTGATTTAATAGTAACTAGCGACCCGCCCCTGCTTTGCACGGTTTTCTACAACTTGACATAAATGTATTGTACACATAAACCTTCCAAAATAAATATTATCAAAATTATGGTGAAAACCGCATCAAAATCGAAGACATGAAAAGCGACTTTAATTTATAATATTACTAGATGATCCAGTGAACTTCGTACCACGTGTGATCAATTTCCCATACAATTTTTTTATTTTTCGATTGTTCCTTTGGATTTTTCCTAAAGCACGAAAAAAAATAAAAAAAAATTGTCAAATCGGTCCAGCCATTTTAGAGTTTTTGCGATACTAATGAACAGCGATTGATTTTTATATTTAAGAAGATAAATGTCTGATATAGATAATATAAATTGATTTCAACTTACAGAAACAGTAATAAGCGAAGTTTTGTTACAAATCAACGCACGTATACAGCGTGTAGTAGTAGTATTTAAGGGTGTGGTACAGGCCACCAAACTGAACAAATTTGTCCATGGGAGCAACATCAAAAATTCAACATCAAAAATCAAGCAAAAATTATCAACTGTCCCATACAAAACATCAGTACCTACTCGACCCAAATGTATGGGACAGCTGAATATTTTTTCGCGATTACGATCTTAGACCCATGGAGAAAGTTATTCAGTTTGATAGTCCACACCCTTAAATTTGACCACAACTTTCTGATAAATGCTATATAACAATATTCGTTATAGTTTCATTGAAATACAAAACAGTTGCTAGAATTCGTAGAATCACTGAGAGTAGAATTACTCCAACTTTAATGAAGCAACCCTGCCTACTTAGAACCAAGTTTGCGGAAACGATATCATCAATACACACGCAGCTATCAAAGAGATATACAAACAAACAGACAAACAGTATATTTATACATAACCTTTGATCCGTCGGTACAAACGTACAGGGTATTTATTTTATTCATTACCGTATGTTTTTAATAGTAAACATAACATAAACTCACGCCTTCTTCCCATGGGGGTAGGCCTTCGATCAATAATAGCACAGGTGGGCAGAAACTACAGAACGCTACCTGCTATGATCCTACCGAGCACAACCGGGCGATGCTGCCGGGAGGGGACACCCTAGGAAGACATATAGTGACCTTATTGCTGATGTTCATCAGAAAGGTCAGGTCCGTAGTAACAGGCGTGCGTGTATGACCAGATGTATGAACGTAAACGAAGCAAAAAGAGTTTTTAATAGTAAATGTTTATATTAACCTTTTCCCCGCCACGGACTTCAATAGAGTTCACAGAACAAAATAACAGTGTGTCCTTTAGAAATTGATTTTGTTTTAAAGGCGTACGTGCCATTTAAACATGTAAATCTAACTAAAATTTCAAGGCAGCTGAACTTCTATTGAAGTCCGTGGCGGTGAAAAGGTTAAACTTGTTTTGGGAAGATAAAGCGAGGACTGTGTATTTTCACAGGCTAAAATAACATGTATTGACATGATCTGACCAAGATTATGTCTAGACTTTAAAAGAGACTGTGACCTCTGAGTTTGTTTCGGCCTTTCTTCTCAGAGTAGTCAGATAGGAAACGCCGACCTCATCTAGTTTTTAAAATATGATTGACGTGTAAAAGAGTTCGTTCAAACCTACTTACAAAAATAAAAACATTTATCATTTATTTATCATTTATTATGTCACTATTTTATTCATAAAAACTGGACATAAATCTATGCATAATTATATTGTATATTATAATTATAAAGAGGTAAAGTTTATGATTTTATATGTATGGGGTACTCTTCAGAACTACTAATCCGATCCCAAATTTTATTTCACTAATGGGAAGCTACAATATTGCTGAGTGTATAGATGTATCAAGATGTATTTATATGTTAAAACAATAAAATTCACGCCGACAAAAGCCGCGGGTAGAAGATAGTGTTTTATTAATAAAAACCAGTTTTTTATATTTATTTTTATGTTAAAATCTGATGACAAAAGAGTTATACTCCATTTACTTTGTGATGTATATAAAAAAGGGTACAGCTCGTGCGTCACCGCACTAAATTTTTGATAGATTATTCTGTTCAATAGATAAGTACTCAGGTGTGCTCTGTAGTAATTATTTTCCAAGGTTTTTACTATAATATCAATGATCGATGACACCGGAAAAGCCACCACTCCCCCCCAAAACCTTATTGAAATTAATGATCCTTAGAAACTTGGGAAGGACCATTCCTCCCTTAGTTCTCGTGGAGTGATGATTACCGCCCAGGGATGAAAGATCACAAGTATTACTTGTAGCTACTTACAGATTGCTGAACCATTACTTGCAATATTACTTAAGAAGTAATAGGCTTGGTTCGGGAACTGTTACCACTAAACTGTGCTGTATTTGTGTTTGAAGGGACGAAATAAACAGCTTTACAAATATTTGTTCCGAGAAAGAATTTCATTGCAATCAAAATCAAGCAGAATATAAGTTTGCTTTCGAATCGTCTAATTAGTTTTTACCTTACACATACAAAACGCATGTCAAACGAATTCTTACATTCAACTAGAAAGCACTCAAAACAAAAGCAAATTAGCCAAAGACTCAATCAAAAGGCTTTATTAACCAAATCTCACACAGGCTAACATCAAAGGCTGAAATCTCCACTCTCCAACCAGGCTATATTAAAGACGAACAATCTCTCCAAAGCACATATTTTCAAGAGCATTGGAAGCTGAAGCTGAAACCATCAAAGAAGAAGCCTGTGCGGCGCGAAGCCGGAATGGCACGGAAGCCGATATGGCATTTGTTTATTAGACAGGATTGGGTCAAAAGCAATTTCTCTATACTAATTCTGCAGACAGAGGCATTCTATTGTAAACGGTATTGTTTTACACGAGCGGTATCTAACCCTGTGTTTGGGGGTGTGGTGCGAGTTATAAAATGGTAGAGGGTTGAATTAATAATTCATATTTTGCATCCATTTGCACATCTCAAGGTCTAGGAATTTTACTGTTTGGATAATTTTTCTGCTTTATTGTTCTAGTCCAAGGCCATGTCCCTATTGTATAAGTTTGGACCACTTTTTAACACGCTTTTATTGTATTATTATTTATTATATTATTTTATTTTTTTATATTATTAGCTTTTATTATATTATTAGCTTCACTTGTAACTAACAAACAATGTAAAAAAATCTTAGAAGTTAATTTTAACCTACTTCTAATTGTCGTATAGAAATGAAACTTTGTATGTATATGTAGTTCGGATGACCAAACTATAATTTGGTATTATGGATCTGATCTGATGATGGAGCCTAGAGATGGATAGTGGAACTTTTCAGTGGCTACTATTAAACCGCTGTCATAACTTTATTGACTTTAGACTTATAACTCAATGAATAATATACTAGACTAAAAAGTAAAAAACAAAAAAAATGTAGTTTAAAAAAACTAAAAAACATGCTTTTATCACGCAGTAAAAATTATAAAAGTATTAGCACTTTGCCCGAGACTTTGTCCGCGTGGATTTCGTAATATCTCCTACAAAATGTAGAAGCCCCTCCACCCCATTTAACCGGTAATTTTGGAGAATTAATGATTACGATATTTTTACTTCTTTTGGCTTAACCCAGACACGCAGTGAAATCTTCCCTCAAACACTTAATTACCCCCTTTTGCTGGTCGATTTTGGAAAAACCCAAAAACTTGTAACTCTTTATTTTCTGACAATAGTTTTAATACCGTTATTCGAGGTAACCGGACAGCCAAACGGCGTACAATTTTTAGCACCCTCTAAAATCCCTTTGACACCCCCCAACCCCCCAAACCTCCTATAGCAGTTGAGAAAAACTCAAAATGTCAAACTTTATAATTTACTTAGATTATGTATACGTGCCAACTTTCAAGTTTATTAACTCAACTTAAAGGTCTATTTTTCAAAAACCCCTTCTTAGTGCTCCCCTACATTATTAATGAAAGCCGTGTGCAAAATTTCACGTTCCTAGTCCCAGTAATTTCCGCTGTGCGTTGATATGTCAGACAGTTTCTCCTTTTAAATATTATAGATTAAATTAACTTGTATTAGTTCTTATTTTGTATCCAATGATTAAATCAAAAAGCGTGGATTGCTTTTTAGTTGTATTTACTTTTAATTAATTTAAACAAAGCGCTCCACGCTTTTTGATTTAATCATTGGATATAAAAGACGAACTAATACAAGTCAATTTAATTATTTTTAGTGCGTGATAAAAGCGTGTTTTTTAGTTTTATTAAAACTACATATTTTACGCTTTCATAGTGTAGGTTTCGTCAAGTTTATTTATCATTTTGCTATATCACCAGTTTTTAAATAAAAACCTGTAATGATAGATGTACGTAGATCAATATCCAATTGACAATTATGCAACAAAAATCAGAAAAATATCATAAGGAAATCCTTGTCATTTCATCGACTTTGCAACTAAAGTATTCAAAGCAAACCACACAATTTAAAAACTGCTGTCGGAAACTTTTCCATCGTACACAGCCTTTCATACAGGACAAAGATTACTATGAAACAAACTCTCTTGTAGGTACTAAGTTAAGAATACTAATCTCAACCCGCTTCCTCCCTTGCCTCGTCCCCAATAACAATACGGGTTCATTATCATTTCATGGCATGTGTCGGCATGAATATTTCTGTGTGATTAATTTGCATGGCTACGACGCTCAGCGTTTATTAGCCGTCATAGGTGAGCGTACATCGAGCGTACATTGAGCGTACATTTGGCGTATATTGTGCGTACATTGAGCGTACATATGCCGTTAATCTTTAAATTAAGCTATACACGTACTGTTTTATTGTTCAATTTGTGTTTCGATTTTGGAAGCAGGTGTGGTTCATATTTTTAAATGTATTCTGCTGATAAATTATGTACTTAAATTTGTTCTCATAAAAGGTGAAGAGTTGAAACCCGAAGATATCACAGTATTTTTAGGCTTAACTTTGGATGCCAAGCTTCAATTTATCTATATGGGGGCCCCCATATAGATAAATTGTCAAAAAAGCTTAGCTCTGCAGCATACGCCGTTCGAAAAAATCGTGATTTAACTGATTTAGAGACAGCCCGTTTAGTATACTTTAGTTATTTTCATAGTGTGATGTCGTATGATATTCTGTTGTGGGGAAATGTCGCCGAAATTCAGTCAATTTTTGTTTTACAAAAAAGGGCAATTCGTTCAATTTATAAATTAAGTCCCAGACACTCCCTCAGAGACAAATTTAAAGAGACTCCCCAATACAGCCTTCTCAGTATATTTATGAAAATGGTTTGTACGCACATAAAAATATTAATCTGTTTAAAAAATACAGTGATAGCCATAATATTAGGAACAAACACAAATTTTTTGTTCCTACAACCAGGCTCAACAAAATAGGTGAGTCGTTTAGATGCCAATGTATACGTTTTTATAATAAACTTCCTAACCACATTCAAGATCTAAGCCTTAATAAATTCAATTCTTTTATAAAGCAGAAACTATGCCAGAAAGCCTATTATACTGTGAAAGACTATATTGAGGACAAAAAGGCTTGGGATTGAGCTGCTCCAATAAATTTACACTGAATGTTGATTTTAATTTGCTAACTATTTTAGACTTGAATATTTACTGTAAAAAGTATTATATTATTTTACTTATTGTGAATATGAGGACTATGTGCGTCATTGTTTCAGTTTTAATCACGGTCTAGCAGCTTAAGTAATTTATGCGGCCTACCCAAATGTCCTTTCTTTGGTATTGTCCGTCGAATCGTTGAGCTCCTAAAGTTCCGAGTTGAGCTGCACGATTACTGACAAATGCGTGCACTGACTGGACAGGTCCCACTGACTGGAAAGGTCCACTCAATCTGTGTGGTTCTATCCTCAAAAGACCATTTCAGACACAAATCTACATGGTCTTCTCATGATCTTACGAAGATTATGTCCAGACTTTAAAAGAGACTGTGACCTCTGAGTTTGTTTCGGCCTTTCTTCTCAGAGTAGTCAGATACGAAACCCCGACCTCATATAGTTTAAAAAATATGATTGACGTGTAAAAATGTTTATACAAACTTACAGAAATAAAATCATTTGACATTTAACAGAAACGTGGCATGTTAGTGCAGTATTAAATTCATATCCGTAACAAACTGGTTTTTTTGAGTATTTCACAAAATCTGTTTGTTAGGGATGCAGGAATCGAATCTTTACGCTTAAATACAGCGAAACCTTGAGAGACTAGTAAAGATACGCCACGCTTATTTCTAAATGTATATCCTTTTTTAGTAGCCAGATGGGGGAGTTAGTATATCTAAAACCTACAGAATAAAAGTAGAATGAAATATGTAGTCCCGACCTTGTAAACATAAAGACATTATCTAACTGAAAATTTGTCACCCAAACCCTTCAGTAAACACCATAAAACACAAAACGCAATACATAAACCATCCCGCCCCTCTCCCCCCACATCTTAACGGCGGAAACAATCTCACCATGACTCGCCTCCATTGGATCATAATTCATCATCATTATCCGCACATTTGGCATCTCTGCCCTCTCCCGAATTCATTTAGCTACAATATGTTTTTATATTGTGAGGATAACAGATGGAGTTTCTTTAATTTACGAAGTGTTATGCTTATGTTATAGATTACTTATCATTATTTTTTTATTAATTTCTTAAAAATCTGTATTAACAATAACATACAATAAGTCTGCCAAACTGCATTTTGACATTTTGAAAATGAATGCGGTAAAACTTAATTATGCTAAAGTAAACTATAAAATAAAATGGCTACAATTTAAATGCTCAACAAAATAATTTTTAGACCCTAAAACTAAGTACAAAGTAAAATATGTTAACTTCAAATAAAGTAAACCCATTATATATCGAGGTGCCTAAAGTACAACGTTTTAAGTTCCAAAATAATTATACACTCATCAGAATAATTGTACGTGTTGTATTTATATTATCTTTGCCTACCAAAATGAATAAATGCTCACCAAATCTCGTTTAAGTTGATCACCAAAAATTAAGTTTGCTTAAAAATGCAAGTATGGGATAGGATGCAAAAGCGAGCGAAGCGAGCTCAGCACTTGCGGCAGCCCGACTCGGACAGGTTAGGTTAGAAGGGTATGACGGGGTCGTCCTGACCCCGCCATCCCATCCCCTTCATGGTTATTTTTTTTTAAACTACCCAGAAGTAGGAGCCCCGCACAGCGGGTTCCGTCTACTACGCCTTATAAATAAAAAAGGAAAATAGGTTAATTTCTACAATACTTTATGAAACACAATTTGGTGAGCATTTATACATTCTTGTGGACAAAATTTGGTGAGTATTCCAATTTTTTGGTAGCAAAATAGGTACTTTTCTGGTAGGCGTTTAAATAAAAGCCAAATAATATATTTGCGGTCGGGAACAAAAATCCCACATTTTACAATAAAGCATTTTCGCAAACTTGAGGTTTATTACAAACGTAGCTAAAGCTATGGAAACAATGAGATACAATGTTTTGGTAGAACTCTTTTAAGTTGGTCCTTTGACTTGACATGCGATATCAGTAGGAGAACTATTTACTAATATTGTAAAAAAGGAAAAGGTTATCGCAGTTTTGACACAGATTGTGCTTAGAAAGCCTTCATTAGATCTGATTGAGACTCACACAGACCAGGGAAGCATATCACAAAAGGGAGGAGGCATACTCAGCATTGGGTGCAACAAGGCTGCCAATGATGATGATCAAGCCTGTATAAAAGACCATGCATGTCACTGTGTAAACACTGGTTAGGAATGACTGTTCCAATAGCTTCTAAGGCACGTGTAGTTGGAATACAATACAGCTGTGATTCCTATAGATCCTTATTAGCATTAGCGAGAAATTGTGTCCTGGAATATGACAGTTGTATTTAAATGGAAATGCTGGAGTTTGATGTGAATGCTCAGTAAACATGGCACCTCCTATTAGTCTTTCTGTCAACACAATCATGCCAAAGGACTATAGTAATGTTCATTGATGTGAATGATGTGTATTATAATGTATAGAATAGAATACTCTTTATTATGTACACCATAAAAATTGCAGATATAAATGTAGAAAACAACAACAACACAACACATGATAACTTTTGGGAGCTCTAATAGATCTCTCAAAATTTACGATGCAGAGGAGCAATGTGGCGCTAGAGTACTCCCCCCTTCATAGTTGTCACGCTGGTGCTGCTCACCTTGAGACATGGAAAAAACAAAAGACAGTCACATAAAAACAACCCCAACCCCCCAAATCCGCCCTTCAAACTATGGAAGTCGGTAACCCTCCAAGAGAGATCGAAGCCGCACTGCACAGTAGCACGTAATCCAGTCTATTTCAGCATCGAGTGTGCCATTAGTTAAGGTCTCCTTAACTGGTCTAAACTGCATCTTAAACCGTACATTAATTGTAAATTAGTGGTGGTCTGAAATACGGCTATTTGTTACAAGTTGTTGTTTAGATTTGTTGCCGCGTTAGCAATTTGTCGTTGTCTCTTATCTAATTGTGGAGTTTTAACTGCTCTTCGTATTTATGTACCGTTTTTATGTGCGCTGGTATTGTCTGGGATATAAATTAGTCGCTATCGTAAGAGTCAATTGGGGAATGGCTGGCTCCTGGTGGAAGTTGTGGCATAATTTTATTTTAATAGAGATAGTTTTTAGTTGATTGTTACTGAATGTTTTAGGAGCTTTGCTTGTTTAGGTTGTAAATTATGTGGAAGACCCGTTTTCATCCCTGCAAACAGAAGTACGTATCTGAAAGTGATAGTTGTAGATAAAGTTGATTTATTGAATACCCTTTAAAAACGAAAAGACGTGTACACCCTTCGATAAACAAAGATCGAAGTTTACAAGCTACAAATAGCTGAGATTTTAATTATGTTGTGTCTCAAGACTGTTTATTTGAGTGATTTATAAGAAGGCCTATGTTCAGCTGCTGAGTCGAATGGTAATTTGATTAGAATGAAGTGATTATGCAGATAACATTACCCATTGTACACAACAATCATTACAACGAGCAAAGATTTGAATTCACAAACACGACTCCATTCTGCCGAAATAATTTAAACAGCCCCAAAACAATGTGACACGAACAGGTAATTAACAACCAATACACTTTAACATTCAAAGACAACTCGATGCATTAATAAGCCACAATGCACAGTTTGCGCAAATTGCGCAATTAAGCCAGAGTGCACAAGCGGCGCAGTGCGTCGTTAAGTTGACAATAATTTAAATTGGTTCTTACAGTCGATATGTACTTGTAAATGAGCTAGAATACTAGTACACAGAGTTGTAAAGCAGTTTTACTCTAGACATCAGTTGTGTGAGCTACGAATGGAATTGGAGAACTACTGGAAAATGTTCTATATAGGTTTTATATTAGCTCGCGTCAGGAACAGGAGATGACGGGATGAACTGAGGGCCGAGACAAACGGCAATCGCTTTCAAAGTGTTTCTTATTTTTACCACTACTTTCAACAAGATTGACATAAGCCTTTCGATAACCTTAATCAAACTGCTAAAATTTTGACGTTTCCATCATTGTTGTCGCTGATAAAATGCCACTTTGTCTTGGCCCTCAGGACGGATATCTAAAGGTCGACTGTTCCCAAACTGCAGTAAACAGTGGCAAGTCGAAAATAGGTTTATGCTCTACAGATGATAACAATAATACGTGGGCGTTTGGTACTAAGAACGAGGTACAAAAGATAAATTCTTGGAATGATCCTTATCCGCTCCACATTGCGTAAAGTGGTTCTTTAAAACTTGGAATAAGACCTTGACGATGAAAGTTTGCGGAGTCAACGTGTGACTGATACTCAACCACTAGAAATACATGTTGATTCGCGTTTATTCGCACCGCTAATTTTCACTACTCAGAAAAGTGCCGAATAACTAGGGGCTAGTGGTTAAGTAATAACAGTCGCGCGGCGCGATTGATCAGATTAAGTTAATAGTAGTAAAGTAAAGCAGTTGGGCCGTGGATGGGTGATCATATTTACACACCAAGACCCCTTCGTTTCTCGGAAAGCACGTTGGTCCGGACTGTCAATCGTGGATCTTTGACAGTCGTTACGGGTCAGACGCCCAACATTCTGACAACCAGGCTTACCAAGAGGTACCGTATTACCCAGTACCTTGGTTATGCAGGTCAGTCAGGCTGTAGCTCCATGTAAAATACTGGTATTCAGCTGCATCCGGTTAGACTGGAAGCTGACCCCAACATAGTTGGGAAAAGGGTAGGTAAATGATGACATAAAGCCGAGTAATAAAATAGAAAACTTATGATGATGAATGTCCAAAATTAAGGCATTTTTTAAATTATCTCCCAAGAGTCCCTTAATCTAATGGCAATACAGACTTGCATCTTTAGAAACCTAATCGGACACAGTATCTGCCGTGAAAATATGTTACATCGGGTTTTATAATATATTCGGCTAAGGTGAATGTTACTGCAAACGGGCAATACCTTACGCAAAACCACAAAATATTCCTCAACCAAAATTCAAAAACATCCCTCGTCCGCAATTCGTAGCTCAAGTCCCGCGACACTACCGCTTGGCCCGGAAAGTCCCTTCAATTAATTGGCGTGCCGTTTCCCCGATTTAACTTGTAAACGAGTGCAGCGTATAGTGCAGGCTCTGCAAGCACTGCGCCAATTGAGGGCAGATTAATTGTTAATGCGACTGATTTGTTCACGTAGGTAGGTACGTGTGTGGGGTCTGGGGAGGTAGATGCGAAAAGTACTTGTGATTATGCAAAACGCTAACTCTGTTACGTGGTTGGAACATGGATAGAAAGCGCTGAATTACGCTTGCTTTTTTGTCGAATTGGTGGTAGAATTTTAATAGTTGGTCAGTGTTTTTGGTAACTGAATATTGCCAGATGTAAAACAAACTTCATTTGAGAACAAGTGGCGCCATCTATCACAAATCGGGTGACATTAAGCGCAGCAGATTTCGGTGCAAAGTTCTTTCTTTTAAGCGTTTCTGTTATTAAGCTTCTAATTACACCGTTATTAATAAACGAAATTAAGTTACAATTAGTAAAACCTTTAGATTATCCATAAATTCGAGGTGATGTTTGTCGTACTTAACTTTACTCTGCGTTTATAAATAAGGGGTTACTTGAGGGTTACATTCACGGTTAACAAAACACCTTAAACCGAGTTTCCACTCAACTGACTTTATATTCTTGTGACAAAAGTCGCTCACATTCTCATATAGTTTCATTTCATTCCCAGATCATTAAAATAATTCCAACATTTTAATAAAAGGATTAAACGTCCAAAATTATTCATTCCCATTCAAACACATACCCCTTTATTTTTATGAACATGCATCTAGCCGGAGTACAAAACCAACGCAAGCCCGACCAGATCACAACCGTATCAAACAAAGAAAATGCGACTTTATCGCTTAGTAATAAGATAGGAGAGAACTGCATAAGTAAGTTTGTCCGGCTGTCCATACAACAGATGTTACAAACACTTTATAGGAGACTAGTTGAAGAAGTTGGTTCAACTTTCCCAGTTCGTGAGATGAAATTTTATTTGGCAAACCTTTTTTGAATATTCGCAAAAGTTTGGAGCTCTCAGTGGCTCTACGAAGCGTCTGATTTGGTCCAAGTTTGCAACTCGACTGAATTTTTGGCAGTCAATGACTTTTATTGGTTTCCGAGATCTGTTTCTCTGACTTGTTGTGTTTAATGCTGCGGGTTTCAATAAAATGCCTGTTTTGTATGCTGTGATGTGATGCAACTAATGCAAGGTTAGTTTTTGGGATAATTGTCTCGGTTTTCTCAAAATCTTTTCAAGTTTAAACTCAGCAAACAAAAACTAATATAATTTTAATGAAACAAGACCCACCAAAGATTATAGAGACTAGAAGGCAGTTGCTTCTCGTAAAAGCACAAACACCAATTTCAATGAAGAAGAAACTAACCATGGAATTTCTAAAGAACACACTGAAGTAGAAACAGATGTGTCAGCTGTTTACATCATCGTGGACGGAAGTCAAACCACTTCACAGGAGCTATGATGTTCACTTTATTCGGATCTTTTACTTCATTTGCACCTGCATTCCTACTTCCTTTTCTTTCACGTAGTTTTTGCACGTCCCTTTGGAGAAAACCCTATACTGGCTTTAGAGTATATCAATCAATTAGCTTAAAGGATCACCTCATGTAAATTAACTCATTTGCCTTTAACTTCTTGCACGATATACAAAGAAGCATATTTTCCCTTATTCCCGACTCTTTTGTTAAAATTGATTGATTTCTAAGAATCAAGAATAAAAACGCTTGCTGCGTTCTAGACGCATCTTCCTAGATTTAGTTTCCTCTTGGTTTTCCTGCTTCCTTGATAACAATTCATGATTAACCACCAGTATTGTTTTTCAAACATACTGATATAACTTGAACTTCCAAATTATAAGAAGTCGAGTCTACTGATCCATTTCTCATTCTACTTTAGATTACGAGAAATGATTTTAAATATGGTTTTTGTAACAAAATCGCCTGCAGCATTAGTAGGCAGCATTCATCTTCCAAAAAAAATGTTATTTAAGTGTCTATGGCTATTCGATTCCTTATTGATTTATGGAGCCCCCAAGCCCTGAGATCTTTACTTTTGTTTCATTTCTTTCCTTAATTTTTTCATCCACCCCCATTTGAATTGCTACCACGGAACACGTAACCATGCCAAATTAAACTTTGCGTCTTACAGATAAGAGTGTGCAAGTTTTTTCACAGTTGCAAAGTGATCTTGGTATAAGAAAAGTAGTAACATAAAAACACTTTAGAGTATTAGCAGGTAGTTCCAAGAAATTCTCGGTCGTTTCTCGGAAGTTTTTTAGAGAGGATTTCCTTGTACCTGTTTTTATATAGTTTTTGGAATATATTATTTTTATACAGGTGTTACTTCTGAAGTTAGGTATGTTTAAATGTTGGAAGTGATGGTTTTATAATGGCTACCTTAGTGGCATCCAGACCTTGAGCTCTGTACTGAAGTAAGTCTTCTACGAACACAAGAGTTCCTTCACTATAATAATGATGCTATGAAATGCAACAAGATCGTTATCAGAAGAAGTTCTTAACTTCACCAAAATGTTCAACTTACCTTGATCAAAGGAAACTTAAATATTATGACAGAATTTCTGCACCTGAATTTTAAGACACACTCGTTATCACAATCTCTTTCATCTTGCCATTTCGGAGTTTATTTATAAACGTTGCTTAAAGTTAGGTTAAGATAGCGACTGTTTAACCACACATTTTTGACGTTTAAACGTCTGTGAAGTTTAAGCAACTTTATAAATAAAGGGGTAAATGTTTAACATGGAAAGCATATATTCTAATTGATTGAACTAGAAGTTCCGTAGCTCGTAGTTCCATAAGCTGATATAAATACACGTCAGGACCACAAAAGTTATTTCCCATTTCCATTTTTTTTTACGATCGTGACCTGCTGAAAACTGGACTTCATCAAAACTGTGGTCAAATGATTTTGATAACAATCTCGTCTGTCATCAAAAGTATTAACTTGGTTGTAAAATCTTAATTCCTTTTTTAAAGACTCCGTTGTATGAGAATAAAACCTTTCGTCATTGTTACCACTTGTAAAATAACTGAAGTTTCCCTGAATCACTGTTTCTTCAACATACCAATCATCATTTCCTGTATTGACGCAATCATTGTTCTCAAACACAACAGAAATTACAGCAAAGTAACTTCTAAAAAAATAGTAGAACAAAATTTAATATTTTTCTTATTAAAATATAGAAATAGTGTATTTTATGAGCTAACCATGTCGAGAAGTTAGCAGAGCAATTAGCAGAGTTAATCAACTGTTTAATAGAATAGAATAGAATAGAATACTGTTTATTATGTACACAATAAAAATTACAGATATAAATGTAGAAATTTTAATATGAATAATATAAAACAACAACACTTCATGAATATGGCAACATACTGAACTCCTTTATACGTTCTTCATTCAACACTACAATCTTTTAAAATTCATGTTACGAAAGCAACAAGCTTATTATAGGTTTTCATTTACTTAAACTTCTTTGCGCGTTTCAAATGACTTCGAATTTTGATTAAAATCCGAAGGTGGTGTTGTGTTACTGGAGTAACCTTAATTATGAAGTTTTCATATCCAAATATGATTTTAATCAAAATATAACCTGCGGGGTAGTTACGTAACACACTAACAGTAGGAATGGGTTTCATTTTGACAGTTCAACAATATTCGTTGCGTTATTGACGTTGTTGAGCAGACAAAATTTTCGAACATATGAAGCAATGGATTAGCAATAGGCTTCAAAATGATTCAGATTGCGAAAGATAGTGTGTTACGTAATTAGGGTGCTGGTGCAATTTATTGTGCAATTGTTGAAAGCAATTAGCTGCGTTGATCAACTATTTAACAACTTCGGAACTTTCTTTTATAACGTGCTTTAACGCTGACATTTTTTTTTTTCTGTCCATGTACACCAAAAAACCAAGTACATTGTGGGTTTTCATTTAAACTTCTTTGCGCGTTTCATAATCAAAGTTCCAAATCATTTGTTTGTAGGTGTTGCCCACTGGAGTAACGTTATTTGTCCGACTTTGTCCACAGTTCGGTTGTTTTACGGCCACGGCTCGTATTAAACACGTGATGGCTGCACGTGGTATAAAGGGCAGAATGTTGTACGCGAGCATTTTGGAACGTTCGCGATGGCATACATGTTTCTTGAATGCTAAGAAATTTTTTACTGTTCGAATTTGTCGACATATTTATCAAAAAATAGAATGATGCTTCCATTATTTTAACAAATTAGAGTTTTACTAATCATACCTACATTTTCATATTTAATCAACAAAACTCTATATACTTTTCTTTTATAGCTGATGCATAATTGTGTTTTTTTTACTGACCAAAGTCTACCAAATACCAACCAAACCAACCACACCAAATAAACATACATTATACAAACATAATGTAAGTTTATTAACATGAAAACACTCGAAATCAAAAGGAAAAATAATGGCTATACTAATTTTACCCTCTTCAATTAACTCAGCGTAACATGGTTAGCAAAACGAGCTTTACGAACAATTTCTCTCCATTCGCCGCAAACATCAACGTCCTTACAAAACACGTGGCTGCTGCCTCCCTCCCGAATAACAGCGCAAAGCTAAACAATAGCCCTTTAATACTTGCCTCACACCATACGCATTACTGGTGACAGTACCAAGCACCACGCTGCGTTGATTGTACCGGTTGGCAACTTATGCAAATGGACTGGCCACTCTTTCATCCATACTCCTTGGTCGAATACAATAGTATAATACTATAATAATCCCTATACGAGAAATACAATGGCTGGAGTTTTATAAAGGAATTAATGGTGGGGACTTGTGGAGTAGGTCAGTTTGGACATAAATTAGAATTTTTATTTCCTTAGGGTGGAGGTTACCCTTGGTGTTGATACTGTGATTGGCATTAGGATTGTATTCTTAGTGAAAGCTTTGAAATCCCTCGCCCTATTTTCAAACAACTATGTTGAAGTAATTTTCGTTGATATCATAGGGATTGCGAAAGTAGAAGATCCAGGCGCTATGATGTAACAACCAAAGACAAGATGAATTAGACAGCTGTGAGAATGTATGTAGACCAAAATGCATTACCTGCACATTGTGTGTTAAATTTCAGAGGTCTTACTGAGTACGGTATTCGTCATACCCGTTGTACAATTTCAGTTAGTAATTCTGATTGTTGCATTGTGAGTCGTTTTGGAGTTCTCACTCAAAGACAATGGTCTATAGAGAATTCTAAACTGGTTACACTTTCTTTCTTTTTCAATTCTACCTCAGATCTCCCCTAATCGCCTACCTACACACATACCTGGTCAATTATAAGAGACGGGGGATTACAATACAAGATTCAAAACCAGACCTACAATAGAACCATAATAAAATCCAAGACGAATTGTCCAAAAAAATACAAAACGTAGAAATCAAAACAATACATCTACCTTATGCAAGTAACGCGTTGTAGTATTTGTAAACCCACCCTTTCTTAGAGGACTGGTAAGGCCAGAAAATAGAAAAAAGCGAAGGGCGAATGCACACATGCAAACATCTCACACGTGAGAGAGCAAAAAATAAACGATGCTGGGTTGTTTGAGAGTGCGTTAGAGAATCCTAACCCTAACGTTTTATGAATAGAGTTGAAGTTTCAGTGAGGTAGTAAATATTGTTTATGATAAAACATCAGCTGTTTAGAGTCTGTAGCTGCAAAGGGAATATGGTGCAGATAAATTAGTGTGCGCATTTGGTAACTGTCACGTCTATTACGGGGATAATATTACTGGAAACGGGCGATGAAGGACTGCTTATGTGTTTAGCCAAATTGTATTATATTCAGACTGTTTTTACATTAAGGGGAGTAGTATTCCCAATTGTAATTATGAGAGAAGCGTTAGTGGCAGTTACGCACCGCGTCGATTGCAGATCGCAAATTGTTTACACACTTTATTATTTCTGTTCTCGCATATTTATTTCATAAAAAGATATTCCGTCTACTTTCATGTATAGTATATTTACTAGTATGTCTACCTACTTATATGTTTGAATCTCTCACGCAAGCTACTAGATGGAATTAGAGACTAGTGTTCTGAGGCTAGTTTATACAAGTTTTGAGGCGAATTTACGCCAAAGAAATGTCATTTTGCCTTACAATATTATTTCGGACTTCTCAAAAACAGATATGCTATTTGCTGTCACTTTTTTTATTCCTATTTCTTGTAACTTAGCAAACGTATGAACTGCATTATATTGAGGCTCAATTATTTGTACCAATTCTAAAGGGTGATAACCATTTTAGACAAGTTTCTAATTTCCATATTCCTCATGGTCCTTATTCCCTGTTTATAAAGTCCATTATCTTTTAACTAGTTTTACAATCGCTTTGCTGTAGAAAAAAATCTACCTGTCTCTTCTGCTTTATGTTGGAAGTTTCTTCATAAACGTCTTGAGCTTTTTTTTTTCAATACATCTTAAAGGTTTCTTACATGATTTGCTACGTTATTCGTGGTGTACGAAGTTTTTTCAATTCTACGAACATTGTATTCAGAAATTGAGGCCTGCCAGCTGATCAGATTAACCGTCTTTTGGATCTATAGTATTTTTTTTTGTGTATATCTAAGACGGATTTCTTGAACATGTGTACTTGTTTTGGACCAATTTAAGTCAGTCTCTACTTCAAAGTTACCATCACTACGAACACATGTATAAGAATATCAATTCGCTGCATTTTTTTCCATCATGCAAAACCGGTACCTTTAGTTCGTCGTGTTGCGGAAGTCAGATGGCAATTGCCTTGAGACGCATGTGGTTATACTGGATCTGGAAGCCAAGACACTTGGGAATAGGATAGAGTAACGATGATACTAATAATTTATTGATAGCAGTTGTGGGATTATGAAACTTGGCTGATAAGGGACTTAGTAACTGTAATCAAACTTGGAAACTATGAAAAACATTTTTAGCAGCCACCGCAACCTTATTTAGGGATCTTTATTTAGGCTCTTTTCGAGCGTTATCTCAAGTAAAATAATGCTACAAAATAATTCTACGTAGAGGCTGATTATGAAGAATTATGAGTCTTTGCTAGATTAATCGCCAAAACACGGCTTTTTAACTCCTACCCCAATTGAACAGAAGCAAATGATGTGTAAAATGAAACAGTTCATGTGAGTCCAACCCCTTCTAACTTGACTTTAACAAATGAACCAGCAGCTGACATTATTTGTTACATCCCAATTGTCACAAAAACAGAAATAAACTCCCTGGTATCCTACCATAGAGGATTTTTGACAAAATATTTAAGTTTGAAGAGAAAACGTCGAGTCATTCCGCAGTTGGCGTATTGTAAATACATTTTGACTGATTACTGTTTCTCTCAGTCCCTGGGTCCCTATTGGGTGATTAATATAAAGCAATTATTTTGTAGATCCTCGTTATTGGCTTCAATAGAAATTTTATGGTATTGACACTTTTTGTGATGAAAAAAAATTACGTGTCAATTATGTAGGAGTTAAATTGAATTGCTGTTTGTGAGAATGTGTTCATGTTTGGGACAAGACACAAATCAATGAGTCTGAGATATTTTGGTAACTCGAGGGTTTTGAACATACGAGCAAGTTTTTCAAGAAAGCCTTATTCCGAGATATAGATATATCTAGTTAAGTCTTTTGTGTGATGAATGCCTAGAAACTTAACATGGTGAGTTGTCTCCATTAGCATTTCCTTTGAGTTAAACAACATTTCATTTTTGTTTTCATTTTCATTTCATTTTTGTTTTCATTTTCATTTCATTTCGTCATATTTAACCTAGAACTTCAACAAATACCATAGAAATAATGGGCCACAGGATCAAACCTTGATTTCGAAGACTCTCTATCTGTAACTAAACACAAGTTTACTAAGCTCCTAGAACACATCCGAATACTATTAAATTCTTCAATAGTTATCTGATAAAGCTTCTCACGCACACACACACACACATACACCGATCACTACCCTAACGTACAAAGAAGATGGATTAAGAAGTTTCACTTCAAACAAAATAAAAGTATACATAGGTACTTATTCACCAAATGAAAATCTGGGACTAGATATACTTTTCAAACTAATTTGTAAGTTCGTGATATAGAAAAAAGTAATAACGCATTTATTTCAAACAACAATATCCGTTAGTCTGTACTTAATTATGCGAGTAATTTAGATATATTTAAATTAAATTATACATTTCATTCATGTCATATAGGTAAATCATTATTACATTACATTATACTTAAACATTTTTTTAATTACTTTTCTTTAGTAGAGGTCAGTTCAATTTGTCAGCAATACCTAACCCCCAGAATGCAATTGCCAGGTTTTTTAAAGAGATTCTTTTTTTGCAATATCAAGGCTGGGCTAGGTATAAAAAGAAAGAAAAAAAAGAAAGCAAATACGTTTATTTGCGGTAAACAGGACGCAAAGATAAAACACACAAATACAAAAAAGAACGAGTACGTGTATTAAAAAAGCCTCCACACCTGGAGGTTCTAAAGAAATTTCACCGCAACCTGGACAATCATATCCTTTACCAATCTGACTGATTCTCTAATCTCATATAGGTATGACTCGTGAATACCATGACCTCTGAGTTTGTTTCGGCATTTCTTCTCAAGAATCAGTCAGCTCGGAAATGCCGGCGCCATATAGTTTTAAAATATTGACCAAAAGTGTCTTAAAAGATCTACGTACAGAAAAATACATCATTTCATTTCATCTCAATACAGGAAAATATGAGCCTTCTGTAATTTCCTACCCGGCATTATTTAAACTATTCTTTGAAAATTATCTGGTAAAGCGTTCACACATACACCCTCCCTTCCCTATAACCGTGTGGGTGTAGTGTATTGGTGTGCGTGACGTCAGTGTCAGGTAACATCAGCTGTTGCGCCGGCGCGGCGCAGCCCATATGACTTCAAGGACAACTTGTGGTACTTTTTTTTTTAATTCCCTAGAAATATGCCGATATAGATAAGTAAGTAATTTGATGGTAATTGTAGACTACGCTACGGTTGCATGTGGTATTTTTATAATGTTGTTAGTTGTGGTTTTGATTTTACTCGATTCTTATATTTTACTGATAAGTACATACTTAGCGAGCTTCTTTTTCGTATCTTAGCCATATATAGCATGTTTGAAAATCCTATACATGTCAAGGTTTATAACAGGCCGGTAAAATCGTTTTCTGAATTTGTTAAAGATCCGAATCTTCTTTTATAGTTACGATTCGTAGCAAAAACGATCCGATATTATTATTAAACACAGTACCTCTACATAATTATGTGATAATGACCAGTAACCGTTTATCACAATGCTCAAGTGGAGCAAAGAACGCTTACACACTTACTTACGATGATTGATAAAGAATAATTGCCTCGATACTAAAAACAACTAAACTTACATTTTAAATGTTACTATACAATTATTTTCTTTGAAAATAATAATTCAACGAGCACAGTCAATAATTATGTCACGCAAAGTTATAATAAATACAACGCGTAAATGAAATGTCAATTACACAAGACATTTGAGACATCAAAGGAATCCAATTTATAATTACAGTGTATTGAATTTATGTTATCCTAGTACTAGCCAGTAGAATAGCTTTAGTAAAAGTCTTGTTTTAAACTGAATTAGTCTTTCTTTGACAAAATATCGACGTTTTCATTCGTTTTTATCAGTGTTCTTTACGCTAACTTCACTAATATTTCTCCTGCAATGAGTTGTGTAAAGGAAACAACAAGATTATTATTAGGATAACCGCAAACAAATGCCTTTTAAATGCCCAAACTTCAAAAGCTTAAAGATCTTATGAAAAATCATCTAAAATTACATCTCCCATCCTGTTCACTTCGACACCTAAACAAAACGCACACACACAAGACACGTGTTGCTTCAAGGATTTACTCAGCTGACTACCCACACATGCACACCAACACAACACAAATAAACAAGCACCCTGTGTTTACACAACTCAACTGAGCTTGTAGTGTGTGTAGTCCGTATAGTAATGAGAGGGTTTCGAAAAAAGTACAAGAGATATGGGGTGGAGTGACAGAGAGAGGCCAAACATGAGCTATGGAAGGTTCCAATATGCCAGAAAGGGATGGAGCAGTTTTATTTGTGCGACGTCAAAACGTTCCTTTTTTGTAAAGCTCGCCGGGAGGCAAGGTGCACGAATGCATTCGATTTTTAAATTGTGACCTGAGTGATGCGTGACGTTCAGTCATTTCGAACTATGTTCAATAGGAGACTAGGAATGCAGAAATATGTAATAGTAGCCAGTAGCCTTATCTTCTACCAGTGAGGTCATGAATAAAAGATCATTGCCGAGCGATTAAGTTCATAATTATCGTTTATACAGTCCATGAAATATGATTTCCTGGTTACTCTAAAGATGAAGGCAACAGCTTCCTCACATTCGTTGGTTAATAACATTATGGGCCAAGTAACTTACCAAGCTTACATGAGTATTAGTATAAAAAAAAATCATTGTAATATAAACCCAAACTTCTAATTTCTTATCATTATCCTATCCTTTTCCCAACTATATTGGGATCACCTTTCACTGCTGGTTATAGGCCTTTCCAAAGTCCAGCCACATGGGCGTCATGAGGACGCAATCAGCTGTAAGCTATAATTTTCTTAAAAGGGATTAATTCACCTATTTCTTTTCAATGAAACAAACATTTGGTACAAGTGTTAATTATTTGGTACTTACAATATACATACCGTACCTAAATGGAAGTATGTGCAGGTGGGCTCTAGTGAAATGGAGTTAGTTGAACATACTTAGTGTATTTAACCGGCTCGCCGCTTCGCCGCAGAATACTAAGCTTTGCTATCAAAGCTTTCCGAGGCTTAGTGGTAAAAGCTTGATAAAACAAATATTTGTGATATTAACATACATAACTGGAATAAATTAATGTTTACCGTGGTACAGTCGACCGCTCACCGGTGGTAAAACTTTGACCTTTAACTGGAATAGCGTAGGATGGAGTTTTAATAGAATACGAGGCCAGCTTATACTGTTTTTGTTCCTATTGACGTGCGGCCTACTGTACACTACTTAATATTATCCATAAGTCTGACGTTAGACTCTAATTACTGGGTTCTGCTATCTTATTTGTGACTGGTTAACTAAATAATAAACTACAGGCATTATCAATCACTGTAAAATTATATTGTTACTCAGATTCAATATTGGAAAAATCATTTACTTTTCAATATTTGTGAATATGTGAGCACCATGTATCTATCACATAATTAATTTACCTGTCATTGATTTATTTTTAATTCTTTTTACCTATTGTGGTATAACTATTTTATTCTAGGTGCATCGTCGTCACATATAATTATTGGAAAACATTTTTTAAAGAGTAACGGTGGAATTTCTTGCCCATTCTTCTCCATACGAAACTACCTTTTGGAAGAGGCACCTAGAATCAATTCTATTTTCTTGTAAATGTTGACGTTCAAAAGTGCCTTTTATGTGCGTATTTGAAATAAATTTGACTTTTAATAAAAAAAATACAGAATCATGGCACAAAATTGTTCCAAACTTCGGCCCAGTATTTAATTTGAGCTAAGCAGAAGACCTATACATTATGGCAACTACTTGGTACTCTAAATGTAGAAGGAGAATCTAAAATTATAGCTTAGCTAGCAACAAACTTATACATTTTCTACACAGCGTAGATTAGTGAGACATTAGCTACCTACTGGCCACCCACAAGAAAACCTTTCTTAATACTTCATGAACATCTGTAAGGGCGGTAAAAGCACGGACGGCGCGTCGTGTTCCACGCGCGCCTCAAAGAGATGTCAGCACCATTGACGGGGTCCGATAGGACCGATGCCTGCCGGGGCTGCGGATTGTTCGAAAGAGTTACCGTGGCCCTGGCGCACAGGCAACTGAAGGAACACGGGTGGGTTTTAGTCAGTAAGAGTCTGACACGCCCTTCCGCTCCGCCCAGAGCGGGAGACGTCATTTGATGATTTCCCAACCAAAAAAAAAAAAAAAAAAAAAAAAAAAAAAAAAAAAAAAAAAAAAAAAGGGCGGTAAAAGCAAATGCTTGTATTATCCTTATAATCGTAACTTAAAGTAAAAAAGTTAACCCTTTAAACATTTAAGTTTTACACAGTTTTATTTTATCAAACTTACGACACTGTTTTTCAAAGTAATAAAATTAATTGAGTATTAATTCAAGCTATTCTGTTACATGCCATATTTTATATGAACACCTTTCACCTTTCGTTGTGCCCGGGCATTTATAGAAACTATCACCTGCTACCTAACTTGTTAAAGTCAATGGAATTGATAACTTTTGTATTTTTAACAATAAACTAGCAAATATCTTACTATTACTTCCACTTTAAACTAATCTGTAAACTTGAAAGTAATATTATTTAACTTTCAAAAATAAAATGTATGTAAAGTAGCGCCATCTATCGCAAAGACAAGGTAACTAGTTTTGTTTGTGGTAAAAAGAAAACAGAATTTAAAGTGGTCATAAATAAAGGGATTTTTTAATTTAAAATAGTAAGTCAAAAAAGTTATTAAGTAAGCTTCTGTAAGTGAGTTCGTTACTCAACTTGATATAAGCGAGGCAAGACTTAGAACTTTTTAGGGTTCCGTACCCAAAGGGTAAAACGGGACCCTATTACTAATTCTCCACTGTCCGTCCGTCTGTCTATCCGTCTGTCACCAGGCTGTATCTCATGAACCGTGGTAGTCAGACAGTTGAAATTTTGACAGATGATATATTTCTGTTGCTGCTATAACAACAAATACTAAAAAACAGAATAAAAGAAATATTTAAGGGCGCCCCCATACAACAGACATGATTTTTTTGCCGTTTTTATAGATACGGAACCCTTCGTGCGCGAGTCCGACTCGCACTTGGTCGGTTTTTTTTGTACTAGCAAGATCTGAGTTAAAAGCAAGGTGAAAAGGTCATCCAGTCAACTACTTGGATGTTGCCCCATAGGATGCAGTACACAGTGCACCCCAAACACACTAAACGTTACTCCTTACTAGTATCATGAATGTTAAAGATTGTAAATCACCCGTTAAAAATTAAATAGTTCCCCAAGAATGCGAGTAGAATACATAAAATTACTATTTCAATGTTGAAAATTTTACTACTTCTACTATAACAATTTCGTTTAGTATTTGGTCGCCTAAAACAGCTTCGTTTATAACTAAGCATGATTACTCCATGCATAGCCTATGCCAAAAATTTCATTGTTAAATTATTCTCACTATGACGTAACTTCGCCACTGCTGGTCGTTCCAAATGCAGCGAGCACCTGGTATTTTATACCTGCCTGGTACTTAATACCAGGTTACCAGGAACAGTCCTAAACTGTTCATTCGTTAGTCGTAAAAGTGTAAATTATTACGACTTGATGATGGCAATGCTGTTAGCCTTTATAATAAGGGTTATAACTTGGCAGTTATTGTGCCTAAGTGCCTTAAATAAATGTTCAGGGTGAGAATTTGGAGTTGCGCCTATGTAGATGAAAATAAATAAAAATGTTTGGAGAAATAGTCAATGGTATTAGGAATCTTACTTTTCTCAACAATAATAATTCTAACTCTTGGTAAAGTCCAGTAAATCTCTGTGGGTCATTGTTGCTTTTTTTTCTCTCCTCAGTTACTTTTAATCATGGTCTGGCAGTTTGAGTAATTTTTGTGGCCTACCCAAATGTCCTTTCTTTGGTATTATTCGTCGAATCGTTGAGCTCCTTAAGTTCTGAGTTGAGCTGCACGATTACTGACAAATGCGTGCACTGACTGGACAGGTCCACTCAATCGGTGTGGTTTTACCTCAAAAGACCATTTCAAACACAAATCTACATGGTCTTCACATGATCTGACCAAGATTATGTCTGGACTTTAAAACAAAGACTGTGACCTTTGAGTTTGTTTCGGCCTTTTTTCTCAGAGTAGTCAGATAGGAAACGCCGACCTCATCTAGTTTTTAAAATATGTTTTGTTATGTTATGTGTAAAAGTGTTTGTTCAAACCTACTTTCAGAAATAAAATCATTTATCATTTAAACAAGTCTGCAACATTGGTAGCGGCTAGGGGCGCAGAATATTTTGTAATAAGTTTTTCTTTAATCGATCAGCGCATAAATCTTAACAAATTTCAACATGTAGGTATCCTTTGCTCGCCTATGCAACGAACCTTAAAGTTCCTATCTAAAATCCAGCAAACTAAAAATTCCATATCGCCACTGACCAAAACACCACAACATCAATTAGACACTCAAATTCCATTACTACTTCCGGTCCCTTGGGCATACCTCCGCATTTCCTCGCATACCAACATTTAAACCGATTGATCACACTACAGCTGTTGCCATCAGCTGATCACGCACACCAGCACGCGTGCACGCACACTGTGCGCGTGCTCGTGTGCGTGGGTCCGAGGCCGTAGGGGCAAAAAAAGTGGGAACCAGTTTGACGGGCCCGCTTTTGTGCATCCGCTGGTGAGGGCATAGAGTAGGACGCAGATGGGACGGCTTTGTGTTTGAATAAGGCGATGCGTTTTAGGTAATAATGTTCGAATCAGCTATGGCATTACTTCAAAAATAAAATCTAAAGATATAAAATATGATTCACGGAAGTCAAAGATCGAAAGATTAATTTATTTGTGATCTTAATTAACTAAATAATCTCTTTATGGTATATCTGTATAAGCTTTCTCGTGTTTATCTTCCGTCTTCGGGGATTTTTTGGTATCCTTCCAAATTGACTGCATTGAAGTGGGCCATAAGGCGAAGACTCCAGGTTCTCTATTTGGGTAGGGAGCATACTTAGCACAGGAACAAAAATCATTTCGGTACCTACCTAGTGGTTTTAGACTCTCGTTATGGCAACTGTTCTACGGTGTACCAAGGCTTCTATTGTGTAATTGGTTGTAGTTAAAGTCATACCGGCTCTTCCAATTAAGAATGATGTTACAATGATGTGCCAAGATGCTACATAACGTTATCCCGAGCGTAGTAACCGAACACGATCCCAGTTCTGTTACTAAGGTCGGGATAACGTTTTTAATGAAACAGCCACTTAATCTTTGTCGGTATACCATTTTTTTCGTTTCCATGCCCTCTGTGAATGTTTTACAACGTATGTCCGAGGTATAGTGATTTCGGGTACCTGCCCCGCACCCGAACGATGAAGCGTGAAGTTCACCCAAGTGCGACAACGCGAAATAACTGACCTAACTGTGGTAGAAACGTTTGAAAACTAGGCTATTTCTACTCGTATGCAAAACTGTCAAAAAGAAATATGTTTTACGAGTATGTACATAGTAGGCGTTTACGTAGGTATTTTAAGTACTAATTGCTATCCGCATTCTGTGACCCCCGTAAGAACCGTTCAAGGTTTCATATTCCAAAAATACTCTTCACTAAAGTGATGTTGGAATTACACCTACATCTCTACATCTTCTAACGAATAAGTCTTCCAATCTCCATGTTTCAATCTTCAATGGTTTAAGTTGTGTGTTGTCTGTATGAAAATAATACCCGAGCAAGTTTTGTAGTAGAATCTTACCTGCCATGCCTATCTGGGAGAAACAGAAAAAAAAAGCGACGAGAATCAGCTGTTTACTATCTCAAGCACGTCGTAAAATTCTTTAGAAAAGATATTCTGTTACGCCAAGAAATAGCGCCTATGAGAAGGGAATCTATCACTACATTGTTACTTACATTTATTAACTTTTAACTTAAATGTGCTAGGGAACATTATACTTAATTACTTACTAAATAAAAAAGAGTTTTATTCACACACCATTTCGATTGAGACTACTATATTGGAGATACAGTAGATTGAGTAAAGCTCAGTTGGTTGCCTTTAAAATATATGAAGCCACATTTATTTTCGTAATGAAATAACAAGATTAAAATTGAAATAATTTTAACGAATCTCATTTCATTCGTCTCCTCTTACATTAAAATCTCATTTCATTTTAAATAGCCGACATGATTGGAGTAAATATATCCGAAATTAACGTTCAATTATTATGTATGTAATTTTGACTTTCGCAAATTCTCAGTAACGTATTTTAAATAATTAGTCCTTTTGAACTTGTTTACATTCGCATTCACAGACGTTGATTTTTTGTTGCTATTGATTTAGGTCATCCGTAGGAAAACGTGGTACACTGGCACAATCAAAATTATAAACAGAACCTATTGATTTATGTTGAAAATGCGATCAATGAATCATTCAAAGACGAGCCGCTTAGGTAACTGATGGGCAATCAGCCCTACTTCCAGCTTAGCTAACAGGCTAATACTTTTACCACGATATATGAGCTATTAAAATGTACACGATAGAAGAGAAAGAGAAATATACTTTTCATTATATTCATATTCAATTGGTTCTTATTTCACCACCTGCCAATAGTCCCGCGTTCCTAACTTGACTATACAAGTCAACGTTAATGATTCATTATCGTTAATCGACGTCTCTAAGTGCGGCGGTTAATATAACTACGCCTTAACCGAATCATTCAACTACCATCTCATCATACATTTCTATTTAGCCCTATTACGTGTCACATCAAGGGAATTCGATAGACATTCTGATGTCAAACGAGTTTAAATTGAACTAGAGCCCAATTACTAGTTGGAGGCAAATTGTTATCGTATTACTTAATAACGTCATGAATGGAGCTGTAATGGCTTCTTGCTGACATTTTAATCCCGGCTAATCCATGGAGACTGATGTTAAGAACGATGCAGTGCTGTTGAGGGTAAGGTTCAATGGACTAATGGCAAGAGTTAATGGAATACGTCTTACGAATTTTTCAAAATAATAATAGAGATTGGTCATCAATGTTAGTGTTTTTTTTCTGGGGTGATTCTTTTTTTCCACCAATAAAATAATGGTGTTATTATTATAACCTTAGTTAGAGCAGAAGATTGATCAAGTAAAGAGACGATGCTATCAAGAACACAGGTTTAGTAAGCAATCTTCCTGTAATCCTGATCTTACCAACGCCAGCTGGTGATTTGCCTTGATAACATAAAAACCTATTTCCTTAAATATTTCCAGGCAAATAATTAGCTTCTGCAGCTTGAAGTGCACCACGGGGTATTCAACCCACCGACACAGCCAACGAACCTGACTGGCTAATCTTCACCAAGACATGGGCTATCTTCGTAAACCTTGTACACAAGGAGGGCAGAGGTTTCTTTAGGTGTTGGCATATTGTTGTATTTTAGAGCGTATTCTAGTCTTATTTCTTGCAGCCTTCAAACCATTGAAGCTCATTATTGTACCGTATCCATCGTTTCCTCCATCCTTGCTCACCGCGACATACTCAGCACTTACATATTTCATAGCGCACGCGATCGTATCATTGCTAAGTATAAAACTATACACTCATTGTGAATGTTCATCGATTTTATGTTTCTATGCACTCTATCGTGTTACGAACTTGTTACTGTTAACTGTTGTAGTTGCAAGGTGCTGGAGCTGTGCTTTTTAAGTTGTCTTGATGTTTTCTACACTTTTAATTTGGTGCTTTTTAAATTGTCTTGATGTTTTCTACACTTTTAATTTGGTGCTTTTTAAATTGTCTTGATGTTTTCTACACTTTTAATTTGGTGCTTTTTAAATTGTCTTGATGTTTTCTACACTTTTGATTTGGTGCTTTTTAAGTTGTCTTGATGTTTTCTACACTTTTGATTTGGTGCTTTTTAAGTTGTCTTGATGTTTTCTACACTTTTGATTTGGTGCTGTTTAAATTGTCTTGATGTTTTCTACACTTTTGATTTGGTGTTTTTTAAGTTGTCTTGATGTTTTCTACACTTTTGATTTGGTGCTGTTTAAATTGTCTTGATGTTCCTACACTTTTAATTTGGTGCTTTTTAAGTTATCTTGATGTTTTCTACACTTTTGATTTGGTGCTGTTTAAATGTCTTGATGTTTTCTACACTTTTGATTTGGTGCTTTTTAAGTTGTCTTGATGTTTTCTACACTTTTGATTTGGTGCTGTTTAAATTGTCTTGATGTTTTCTACACTTTTGATTTATAATACATGGGACTTGTGTAAGCTAATCCTAACTTCCTAACTTCCTATCTAATATCCTAACTAATATTATAAATGCGAAAGTAAGTGTGTTTGTTTGTTTGTACCTTTTCACGACTAAACCACTGAACCGATCATCCTGAAATTTTGCATGTACGTTTTCAGAGGTACAGAAACGGACATAGGGTACCTTTCGTATCGAAAAAAAGTACTGTTCCTGAGGAAAACAAAAATAACGTTCTTATGATAATAGATGGCGCCACGTGTCTTACGAATCATGATTAAATTATATTATTATAGAAACTTTAGTGGTAGATTTTTATTTCAGTACCTAATTCATTTTGTGAGTCTAGAGGTCGACATACCGGTTTTTCATCCTCCTAACTATAATTCCCCGAAAAACCCGAATTGATTGTCAAATTCTAAATTAACGCGAGCGAAGTCGCGGGCAAAAGCTAGTATATAATATATTCTAAATTTCTAACACACCTATCGTATTCGACTGCAGACTTAAAGCCATTTTTCTTCTTTTTCTTTTGGAGGTAACTTAATTTCGAAAGATTTTTTTTCTGATTTGTCTCTGATTGAACTGACTGACTCCTAGCCATAAGTACATGTGAATGGTCATATTGCAATAAATACTTTAATTGTACAATGGCACGGGTATTTATGAATTCGGTGTAGGTATGTGTATATCATTATGAATTTATGTCAAGTTTCAATCTACTGTCCGACTTTTAATCCAGTCATTGCCTCGAGTATTTAAATATAATGTTATCTAAGTTAACTTCATAATTTGAAAAATTCTTCCAAAGATTAAGTTGCAACATTAATTCCCAAACAAATCCGCTATGCGCCATGATGTATAACCCTCACCATCAATAAATTATAAACACGAACATAATAATTAATAATGAAAAAATACAACATCTTCACGCCTTCCGATGGTATCTACCACCATAAAAATGGTTCACAAAGCCATACCGGGCCTAGCTTCCTGGTTAGCCCATTCAGAAAAATTACAACAATTAAAAAATATTATTATGATAAGTTTAAACAATACATTAAGTACAGTTATTACGATATTAGTACGTTGGCCTAAACGACGGTATAATTAGAATTTATTTTAATTAGGCGGCGTGTGGCTGTATTAAAACAAAATGACTTAACAAACACTTTAAAATGTTAAAGTAATAAAAAGTTATGTTTCAGCCTATTTTTTGGTGAAAACTTTAGTTTTAATTATCAAAATTCCGTTTTGTATTGTGTTGCTAAGCTGGCTTCGGAGTTAAACATAGATTGTTAGTAGTTTTACTACTAAAGATTCATTAGTACTATTTTTAGTTTTAGTTTTTTAGTTTTACGAGGCAATTAGTAGATAATGGCAGTGTTATAAAAGGGATATTATTAATTGCACATCAAATAAATAATCACGTAGCAATTTATTTCCATCAATTAAATACTGACTGCACAGCAAATTAAATACTGAATGCACAGCAAATCAACCGGACCGTACATACATAATACTCACATTCATAGCGTGTGAGTATTATGTATTTGTCTCCGATCAGCCGTTTGTCGTAAAAATGCTCTATTCTCATCCAATACCTAAATGTTCCCGAAAATACTAACCCTAGATGGTCGACGTCAGTGGCATCCCGAGGTTCGGTTGGTTAGGTTCCTTTAAACCCTTTAGACAGAAATAGGAGCCCCGCGAAGCGGGGCTCCGTCGACCAGCTTATTAACCCTAACCCTATATTTAGATTACCCTAGATTTCGGTAAAACGCAATTTAAATAAAACTTTGTGTAGCTGAGTGTACAAAAAGTCACGCTTTGGTATTCGTTAGTAATAGATTTTTTATTTAAAAAAATGTGGTACTCGTTGGGAATAGAAAATAAATTGATGAAAAAGCTTTTGCTTTAGGAAAAATCGCTGTACGCTGCGAAAATAAATTGTAGTGTGTTTAGTGATATTTTGAGTTGAATATTTTGCTGTGCAATCAGTAATTTTGATGGGAATTCGGAATCTTATTGCATAGAAAAAGGATATTTTTTGATTTGCGTTTAAATACTACCCGTTATAAAAGGTATTCAGATACCTTTTTCTGCAAAATTAAATGCCTTCATCAGTCGTAAATTCATAATAATTAATTTGTTGAGTCACGTAGTTATGAGTTGTTGTTAGGTTAGTTTCTAAGTTTTACTAACTTAGTTTTTAAGTTGTTTTTACTAATACTATTATGGATTGTGTGTATTTTTATATGTGATCCGCAATAAACAAAATATATAATCGCCAATTCACTAAGCTTGCCCACACTTACTTTGGCAATTTAGTTCAGACTTTTTTTATAAAGACAGTAAGAAAAAAACGTATTTATTGGGACTCGCACAGGATTATCAAAATTAATAATATTAAATTTAATTTAATTTAAAAGGCCCCTATCTCAGCATGATGCTGCAACATTTAAAAATAAGTGTCGCAGCGCTGGTACGAGTATTCTGATAGCATAAAGGCTCCTTCAAACAGGCGCGACACGCGACGCGACACAAAGGTACCTCCTGTCGCGCGACGAGCGGTGCCTTTGTGTCGCGTGCGATTTGCGGTGCTTGTCGCGCCTGTTTTAAAGGGTCTTAAAACTTTCTGTCACCTTTAATTATTTATAAGTATCTCAGAATACCGGGGATGGCACATAGTGACATTGATGTATGTCTAGTACACTAATAAGAGACCACAAGGGTATCTCTCTAGCAGACTGCCTCATGGTCTTTGTAGTCACAGGCGTTACTGCAAAGCATGTGATCCTGGGTTCGATTCCCAGGTCGGGCAAAGTATTGTTGGGTTTTTCCATCAGGTATTTCTCAGTATTTGGCGTCTGGATTTGTGCCCGGTTGATGACAGGCGAAAAGTGGTTGTACTACGTAACCCTGCGGGAATAACAGGCGACATGATACGTTAAAAGCAACTTTTCAGACTACAGCCTTCTAAGTTTTCAGGTGTCCACAAAAATACCTAAAAAAAATCTAATAAAAAAAAAACAAATACATCAAGTTTCCTGCCCTAATTATGTCGCTATAATTATTTACAACTGTCAAGTCCGTTTTGATTATGTTATTTAGGTTCGTTTCGCGTGTTTCACCTATAATAAATTTATTATTATTTATATTTACACTACAGCGACAATGTAAGTGAATACGAATTTATCAACATAAATAAATAATTCTTTCATTATTGTTCAGCAGTAGAGTTTGTTCGTTTGTGCGTGAGAACTGCTGATTTGTTCAAGATTAAACTTTCAAAGTCTGATTGTGAGTAGGTGTTGACTAATATACGAGTACCTTCTTCTACAACACGGTGTAATTCAATACGCGAAAAAGGTTATGGCTCCTTTCTAAAGTTTCGCTTATTTGTTGGGATCAAAACTCCAGAAAACAATAACTAAATATATCTATACTTATTTACTTAAAATTATAAATTTGAAAGTAACTCTGTCTGTATGTTACCGTTTCACGCCTAAACCACTGAGCGGATTTCGATAAAATTTGGCAAGGAGATAGATGGCGTCCTGGGGAAGGACATAGGCTACTTTTTGTCCCGGTAGCACGTTCCCGTGAGATAATTTCCGGGCGGGCAGAAGCTAGAATTTTGATAATATAAAGCCAATCAAAGATCACCCAATTACTAAAAGCCTCATCATGGCTATAATCAGTCATTTTTAATGCCAGGCAATCAATGCATCTATCATTAAGTTTAACTCAATATTAAATTGATACACTTTCATAAACAACTTAGCTTAACACTAATAACCAACCATTACGTATTACACTGGCATTTGCCGGTGTAATACCAGTGTATTGCACAAAACACAACAGCAATCTACAGCAAAACACAGCCGGAGCCGCGTGCAGCAGCTAGTATAATTAAAAGTAAGGTAAACGTCCCAGTCGTCACGCAACGTGCATAAAAACGTAAATTATTAATGAACGCTTGAAGGCGATGTCATTAATCCTGTGGCTTTAGCAGTGTGGCTAGGAAAATAGCGATTTGTAAGTAAATTACACACAACATAACACCACGCCTGTATTCCCCGAGGGGTTAGGCAGAGGTGTACCTATAGTACACCCACATTTTGCCAGTTATGTTTAAGTCCCATGTAATAGGGGGCGAGCTTATTGCCATAAACCGGGCACAAATCCAGACTCCGGGCTGCTACTGAGAAATTCTAGATGGAAAAACCCAATAACACTTTGCCCGACCCGGGAATCGAACCCAGGACCTCATACTCAACAGTAGCGCTTAAGTAAGCGCTTTAGTAAGTAAATTAATGTGATTATTACAGGTTACTTTGATTGATATAATGGCAAATGTAGATAAGGTAATTTATTTGTATGTTATAATTTCGAAAACCGCTGATTTATAATTCTTTTTGTGGTGACTTGCTATATTTTATTGATAGGCGCTTTTTAATCCACGTGAAACTTTACCCGCCATTTCGTACACATGATTTATTGATTGAATACGATGTTTAATATTTTATAAATGCCTAATTAAATAGTATTGAGTAGGTATTACCACTTACAACTTCATTTAATTAGGGACTTACAGCCTGATGTTTTTAAAATCGTGAAATTGATAAAGATATTTAATTATTTTCTGAAGTATGGAAAAGATATCGGTCTTGTCTTCATGTAGAGCTATATCGCAAACTATGCCCCACCTCCTGTCATGCCCTCTGTGTCCCAAAACATGCAGCCAAAGTGACCTCTGCGTTGCCACCGATGACGCCGTGGGAGTGGCGAAGTTTTGAGCCAACAAGATTTGAAATACAGTCGTGCCAGCGACACGAGGAAGAAGTCTTCAAATAATAAAATTATGGTGTCCATTCGCATGTATTTTGGAGCAATATTGTTAACTTACCTATGCCTTTCAATTTACACGAAGCAATTAAATTGAATAGTTTAAATAAAAGACCAAATCATTGAATGTCCTTTTATTAATTTCTACTCCGTTCTACCAAGGTGAATAAATTTAGTCGAATCGTGTAATATTGCAATTATGTTTACAGATATTGAAGAACTTCACACTGTTGGAAGTCTAAATAAAATCTATAAATGGCTAAGCTTGCTCCAACCACGCTTACTTCGTAGCCTCAAGTCGACAAAGCTAAAAATCAGTTAAGATGAGGTGAGCGATAGCGAGCGATGACTGGGACGAGCGAGACCCGCGGAATTATACCGCATTTATCAACTTATTAATGACCCTACTTACGAAGGAAGCCAGTAGTGATAGAAGAAACAGTTTTCTGTTTCCTTATGAGTAAGTATTCACTTCTTGCATATTGTGTATGAGATATACAAAATTACTGCCCAAATCTTAATGCCTTTACCACGATGGTCAATCTCTACCTCCTGTTTCTGGTCTGATTAAAAGCAAATAAAATTTTAAATATCTTTAACTTTCTCTATCCAAATTTTGTAAAATAACATTTTGTAATCGAAATTGAACTAACGTTTCTTGAGTTACTTATTAAAATAACTTATAAGTTATAACTTACCATTTTCTCTGATTAATCTTCGAATTCTTTTCCCTATTCGGGTGAAGAAAAATCGAGCATCCACTAAAGTCCTGCACTCTAGCTATAAATCTGGCTCATAATAGTTCAATTCTAAGAAACGAGAAGAAAGTGGTAAGCATTGACTCATCACCAGCCTACAACAGTCCAATGCTGAACATAGGCCTTTCCAATTATACGCCATTGAGCTCGACTACTCTCATTCAGCTGCTTTCAGCCACCTTGCGAAAATCGTCCTACCTTACGTTTGCCGATTCGCGGTCTCCTCTCAAGAACACGTCAACCCCAACGGTCATCGATCCTACGGCTAATATGGCCGGCCCATTGTTACTTCAGCTTGCTAATTCTGTGACCTATGTCAACAACTTTGGTAGCAAGCATTCACTCGTAGCTAAGGAAGTCGTTGGATCGGAAGCTACACCTAGTTTTGCTGACCGTACAACTCAACACTTGGTGTAATATTGAGTCATTTACTTATATCTTGAACGACCAGTCGTTACTTGCCTCAGATTTGTATATTTTACAGGTAGATAGGTATACCTATTATTTTATGTGGCCTCTATGACCTAGCCTATGAGTTGCCAAGCGGATATAGGTTCCTACTAAAGGAATTGTCGAGATCAGTTATCGGGAAAGAGATCTTTCCGGTTTTGGACAGCTACAACACCAAGGATGTTGCCAATGCATTTTCGACCTTAGAGATAAAGTTTAAACTTAGGTAAGTATGCCTGTAATCCTTCAAACTGCTTGGCGGCAGAAATGGGTGTGGTTGTAGCATTTCACCGGTTTCTAAAATAAGATAAGATAATATTCTATTTTTTTGTAAATTTTGACGTTCAAAAGTGCCTTTTATGTGCCTATTTGAAATAAATGATTTGACTTTTGTAAAACATGAGTAGGTACAGTATGAATGTCTTATAATTAATATGAGGTGGCTACATGTTTTGCCATTAAAGGCGTACAAAATTAGTTGCACTAGACAAACAATACAAAAAAAAAAAGAAAAAAACACGTGTGGCACTCGGGGACTGCCGCGGTAAAGCTATTGCATAGCATTTTTATCAACTTATGCAATTATAATTATTTATTTATGCAGTATTTATGCAGTATTTTTTTTCTTTGATATTAATTCAAGTACAGTCGTACCATATACATACACGTTAAGCGAACGCTCGGCCGAGCTACATGGTAGGCGGAGTGGGGGGTGTTAGGTTTTATTTTCGTTACGGAATTTCTTGATTCGGTCGCCGCGCTCAAAGCCCGCGATAGAAGCTATGCAATAGCTTAAAAATTGCAATGTCAAAATTTTAATTAAATTGAAAAAAAAAATACTTTTCTTTCTGTCCGAACTTTCTGTTTCTTGTCGTTGATTTTTTTGCCAACGGACAGGAGATTTCATTATAAAGATGTCTTTAACAAACCTGTCATCAAGTTGTTTAAGAAAATTATGTTCTGAAACTTTCATACGACGTCGATTTTTTAAAGAAAATGTTGTACCTAAGGATATAAAACTTTTATGTTCTCGAGAAACGAGCTTCCTTCTCAATATCCAGTCCTGAAGCACGTTATTTTTATGTCCGTGTGAAGTTAACCAGGAAAATGTCAACCGAAAATATTAAAGACAACCAGAACAAAATCTTAAAATCATAATTACCATTCCACTATCGGATCAAAAACTAGTTTTTAACAGCCCTCATTAACTAAACTTCAAGAAGAACTTAAAAACTAAACGTCGACTGTATCGAAGGAAATCTCGTGTAAAAAGACATAAAAGCTTACAGGGTGGAAGTACCAACTATCGTCCCTAGCATATTTACTTTCGCGTTAACACGAACGTTTCCCATAAACACGATGCTCTGTTTACGTACAGACAAACAAATTAACTACTAACAATATGTTAGTAGTACTAACATGTCGCTATTATTAACAACCTCATTTTTTTATATATTATTTTGGTAATCTTAGACATGTGGCTTACCGAAAATAGGTCGAATATGTTCAGAGGGTGACGACACCTATTACGAGATACTAGTTTTTTTATGGTAATTTCAGATAAGTGAAGGAATGAGTTCGCTTGCTATTCAAATATAGAAAAAAGTATGTCGCCTTTATTTCGTATTTTACTAAAAAGATAGAGGTGAATATTATTGTTCTGAGAGATACCGTCAAGCAATGATACTGCTTAAAGATTTAAACAAAAAGAAAAATTATAACACTTGAAATTGTTAGTTGCAAATTCATCTCATTATAACAAATTACTTACTAGATAGGTATACGAGATCTCTTAATTCTTCATTATCTTACCCTATCTCGCATACTCGTACTCAAATCTAATCTGTGAACGCAATCATAAATCACTCACCATATTTAATCACAAATGAAACCCAAACTAACTTCAAAGCGAAACTTAATTAAAAACAAATCACGGCCGACAACTGTCCCGCGTACCCCACATCTCTTCGCATAGGGTCAAAGCCCTTAGCTGTTTTGTCAGAGTTAACCAGATTAGGTAATTTTTTTACTGTTTACTGTAACCAGGTTACGCGATAGTAAGTTTAACCATAGTTTAACGGTCATTGTAGTAGTTTAGTTAACTACGATCAAAGAAACGGCTTCATAATTTCTATGTTAATTCTGGAATTAAGTGAGAATGTCAATCACAGGAACTGCTTAAGTTTACGATATTTTAATTATTATTATATGCCAGATTAGAGAACTGGGTCTCTAAATGTCATTGATAAAGGTTGTTTTGTGGTCCATAAAGATAGACAAAGTTGGATTACAAGTTAAATAACTGCTCCATGTTGCAGTGGCAGGTGTTCAACCTAATTGATCGTACCGAGGAAAGAACACCATTGATACCGAGTTTGTACATTATGTGATTGGCTTCTTACAATAGTGCACAGGCTAATGGTAATAGGTAGGGATCGTCTGTTTAAAATTGCACGGACCTCCACTGGTTGTTCAATTTCTACATTTATATCAGTAATGTAATGTAATGGCGTACATAATAAAGAAAAAGAAAGAAAGAAAATACATTAATTTGAGGTAAACATGACGCAAAGAAAAAATACACAAACACAAAAAAGAACGAGTTGGGGGAAAATATACGTCACATTTACGCAAAACGGCAATCGCTCAGCATAATGCTACGACCCTATACGAGACAGAGCCCCAGCGCCGGTTTTCAGCGATAGCCGGCGCTGACGTGATGACGTCAACCAGTGCAGTATACGAAAATTCAAAGAGAAAGAAAGAAAAAAAAGAAAGAAAGCGAGAAAGAGTATTCTATTCTATTCTTGTTGCATACACATTTCAAATGTTTTTATAGAAATTTTAGTGGACGGGCGTGCAGTTTCAAATTAGACGATCTCTACCTAAGTGTCTACCTATATAGAATCTTTAATATTACTTTTTAATTTAAAAAAAACTATCAGACGTGCACTTTACATAGTTATTTATTTTTTCAGAATTTTCTTTCTCTATGTTGTTTTTAGAAATACTTAGGTACTTATACATACATTCGAAGCAAACCAGTGTAACAGAATATCGTTACAAAAACTGTTCTATCACATGTACCCAAAATTACAAACACTAAAATGATATAAACACATCTTACAACGTGCTTACCTAGACCCAATCCCCCTCTCTACCCCATAGTTCCCAAATAAGGCTTATTTATAAGGAAAATCTATTTTGTGCTTTTAAAGGACAGGGAAGGCTTCTTGAGACACGTTGGCATGGCAATGGACCGGACACGTCTACACCATGGCACACAAATATCTCCTGTCCCAAGGCATTGTGTCGCATGGGGGAAGGGGGCAACGGCCCTTGATGGGGACATTGGGGGAAGCTGAGGTGTGAAGCGATAAGTCAGCTTGTAGTGAGATACGGAATACGGGTAGGTACTGTATCTTTGGAAATCTGTTGACTCTGATCGTAATAGTGCTGTGTCGGAAAGTAAAAAAACATTTATATGGATTCTGAAAGACTTTGAAAATAGGGAGAAATGTTATAATAATAATAATAATAAAATTTATTTCAGACTTGGTCCATAAATTTGTTAGTAACAATGTTCTTAACCTAGTGTTAGTAACAATACAAATCTAAAGTGGTTAGTAACATTGTTCTTATGTTGTTCATTGTTGTTGTTGTTATGTAGATGACTGTTTCTTTATCGGCAACTATATGAAACGAATTATACATAAAACACACTCATATGCAGCTGAAAACCAGTATTTTACATAGTGCGACTGCCTCAACCTCTCAACCTGACCTCAACCAACCAACCAATCAACCCAACCACAACTGACCCACCACCCAGTTACTGGGTAATACGATACCCCTTGGTTGTCAGACTTTCGGGCTTCTGACTACCCGTAACAACTGTCAAAGATCTACAAATGACAGCCGGGACCAACGCCGAGGACACGGAGAAGTCTCGATATGTTATGAATGGTCACCCATCCACGAACCGACCGCAGCAAGCGTAGCTTAACCTTCGATCGATTCATGTGGCTATTATTATTTAGCCACGAGCCCCTCACTTCACTTAAAGCACCACTGAAGATAATCTAATTCCCTAAGTTGACAGAAACAGTGTTATTGTTTAATAATAACATCGTATTGTATGTTAAACAGTGACAATGGCAACACAGGCGTAATATAAACACCCTGTATATCCCATCCGTGTTAATATTATGGCAAACTAGACCATCTCCATAAACGATCTTTGGGTACGCAATGTCATAATCGCCATGAATGACAATATTTGGCTGTTGAACATATTGGCATATTTAACTTAGAAATTAAACTTACATAACAGACCTATTTGCGTAGACAGACGATATTGTGGTGCTTTACCTATTAATAACTTCATAGGCTAATAAAATTCATGCTAGACAGGTCTAAAAACTTGCTCTTTTAAGACGAACTTGCATCGATCTGCGGGGTAATTGCGTAACACACTAACAGCAGGAATGGCTTTCATTTCGACAGTTCCAAAACATTCACTGCGTTACTTACGTTGTTGAGCAGACACATTTTTCGAACATATGAAGTAATGTATTAGCACTAGGCTTCAAAGTGATTCAGATTGTGACTGATAGTGTGTTACGCAATTAGGGTGCTGATCGATGCGAACTTGTAACAAATATCATTGGTTGAAACAGTGGATGACCCAGTAAAATTATATATACACCATCTTTTCGAATATATCTTCAACCCTTTCCAACACAAAATTCCAAAACACCCACAATTTTCAACTCTTTACAACAGCGAATAACCCAATTCAAAGCATGATTAATATTTCGGGGTGTATCTTAAAAATTTAGGGGTAGTTGAATCATAGCTCAGATTTAATTGCCCCATATTTCAAGGGGCACAATAGTGGGTCTGACGGCAAATGACTGTAGGCTCGTGGGGTCCAGGCCTACACAATACTGTCTCAGAAACAATTAGAAGATTTATACGATTTTACAACGAAATTTATGAATGTATTGGATTCAGTTTTGCGTGAAGTTTTGTTTTGAACTCGTTTGTGTGTTGATTAGGTAATTAAACTGGCACTTTGCAGGCGATCATTTAAACAGAACGCAGTTATTGTCAGAAAAATATTACCTAATTTATATACGTTATGTCGTATTGTATAACATAAGTTGAATGTATCGAATTAATAAGCATCTTGTCTACAAAAAAAATTCTTCCATGAATTTCTTACAACTTTAGAAAAAAAAAAAAAAAGCTAAGACTAACCTTATTACTTAACCACCCTTTTCAGGGTTATTTGGCAACAATACTACAAACCTAAAACGAGCGGCTTATTAGATATTGTGTAAGATATTTGAGGTCAAATCTTGAAAGACGAGTGCGAAAATGTAAAGATCCAAGGTCGAAGGGAATCGGGCCCAATCTATCACGATCAAATGAGCGTGTACCGTAAGAGCTTTGAACCTTTGCAAATAACGTGCTTATTCACGTAAGTACCTAGCTTAGGTAGATACTGAAAAAAGTAAAAAGGAAAGGTCCTAGAAACCTAACATAATACCTACGCCTTTAGAGGTCACAGAGACCTAAACTGTGTTCACGATTAGGTTTTGTATGAGACCGTGCAGATTTGAATGTAAATATTGTAAAGAACACAGACTAACTTGGTTTTTTGTTGGTCGAATTGAATACCACCTATCTACGTGTAAATATTGAATCTTGTGTATAAAATATATTTTTTTTATCATGAAACGATCTTAAAACGAAATCTAATATTTAATATCTGATATAAAATATTTTTATCTCACGAAGCGACGCGCGCTTTACTTGTGGTAACCAATTGTACAAACACACTGAGAATGTGTGCGTGAAGATGGGTAGCGTCAGCACATAACATTGACTTCGCCATTGTCTCGGACGGTACTGTGAGTTATCTGCGAGCTCACAGTACCAAGATGAATAAATTAAACGACGGTTTGTCGAAAAACTATGATAATTATTTCTTTAAACAATGCTACGTTTAATACATTTTATATTTTATATTGAGACCGACACTTGTCAGCAATCTGACTCGTTCAGGTTTTTAGCTATTCAAAAATAATACAAATCAAAGTTTATCTCATATTTGTGCTATCTACTTATAACGGAGTCGCGGAGGTTGCATGCTACAACCATGTAAGGTTACAGTACCGAGAGCTCCCGCGCTGACACACACATTCACAGCATGTTTGTACACTTGGGAACCACAAGTAAGGCGCGCGTCTCTTCGTGAGATAAAAATACTCTACCCGGGACTGCAAATAACAAACTATCAGCAACCCTGAAAATCAAAACCTAATTAAGCGAAAAATCAATTAAGCCAACAGGAAATTATCTAATCTCCCTAATGTTGATCATTTTGCGGTGTAGGTACCACGAATATTAATTATTAATTAAACGTGTTTAAACGGTTTTATACACAGTTCGACATCAAAACAAACAGACATGGCGGATAGCGGATAAATCGATACGCCTCGGTATTATTGGTAGCGGAAAAGCGGAAATCAGTGATTGCCGACCCGTGGCAATATCCGCTTAGTACAGCTTTTATCCGCCGCGCCTCTGTAGGCATTGGGCCTACAACTGGGTGTTCTACCCTACTATTTTATTTATAGATATTGCTCAGTAATTAGGATGGAGCTTTGCTGGCGGGTTTATTTGTGCTCATGTTTGAAATGGCGCTGTTATGAAAATATATTGCAGTGAGGTGCTTTGTGTATGATTCGCTGAATGCTTTATTAATTCATGTAGAAATCGAGAGATTATTTGATAAGTAGTATTTTGTCATCTGAGTTTTTCATATTTGTATCTATATGTCGCAGTAAGATGGTTGAAGTCGTGATATACACTGGCGTGCAATAAAATCGACCCATTCCGTGCTTTTCGATCTGAAACAATATAATTCAACAAGGTTTACTTACAATAACCTAATAATAGGTCTTTACCTATGAAATTGCCGTTTTGTATGAAAAAATTTAAACGAATTTTTTTCATGAATTTTTTATTTGTATTAATCGAAGTAATCACCCATGCAATCAATGCATCTTTGCCATCGCAGTGGCAGTTTATTGATGCCCTTCTTAAAGAAATCAGCTGGACGGGAGGCAACAAATTCTTCAAAGGCATTTTGTACTGCCTCTCGGGTATTAAATTTTTTTCCCGCCAAGAAGTTATCCAAATTCTGGAAAAAGTAGTAGTCTGTAGGCGCAAGGTCTGGTGAGTAGGGCGGATGACGGAGAGCTTCCAACCCCAGTTCTTGCAACTTGGAGACCGTCTGCTGTGCAGTATGAGGTCGCGCGTTGTCGTGCAGGAGCAGCGGAGACGAGCGATTGACCAATGCTGGTTGGAGATGCGCCAGCTTCTCCATCATTGTGTTCAGTTCTTCACAGTACACATCTGCAGTAATGCTCACCCCGTTTGGTAAGAAGCTGTGATGAATCACACCGGCGCTAGACCACCAAACAGTGACCATCACTTTTCTAGGGGTAAGTTTTCGTTTAGGGCATTGTTTAGGTGCTGAACCAGGATCCAACCAACTTGCTGAGCGCTTACGGTTATCAAACAGAATCCATTTTTCATCGCAGGTAACAATGCGGTTCAAAATTCCTTCATTTGTGTGTCTGTTGAGCAGTGCAAGGCACGTCTCGACGCGTACTTCGCGCTGGCGATCATTGAGTTCGTGGGGCACCCATTTGTCAAGCTTTTTTACCTTGCCAATTTGACGCAAATGGACCAATATTGTTTTGACGCTAACGTCGAAAGCTGCTGCTAATTCAGCCGTAGATTGTGTATCATCAGCTTCCACAATCGCCTTTAATTCGTCATTGTCGACCAAAGTCTTCGGACGACCGCGAGGTTCATTTTTCAGGTCGAAATTTCCAGAACGGAAGCGAGCAAACCAATAACAGGTGGTGCGTTGGTTTGTAGAGTTAGCTCCGTAAACGTCGTTGATGTTGCGTGCCGCTTGTGCCGCGTTGCTGCCACGACGGTACTCATATTCCATAATTACTCGAATTTTTAACGTATCCATGATGACGAAAAAGATTGAAATGCGATGAAAATGTAACACTAATCAATAAAGAAAAGACTACTTTTAGAAAAAAAAATCCATGTTTTTAAAATAAAATTAATTTGAAATTAGAATTCATAGCCAAACAAAAATTATTTTGATTTGAAATGGCCAGTACTGCAGAACGGCAATTTCATAGGTAAAGACCTAATATATTGTATACTAAAACCTTCCTAAAAGTACGTAGATTACGTTAGTTAAAGAATTATCAAAACTGATTTTTATGTTTATGAAAAAATCACGAACTTACAAACATGGGGGTTCGAATAGAGAACCTCCTTTATTTGAATTCCATTAAAAAATCAAGTTATATTTTCATTAAACGAACAGAAATAAACAAAATTAAACTATTGTCAATTTCATTGGCAAAAAAAGGTCACGCACTTTATCCGAGCAAGTCAGTAATGAGGACATCTGAAGAATCGAGTCGATCTTGTCAAGAATATTGCTTGTATCCAAATATAGTGTTTTTTTTTTTTTTCTTTTTTAAAAACGTTGCCCCACACTAGGAGTTTCTCTTGTATTGTGGGTGCTTTTACAAACATTCAAACTCACATACACGAACAGCCAGACCCGGAACAACTACTTGTAGGTCATATAGACTGTACCTTACCTACCTTTACATAATATAAATTATATTCATTAAGATTTTTGAGATATCGTCTCTCAAATTGAGAGCACGGGGTGGGCCGATTTTTTACACGCAAATGTAGTTATATCCCTAGGGATATAACTATATACCGTAATATAACTATGATACGAGCACGATCTAGTAATATAACATACACACACACACACACACAAACATATGTGTGATATACATTAATATTAAACTTACATACTTTAATAAAGAAACCTTGATGTTTTGTGAAGCCGTAAAAACCGTGCGAGGCAGGGGCGGGTCGCTAGTCTATAATAATTATGTTTTCTGTTGAAGACCAATACTTATTCCCCGTAGTTAATCGACGTTAGCCCAGTTCTTACATCGGTCCAGTCCTATCAAAACTGTAGCGGTAACCCAGTCGCCATATTTTAACACAATGTTGAAAGTTCGTAGTTAGTTCTTATTCTGCGATAACTAAGCAATAATATGTATTTAACTCTACAACCTTAAGCCACAGTTATCACTTGAGTTATTAAGTTCAGAGATCAACTGCAGTAGCTGATACCGACTCGTTTCTAAATTTCCAGTTTGACACAGAGTAGGGAACGAATGGAGTGGCAAGAAGTAGACGAACGAAGTGAAAGAAGAGTCTGCAAAAACAAAGAACATACTATAATCGTGGACAGTCATTGTTTTTTCATTGAAATGCATGCATTTTCATTGAAATGCATGCAGTGTTGCGTAAGTAGGTTATCTTTTTCACCGAATTTTCCACCAATTCAATATTTTATTTTTTATTTTTTATTGTATTTCACAAAACTGATATACAATCACAAATGCAATAAAACAGTTTCAAAAACAATATTTTTGATTGACATCTACTAGATGTGAATCTTGCATGCATATTTTATGTAAAACACTTACTATCTCAAAATAAAAATTACGTTAAACAAAACTTACAATATGTGAACTCTACCATTGATAATGAAAAAGTTTTGGGAAAGAAAAAATAAATAAAAAGAATATATAATAAAAATAAAATTATACAAACAATACTCTAAGTTTAGTCCTAACTGAGGCTACAGAACCAGCAAAGACATCTATTTCACCACGAATGGACTTGACAAGAGAAAGCATGCGGCAAATAGGTGCAAAATTACCTATATTAGTTCGACTATGAGGCAGGACGAAAGTCCTTCGGTTAATTAAGCGGCTACTACTGCGTGGAATACTGAATTTCACCTTTTCTAGAAGCTCAGGAGAATCTATTATACCATTTATTAGTTTAGACAAAAACATGAAGTCTAGAGATTTCCTACGTGCGCTTAAAGATATCATTTTATAATGACTCAGCCTAGAATTATATGAGTTCAGACTACGGCATCTGAAACGACAATTATGAACTTATTAGTTAACGGAATTATGTGAAACCTAATATTTTCAAAACTTTTAACAGTCTGATTGACTAACCGACTGACGCGACGATAAATATCATTCGTGATGTGACTCCATACATAATTTATTTATTTCCTCTTCACCTAATATCGCTGCCACACTATGCCCTTCGCGCTGCCGCGATGTTGCCCTCTCTGGCCACTCACTGCTCTATTCGCGTAATTAATCGCGACGCTCCGCACTACGTCGCTCGCCTTTCCAACACAATGGACGTAGAATCTGTGGCAGCGTGCGCGCTATGCATTTATAATACATATAGGAAATAATTTAAATGTCATAAAAAGACGTTGTCGTCGTCGTCATCCTCATGATTATGTGACTGGTCACTCGCGCTTGTATTGCCGGTCCTTTGACTTGCGCCAAAAAACTGACGAGGAGGAGCATGACGTGCGGCATGACGAGTAACGTGGCCACACTACGTCTTTGCCTCCTTTCCTCGCTACTTCCCATGCCACTCGACGAGTGTGTGGCAGCCATATAATAAAATCCTAAGCGGTCCTCGAGAGTTCTCCATTTACTCACTCCTCCAACTAGCTTTAAAGCATAAATAGTATCGAACACACGCTATCGACACAGAAGTACGGACAGACGTGTAGCTATTGAGTTATTTATTATAACCGAGCTAGATCTACTAGATAGCCGCCACCTGCCCTAGGCTGGAGTTACGCCTTGTTAGGGCGCAATTACACGCGGTGTCGAGTAGCCATTACGTTTAAAATAAACTGAGGGAAATTGCTAAGTTATAAAAATAAAAAGTTATATTTATTTTTACAAATAATAACTTTCGCACTTGGTTTTTTATCGATTTAATATATTTTATTAACACATAGTAGATCGTTAACTCGAAGGTTTATTAAAATAAAAAGTGAGTTGGAATTTATATTTATCTGTTTTTATCATTATCTGTAGAATTTTCCAGCAAAGTTTCGAGCATAATACCAAATTCATCTTTATAGCCATTGCGTCACTTATTTTTTTAATGCTTCATGAATCAAGGACAAACCATGCCATATGCCATTTGAAACAGAACACCCAATGACAAGGTCAGATTATACTGAGATTGTACGCGATTACATCACTACAAAAAAAAACATATTGTTCGAAATTCGAATTCAAATATAAATGAGCCCTTAGATCTACAAGAACGACCATGGAGACTGCCACATTTACTCTTTATATCTAAACATTAGAGTTTATTTTAGCCTGATACATCAATTTTATACATAGGTGATTGATTAAACAATTTCTCCTACAATTCAATTTAAATAAAATATGTGCGTTTAAAATTCTAATGTAACGGATAGTTTGTGAAGATAAGGTTTCAGACATATAATTTATATCTATTATACCATATATATATATTACCACCTAGAAGGTAAAAGTACGAAAGCATAAATTAAATTACTTAGAATAATTATAGGTGAAGGCGTACCAATCAGTTTTATCTTAATCACATGTTAAGATATAAAAGTAAGTGCACATTGCATTTTATATGAAAACTAAAACATTTTTACTGACACCGTCCTTTGATGTGGAACTCATAGACTTAAGAATGTGGTGATGAACTTCACACCATCACGCCTTTTGGACTACCATTAAAAAGTGTAGGTCAATCTGCCGGCCTTTGCCCTGCTATGTTGGGGTCAGCTTCCCGTCTAACCGGACTGCGTATCTGACCTCCACAATCCAGTAACTGGGTAACACGATACCCCTTGGTAAGACTAGTTTTCAGACTCGGGCTTCTGACTACCCGTAACGACTGTCAAACATCTACAAATGACAGCCGCGACCAACGGTGTAATGGATGGTCACCCATCCACGAACCGACCCCGGCTAGCGTAGCTTAACTTTCGATTTACCAGTGTGGCTGCTATCACTTAGCCACGAGGAAAGGGAAAGGACTGATACAATTATACAAACAAATGACTATCCTACTCACTAGATATCCAATGTTTTTCAGTTCTTAACACAACCAAGAGACATCTCATTTTCCTGTGCCCATACATGCTAAACAAAATATAATCACACAAAAGCGTCAAAAAAGTCGATATTCTTTCAATTTCGCATCTAATAGACCTTCTTCAAAAAGCGATTTAAAATAAAATAGACCTTAATCTCCGTACGGAGGGATCGGGCATTACATGTTAAGTATTATGCGATAGGGTACGAAGGTCCAACTTATTAATATTGCCTCCCTTGAATAGAAATGTCGGGATCATTATTGAGGGTTGTGTACGGGGCGTCTTGTTGGGATGTTCACATTGGGGGGTTAAGATTTTATAGCTCATTTGGTGTAAAATAATATAGACTAAGTAGCATTTGGATAAAATTGCGTAGTTATTATAATAAATTAATACAATCTTAATGTAGCTGTTAACATTGCCATCCAACAACGTCAAAGTCAAATCATTTATTTCAAATAGGCACATAAAAGGCACTTTTGAACGTCAACATTTACAAAAAAATTGAATTGATTCTAGTTGCCCCTTCCAAAACGTAATTTCTTATGGAGAAGAATGGGCAAGAAACTCCACCGTTACTCTTTTAAAATGTTTTACAATATTATGTAGGTTCACATTAATTATATAATTATATGTGAAGACGATGCACCTAGAATAAAATTACTATACCACAATAGGTAAAAAGAATTAAATATAATGCAAAGACAGATAAATTAATAAGAATTATTTAATTTTAAAAGAGACTGACCTCTGAGTTTGTTTCGGCCTTTCTTCTCAGAGTAGTCAGATAGGAAACGCCGACCTCATCTAGTTTAAAAAACATGATTGACGTGTAAAAGTGTTTGTACAAACCTACTTACAGAAATAAAATAATTTATCACTTATCATTTATCAATTATGTGATAGATACATGGTGCGTGACGTGACGTGACGTGACGTTTATTTCTTGACATTAGCACGTCACATCATGTGGCAAACATGTCTGTACCTAATAATGTTGTTACCATCCTATATGCATGTCTTTTCTTGTATGTATGACACATGTTTAAGCAAATAAATATTATCTTATCTTATCTAATGCCTTTTGGACACTTTTTCCATTGACAGCGATGCGGACGAATTTTTTGATGGCCAATGAGCTTGCCCTTTTTTAAACAAGGTCAAATTAAATTATGTAGCGAAATTCCTTAGACGTGATGGGTATCTTATATATCAGTAATTATTTTCAGCACAGTTCATTCATATCATATTTAGTTAGGTAATTTATGTACTACATATCAGATTTTACACACATTTTGCCGACGTTTCGACCTTCTTCTTCTTCTTAGCGTTTCGATGGTAATATGGACTCGGCCCAGAATTCGGCGACGTGGTTAGCGCCATCATAGCGTCCATCAATTCCTGTAACATGCTGGACATGATATTAAGTATCCGATTGTTTGTGGAACAGCTCCACATTTACAGTCCAAGCCGGAGTAGTCTATGAATCTCCACCTGACCAGATTTTTCTTGCTTCGGGTAACTTGGGTCTAGAGTCTGTTTAAAGACTTCCAGGTTACTTCGAGCTTCTTATACATAACAATATTAAGCTACAATACACTATCCATTTTCTATTACAATAACAACTCACACATGCTGGGTAGGAGCCACAGTTTCTCTTTGATGCTCATATTACAATTACACAAACAGATTGTAGTAAATGAAGCTTGTTTAGCACCATCTGATCAGCAGCTGTCTGGTCTTTAATTATTATAATTAAATCAGCGTGGCATTAAAATGTTTGGGATGAATCATAAGAGATTATAGCACGGATTGTATATAAGTTTTAATACTGATTTGAAAATTATATGAGTGTTATCATTTGGCTGGTGAGTGTGCGGTTCTAGGATTGGTATATTATAGTTTTTTGTAGAATATTATTAACGTAAAAATAACAGCAATGGAGTCATTGGCTAAAAGCTTCCGATAATATTTATTATTACATATTTCCAGTCGCCAAACGACCTCTAGTCTCTCTCAAGACATACAAATTGTTTTGGTAGTGTGCTGGTTTAACATAACAATCATAGAAGGAGATAGAGAGATTTATTTTAGATTTGCACTAGCTGCTGCCCGCGGCTTCGCTCGCGTGGATGTCGGTAATTATCTAACGGGACCGTGCTGCCGGTACAAAAAGTAGCTTATGTTACTCCTTATAACATCAGCTATATGCCAGTGAAAGTCCCGTCAAAATCGGTCCAGCTGTTTTGGAGATTACCCGGAACAAACAGACAGACAGACAAAAAATAAAAAATGGTATTTTGTTATAAGTCCCGTATATACTTTCTTATGCACTTAGTAAAAAGCTGTTATTTTAACATTACAAATAGACACTTCAATGTAGTATAGAGTATAGATTATTGCATTAGTTTCTAACCAAGAAAATAGTAAGGTTCCTTGTGATTGCATTGGTTACTGCAACTTATTTATATAATACTAGCTACGCCCCGCGGTTTCACCCGCAGAAATCTCGATCCCGTGGGAATATCGAGATAAAAAGTATCCTATGTCCTAATCCAGGTCATAGTCTACCCATGTGCCAAATTTTATCCAAATCCGTTCAGCAGTTTTAGCGTGATTGAGTAACAAACATCCAAACATCCACACTTTCACATTTATAATATTAGTAGGATCTACTTTCTCAGTAGCAGCCCGGAATCTGGATGTGTGCCCGGTTGATGGCAATAGGCTCCACCCTGTTACTTAAGACTTCAATATAACTAGCGAAATGTGGGTGTACTATAGGTACACCTCTGCCTAACCCTTCGGGGAAAACACGCGTCATTTTGTGTTATCTATTTTTACTGTAGGTTTTTTTTTATATACTGTGTTGAAAAACACAAATTATTTACTGAACTAGTACCCACAATCCGAACAACATCAACTAAAGTCACGTTACAAATCCGAGTGTGAAAGCGAACGGAGGCAGGAGCCCTTCAATTTGTGATCGATGAGTACATCGCTCTTGCGTCTCGTAGGACCGCCCAATACTCGCGTGTTACTGGGGTCAGCAGAGTTGTACGCCTATCTGACAATATACGTAGGTAGGTGTGAGATTTATTATAGACAGTTGCAGCTAAGGTAGACACAATAAGTTGTTGTATGTTGAATGTAAAAATTAAGTAAGTGAAATTCTGATTTCAATGAAGAGTTATTTTGAAAAGATTAATCAACTTCATAATGATTTCAATCAGTAAAAAGCTGACTAGTCAAGTCGCAAATTCAACAAGTTTCGATCTTTGAAGTTAAAGGTACAAAATACTCAGATTCGTAAGTACCTAAGGTACGTGTACACCAAAGATCCATCATACATTTTACTATAAATACTAGGACAGAACCTGACTCCTCACACCTTGCAAACCTCATTAAAAAATGTCTAAAAGCAACCAGTCACTAATACTTACTAAATAAGGATACAAATCATAAACGTAAACACACACCTAGCCTTTTCCAGTACTTTTTCGTCCTAAAAAGATCCTTAACTATTCCTGGCTGCATCTAATACCTGCTTATTAACATGAAGCGACGGTTTGAAGTCTAGGTAGATAATAGACGTGCTAGAAATACTGACCACCTGTCTGTGAGGCTCAGTGTTACAAGCAAATCGATAGTTGCCAATTTAAATACTAGTTTAGTTGACACAATAGACTGATATCAGTTGATATTAATGAAATAAATTAAAGAAAGAAGAAACATTTATTTAGCACAGACTACAAAGCACACAACACAACATTTACAAGTAAAAAATAAAAATAATACAAATAAAAAGCGTAAAGTGCGGTGTGAGAAATTAGCTGGAAAGTGTGCCTCGCGGCTGCGTCAAATAGGTCCGGTTCAGCAAAAATGCTGTTTTAGAGATAGAAATCTATGCAATAGTTTTTTGAAGAAGTGAGAGAGTGTTGAGGGTGTCATGGCTAATTAATAACAGCCGCACGGGTGGATCGAATGTGTAGCTACGGTGGTCGCGGTCGGTTCGTGGATGGGTGACCATACATTACACATCGAGAACCATCCGTGCCTCGAAAAACACGCTAAGCCTTACGCTGCAGTGTCTGAGACTCACTGACACGCCGGTGTATGTAAATAAATTAATAAAAATAATATTCAAAAATGTAAGGTATAACGTTAAATACAGTTTTACTTAAATTTATGTCAAGTTCAACTATATTTTGTGCCTGAACTAGGTAATCCTGTGTTTCAGGCGATTGCAGGTAACATTAATTGATTAAATAATCAAATATCATATTAATCTTATTGGTAAATAAATGCAAAAACGTATATGAAATTATAGTATCTTAACTTAACTAACTAATTAAAAAATTACAATAATACAAACAATATTTACTTTAGCACTAGTAATAACTTCTCTGTATCTTCATAGGACATTGTTTGAAGAGTTGACACTACATAAGGCCTTAATCGACCACCTGAGACCTGTAGATTAAGATCAGCTGATATTCTAAGCTTAGGTGCTTACACACTTATACCTGCCTCGTATGGAATAATAGCGTGATGCTTAACTTTCAGTATGCGATATTTAAATAAAGCAACTTGATGTTATCTCAACAAATAGGGCTGGTGTGCGTTAGAAATAGGTCTGTACTACATTTGAAGGTCAGTCAGAATGCAGAAAAACGGTAGAGATTGAACGAAGGTATTTCTAAAGCAACAACAACTATATTGGCGTTACGCTTTTCCTTGTTTTTTTATCCTAATCATAGTCAAATCAAGTCATGGGTTTACTAACACATAAAATAAAGGTTTCTTTGGTACACGAAGTTACAGTAGAATACTGACTCCTGGGACACAGGATTCCCCTAGTTTAGGAGGCAGGGGTTTTCACTATTTGTGCAGCCTTTTTCCAAAATCCAATGTACCTGTGTTAAATGTATTTTGTGTCAATAAACAATTATTTTTTGTTTTTACCATTTCAACTTTTATTAGTTATTTTTGTTTTCAGGGCAGAGTTTTTAAAATGATGAATAATCCATGATACTGATTTTGTCATCAGCTGTTTTGTATCGCTCTTACAATTAACCAATAGTTTATCAACTGAACCCACTAGTAAGATGTTTAATAAATTTACTACTAACTAGGTATTCTTATTATAAAGCATTCACATCAAATGATAAAGTTAAGTCATGTATCTCATCAGCCATAATAAGTAGACAGTTGAAATTTTCAGTGTGTATTTCTATTTATAAAAATAAAATATAGTTCAAAATTACAGGGGGTCTCCATACAAGATACGTGTTTTTTTCGGCATTTTTTTGTGTTGTGGTACGGAACCCTTCATGTGCGAATCCGTCTCGCACTTGGCCGGTTTTTTTTGAGTTAGATGACTACATAACAATGTACGGAAATAGGGAACGGTCTCCTAGGTTTATTTACATTTACCTGATGCTCATGTTTTGCAAAGAAAAAACTAAGTACATTTCACAGTTGGCTACTTTTTATAGCCTTTTAATGGCCCGCATAAAATGTGATATTATCTCAAGTCACATTGGACGGAGTATCTATCTGCTTAGCCAATCATCGTGAGGCTAGATAATTGTAGACTTTGTAGGTACAAACTCAGGTAAGACTTGACGGGGAAGAAAAACGGCTTCATCTATACTGATCCCTAGTCCCAATTCGCCCGGTCCGTACATATGGAGAGCTACAAGGCGCGGGCGAGTTGGGACTAGGGATCAGTATGGACGAAGCCGAAAAAACAAGGAAATATAAAAAGATAATTATGTAGAATAAAAGCTAGGCATGTATTGAAGTGTTTAATATCTTAAAGTGGAGTAATTTATTATGTCTTGAGATTTCTCTTGTAATAGTGTCTATGAAGTTGATTATTTTTCATGGGTTGTATCAATCAATTATTATGGAAATAACTACCAGAAATCATGTGGATTGATAAACTATGGATGCACTTGTGTTAACGGTTTTGAACTAGTGGTCGCCAGCACTGCCGTAGAGGGTCCTAGGTGGTCGCGGATTATTCGAAAGAGTTATCGTAGCCCTGGCGCACAGGCAACTGAAGGAAGACGGGTGGTTTTAGTCAGTAAGAGTCTGACACGCCCTGCCGCTCCGCCGAGAGCGGGAGAGGTCATTTGATGATATACCACGCAAAAAAAAAAGAGGATCCTAGGTATAATATCCCTGAATCAGCAAAGAAATAATATTGATTTATTCGTGGATTCAGGCATTTTGGAATAAAGGCGTGGTATTATATTTTAGACATCGCTTTTAGTTATCACCAACATTATGTGACAACTCATTCAGATGTACCTAATTCGTAAGGGTGGTCAATGGAGGCTACCGTTTTTGTGCTCACCGGTTGGCGCCACTGTCGAGTAAGGTCCTGTTGCAGTACTTTTATTTGATGTTTTGGATATGTTTAAGTACCGTTATATTCATAGTATGTTTATTTTATTACATTTTAAAACTTCAATTGAATATTTAGATTATAATGTTCTTAAAATTGGCAAGCATGAAGCAGACAAATCTTATTCTTCCTTCAAGTGCTACCAAATTAGATCCTAACATTTTACATAAAATCTTAAGCCATCATTAATCAAGAATGGCACAACCATTACAGCTATTATGAATCATTCATTAAAATCCGTGATAAAAAATCCCGCAAACAGTGAACGTTCAAATGATAAATGATTTTATTTCTGTAAGTAGGTTTGTACAAACACGTTTACACGTCAATCATATTTTAAAACTAGATGCGCTCGGCAGCATATATTATGACATCTAGCTAGACACCTTACTCTACACTAGCGCTTCTAGCGGCGAACTCAAGCGCGATATCATTGGTAAAGCCAACAAGCAATATTTTCGCAGTAGCAAGTAGCAGTAGTAACGACTTCCATAATACTTATAATATTAACGAAACAACAATATTAACTGTTTTTTTTTTTTTTGTAGGTACAGAGCCAAGTCCACGTGTTGGCGGTAGTTGCCGAGGGCCAAATCTGTCACTATTACATAAGCAACGCGGACGGCATGCAAGCGAGATGTGGCCAGGCACACGAGTGGAAGAACAGAGAAGAATTTATTAATGTTGCCCTATTGTGCTACAGTTGCTATGTTCCAAAGCAATCGACATTGCCAAGCAAAAAAAGAAACCCTACACTGATATCTACTATTAAATATTGTAATACTAGCTGTGCCCCGCGGTTTCACCCGCAGAAATCTCGATCCCGTGGGAATATCGGGATAAAAAGTATCTTATGTCCTAATCCAGGTCATAGTCTACCCATGTGCCAAATTTTATCCAAATCCGTTCAGCTGTTTTAGCGTGATTGAGTAACAAACATCCACACTTTCACATTTATAATATTATATAAATATATAATATAATATAATATATATATATAATATATATATATATATATATATATATATATATATTATATAATATTATATATTATATATATATATATATTAAGTAGGATATTCACATTTATAATATTATATCGGGATAAAAAGTATTGTATGTCCTAATCCACGTCATAGTCTACCCATGTGCCAAATTTTATCTAAATCCGTTCAGCCGTTTTAGCGTGGTTGAGTAACAAACATCCAAACATCCACACTTTCACATTTATAATATTATTATATATATAGTAGGATAGTATGATTGTCGTTTACTTGATTAGGCACTGACAAAAACTAACATAGCCAACAACAACGAATTAATGCTTAAGTATAAGTATGTGAGACATGAGGGGCCCTTGTTTCCATATTTCACGGACTGCATTAAACGAGACTTCAATTTTATTATAGCTACAAAACGTAGTTACATACATTACATTTAAGAACATTCTCAACCGATGACACCCATTTCCAAGTATGACTCACGCATCAAATCTCATCTCCATATCCAAAAATATCACCTAACTAATTAGTCGTAGTACTACGCCCCGCGTACCGCGTACCGCGTAGTAGAGTGTACAATGCGCACACGCTCGGTTTACCTAAACTGATCGTGACTCACCGGGATGCGTCAGCGCAACGAAATAAACACCATGTATCATGTAGGGTTGCCTGTTCATAATCATGCATCATGGATGTCCGTTATTTTAATTTTATTACTAGTGTTATATTTCTATTTCATATAGAAACATGCCCATCACAATTCCAATGTCGCCTCCTTATAGGTGACATTGGAATTGTGATGGACATGTTTCTGTGATAGGAGCTAACATTTGAGAATAGCTTCTGCTGTGTAAATGTATGCCAATCAGCATGGTTTTCAGTGGGGCTCACTGCCCTGGGCCGGCAGTCTCGACATAAGATAGCGACAAAAATCTGTCGCTAAGTCGTATTGATGTCAAATTCCTTTAATAGATTTTCAACTTTATTTCCAAAGTATAAGGTTGAAAATCTATTAAAGAAATTTGACAACGAATGGACTTAACGACAGATTTTTGTCGCTATCTAATGTCGAGACTGCAGGGCCTGGGTGTGCTTGAGTTGACCTCCTCTAGTGTCGTCACACCCGTCGTGGATCTTTTATTTAAATGCACCCCAATTTTTTACTAACTTTTAATCACATCACCCTTTTTGTGAAATTAGTGTTTAAGTCCACTTATTCTGATTTTACCAGTGAAAGTTACTTATCGTTTACTATATCGATGGTTATGTTCTGTTACTCTTGCGACTAATAAAAGTTGGTGACCCGACCTTTTCGTTTTGGTCTTTTTAACGGTGCATTACCCCCAAAAAATTTGGGTGGATATTATTTATTGGGTTTTATTAAAGTTTTTGTATACTAACCTTTGGATGGATAGTCCCAAAATAAATAATTTTTAATTTTGAATTTGAATTACTAGATAGCAAAGTTCCACAAAAAAAAATAACTCATGTTTCATATTCTTATCAAAGTTTAAAAACTTCTTGTAAAGTTAGTCATTTACAAAAACCATGAAAACAACTTCTATCAGGCAACCCTAAAATATGTCACGCACTGTCACTCGCGTCACTCGACATCTATGTTCTGAAGCCGAATATTTTCCTACCTCGTCACCTCTAGATTTCAACAAACTTCCTTAACTCATACAAGGAAAATCCACCTTTAAATCTTCCACATAGAGTCCATAAGAACTACTCCTGAAATCTTTGCAATACTTACCTAACGTTCGGAAAACAAAATTCAAAATGCGGTTGCCATAAACAATTTTACTTCTAAAACGTTGAGATTTACAAAATTTCGGCCAGTAATATAAAGTTGGCCACTCATAAGTTATTAGGCTACATATTTTATAGTGATGCATCGATTTTGAGCCGTCAGCTTTGAATAGGACATTTTAAATTGAAAGAGTAGACATTTCTTTTTATAATCCAAGCGTGATATATTGTAGTGTGACACAATGCTTTTGTTCCTTTGTATGAGGTTCATACATTTTTGTATGGATTTTGAGGAGAAGAAGTATTTTGCAACGTTGATCTTTACGAATACAGTGGTGGCATGGGACATCTAAGGGTGAATTTCACCATAAGTGTTATTTTGATACGATATGCAAAACTAATGTCAGAAAAATATAGAGTGCGAAAATAAATTTATAAGCAAATCGCGCAATAAAATAACTTTTTGTAGTTTTATTAAAATAATGGGCTAACATTATTACTTCAAATAGATGTCTAGTTTAGATGCACCTGACACTAATAGGGCACATAATGGCTTTGAAGCCTTTAATAAAAATTTCAAATCGAAATATAATAGTTTAAGTCGAAAAAATCTTATTTCATAAAGAAATTGCGAAATAATAATAAAATTGGATTCCTTTGAAGTACTTATGTATTACAAGAAGGCAGACGTTCGCACTTCGTCAGAAAATTATGACAGTTGCATTCAAGCCCATACCTAATAGTAGGGCTGTCACATCTTATCAACACATGTGTACCCAAATTATTCAGAAATAAACCTTTCGTACAAAAAGAATGTTCGAACAAATTGTCGGTCAATATCACTTTTAGGCCATTACGGTTGAGGAACCACTTAAAAACCAACAAAACTCGAATGAAACGCTCGAAAAAACATTATTAACATCAAATCTGATCTCGTTATCGACCAAAACGTGGTTGCTGACACGGAACCACGAACCGCGTAGCAACCAAACGATACACGAACAAAACAGTGTAATCTGCATTTCAACTATTTCCTAACATTACGTATACACAATTAAATGTTTCCAGCATTTTGAATAAAAACAATCGGATGTGGGCATCTCATTTTGAAAAAATGCCAACCCTGTTTCTCACTTCATACATACCTTCAATTTCAATACCACTCCTATAACCTTCAGTATAAAGTTTAATTTTCTATGTCCATGCTTTCAGGGATGGCAAATAAAGTTGGTTCTTATATTTATGTAGATCATTTGACACGCGTCGACAAGCGAGCGTGCGCGCAGGGTTAGCGACCTCCGAATCTATGACCTCAGTATTGTAATGTGCAAGTATTTATGAGTTAATGGCTTAATGATTTAATGATAGGACAATGTTAATTTGTAAGTTCGGTTTTGTATTTGTCATCATCATCAGTGATTGCAATCTGACTAATTGTTTCGTTTTTTAGTTGTAGTTTTATAACCGCTCTAGGAGATGTTCTATGCAAATGTGGGATGTAATGAAGTTGTTACTTAACTAATAAACAATTTAATTATAACCACAAACGTACCGTGAAATATGCCAACTTTGCCAATCAAAGTATCTTTGCCCTAAAAGCAATTTATGAGGAAATCTTGCGGATTTGCTTATAAATTGCTTTAGGTATATATACCAACCAATATGCCGACTTTGCCAATCAAGGTATCTTTGCCCTAAAGGCAATCTATAAGCAAAACAGCGGATTTGCCTATAATTACTTTTAGGGCAATGATTCCTTGATTGGCAAAGTTGGCATATTTCACAGTACCTATTATTAAGCGCAACATGGATTTATTCGTAGAAATTTGTCTTTTAATTAGAGTCATGCTTGTTAAGTAGCTAATTAGGTACACCCAGATGGCTTATTCAGCTCATCCTTCTTATTAACCTTCATTTATATAAATAATTGACATACATTGATACAACAACCGATAGTTCCACTGCTGAACAAGAGGCTTCCAAAAACCACTACACTGAACGGTAAACAGAAAATATTGCCATAATTACCATGAAAATATGCGGAACAAAGGTTTCCAGCATAAACACACCGGTACCTACTAAATAAAACCAAAAATAAATCACGTGACTTAACAAAAAAGTTGTTCAATAAATTCTTCCTATCTCCTATCTCTGCTTGCCCCAATACCTCCAGCGTGAAGTTATGTTCATGATTATCTCGTAATTAGCGCCACAGAGTACAGAACATCTCGTATACACCTCAAATCTTAATTAACAAGATGTAAGCAAGCGTAATAACTTGGTAATATTAGTGCACTAATTTACGTCATAACACATTATAACTTTGTTAAAGTCATCAACAGTTAGTGATGACATTACGATTGTTAAACAAAGCCGGTAATTAGGTAAATATTAGGCTGGGTGCACGTGAGCGACTTAATTTCTATGGACGGCGACTTAATTGTATAATGTGTACTGATTTGATTCGAGGGGCAATTTTCAGACGGGTTCAGCATATTGTTTTGTTAACCATAAGCTGAACGTAATGGTTAATATCTGCTAATAGCTTGAATGATAATTTAGGTTCAACAACTTCTTTGATTACTTTTCTATGCAATTTTTAGCAGTCATAGACTAATGGTACATACTGATTGTGTGAATTTCTACCTAATACTATACAGCACCTTAATTGCGTAACTCACTATCATATACAATGTGAATCATTTTGAAGCCTATTGCTAATCCATTGCTTCATAATGTTCGAAAATTTGTCTGCTCAACAACGTAAATAACGCAATGAATGTTGTTGAACTGTCAAAATGAAACCCATTCCTACTGTTAGTGTGTTACGTAATTACCCCGCTGGTATCTGCTCTAAAAAACTTGCTTCCAGCGCTATGTTTACCGTTTCACTCTGAAATTTCTAAACCAATTACCGAAAAAATACTATTATGATTACCATCTTACTACACTAGCTAAACTACATTCGTGCATGTAAACATAACAAAATCATTTTGTCCTAGGATAAGGATCACACCTACAAAGCATCAAATGGGTAATTCTTATATTTTATGAATATTCCCATTATCGATCCACAAAAATAAGACCAATTTTCCAAGATTTTAGAAATAAAATGACATGAAATGAAATGAAATTCATTTGCAAGAATTGTAGTACATACAGATGGTCGGGTTTTTTTAAACAGTTTCTAAAACAATTCGCTAGAACTAGCATGCAAAATGATTGTTACATACTTAAATAAATGAAGCTAATAAAATTGGTACATAAATCATACCTAGTTATTTAATTTAAAATGTCAAGTATTTGTTAAATTATGATAGTAAGATGTCAATTTCAGTGTAAACCTTTGTCGTCTAAATACTCACTGACAGAATAGAATGATTTTTCTATAAGCCATTTGAATAACGCCGCTTTAAATCGATTGCTTGGTATTGTATTATTCGTGAACGAAGATGGCAACAGCGCAAAATGAACTAGGGATTCCCTCACATTGTCATCGAGTATCGTAACAAACAACTGTTAGCTAGCAACCAATAAGAAAGTGATGGATATTTTATTTTGTAAGTTTAATCTTCTGATGTGTACACACAATGTGAGCCATTCATTAAAGGAGTTTGTTTTAGTACCGCGTTAGTTATTGTTTTTTGCCGGTCGCAGTGTTGATGTTAATTCGATAAAATATTAAAACACCAAAAGTTAAAGAGTGATTTGAGAGTGTTTTTTAACCTACAGACGGCCAAATAAACGAATTGAGTACTTATTGTTTTTTTTTACCACTTTATACTTAAGGACCCCTCAATAAAATGTGCTACGGGCACCGAGCTTGCTTAATCCGGCAATGATCCCCACGCTCCTGTGCCAGCTTCATCCAGGTTCTACCCGCGATGGTAACAGTGTCTGCCCATCTCGCCACCGACGACCCGAGTCTTCGTCTTCCAGTCCTACTGGCGTACAACTGTCAAATTACAAGTACAAGATAGTCAGAGACGGGTACAGTCACCTAAAGAGATAAGTAACCAGGGACGTCAATATACTTGAAGTTTAGTAAGAAACTGATGGATGTTTTTAAATGTAATTTAATTTGATAAATGAACTGTTTGTTTTCCATTAATTAAATTAAATTTTATTCAAAAATATCCATCGGTTTCTTACTAAACTTGAACTATATCCGACGACCCTGGTTACTTAACACATTTGGTGACCGTAACATATCGAAGTCAAAACATGAGCTAAGTAACGTTTGTAGATCTCAGCCTAAACCCTGACAAAACCTAAACAAGAAATGTCTCACCTAGAATTATGTAATTAAGTTGACAACTAGGTTTAAGTTAGCTTCAAGTAATGCTAAGTACGTGGCGGGCTATTATCATTGTTGTTCGGTCAACGGGCTACATCTGTCTGGCTAACTGACACTGTGGTCAATTTGTCAGGCAATTTTTAGAATGGGAGTTAAAGAAATAGAGTCATTAAAAATAAGAGAAATGTGGAGCTAGACAAGTTATACCAATCATTTTTTTTGTTATCTTATCGTTGGTAACTAGTCTTCTGCGCCCTACTTGCATCCATTGCTTCATATGTTCGAAAAGTTTGTCTACTCAACAACGTAAATAACGCAATAAATGTTGTTGAACTGTCAAAATGAAAGCTATTTCTACTGTTAGTGTGTTTCGCAATTACCCTACTGTTTAGGATAGCTGTGCTTCGATTATCCTAACTATCCTAATCCTAATCCTAACTTCCTAACTAATATTATAAATGCGAAAGTAAGTTTGTTTATTTGTTTGTTACCTTTTCACGCCTAAACCACTGAACCGATCATCCTGAAATTTTGCATATACGTTGTCAGGGGTGCAGCAACGGACATAGGGTACCTTTCATCCCGCAACAAAGTACTGTTCCCGAGGAAAACAACAATAACCTCCGTGTGATAATAGATGGCGCCACGTGTCTTTCGAATCATGATTGAATTATAACCCGAATTGATAGTCAAAGTCTAAATTAACGCGAGCGAAGCCGCGGGCAAAAGCTAGTTGGGAATAATGTCTCATGTCAAAATCATCGTTTGCATGAATCTGCCTGTTTAGAAAGGTTTGGACATACACGCACACTTACCTTAATTAATTAAAAGTCTCTTGGACTTGGAAATATTACAGAAACTGAAAAATTAAATTCAAGAGGCATCAACGTAATCTCATTTCTGAAACTAAAACACAATACTCAATACTCAATTCTTTATTGCATTCCATATGTATTACATAGATGGTCTAACAAAGTAAAATATCAATATGGACCCTGTCGGGCGCAGCAACATTAGAAGAGAGGAAGAGCGCTAAGCAGCAATTCAAGCAATTCAATATTATAAAAATTTATTAGATGAGTTTAATTGGTTTAATACTGTCTTGACTTATCCAGTTGCGATTAAATTATTACCAGCCGTTAAGAACTACTACCCAAAAAATACAATCTGTGATTTACAATCAGCTATCTACAGCTATCTATAACTTAATAACGATCTGTTCTCACATAAACAGATGTAACAAACAGGAAATTGTTTCTTAAAACGTGATCAGAAACTGCTCATCAACATCGGATGTGCTATAATAAAGATAACTGATCGGAATTTTGATCATACAATATTGTGGGGAAGCTAGTAAGGGAGAGCTTACTAATGTGTTATTTTTAAGGGTTTATAACACTTGACTGTACCCATAATGCATATTATCACACCTATATTCCCCGAAGGGTTAGGCAGAGGTGTACCTATGTACACCCACGTTTCGCTAGTTATATTTAAGTCCCATGTAATAGGGGTCCATCAAAAGGCCAAATCAAAAGTCCATCAAGACCCTGATTTAAAAAAAAACCAGATAATAATATGGTGCATCGTCAATAAACGTTTTGTATGTGGGTCAAATTATAATTGTGAAATAAATAAATGCAGTTATGTACTAGCGCTCGCGTTTTATTTACATGACCCACAACACCCAACAAACACGTACGCAGTGGGTACACTTACAAACCCATCTTAGAAATCTTGAAACTATATTCTGTATTCAGTAGTTTGATTATGCGTGGCCTGTTAGTAAGACAATCAGTAATTCTCGAATCTGCTTGATCCAGAAAATAAAAGGACCAATGGAGTAATTTCGTAATACACATACAATGACAATCTATGGCTATGCCTTTCAGTTTGACAGCTCAGCTACGTTCATTGCAATAATTACGTTGTTGAGGAGACGAATATTTCAAACATATGAAGTAATGTATTAGGAGTTTAATTCAAAACCCTCGAATTTGAAAGACAGTGTGTTACACAATTAGGGTGTCGTTTCTGTTCTCGATGAACATTAATGCAACCAATAACAAATGTAGTTCGATAAAAGTGATACTTAACTTTTAAAAGAATGCACCCATTGTCGTATGGACACCATTAAATAGCCTCTATTTGGTATTTTAAAATATTTGGTATTCGGGCCGTTACTGCCGCTTAATACAACTCCGCCCTTTAGAAGTTTATTAAAAGGAAATTACGATCCGATGCGAGTAGTAACTGCTTCGGTGAAAGTGCGAAATGTAACCGTCAATTTCAGAACAGTTTTTGCTACAGTTAATTGGCAATTTTTCAAGGCGATAACTTTCGTAGTGGCAGCACTTCGTAGTGTGATCGTTCCTTGTGAAGTGGTGCGTTTGGGAAAGTATCTTCTACTAGAGTACCCATTAGTCCTCCAGACCGGATTTCGGGCATGGCGGCCATTCTCAGCAGAGACTAGACATCAACGCGGGAGATATTATAGTGCACAAGTGTGTGCGCAACCACAAGTGCACTCTCTCTTTTGTCACTCTCAGAATCCGACGGGACGGCAATCCGACACGTCTGGAGTGAGTTCAGGTGCAAGACCAGCGTCTTAACGTGCTTTCCGAGGCAAGGGGCTATTCCACCTTCGTCTTCCAAACTCCGGGCTGTTACTGAGAAATTCCTTAAGGAAAAATCAATCAAACTTTGCCCGACCTACCACTATAGAATTTACTACGCCTATGGCCAAGCAATCCAGAAGCATTACTGTACCTATGCGTTGGAGAAATTACAAGCACATGCGCAATAGATTCGCAGGAATAACTTTGCTCATCGCGAACCTGCTGTGGTTTGGACATCAAGTTCAAGGGTTCCCCCAACTCGTTTTTTTTTTCTGTTTGTGTGTTTTTTCTTTACGTCATGTTTCTTTCTGTTTTACTGATTGTAATAAGACTAATCTTGAAATTTTTCATTACCATATACCTGTGTGATAATCTAAACCGATGAATGTATATTTTTATATCGGGACAGTCAAATGATTTATTTTGTTTACTAATGCAGCAGCTGACGACAGTTGCTCTCTACAGAATTGCTAATATTAAATTTTCTTCTCATAATACGTATATAATTTACATAAAACACAAGCTATGCCTGCGGTTTTGCCTATAGCTACTGTTAAAAGTTCATACCTTAAAGTTTTATGACTAAGAATACTTGGTATTTTTTATCCTGTACAGAAATGCCCTGAGGAAGTGAAGTGTGCATGTTTAAGCTATTTATGAGTAACTTTACTACTTTAACTTTGTAAGACTAGGCAAAATGTTTGTAGCGGTATCTACATCGCCACATGCAAGCTATACGTCACACTGACGTCACGCAAAAATCCTGCATCGCACAAGCAAAGTTTGCCGCGCAACCAGCATATATACACCGTCCCGACATCAAAACGTCGGGCCGTTGCCCACCAGATACGACACCCGTCTGGTCGGAGGATCCTCCCTTTCCCATGGAGGTATGAGTGAACTTTACACCCTGTTCCTCATACCTCTATATGTTCAAAAAAATAATGCAGGAGTACCTACATGGTGCTCTAAAATAAGTTTATATTATTCTAAACATAGTCATTTTGTAGACTGCAATAATAAATGACAAAAATAAAATATTGCTGAACGTTTAAAGGTTCTCGGTTATCCCAGTGTCTTACTTAATGATTTACAGATATTAGCAAATTAATTTGGGGTCTTTAATTTTATAAAAAGGAAAGTTTTTATTGCTAGTATTCTCGGATAGAAAATCATTTATTACCCAAGTCAGCATTAGACCATAAAAATAAGTAATTGGTCTTATGATTAGGTAGGACTACTGACCAGTACAATTCACCCTGGCTAATGAGCAGCTGGTACTCACTTAATAACTAGGAAATAAACACTAAACGAACACATGTCAAAGATGTGCAATAACTACACTAAACTTCAAAACTATCTAACAATTGCTGCCACTTACATTTTTTTAATCCACTCATACAACTCCATACATTTATCTAAAGTCAAAATTCGCAACCCTTAACTTTCAGTTCAAAAATTCAAAACTTCCATTCATATTTTTCAACGGGATCATTCAACTATGAATTGACAATGTCATACAAACTTCAAAATCAGCTGTTTAATGCCAGATGCAGAAACCGTTAAATTACTATACTAGCATCTTGCTCATTCAGAAAATTCGAATTTTAAAATTTCGTGAATGCCCTGCCGTTGGTCGGCGGCTGCGTGCGCAGGCGATTACGCATCGTAGGTGAGGGTGGTGTGGGGTGAAATAGAAACGTTAAATTGGAAATTATGTATTGTTTGAAAAGAATATAAACGGCTTTTAATATTGAAAAAGTATTATGAAAAAAGGAATGCTATTTTCTTAAGGCAAAAACGTCTATTGAAAACAACTATGAAGAATTTAAAAACGAAGGTCTTAAAGATAAAACTTTAACCTAAAGTGAATGCATTTATTACGCTTAGCTAAGTTTTTATTTTCTTGTGAGTGATTTACGACAAAATAATCGTGTTAGTCATGGGGTGTAAAAATAACAAGACAGTGAATCAGCCTTTAACGCCAGGTCGCTCGTAACATGACTATTAATTTCAGGTATTCATTTTTAAAATAAGTGTACCAAATGCACTTAGAACTTTTTATTATTTTTAATTTTATACAACTTTAATAACGCAGTGAGACTTTACAATCAACTACACACATACATAGACTCACGCCTTCTTCCCATGGGAGTAAGCAGAAAGTACAGAACGCCACCTGCTACGATCCTTACATACTCCTTTAATCCTTACGTACTTCCATACAATCATCTAGTCATCTAATAAAACAATATTACATGTTTACAACGACTTTACAATAAGCAAAAAACAATTCAAACAAGCGCAAAATAAAAAAAAACTTAATTACAAAAAAAAAAATACACGCTATATAATGTAATATTTCCATAACACAAAACTCTAATAAACAAACCCGATTCCATCTAAGACAGAACCAATATAATTTAATTACAGACTTATAAACAGTAAAAAGAAATGGCCACCGTAGCCAACTACGCCGCGCCTCCTCATCTCTACTCACACACATACAAATTGCACTTGTCAATCGACGCGCGCGCACCTGGAGCAGGTGGTGGCTTATATCAGCTGTGAGACCGGCTTGTGCCAAACTACTATACCGCGTATTTGTGTGCAAAGTCGGTTAAATGACCTAGTTTTTTGATTGGAGGATAAATGGTTTTTTGAATAGGGACGGTGGTGGGGTGGGGTGGTGGTTCTATCATGGTCTTCCGATGACTAGGTTTATTGTTAGAGTTTCAGACTTCTGACTTATCTGAAATGAGTGCCGTATAGTAAAGCAAACGAGAGTTAATTTTACTTTCTGAGGCACATAGGAATTCATAGAAACTAGGTATTATTATCGACTAACTTTTGCCCGTGGCTTTTCCCGCGTGGAGGTCGGTTATTATCCCAGTGGAACGTACTATCGGGATAAAAAGTATTCTGTGTGTTAATCCAGGTTATAAACTACCTGTGTTCCAAATTCCATCCAAATCCGTTCAGTAGTTTTTGCCTGAAAAAGTAACAAACATCCATCCATCCATCCATCCATCCTCACAAACTTTTACATTTGTAATATTATAGTAGGACTGTGGCAAAAGAAAACTAAAGACTCCAGTAATGGAACAAAATTATAAAGATTTGTTAGTCTAAGGGCCGAAGGTACACTGTGACTGCTTGTTTGCTTTAAAGATATCTATCAGAAATAATAGATTCCAACTCTCCTGTCGCAGGTCTGCTGGTAGAAACTTCTGATAAAATAAACAGTACCTTTACGCGGTTCTGCTTCTATCTGTTTTTCTCTATTAAGTGTTTTATGTGTACATTAATAAATAAAGAACTCATTTAGAATAACACACTTTAAAATAAAAAACAAAAATCCTCCACACCATTTCACACGTACCTACCTACAGAGCAATTAACTCTGTAATCGTGGAAGTAGTGACACTACCGCTATCATTGCCATCCGTCACGCGAGGTGACACGCGCCCACGCCGCGTGTCAATCATCCACTCACTACCATTAACGTGTCATTTAGCCACTGTTTACAACAGAAAATTGTTGTATATTGATACTTTTTAAAGCTTTTAGTGCAACGATATAAAATTGTAAGTTGAAAAAAAAAGCAAAAACATAATATGCCCACAACGTTCTCTCTATAAGTTCTCCTCTCTGTGAAAGGGAGTAGGGTGTAGTCCACCACGCAGGCCGAGTGAGGGTAAAAGAGTGCCTGGCTGGGTCTGAACGACCCACGTACAAAGTTCTCTCCATAAGTTCTCCTCTCCGTGAAAGGGAGTAGGGTGTAGTCCACCACACAGGCCGAGTGAGGGTAAAAGAGTGCCTGGCTGGGTTTGGACGACCCACGTACAACGTTCTCTCTATAAGTTCTTCTCTCTGTGAAAGGGAGTAGGGTATAGTCCACCACGCAGGCCCAGTGCGGGTAAGTAAAGTGCCTGGCTGGGTTTGGACGACCCACGTACAACGTTCTCTCTATAAGTTCTTCTCTCTGTGAAAGGGAGTAGGGTATAGTCCACCACGCAGGCCCAGTGCGGGTGAGTAAAGTGCCTGGCTGGGTTTGGACGACCCACGTACAACGTTCTCTCTATAAGTTCTTCTCTCTGTGAAAGGGAGTAGGGTATAGTCCACCACGCAGGCCCAGTGCGGGTAAGTAAAGTGCCTGGCTGGGTTTGAACGACCCACGTACAACGTTCTCTCCATGAGTTCTCCTCTCTGTGAAAGTGAGTAGGGTATAGTCCACCACGCAGGCCCAGTGCGGGAAAGTAAAGTGCTTGGCTGGGTATGAACGACCCACGTACAAAGTTCTCTCCATAAGTTCTTCTCTCTGTGAAAGGGAGTAGAGTATAGTCCACCACGCAGGCCCAGTGCGAGAAAGTAAAGTGCTTGGCTGGGTATGAACGACCCACGTACAAAGTTCTCTCCATAAGTTCTCCTCTCCGTGAAAGGGAGTAGGGTATAGTCCACCACGCAGGCCCAGTGCGGGTAAGTAAAGTGCCTGGCTGGGTTTGGACGACCCACGTACAACGTTCTCTCTATAAGTTCTTTTCTCTGTGAAAGGGAGTAGGGTATAGTCCACCACGCAGGCCCAGTGCGGGTAAGTAAAGTGCCTGGCTGGGTTTGGACGACCCACGTACAACGTTCTCTCTATAAGTTCTTCTCTCTGTGAAAGGGAGTAGGGTATAGTCCACCACGCAGGCCCAGTGCGGGTAAGTAAAGTGCCTGGCTGGGTTTGAACGACCCACGTACAACGTTCTCTCCATGAGTTCTCCTCTCTGTGAAAGTGAGTAGGGTATAGTCCACCACGCAGGCCCAGTGCGGGAAAGTAAAGTGCTTGGCTGGGTATGAACGACCCACGTACAAAGTTCTCGCCATAAGTTCTCCTCTCCGTGAAAGGGACTAGGGTGTAGTCCACCACGCAGGCCCAGTGCGGGAAAGTAAAGTGCTTGGCTGGGTTTGAACGTCCAACCTACAACTCGTAAGTCGCGGTCGTGTCAATTGGGACACAACTGCTGAAAATCAATTTGGAAAAAAGTTGCTGAAAATCACCAAGGAATCTCAAATAATCGAAGCAGTTGATATATTTTATCATAATTATCTTACATATTCTAATAGATTAGTAATTTGGGAAAATTATTATGCTTTGAAATTATTGATCATGGTGTTGAAATTAGAAATTTGGCTAAACATATGAATTTAAAACTATATTTTATTCAATTATTTTTCTTCTGTTTCTCTACGTGTCGATTAGACTCAAATTTTGTTCGACCAGTGTGTTGCCACTAAAACTGCTCTATCGTTAACACCTAGTTTTATAAAAACCATGTTCGCTTCTGTTTAAAAAATGCGTTACATTATTTATTAGGTACACTTCTTTGAATGTTTGTTAATCCTAAACTCAATTAACAAGATCGTAATAAATTAAATAGGTATTTTCAATATAAATTAAGTAAATAGGTACCTGTAACTCTTATCAATATAATTTATAAGCTATTCCAACCGAATAAAATGCTGTTACAAAACGAAAAAATTGTGTTTCACATTTTTTACATAATCTATTATAAAACGTAGAGAAAGTGCTTGCAATAAATTAAAACAATTATCCTTTTTCGAGCAGCTGGCTAGTAATTGCTAGGCCTATGTAATTTGCCGCCGGGGATCGAACCTACGACCAGCAGATGTCCTTTTAATAAGTTACTTTAGATTAGATTTTTTATGGCATGTTTCTAGCTAGATTATAGACGTCTCTGCCTGTACTAATGGTTTTAAAACTTTGTAAGTGTTTGTATGACACTTCAGTTTTTATTCAGTCTTTATTTTTTAATGTTTGGAGCAAGATGCTCATCGTATGGGCGGCAATATAAGTCACTTGACACAAATAAATTTATTAAAAGACCCAGAACGTCATTTGAAATAAGCCGGCTGTGGCGTATAAAATAAACTTGTCACCAGATCAATTAGTTTGGTTAGTTTTATCAGTAAATTATAGACAAAAAGTATTTAATTTCGTTGCCGACTATAGAAGATTTATGTTTGACTTAGTAGGTACCAAGATCTATCTATTTCAAATACCCACAGGATTAAATACCTATGTATACCTTTGTAGACCTTTTTTCACAGCTGCTCAACTCTAAAAAAAGGGCACATTCATTTAGAAAACACAGTATTTTCAAATATTTAATCCTTCGGTCTTGTTACAAAAATGAAACAGTCTGTTTATAACGAAATGTAAATGTATCCAGTCTCGTTGGTCTCGTAGTCGCAAAGCTACTGCTGGTCCTGGGTTCGATTCCCGGGTCGGGCAAAGTGTTGTTGGGTTTTCCATCTGTAATTTCTCAGTAAAAGCCCGGAGTCTGGATTTGTGCCCGGTTGATGGCAATAGGCTCGCCTTCTGTTACATGTGACTTAAACATAACTGGCGAAATATGGGTATAATATAGGTGTACCTCTGCCTAACCTTTCGGAGAATGCAGGCGTGATGTTACCTTATTAATTAATCAAACTCTTCTCCCAGCCCTAAATCGATGTCATAATGATAAATGACTCTCTCGAAGCGGCGATAGTCCAACTTACGAACTTGATCGCAAGGTTACAAGTTCGATCCCGACCCTATAGAACCCTTAGCACATTTAACTTGAGGGTTAAGCGGTATTACTGATGCATGACGGGTTAACAACGATCTTTATCTGAACCCTTTAATTACTTAAGTTAATATTCTTAGCAGACAGTTAGTCAAGTAGGTTATAAAACAAATGAGCGTTATTTGAACATGTACTCGTGCCTATTGGCTAAAGTGAAGGTGGTGCTATAGAGGTATGAGGAACAGGGTGTAAAGGTGACTCATACCTCCATAGGAAAGGGAGGATCCTCCGACCAGACGGGTGTCGTGTCTGGTGGGCAACTGCCGACGTTTGATATCAGGACGGTATATATATTCTAGTTGCGCGGTAAACTCTGCTTGCGCGATGCAGGATTTTGCGTGACGTCAGTGTGACGAGTAGCTCGCATGTGGCGTTGTAGATGCCGTTACAGTGCAAAAACGTTTGAAGTTGAAAGAAAAGAAAGAAAAAGAAAGAAAAATATTTTCTTTTATTTTTTGATTATTATTATTTTTTCTTTTTTTTAGTTGCAAAGAACAATGCATAATATTAATTTGTACCTAAGCTAATCTATTATTAAGTATATAATATAAATACCTACTATATTATGTAAGTTATTAGCAAACTTTATAATTGCTACAAAGATAGTATTTATAATATCGAAGTAAAACAAGGAAGTTCAATCAATCTGCCTGCCTTTTTTGAACTATGTTCGGGTCGGCTTCCAGTCTAACCGGATGCAGCTGAATACCAGTATTTTACATGGAGGGACTGCCCGAGATAAGACTAGTAGTCAGACTTTTGAGATTCTGACGATCCGTAACGACTGACAAAGATCTACGAATGACAGCCGGGACCAACGGACTAACTTGCTATCCCAGGGCCGGATGTCTCGACATTAGATAGCGACAAAAATCTGTCGCTAAGTCGTATCGTTGTCAAATTTCTTTAATAGATTTTCAACCATATACTTTGGAAATAAAGTTGAAAATCTATTAAAGGAATTTGACAACGATACGACTTAGCGACCGATTTTTGTCGTAGTCTAATGTCGAGACTGCAGGGGCTGGCAAGGAGGAGTCTCGGTATGTAATAGATAGTGACCCATCCACGAACCGACCGCGGCAAGCGTAGCTTAAACTTCGATTGACCCATGCGGCTGTTATCATTTAGCAACAAGAAAGGTTATTTTAAAACAATTCCAAAAAGTATGATCATTAAAATGGTTTTCACAAAAATCAGAACATACCTAAGAGCTATCATTTATTAGAGAAATCAATACAAAAAAATATATTGAAAGTAATTAGTGCAAACAGGCCGAGGGAGAAACAACAATAGGGCCATGAAACCAACAATATTCATTCTTATAAAACATCAATTCCTTATTTGGAAAAAAAACATTGGAAAATGCTTTAAATGTTTTCAGCTAAAGAATAGCTTTTTATTGGCTTAGATCTCTATTCAATATAATAAAGCAGAAGTGTTTGTTTTTCTTTTTGTTAGAACGCTCTATACTCAGGAACTACCAATCGCATTTGAAAAATTATTTTTCATTTGATAGCCCAATTCTTGAGAAAGATTGTAGACCATTTAACATCACGCTACAATCCTAAGGAGCCGAGCAAAAAAAAAAGTCAGAAGGATCGCTATGCAACAATGCGCAGCGACGCGGTGGGTCGTGGCCGACATTTCACGCAGATTTTGTTACAAGTAACCCTAAAGAACCTTACCTACGAGATTTATCATTAAACTCTCCGAGCACCAAACTCATCAAAATATATAAGTATTTCATTTACTTAGTTTTACATACTTCTGTTCCTTTAAATACAAGATACAAGATAGAGGAGGTTAGATTTTCAAGATACAGGTTTTTACCAAGTTAGGAAATCAGGAGTACATTTAGGTTAGATGCCTGTTATATGTTATGTTTGTAATATTGAAACTGTAGTAGGCCAAGTTCTGATTTTGTCCAATAATAATAATAATAATTATTTTATGTATGTAGATACACTTTATTAGTGTCCCTATTAACTCTTGCAGAATCTTCAACAAGAACGGGCATAGTTCCCTTTGACGATCACAAATTAGTCACTGTTTCTAAATCGGTTTAAAACCCCGCCGTTTTCATGGCCGTACTAAAGATTCGTTCCGGAAATTATTTCATCGAGATTACCACTTATTCTCAAGTACCATCGGAGAGCCTCTTCTCGTTCTGTTTGCTTCATTTTTCTCCTCATCGTATTAATTTCTTAGATTTTTTTTTTTATAAACACTCTCAGATTTTTTCTATTGTGTTCCCTACTCGATATAAACGAATATTGGATTTTGAAAGCCTATTTTAATAATAAGGATGATAAGTGCTGGCTTTTACGTTAATCATTAAATGATAAATGATTTTATTTCTGTAAGTAGGTTTGTACAAACACTTTTACACGTCAATCATATTTTAAAACTAGATGAGTTCGGCGTTTCCTATTTGACTGCTCTGAGAAGAAAGGCCGAAACAAACTCAGAGGTCACAGTCTCTTTTAAAGTCCAGACATAATCTTTGTCAGATCATGTGAAGACCATGTAGATTTGTGTCTGAAATGGTATTTTGAGGAAAAACCACACAGATTGAGTGGACCTGTCCAGTCAGTGCACGCATTTGTCAGTAATCGTGCAGCTCAACTCAAAACTTAAGGAGCTCAACGATTCGACGAACAATACCAAAGAAAGGACATTTGGGTAGGCCACAAAAATTACTCAAACTGCCAGACCATGATCAAAATTAACTAAGAAGGAGAAAAAATAAAGCAACAATGACCCACGATAGTCTTCACATTCACTTCATTGATTGTTATTGTAGGAAACCGATATCTGTGTAGGAGACCCTTGACAGTCGTTACAAGCCCGGAAGTCTGACAACTAGTCTTACCAAGGGGTATCGTGCTACCCAGTGGGTACTGGGTTGTGGAGGTCAGATAGGCAGTCGCTCCATGTAAACTTCTGGTATTCAGCCGCATCCGGTTAGACTGGTAGCCGACCCTAACAAAGTTCGGAAAAGGCAGGCAGATGGTGATGTTATTTTAGTCATGAACCAATATTCAATGAATGAGTCAAGTCACAAAACCGAACGTGAGATTTTTCAGGAGATTTAGGAACTAACTAATCAGAAACAGCGGGGTAATTACGTAACACACTAACAGTAGAATGGGTTTAATTTTGACAATTCAACAACATTCATTGCGTTATTTACGTTGTGGAGCAGACAAATTTTTCGAACATATGAAGCAATGGATTAGCAATAGGCTTCAAAATTATTCAGATTGTGATAGATAGTATTTTACGTAATTAGGTTGCTGGTTTTATTGTACTAAGTATATTTAGATTTATAGGTAAATCATTAGCTCAACACACGAAAGCACACTTAATTGATAACTAACTACATGAATGTACAGAAAATACAGGGTGCCAATGTACAAAAAATACACTATGTCTATTCATTATCATCATTAATTACTGAAAACCTGTATACACACAGGGTGGCAGGGACATGGACGCGAAAACTGTAACCATGAATTCAGCACATGATTCTAGATTATTCCGAAGGTCATTAAAAAAATGTATGTTCCATACATTTTGACCGCGTACGTATTGCACTTTTCTATGAAACAACAGTTTTTGTTATGATAACCGTTGAAAAATTTCTGCGATACCCTCTAGAGCAGAATGGGTTTCGAACCTTTCTGGCATATCCGACCCGCCGCCATTTTGTTTTTTCTTTTCAAAGCTTACCGGCACGGTGAGTGTAGTACCTATATATGGGTAGGGGCCAGTTTTACAAACAAAAACTGTCAAGTAATAAGGTACCCTAAAGTGTCACGTTCCCGCTGGATTTGGAGGTACCTAAAGATCGCCATATGACAACTATGACAATCATTAAAAATGCAGTAATGGGGGCTATCGTTTTTGTGCTCACCAGTTGGCGCCACTGTCGAGTAAGGTCTGTTGCAGTACTTTTATTTGATGTTTTGGATATGTTTAAGTACCCTTATATTCATATTATGTTTATTTCATTACATTTTAAAACTTCAAATGAATATTTAGATTATAATATTCCTAAAATTGCCAAGCATGAAGCCGAAAAATCTTATTCTTCCTTCAAGTGCTACCAAATTAGATCCTAACTTTTTACTTAAAGTCTTAAGCCATAATTAATCAAGAATGGCAGAACCATTACAGCTATTATGAATCATTCGATAAATACCGTGATAAAAAATATCATCAAACAGTGAACGTTCAGTACATATTTTGACATCTAGAGACCTTACTCTACACTAGCGCCTCTAGCGGCGAACTCAAGCGCGGTAGCCCTCATTACGCGTGCATAGTGCAGTATAATTCCTGCAATTAGATACTTTTTGTTGTCATTTCGATTAAATTCTTTTTACGAGTCATTCGGTCAGCTTTTTACTTTTTCGTGTTTTTTTGGAATATTCAAAAATTGACAGTTGTTCTGAACAATGTCAAGAAGAAAAAAAATTAAGGGATTCTGTCGTTGGAATTCCTACTGAATTGATATTTTTAATAATATTTAATCTTTCTTCGAAAGTGAATTTCAATTTTTTAGTGTTTAACCACGATATGTGAGTAGTCAGCGGATACAATCGACTGTACGTTCCCTGGAATTTCTCGTCACTTTTTCTTTTGGTGAGTAATCCCTTTATAGGTTCCATATTCTTATTACTCGTGCCTTCTTCTTTAATCTAAGAAGATTTCCTTTTCCTTAGATTGTTTGAAAGGCCACTTTTTTTGGCCTTACCCTGCCATTTATTGTTCGCCTGTCTTCTTCCATCGTCTGCCGGCTGCCGAAGTCCGAGCGAGCTTGCGGAGTGAAGCGCAGAATCGTTGCCGAGCAAGGTCGACGACACAGGTCCAGTACCTTGGATATCAGGTGCTAAATAAGTCATTTGTGTGGCGCAATAACGCCCAACCATCAATATAATATAAGTGTTCTGTGCTATACCGACGTGTGACATTTTATTTTTAAGGTGCTTTCCTAAATTCTCAATATCAGATCTTGTTCTCTTTACAATATATCTTAACGAATTATGTAAAGAAAAACCTTAATCTTGAGCTTATTTGTGTTAAACAATTTATAGAGCGGCACGAATTTCGTACGATTGCAATCGAATTTAAATTCGTCAGAATACTTAAATTCCTAAATATTTGGAAACATCCATAAGTTTTTTTCTCCGAAAATCTTGTTGTGATATTTTTTTAGGTAGCCTTTTACAATTTCCAACGACTGAATTTTAATATTTTATTCATTTCTTCTTTTTTTCGGATCGTTTTATTAATAAATTTTGCGTGTATTCGCTGCGTGAGTTTGATTTTTTAGCTACCTCACGTCGGGGTTCGAGTCCCCGGCGTGTTAGCAGCCAGCTCTACGCTGCAATAGGTAAACGCATTTTGCTATAATAATAATCGATTACCAATTTACATAACATCTATATTATGTGTTTTGTTTTAGTTTTCACTAGCAGGCTTAGCATAACGCTTTCTATTTCTAAGAAGAATAGACACAGCTATTTCTATACAAAGTGGCATTTCATATAGAACATCAAAATGTATAAAACATCATTTATTTTTTATAACCGACGGAAAAGTCTAGAATCACGTGCTGAAATTCATGGTTACAGTTTGCGTGTCTACTATGTCCCTGCCCAGGTCTAGTTAAAAAAGAGGGTTTCTTAAAACTAAGTATACTTTCCACACAATAGGTCAGATAATGGTTTGACAACCAGTCTTACCAAAGGGTATCGTATAACCCAGTAACTGGGTTGTGGAGGTCAGATAGGCAGTCGCTCAATGTAAAATACTGGTATTCAGCTGCATCCAGTTAGACTGGAAGCCAACTCCAGCACAGTTCGGGAAAGGCTAGATAAATTGATTTTTGGTCAGATAATTAGGTTGTAATAACATCTTAATTCTGTAACAGTCGATTAAATAAGAGCTTTCACCTATATTCATTCTTAAGACCCCTACTGCCATCTATTGCGTACTTTGAGAACTATTAATGTAAACAAAGATTATTTATCGATAACATCGGTTAATTATGTCCAAAAACTGTGTTTGTATAATTATTTATGTAAGTTTTTTAGATTTAAAATCTTAGAAATGCATTTAATTTAACAAAAAGAAGTTTCTTGTTTCAGCATGACTACATCGATCTACAAGCAGCGCCATCTATCGAATTACAAAGACAACTATTTATGTTCACTACTGAACAAATAAATAGTTTTAATCAATAAACAGCGTGCTCATCTGGTATTTTGTGATTATTTTAAGAGGACAGCAGAGTATTTCTGTTTCTCCATACATACCAGCAACTTATTTACCCGACGCGTAAAATCGATCAAAAACCTAACAAGAATGCATGCAGTGTGCAGTGATAGTAACAATATTTTGTTCCAAATTCTTTACTTATTATCAGCGTTTTGTAACTTTTCTAATTTTTAAAGGACCTATTTTGAAATCATTTGAGAGCAGCGGTGGCCTAGTGAGAGCCTTAGTGGCCCAGTGAGAGCCGTAGTGGCCCAGTGAAAGCGGTAGTGGCCCAGTGAGAGCCGTAGTGGCCCAGTGAAAGCGGTAGTGGCCCAGTGAGAGCCTTAGTAGCTCAGTGAGAGCCGTAGATACCCAGTGAGAGCAGTAGTGACCCAGTGAGAGCCGAAGTGGCCCAGTGAGAGCCGTAGTGGCCCAGTGAAAGCAGTAGTGGCCCAGTGAGAGCCTTAGTGGCCCAGTGAGAGCAGTAGTGGGCCAGTGAGAGCCTTAGTGGCCCAGTGAGAGCCGTAGTGGCCCAGTGAAAGCAGTAGTGGCCCAGTGAGAGCCTTAGTGGCCTAGTGAGAGCCGTAGTGGCCCAGTGAGAGCCGTAGTGGCCCAGTGAAAGCAGTAGTGGCCCAGTGAGAGCCGTAGTGGCCCAGTGAAAGCAGTAGTGGCCCAGTGAGAGCCTTAGTGGCCCAGTGAGAGCCGTAGTGGCCCAGTGAGAGCCGTAGTGGCCCGTGAAAGCAGTAGTGGCCCAGTGAGAGGTTTAGTGGCCCAGTGAGACCCGTAGTGACCCAGTGAGAGCAGTAGTAGCCCAGTGAGAGCCTTAGTGGCCCAGTGAGAGCCGTAGTGGCCTAGTGAAAGCAGTAGTGGCCCAGTGAGAGCCTTAGTGGCCCAGTGAGAGCCGTAGTGGCCCAGTGAGAGCCGTAGTGGCCCGTGAAAGCAGTAGTGGCCCAGTGAGAGGTTTAGTGGCCCAGTGAGACCCGTAGTGACCCAGTGAGAGCCGTAGTAGCCCAGTGAAAGCAGTAGTGGCCCAGTGAGAGCCGTAGTGGCTCAGTGAAAGCAGTAGTGGCCCAGTGAGAGCCTTAGTGGCCCAGTGAGAGCCGTAGTGGCCCAGTGAAAGCAGTAGTGGCACAGTGAGAGCCGTAGTGGCCCAGTGAAAGCAGTAGTGGCCCAGTGAGAGCCTTAGTGGCCCAGTGAGAGCCGTAGTGGCCCAGTGTGAGCCTTAGTGGCCCAGTGAGAGTCGTAGTGGCCCAGTGAGAGCCTTAGTGGTTCAGTGGTAACGGTCCGATTTATGAGTTGTAGGTCGGGGGTTCGGACCCAGGCAGGCGCTTAAGTTTGAGTACATAAAACAATGCGTGAGTGTCGTGGAATACTCTGTCCTTTCGTAGTATATTTTGAACATCCATAAAACAAACGTGATTACCATAAAAAGGGTTATATTGAGGCAACCTTATAAGATAGACATATGCTGTTGGGACTTTTTTTTTGAACGTTTAAAGGGGAACAATTCTGTCATACATGATTTTTGCGTAACTTTAACCGTTTACGCAGCGCACGCAACGGAAGCTCTCAAAAGGCATAATTTTTTTCGCGTTTATGCAACATTTTTCATTTATGCTCCGCTCCTATTACTCGTAGCGTGATGTTATATAGCCTAAAGCCTTCCTCGATAAATGCACTATCCAACACACAAATATATTTTCCATTCCAACCAGTAGTTAGTGAAATTAGCGCGTTCAACCAAACAAACATATAAAGAAAGGGTCGTGACTCGTCGGTTTTTTCGCCTAGCCGCCATCCGCCAAGTCCGTACCGTGCGATAAGGAACTTCGTTCCAATAATTTCATCACCACTGCTCTCAAAACGGTGAAGGAAAACATCGTGAGGAAACCGGCATGTCCTAGAACTAATAATTCGAAGACACTACGTGCCATCAACCAACACGTACTGGGCCCGCGTGGTAGATTACAGCCCACTCCCTCTCGCAGAGAGGCCTGTGTCCCAGCAGTGGGAACATTATAGGCTGATTATGCTAAGGACCTAATTTCGGTACCTAAGTACCTACATCCGAAGTATGTCCGTCATTCTTGTCCATTCTTCTCCATACGAAACTACCTTTTGGAAGAGGCAACTAGAATCAATTCTATTTTTTTTGTAAATTTTGACGTTCAGAAGTGCCTTATAAGTGCCTATTTGAAATAAATGATTTGACTTTGACTTTGACATGCTTAGCATTCAGTAGGTATTGGACAGTCAGCCCCGCTCTGATGTTCCCAAGCGCTACTGTTGAGCATGAGGTCCTAGGTTCGATTCCTAGGTAGGGCAAAGCGTTATTGGGTAAACGCCCAACCCACGCCGGATTGGTTTGGGCCATTACGAATTTCTCAGTAGCAGTCCGGTGTCTGGATTTGTGCCCGCTTGATGGCAATTGGCTCGCCCCCTATTACATGGAACTTAAACATAATTGGCGAAATGTGGGTGTACTATAGGTACACTTCTGCTTAATCCTTCGGGAATTACAGGTGTGATGTTGTGTGTGTAATACTTAATACCTATTTTCACAATGGCATGAAGGCTCCGCAGACAGGCGCGACGCGACAGCACGAAGCGACTCCAATATAACAATTCCTTTGAAAACTTTGTTCTACCAGAATCGCGTCGCACCGTCGTCGGTCGCCTTAAGAGGGCCCTTCCCGGTCCGTCTATCGTCCACGTGAGCATGATTGAAAAACTTGTTGTTTCATCCAACGCAATGTTTGAAAAAGAAGCAAGAGTGAGAACGCGATAACATCGAATGAAAATGGGCGCACAGAGATTTCACAAAACTTGTTCCAGGAAATACGTGTTTTTGAAAAAGCCTTACAAGTTTTTGAAAACATGCTTTTCATTTAGAATCTCCATTATATGTGCAAGGCTTCTATGAAGATGTTTTCTTTACTTTTATAATTTATGAGTACATTATGAACGGCCAAAGTTCAGGTAAAATTTGTGCAAAAAGCAGATTTTTTGAGGCTTATACTGAATTTGTTTCTCCAAATTTAGATTTTTTGCTGGCATAGAAACCTAGATAAAGTGCACAAGATACCTATTAGTTAAAAAAAACAATGAAAGATGTGTTACATCGCCATAACCACGTACGAGCGTTTATATGAAAAATATGACGGGTTGGCCGCTCTTAAGTCGACCTACAGCTAGTACAACCAAGAAAATTTAAAAGATGAGTTTCTTTTCCATAATCCTTTATAGGATCTCAAAATATCAAGTTGCACCACTTAATGCAATAATTATGTCATTAACAGTATTGCAGGAAGTCATAATATTCTAGTATTAATTACTTCGTTTTACTGGCCTCATTAATACCCGCTTCCTTTAGTTAATGCCTGTGTCTTGTGATTAGTGGTTCAAAGCGCAGTTGCAGAGCTAAGGTTCTAGATTTGATTCTTTCTTTGGTTAGGAAAAATACTACGAGCTTTTTATCTTGCATAGGTATCATATAGGTAGGTACAGCCAATGAAATTAATTGTTAAGCAAAATGACACTCTACATCAATTTGCAATGTTATAGCCAAGTCATACAACTGTAAAAAGAATGACAGCTGTAATTTGAAAATACACAATTTATGTTGGTAGTCAATTTGCTTAACAATTACATTTTCTTGACATTACACTCACATATAGCCAGTTATATTAGGCGTACATATATTAGGCACATAGGCGTCGACCCTATTGCTATTTAACCGGGCTCAAATCCAGACTCCAGGCTGCAATTGAGAAATTCCTGAAAAATAAACTAACACTTTACCCGACCTGGGAATCGAACCCGGGACCACGTTCAGCGTCGCGCTTACCACCACCAGACCCAAGAGTCATTCGTCTTACCTACTACGAGTCTATTATATTTGTATCAAGTAATAATGTTTACCTACAAATTTAAAAACTAATCCTAACAGAAGTACACTTATCGTTGCAACACAAATCAAAGGGTTTAACAAAATCAAGATTGCAAAGAACAAATTCATAGCCTATTTCTCTCACAACAATCTATTTATTAAACTGCGCAGTACAAGTTATGATAATTCGCGTATTCATCGACCCGCTCTATAGAAACACACAAGCGGCTCGTTTCAATCAACTCGCGCATTCGACACGCTTATCGTTCTGTCACGTTTAGGGCCACACACTTATTGTCAGTAGGGTTGCCGCGGGAATTTAGATTTTTATTTTTATTTTGTTAACTTGTGTTTGAAATTATTTATATATTACATATTCAATATGCAATAGCCTAAACTATACGACGAATCAATTTATTGGTTGAGTAATATTCAAAAGAAGAAAAGTCTAAAAGTCAAAGCCAAATCATTTATTTCAAATAGGCACATAAAAGGCACTTCTGAACGTCAAAATTTAGAAGAAAATGGAATTGATTCTAGTTGATTCGAGCTTTTGAGGGGTATAGGAATGATGTCACTATACCCCTTTAAACATACTTACTAATACTTTTTGATGTACCCACTCCATTAAGTAAAATTATTAATGACCCATACATAATAATAATATATATATATGATATTTTAAATATGTAGTTACGTGCAAAATATTATTCATGTACCTACATTATTTGCTTATATTTGTTTAGTAGTGTTGTTATAGCGAATGTGAGTACCAATACAAACCATCTATCGTTTAATGGTACAAAACAATCATGAACTGTAATTAAGACTGTACGTATAAATAAATAAAATTGCCAACAAATGTATCCTTCCAAAGCCCTTTTTCTGCCATTTCAATTTGTCCGTCAGCAGAATAGAGAACGTCCAAAAGCGGCATGCCGTTAATACTATTTAAAAAGCTCCCTGAAACTCACCAGAACCGATTCTCTCCAAACGTCGTTTTAACACAAGTTACTGAGATAGCAATAAACAGACATACACACACCAAGGACAATAATCTAATAATTATAATCTTTGGATATAACCTTTGCTTTCCGTTTTTTTTAGTTTTAAGGTGTATTTTTGTTGCAGCAATGCCAATAAACGCATTTTTCTTTCTTTCTTTTCTTTTTATTTCCAAGCAGTGTCCAGCACATTCGACAACCCTACTCATTAGGCACGCTACTCGACGTAAAACGTTCTACAAGCGTGACAAACAACCGGTTTGTTGTAGGGTGAACAGAGCTTAAGGGTGCCTCACAAAGCGGTGTGAACTGTGGTGATAGTACTTGAAGATATAATAATGTATTGTGTGGACACTATTCTTTGAATTTTATTCAGTTTTGTATTGTATATGTCTCCCCCCTTCCAATGACCGGTTTGATGAAACTGGAGTGATGGTCTCATTTCAATCAGAAAAATATTTCATTAAATTGAATTATTATTTTGTTATTTTTCGTGTTTATGTTCTTTCTTTGCGTCATGTTTACCGCAAAAACATATTTTCTTTCTCTTCTTTTCTTTTCAGAAAACTCTTCAGTCCTTATATAGAATGAATTGAAAGCTCAAAGAAATGTCCTTCTTATCGAGATTAGCTTTGATGACACAATAATCCTAATCCTCACTAATATTATAAATGCGAAAGTAAGTTTGTTTGTTTGTTACGCTTTCACTCCAAAACGGCTGAACGGTTTTGGATGAAATTTTGCACACAGATAGACCATTACCTAGGTAAGAACATAGGCTACTTTTCATCGTGAATCGCAGACGGAGTCGCGGGCAGCAGCTAGTTTAATAATCACATAACATCGCATCACTCCTGTTTGCCATCAACCGGGCGGAAATCAAGACTAATACCTAGAAGATGGGTTATGTCACACGCTATGCACTTAATCTTTCAGCGTTGTCTTTAACCTTATATCGAGGAACGAGCACCGCGGCTATTACCTATACAATACAGTACGTTAAGGCGCTGCTAAACGTAGAACACCGTAAAACGGTCAGCTTTTTGTCGCACGTATTGCAACATATTACAAGCCAGAATTGTTTTTAGTGTATTGTTAAATGTTATAAGAAAAGACTTATTCAAAAATATTTTATAAAAATAAAATAGTACCTATCATGATAAAACAATCGTAAAATAGAACTCAAAAAAATTTTTTTCGTTGCATAATTCTCAACATTTTGAGCGTAAACTATCATATTTTATGTAATGATAATAAAGAGAATTTTCAGTCAACTAAAGAAATACCTAAAAAATATTCCACTGAGCCGCGCATTTATTTTTTTATTTAATTAAGACTGCGAAATTACTTTTATTTCGGTGCTCATTTGATTCAACTAACATCAAAAGCATCGCTGTTTTGAACCTTATTTCTTGCCCCGATGCGCTGTTATCTATTACCAAAAAAAATACTTCTTACCGCGCCTTAACGCTATTACTACTTCTTTTGTATCAAATTAGCCCAAAAATCAAGCGAAAAAGGTATCAATCCCCTACATAAACACTAGAACATAAAACTCCGGGTAAATATTCCCGATCGTCGTACGATAAACATTGTTATTCCGCACAGCGTGTCCTTAAAAGCTGGCTCTCAGCTTACCGCGGTAAACTGCCGTAAAATGATATCTTGACACATTTGTCTGTAGGTACTAGACAAATAGGTATAACTTGGAGTTAAGAGTACATAATGGGTGTATATTTTGTGGTTGAGATGTATCAAGTAATTGGCATCTTGAAGGAATTGAGAAAGTCGCTGTAAAATCGTGTATTTTTTATGCAAAAGCAACTATTGAAATTTAGAAAGAAAGAAATAAATATTGTTTTTCAATACACTTCCTCGAAATCTGGTTCTTATCTCACTACGATTAGGTTCAACGTGCAATGTTTTTCACACGCGCGTGTTTTTTTTTCATTTACCGACACGTGTGCGGAAATAAAAATTGCCACAGATAACTATACCTATACTTAGTCCAAATTGGTTCAATGCCTATAGTCGGCGGTGATTGTATTTTTTAAATCTCGGCAAAGACCTAAGCGTCTTCACGGCGTTATTACTTTTTTAATATTAAAATTATGTTTATAAATAGAATATCATCAAATACCATGATTAATACAAAAAAATATACGTTTATGAGCGAATTAACATTTATTTGTGTTCTAAACTCAAAAATATTTGTATTTTCTATTTTTTATATTAGGCTGTTTAGCGGCTTTATACCTTTGCCTCTCCTCTAACCTGCGAAGGTAAAGCGCGGGAAAAAAACCAAATTCAGTCTTATTTATTTAATGACAAAAAAATGTTTCGTTCTTTTATTTTATTTCTTCAAAAGTGTATTGAAAAACGTCGTTTGATACACGTGGACATTTGTTATTGCAGTTCTCGGCTCCATAACACCCTCGCCTACGGCTCGTGTGTGTATTCCGCCTTGAATGCAATAACAAAATTTCTCCACTTGTGTCAAAATGTACTACATTCTGCAAAAACACAACGCACATTATAAAAAAATTACATAAAATACACACATACAAAGTAGCCAAAAACCTCGTAATCAAGCAATAATTTTTTTTCAATTTTGACCATTTATTAATTAATTTATTTATTTGTTTAACCATTTATGTACACACATATAAACGGACAAGAATAAAGGAACAGAAAAATACGTACAAAGGTGATGCTTATTTCTAAAGAAATCTCTTCCAGCATACTTACCTGCGATAGGAGAGTATATTAAAGAGATGTAAACAACGGGTGTAAGAGTAGAAGGGAAAACAAAATACATAAAATCTAAAATAATTTTCCAATTTAAATATAAACATACAATATGAGAATATACTTACATACGTACATACTTTTAAAATAAATATCACTAAAATATATAACAATATAATATAATTTAAATAATAAATACATATGTAATTATTACAAAGTGGAGAGATAGTGTTCTTTTACTCTGCATCCACCATTCACCATTCTTCATTTCCATTGCTACATTGCACTACATTACATTGCATTATTTCTACATCATGTTATCACAATAATATGATGATGTTGAAATCTAAATAGTTATTTTTATACTATCATAATAAGAGGGGCTCGTAGCTAAGTAAAAACAGCCGCACAAATCGATCCATCAGGTTAAGCTACGCTTGCTGCGGTTGGTCCGTGGATGGGTGACTATCTTTACATACAAAGATTCCTCCGCGCCTCGAAAAACACTTTAAGCCGTTGGTCCATTTACCTATATTGCGTGTATTATTTGTAATATGTACCTACACTACTTGGGCTGTGGAGGTCAGATAGGCCATCGCTCCATGTAAAATTACTATTATTCAGCTGCATCCGGTTAGACTGGACCCAAACTAGCTAGCTGCTAGCTGACCCCAACACAATTGGGAAAAGGCAGGCAGATTGATTTTACTATCACAATAATAATTTAATTAAAGCAACAAGCTGCGACATTTTTTTATAGCGCCCTGTTATTTTCTCACTGAAAGGTAGGTACGAGTACAACGCTTCTGTGGTGCATAAGAAACGAAATTTGCTCACTGCGATGTTGATTCCAGGGCCTGCAGTCTCGACATTAGATAGCGACAAAAAAAAAAGGTCGTGTCAGACTCTTACTGACTAAAACCCACCCGTGTTCCTTCAGTTGCCTGTGCGCGAGGGCCACGGTAACTCTTTCGAACAATCCGCGACCCCGGCAGGCATCGGTCCTATCGGACCCCGTCAATGGTGCTGACATCTCTTTGAGGCGCGCGTGGAATACGACGCGCCATCGACCCGGGCCTGGTCCTTACCGGACGCTGAGCTGCCCATTGCTCGCCGTCCGCAAGCCCGCGCCTACGGTGGCCGGGAGTCGGCAATCGACTCCCGACGCCCAGTGTGTCTCCTCCTCCTGCGGCGGCTAGGGGCGCGAGGGCGTAGAGACTGCCTCTCTCTTTCGCGCTCCGCCTCCTCCTTCGCGAGCATTACTGCTTCGCAGAAGGAGATGACGGCTTCCCATTCCCTCTCGCTCCGTACCATGGCCTGAACCAGGGCCGGACGCGAGAGGTCGCCGCCGACTATACACTTCCTGGTTCCATGATCAGACCCTCGTTACCAAGCTCAATCTATTGGACTCGTCAAAAACGAAACATATGAGCCCAAACTCGAGGGGTTTACTGGAAGCTACTGAAGAGTTCTACTGTCTATCTCCTGGTTCCATCATCAGGTCAGCTCCAAGATACCAAATTCTTGTATTGTCATCAGATACATGTGCAAACTTTCAAGTTAATCGGACGTCTTAAAAGTGGTGCAAATTACGTTGAAAGATCCCATTATATAGATAGATAGATAAAGAAAAAAATAAAGAAAAGCGTGTTAATTAAAAACGAAAACTGTACCGACATATATTAGTCTAAAACAGTCGATTCACAATGAGCAAGCATGATCGATTCAGTCAGAAAATAGGCAATAAAGCAGTTTATCAAATAGGATAACAATAGCATACATATTTAGTAGAAAATTCAACTAAATATTGGTGTAATCCAACGTACTGCACATTCAGTATTGCAAAAGATATCAATGATTTAAAAATTCCTTAAAAATCTAGTGTTTATGGTAACAACAGATAATTCAAATTATGATCATAAACAGTTTCTTTTGCACGTGAATCATTCTTCACCAAGCATAAATAATGAACACAAATAATAAAAAAAGAAAAATAAACTAACAGAAGATTAACCCATATGGCCTTTTTAACTAACTATAAATAAATAGACAATGTATTAATAAACACCAATGTACGCAAAATACGCGCTTGGACATGGAATAGCGGAAACCAGCCCGTTGTACAATACAATATTAATAAAAACCAGAAAATCCCTAACCTCCTAAACCTTCATCCTAGTTTAAACAAAAAAATACCTATTTACTAAAAAATACATTGAAAAAGAAGTAGTACAAAATAAAATACTTTTGAAGAAACTTAGTCACTTGAACTGCATCCAATAATCTTTAATATTTAACTTAGATATTTGTATAAGAATATTTGTAACCACTTTTTAGTTAATTGCGCCACACAGTATATCACTTTCTAAAAACACTCCCTGCCCGCGAACTTTGAATTTTGCCATAAGTATATGAGAATATTTTGGATGTTTTTTAGTGAAGACAATTTGATTTTGTAATCGCCATGCTATAGACAGTAGAAAACTTTTTACTCGACGGCCCCAAAGTACAAAAATTGAATTTTCCATAGTTTGTATGGAAAATGTGAAAAATGATTACCTACATGTTTAGTTTTAGGGGTTTAAGGGTTCCATAAAGGAGGTCGAAATTTTCATTATTTTTGCGATAGGGCACACCATTTTCGAGATATAAGCAAAATAAAAGAAGAACGTGAATAAACTACTGAATTTCGTAAAAAGTGCAGTTGACTCTTTCTACTTTGCTGCCGCGTACTGTCTTCACGGAACGTCATTTTTGTCTATTCTTCCGTTGACAAAACCCGGTTCTATAATGGTCATGCTATGCGTGCAGAATCGGGCCCACAAAATAGGCTAATTGACTACTAAATGTTGGCGGTATCTGCGTTTAAATATGAGACATGGCCGCTCAATCCATACGGACATACTGACTTCCGCCTCCCTGGGACAATTAGGCACAAAACATTTTGTTATTTACCTTTATGTACATGATACTGTAAAACTCCACAAATAATTAATCCGAGGACAGGGCGGGCATTAAGGTGGGCGAGGACCGCCAGGAGTGCAGTCGTTAGCGAGCGGCCGCGGGCTACGTCTGACAACGCTAAGACAAACCCTTGTTACGCCCAACTCCCAACTTAGCACAAGTGCCGCACATAGCGACTACGTTTTGTTGCTTCTTTTATTTTTTTTAAACATGAGACTGGTATTTTTCTGTTGTAAAATTTTCGTTATTTATCGTTGAATTGGTTTTGGGAAAGAATTGAACATTTAAAGGGTTTCGTTAAACCGACTAAGGCATCTGCCGAGCGTAATGATTATCATCATGTCATTATAGACTGTAGAAATTGTTGAAATTTATTTTTTAAAGTCTTTAAAAAATCTGGCACAGATTGGAGTCATTATAACGCTTCGTACGAGCTGATTCTTAGAATTTACTGTTGACTTTACCGCCCTTCCGTCATTAGCCAACGGTAAAAGTCGGGGCATTTAAATAATCATTTGTCTTCTTCGGTACAAAGGTCCGCTCATACAGAGAAAGTACAAGCATTGATCACAACACTTGCTCATGCTCACTGCAACTGAATTGAAAATGAATCATTGGCGTAGCTTATTCGGCCAGTCTTTGAATCCTGCTCAATCGACAACATCCACTGTGCAAATATGGATGGCTCATCTGCGCAAGATAGTAACATAGTTAGATTAATATTACTAGTAATCCAAAAAGCTGCCGTTACAGGGAGTCTACTCTCCAAGTACGTCAACGAAATACGGGTTCGTCCGAAAGTAGTTGATCCGTCAAAACAAGTGTTAAATTCAATATTTCGGACCGGCCAAAACATTTCGGGAGTACGGATAACTGTCAAATCGTGTTTTCATTCATTCTTAGTTCGGGGCCCAAAATAATCTAATATCCTGTATGTAACTTTGGCCGATACTATGGACTTCGTGCTCGCCCCGAGTTAGTAGATATGTCTGTGACGTAGGGATATCACTTCAAAGCTTGATTTTGTGAACTAATGCGTATAGCTACTGAATATGATGTGTATCTTTACACTGAATGTGTGTACAAACAAGCGCGTTGAATGTAATTGGAAATACCTGGAACATTACCGTTCGATATTAATTGGAGCTTGTAAATCATGTTGGCAGTCGATCAGGCGGAAGGCTTGTACTACAGAACTGTTAACAGGTTTAAAACATAATATGTAGATCGCAAATGATTCTGACTATATGCATCAAATAGATCTGCAATTCATTCATTAAATAATACCTATGACAAGCTGTTACTTGCAAATTTGTTCCTGTGCAAACTTGAACCATTCAAGGGTGGAGTTATCTCTGGAGAAAATTCACCTCTCTGATTCCATCCTTTGCAAGCCGATCCTGTCGGTCAAAATCTTTAGTGGCGACCACGTGGCGACCGACCGAAAAGGTCTCGGTGAAATGATTCAACTGTCTTGGTTTCGCAGCCAAAACAAGCAGAAACGAGGCACAGGATGTCTGTATCTTAATAAAAGATTCCATAGTCTTCGCATACAAAATCATTAACATAACCCAGTTCATCAATTAGTTATCTATAAATTCAATTCCACCCCCAACTTAAAGATGCCCAAACGCATATTCAAAGTAGTTCCTCAATATTGAGTGTGGTAAATTGTACACGTAGCTACCATAGCTAAACTAATTACAATACAGGTGGCAGCGGCATCAAAACATACGCTAAAGAGCACACGCGCCGCCAACTTGCTCTCGCAGAAGTTTGGATCGCTACGGGTTTTTGTATGGTGTATGTGACGAGATTCTGGCGAGTGATTGGAGAGCCTGAGATTAACTTGGAATGAAGAATTTGTTCTTTACCGTCAAAAGTAAAAAGGTCGGGCAAAAAGCTCTTTCGTATTTTATATACAAATTCAAGACTAAGAGCTCGTGTGTCACCCGAATATCGAGCTTTTTTGTATCCCCAGACTTTTTCAAATGGGTCAAAACTGTTTTGTGGTCAACCCCTAACTCTTCAGCTATGTCGTAACTACTAATATGACCTTGCTCCAAGTTTCCAAATATAGTATCGACTTTATCGGTAACAGGCCGACCAGAGCGAGCTGCATCTTTGACATCAAAATTCCCGGACTGAAAATGCTTGAACCAACTTTGTGCTACTCTTACTGACACTGCGTTAAGTCCATAACCGTCACACATTTTTTTCGCGGCTGATGTCGCATTTTTCCCTTTTTTGTTATAAAACTTCAAAATGTATCGTATTTTTTCTTCGTTAGATCCACTCATTTAGTCGGACAGAAAAACAATAAAAAAGGCGGGAAATAATTTTTGCTATTTATTTTTCTTTTTTTAAATGTCATCTATTTAATGGTATCAGAACCATCCAGGTACAAACAGTACAGCCAAAGAGATTTTACTGCAACTTTATACCTATAAAATACGAAAAAAGTTTTTCCCCGACCGAATAGAAAAAATATTTAATATGTAAACTATATTAAAAAAAACTCTCATAATTAAATACTGTTTAATACGTGATACAACATAAAAAAACGAATAATAATAGCTAATAATACTTTACTTGTTTCTTAATTTATAAGGCTAAAATGAGGTACGTGTTTAGAGAGGTTTTCTCGAGCAAAACTTGGCATATTCTATTCGGCTATTAGGCATACGCTTGGGTAACAACTTATAAAAAATATTTATTGATTTTTGCCGGGAACGTAAAGATGATAAAAACAGAAGTAATTAATTGTTATGCATTCAATAGAAGCTTTCTTTTTAACAGCTTTAATAAGAGAAGTCGGTTTTTTTTTTCGAAGTATATGACTGTTCAAAAGTTATCTTAATAAGAAAAATAGATTCAAATTACCTTTCTGTTCTTCCAGCATTTCTCTTTCTTGATTCATCTGCAAATAAAAAAAACTATATTTGATTTCAATCGGAATTGTTATGCAATATTGTAATTATTAGCGAAATATGAATGCACCGTACAGAATTGTAATGTAATTGTACTTTATATAATAAGATAACACAGTAATTTAAATCGCTTTCACTCCCTGTTTACGTCATCAATTAACCTAACATATTATTTAAGCTAATATGAAAATTGCCGAACTAATATCACAGGCCGCTCACGTGTGGATCCGTTCGTCCGTCCCACGGATCCGTAATTAAACTTACAAACGACACGCCGAATGTTTTACAGAGATCGCGACGCGATTCTAATACCGTTCTTAGTTGTAAACTGCTTTATTTTGGAGTTCGGAATTGGTTTTACGTGAGTTCTAAAGTGAGGGGCTGGAGTAAAGAGTTTCTTTGCTGTTAGCACCGTGAGGTGATTAAGGGATGAGGATGATGTCATTTGAATTTTAATTTGAAATGGTGGAAATGCCTAACAATATTCGAATAAAAAATCTATTGTAGGTAAAGCTTTTGTTTCCTAAAGAATGACTTCCACCAAACGGCTCGCATCGCATCGGATCGGAAAGGATACGAACGGATGCGGCGACAGCCGATCGCGTCCGGCAGGATGTCGAGGGTTACGATCGGCTCCGTACCGTTGCTTGTGAACGTATCCGTTTCTGCGCCTAGTCAAATAGTTTAATTCCTACCGTGTTGACGTGTTCTAATTCGGATGTGATCGGATACAACGACAGGCGAACGGAGTCGATCGCACGTCGCAGCATACTTTCGGCTACGATCGCGTGTCGCGGAAGACGACCGCGGTCAAGCTGCTATGCGCGGCTCGGTAATATAGACTTTAAATACTGTGTACACGATTTAATATCGTTTAAAGATGGTGAAAACCGTTCCGATCTGATGCGATGCGAACCGTTTGGTGGAAATCATCCTTAAGAAAGCGGAAAACGGTCACACAAAACTCACACAATAACGGCTGTTCAAATACAGAGCGTTTTTTGACAGCTTAATCGGGAATCATCGCATTTCTGGATACAAACGACTGCTAACTTCCATGTCCATCAATCATTACATTTATCGTGTAGGTATAATAATTCTGCCGTGTTATATCTAAAATGCCGTTATCCAACATCTGGCCGATTTTCAACTTTTGATGCTATATTAATCAGAAAAAAATTCTCTATCGATCTGTATTTGCGGTTTTTTGATAACTTGAATAGTTTTTTAAATAATTTATTATAAGAATGCCACTAAGTACCTTTTTTCTCGTGCATAATAAGCAATAATGCCATTAAGTAACTGTGTGAGTCTAAACTGCCGCTAAGGTATATTAACTCATATTTTTGCTACAAATTTTTCATAAGGTAGCTTCTCTAGACTGTCGTTAAATGTCTTTTGTACATTATAAAGCGGCAAAAATACTTTAACTGCTTTATTGTTATTCTTTTTTTTAACATAGAAGTTTACCTTTATTAAACTATAACGTTGTTAACCGAAAAGACTAGACTTAAATGTGATTAACGACGCTTAACGGCATTACAGTCTAATACTCGATATACTTATAGTTTGCCTTAATGCACGCTATAAGCCATTAGCGGCATTACCAAAATTAAATAAAAATAATTTGCCCGTCACAGTTAGACTAAAGTGCCATTATCTCACACTAATACACAATAATGCCGTTAACTACTCTTGCGCGGGACTACGATCTTGTTCGGAGATCAGGGGTCGGGGGTGAAATTATAGTGCGTGGCAGGCGCTTGCGGGTGAAGGACGCGCGTCGCTCCGTGTCAGTTCCCGCCAATTTCGTAAAAATGGCGAACAATCACTTCAGGTAAGTTAGTTTTTTAGCTCGCAATAATTTTGTGCTCATAATATATTGACTACACGTGCGCGATTAGTTAAGATTGAGACCCAGCAACGTGAAATGTGCACGATACAAATTTCGACTTACAAAATGACCAAACACAATATTATATGTGCGTGCATACGACGTGTTCTGCTTAGAGTTTTGGTTAACCCGCCTTTATCAGACAAAATCTATTATTATTTAAATATAAAATAATTAATTTGCCAGTAAATAAAGTGTACAAATATAAAAAATATTTTTGTGTGTTTAGTACAAAGTATGTTTTCCTTGTTACAGAAGCTCTGCTATTTCCAAACGAGCCAAAAGTATTTTAGATATGGTAAAGGAAAAACCTGAGATTACTGCTATTGAGCCAGCACTAAACAAAACCATAGAGTCCAAAAAATATAGTAAACCTGAGCACGGTACCACTGACTACGTTAGCAGTATATATACGAGATCTTATTCAATGACCGGCGGCATTTTTAACACATTTTGTGAAACACAAACTACATACAATTCGCATCATTTGTTGAATTTAGATACAAGTAAATCAAAACAAGCTCTATTCAACGAAAGTACGATCAATCAAACTATTACTAACCAAGTCGATAACACACCCATCGAAGTAGATTTAACATGCAATGAAGTAATGCCACCAGACGATTTTCTGCTTGATAAAGAGGTCCAGTTGAATATAGAAGAAACGTTTGAAAATAGTCCACCTGATTTCGATTCAGACGACTCAGTTCTCGACAAAGATTACTGCCCATCCGACTCCCCAGAAAGCCCCATGTCTGATGTGTCTGAAAGGAAAACACAGACAAAGAAGTACAGGCTGCAAACCGGATTGTCAACTGATGTAACTAAGAACCCTCCTCCCACCCCACCTCTACCACCACCCACTCCACTCCTCACCACCAGCTCCAATCCTTCTATTAACAAAATACAAACTTTGGAGCGAAGTCGTAGAAACTCAATAGGTGCTACTTGTTATGCGAAAACTACCTCCGAGCGACCATGCCTCCGCAAGCGTAGCAATACCATTGATGGCAATTATTGTTCCACATTACCTGAAATACCACAACCACCACGCAAACGAAAGAAATATGACATTCCGTTACAACAGCGGAAATTGGATGCCAAAAATAAAAATAAAAGGGAACATAGTGTCAAACCTGGGTGCAATGAAAAGTGTCTCAGGAAATGTATGACTCTGTTGAACAAAGAAGATAGAGAAGCCATTAATAAAGCATATTGGGATATGTCATGGCAGGAACAACATGCCTTTGTTGAAGCACACATTTATATAGCAGTTCCAAAAAGAAAAATTACTAGCCAACCAAAAAGGCAACCAAAAAGAAATTTTATGTTCAAAAAACAAGATGGCACCAAAAAAGAGGTATGCAAAATATTTTTCCTTACAACTCTCGGATATTTGAAAAATAATGACAGGATCCTGCATAGAACTTTTAGTGGTCTTTCAACTGATAAACGTGGTAAACACCAAAAAACACCAGCATTTGATCGCGATATACTGAATCGACACGTTGAATCGTTTAACCCATTAGAACCACACTATAGGCGTGAACATGCACCTCTGCGACGATACCTGCCAAGTGACATAAACATAACTCAAATGCATAAACATTTCTGTGAGACATACCCTGATAAAACTATTTCGTACAGCTTATACAGATCACATGTTAAAAAAATGAACATATCCTTTACTGATCTTGGTAATGAAGAATGTGAATTATGCGAAGCTTATAAATTTCACAAAAAGGAAACATCACATGATGCCAGTATCCAGATATTTGAACAGTGTACAGTTTGTGTAGGTTGGAATGAACATCACCAAAGGTACACCAAAGCACGAGAGCTTTACACAGCACACAAAGCAGAACCACAAAATAATTCACAGGTAATCTACAGCGCTGACCTCGAAAAAGTGATCATGTTGCCCAGGTTGGAGATGTTTAAAGCTGCAATTTTCTGTCAGCGCCTTGTAGCATACAATCAGACCTTCGCACCACTTGGCAAGATTACCGCAGCGTGTAAACCCCTCACAGTTATTTGGCATGATGGCATTGCGGGCAGAAGACAAGAAGATATAATGTCTACATTTTATCATTTTATTTTGCGTAATAGAGATTTTGAGCAAGTACACATCTGGCTAGATAATTGCAGCTCGCAAAACAAAAATTGGCTTTTATATTCGATGCTCATTCACATGATTAATAGTGAAACCATTGGTACAGAAAAAATAACTCTGTATTACTTTGAACCCGGCCACACTTTCATGAGCAGTGATCAAGTGCACCACCAAGTGGAGTTAGCCATGAAAAAAAAAGGTAAACTTTACGATTTCCCTGGTTTCGAAGAGTGTGTATCTTCCATTAATAAATCAAAAGTAATCGTACAGTCTATGTCGCCAGAAAACTTTTTGAATGTACCAAATTATTTGTCACAAAGAAGAATCCAAACATCTAACCCAAGAGCTTATTTAAAAAATATGGTTGAGGTATGTTTCACTCGTAAAAGTTATGATCTCATGTATAAAAACGATTTCAATGATACAATGTATGCTTCTCTTCGGTTCATGAATGATAAATATTTGAAAAACCCACATATAATGGTATTTGAATTCAGGACTGAACCGAAATGTATCGAACCTAAAAGAAAAGCTGACATTCTTGAAAAACTATCGAGCATAATTCCCCCTCACAAATTGTTATTTTGGAAAAACTTACCAACAAAGGAAAATGAACACCCCAGTACAAGTACCTACTGATCGCAATAATATAAATAGACTGACGTAAGTTTCTTGAGACTGATTAAATACTTTAACTAGGTAGTATAAGTAGTATGATTAAACATTGTTATATTGTTTTAAGGTGTTTGGTAAAGTAGTTGTAAGTAAATTTAATTTACTTAATTAAAGTTTGTTTTGTATAACATTTTTTGTTTTGTACACAAAGACGTAAGACGATCTACAATTTTCTGTTCAACTAAAAATTATGTTATCCTAATTGAAAGTACAAGTAGTACCTAATTAATATTAATGATTGATGTGACATTTGCATTGGTTAAGAACTTAAAGTTCCTAAGAAATTTAGTTTAAAAGTTTAAAATAAATAATTACTGTGATTGATTAAACCATGGTTTTATTAAAAATTGCCTATATTTTTAATAACTTTAACTACGGGGTTGTTCAATGATATGTTCCAGTCATTTTTGATACTGTTACGCTATAAAGCCGTTAAGCTATAATGTTTTTAGTTTAACCGCGTTTAAGCGTGGTAATGAATCAATTGTTTTGCTCAAATTTTAATGCATTTGTAGGTTAACAGTCTTAAAAGTAGTAAAGTACCATTAACTGCACTAAAGTCTAACATGAGTCAGTTCCATAATACCTCATGATAAGCTAAATTCAAGTTAAGTGCTATAACGGCATCTCAGTTAGTCATTAAGAAGTTTTTTTTTTGTCTTTTAACAGACAATGTTTTTATATGAAATAAAAACACTAAAATGCCGTCACGCTATATGTAGCGGCATTTTAGTCGATGATCCACAAGATTTTGGCAACACCGAAGATAAACTAAAACGCAAAAAGCGTTTTATCATAGAAATATATTATATTTACAATAATAGCAGTAGAATCATTCGAAAGTATTTTATTAGATCTATATTTTGGTACCTCCACGTCTTAAATAAGTGTTGTAATTGTTTAGTTATATCGGTTTAAAAAAAAACCCGGGTTTTTAAAGGTTTATTCAAAACAAGGATTTGGTAGTTAACGGCATTATAGATATAACACGGCAGAATTTGAATGCAGAACTGAGTACTTTATTGTGCTGTTACATCGAAACAAAACAACAATAAAGTATTTAGTTCCGAATTCAAATTATTTACATGGAAATTAGCATTCGTTTGTATTCGGAAATGCGATGATTCCCGAGGGACATCAAGAAAATAGTTGTACTGTGTACTTAGGTACCTATTTTTACTGAAATTATTTGTTGAACGCAGAAATCGACTAAACATAGTATCAACAGCTCTATCAGAGAATGTTGAAATGTTCCACGTTTTTGACATATTCATACCAATTAATCATTAAGTTCTATGCAACTACTGTGCACTTCTATAAGTAACGAAGTTACAATAGCTAAAACTGTATGCTTTATTTTTGTTTGTGTATGTTTAGCGAGTAAGTCGCGTCAAAGTGCCATATCAATAAACTAGAAGAAGCCCGCGACTTCGTCCGCGTGAAATTTCTTGTTCCCCCGACGGGGTGGGCGTCGTATGGCATCGCCTGCCCGCGCTATTACTTTGTTTTCGCTTAGCGTTCTTTCTTTTTTCTTTCTGCACGGCTCCTAAAGGTCATAGCGTGATGTTAAATAGCCTACAACTTTACAAAGAAAATGCGGGCTATCAAAGCCAAAAATAATTTTTCAAATCCGACTGTTAGATAGTTCCAGAGATTTGCGCGTTTAAACAGACAAACTATTCAGCTTTATTATTTATCAATAAATAAATAAATAAATATCCGAACACAGAAATATTACTTGGTAGCAGAAAAAGTATGGGTGTAGTAAGTACACTTTCCAGAAATAACTTTTCACAAAAAATCTCTTAAACTAAATCTTCCTAAATTATACAAATTCAATAACAATGTTCATTATGTACAAACTAAGTTGTATTAAGTGACCACATGTATTAGCATAGCCTGCAGCCCTGAGCTTGAAAGCGATGCCTTAATTATTAATTAATACCCACTGTACCGTAATGGACTTCCATGAATATTTGCTCGTACTGAGCAAATTGTAATTAGACGTTTAATTAAGTTTACTCTTCATAGTAAATAGATGTTATATACTTAGCATTTGAGACAGTAAATGTTATTCTGATAGTCAAGTGAATAAATGGTTTGATAGTGAAGACAAATTCTAGAGAGATCAAAATTTTGAGTCAGGAGTCTTGTAAATCTCATCAGAGTTAAGATTGTAGTTATGGATGTATATTGATGTGGTCTTCGATAGCGTGATCCCAGCTTTAAATATGGCACGCGTGGTGAGGAAGTTCCTCACGCTGAAAGAAATAAAGAAAGAAAGAATAACATTTATTTGGACACAGTTCGTGAAACACAAAATACAAATAATAAACCCGTTTCCTAACCACCGTTCGATACCTTAAAGCATGTTAGACATAAGGCCCATCGTCCTCGACGCTAGTCAACATAACGTACCTCTCGCCCCGCTACGTCGTTCCACCGACTCCCACCGTCTTGCAGGCTGAAAGCTTATACTCCGCCTTATACTTCAAAGTAGAAATTGTCTCCAATAACAGTAGAATAACAAACAAAGCTTATACAAAGTCGTGCCACGTCAAGGATGCTCCCACCTTGACCCATTTCCACGTCAACGTCGACGTTACACCATTAAAACTTAACAAATTTTGTGATACCGAGCCCGGGCTGGATACTAGTGATGCGTCGCGAAGTCGCAAAAGATATCGAAAATCGAATATTTTTTTCTTTATACCAGTCAGTAAATAAACTGCATGGTAAAGTCTTTTCATAAAAAAGAAAGAATCCCATGGATCACTACGCTTAACCACGCTTCATCCCTGCAATTTAGTGAATTATACAATTAAAGTTCAGCTTTCTTCACCCACTCCTTCTCATTTATTATTTATTTAATTAAAAGAAATTGAAGATCTAGTACCCAAATTACGTAGCATACTTTCAATCACAGTCCGAGGATTTTGAAGGAAATTCCTAATACATTGCATCATAGGTTTGAAAAACTCGTCTGCTCAGCAACGTAAATAACGCAATGAACGTGGCGGAACGGTCAAAATGAAAGACATCGCGATCAATTGTAATTTTATGTGTGTTCCGCAATTACCCAACCAAACCAAAACCAAACCAGCTGAAAACCAGCGCTGGGGCTCTGTCTCGCATAGGGTCGTAGCATTATGCTGAGCGATTGCCGTTTTGCGTGGATGTGACGCATATTTTCCCCCAACTCGTTCCTTTTTGTATTTGTGTGTCTTTCTTTGCGTCATGTTTACCGCAATATAAACGTATTTTCTTTCTTTCTTTCTTTACCCCGCTGGTTCAAAAATCGCGACAGAGAGTATAGACGCAGGTTTTCTATAAATATCAACGAACACAACAAACATTCCTTCATTATCAGTACCGATCACGAAATTTGATGGCGTGTCCCTAATACGAGCCACAATATTATGTTACTAATTTACCAACTTCGTGACATTAAATGTTACTTGTAACTTGGGACCAACTTAGAGGTTTATTCTAATTTAAGTATTATCGCGACGTGGATCCTTTTAAGGGTGAGTAGATGTCTATAGCTGTTGTTTGGTAGGCTTTTGATAAGAGGGGTTGGTATCAATAGTGCAAGTTTGGCTTTGAACACACGACCTCACACGTTCGTTAGTTCAACGACATAGCCATTGGACTGCTTTTTTTAATTTTTTTGGTAAGATTAATTGGTAGTAGGTACGATCAGCAACAAAATTAGATCAACACTGATACTTTAAAGCTATCTAAATAATTAAATATACTGTTTTGCAGTATTTCCTCTACCTGATAGCAAAAATTTTATATTACACAAATTGTAAAGCTGTTCTGATTTTTTTCATATAGTGTTCAATAATTATAAATTATGATTTCAAAATATGAAATGATAACCAACTATCGTTAGTGACAGTACCCTATCTACTATTGTTCCAAAAACTTTTCATACTAATTGTCTGTTTTTAAACACAAACATTGTGGAAAATACGTTATCTACTCGTTCTTCATTTTCCTGTGATTTTTCCCACGTTGTTGACGATGGCATGAAGTATTTTTTTTCAGTGTCCCTCATTAAAAAATCCAACTCGATAATAAATTAAACATTAATAATGAACACATATCAAAGACGCCATAAAAAAGAGAACGCCACATTACTATTAAACACGTGCACTCTTTTATATCCAACATTTCTTTGAGCAAAAAATTGTCTTCAAAGAAAGGGGAGACCAATAAAATTATCATTACGGGTATATTTTTGTATGTTTCTATTTCGGAATAGATAGAGAATGGAGTGATAATGTGAGCTTCATAAATATGGTTTCAGTGTACTGATAAACATAGCCTTGGGAGTCTTTCCGACCGCTACATTACAAGTTCACGATGAAATTGCAATAATCACAGAAAACCATCAAAAGTCGGGAGGTAATTACTGCATGTAATGTTTTCTTTTGCTTTGAAAATTACACAGTAGACAAAGATATTGCTTATAACCGTAAAACTGGAATTTCTGTTATGATTATGTTGGTGGACATTGTTGTCAGCTCGCGAATTTCCTATTGACAGTCGCTGTGATACCCTGATCTCAATAAGATTTGGCAGCTAGCACTCACTGTGTGCATGCTTATCACTCCATGTGCTAAGTACACCATGCCTGCGATACAGGGCTCTCTGTAGCCAGGGCAACGGCAGGATAAGTTTAGGGTACGTGACGGGTACGTGGTTACATTGCTACAATAACGGTTGATAAGGAAAAATTCTCAAAATTTGAGTAATGACGCAGACACAATATAATGGCTCGTCTAACGAGCCCGCTTGATACAATTTTACTGTACAATTGAGAGCAGAAAAAAGTGTACAGTTTCGAGTTTACAAGTTGAGGAAGTGAATTAATAATAGAGTCGTGGAGCGTGTAAAGATGACTTTTTGTATTAAATTGTTGCCCTTTTGGTCCAGTAAATGTCGCAACTCCGAAAAGCTTAAGTTAAAATATTAAAAGAAAAAAAGGTCACAGGTACCTTCACTTTGCTTTGTTTAAAACTTCACGATTGCCCTTTTTTAACCGACTGTGGCGATGTCCAAAAGGTGGGTAATGTTTTCTATCCACTGCGGCTAAGCCCAAAAAGAGGGTATTTTTTTCTATTCTTCATTTATCGCCATAAATATCTACAAAAGACATAAAATAACCATTAAATTTAAATCTCACTTTTCGCCTTTAATTTCGCACTGTAGCCTTTTCCCTATCCCGAGCCACAGGGCTGTTAATGTAAATTTAATAACGATTGTATCGTCGTGTCTGGAGGCTTATTTTCGTACAACAGTTGCCCGAAGCATCCCGCGGCTCCTACAAAACAGCTCTGACTTTTTATCAACAATTATGTACGGTGCCTATCTTTCATGGAGGGTATATTGTAAGGCCATGTTTTTTATCTGTGGTTAAGTGGTGTTTTTCCCGCCTGGTTGTTGATATTTAGTAGGTAGTCTGCCTACTTGGTCGCGCTACCTCTTAGTATGAGGTCCTGAGTTCGATTTCCAGGTCGGGCAATGTGTTATTAGGTATTTCCATCAGAAATTTCTCAGTAGCAGCCCGGAGTCTGAATTTGTGCCCAGTTAATGGCAATAGGCTCACCCCCTGTTACATGGGACTTAAACATAACTGGCGAAATGTGGGAGTACTATAGGTACACCATTGCCTATCCTTTCGAGGATTACAGGCGTCATTTTCTGTTGTTGATATTTTCAACTCGCTAATGGAAGGGATTTACGTTTTCAGACTGAAAAATGATGATGAAATAATTGAGGCTTAAGTAGTTTTTGAGCTTGATTATGTCACCTCTGAGTTTCTGAGTAGTTATGAGAAAAGACAATACTGAATTAATCTCTAATAATTAAAAAACAACCGACTTCCAAAAAAAACACTTCATAGGGAAAAATAACTTTAATTTCGGAAGTCGGTTCCTTGGTTTTGTATTTTCGTTTTTGCCACCGACTTCCGAAATTAAAGTAATTTTTCACTTGGCAGTGTTTTTTTTTTGTGAAGTCGGTTCTTCTTTTTTTGTAAAAAAAGTTTTTATTTTTCACTTTTTAAATGTGGTACCTACCCCACACACAATTCGTATACGACTACTTGCTATGTAACAGTGTTAGAAAGTTATTATAACATTATCAATATACACTAAGTGGAAAAAATACGTATTATTGAAGTTAACTGAAAAACTACCCAAGCAAAGTTAATAAAATTTATATGGGACCATCCCTGAGGCATACCCTATCCATTAAAAAAAGATATTTTGAAATCGATACAAACATACAAAAAAATGTATACAGACGAATTAAGAACCTCCTCCTTTTTGAAGTCGGTTCAAAACTCTATCTAATCTCTCTCTCAAAATGGCCAACATAAACACGCATTGAGCAAGCTCATTCTTTATCTGTCTGAGATGCTTATTGTCTCTCCTGAGGACAATAATGGCTGATATTATTATGAAATATTTTGCTAAAGCAAATCCATAACCTTACGAGCTGTAGGTCGTGGGTTCCACCCAGGCAGGCGCTTTACTTTGTGTAAATAATTTCATCACCACTGCTCTCAAAACGGTGAAAGAAAACATCGTGAGGAAACTGACATGTCCTAGGACAAAAAATTCGAAGACATGTGACATCTACCAACCTGCACTGTGCCCGCGTGGTAGATTACAGCCCACTCCCTCTCGAAGAGAGGAAGCCTGTGTCCCAGCAGTGGGAACATTATAGGCTGATTATGCTATGCTTATGCTACGCCATAACAAACAGCTAAATACTATTTACAAAAAAAAAATACTAATTTAGCAATCCCTCTAAAATTAATAAGCAAAGTAATAAAGACTTCATCGTCCCAGAAAATCAAACAGTTTGCAAGAAATTTGACGTAAAACGAAAAATATCTAACATAAGAATAAAAATAAAATTACGAGATAAAAACCTGTTTAGCCAACACAGGCTGATGGAACAAGGGTCGTTAAATATTTCTTTATTCATAATATCTCGTAAAACGGCAACCTTGTGTGTGCGTATATCCCGCTTATTAAGGCTCCCGGAGACAGGCACGACGCGACGGTGCGACGCAATTCTGTTAAAATAATTTCCGTGAAGTTTTCTTATAAATTGTTCTACTAAAGTTGCGTCATGTTGTCGCGTTGCGCCTGTCTGTGGGAGCCTTGATATGAAAGTCTGCGAGATACCAATAAGTTGATTTTAGCTAGCTTACTCGCGAACATAATTTTGTTTGGATGCTATAAAATATACATCCTGTATGTTTTAGGGTTCAGTTTAACAAAATGATAGCATAACTTTTCATTTACCGACATCATTATTTGTAATACCTACACTACCTGGGCTGTGGCGGTCAGATAGGCAGTAACTCCATGTAAAATACTGGTATTCAGCTGTATCCGGTTGGACTGGAAGCCGAAAAGCCTAGGCAGATGAAGATTATTTATAATACCTATTACACTCGCTGGCTTAAATAATGCAATAGGCAATTTTTTTCAATTATTAAAAAGAACCGTCATGTCCTTTGTTCAATTACCCGATATTCTGTCAAGTATTAAAAAATAACACACGTCCAATTAAAAGTTCCTAACAAAATAAAAAAATGATTTTAACAAGCATTTGTATCCCGTTCTAAGTCAACAGAAATACAAAAAACATTCTTCACACATTTCTATTATTCTTTGAAAATATAACACGTATTCCCGCAACGGCTTCCATTTCGCGCTTGCCAACAATTTTTATGATTTCATGTTGAAAGTGTACAAAGCGGGATCCATTAGACATCGCGAGCGACTTCCATCGACTTCCACAATACGTCGTTATGCTGTTATTAGTATGTTACACCCTGTATACGCTGTTTATATCACCCTGAATACACGCTAATCGGGGAAAGAAAATATTTAGCTTTAAGGATGCTTGAATTGGTTTATTTTGTGTTTATATGATATTGTTTTTGTTTAAGAAAACTCTATTCTGTAACAATCTCACGGTGAAAAGAGAGTTTGAAGTGAGCTGTCAATCCCTAGATTCTCTAGCATCAGGTAGGATGACCGGCTGTTTTGCAGGTACAGGTGTAATTACAGGCTCTTAAGACTTTTAATCAAGTTCGCCTCTATGTTGGAAATGCTCCTGCGATGCTTTTGGTATCGCAGATATCCACAGGCGGCAACTAAATAGGTACCATCAGGTGGCCGCCAGCTTGTATGCCGCACAATAATACGACAATTACATAGACATTACACCACAGTACAGTGCAGTACATTACTGCCACGGTCTGTAATGGCTGCGTTGCTGGCAGCGCTGATGATGGCAGAAAGCGCAGCTCCAGGCCTACACAGCGCGTTCAGCATTGCAGCCCTCGATGAACAAGCTTTTTTTTTTGAATGAGAAATCATTAAATGACCTCTTCCTCTGGGCGGAGCGAAAGGGCGTGTCAGACTCTTACTGACCAAAACCCATCCGTGTTCCTTAGTTGCCTGTGCGCCCGGGCCACGGTAACTCTTTCGAACAATCCGCGAACCCGACAGGCATCGGCCCTTTCGGACTCCGTCAATGGTGCTGACATCTCTTTGAGGCCAAGAGCGTAGCTAAACTAAGCTCGAGGCCATCATAGCGTGGCCAGCAACGCAGTCATTGCAGACCAAGGCTTGTATAGTGCTTTACTGAAACAATGCAAGTAATTTAAATAAAACCAGCTTAATGTAGTAAGAATGTTTTCAAAGTAACAATTGTTAAAAGTACAGTTACTAAAATACAGGACCATTCCACGGTTTATATTACTTATACTTTGTGATAGCCCTAGTGCGGTGTTTGATTGTTGGATCATTTCTTCATCAGGGATTGCCATCTCTTCAGCGGTTGATGATTTAAGAGGCTCTTGTGCAGATGTGGAACCTTCTTGGTGAAACGTTGTAGGTTTTGCTTGTTTCATTTGTGATCTTACTTTCATTTTCGACTGATTCTTCTATGTAACTTTCGGCCACTCGTGTCAGATTTTCATCCGTCATGCCGTTTGAGTGTTATTAGGTTGGCCTCAGTATCAGCATGCAGAGAGGCTGATGATCGCGGAAAGAATTACCTGTAAATTGCTCTGGATTGGGCATGTTTAAGTATGTGGCAATCATTTTGGGCATTTGTGAAATTTTGTGCCTTCCCATTTGTGCATTTGCAGTTTCTATAATTGAGAAAAAATCTGTCTGTTTCTATTACATCCAAGGGACGAAGTGCTAGATATTGTTGTACCACTGCAAATGAGGTGTCACGGACGACGAAGGTTCGATCTATCTTGGTTTTAGCGTCACGAAGAGTCATCATGACATTGTCGTGAGCTTCTATATCATTTGCAATTTCGATACATCCACACATGCACCGTAAATGCCGAAAATAAGAACCACCTGCAATAAAAATCATTATTTATAGGTATTTATTAGGACCTACCTAAAGATTTTTTTAGAGGTAAAGACTGCACTCAAGTTATAGACACACTTTCACCGCCAAGAATTCAGAGTCGGAGGCTTAATGTATAAACTTTTCCACGTTTTGTACTGTCAACATTTTAGATTTTTTACACTTATATCCGTCTGACTGTGTTTTCAGCATGTCGTCAGGTGGTGATAGTCTTTTATGTTCAAACTGTGCTTCACCGAAGCGGTGCACTTCAGCATGGAGTAAGTATTCCAGAGAGATGAGGGCTACATTTTCTCTGAAAGGTCGTGAAAATAAGCTAGAGAAACGATTTCCAAAAAAGAATTTGACTTACTGTCGATTTTCCATTGCGCAAACTTTTCGTAGGCAAATTTGTATTTTTCCTTTGACTTCGGTAGCAATAAATTTGCAATCACTAATTTCGCTTCTTTTTTCATGTCCGACGGTGTTCAACACATTTAATTTTAGCATTCGTCGCTTGAAGAGTTCGTTATTATAATTTTATTTTAAATATTACGAAAATTTATGAAAAATAATATGGAGAATTGCAAAAAATTTCACCCCACCGCGCTATTGTTTTTTTTAAATTTATTTTGAATTAGGCAATGATGATTGAACTGCCTGTACCTATCCATACAGCCAAATTCTGAATAAACTTTTATTACACCTGACTATTATTGAAACAAAACTCGTCAATAATGGATTTTCAGGAAATGGCTGGTGGCTCAAACTCACCAGCAATGAAATTCCATACTATTTTTCTGGCGCCTAATCAAGTTGCACAGAAAGGTCGACTTTGCTCAAAGAAGGTTGTCAAAATAATGACCACATTACAAGCATTTTTGAGTAAAAGACTAACCTTAACCTTTACTTTAACTTGGATAACCTTATTGGTGATGTTCTTCAGAAAGGTCAGGTGCGTAGTACTCGCAACCGGCGTGCGTCTATGACCAGATGTATGAACGTAAACGAGGCAACAGCAGTATGTAAGGATCGTAGCAGGTGGCGTTCTGTAGTTTCAGCCTACCCCCATGGGAAGAAGGCGTGAGTTTATGTATGTATGTATCGCTCATTTGGAGTAACATCGACGTAATGTAATTTTTCCCAAAAATGAGTTGTCGATATTATGTATTTGAGCTCGAACAAATTTTCAGAGGAGCAGAGGCGTGAAATATTTAATAAGTATTGAGATTTATCAACATTTCAGAACGAGACGTTACCGTCTTGTCCTGAAATGTTGAAACCCATTACAAAAAAATATTATCTTTAAATGACTCTCCTCACTCTATCTCTCCTTTCCTCTCTCTCTGTAATTTTTATGGTTGACATAATAAAGAGTATTCTATTCTCCTGTTAAATTTGAAAAACACCGTTACGTCGTTGTTTCTCCAAATGAGCAGTTGTGGTATGGCGCAATTTATAGTTTTGCTAGTTTTGGTTCCAGTGCAGCATACTTTTGTTTAAAGCCCGTCGTCCAATGGCGGTCCATAGACGACTCGACTAACCAACGCGTTATTAACTAGTGTCCTGATTGGTTGCATCATGTATGGACCGCCGCCGTTCAAATACTAGTGCCGTGACATTCTGTCGACTCTCTGGTGATTTGAGTTTGTAACGCGTTACTTTTGAGAAGCGTCGTGGACGATGGGACTAAGTTGTCTAGTTCATTTCCGTAGTAAACTGCTAGATTTCGAGCCTCATCCTCAAACAGACAGATTATTCGTAATTTTGGGTAAAATTAACAATGATTCCATCGTCGCTATGTTGATCAGACGGCACAACACCACTCCTAGCCTATTGATAAGAATTTCCCAAGTCATTATTATTCTCTTGTTTAGGTACTATCATATTTTGGATATGGGTCAGTGCCGCACATAGGTGTCCTGATTGGAGGCATCGACAAAAATACCTACAGATAGATAGACCGTACCTAATAGTAAATAATATGATATCTAGACAGGAAATCTTCTATGATATCATTAGAAAACTAGTAGAAATTTTTATAAAATAAATGTGTAAGTATATAAGTTTTATTGTTGATATGCTTGCTTTTTTGTGGCTAAGCAACACAGCAACATCAGGTTAAGCTTCGCTAGCCGTGGTTGGTCCGAGGATCGGCGACCATCTTTACATACCAAGACCCCTCCGTGCCTCAAAAAGCACGTTAAGCCGTTGGTCCCGGCTGTCATTCGTGGATCTTTGACAGTCGTTACGGGTAGTCAGAAGCCCGAAAGTTTGACAACCAGTCTTACCAGGGGGTATCGTATTACCCAGTAACTGGGTTGTGGAGGTCAGATAGGCAGTCGCTCCATGTAAAATACGGGTATTCAGCTGCATCTGGTTAGACTGGAAGCCTACCCCAACGTTCTATCGACTCTTATTTTCACTTGCCTGTTACGTGAGAAATTTTCAGACCTAGAATTGTATATTTTCTTGATACAGATACATCCTTGCCTAGTTTGGGGCTTTTTAGCAATAAAGTGTTTTTATTTTTTTATTCTGAACCCAAACCAAATTGCGGGGTGATTTCAACTGCGGATACTCGTTATAATAATTATACCAGCCTTCTATTGTCCCACTGCAGGGCAAAGGCCTCTCATACAGAAAAGTCACGAATATTGATAACCACGCTTGCTCAAAACGGCTCGGCGATATAAGTCTAATACATTACATTTATTACAAGTAAGTAATATCCAAGATCTCAGAGGGTACATATAAATTGAAAAAGTCACATTGGTATTTGCCTGGATTTGAACTCGCAACCTAGTGCATGAGAGGCGAGGCCTTAACCAGTGGGTCATCCCAATATTCTATACTCTTTATTCCTCCAAATATTTATCCCAAATGTAGACCATGGTCAGATCTAACGATGATACCTAGAACCACTCTGGACGGAGAATCCGCACAATTATTTTAATCAACCCTTTTATCTAAAACAAACATAGCAAACCAACCCGGTCTTCAAAGCGAACAACCCACCGCTTGATAGTCATACAAAAACACTTTTATTTCGGTCTCTGCCGTTATCCCGTAGCCTAAAAAGCGTGATACATGGTAAACGGCCTTAACAGCTATATCGAAATCCAGCTTTGAGTGTGTACCTGGTCGTAATCGGGTGGCCGGGTTTGGTTTAAAATAAAGGATGAAGCGAGTTGCACCTGCAGCAACATCTATAACGCCACATCCGAGCTACGCGTCACACTGACATCACGCAAAATCCTGCATCGCGCAAGGAGAGTTTACCACGCAACTAGCATATACAACGTCCCGACATCTAACGTTGGGCAATTGCCTACCAGACACTACACCCATCTGGTCGGAGTATCCTCCCTTTTCCATAGAGTATGAGTGAACTTACACACTGTTCCGCATACCTCTATACACCTATGAAGGTTTTGTTAACCTCGGAACCTCTCCTGTAGCACAAAGATGAGCATTAAATATTATAAAGCCTATTTTCCGCGAAGGCATAGGTAATGGTGAATGATACATCCATATTTCGCTGGTTTATTGTATTGAAGTCCTATTGACAGAGCACAAATCCAGACTCCGGGCTGCTACTTAGAAATCCTATTAGAAAAACCTTATTACATTTTGCCCGACTAATAAGGCAGTCAAGGGCACAAAAATTTATATCACGTTGAATTAACATTCCCAGTAGCTGAGCATTTCTCCGCTGTCCAGCACGGTTGACGTTTCCATGGCAACTTACTTACAAATAGAAGAACGCTAGATGTCCAGAATAGATGACCGTATGCGATACGACAGAGAATTTCGCTTTCCCATTCGTTTTGAACAAATTCTTTAATGTCGTTTTACATAAAGAGAAACATGTTTGAACACGTTACTCCCTAATCATACGAAAACACTTGTTGTGAATGAATACTACTGTAGTCCTAAAGACGCTTACAATACGGCTTTATTTTAAATCTCTAAACATCTGTTGTTTGCAAACACGGAACACTGTTCCGTGTTTGCAACACTATCACGGTGACTAAGCTGTTTTGTCTGATTATCTTAATTGAAATTATGTCATTCGTTACTTATTTTTAGTGGCGATACCAAATCTGGCTTTTTAAATAATTTAACTTTGTTTGTTATCAATTAGCTTGGAAATCATGTGATCACAATTTATTGGAAACTAGCTTTTTCCTGTGGCTACGCCCGCGTGTAGGTCGAAAAGAATCCCTCGGCAAAGTACATAAAGTATAAAAAAGTATACAAAGTATTAAAAAATACCTTATGTCCTAACCCAGGCCATGGTCTACCTCTATGCCAAGTTTTATTGAAAAAGGTTTTTGCGTGAAAAAGTTATAGACATTGGTGGAGAATTAAGTAGTACCCACGAATGTGGATTGAACAATCTTGAACCGAGTGAATTTATCAAAATAGAGTTCGATGTTTTGAGTTCCAAGTTACATCGGCATCGTCTGAATTGCTTGTCACATTAAGCATTAACCCCAAAAGAATTCCGTAAGTGATCCTTGCAGACGGACCTCCATTAGAGAGGGATTAGACTAGACATCTCTTTATCTGCACATTTTTACTATTGTTAGTTATGATTATGAATAGCTAACTTAAACAAATAAGGACCACAAAAAAGATAATGTTATATCGTGACTTAGCTAGTGAGTACTTAAGTCTGAAAAATGAAACAGATCTTTCCCGGATCAGGGTTAAAAATATTTATGAATTCTTATAGTAAATTAACTTTCGTGAGAAATAATTTAATGCTGCAATGAGAAACTGCACAAAGACGATTTTTTTTTTTTTTTTGTTTACAGTTCGTCTTGCAACTTCGCTACATTAAAATCTTATATCTTATTCTTTTTTCCATTTGAGGTCATAGTACTAGTCGGGGAACGATGAAATAATTTAATTATTCATGAAACCTACAATTTGTTGTGTAAATACTTCATAAATTAATACGCCCTTCTCAATTATTTAAGATATCATGAAGTTCTTATAATTTACGAACATTTACTATGAATAAATGTTGAAACACAGACAAAGTCAACTCAACCCTTCATACATTAAAACCCGCTACCTCTTACCCCTTGTCCCCCAGAAAGGTCCAGCCGAAATGGGCTCTCACAGTTTTCAGCGCACATTTGAATGGGAACGACTTTATTCAGATAACTACCCGTGATTTTATCTTGCTATATTTCATGCTCAGATTACGTGCTTGCCTCCCTTTGGCTTTGTTTTTTCACCGTCAAAACGCCAACGTTGAAACGAAATTAATTGGTTCGATATTTGAATGTTACTGGTAATTGGATGGGGTTATGTAAGAGGGGTGACTTGTTTGTTTGCTGGTAAAAATATATTTTTATTAAATACAATTATTTATTAATAGGGTATTTTACTCTATATGAGAAAAAAACTAAAAATATATTATTGAGACAGCTTAGACAAAAACCAGAAGGAAAACGTTAGTTTTAGTTCATAAAATAGCAAACTAAATTTTAAAATTCAATTCAAAGGTTTCAGTTTTTTTAATCTGTTTCATAACACCTTAAATAGTAGTCGCTATGTTATTACGTCATATGGCTATGTAAACTTAGAAGTGTCAACTGTCAATATCAATATATACTAATAATATCGTATCTATAGACTCAGGATGGCCTATATCAGTATTTTCCATCTTCACGTGGGTCAGATGCTCAAAAAAGTCTCAAATAATTAATCTTCCAATGATTTATTCCTTAATTAACAAAATAATATTCAATCACACTTTAACTAATCACTGACTATTATATTATAACAAATGAAACAAAAAAAGGTACAAGATGGCGTCGGTATTTAGCGATCCGTCGAGCGCGTGGTGCGTTGGCGGCTCTCGATTCCAAAGTGACCAAGATGGCCGCCTCGCTCCCACCAGTGACGTTCCGCTAGAATGACAGCTGACATCTGTCACGCTGCTATTCTGTTCCGACGTTGACAGCAAACGCTAAATGTCATGTGTCGCGCCGTCACGGCCGGACTGACATTCGACCGTCCTCGGGCGTAGATCTAACGTTGTCCTTAAAACAGGCAATTTCATTATTTGATTATTTGCTCGTCCATCCTGAAAAACAGCATAGCACTTATCCTAACATACTACATAAGCAGGATATGAAAGCATGTATCCCTTCGACCATTATGAGTAATGGACCGGATGACATCTCACAATCCCGTTATGTTACCCAAACATAACCCGGACCGGACAAGTGTGTCCCTTCGACCAGCCCCAATGGCATGGACCGGACGGCACTGTCCCTTCGACCGGTTCACAGCAGGGTCTAGACAAGTGTGTCCCTTCGACCAGCTTCAATGGCATGGACCGGACGGCACTGTCCCTGCGACCGACTCATTATCATACGTTCACTACCAAAAAACATGGACCGGACGAGCGTGTCCCTTCGACCAGACGTAAAAGTAGCATGGACCGGACGACGCTGTCCTTTCGACCAGTCAACCAACGCAATACATCTGGACCGAGCGAGTGCATCCCTTCAACCGAGCCCTTCAGGTACGGCCCGGACGACACACCTCGACCAGGATAGACAACCTTCATTACTTCTGGCCCAGACTACACACTGTGACCAGGATAAACTACCTTACATCTGGGCTGGACTAGTGAATCCTTTCTCGTTCAGCGAACCCGGATGTCACTATCCACCAGGATCGACAGCTTAAGCAAACACATACATAACATAAAAACGTAATGGTATACCTATAATTGCAGGTTATCTTGTTCAGCATAAATTTCTATTTCATTTTGTATATCCCATGTCTCTGGATCAGAGTGTACACTGAGAGTGTCTGAGCCGGCTGATATTGTCCGGGAGTCGGCGGAAATAGTATCCGAGCATACGGTCAAAGTATCACAGTCGTTTGAAAGTAATGCGTCATCTCTATTAGAAGTTACATCTTCTAGCGCCGTCTCGGCCTCCTCAGCGTTCAAGAGACTGGTAGTGATTTCAAGTAACCCGGCATGTCCCTGAGGTACTGCACGCAAATTCTCGTGTGCGTATTTATAAGTGCGGTGTGAACCACTTACGCTTTTTAGTTCGTACCGATCATTCCCTAATACGGAGGTAATAACGAACGGTCCCCTAAACTTCCTATCTAGTTTAGTTTGATTTCGTTCACTATTCTTGATAAAAACAAAATCGCCCTGAGTAAATGGTTTGATGTTAGCACGACCACGGTTAAACCTTAGAGTATCCGCCGCGGCCGCCTTTTGAATATTTTCCGACGCATTTTCTCGAATGGATTCTAAATGTAAACGGTCATTTCGCTCGTCTGAATGTGAAGATATCTGGGACATACCTAATGATTCTGCACGTGTTCCAAACATCAGTTCCGTAGGTGAGTACCTAGTAACGGCCGATTTTGTACTATTAAGCGCAAGTTGGATATTGCCTAACTCATCGCGCCATGTCTTATTAGGGTCATTTTCAACTATCGTGAGCAAGCTTTTTAATGTTCGCATTATTCGCTCAACTTGCCCGTTAGCCCTGCTCGAACCGGTTGCAATAAAATGCAGATCAATTTTATAATTATTGCAAAAGTTTCTAAATTCACTACTAATATAGCATCGGCCCTGATCAGCAATAACGCGTGTAGGAGCCCCAAAAAGACAAACAGCCCTTTCTAGAGCTCGCACTGCGCTACTTGCATCTAATGATATTGTGTGCTCTAGTAGAACATACTTAGTAAACGCGTCTATTATCACCGAACAATACTCTTTTCGGTCGCTCTTACCACTAAGTTTCCCGGTAAAATCTATATGGATTGTGTGCCATGGCACAGACAGTTTTGGGATTGAGTGTAACTGAACGGGTTGAGCGCCCGATGGTCCCTTCGATGCTTTGCAAACTATATAAGAATCAATAAATTTACGCACGCATTTAGACATTTGCGGAAACCAGTATTGTTCGTAGAGTTTATCTAGCGTCTTATCACTACCAAGGTGTTGAATTTCGTTATGGACGTGGTTGATAAGTGTCCAAATCAAGGAGCGTGGAACGACCGGTAACCAAGAAATAATTTTGTTGCGCCCAATCTTTCTATACAGGATACCATCCCTAACATCGTAGGTGTGTGCTACCGCTTCCGGAAAATCACTATTGTTATGTTTAGTGATCAAGTCTTGGATTTCGCTATCGCGTTTTTGTTCAACTGAAAGCCATCCTTGATGTAACTCAACAAACTCAACACGTTTAGTAGTAGGGATTTGGGGGGTCGAAGGCGCGCCAGCATCCGACTGGAGATTACGGGAAAAGAAATCAGCATGTTCCATACTACGGCCTTCACGGTATATGATCTCAAAATCGAAGGCTTGTAGGAAAGCCCACCAACGATGCACGCGAGGCGTCAGATCAACCTTGGATTTCGATGCTTTGAGCGAATTACAATCAGTGTAGACTACAAAATGTCGGCCGTACAAATAATGCCGAAAATGTTCTACCGCTCGTACGACGGCCAAGGTCTCTAATTCGTACGAGTGGTATCGAGATTCTACCTCAGATGTACGCCGGCTAAAGTACTCCACAACATGGGGTAAGTTATCCTTTCTCTGTATAAGGATTGCGCCATAACCTTCGGCGCTCGCGTCTGTGTGCAACTCGACCGGCAAATCAGGATTAAAAGTCGTTAAAACTGGTTCCGAAGTAAGTATTTTAACTACATTTCTACGGATATCCTCATGTTTGTCAGTCCAATTAATAGGTCCTTTCAGTTTAGTTAAAGGGTACAACGGTCCAACAACATTTGTAAACCCGGGTATAAATTTCCTAAAATATGACGCGAGCCCGAGAAACTGACGTACCTGAGTAGCTGTACATGGTGATGGTGCTTCAACTAATGCCTGAATTTTGCGGGTATTGGGTCTAATTTCGCCAGACTGCAAAGAATAACCTAGATAGTCTACTTTTTGTTTCATGAATTTACACTTTTGAAGATTAAACGAAAAGCCTGCTGCAGTCAGGGCTTGTAAGGCCTCATCTAGGCGGTCCAAACCCTGCGAAATATTGGAGGAATAACACAGAACGTCGTCCATATAAATGAGAGGCCTGTCATTAAGGTGTTGCAGTGCTTTTGTAATACATCGCTGGTAAACAGAAGGAGCGTTGCGCAAACCGAAGGGCATCGCAAGGTACTCGTATTGGCCTTCCGGAGTCACGAATGCAGTCATCTCAATTGAATCAGGGTGAATTTAAATTTAGTGAAATCCGCTAGCCATGTCTAATGAAGAAAAGTAGTTGGCGCCACTGAGCTGGTCTATCTGTTCCTCGATGCGAGGCAAGGGATAGTGTTCGGGTTGTGTGTTGGAATTGAGTTCCCGATAATCTACGCACATTCTATCGGTATTGTCCTTTTTCTTTACCAGGAGTATCGGACTCGCAAAAGGGGAAGAACTCTCACGAACGATACCAGCATCTAATAGTTGTTGTATTTTTTCGCGGACTATTTGTTTCTCTATAGGTGCTAGTCGATAAGGCGACCTCCGAACTATTTTATGAGGATCTATCAATTTAATGCTCAATTGCCCTGTAGTAACGCGCCTAGTAGGTATACCGTCTATGAAATAATCTGAATATTTGCTAATTATTTTTGACAGCAACATTTTATCTTCTCCTTCTAAGTCGGTATCGATAGAAGAAATATCAAAAACTACCGATTTCGTTTCGCAAAAGTTAGTTCGCTCTTTGGTCATAAACAAGAGTTTGTCCTTATCAATTTTCACGCAAAAACCTTTGTCTAAGATATCTCTACCTACAATAATTGGTACAGAAATTACTGAATCAGGAACGACGTGAAACACAAGGTCAACCGAGACATCTCCAATTTTTACAGTACTTATAATTTGGCAAGTGCATTTTACGTCATCACCTCCGATACCAGTAAGATAAACTAGATTATTGCGTACAGTACCCGGAAACTGACAGCGAAAACTTTCAGTTAAAAGGGAGCAAGATGATCCGCTATTGAATAAAAATGGAAATCTCTCACCAGCTGATGTCTCCAACGTAGATCTAGAAAGTCGATGATCACAAAGGTTGACTTCCTTCCTCTCCGACCTCCCTCCATTCTTTTTTTTCTGGACAAGCTGTAGACGTGTGACCAGGTTTTCCACACGTGTAGCAGGATATAGACGGCTTGTCTTGATTATTTGTAGAACTTGATGGAACTTGGGACTTCGATGATTTGGAGTCCTCCTTTCGCTTCCAACAGTCAACCTGTCGATGTCCTGACAGGCCACACCAATGACACTTTCCAGGGAATCTAGAATAGGAGTTGATGGTTGCGACATCGCAAATACCCGGGCGAACATCGCCTCCATATTCGACAATATTCTCGTCGCAGAGATGATTTCAGCAGGTTGCGTGTTCCCCGTTTGTTGCTCATGGGATCCCACTTCTGATATAGACTCAGGATGGCCTATATCAGTATTTTCCATCTTCACGTGGGTCAGATGCTCAAAAAAGTCTCAAATAATTAATCTTCCAATGATTTATTCCTTAATTAACAAAATAATATTCAATCACACTTTAACTAATCACTGACTATTATATTATAACAAATGAAACAAAAAAAGGTACAAGATGGCGTCGGTATTTAGCGATCCGTCGAGCGCGTGGTGCGTTGGCGGCTCTCGATTCCAAAGTGACCAAGATGGCCGCCTCGCTCCCACCAGTGACGTTCCGCTAGAATGACAGCTGACATCTGTCACGCTGCTATTCTGTTCCGACGTTGACAGCAAACGCTAAATGTCATGTGTCGCGCCGTCATATCATTAACATTGCATTTGTTTACACAGCCAACTGAATGACGTCATGACCACAGAGCAATATGGCGTCCACTGCGTCCAGCGTGTTCGTCAAATTACGCGCGAAATTTGAAAATGCAAAATTTAAATGCATTTTTATGGCACTTAACGATTAAATAAAAATATTGTGAATTTTTTATTTATTTATTTATTATTTATTTAACCATTTATGTACACACATATATAAACAGACAAGAAGAAAGGAACAGAAAAATACGTACAAAGGTGATGCTTATTTCTAAAGAAATCTCTTCCAGCATACCTGCGATAGGAGAGTATATTAAAGAGATGTAGACAACGTGTGTAAGAGTAGAAGGGAAAACAATATACATAAAATCTTAAATAATTTTCCAATTTAAATATAAACACACAATATGAGAATATACTTACATACATACATACTACTAAAATAAATATCACTAAAATATATAACAATATAATGTAATTCAAATAATAAATACATATGCAATTATGACAAAGTGGAAAGATAGTGCTCTTTCACTCTACTTTTAAATACTCCAATAGTATGGCAGTTCCTAATGTCAGGCGGAAGTGAATTCCACAATCGTACCGCGTGCACAGTGAAAGAGTAGGAGTAGAAGTCGGTTGAGTGGGGAGGGGATTTGAGGAGATTTCTAAGATGCGACCTGCAAGGCGCATCAAAAGGACGGGCGTACGAGAAGCGTTCCCGCAGATAGGATGGCGTTTTAGGGTTGTGAAGTAGGTTGAATAGCAGACACAATATCCGAGAGTTCCTGCGAAGTCGAATAGGGAGCCACTTGAGTATCTTGCGAAAGTTAGAAACGTGATCATACTTTTTAAGGTTAAAAACAAAACGAATACAGATATTTTGCAAATGCTCAAGCTTGTTTAAAAGCTCCTCGGTGGCATCCAAATAACAGGCATCAGCGTAGTCTATGATGGGCTGTATGAGAGTTTGAGCAAGGGAGATTTTGGTGTTCAAGGGCAAGAAGCTCTGGAGGCATTTCAACGAATGGAACGTGTAGTGCACTTTGCGACTGACTTGAGCAACTTGGGTAGTCCACGATAAGTAAGAGTCCATGGTCACCCCCAGATTAGTTTAGTGGTTCATTAGCACTATAGAATCTAATTGAGACACTTTTCAAAAATGGGCGTAATACCCATTGTAGTCGCCACTGTAATTCACAATATTATACAAGGTATAGCAAGACCTACATAATCTAGCCTTCTGAATATTCAGTATGAAGTTTCTTTGTTTTTGAACACGAAACTAATATTTCGTGTTCGAAAATAACCAAAAAGCCACCGAAAACCGGCAGCTCCGTTTCCACCTTGCTCTCTGGCATATATTTTTAGCACAGGACGAGTTAATTTTACACAAATGTACCCACTTATGCTTGTGCACTTGTGCTTGTGCCGATTATGAGAGATATTTGGTTTTCTAGAAAGAAAAGATATCGTACATGTTTAATAGTAAAAAGAGTACCTACCTACATACTGGATGCAAAATACAACCAGTTCAGAACTCTTGCATCAGTTTAAACAAGATTAAATTAGTCTTCGTCATACGGAATGCCACGACTTATTTAACCAAACTTTACGATTTAAGGCTTCTACAAACAGGCGCGACACGCAAGGCACCGCCTGTCGCGCGACGAGCGCTGCCTTTGAGTCGCGTGCGATTCGCGTCTCGTGTAGCGCCTGTTTGTCGAGCCTTTATGCATAACCACCATTCCATTTTATCTGTTATTTTTTATGGTGTACATAATAAAGAGTATTCTATTCGATTCTATTCTATTATTGTCAGAATTTTCAATAAGTTTGCAATAGATGTAACACTAACATAACATCACATGCCATCACGCCTGTAATCCCCGAATGGTAGGCAGAGGTGCACCTATATAGTACACCTACATCACATAGCAATAAACTTATATTTTAATAATATTGTTGAAGAGCATAATAAATAAATGAATGGTATAAAACCGGTGGAGTCATCACCATTCTTCAGTTCCACGCAAACCTTTACATTCTCACTGAATTAAAACACCATTAGATAAAGTACACCACCAATATCGCAATGGGGTTAAAAACTGAAAGCTCGTCATAGGTGGCAGCACAGTTCAAAGTCCTCAAATCACCATTGTTTTGTTTATGTTTACTTTTGTGTTGATTACAAATTAACGGGAAACTAGGTAAATATGTATGAGAATTGGAGTGTAGCACAATTAAAAGCCGAGCTGAGGAATAAGGGAAGCGTCTGCGTCTGGTACAAAAGCAGCTTTAGTGGAAAAGACAATAAATTATGACAATTTTATAATTTATAGGTTATCTTGCGTTTATTAACTTGAAGTTCATTTCTTGGTGAAGACTGTAGGCGTACGACGGGAATAACCAGATTTGAGTTGATAACGAAATCGAGAATGATTTTTCTGGCTGAAAAACTTCAGAGATGTTAATTCTAGCAGTGATCTAATATGTTAATATAAACACACACACACACACCTTTACTATAATTTACGTAATATCACACCACAAGTGCCTCTAGGTAATAAAAACAGACTTAGTTTTCTTGGGAGTATCACCTGTGTACGAATTTCTGTCATAAAAGTCTTCTGGTTTAAAAATAATAGCACATAGTCTCGACGAAATATCGGGTTTCCAATTTTTTTTCGGAGAGTTTTCTCCCAGAATTTTCGTCTTTTAACATTTTTGGCAAATACATGGCTCCCCGTGTTTTTGCAGTCAACAGATGCGCAACGAGAAATATTAATTAATTATGCGTAAAAGAAGTCGATTGTTTACGAAAAAATTTTAGTAAGTGATAGTCAAATTCTTGGACGTTGGAGAGAAGCGACATCTGAAGTGAGCAAGTGGCAGTTTTTATCCCCGTTATAAAATGACCTCCTGCGCACTTGGCCTTATCTAGTTGAGATAGGCCGCCGTGACCAAAATTCGGTTAAGAGGATAATAATGTTATCTCACTATCTACACACAACGATTAAAATACGGGTCAAATTAAATTAGCAAGCCCAACTTCACAGACTTGATGGGTATCGATATCAACACGATAATCAAAAGAAAACAGATTTTCTGAACTCATACTTCAGGTAAAAATAATACCAGCGGTCGTTAAATAAAATACTACCCCAAAAAAAACATCAAATAATTTTATTTTATCATGTTTAGATATCGATACCTATCACGACTGCGGAGTTTCACTAGCTAATTTAATTTGACCCTGAATACAAAATCGATGCCAGTCTCTCGGTCCGTTGTTATGACGGCTGATGTCCTACGTGCGTGACGAAAGTGACCTACGAGCAACAAGACCTAAATATCCAGGGCAGAGAAAATATGTCACCAGAATACTTGGAAAAAAAATCTTTAGACCTTTGTACACACAGGTTTTTCTTGCCGTGAAAAACTACGGTTTATTTGCCGTGTGTGCACGGTCGTCAGTGTTGTATGGATCACTATCACTATGGAAGCTTGTTGACGGACACGTTTTTACTACGGCGCGGTTTATACGCCGTACCGTAAAGAAACCGTGCCGTGACAAAAGTAAGAGAGATATTTGAGAGAATACTTGGAGAAACATCCTTTAGGCCTTTGTACACACAGGTTTTTCTTGCCGTGAAAAACTACGGTTTATTCGTCGGTTGAAGGCACGGTCATCAGTGTTGTATGGTTCACTATGGAAGCCTGTTGACAGACACGTTTTTACTACGGCACGGTTTATATGCCGCACCGGAAAGATACCGTGTCGTGTACAAAGGACCTTTGTACACACAGGTTTTTCTCGCCGTCTGAAGGCACGGTCGTCAGTTTTGTATAGATCACTATGGAAGCTTGTTGACAGACACGTTTTTACTACGGCGTGGTTTATATGAAGTACCGTAAAGAAACCCTGATGTGTACAAAGGGCCTTACACTCCGGGCCTCTGTTGAAAGATGTTATATTTTTTTTTTTGGAAGTCGTAACAGGGCAGTGTCGCAAACCGCTATAATATTCCTGTAAAATATGCATCAGTAGGTAATAACCAGAGATCGGATATTTGGATGGATATTTATTTAAAGTTAAGTATTTGCTATGAAAGTATAAAAGCGGCTTCTAAAAATATTTTTTTGCAAAAAGATCTGATGCATATTTACCTATTTAAAATTAATGTTTAACCCCTGATGCAAATATGTGTACGTAGGGTGTACGAAGAGGGGTGGTTTGTATTATTTAAAACAAAAAACAACCTAAAATAAAATAATTATTTTTATACCTATCCTGATTGGGCGTAAATATTACCTCGGCTACAACAACTTTACTCACTACCTTTCGATCACTATGATTTGGTTCGGTTTGGACACTGAAATCTGAAGTTGGCGGGATTTTTTAGATACAAATGCACATTCTTTACTAGCCAACATCTCAACTTTAGGTGAATATGCATCCGAATACCTGATCTCTGGTAATAACTACAAGACTCAATTTCTTGCGTTAAAAACCTGAGATCTCGTTGAGATAAGGAGGGAACGTTATTTTTTTACAAATTTCGAAGTATATTTTCAAGGCAGCTAAACCAAATACTATAAGAAATACTAGTGTTCCAATCCTTAAGGTAAGCTCTTTTAAATGATACCGAATATCTATTGACTTTGAGTAGGGAAAGACCAATGGAACGATAGATGGTTTGTGTGCAAGATGGTATGGCTAAAAAGAAGATGAATAGTGAGAAGACGACTAATTGAGATATTTAGAAGGAAAAAAATACGTTTATTTGCGGTAAACATGCCATGCACGGATACTTAAATAAATTGAGATATGGTCAAAAGGATTTATTCATAACAAACTGTTGCTCTGATAACTAGCCTTTAGTTCCATCCAAACGTCGAAATAGTCAACATGCCGATCAAAATACACAAAAAACATTTAAAAAAAAAACAACTGACTTCCAAAAAAACACTAAAAAACGTGAAAAATAACTTTAATTTCGGAAGTCGGTGTCTTTGGTTGTGTATTTTCGTTTTTAGGCACCGACTTCCGAAATTAAAGTTATTTTTCACGTTTTTTTGTGTTTTTTTGGAAGTCGGTTGTTTTTTTTTTTTGTAAAAAAGTTTTTATTTTTCACTTTTTGTTGTGGTACCTACCCCACACACATTCGTATACCACTTCTTGATATGTAAATAACCGTGACAGGAAATTATTATAACTTCATCAATATAAACGAAGTGGAAAAAATACGCATTATTAAGGATAACTCAAAACTACTGGTCAGTACTTAATCAAATTTAAATGAAACCACATGTGAAGTACCAGCTTTCAAATAAAAAAAGAATTATCCAAATCGGTTCACCCAGAAATAAGTTCTGAGCTAACACACATAAAAAAAAAACTGTCGAATTGGGAACCTCCTCCTTTTTTTGAAGTCGGTTAAAAATGGACCTCAGTCCACCGTCTCGGGCCGCCCTGATGACGGCTGAACTGCCCAAACTAAACTATGTGCCGCAAGACGTGGATCTTATGGCTGGGGAACACAAGTCACCGAAATACTTGGCGTAAATCCTATGCAGACCGTCCCTCTGTTAGAAGATTGCGATATTTTTCTCGCTGACAGACACACAATCATTACATACCTGGTTTCTAAATATGGTGCGGAACTACGAGCGACATTAAACCCTAATGGATTGAGTTTAAGAGCGATAATAGATCAGAGGCTGTTTTTCGATACTTTGATCCTGTTTCCCACCAGCAAAAGAATAGTACGGGCAATGATGAGTGAAGGACTGACGACTCCCACTCAACAACAACTTGAAGAAATGTATAACGCTTACGGAATTATGGAAAAATATTTGTAGAAGACAGTTCGTGGCAGCGAACCACTTGACGTAAACTGATGTGTCATGTGTTGCCAGCATCTCCACCAATATAAAATATAAAAAAAAACAATATAAAATCAATATAAACCATCTCCCTATATCAAATGTACTCTGTGATCTCCACTGCGAATGTGTTGATGCCTGTGGATGATAAATACCCAAAGTTGAAAGCTTGGTGGAGTACACTGGTGCAAGACAGCTGGTACGAAAAGGGAAATCTACATGGACTAAATATGGTGAAAGAGTATTTGAAAACAATTTGGAATACAAACAGTGTAAAGAGTTAAACAAAAATATTTATTAATTTTTACAAAATAAAATAATGATGATTTATTTTTATACTAATGTGATATTATTTCTTCTCATATTTTCAACTTCATTCTCCATCCCGTGAGTATGAGCTAGTGAATGAATCCTTATCTGGATCCTTATAAACAAATAACTGTGAACTAGTCAGTAAAAATCTTAAATTCACACAGAAAACGCACAGCTGAGGTCTACCAGCATGTCATTTTGCAAGAGAGTCCCTTAAACGGGGTCTTTGGTGCATCGTCTCCCAAATTGAATTGGCCGAAAGAAGAGCATTTGCAATCTCTGCAGGCCCAAAAATTCATTCCTTGCCACACCGAATTTTTTATTACAATTTTTTAATTTTTATTTAAAAAAAATCCAGAACTCAGCATTTAAGCGTACTTAAAACGACATTTTGTATAATCTTCGAATTTAATTTTTATTTTAAAGTTCTCTATTTTGTCCCTTTCAAAAGGTTTTTCTGACATATTGCATAGCGCGCGTTGGAAAGGGGACACACGACAGAACTTTTTAAAAGAATTCGAAGATCCCGATCGCTTTTTTATAAAGCAATTTTAAGTTGAGTTTTAAGTTTATTTTTCTTTATCCAAAAATTTTGTAAGATATTAAAAAAGAAACTAAATGTTACTAGCAAGTAATTTTGAATTTTATAGAAACATACAACAATACATACAAAAATCAAACTTAAATTCGTAGACTACACTTGTAAACAAATGTTTATGTGGAACACTATTTATTGACTCATCTCAAACTGTTCTGAGTGTTAAAATGTTAATGAAATGTGATGTTGATGAAATATTTGAATACACCCGGCTAAGGCAGTAGACAAAAGTGCACTGAATCTAATATAAAATAATAAGTAATACAATCGCGTCACGCCAATATTGCTAACTAAGGTGTTCGTTGAAAACACCGAACATATTCCGGGCCACGAAAGTTAGGGATGCTCAGATGACGCATCAAGATCATGACAATAACGTTTACAAGGTGAAATCAAGCCTACTTCAGATTAAAATGTTAGCAGAACAAAAGTAAAAATTATTTGAAATAAAATTAAGAGCTTATTGTTCCTAAAGGATTCCCAGGCACGCGAGGACACGCCTTAATCATCACTGTATTATTTAATTCAAATATTCATTCTTCCATTTCTGCCAAATCTGTTTAAAAATGCTGGTTGTTAAATGCCATCTTGTTCTCGCATTCTCCTTCGTCTCAATCACGACGTTAAGTCGGATCTTCCTGTTAAAAAATGTGCCGGTGATAAATAATTCAGATCCTCAATGCTTTCTGTAAGCGAATATAACGGTCTCGAGTTCAGACACGCTTCCAGTTGTATCAATACAGTGGTGAACTCTTCTAACGTTAGTCTTTGTTCGCCAACCACTGTTTTGAGGTGGAACTTCAGACTGCGGACGGCTTTTTCCTACAGCCCGCCAGCGCTCGGCCAAGATGGAGCGTTGAAATGCTTCTTCTTGTTGTTTTTTAATAGAAATCCATACATTCCTGATCTTCTACAGATAGTTTTGCGGGTTTTAAAATCTCCTCAACTTCCTGAAATTTTGGACTCTCCTCGATGGTATTTAGAACCAAATTACATAGGTATGTTTTTACGTTACCGCATAGTAATCATCCCAGCTGTGTTTGTTGGGCCATCGACTTTTAGGCATGTTCTCCTTTTATAATACCGCCACTGTTCTGCTCCAATATATGCTCCGACAGCCCCACGACGTACACATACTATTGTTTGTTACGATAGTTCAGACCTCGCACATCAAAATTCCGAATTTCCAAAATTACGCGACGCGTCATCCGTCCCGAAGGACTAAAATATATCGGGGTACGTAGCAAGGGGTCGGTGGTTTTTGAGGAGAAACAAATGTTTATGATGAACACTATTTATTGACTGACTCTAAAACAGTTCTAAGTGTGAAAATGTTAATGAAATGTGAAGGCAATGTTACACCCGGCTAACGCGGCCGCTAATGGACGTCACTCCACCGTCGCGAGTGTGTGTCATCATTGCTGAACTGCTTAAACTCAATTACGAGGCCATAGAAGTAAACCTCTTGGCCGAAGAACATAAAAACCCGGAATACTTAGAGAAAATTCCTATGCACACCATCCCTATGTTAGAAGATGGCGATTTTGTGCTCGCTGGCAGATATACCAACGTTTTCAAATATGGCACCGCTGAACAACGAGAGAAATTGTACTCTAGTGACTTCAAATTACGAGCGACAATTAATCAAAGGATGTTTTTCGAGAGGTCGAACCTCAGAGCCACAGCCAGGGACATAGTGCATGACCTCCTGGCTGGTAGAAAAACTCCTACTGCGAAACAAATTGAAAACATGAACGAGGCTTATGCAATTCTGGAGAAATACGTGCAGAAGAAAAAGTTCGCAGTATGCGAGCACTTCACGGGAGCTGATTTGTTATTAGTTGTTGCTGCCTCTTCCAACAACGTGTATGTGCCTATAGATCCTAAATATTCCAAGATACACGAATGGTAGAATTTGCTGAAGGAGGAAGATTGGTAAAAAAACATAACTTATAAAGTGTTCATAAAATCAATGATGAACTAAAACAGTGATAATGCTAAGTAATTAAGTTTTTTTTTTTAATTAATTTGTTATTAAATATACATGATTGTTTACACCTGATTTTAAATAAATTCTTTTAATTAAAATACGATTAGTGCCACACATGACACGCTCAGAATTACTCAAAGTTAAATTGTATTGATCTTCAAAACAATAAACAGAGAACAAAAATAATTTCTTGTCTTGGACTTTTAGGGTTCCCTGGAACTTGTTGAAAGAAGAAGATTGGTACAAAAAGGTCTAGACTGGTCCAGTACGAAGGTTTTATATAATAAAATTATGATGAAGTGAAACAGTGGCAGTGCAGCAGTGCTTAGTTTTAAGATGAAATCAATTTGTATTTTATTTTCTTATTAAAATAATGTTTCTTTTTTGTACCGAATTGTAGTTGCTTATTTTTTCGTACTTTCTTTCTTTAATCTGTATTGACTTTTGAGTCCATGTATCTTTTATACCACTATTCTCTTTTTGACATCATCAATTTTACAGAGGAAACATCTGTATTTTAATTTTATAAACCTACCCAGTTTGGAACTAAGACGAAATGACTGAAATAGGTGGAAGTCATGTGGAAGGCCTTCGCCCCGCTGTGGGCTGGTGCAGGCTAATATTATAGTAACAAGTAAATAAGTATTTGTTTAATTCTCGTTGCAGGTTAGTATGAATAATGGTAAACAAGTCATTTAAAAGTATTAATATAAGCAATTCCTTTTTTGGTTAACCTTGGCTACTTCGTAGTTTACGAGTATGATTCACACATAAAAAACCGAACTGAACAGGTCACAACCTGCTCCAGTTCGGACTGAGGAATGCACAGACATGAACGAAATAGTTTAATCAGTGACAGATAGAAATACTTTCGGCCACCGGATTCGCTTGGCCATGAGACATGAGACACACGGTTAAAATTACTAAAAGATATGGCGAATCTGAAGGTCAATTTGATAAGGAATGGAACCCAATAACAACGTCATTTTAGTCTTTAATCAAACAACAAATCAATTTCTATCATCATCTGAATAAATAATAGAACGAACAGATCAGGTGATTTAAAGGTTTTATGCTTATTTACATACTATCTTTTGCCCGCGGTTATGCCCGCGTTTAGGTCGAAAAATTATCCTATGTCCTAAATCAGATAATGCTCCTGTATACAAAATTTCATCCAAATCCGTTCAACAGCTAAGACGTGAAAGGTAACAAGAGACAGACAAAGTTACTTTCGCATTTATAATATTACCGGCGTTCATAACCACGCTAGAATTGAAACAGGCAACATGACGATCAAAGTATACAAAATTGACGCCAGTCCTCCCGTCCGGGGCCTGCTGATGACGGCAGAAATCCTCAAACCAAACTACGAATCAGTGAACGCGGATTTCATGGATGGAGAACACTCGAAGCCAGAGTACAGGAAGAAGAATCTTCTACAGTCGGTTCCTTACCTAGAAGATGGTGATTTCCTGCTCGCTGATAGCCACGCAATCATCACGTACCTTGTCTCCAAAATTGATGGTGACAAAAGAGCAAAATTGTGCACTGAAGAGTTGAAAGCAAGAGCGGCAATACATCAGAGGCTGTTTTTCGACACTTCGCTCCTCTTTCCCCCACTAAGAGCTGTGAAGACAATAATGGGTGGAGAAAGAACATCACCGACACCACAACGAATCCAAGCTGTGAATGACGCATATGAAATTTTTGACAAATACAAAAGAGCAAGTCAAATGGTTTGACAGAAGCTGATGTGTCAATAGTTGCTAGCATTTTTACTTTAGCTGCGATGGTGTCAGTAGATGAAACATTTACCAAGGTGCATGGTGGAATTTACTAAAGTAGGAAGATTGACACAAGAAGGCAAATGTACCTGGACTAACTCAGTTTGACGGGTTCATAAAATCAGTGATGAAGTAAAACTTACTACGCGCTTAGTTAAAAAATGGTATCGTTTTGTATGTATTAAATTTAATGATATAATGAGTGCAAATGATTAATTTAAACTAAATGAAATTTACAGTTTTTTTCTTGTGTATTCAATACATATTTCTGACTGTTTAAAACTTATATAAATTTAGTTTATATATGTTTAAATACTTATGTTAAGACATCAAACAAAAAAAAAACAAATGGTTTGTTAAGACCAACCTTTATTTTTATTTTATTTACAATCTCAATTCTCAGCGCCTTTAGTTTAGTTTTTGTAGTCTGATTATCACCGCTGATGTGCGATTGATCATCTGAAATGATAAAGCAGTCAAGGTTGTGCCCGGTTTAATCCTGATCAGTTCAAAAGTATCTCACACCTTGAAACTGTAATAGATGGATTTTGAAGGGTTCGAAACGGGAGATTCAAATCTTAACAAAAATATTATTTTAATATCTCTCTGATATCTCTCCCATATTTTTACTGAATATTTATTTCATAAATGAACCCAATGAAGGACTCAGAACTCACTCAAACTAAACATTATTGCAGAAGAATATACAAAACACGCAAACCAAATTAAAATATTTTTATGACGCCAAACTTAAGGAAAAATAATCACTACGTTTTATTGATAATTATGGCGCACACACTACTGGTCAAAGTTCAATTCTATCGACCTTTGAAATAGTAAATATTGAATAAAAAATATCCAGTCATGGCGCTACTATTATTATCTTTAGTTACCTCGCTTGGTTCGTGTGCACCACAGTTATCACTATTAGCCGATATAAGTCAATGTTAAGATTGTCAGCCTTTAGTTCCGTGCAAACATTGAGACAGTGAACATGCCGCTCAAAATCTACAAAATCGACGCCAGTCCGCCAGTCCGGGCCGTCCTGATGACGGCAGAAATCCTCAAGCTGAACTACGAGCCACAACAATGTAACATCTTGACCGGAGAAAATTTGACACCAGAATACTTGGAGAAAAACCCTTTACACACCGTTCCGCTGTTAGAAGATGGTGATTATGTGCTCTCTGATAGCCACGCAATCATTACGTATCTGGTTTCCAAGTATGGTGCTGAAAAACGAGCGACATTGTACCCTAACGAGTTGAGTGTAAGAGCTACAATAGATTCAAGAATGTATTTTGATACTTCCATCCTCTTTCCCGCCATCAGAGGGATAATGAAGCCAATCCTGACTGAAGGATTAAAGGAGCTCACTCCACAACAAATCGAAGGTGTGAACGCTGGTTACGACATTTTGGACAAATACTTGCAGAAGTCAAAGTTCGTGGCAGGAGACCATTTGACGCTAGCTGATGTGTCATGTGTTGCTAGCATATCTACTTTGTCTGTGTTGGTGCCTGTGGATGACAAATATGTTAAGCTGAAAGCATGGTTGAGCTCACTGCAGGAAGAAGATTGGTACCAAAACGGAAATCTACCTGGACTGGCTCAGTTTGAAGGGTTTGTAAAATCAAAATTGAATTAGTGAAAGTGAAGATATTGAACTGTACATAACCCCTCATAGTACTTATGCCTTCTATTTTACAATCGTGTTTTTCAATTAAAATTATTTGTTTTTATAACCAGTTCTTTTAGTCTATACCTTGATTTTTTTTATCAAATTAATCTTATCATTGCATCTTTTTCTTTATATAGTGTTTTGTATTTCGAAACAGCAATACATTCACGTAACATTTTTACCTGTACAAAATTGATAATCACGGATTGTGTCAATATGTGTTATCAGCTACTTGTGCAAATCAATAGATTTTATCATCGATCGACGGTTACATAAGTGGAACACTTGTGCTATTTTGGTTGGTCCACATCATTAAATTGGTGGCAAAGTAAAGGATCGTTTTTAATTACGACATGTTCGCGTTAGTAGGGACCGGTGATCTCATAGCTGCCACGTCTTATTGTAATTTAATTTAATATTTGAATTGTTTTTGTCTCTTTATTACGGACGCTTTTAACGTTCTGCATCGTAATTTCAACACGAATGATGTAACCAATATTTTGTAACCATATTTTGATTTGAAAGAGTGTCCATGGAGTTTCTTGCCCGTTCTTCTCCATAGGTACGTACTACGCTTTGGAATGGGCAACTAGCTTCATCTTTCTGACTGACCGACCCCTTGACAATTCCAAAGTGCCTGTAATTGGTTTATTTGAAATAAATGCTTTGAGTTTGAGTTTCGCAACCTCTTGTGGTCAAGGTCACTGCCTAATATGTAAAAGAAGATTTTGTAAACAGGATGGCCAGAAAGATTTTTCCTCTCTAAGGCTTGGCAAACATCTTGAAGTTTGCCAAGCTATGCTGCAGAACGAACCAGCCGTCGTAAGACTTTACCTATCCAGCAATGCACATAAAGTCAGGGATATTACTTTTTAAGCAAATTAACTAGTTAATTGTTCGTATATTCAAATCACAAATGTCATTATTTAATAGTTGTTTAATTAAAATGGCTATAACACGGCTATTTGGTGTAGGGCATTTTGCATAGCAATTATTTTTCCTGACTGTACATTATACTACTTTGCGTTCAAACTGACCCAGTCATGCTCAGTTCCTATAAACAAAAACGAATCGTTTTGCTTACCAATTGGTAGCATTTTTTATTGCAAAACTGAGCATATAAATAGATTTGTAACCTAATTTTACCCGTGATAGCTACTTCCATATGGCTCTACTATGCAAAGCTATGAGGTCATTGCTTCATTATTGGTAAAGATACAAGAGTCTTAACTTTAACCTATAACGGACCGTAAATTATAGGAATCGGCCATCAGTCATCAAGCATAACCTCTGGTGGGCACTATACATAAGTACAGCAGAATGAACGCTCAATCACCGACTTGCTCCATGGCAGTTATTATTTTAAATATTTAATTTTCGAAGTCTGTTTACATTACTTTTAATTTTTCGTATCAAATGGTCAAGAAGAAAATGAGCGCTAAATAATAGAATAATTAAAAAATATCAGTTTTGTAAATGGCGGTATGTTAACACTGCCATCAAGATATTTTCTGGAATTGCACAGTAATAATGGTAATGATGAATTTAAACAATATTTATTTGACAAGTTTCCTTATCAACAAAACTATTGATAATGTAAGTAAAGATTTTAAAAGATACTACTTATTTATATTGACGTGTAAGATAATGGAGGACTAAAGATAGTAATGAAACGTCGTAAGTAATCGTAGGCTTATGATGATAACGATGGTGAATAAATAGAAATTACCAATCTCAACACAAACAACTTAATACACTGAGTAATCCTTATCAGTGTAATGATTCTTTTACTAACGAACTACCCAGATTTAGTTGTTTGTTTTATGTTATTAGTTTTATTGAAATAGTAATTAGCGCCATCTGTAAAATCTACTACAAAAACTGGACTGAGAAGTGAGGCAGCAAACTGAATATTTTTTTTTGGTGGTAATCAAATAAAACCCACCCGTGTTCCTTCAGTTGCCTGTGCGCCAGGGCCTCGGTAATTCTTTTGAACAATTCGCGACCCCGGTAGGCATCGGCCCTAGCGGACGCGGTCAATTATGCTATGGAAAACACCCTGGAGGTGGAGGAGGTGCTAGGAAGTACTATTGCTATCATCTGCATTTTTACGATCAAGACACGTAGGTACTTAGGTATGTGAAAATTGTAAACCTCATCTCTGAGATTTTTCGGCTAACCACTTTCCTTGAGATGGATGGACGTAGGTCTGTTTCAAGGCAAGTAATCTGCCTTAAGATGTCCACTGCTGTGCATAGGCCTCGTCTAAACCACAAAGATAAGTCCTGTATTTCCCGCACCTATCAGATTCAGGTCATCGATCCACCGCTAGACCAAATCACAAAAAAAGAAACACAGTAATGTAATTCGAATTGCGTAAACAATCATCAGACAACCATCTTTACGTGATTGCGTGATGGTGCACCTTTGTTTTAAATCGATTAACAACAATGGTACTTAAATCATGCAAGGACTTGTACAAAAACTTATCATAATAACCACGACTGAAGTACCAATATACTTATATCTAACATAATATATAACATACATAACATCACGCCTGTATCCCCCGAAGGGTTAGGCAGAGGTGCACCTATAGTACACCCACATTTCGCCAGTTATGTTTAAGTCCCATGTAATAGGGGGCGAGCCTATTGCCATCAACCGAGCACATATCCAGGCTCCGAGCTACTTCTGAGAAATTCCAGATGGAAAAACCCAATAACACATAATCTGACCATTTAAAATAGTACAATAACACTATCAATATGCACTAAATATGGCCCGTGGCAATTGTTATCGGCTATGACTGCTATAGGCATTATGGCCCATCTTCCGCACATTTTCACTGCGTTTGGCAACAATAGATGTTAATTGAGGAAAATTGTGACAATGGTGGTCTTAAGACACACGTTGACAAAAACTATGGTATTATGTGGGGCGGGAATGGCCATATTAGGAATGAAAGATATGGAAGCATTGCTAATGAGTGAGAGAATAGAGAGATAGGACTGATTTACTAAAATAATGCGATTTCTGCGAATGAAAATAAAAGAAGTCCAATTTGATTGAGGTTGGTATGTCTGAAATCATATGAAATTATGTCTGGATTAACTTATGTGTAATTTGAATCATCCTAAATAAGTACTACATCGCTGGAAAACCTCTGAAACCGGACAGTAAAAATTAAGAGTTCGTACAGTTCGTCTCCAAACAGCAAATTGGACCATAGGACCAAAAACGGTAAAAAAATAAACGTCTAATAAAAATGGCTTTAGCAATAACTTCATTTAATTAATCTCGCAGCTCACCCGCTAATAAGCGTAAACAACGGAGCACCCGAATTTAGGCACCACCCTATACCGGCCAACCCGTATTTATAAAGGGAAAACGGCCCAAATCGTAATGATATACGCAGTAGATTTATCCCGGCCGGTCCGTTTGTCAATGTTCACGGCGAAATTAATTACGGATCGGTCATGGGCTCGAATCCCGTGCCACGTATTTGAATGGTCATTTGGGATGGAAGTAATTAAGATAAAATATTGTTTTATTTGTCAGATTTGTATTGGAGAACGGTTACCATTTTGCGGGTAAACGGGTTTCTGTGCCGTTAATTTTTTTAGGCCAATATTGTTGATTTTGTTTACGAGGTATTGAATGGGGATTGACAAATTGATGGGGATTAAGAGATTAGAGTGCAATCGATCGAGTTTGATGAAAATTGTGAATGAATCAAATCGAATGTTGTTAAATCGTGTTTATATGGTTGGCCTAATTGGCTGATCTTTGGCTACTTATTTGGAATAGCACATTAATGAAACCTTTTTCAAGTAGTAGCACTGGACTAGGGATAAGTCAAATTTATTTAATAAACAACAGCTTATATAAAAGGACCAAAAATAAAATGTTTGTAAAAAACAAGCATTAATAAAAAATAGTTTCCAGTTTTATTAAGACTGGTAACTTCCTCAAAAATACCCACCAAGCTATTGCTTAACAAGCCTACTCCCCTAACCGAAAAAAATGTCTCCGGCCTAAAATAAAACGATTAAGTAACTTATTTTTGTTCATCCCCAAATTAATACAAAGGCGGTCATAACAAGTTTTATAAAAAAAATATTAGTAATAAAATTTGTAAAAACGGGGCGAACTCAATAAAAGGGATGTTTCTACCCCGACACTGGCACCAACTGGGATATTTTCAGAAACACAACCCCTAAAGGGAAAATCTTCAGGGAAAATCTAGTTGTCTATAATTGGGGACACCATGTTAATATCTTTAAGTGTAAATCTTATACTTTAAATGAATGAAACAAAAAAATAACGCACCATGCGATATCCAAACTACAGTAATTCTACAATTTCAATGTCACATAGATACCTATGCCTATGCGAGTGAGGAGTCCTATGTCCAGCAGTTGACATCTTTTTAAGTGACAAAACCAGCAGCACTAAGGGATTGGCAGATACGTTGATCGAAATCCAGTAATGTCTGCCGCTTACTTAACCCACAAGGAACTGACTAGTACCTCACCGACAAAATTATAGATCAAGGTTGTCCCCAAATTCCATAGACATCCAAAGTCACCCTACGCATAAGTAACAAATATATCGTGCTACCTTCCTTTGTTTTTCGCACAAACTCGGCCGTTGGCCTGAGTTATCGTCGTCTTACCTTCGACACCCCTCTTCACCCCTCCCCGTGTACGCCCCTCCCCCCCTCCGGTCATTTGTCATGCCTGCAGTTATGTTACGTTATTGATTGTTATGATTTGAGGACGAGCTGGTATCATGTAGGTAAGTGGTCGAGGCTCTAGTGGGTTGTTTGCTAACTAGTAAGTAAGTAATAATAGCAGGTATATGTCTATTGCAGGGAATTTCAGCCTGGTCCTTTCTTTTTAATCCTAAGCTTGACCCGTCTGAAATCTTTAATTAAAGGTACTCTATTGGTTTCGTCCATTCTTTCTAAATCCGTTTGAACCGTCTCCAATCTATAAAGGCACTCTATTTTGTTATTATTCATTTTCCTTCTATTTGATGACAACATGACATGATCTACAGGGTGGCGATTTGACTAAATCACACTCATCAATGAGGTCACGAGGGGGTGATTCTATCCGTCATACTACTGGTAGTAACCACTAGTGACATGAGTTTAGTGGTGGTACTAGTTTTGGTGGTGGTGGTACTAGTGGTACTAGTGACGGATGCAGTCGCCTAAATGGCCATCCTGTATAATCAGTCACCAGACCAGCTGGGTATCGTCCATGTCTCAAACAATTTATATGAATTGCATCTAAACCAGGTCACACAAGCAGGTCTAATTTGCCACATGCTGCACTTATCAAACAGCAGACCAAATCAGTTCAAGAAAAATAACATAAGAAGCCTACAAAAGTGTAGCAACTTAACCAACCTTACCTTGCAAAAATCCCAGCCTAAATGATTACCAGCACTTCCGTACTTGAGCGAACAAAACACAAATATGTTTGTCATAGTTAGCTACGGGGGGCGGCCCAGAAATAATTACCTAATAAAGATTTCTGATACGATACTGTTACAGGGAAAAGCTATTATCTGGTCGGCAGGCTGGGGCAGTGGGGGGCGGGCTGTCAGCACCAGGAGTTTTGATGAACACACGCAGTAATGTGCGACTGATTGTTGCGAAGGCTGATGCTGCGATTTCTTGGCAGTTGGAGTAAATATTGTTGGGAGATCCGTATGTCGGATTTGTGTGCCTTTGTCGCCAGAAATAGGTCTATTCATGAAACCCAACTATCGGTTGTTTTGCTTGTGAACTGCGCTGATATCTGATTTTTCTACAAGTGCTAAATAGAGGTCGAAACACGGACCAACTCTTTTTCGTACTGGAAAAGTGATAAGGGTATAGAAGTATGAGGAATAGAGTATAAAGTTCACTCATACCTCCATAGAAAAGGAAGGATCCTCCGTCCAGGCGGGTGTCGTGTCTGGTGGGCAACTGCCCGACGTTTGATGTTGGGACGTTGTATACTCGTATATGCTAGTTGCGCGGTGAACTCTGCTTGCGCGATACAGGATTTTGTGTGGCGTCAGTGTGACGCGTAGCTCGCATGAGGCGTTGTGGATACCTCTACAAAGGCAAATCCCTTTACGACCCAAGTTAAAATAAAATCAAAAAACAAGCCAAGTGCATGTCGAACCACTCACAATTAAGAGTTCAGTAGTTGGGATGAATTTATCCCAAGCACAAACTTAACATTGTATTGAAAAACATGTTCTCCCACACATTCCAACCGCAAATGTAACTTTATATGCACAATATTGCCAAATTTACTCGTACCATATTATTTTAAGACCATTGTCTGCATTGTGTGATTTAATATAACTATTTTGTTATTACTCTGTAGTTATTATTAATAAAATTAGTATAAATTTTCATCTATTTTCTTAAATAACTATAAAACTATTTATTTGAACATCACCCATCAAAAAATTTGAAACCCCTCACAGTAAACCCTTTCATTTGATATGTCACACGGAACACGGTGCAGATAGCAAAACTTTTTTTTTTCTTGTTTTCCTCCTAAAAGTGACCCCCCTAACCAAAATTCATTTATTTACGTTATAGATCCGTGTTTGGGTCACAGAAATTCATATGTGTACCTTCAAACTTAATCGGTTCATTCGATTCGGAGAAAATTGGCTGTGACAAACGGACAGACAGACACAGAATAAGGGTTCCGTTTTTTCATTTAGACGTACGTACGGAACCCTAAAACGAAGCTTGTAGGACTATAAAATATGGTCCTGAGCTGCTGCGGTATGAATAGTTTGTCCATTGCTTATAAGTCCCAAGTCTCAACATAAGAATGATTCTTCAGGCTAATAAGAAACTATGGATTTTCTAACACCTCATTTAACCTTAAAATTGAACAAAGATTCGTAATAAAAATTAAAATTCATTTATCTCAGGTCCTTAACCTATATTAAATACAAAAACAACACACAATTTTGACAATTTTATAAAGTGTCTCTATTGTGCAATTAAATCCTAACTAATATTATAAATTCGAAAGTAAGTTTGTTTGTTTGTTTGTTACCTTTTCACGCCTAAACCACTGAACCGATTATCCTGAAATTTTGCATATACGTTGTCCGAGGAAAACAACAATAACGTTCTTATGATAATAGATGGCGCCACGTGTTTTTCGAATCATGATTGAATTATATAACCCGAATCAATAGTCAAAGTCTTAATTAACGCGAGTGAAGCCGCGGGCAAAAGCTAGTATGTAATAAATGGTTGATTGAATAATAAACAAATAAACTTAATTGAACTTCGTACAAATATGAGTAACAAATAAATGTCAGATCAAATCAATTAATGTCACAAGCAAAAAGCAAAATAAAAATGATTTGAAAAAAAAATGTTGTTGTTGTAAATAATTTTGTGGTTTAGCAGCGTTCACGGACCACTACTAAACACTGCCCAACCTTATCCCAAATAGGTTGGGGTCTACTTCCAGCCTAACGGGATGCAGGTGAATACCAGTATTTCACGTGGAGCGATTGCCTATCTGATCACTACCCACAACCCAGTTCCTGGGTGACACGATACCCCTTGGTAAGACTGCTTGTCAGATTTTTAAGGCGTCTGACTACCCGTAACGACTGTCAAAGATCTACGAACGACAGCCGGCCAGTTACCAATGAAGAAAATAAGTCAAACAGGGTCGATTGATCCTTCAGTAGCCACTAAAGTTTCAGTACATTATGGAGTATGTGTGAGTGGTCCTTGAGAAGTTAGTGAAACTGTAAATAAAGCCCTTTACTTCCATGAATTTGGAACATGACCTTAATTATTGGAATTCTATTATTTGTAGGGCCAGCAAAACTGATTGGTTGAAGTTGTTGAACTTTGTATGTAGCTTGTTGTACCTATTTTGTTTTACAAAGCTATTAGAACATTTACATTTATTTTTGTAAATAAATAGCAAATAATTACAACCTAACTATCCGTATTGTCGCACTTGTAATTACGAGTTTAATATGAATATATAAAACATTAGTCAGATATATTATCAGTGCATTAAAACGTAAAAAAGACAATCAATCATACATGTTCGTTCGTTAAACGCATAAAAATAAATAATTATTTCAAATACCAGAAAATATACAAAAATAAAAATAAAATGTCACTACGTGAAACGTACACAATCTCTCATACAAAAGAATAAATCCATAAAATAAATCATTCTCATTTAATCAAAAACTAAACATGCTTACGTAACAAAAAAAACAGTAGCTTTGATATCTCATAAAAACCTAACACATGTGTCTTGGTGTATTTTTTTTTGTCACCAGTACTTTAGCTGTGCGGGGCAATTTAAAACATATGGCCATTGCACTATAACTATTCATTAAAGCAATAAACTTTATAATAAAACTGGTAATCTCTGATCTGTACTAACTACTGCCATTAAATTTATCACGTGCTGGATATTAACAGAAAAAGGAGCTGACCAAAGCGTTTTGCAGACCAACAGCTGCCGTGTTTAACTGAAACGATGCCATGTAAAATTTTGTTCAGAAAATTAATTGAAACACTAATATATTGAATGAGTGACTTTGGATGATAAACACACTGCTATATAAATATTATAAACAGTAATGAATTGAAAGGTCTCTTTAGATTATTATCGTAGAAGGTCCTTTGATCCGAACGACACAATTAACAAGTAAATCAGAATGAAAAGGACCAGTCGGGGAATGCCTGAAATTACAATTGATAGATTTAATTGATTGGTTTGAAATTCAGTAACTTTTTGGATATATCATCAAAAAATCTGAAGAATCAGGTACTAATTACTTTACTTCAATATTCTAATATAGATAATCAAAGTCAAAGTCAAAGTTTTTATTTGTAAAACATAGGTGGGTGTAAAAACAAGTGTTTTAAATAAAATATGTATACGTAGACTATGCTTTTCCATTGACGGCGTACAAAAATCAATAAAATAAGCATCTAAACTTAGTTATGTAACAGAATTAAATTTCACTAAAATTAAATGACAAAATCTTTCCATCCCACGCTAAATGACATAAAACTTATCCTAAAACAGAGTTAACAATTTTACGTTCAAAATTTGTATAAATTTAAATTATTAGAATAACATAATAATTCTCCTACATTAATCATTTTAGTATAATTATATTTAGAGTGTGACATAATATATATAAATCACAGCAAATCGCAACAAATCTTACGACTGATTAAAGATTCTATCTTCATTTGAATAGCAGTGCCTACCCACAATGTTTTACACACCTTCAACATTACCATATGATTACACAGAGATAAGCCCTAAAGATAAATTATAACATCATAAACATTAGAAATCGACAGGTCGTTGCATTAATCTTGGATTTCTATTAATTTATTTATCATCAACTGAGGTCGATGGTAGCGCCATCAATGTGCGGGTCTTTATGCTAATCCTATGAAGAATATTGCTATAAATATGTATAAGATTCATCTCTTGGTAATCTTGTGATCTATTGATAGAAAGATTAGAGATTTTAATTAGTTCCAGGTGTAAGATAAAATGCTTGAATAGTAAACACCCTTTTATGTTTCTTAAGTGTGTGCTTAAGTTTCGCATGACACATTAATTATTTTCTTTTCCAGGTGGACCTATAGTTATTGCTACAACACTATAAGGTTCTTTTGGCGCTCGTCCAAAACCGAAACTAACACGCCGCCATCTTGTTTTGTCAGTTTAATTTCTGTGATAATTTCACAGACATTTTCATAAATATTTACTTACAGCCGTATGACGTTGCCAGAGAGGCTTTTCAACGTCATACGGGCGCCATACGATCATTGTAGCCGTGTTATGACAATTTTCATTGATACCATGACAGAGGTCTCCTATCTAGAATACTTTTTCTAATAAAGAACTTTGTTTTAGAAAACGTCACTTTGAAATATAAAAAGTTGAAACAACAGTCGCACCTCTTGCACCCAGCGTACAGCCACAGTACCGACTGTCAACTCAAGCAGTTTTTTTTTTTTTTTTTAGAAACGTTGCCCCACACTAGGAATTTCTCCTGTATTGCGGGTGTGTTTACAAATATTTAAGTAACTCACATACATAAACAGCCAGACCCGGAACAACTACTTGTAGGTCTGTAGCGGCATCTACAACGCCACATGCGAGCTACGCGTCAGACTGACGTCACGCAAAATCCTGCATCGCGCAATCAGAGTTTACCGCGCAACTAGCATATATACAACATCCCGACATCAATCGTCGGGCAGTTGCCCACCAGACACAACACCCGTCTGGTCGGAGGATCCTCCCTTTTCAATAGAGTATGAGTGAGCTTTACACCCTGTTCCTCATACCTCTATACTGGTGACCCCGAACATGAACGTCAGCGCAGCCTTCGTGCAACTACTTCAGCGTGACGTCATCATCATCACTTCCGCAAGCTTTAGAGCGGCGAGTCACACAGCCAGCCAGCACCCACGGCTTCAACGGGTATCCTGACCACCAGCATGCAGCGACCGCGCATACCTGGTCATCACCCTCAGCCTCATCAGCAACCTTGGCACAGCACACTGCACTCTCGGCCGGTCCACAAGCAGAGCCTTCAAACCCTCTCCTGGTCGACGCCAGCAGTTAGCCACAACCCGGCGCTGTACCACATCCGACGCACTGGAGCATAACGCAGCGCCACCCCGACTCACTGGGGAATCTTCGCAGACAGTTCCGACTCACCGCGAACTATGCGACACCCGGTTCCGACTCACTGGAACCTCACCTGGCCCTGGCAAGCATCGCAAGATACACGACTCAGCCCACTATCGACCTCCGGTCTCCGGGGGGGAGTGATGTAGCGGCATCTACAACGCCACATGCGAGCTACGCGTCAGACTGACGTCACGCAAAATCCTGCATCGCGCAATCAGAATTTACCGCGCAACTAGCATATATACAACATCCCGACATCAATCGTCGGGCAGTTGCCCACCAGACACAACACCCGTCTGGTCGGAGGATCCTCCCTTTTCAATAGAGTATGAGTGAGCTTTACACCCTGTTCCTCATACCTCTATACTGGTAGTGATGTAGCGGCATCTACAACGCCACATGCGAGCTACGCGTCAGACTGACGTCACGCAAAATCCTGCATCGCGCAATCAGAGTTTACCGCGCAACTAGCATATATACAACATCCCGACATCAATCGTCGGGGGCAGTTGCCCACCAGACACGACACCCGTCTGGTCGGAGGATCCTCCCTTTTCTATAGAGTATGAGTGAACTTTACACACTGTTCCTCATACCTCTATAGGTCATACAAATACTAGTTCCGTGCGGGAATCGAACCCGCGACACGCAGCGCAGCAGTCAATCGCTTAACTACTGCGCCAACCGTGCCGTCTGGCAGTATGGCAACACAGCACAAAGGGCTTATAGAGTTATCGAGAACAGAGTGTAAAGCTCATACCTCCATAGAAAAGGGAGGATCCTCCGACCAGACGGGTGTCGTGTCTGGTGGGCAACTGTCTGACGGTTGATGTCGGGACGTTGTATATACGCTAACTGCGCGGCGGTAAACACTGCTTGCGCTATGCAAGATTTTGCGTGACGTCAGTGTGACGCGAAACTCGCCTGTGGCGATTTAGATACCGCTACACTTAGTTGACAAAAGATCTGACAACCTCTTTTAACTATAGTGAACTGCATAGGCGATTTAAAGCCATTGATATAACTACTTGAATTTCGTAGTCAAAATATTGTCTTTTGACGGATGACTTAAGTTGAAAGCGTCAGGGTAGCCCGCGAAATTCAAATTTTCTCGCGTTTTGTGCAATTTGTAGGTCGGCATCAGGAAGTATGTTTATCTAAATATGATTTGCGGCCTTATCAAATATTTATATATAGAATTATAATCATAAACATCATCAATACAACTCTCTAAGTTCATATTACCCTATTGAATGACTATTTCATGAAATTATGACATTCGAGGCCAAAGGAGTTGTATTGCTGATTCTAATGATTATAATTCTGTCAAGCCATATTTGTTACGGCCGCGAATCATATTTTAATCAATATACAACCTGACACTGACCTGCAAATAGCAAAAATCGGAAGAAAACTTAAATTTAGCGGACTACCTTAGCCCATCCCCTTAAATAATCGTATCCTCTAAACACAATCCCTGTATGACATGCCAGGTGGAACAGAATAGACACCTGTCAATCCAATTATTAAACTATAACAAGCACTATTTCTAAGAGTACCAAGTAACAATGGTGATATAATTAAAACTATACATAAAGGTAAGAGCACATCAGCTGCAAGCTATTTCTAGCCCAGCTTTATTGTCAATAGCACTATGATCTATGCCCATTTGTGTGTGATAATTGCCCTGCTTTGATTATCTAGACACGTTGCAGATATGACATGGAGAAAGCACCTTGCTTTAATTAATGTTGAAGTTAAATATTGTGATTACATACACAAATGATTTAAAACTTGATAGGAATCTAGATTGAAACTAGTGATTATTTTTTATGGTAGGTTTGTGACCTGATGGTACGCAATTACCACTACATCCTACTTGTTGATTTGCTAATCTCTACACTATGATCTATTATTATATTTAGACCAAGTTAGGCAGCTGGATAAGCGATCGAAGAATAATAATCATATTTAAGTGCAAATGTAGATGTTTTATGAAAATTGCTGTTTGCAATGCATTGATGAAAACAAATCACAAGGCATCTCATCTTTCCAAAAACTGTGACAGAAACTTTTAAAGATCTATGGACAGCAATATGTAAAGCCCATAAGATGATGTTTAGAAGACGTTAACATTTTGAAACCTCACTTTGGGTACCATACTGATAAATTAATACGAGCCTACATCACTGCCTATATAATATTACATCTCGCCTATGTTTAACGTAAGGTTGACCCACACAAACTACAGTTTCTCGGATTACTACCGCGTCAATAACTCCAATTTTGTAAACAAAACTTTAACATAATAATAGTAAACAAAACAGTAATTACTTCAGATACTAATAAACTACTTACACGAAATGGAAACATGATTTAAAGTTGTGTCATTGAGATAATGGAAGGCCATCCCACTTTGAAACCAGAAAATAATACGACAGAATCGTCTAAATCGATATCCATTACTGTCTTATAGTTGTTGAGTAGATAGCTTGTAGTTATAGGCGCCGCAATGGTTGATGTTATCGGAGTTATGGTAGCGTGATGGTCTGGGGGGTTAGGATCTATTACGGCGCCAGATGGCGGCCAATTGGCCGTCGATGTGCCACTGAAACTGCGTTTGCGCAACTGTAATTTGTAAGGAGATCTTATAGAGTTGTTAGTCATCTTGTTTTGGATTATAAAAAGGTTCGATAATTATCTAGCATTGTTGAAGATTAATTTTTATTCATCATAAAAAATTTAAGTTTATGATATTATGTTCTTTACTAAATTAATAACCTTTAACTCATTTTGCCACGGAAATTATATAGTTCCTTACTGGACTAGCCTAGCATTATAGCCATCAAGACTGACATTGCACCTGTTCTTTGCAATTAATTGAGAATCTGGTTTCACTTTTTTCTAAACGTGATCTATCTAAAGAACTGAATTTAATAAGTAAAATACCTAAAAAAAATGCTCACGAGCATGACTTTACAATCTCAAAATTAGATATGACTTCATTTCGTTCTCAACAAACTATATGTAATATATATTCCTACCTACCTTCTTACACCTAATCTCTCTTAGGTATGATGCAGGGTATCTACCTACCTACCTAGGTGTACGGACAATATCACACTAGCATCTAATCTTACCTACTTACGTAGGTACGTGCACTAATCTCACGTGGTATCATCATCTCTAGAGCATGCGAGAGCCGCTCGGCGCAGCCCAAAGCGTGACATTTAACACAACGAGTGTCTCAACTAAAACTTTAATAGCTGGCTACGTACTAACCTCTGTTACCTCTAGGGCTGCCGCGTCTATGTGAATGTGTGGATATTTTATTTTCAAGTTTGATTTAGGATAGTGCATCGTGATAAAAGGCTTCCTGTGAAATTGAATGTAACTTTTGCTGATATGAAGGTACTGATGGAAACTGCGCAAAATGTGTTCGCGAGGTTTATGGATTAGAGCATTCATATTTCATAGTACCTACCTACTACTTAATTTTCAACATTGTATGGTGGAGCATTTAAGAGGCAAGTGAAAGCGATATAGATCTTAGTTTTGTTTTATAATTGGAAACACTTATTTCTTTGAATAATACTGTAGACCATGAAATATTAGAACCGTTATTGTTAAAGAAACTCAACAGAATAAATAAATGACAATCACGATCTGAAAAAAAAACTGATATAAAGAAAGAAAGAAAATATGTTTATTTGCGGTAAACATGGCGCAGAGAAAAACACACAAATACAAAAAAGAACGAGTTGCGAGGAAAATATGCGTCACATCCACGCAAAACGGCAATCGCTCAGCATAATGCTACGAACCTATGCGAGACAGAGCCCCAGCGCTGGTTTTCAGCGATAGCCAGCGTTGACGTGATGACGTCAACCAGTGCAACATACGAAAATTAAAAATAATATTAATTATTATTATATCAATCTTTGCTTCCCATCTTCATTAAGGCTTAGTTAATAATCCTGCGCTCTACTAGATAGATTCTAGTAAAGTAATTCCGTCTGGCCCAGTATTAGCTGGCTGATGAACCTAACCCCCAAGAGACGGAACTTTGACAGTTCAACGAAATAATATTACTAATACCATTACAAAATCTGAACCTACTTCAAAAGCAATCCAACTGGCTTTGTTTTAAAACCACAGGGGTTTTGTACGCAAAACCACTACGTTAAAATAATAATATGAACTAAGACCCTTGTAGAATGTGAAGTGGCGTCAAAACTAATGATTACTGAACATAGCCAGGGTACAAAGGTACCCTGGCTATGTTCAATGAGATAGAAGTTGGTGAGTATGACGACCACAAGTCCCCTGGTATGACCATAGTTAATTTATAGGTACCCTTAGTACAAGATGCTAACTTAGATTACAAGTTGTACTCATTTCCTTATGAAGGAGATTATGGTTTGCACAACAAAATTACTTCTTATTTAATTGGTCTTCTTATTAAATTAGGAAGACCAGAAAACATGAGATAATATGACAAATGTAACGACTGCTAACCCTGTGATACAGCAAGGAGTTTGATGGGCTATGAAATTGGCAATAAAAAATTTAAATGCAAGATGTGGTTCCATGTGCTTTGGCGCAGTACAAACAAATGTAAATGTACCTACACAACTCAAATAATATTGTATTTATGTAAGTTATCAGGTTGTTGTTAAGTAATAATTATTTTTACTTTATCGTCATCATTTATAAGCCTAAAGACGTCCACTGCTGAATTTATAACATATACTACTCCTCAGGGGTCTAAAGGTCACCACAACGGATGGCCATTGGAACCTTTTTAAGAATCTATACATTACACTCCTTTCTCGTACCTACTTCATCATCATCATCAGCCTACAGCAGTCCACTGCTGGACGTAGGCCTCTCCAATTGCACGCCATTTAGCTCGATTTTCAGCAACTCTCATCCAGCTGCTACCAGCTACCCTGCGAAGATCGTCGCTCCACCTAGCCTGAGGGCGTCCCACCTTACGCTCGCCGATTCGCGATCTCCACTCAAGAACACGTCTACCCCAACGGTCATCGGTTCTACGGCTAATATGGCCGGCCCACTGCCACTTCAGCTTCCTTATTCTGTGAGCTATGTCAACAACCTAGTACCTACTTAACTAGAATGAATGAATGAAAACATTTATTTGTTAATCACAGGTACATACATTTGGTATTCGGTAACAATTCAGTTGACTCTTTAAGATTTGCCAACGGCGTACAAATTTCTTAGTTGCAGTAGATATGATAAAGTTCAAATTAAAAAGTGTTTAAGAATTAGGTTAGGTAGTTTAGATTAATTAGCAAAGTCAATGCAAAAACATTACTCTCTTCGTCATACAAAAACAATTACGCATCCCAGATAACAGTGTCTCAATTCAAATGCGGCTTTCATTTTCAAAATGAATGCGTGTCAATATAATATAATTATGGCCTCTCATGTTTCGAAGCTAGTACACTCGTTGATATTAATGTATGGTAAATCGCATAAAACTATAGTCGGCTGGTAATCTAAAATGTATGGACTTTCATACAAAACTCCAGCGATCTCAGTAGTATACTGAGGTTTTATATGTTTCCGTACAGAATCCATCAAGCCTGATTGGGGATTCTGCGATTTCCCATACAAAATGTACTAAGCGTCGATAGTCGGCTGGTAATCTAAAATGTATGGAGTTTCATACAAAACTCCAGCGATATCTATGGTAGCATTTTGGACATTTGTATAGAAATTCCACCAGTTTTCTACACAAATCACGCCAGCTCTACGACTAGCAGTCCTACGAATTCCATACATTTCTGATAAAATCAGACTATAGTATACTGACTATTTGTATGAAATTTCTGTACAGAATCCAGCAAGCCTGACATAAATTTTATGCGATTAACCATACTTTAATGTCAACAAGTGTACTAGCGTCGACAACATGAGAGGCCATAATTACATTATATTGACACGCTATCATTTTGAAAATAAAAGCCGTATTTGAATTGAGCCACGCTCGCCTTATGGCGAGCGTGGCAACCCTGCGCGCGCGCCATCAATCATAATAACTAATGTGCACCAGGGTTTAGTTCAGACAAGAGGTTACAGTTTGCACACCATTCATTACGGTGTTAATGATGTAATACTTAAAATTGGATGCGTAATTAATGCAGTGCAAGTATTGTTGTGACGGTAATTAGGAGTTACCAGTAGTTATAAGAGGTTTTTAGAATGTACTTACCTATAGTAATCTTTATCGCAAACATTTCTTATTTTATTTTTTTCCTGGCAAAATTATTTAGACTGGTACAGCAGTTATTATAATTTATAACATCATACTTTTATAATTTTTTGCTATAATTTTTTATTGTAAAACATGGTAAACTCTATGTTGTTAGTTATAGTCAACATTCTCAATAATAAAATAAATTGATCCATTAGTTATATTATTAATTTGCGTGTAAGTATTACCTATTTATAACATTCCTAATTGACTATAAAGCACTTGAGTATGACTTGAGTACTTTTATTGCACGTACGACTATAAATAAATTACAAGCAATATTTTTAAACAGCTGCCAATTTGCCTATTATTGACACACGAGATATTTTACACTATCACAGCAACACATTCATTGACACCTCCTAATGAGTTATGCCCAAAACATGTCCATCATTTCTCGTATTGTCCAATTAAAACAAAATCCAGCACACCTCATTATGTCATTCCACACGATTAATAAACGGCTGTGTAACAACTACGCTTAATACTTGTCTCAAATCTTAAAACTGTTGCTTTGTCACACTCATACATCAAAACGACAAAGCTTACAAACAGCAAAACACTCAAAAACAAACCTTATTTGGACGTCATAGAAGTTGTAACAGGTGTATGAAAAAGTTGGTCCTTTGATCCCCAAATGTTAAACTTCAAATAGGAATTAGGAACAGTCGTGACGTAACATATTGTCTGGAGTCACGGTCTCGTGTCATTTGTAGGGAACTAAATGTATTCATAGGTATCTACGCAGTTTACAAGCTGTGTGATTATGTTCGAGGTGATAGATGGCGTTGTTGAGGACCTAAGGTGGCGGAATTAGTGCGGAACCTAACACATCATCCGTAGTGTTATACTGGTTCTTAAGAGTATTTGAACTTTAGCGTTTCTTTGAAGAGAAAACCGGAGATGATGGGCTTTATTTTCAAAGTTTCCACACACTGGCGCCTTGAGCAACAAAGGATGTCATACATAAGTACTCGTAACACAATCCAAACGCTATCCTAATATTATAAATGCGAAATTGAGTTTGTTTGTTTGTTACGCTTTCACGCTAAAACGGTAGAATGGATTTGGATGAAATTTGGCACACAGATAGACCATGACCTAGGTAAGGACATGGCTAATTTTCAGCCTGTATCGCAGACAAAGTCGTGGGCAACAGCTAGTATTCAATAATTGAAGTGATTAAATAAAACTGTATTCAGTCATGTTTAAATAAATACAGAGAATAAACCATGAACTCACTTGAAGATAGAAATAAATAACCATTTCAACATTGCCAAAACTAAGTTAGTACTTCTAAAGTTGAAAACACCCCGTCTTATAACATCAACAACATCTATCAACCGAGTTTGAAAGGACCAAGAACTTCCATACTCAGTAGGTAGCTAGATGACATATTGACAAACACTTTCTATACAAACATATCACCCGATTGTTGTTTAAACAAATAATTCTAACAAAAGCCGACTCGTTAACGAGCTAACTTCTGTCGAAATTGCCTGAATTTATTGGCTGATCAAAAGAAATTGTTCTAGTGATAACACCAATCAAAATATAAATTTAACTCTACAAGCACAAGGTTGAATTTCATTTGCGTGGATATAAAATTAAAATGGAAGCGAAATATGCTTACTAACGGCACAGTCGGTGAAATAAAGTGCGAACAATAAATACGTCATAGTAAAATGTTAGGGTTTTTGAATTTGTGACGTCAGGTGGGTTCCGTACTCATCTTTATGTAAGTTTAGCCTGTGCAGCGCAAAAACATTTATCCCATTACTTGAATCAACGGAACGAGTAGCATAAGAAAATTGTTAGACTCTTTGTAGCCACTATTATTTACTCCGTGTGGAAATCAAACCCGTGACCCATTGCGCAAAAGCCGATGGCTCACCCATTGTACCAACAAAGACATAATTACGGATCGTAAACCAGTAGAAGTAAGACTGGTTATTGGCTATCAATACTGCTTATGACTATTATAATTAAGTATTCTTAAATAAAAAAATAAAACAAATGCATTTTGTTTTCCCTTCTACTCTTACACACGTTGTCTACATCTCTTTTAATATACTCTCCTATAGCAGGTATGCTGGAAGAGATTTCTTTAGAAATAAGCATCCCCTTTGTACGTATTTTTCTGTTCCTTTCTTCCTGTCTGTTTAATATGTGTGCACATAAATTTATAAATTAATAAATAAAAATCCTCAACAAAATCTTTTCAACTAGACCAACGCATTGTCTTTGATAGTAATTAATCTCACTCAATAAATCTTAACAAGCCGAACAAAAACACCAGATGTCAGCCGCTCGACGGCGCCATATAGGTCATGTTATGCTTTCATCCTTACGCCATTATAAACCACTACCAATGGTGTAGAACCATACACCCATAAACCCATAAAGGTAAATGACTCACATGACCCCATTCTTCTAAACTCTATAGAAAATAGAACCCCTTACTCAGTTCCCGAAAGAATCGCATGATGTCATCGGACATAGAATCCTTGGATGTAGAAATAGTTTGCTTTTCCTTTGTGATCAATATAGATTAAGGTAAACGTGTCTCATGACGAGATTACGACGAGACTTTTACAACTTTATTATTTTTTTAGTAAATTATACAGAAGGTAGGTAGGTATAAGTAGATTATTATATTAATTATTACTGATTATTCCCTCTCTTATTCACCAAACATTATGAAATATATATAATATAACATGAATATAGAAAATCGAATATAAATAAGAAAATATGAATACATAAATAATAGCATAATTTAATAATAATAAAAATACTTCTAAGAATTTCATAATAATTATCTATGTTTTTCTTTTGCAATACATAAAATTAAAATAACTAATATACTATACATAATATATTATAAGTAGGTACCTATAAACACACTATAGTCCTTTACAATGTTTAGGTGCATAATGCGTAGGAAGATGCATGAATATTGAAAACGAATTGGAGTAAAGTCAGGGGATTGTAGAACGTAGCGGTCTGTTTGTGTCGTCTACGACTATATGAAAAAAGGCATTAAATGAATGTATGTTATTGTTGTTAAATGTATGATAATGTTATCAAACTAAGTCAGTAGCAGTGCCTCATCATTCAGTATTTAACAAAGTTAATTTTACCCCAACTCAGTCCAACCAAACAAACAAATCAGCCCATAATTCCCTCATTCTAACTGAAAACAAACCACAGAAAGTTCTCATTAAAAATCCGAAGACGTTGGGCGAAGGCTTCAGCAAATTACAACTCCCTCCATTTTACTGGCCACGCCAATTGGCACGAATTGGCATAATTTACATATAATCAGCTGTCAGTGGCAACCGTAGACGCCAAAGGGAATCTATTATTTGAAGTCCATCTGTAAGCCGGTTTATGAATAATTTCTATACAAATTTTCTCATCCAGCCTCAGTAATGGGAACGGTTCGGCTATTTCTTTAAGCTACTTAAGATGGTCCATTTTGGTTCGGTGAATAAAATATGGTTCAGTATTTGTTGTCGTTTTTGCTTCTGAATTGGTTTGTACTTAATCTTAATCGAAATGGGAGCTTTGAGCAATACAAATTGACGGTCGATTTCTTAAATGTGTATTGAGGTAAACAAATTATGAATTAATGAGGTTATTAAGACGGTCAATAGAATTGTGAAAAAGAAGAGGGATTTCGAGACCATTGATCTTGGGAAGAATTTCTCTATTGGCTTAATTCAGCTAAACGCTGAAGATTAAAGTAGGTAGCCTCTTTTAGCGTTTGTTTTTTTTTTAATTATTATTTAGCTGCTGATTATTCCCTCTCTTATTCACCAAACATTAAGAAATATATATAATATAATATGAGTATAGAAAATCAAATATAAATAAGAACGTAGGAATACATAAATAATAGCATAATTTAATAATAATAAAAATACTTCTAAGAATTTTATAATAATTAACTACATTATTATTGTGCAATACATAAAATTAAAATAACTAATATACTATACATAAACCTGATAAGTAATATATATATATATATATATATATGTACATAATTATACACCCAATTAAACTCATGTAATAATTATTAATAAAATTGAATTGCTTGAATTGCTTCTTTGCCCTGTTCCTCTTTCCTAATTTGGCTGTGCCCGACAGGGTCCATATTGATCTTTAACTTTATTAGACTATCTATGTAATAAATATGGAATGCAATAAAAGAATTGAGTGTTGAGTATTGAATACAACTTTAGTAGATAGATAACAAAAGACAATCATTCAGCGACTACGCAATTCAAGTCAGAGTAATCAATTCATATTATAAATTAAAGTCGCCGTTCGTGTCTGTCTGTGTGATTGCGTTATTCTTTTAAACTTTGCATCAGATTTCGATGCAGTTCTCACCATTATTTAGATAATTTATTCCGGGAGGTTTGTGTGTTACCTTATTTTAAAACCTACTTATAATAAAGAAATCTCGATGTTTTGTCAAGTCGTAAAAACCATATAACATGGAAATAAACGCAGATTTCTAAAAGACTAATTACTTGGTAGGATCAACTGTGGATATGCACAGATATTCTCATCTCCATTAATTAAATACAAACTAAGTTTAAGGCGTTTATCACACTGGCACGCATCACGCTGCATGTTGCGTGTCAACGCACCTGAATGAACGCGCATGGATGCATTTTCTGTGTGTTGGACTGTGCGTGTTTTCTATACAAACGGAGATACTTACAAGCAACGTTAAAACACGCATCCACGCGCTACGCTGCGTCGTGCGTTGCAGTGCCTAAAGTTCACAGTTAAACTGAATTGCTGCCTAGCTTGAATTCTACGCAAGCAGTTAAATTGTCAATTTTATTATATTGTTAGAGGTAAAGCCAAACTGTCTATTGATAATGACAATAATATTATTAATAGGAACTATCGAGGATCTGGCTGGTGCCAATACGAGATGATGGTTTATAAAAGACTAGCTGCGCCCCGAGGTTTCCACCACATAAGTCTCGATCTCGTGGGAATATCGGGATAAAAAGTATCCTTAGTCCTAATCCAGGTCATGGTCTACTCATGTACCAAATTTCATCAAAATCCGTTCAGCCTTTTAACCATGAAAGCTTAACAAACAAACATACAAAAAAAACTAATCTTTTCTACTTATAATATTAGTTTAGATAAACTTTTCACTAGGTACAGTCAGCAAAAGAGATAAGTAACCAGGGTCGCCGGATATAGTTGAAGTTTAGTAAGAAACCGATGAATGTTTTCGAATAAATTTAATTTAATTAATAGAAAACAAACAGGTCATTTATCAAATTAAATTTCATTCGAAAACATCCATCGGTTTCTTACTAAACTTCAACTATATCCGGCGACCCTGGATACTTATCTCTTTTGCTGACTGTTACTAATTGGGATAGGATATTTTTTTCCACAGCAAATTACCTGTCAGATTCTAATCATCGCATCGCGTACTTTTGTTTTAGTCATTTAATTTAGTATCTAATGTAAATAGTTAGTTTTGTAATCATTGTACATCGAAAAATTGTGTATCACGTTTATTATTTCTGTACTACTATACTATTCTTAGGTTAAGTTTAACAATTTCTCAAAGCTTATTGACGATATAAACAAGTCTCGTTAGTGCAGAATTGCACATATTATCATAGCTCCTTGGAAACGTTCAAAGCTTCCCAATCATTGAGAAATATGGCTCTAACTTCATTTGCAAAAAAGAAAATATCTCCACAAATATGAAAACCGAGGGTAGTTTCATATTCCAGGTAGAGAAACCCACGTAGATGCTATTGTAAGTGCCCAGAAGCAACATGTGAACTCACTCAATGAATATCTCGTTTCTGCATAATATAAATTGAGGAAAATGTTTGATGCGGTGAGCCATAGATTAACTCGAGAAAATAATAATATTATGCAGCAGAAAAATCATCCTTTAATGTGAGTAAACTAGAATTTAAATATAACAAAAATATCAAAATGAAAGTCTTATTGAGTGCAGTGGCTGGGTACTTAGCATACTACACTTTGGATCACGTTTTTGATTCCCATATGAAACGAGACCTGAAAATTGTTACTGGGTTGATTAAGTATGTGAAAATTTTAGTATCTGAAGTTGTTAGTCTTTTATAAACACACTATTCCAGTGAAGAAAAATTCTAATCCTAAACCCGAACGGTTAATCAGGATTACACCGAACTAAATTCAATCTAGGACGCTAAAACATGCAAATGTTTCCAGTTAAATACCTAAAAACAACATGCTCCACGCTAGCCTTCCCTCAACTCGAGAACAACAGGCTAACTCGCCCAAAATACGCTAACCACCAAAATAAGCTATACAATGGAGTATGTTCAGTGTTCGGGCAACTTCGTGATCCGAGTGAATAGCCACAAAATGTGCACTCGATACGAACGAAAACAATCCACCATTATGAAAACTCTGTACAGTTGCTACCGGTCCGCAAAGATAGACAATATACGGGGGAATTTTGGAAGCGGGCACGGCTCGGAGCTACTGGAAAGAAGTAAGATAACAACAATTAATGGCAGTAAGAAGTTCAGTAGGGAAGCTATAATTTTAGAAAAGTTTTTTCTATACGTCACTGGTTGAGTATGCATCAGAAATTCAAACTGCGCTATAAATGTGTTTGAATTTTTCGACCCTGCTCCACTCATGTAATCGTTCACAGACCACTGGAAGGCTTAACTCAGCCTTAAGATAAACCACAAAATTCCGTCCACTGTTTTTCAGTGTCTCCTCCACACGCTAATTTTACAAGGTACTTCAACTTATGCATGTCAACATCTATTCTTCTCACGACCAACGAATCAATCATTTGAAAACCCCTTGACTTGATTTATTTTCCTTTGGCACCTAGTTTCCTGATCTCACAAAGTTTCTCTTTCTCTGTCTGTTTTAAACATCCTAATTTTGACACCTAGTTCGCTGATCTCACTTAGTTTTTTGTCTCAAAAACTACTATTTCCTGACGTGCCCGTCCCCATTTCTTGCCCCTATCTCCTCCACATCCCAGATCCGTCGCTAATTAGCAGCGTTTCCGCTCACTACGGAGCCTAAGGCTTATATTATTATAATGGCACTCTCAACCGCTACAAGCTCGCAGTGGACTTGACGGGCCAATTGTTTCATTTCTTGTTCGCAACTTTCTGTTGTAATTTAATTTTAAACTTTGAGCAAACAACTTTTAGGGGTCGGTTGTAGAGAGTAAGATTTTGATGTCTATGGATTGGTATTTAAAAGGACATTGGGCGATTTTGTCCTGAAGCCCAAGAGCTTTGAAATATATACCAATAGCAAGAACTCATGAAGAAGAATATTTCTTATTATGACGACTTTTCTTGATTGTTAGTACGTAAGGAGCTACAGAGCTTTAAATGTGAGTAATTAAGTATTATTGAAATTCAGGTATTTCGTCAATTAATTAACTTCCATTTATTCTGTGCCACGCAAACATCATTTTTGAAGCCTATAGACAGACATTTTAAAACATTGGCCTCCTAGATGCCGTTTTAGGAACAATGTTTCTAAGGCCTGTATTACAGAATCTCACTCAAAACGCAAGCATTACTTAAAACTCGTTTAAAGACATTTGATCGGTTGAAACTACTTTTAAGTAATGCTTGAGTCTTGAGTAAGGTCGTACATAATGTTAAACCTGCCAAAACTCCCAATACCGTTAAGATAATTATATTTAATTGAAAAGATCTCCTTTAGAAAAACGTTTGTTACTACTACGACCTGTCTGAATTATTAGTTTGTTTGGCGTTAAATCATCCTAAATGTGACGTTAACATCGACACTTAATTCTCGTCATAAGTAAACTAATTATTGAACAGTAACTTGTAAATATCATCATTATTATATTAATACAACAAAAAACATTACGCATGACTTCCCTAAGAGGTAGGTAGACATGTTTTGTACAGTCGCCAGCAACACGAAACTGTCAAATTTCTCCAAACGATTTTAAACCTTAAAATGTTAACGGTAACTTAATGTGCTGGCGCTGTGCTTTTCGGCTACAGAAGTAAAAATACCTCTTTAGCCAAAATGTTCTCACGCATCATAATACAATATTGCGTACAGCGTTTGAAAAAAGTTAAATTGATTTATTTGTAATGTACTACCTTCATCACACGCCACATATGTTCCAACCCATTAGATGCCAGCAACAGAATTTTCAATCGATAAAGCCACTTCAAGTATGAAAAAGTTTCCATTTATGTAGAAGAAGATAAATTTAATGGTCCAATTTTTTGCAACGCAGTGTATAATTGTATTATATTTTATTTTTCTTGATCCCCAAGTCTTGTTGGATTGCTGTCCCATCCAAATTTTTTAAGTAATAAATGTTTCTCTTAAAAAGCACTATCCATTGATATATCACAAATGGCTATTGGGCACCAAGAATTCCTTAACTTCGGTGCCCAAGTTGTCACCTATTTAGGTCATTAACTCCAAACTGACTAACAATTGGCAAAAGTCGTGTTGGTAGCAAAAGTTTTCCTTGAAAAGCTCTTTCCATTGGCGTATATCTTATGGCTATTGGGCGCCAAGAATTCCTCATCTTAGGTGCCCAAGTTGTCACCTATTTAGGTCTTTAACTCCGAACTGCCTAACAATTGGCAAAAGTCGTGTTAGTAGCAAAGATTCTACTTGAGAAGCTCTTTCCATTGACGTATATCTTATGGCTATTGGGCGCCAACAATTCCTTAACTTCAGTGCCCAAGTTGTCACCTATTTAGATCATTACCTCCGAAATGCCTAACAATTGGCAAAAGTCGTGTTAGTAGCAAAGGTTCTACGTAAAAGGCTCTCGCTATTGGGCTTGAGGGCAGAAACCGAAAGTTCGGTACCCATTCTCCTTTTGAGTATATTATGTGCCTGGGACCCTGGCAAATAATGTACCCAAAACCTTATGAGTATTGGCTAATCAACTATCTTTGAAGAAGTCTTTTAATTTTCACACTCACTGCACGTTACGACTTACGACGACCGTCAGTCTTCATTTAACGCAGTCACAATTCAAATTCAGTTAAAATAACATGGCAATAAATTCAGCCCACAAATTGTCTCCTAGATTATTAGGAATCCTGTTATACTAAACTTAAGGTCCACAGTCAAGACCCATAATAAAGTACCTAGATAGGCCGTTTTCCAAAACTTGGCAGTAACATGTACTTGGGGGGTGTTTTTAAATGATCAAAACGTCATATCCGCTGGAGATTGCGAACGGGCACCGATCCAACATGGCGGCCGGAAATTGACGTCTCTATATAATGAATGAATCGTAATGGAAGGAATGCGGGAGTATTTTTTTAAGGATTTCGCAAGTTTGGCAACTGGAGGAAGGGAAATTGAAAGTCGATGTTGCTGTACATTTTTTATATTAAAATGGGGGCATTTGTTATTTAAGCCGTTCGATTGAGAATCACACTCTGTAGATGTTTTGTGTCAGAAAGACTAGATAAAGAATTTAACTTTCCAGTTATTTATTATAATGTATGTATATCTGATGTTTTCTGGCTTCAAATTAGAGTTTAAGATTCTGTTATCTAGATTATTTTAAGAAACACTAATTAACAGGCTTTTTGAGCCTACCAACATTTTGGTCCTTTTCCACATCACCATTGAAGAATAATTGAGTAACTAAAATCATTGGTAAACTAATTACTCATCGAAGTCTACCGCTCAATACCCCTATGGGCACCGTGGGTACCTATGTACCCACGGCTACATATCAAGCAATTCATATCCAGTTTTAATTGACCTCGCATTTTATAGGCTTTTCGTAAAATGAGAAGTCAGCTTATACTGGAAATGTATAGCTTGATATGTGGCCGTGCGTACATTCTTAAATTTAAGTAATAGTTATATACAGATAGCACAAGTGACATTCAACTTCATTTTTAGACTGAAAACGAACTTAATCACAAAACATAGTAGGAAAAAGCTCAGCCATTAATTTAGATCTATAAATAGACAGAATCAACGAGATTAATATTCGGCCCTACATAATTATGTACGCAATAACAAATTAGATTAGTCGCAATTGGTCACAAGTAGTGTAAGGTCGCCAGCCCATTGCCTATATGAGCACCGGTGACCTAATTTCCCAATTGAATCATGTCAGGCCTCATATAATCTGATATTGGATTTCAAACTCTGGTAGGTACACGTGTACTTTTAATGGTGTAGGTAAGCAAACAGGATAACGCCCCAGCTGATTGAAATTGATTTTAATCAACCTTGCAAAGTTAATTTTGTACAATTCAGGGATTTGCCACATGATTCAAATCTTTGCATCATTTATCTTGTCTAAAACTTGACAGAGCGGTGCAAAATTATTTAGTATTTTTGTAAAAATATTTGATTCGGTTCGATTATTGACTAAATTACCGGTTTTCCAACAAAATTCATTTATAGTGTTGTCTGAAATCGAACAAAAGGATCGAAGGAGTCCTTCGCACAATTTACAAATAAAACTCGCCAGTATTTCAATAAAAGTCCCAAAACTAGTCAAGCAAATAACTTAACCAAAAGTAATTCCCACCTACATAATGACTACTAAAACATTCTATTAACGTAATAATATAGAAACAACAATGTATAAGCCTAGTCACGCAAACTTTAAAACTACCATTTTTAATTAGTGAAAATTGTGAATCCCGAACACGGTTGACGTTTAACAGCACGCGACGGGTGACTGATGAGCAAGTACGCGATCCCGACAGGTTATGATAGACTACGCGATTGTGATATGCAATACGCGGGAAAAACGCGGCGGGTCAAATGGCGGATAATAGGAAAAAAAATTGCGGAACGAAGGACCATTTGTTCCAAGTTGATTTTTATTAACTATAATATCATCAATCAGGTGGGAGAAGTGCTGTTATCCTAGCTAGGTTATAGAATAACCTGTATATTAAGGAGTAATAATCCCTGTCCCTTACAGTACATCTACGATAAAAAATTTAAGGAAAAGGATCCGGGCCTGCAGTCTCGACATAGATACCGACAAAAATCGGTCGTTAAGTCCAATCGATGTCAAATTTCTTTAATAGATTTTCAACCTTATGCTTTGGAAATAAATCAATCGATACGACTTAGCGACAGATTTTTGTCGCTATCTAATGTCGAGACTGCAGGGCCTGGGATAGTATAACATAGACGCATTATGCGTCAAAATCGCTCAAAATCAAGTAAGTAATTTCCGGAAGTAACTAGAGAAAAATCGTTTTATTTTTCTAAAATACGTGATATGATTTTGACCGTAAGTGGATGGATCACATTGACCACAGATAATCATTTTATTAATTTATAAGGAATGTGTTACATTGTATGGCCCGTAACATGTATAAAGCGACAAAAAAAAATCAAACCAATGACTATCTAATTATTCCTCATAAACCTCATAATCACCTCCTTTTTTTTCGGTCTAAGGTGTATTTTTGTTGCTACAATGCCAATAAACGTATTTTTCTTACTTTCTTAATATTTCAAACAATAATTTTTATCACCAACGAGAAAAATAAATTGTTACCAAAGAAAATGTGTTTACCAGTCGCATTTAAAACACCCAGTGCGTCCACTAACATTTCGTTCATACTCAGTAAAACTTTTACGTGTCGCTTTCAGAAAATTGCTCGCTTTTTCACAGCGATATTAGTTATGTAACACTACGTCAGGGAGTAAATGAACGTCGCTAATAACTGACACCGGCTTTAATTAAAATTTTCAAAGTTGCTATTCAAATGATTATAAAAAATTAGCAATATTTGTGCTGTTACGCATTTTTATTTTCTAATTTTGATATTAAAAGCCTCTGCTTATTCACCAAATTGCATGTTCGAAACTTTGCAAGTACTAGGTTTATCTAAGACCCAATCGACTCACAGGTATCTAAATCATCATCTGCCTGCCTTCTCCCAACTACTTCGGGGTCAGCTTCCAGTCTAACCGGATGCAGCTGAATACCAGTATGTTACATGGAGCGACTCAAACTCAAAACTCACAGCATTTATTACAAATAAACCAATTACAGGCACTTTTGAATTGTCAAGGGGTCGGTCAGTTAAAAAGATGAAGCTAGTTGCTCATTCCATAGCGTAGTAGGTACATATAGAGAAGAACGGGCAAAAAACTCCATGGACACTCTTTTAAATCAAAATATGGTTAAAAAAATATTGGTCACATAATTCATGTTGAAATTATGCACGTGAGAAAGATGCAGAACGTTAAAAGCGTCCGTAATAAAAAGACAAAAACAATTCAAATATTAAATTAAATTAAAATAAGCCGTGGCAGCTAAGAGATAACCAGTCGCTACTGACTACATATCTGACCTCCACAAGACAGTTACTGGGTAATACTATACCCCCTGGTAAGACAGGTTGTCAGACTTTCGGGTTTCTGACGACCCGTAACGACGGTCAAAGATCTACGAATGAAAGCCAGGACCAACGGGTTTACGTGCTTTCCGACGCACAGAGGGGTCTCGCTATGTAAATTTGGTCACCCATCCACGAACTGACCGAGGCAAGCGTAGCTTAACCTGATCAATCGACCCGTGCAGCTGTTACTGCTTAGCCACGAGCCTCAAGCTACCGACCTGTACCTATCACTCACGGGTATCTAAATATGGAAGACATTTTTTATCATGTCTATGGTCCCAAACCGCAGCCTAGACCTCTAGTCTGGAGAAGAACCAGCATCAAAAAAAAAAAAAAAAAAAATATTGATTACTTCCGTTTATATCTACTTAATAAAATCTTAAATTCGTTCATTCATTCACTGACAAACAACGCACAGCGTACACCGCTGGATCTAGAAGCATGGCATTTTGCGCAAGAGTGTCTTATGTTGCGACAGTGAGTACTAAGGAAGGATTTTTGAAAATAATTCCCTAAATGGGTTAAATAGGGAATGAATTTTTTTATGGAACCTTGTAATTTTTTGCTGATGAGGCAACGGCTTGTCTTATCTTGACACAAAATACGAGTAATTTATTGAAAAAAGTAATTAGTCAATAGGCGTCGAAAATAAATTGCTACTCATAATTATAATCCTGTTACAAAAAAATTACACTTCGGATCGAAGGAAGTTGAAAAATAAAGACCCAGAATAAACAAAAATTATTTTTACTTACCTACTTGTTACCGATCAGCATTCATCTAATTTATTTAGTTAGTCCTGCCTATCCCTCTTTTAGTTCGCGATTTGTTAGCTTGAACGCGTCAGCATCGAATTAAATCGCGCTATGGTTTCGTTATCAGTTTGATTGGGTGGAGTTGGCGTCTATCGGTAGGTACTCAGGAATCAAAAGTAGAGATTAAATAAGAAATACTGAATTTCCTCAACTACGAGTATGTTGAAGTCCCAAGTAATAAAAAGGAGGAGCCCTACAATAACTAACGACTGCATCGCCCAAAGATCCCTTACCGATACTGCGCTATCGCTGTCAAATTATTACCATAGAGATGCTGTTGAATTGTACCTTTAACCTTTACTTATAACTTGTATTATCATTGATAGAACTCAAAAAAAAACAAATTACAATATAAGACTTTATAATCCAAGCCACTTGAAAGAAAGAAAGAAAGAAAAATAGGTTTATTTGTCACAGAAACACGTGCATATAGAAAAGATAATTAGCTCCGGTAACAATGAAAAATAAAAAAAACAAACAAAATAGATCTATAATCACGAGCACAAAACAGAAATAGTCGACAGCTGCACGTCATGACTGTGACAAGAAGGCTTCCACTCAGCATGATGCTGTGCTATAGGGGACCCACAGCACAGCTCAGATTTTCAGTGGTTACCCAAAAAGGACGTACGGAAACCAAGTCAGGTTTAATGATTGGTAGTATATGTAACAAAATAAAATAAAACAAACAGTAAGCACTAAGAATAAAAATCAACCACATAAACAACCAATTATATGAACAATATTATTAAATAACATAAACATTCAATAATTTATATCTTATTGGCATGGCCGAGTGTTCATATACAAAGTACCCACCCATATTACACAAGAACAGGGTATATATGTTGTGTGCACAAGAATATTCAGTGTTTTCCCATTTTTCGTTGTGTCTCGCTCCCACCTATGCTAGATTACTAATTAGGAAGGACATACAGTAAGATTACATAGCCAGTTTTAACTTTTCCTCCTTTTACAGTTATGTTGTAAAACAAACACTGTTTGCTCCCATAATAATCCGAATTTTCATTGGGGATATATATAAAATTATACGTACGTCTGAGTGCATTGTAAAGGCGTTCCGACCGGTGATATATCGCCGCTGGCTTTATCCCGCGGCATCGCCCGCCCGGGTGTTTTAAATTATCTTATGGACTAGTTTATGGCCTGCTTTAAAAGTCAACAGGGATGGTTAGAGCTAAGAAAATGTCCCCATAAAGCATGGGAATACGTACCTTTGTTGCTAGTTTGGTTGGCAATTTCGGTTTTAGACTTGAGTTAGTGCGGCACGGGCGGCGGCGGCGTGTTTACTAATGAAGGTTTGTTTTTGCAGGTGTTATCAGCGTCAACTGTCTGCAACTACTCAGAGGCTGAAGGATCAATGTGTAATGTTCAGCCTTACGAAGCGAACGAAAGTAGGTACTCTTCTATTTTCGTAATTCTACTGATGTCCGTCGGTATGTTATTTAAAAGTTTGCTGAAAGATCGCACGGAACGTTGCAACCTTTTATTGTTCAGGTATGACCTGTAATTTTGTTTTTTTTAAATATTGGACTGTGTTTTTCCTGTACTGAATAAAGTTTTTTTTTTAAGTTATTTTAGAAATGAAAAGGTTTGAGTGATTTTTGGTATGGGGAACTCTTATGGGTTCGCGTCACCGACATGCAAATTTTAACAATATCTTTAGCTATGAGTATGACGTGTTGCGCATTCATAACTGCCTATGTTTATATATATTTATAAGAAATTATTTAGTAGAACTGACCTTTGTTCTGCAGTGTAACAATTATAGGTCGGTATACGTACAGAATGAAATTGAACAGGTGCGTCAAATTAAAATATATAATTCAAAGTGTTATAAAAAAAAACTAGCTTCTGCCCGCGGCTTCGCACGCGTGGAGGTCGGAAATTACTCCACGAGGACGTGCTACTGGAATAAAAAGTATACTATGTCCTAACCCAGGTCGTGGCCTGTCCGTAACCTACCTATTACCCAATCGCATGTGGCGTTGAAGATGCCACCACAAATCTTAAAAAAGTGGTAAATAAAATTTTCAATAATCGTGTGAATTTTAAAGTCATTCCCTATTTTACAAAACGCTGAAATACGTAATTTTTTTATTTCTTACCAAAAGTATAAATTTGAATTTTCATATCCAATCACTCCGCCTAGCCTTTTCCCAAATATGTTGGGGTCGGCTTCCAGTCTAACCGGATGCAGCTGAATACCAGTATTTTACAAGGAGCGATTGCCTATCTGACCTCCACAGCCCAGTAACTGGGTAATACGATACCCCTTGGTAAGACTGTTTGTCAGAATTTCCGCCCGTAACGACTGCCAAAGATTCACGAATAACAGCCGGGACCAACGGCTTAACATTTCCGAGGTACGGAGGAGTCTCGGTATGTAAAGATGGTCACCCATCCACGGCCCAACCCCGGCAACTGTAACTTAACCTGATGGAACAACCCGTGCGGCTGTTATATATGACTTAGCCACGAGCTTCTCTCATGTACTTACTTATAACATAACATAACATCACGCCTTGTTTTCCCGAAGGGTTGGGCAGAGGTGTACCTGTGGTACGCCCACATTTAGCCGGTTATGTTTTAAGTCCCATGTAATAGGGGGGGCGAGCCTCTTGCCATCAACCGGGCACAAATCCAGACTCCGGGCTGCTACTGAGAAATTCCTGTTGGAAAAACCCAATAATACTTTGCCAGATCTGGGAATCGAACCCAGGACCTCATGCTCAGCAGTAGCGCTTGCGACCACTACTTACTTATAAATGGTAATATTAGTTCATAGTTACATCAGTTACATATTTGATACATCTTGATATCTTGGTTGAGATTGGACACCGGTGACGACAATGATTCATTAGATATATTTATAGACATATGATACTTTTTTTTTGGGTGGGAAATCATCAAATGACCTCTCCCGCTCTCGGCGGAGCGGAAGGGCGTGTCAGACTCTTACTGACTAAAACCCACCCGTATTCCTTCAGTTGCCTGTGCGCCAGGGCCACGGTAACTCTTTTGAACAATCCGCGACCCCGGCAGGCATCGGTCATTTGATGAATTCCAAACAAAAAAAAAAAAAGTGTTGGAATTTCGAAAATCCCTTTCTTAGTAGATACTTACTATTCTTAGAACACATCCTCCAAATTTCATGTCTCTAGGACCAGCGGTTTAGGCTGTGCGTTGATATCAGTCAGTACTTTGAATTTTCTAATATATAAAATTCTCGTGTCACAGTTTTCGTTGCCATACTCCTCCGAAACGGCTTAACCGATTTTGATGAAATTTTTTGTGCTTAGCCGGTATCTATGAGAATCGGCCAACATGTATTTATTAATTTTTTTTTTTTTTTTTTGGTAGGTAGGGTAGGGAGTTAGGGAGGTAGGTAGGTAGGTAGGTAGGGTAGGTAGGTAGGTAGGGTAGGTAGGTAGAGTAGGTAGGTAGGGTAGGTAGGTAGGGTAGGTAGGGTAGGTAGGTAGGGTAGGTAGGGTAGGTAGGTAGGGTAGGTAGGTAGGGTAGGTAGGTAGGTAGGTAGGGTAGGTAGGTAGGTAGGGTAGGTAGGTAGGGTAGGTAGGTAGGGTAGGTAGGTAGGGTAGGTAGGTAGGGTAGGTAGGTAGGGTAGGTAGGTAGGGTAGGTAGGTAGGTAGGGTAGGTAGGTAGGGTAGGTAGGTAGGGTAGGTAGGTAGGGTAGGTAGGTAGGGTAGGTAGGTAGGGTAGGTAGGTAGGGTAGGTAGGTAGGGTAGGTAGGTAGGTAGGTAGGGTAGGTAGGTAGGGTAGGTAGGTAGGGTAGGTAGGTAGGGTACGCCGTAGATAAGTACCGCAACCCGTGCGAAGCCGGGGCGGGTCGCTAGTATTTATATATATTTAGAGCATGTCAATCGGCCGAGAGAAAGGAAAGGGATGCACATACGTGCGCGTAGGCAAGCGATTTGGCGACGTCGTCGCGTGCCCTGTTTTCCGTAGGAACGGTCAAAATTAGGTAAATGACCGCTAGCTCAACGCACTGCCAACTTGCTTCATATTGTGAACTCTGCGTTTAATGGATTGCTCTTTGAACGCGCGCTAAAATAGATACTTTAATTTTCTTTTTTTTTTTTTTTCTAGAACGATGATTATTCATCACTACTTGAAAGCAATAACTTAGTTTTCAGTATCTAAGATGATAATTAGACGATTTTTTCAACAAATTAGATTTACAAAAAGAAAATTTATAATGATTATGTAACAGTTCTTGAACGTCTTATTTCGAGTTGGCGCAAGTTTTCAATTTCATCCTGTATCAAATCTCTGACATCAAGAAGCTTAAAACAAGCTATTATAACCATTTCCAACCTTAACTTTAATCTGTGCGTCGTATCGTACCATGGCCAGACGCGTAACATTGAAGTTTAATCAATGACTCACGTACCTCGCATTCGATAGCATGCTCTATTAACCGCTGAGCCGTTGCGACACGCCGTGATTATGTGATTTAAAGGGCTCGGCATGGATACTAGCAAAGAGTACACGTGGAAGGCAAATTGGTTCAAGAATTCTTATATAATTTTAAAGCTGAATGCTGATATGGCGTAGCTCTCGTGGGTATGTTTTCAAGAAATGTTTGTACCTTTGGAAAATTGTGATTGTTGAAGGCACTTCGTTCGCAAATATGCTAAGCTCATTAAGCCCATGTTTTATCACTTTTTTTATGTATTAAGTTTGATTGCCAAACATGGTGAAAGTTTACACAAATGATAAAAATGTTTGAAATAGAAGAGAATATGTTTAACAAAACTTGAAGAAGCCTATGTCGAGCAGTTAAAAATTATACAATGATAGGCTACGTTTAAAAAGAGATTTTCATATCATAATAATAGTTTTATCTCTCGCCACATTCCCCAGCGGGTGTACCGTTCATACCGCGGTCATTACTGGGAATTGCCCATTATTGTTTGCCCAGCCCAGTCGACGAAAATTCTCATTTACCTGCGACATTGTGCCCAAATGGAAGCCACGATTTATGGAAGAATTTCATTGTTGTGTTCAGATATAAGTTATTGGATCTTGGATGCTGAATTGCCCGTTGGTCGAGCTATTTTAACATGACTATCGTGCTCATTTAGCCGGTAAACTAGTGGATCTAAATGGCTACAATTAGCGGGATAATTTCTTATCGCCGATCGATGTTTAACAGACGAATTAGAGTCTGATTGGGGGCTAAAGCTGCCCATCCTTTTGAATCCTTTATAACCCTTTAAGACAGTCAAGTCCGGCCTATAACACCCGGCAAAGGTTTATCGTTTACCTGGTTATAACCCTATCTGACAATGCATTAGTAAACATGTGTACAGTGCTACCAGGATCTTTTGGCGATTGTATGACGTTGACAGGGGCTGCTGCTGGTAAAAATTTGTGCAAAATTGTTTTGTGAAATGTATTGAAAACAAGATGGCGGCGTTAGTTCCGATTTTGGCCACGCGCCACAATAATCTTGTAGCACTATAGATTGGCTCATCCGTTTTTGGTAAGCCATCTGGCGACCTTTTGCGATACATATATAACATACCCACGATTAGCAAAGAGTTGGACTATATTCATTTCCTCATGGAACGCTTGGAAAGTTGAAGAAAACTTACTAACGTTGTCAGCTTATGCCTATTACTATTATAGCTTCTTAGCAAAACTTCTATTTTCTTCAGTTAGAACAGTAAAACCCTCACAGCCTCAAGTCTATCCCTCGAGAAATCATCTCATTGAAATCCCGGGAGTTAGCACAATAAAGTGTGCAGCCGTCCGACTGGGGAATAGTTAAGAAACTCTATTGCACTGCAGTGTACCGACAGTCGCCACTTATGTTACTAGCTGTGTATTGTTGGGGACAAATAAATGACCCACTTTAATGGGACATGTTTTTATGTTTAAAGTTTTAAGTTTGGCATTGAAAGCTAACAAGCGTCTCATTTGAGAGGACGCTTTGGATTCTGTGTTGTTTCTTCATGTTATATTTTGGAAGAACGTATCATTTTTAAAACCATCACGCCTGGATTCTCAGTAAAGGTAAGCAGAGGTGTTTGTAGAGTATAACTTTTTATCCAAATTTCGATATTGATGAATAATTATGTTGGTGTTTGTTAGCCTATTGCCATTACTTACCGACGACAAATCCGAACTTTCTTCTGAGAATTTCCTAATGGAAAAAGGCAACATTATACTTTGCAGATATTATACGCTCAGCAGTTGGCAGGCAGGAATGTAAGGGAGCGGGTCTCCCTCCTCTTGTTTTGTGCAAGCCGATAAATGCTAAGCCACAATTTAAACAGTTTTGTCATTTACAAAAAAAACACCATAAACGACCCATAACTGCGTCCCAAAAAAAACGTGAATAAAACCGTTCGGGCACAGTTTTCTCGTCCGGCAGTGTTCACAGAAACTAGCCTAGAAGTTGTGTAACTATTCCGGTGCACATCGGAGCTCGTACGAACCGATCCGGTAACTATTGTGCGCAATTGTATGCGCTGTGACTGCTACCGGTTGCGTTTGAACTTGGTTTGGGGCTCGCTCTTACTATTACCATAATATTTTGAATTGTTGGGACTTCTGTAATTGAGTGTTATCAAATCAGTCCTTAGGTTTTAATACTAAGAAATAAACAGTCACCAAAAGAGATAAGTAACCAGGGTCGTCGGATATAGTTGAAGTTTAGTAAGAAACCTATGGATATTTTCGAATAAAAATTAATTTAATTAATAGAAAACAAACAGTTAATTTATCAAATTGAATTTCATTCGAAAACATCCCTCGGTTTGTTACTAAACTTCAACTATATCCGACGACCTTGGTTACTTAAAAGCCACGTACACACTGGCGCGATGCAACAGCGCGACACAAAGGCACCGCCTGTGGCGCGACGAGCAGTGCCTTTGTGTCATGCTGTCGCGTCGCGCCTGTTTGCGGGAGCCTTAACTCTTTTGGTGACTGAACATAACATAACAATACGCCTTATTTCCCCGAAGGGTTCGGCAGAGGTGTACCTATTTATACTACAGCCACATTTTGCCAGTTATGTTTAAGTCCCATGTTATAGGGGGCGAGCCTATTGTCACCAACCATGCACAAATCCAGACTCCGGGCTGCGACTGTGAAACTCCAGCAATATTTACATCAATGAAATTTTATCCGACCTGGGAATAGAACCCAGACCACTAAACCAAAGAGGCAGTCTAAGTTATGTCATATTTAAAATCTGTCTGTGACTTTGCGGTCTATTAGGACTGATTCCTATATTGTACTGATCTCATAATGAACAAATATCAAAATCACCTTTTCCCAAAATGACTGATTTTCTAAAACCGTCGATTCGTTATCTTTTCAACTTTTTGATGTTTCTTCTGCTGGACAAAAGTATACTTAATAGATAAGGTCACATTACGCCTGTATTCCCCGATGGGTTAGGCAGTGGTGTAGGTACCTATGTACAGTCACCCAAAGTGATAAGTAACCAGGGTCGTCGATATAGTTGAAGTTTAGTAAGAAACCGATGAATGTTTTCGATTAAAATTTAATTTAATTAATAAAAAACAAACAGGTCATTTATCAAATTAAATTTTATTCAAAAATATCCATCGGTTTCTTACAAAAATTCAACTATATCCGACGACCCTGGTTACTTATCTCTTTTGGTGACTGTACACCCATGTTTCGCTAGTTATATTTCCCATGATGTTTCTTCTACTAGACAAATGTATCCTTAATATATGTCAAACCAAAAGAGGTTTATGCATCTTCTTAGTCATTAAAAAAGGAGCCTTAATCACCACGCTTGCTGACTAATTTGATCACCTTACGGAATCATCAACCTCTGTATGTTCCCTCTGTGCGGTGCATTTATCGTCAGAACTCTTATAAGATAAGAGCTAGCAGGGCATACAACACGATGTGTCAGAGTATTGACGACCCTGATTTATTCTCCACCAGTGTTCGTAAACTAAAAAAAATATTATGTAAAAACTTCTTTGAAGATCACTGAAACTTGTTCAGTCTTTTCTTAATTCTCTACGAGTGCTTATTTCTTACTTTCTCTTGCCTGTCTACTGTTTCTTGTGCTACCCTAATATTGTCTGTGAAAACTTTTAATTGGCCTTCTTTCACTAACTGACAATTATCTGTATCCTAGCTGTAAGTTTTCTTAAGTAATAAAATAAAATAAAATAATTGTGGCGATTTCAGACCATTATTTCACCCTCTACAAAACATTCAGTGGTGTCTTGGACGAAATTAGAAAATACATAATAACATAGGAAGCTATTGAAGCTGATATATTGGTACAAGCTAGGTTTTCAACCCCGCAACCCGGAGGCATTCAATCCATCCTTTATCTATGTATACTATATTATTATTTATAATATAATAAAGCTGAAGAGTTTGTCTGTTTGAACGCACTAATCTCTAGAAATGCCAGTCGGATTTGAAAACTTATTTTTTCTTTTGACAGCCTAACTCTTGAGAAAGAGTTTAGACTATTCAACATCACCCTATGACTCTTAGGAGCCGAGCAAAAAGATAGAAATTCAGAATGTACGCTAAGCGAAAACGAAGTAATAGCGTGGGCAAGAGATGCGATGCGACGCGGTGGGTCAGGGTTGAGGGAGTTTCAGAAAAATGTGGATGTTATTTTAGTATATTGAGTATCTTACGACTTCCACGCGAATGAAATCGCGGGCAGAAACTAATAAATTGCTTTTTTTTTCAAACCCAGCTCCTGCATCATTTCGAAATCCTCACCAAAATAAGTACAAACTGCGAGCAATCAGTGCATGCGCAGTAAACATCTCACTCGTCTATAAATCGTAATTTTAATGTGTCCCAATGAATAGCTTCTTTCATCTAACGAGGTCGAGCACGCTGCTAATCGTTCGGGACACAACAAACATTGATAATGAAAAGGTTCATGCTTTTATTATGACGTTCATGAAATAAAGAAAAGAAAGAGAAATGGGATTATTTGTCACAGAAACACGTGCATACACAAAGATAAGGTGATATAGTGTTTATGTATTTACCATACGCTTATACATAGGTACCTTATCTTAGGCAATAATTCAGCTTCTCAGTTTTTTCAGGCTATTTACTAGCTAAAAACAAATTCGAAAGGGACTCGCGTACTCGAAGGCTCCATACCACCAAAACCTATTCTATTTTATTACATTCTTATTATTATTTGACACGATAGAGGTCATGGTTACGCGTATTCTAATTTCAACTGCCACCATGCTCTGTGACAGACAGAGACATATAGGCTTAATAATAGGGTCCCATTGGCCCCTTTGGGTAGGTACGAAACCTTAAAAAGAGCAGTTGTTGATTCCAAAACTATTCGCGTACACAAAAGTTGCTGAATGTCTGAACAGCACTGATGCAACTTCAGAAATTCTCACTTCTTCAATGACTGGGCATAAAACGTGGAGATAATTTCGGTTTAGTTCAATTTATTCATTTATCCTCCTACTGGAACGCCATGCAGCAATTACACCAATGGAGAAAAAAATACTTCATGTGCTGCTTTCCATCCATCCTGTGTGCGGTGGGCATCGAACAGGCGGCGACAAAATAAGTCGTGGCATGACGAGGACCATTTTCATTTTCTTGTAAAATGTTGTAAGAATTGAACTGTAATGATTTGTTTGGACTTTTTTATTTACTCACTGTTATCTAGGTCCGTATATAATATTGCTAAGAATTGTGCAAAAATATGCAATTTGGTGGTAGTTTAGTGGGCGTATCGTTAGTGTAGCAGTAGATATTACTGGTTGATTTATCGATTGACAATTTAACGATCCACAATAGCCATAGATCCACAGTGGCTATTTTATCACCTGTAGATTTACTCAATTTTGGTTGATGTTCTGTCTGTAGGCACCTCAAGCGCACCTTAATTCATTTCGAAGAGCTATATCGCCCAAGTGTTACCCTTAAAGTTCGGAAAAAAAGATTGTCAAGCCATAAATATCCCATGGCATGGTAAAATACTAAATGCCAGTCAGCAATTAAGGAAGTCGTAGACTATCAAAGATACTATTAGGTTGGGGAAAAAGTCTTTTCGCATTATAGTATGTATGAACTTGTAATAAAATCTCTTTGGCTATACTATTTGTATCTGGCTGGTTTTGGTATCATTGAAAGTTTAAATTTTAAAGAACATAATTCCAAATTCAAATTAGGAAAATGTGTGTTTTTTATTTGTTTCTCGTACTGTCAAGATGAGTAAATCTAATGAAGAAATTCGATACATTTTAAAATTTTATTACAAAAAAGGTAAAAATGGAAGGCAAGCCGCGAAAAAAATTTGCGATGTTTATGGACCTAGTGCAGTGTCTGTAAGAGTAGCACAAATTTGGTTTAAGCGTTTTCAATCCGGAAATGTTGATGTCAAAGATGCACGTCGCTCTGGTCGCCCTTTTACGGATAAAATGGATGCCATTTTTGAAAAAGTGGAGCAAGATCGGCATATCAGTAGTTACGACGTAGCTGAAGAACTGGGAATTGACTACAAAACAGTTTTGGCGCATTTGAAAAAAACTGGGTACACAAAAAAGCTCGATATTTGGGTACCTCACGAGCTCACTGAAAGAAACTTAATGAACCGTGTACTCATTTGTGATTCTTTATTACGACGTAACGAAACCGAACCATTTTTGAAGAAGCTGATAACTGGTGATGAAAAGTGGATCACGTACGTCAAGAACGTGCGAAAAATGTCGTGGTCAAAGGCCGGTCAGGCTTCACAGACTGTGGCGAAACCCGGGTTAACGCGCAACAAGGTGATTCTGTGTGTGTGGTGGGATTGGAAGGGTATTATTCATTATGAGCTGTTACCAACAGGCAGGACCATCGATTCTGAACTGTACTGCGAACAACTAATGATATTAAAGCAAGAAGTTGAGAGAAAGCGGCCGGAATTAATCAACAGAAGGGGTGTGGTTTTTCATCATGATAACGCTAGACCTCACACATCTTTAGCCACTCAGCAAAAATTAAGAGAGTTTGGCTGGGAGGTGTTAATGCATCCGCCGTATAGTCCTGACCTTGCACCTTCAGATTTCCACCTGTTTCGGTCTCTTCAGAATTCTTTAGGCAGTGTCAGGTTAACATCACGAGAGGACTGCCAAAACCACTTTTCGCGGTATTTTGATCAGAAGTCCCAAAATTTCTATACCAATGGGGTCATGTCCCTACCTACAAGATGGCAAAAAGTTATCGAACAAAATGGTACCTATATACTTTAGTTAAATGTAAATAAACTATGTTAAAAAATGTTTTGAATTTTCTTAAAAAATGCGAAGAAACTTTTTCCCCAACCTATTATATCGGCCCTCGTGAAGGTTAGGCTAACAAAATATAATACCTCGCCTGTATTCCCTAAATATTTAGGCAGAGGTGTAACTACAAATCTAGACTTCACAGCGGCAGCGGCAGTTCTCGTATTGTAAGAGCGTTTGCATTCTAATCTCAGTCTCAGTCTGTCAAAAATCCTCAAATTTTTCTACATTATTGACATGGACGAACAAAAAACGTCGGACAGATTCTCGCTAACAAAAAACTGTGTCACTCAAGTCAGCCAGCTCGCTGTACGTGTAGGCCGCTGTACGCACACATTCACACATTAGTCGGCCGATGCGGTCGACCATTACGCACGCAAACGGCAACACTCACACATAAATATATTCACACATAAACGGGACTCAGTTTTGTCTTGGCGGAGTTCCGTCCGACTTTTTTGGTTTGTCCATGATTTTTGACAAGTTTTTGACATTGATTGTCGCTGCGATGAGATCGCAACTTACATTTGAATCTTTTTTAAGTTTAAGAGAATTTGCTTTCTGTCTGCTACTGAGAAATTCATGACATTTTTTATTCTATTACTTGCTTTTGCCCGCGGCGTGGCCCGCTTGGTCGGATATTATCCCATGGGAACGTAGTACCGGGATAATCCTTTGTCCTAACCCAGGTCATGGTCTACCTGTGTGCCAAATTTCATCGAAATCTGTTCAGCTGTTAAAACGCTACCCATACGTAGGACACCGTAAAACGCTCAGCTTTTTGTCGCAAAGTTGGTACATTATTACAAGCCTCAATTGTCAAATGTTCAAAAAATATACTTATTCAAAAATATATCATAAAAGTAAAATTATATTATTATTCAAAAAATCGTAAAACAGAGTTCAAAAAATTTTTTTCCCTCGCATGGTTCTCAAAATGTTGAGCGTAAACTATCATATTTTATGTAATGATAATAAAAGGAATTTAATCAACTAAAGAAATACCTAAAAATTATTCCACTGAGCCGTGCATTTATTTGTTAATTTAATTAAAACTGCAAAATTTAATAGTTATTCGATACGACTAACATCAAACGCATCGCTGTTTTGAACCTTACTTGTTGCCGCGATGCGCTGTTATCTATTACCTAAAAAAAATTTTACCGCGTTTAGGTAACAGACACACAGACTGACAGACAGAGTACTTTCGTAGTTATAATATGAGAAGCAGCAGTGGTTAAATATCATTTATTAAACCTTCTGCTCCTCTCTATGCATATTCAGTTATCTCGTAGCTGATCTAAATGTGCGTACGTGTGAGCCAACCTCGGGAACTGATCGACCGATATAGATTAATTTAATGTTTACCAACTCAATTCTGCGGTTAACGCTGGTGATTATTTGAACGTATTACATTTTTTTTTGTGCGTGTTTTGATTTTTGTGGTGGGAATTTAAAAAGATTGTAAATAAAAGTTTATTTAATGTCTACGAAAAATCTTAGCAGACGTTACGGTAGTTATTTATTTATTTAATATATATATCATTTATTTTATGCATACGCAACGTTGCAGATTAAAACCCAAGGAATTGTGCAGTACAATTTGCAAACTAAAAAGGACTTATCATAAATGTAACATACATACTGTGGGTTATGTTAATTTATCTATACTAATATACTAATATTAATATTATAAAGAGGTAAAATTTGTTTGTATGTAGAGGTTAATCTCTGGAACTTCCGTCCGGCTTTGAAAAAAAAAATTTCCATTTGATAGCTCAATTCTTGAGGAAGGCTGTAGGATATTTAACATCATCCTAGGATACTTAGGCGCCGAGAAAAAAAAACAGAAAGAACGCTAAGAGAAAACGATGTAACAGAACAGCGCGGGCCGGCGCGGCGATGCGATGCGACGGGGTGGGTCGGGGGAACAAGAAATTTCACGCGGACGAAGTTGCTGGCAGAAGCTAGTAAAGTATAAAATGCAATAAACAATAAATCGGAAACCATGAGAAAATGTTGGGTATTTGTTGTGGTATAGAATGAAAATATTCCTCGCTGATCTTGCTACCCTGGTGCAGTCACATAGGGCAGTCAGCCCATCTCACATTAATCATCTACCGGAGGGCCTAAGATTTACCACAAGCAACAAAGAATCCAGAAAACTTTCAGTGGTTACCTATTGTCATCATGGCAAAATTACTTACATGATTTTGTAAAGTGGCAACGTATGAAGCCAACAAAGATGAACCATCGGCATCGTAGTTTGAAACCTATCGAAGACCAAATTGAATTATTTTAATCAGTTAAATTTAACTCTGCCTGTTTGGTCGAGTCGTCGCAAGCAATACTGCTGAGCATGAGTTCCTGGGTTCGATTCCCAGGTCAGGCAAAGTATTATTGGGTTTTTCCATGAGGAATTTTACAGTAGCAGTCCGGAGTCTGGATTTGTGCCCCGTTGATGACGATAGGGTTGTCCTCTGTTACATGGAACTTTAACATGGTATCTATTCCACGATAAAACTTCTCGTTCCAATTTTAAGGCCGAAAACACACTGTGTGTACGAAACGCACCGTTCTATATCTTTTCACAGTATTCATAACAACGTGGATGCGACACACAGATGTGCGCGTCAGTTAATTGGGTCACAGCGGTGCTGCGTGTGACGCGCAAATACACCGCCTTTAGACGCCACGCGTACGCCCAGGCACGTCGCGTTTACGGATAGTGTGGATGCGCCTTAAAATTTTAAATAAAATTTTAAACTAGTGTCGCTAGTATTACACAGGGTGTAAAAAGACCCATCACATAGTCGTCCACTACGCGTTCTGTACATCAGACTAAGTAACATTGCACAAAAATAATTGCTGGGAAACGACTTTTATTTTTGCTGTGAAAATTTGCTGTTTGTGGCAGTGCGCAATGTAACACCCGGAAAACATTGTGCTTATGGGTGCACGCCACGGTTTAGGGGTCGTGGGGGTATTAAAAATTGTGTTATAACATGAAAAAGTTGTTTTCGTAAAAAAAGGTCAGTAAAAGTTGGAATTTTAACCTTCAATATCTCTGCAACCAGAAGGTTGCCAGATATGGTCCAGTACAAAAAAAAAATTACAATGACCGGGAGTAGGTACAGGTCCCGTCACGTAAAAAGAACGCTGAGCGACATGGAGGGGACGTGTTATAATATTATATATTATTACTGTAGCGGTATCTACATCGCCACACGCGAGTTACACGTCACAATGACGTCACACAAGATCCTGCATCGCGCAAGCAGAGTTTACCGCGCAACTAGCATATATACAACATCCCGACATCAATCGTCCGGCAGTTGCCCACCAGACACGACAGCCGTCTGGTCTGAGGATCCTCCCTTTTCTATAGAGTATGAGTGAGCTTTACACCCTGTTCCTCATTCCTCTATACTGGTGACCCCGAACATGAACGTCAGCGCAGCCTTCGTGCAAGTACATCAGCGTGACGTCATCATCATTTCCTTCAAGCTTTCGAGCGGCGAGTCACACAGCCAGCCAGCACCCACGGCTTCCACGGGTATCCTGACCACCACCATGCAGCGACCGCGCATACCTGGTCAACACCCTCAGCCTCATTAAGCAACCTTGGCACAGCACACTGCACTTTCGGCCGGTCAACAAGAAGAGCTCTTAATCCCTCTCCTGGTCGCCACCAGCAGTTAGCCTCAACCCGGCTCTGTACCACATCCGACGCACTGGAGCATAACGCAGCGCCACCCCGACTCACTGGGGAATCTTCGCAGACAGTTCCGACCCACCGCGAACTATGCGACACCCGGGTCCGACTCACTGGAACCTCAACTGGGCCTGGCAAGCATCGCAAGATACCAGACTCAGCCCACTATCGACCTCCGGTCTCCGGGGGAGGGAGTGATGTAGCGGTATCTACATTGCCACATGCGAGCTACATGTCACAATGACGTCACACAAGATCCTGCATCGCGCAAGCAGAGTTTACCGCGCAACTAGCATATATACAACATCCCGACATCAACCGTCAGGCAGTTGCCCACCAGACACGACACCCGTCTGGTCGGAGGGTCCTCCCTTTTCTACAGAGTATGAGTAAACTTTACACCCTGTTCTTAATACCTCTATATTACTATTACTTTATTATAGGCTATTGTTTTATAATATAAGTGTAATTGTTTTATTGTAGAATCATAATAGGCACTTTTCTAGCTACTTAGTACTTTGGAATAGGCTGGAATTAAATTAATCGCTCAGTGCGCAGGCGCAGGCCAGCGTTCTTGTTCCGTGACGGGGCCTCTGCAAGCGACTCTCGGCTTCATTAAGGCGATACCCCGACCAAAACCGCGTTTTTTGTCATTATTCAGAGGCTATTAACTCAATAATTAAGAGTAATAACTACATCTAAAAGCACATTATTAATGATCGATATCTTATCATCACATTGCACGTTTTTATTTGTGTTTATCGTTATAAATACATTTAAAATCTCCTTGTAAAAAATTGACTAAAATTATATTGATTGCATGCTTCTTTTGCTAAAGATGACGTTCTATTAATTTGAAAATTACACCAATGGTTGTCTTTTTACATCGTTATTATCTGTAGGTACTAGTGTTAGTGTTGACACGAGCTAAACGAAGAAACTGATGACGTGGTAACCAATACGAGCCAGTGAGCGAAGCTAGTAGCGGGCGGTAAAAATAAAAAATAGGTGTGTGTTGTTTTGTGTTGTAAATTAATTAGATGCTTGGGGGAGGCTTATGTCCATCAGTGGACGTCTATCGGCTGAAATAATGATGATGAAGGCGTGTGTTACTTTTACTGGTATCTAAGGTTGCTTGTCTTGTTTCGGTTTGAAGTAGATAAAGTAGGTACTGTATAAACGAGGTGAATAGGGATGCAGGATTCTTCTCCATAGACATCTACGTTTTGGAATGGGCAACTAGCTTCAACTTTCTGACTAACTGACCTACTCTTTGACAATTCAAAAGTGCCTGTAAATGGTTTAATTGAAATAAATGCTTTGAGTTTGAGTTTGCAGAAGTGAATCGGGACAAAACCTTAAAAGGGATTTTAACATTGAAATTATACAGTTTGTTGCCAACAAGGGCACTTAATCGTTAATTATAATACAGTAAAAACATTAGTCCTTTTTGGCAACAAACTATATTATTTCAATGTTAAAATCCCTTTTAAAGTTTCGGCCCGATTCACCCCTTTTTTTTTTTTTTTTTTTTTTTTTTGTGTGGGAAATCATCAAATGACGTCTCCCGCTCTGGGCGGAGCGGAAGGGCGTGTCAGACTCTTACTGACTAAAACCCACCCGTGTTCCTTCAGTTGCCTGTGCGCCAGGGCCACGGTAACTCTTTCGAACAATCCGCAGCCCCGGCAGGGCCCGATTCACCCCTGCATTCCTATTCACCCCGTTTGACGGTATGCTCCTCTAGTATTATTTGAAAGAAAAAAGAAAAAAAAAAGAAAGAAAAATAGTTTATTCTGCACAAACAAAACGCACCTAACAAATGAACGACATTAATTTAGAGACATACAAAATAGCCAAAAGCCTCGTATTCATGTTACAAAAGTTTCATAATTTTGTCTATTGCTTGATGCCAGAGACCAAAGACCATACACATTGCTCTGTGTTGCGACACTGGCAAATGACAACAAACAAACAATCAAAACAAAAACAAAATGCCGATTGCAGTGTGGAAAAAATACTACTTTTGTAACAAACAAACAATAATAATAAGAACAATTAAGCAGTGCGTCGCATCTGTGCAAGAACAGGTCGTTGCTCAGCAAAATGCTGTGACTTCGGACGAACCTATCGTCAACAGCGCTGATTTTCAGCAACTACCTCTCGGATGACGTAATGACGTCCCCCTGTGTGATGTAATAAATCAGGTAAGTATGATTTTCCACAGAATTAAGTGTGATTCTAGCTGAACATAAAGATGTACTTATAAATAAATAAATGTATATATGTATATCTGTATGTGTAACTTTATAATAAAAAATATACATAAACCGAGACCTTAACAAACATGATACAATGAAAAATAAAAAATCTAGGCAATAAATTCTATATGCTGTGTCGGTACAGTGCGGTGTGTGTTTCTATTTATGCTATTTTATATGTAATTTTGATGTACTAACAATACTTCATAATTAAAGAATGTTGAATGTTGAAGAATGTTGTTGAATGCTTATGTTGGTTATACTGCGTGACGTATGCTTCTACAGTTGCTGTGCCGACACGAGATAAGAAGCAAAACATCTAGAATAACTTGTCAATATAAAACAATGGGAAATATTTAACTGATCCTTTAACATCTTATGACCTTATGATGTACGCTTATTTAAATTAATGAACCCCTTACAACTTTTAAGGATTCGAATGATGCACACTTTAAAAAAAAAAATGAGCCTCTTTTTATATTTCTGGCCTTTTCTCACAGTTGGTCACAGGAACTAAACCAGGGTACCCTGACTAAACGGGTTTAGTTAAATTAGAACTTTGCCCAACCACGCTACATCCACGTCGGTCGCAGGTCGTTGGCTATTTAGTATTTTTAGAATCACAAAATACTAATTATTTGTAGTTCAGAAAAAGAGGCGCATTCATTTTATTAGAGAGTTCAATAACATTTTTAGGAAAACAAAATGGGAATTATTGGAGGGTCGATTAAATACATGCCAACAATAAAATTTTAAACAGTCTTATCCTTCCTAAGCCAACGTCTCCTAAACGTGCGTCCGATAGCCGCTAGCCATGGCGGCGATTAAGGAAATCTACATGTCTATGCTTCATGGACGCTAAAATAATTTATAGCCTCTGTGTGTATAGCCAATGTTTATCTCTGGCGATCGTTAAACTCGATTGAGTAATTTTAGTGCTTAATTAAATTGGAGCACAAATCGCATGCTGTCACATGAGGATCAAGGATTGAAGATCTTTGCGTCCTGAAGAATGAAAGATCATTGTAGGTGTCTTCTTTTGAAACAGTCAAGGCTCCTTCAAACAGGTGCGACACGCGACGCGAATTACACGCGACCCAAAGGCACCGCTCGTCGCGCGGCAGGGCTATGCCTTTGTGTCGCTTCGGGAGTTGTGCTTGTTTGACGGAGCCTTTTAGAAATCGTGCGATATTCATCTCAAAAGGGTTGTGTTCAACATAAAAAGTAATATCTAAATGTTATGTTTTCAGATTTAAATGCAACAACAGCCAATCATCGTGCTTTGGACCGGCCAAAAACCGGCCAAGTACGAGTCGGACTCGCAGACGAAACACCGAACAGTATTAAACACCACATTTTTCTTTAAACCACGTTTCTTGTATGGGAACCCCTTTAATTTTTAACTTTATTTTGTATTTATTATTATAGCAGCAATAGAAATACACACTCTGTGAAAATTTCAGCTGTCTACCATAAAAGGTAAGGTATATTAAGGTTATTATAAGAATAAGGTTATTATTATAAGTCTATATTAAGGTTCACGAGATACAGCCCGCTGACAGACAGACGGACGGACGGACGGACAGAGGAGCCTTAGTAATGGGGTTCCATTGGCACACTTTGGGTACGGAACCCTAAAAATAACCAAGAACTATGAATTACGAATCTCACCCAATGCATTAAAGGTTAATTGAAAAGACACCTCCACAGAAGTCGGTGCTGATAATGTTTATCTTTTAAATACTGTGGTTAGTAGGCAATGAAAGCTTTTCTTAGGAGACCAAATATAACTAATAAGACCAATACAACCGTTACGCATACATAATCTATTTGTATTTCTCTAATAATACATAGGTTTCTTGAAATTCATGGTAACACATAACATACCATTACGTCTGTAATCTCCGAAGGGTTAAGCATGGATGTAAGTACCTATAAAAAGGAAAGAAATAAATAAAAATAGTTTATTTGGGATACGCACAGGAAATACAAAGAGTAAAAATAAATTAAAAAAGGAACATTTAAAACTAACAAAATTAACAACAAACAAGTAAACAATAAAAGACATGTGCAAGGCCAAAAAGGCTCCTATCTCAGCATAATGCTGCGATATTTAAAAAAATAAGTACCGCAGCGCTGGTATTCTGATAGGGCCCGCTGTGATGCCACGGATATACCTACGTATAGTACATTCACATTTCGTCAGTTATTTTTAAGTCTCATGTAACAGGGGCGACCCTATTGCCATCAACCGGGCACACATTCGGATTCCGAGATGTCAACATCATTGACGGGGTCTTAAAGGACCGATGCCTGCCGGGGACGCGGATTGTTCGAAAGAGTTACCGTGGCCCTGGCGCACAGGCAACTGAAGAAACACGGGTGGGTTTTAGTCAGTAAGAGTCTGACACGCCCTTCCACTCCGCCCAGAGCGGGTGAGGTCATTTGATGATTTATGACCCAAAAAAAAAAGAAAATATGAGGCCGCTAATGAGAAATTCCTAATAGAAGAAAACCCAACAACACTTTGCTCGACCTGGGAATCGAACCCAGAACCTCTTGCTCATCAGTAGCCTTGCGACAACTAGACCAACGAGTCAATTCTTGGTATACAATAACAACTCCGTGTTACATTTCGTCGGGCGCTGAACTTCAAGTTCTAAATTGCTAAAAGCGGCTATTTACATTTGAAACTCGAATCACATCCATCTTTAGCCATATATACAAGTAATTCAATATCGTTTGAACATACTCATTTACTTAACAAGTCAAAATCACAACAAAATAAATCCGAGCTCACACATCGCGATCAATTAGTCACATTTTCGCTACAATACGCATTTCCTTCAATAATTAGGGGGAGCGATTGATAAACGACCGGCAGTGGATAGTAAATCAATCTATAGTGTGGTGTCGAGTGATTTACGGTGCGTCATTATATTGATAGTGTAGGTTAATGAGAGGCGGCTAATGAGAAGGATGTGTGCGCTTAAACAAATTCTTAAGGTGACTCCTTAATAATGCTGCCATATTCTGAACCGTTCCCGACAAAAATACTTAAGCCACTGCTTCCCCTATAGATGTTGTATAATTCAAAAAGGATTGCGACTCTTCGGCTTGCTGTTTACTAAAGATCAACCTTGTAGTGTCTTTACCGATCTTCTGCATAAAAAAATTGGATTTTTGAATGAACAACAGACTAATTGTCCCCCATGAAAATACTTTGAGTTTTAACAAACTGCAATCACTAATAAAAGTGTTGTTGAAGCTGTTCATTGGCATTATAATGTGACTCTGTGCGTGTGTGAGACTGTGTGCATTAATTGCGGATGTCTGTTTTTTAATGACTAAAGTCACTAGTCTGTAGTGACGGTACCTAGCCTCAATTAAAATCATTATCATCTTGTGAAATGTTTCGCAAATTCGGAGAGAGATCTTATTTGACAAAAACCGGCCAAGTGCGTGTTGAACCACGCACAATGAAGGGCTCGGTAATTGGAAGAATTTATCCCAAAAACAAACAACATTGTAATTGAAAACATGTTCTCCTATAAATCGATATACCTATGTCACAGTAAATTCTCCATCTGCAGATGTAAGTTTTTAATCGCATTTTTTTTGTGATGGATCCACAAATTACCGAATTTCGGACATTAATTTATTTTTTATTTTAAATGTACATATTTTACTTGATATTCGCAAATAAATAAAAAGACATAGAATCGTGAAAGGCATGAAGCACGGTCTCACAGCACAATGAAGGAAAATGTCCGAAAATCGATATATTGTGGTTCTATCACATTAAAAAAAAATTGCGATCACAAACTTACATTTGCAGTTGGAAAATTTGCCGTGAAGTATATCGAAAAAAAAAATCAAGCTTTTAACCTTGATTTTTTAGAGCTCCAACGTATTTGATATTAATTTCAAGTTGATACCTCCACGCGTTCCTGAGAAAAAGGGTCGTAACATGCGGACAGACAGACGGACGGACGGACTACGACGTGATCCTATAAGGGCTCCGTTTTTCTCTTCGAGGTACGGAACCCTAAAAACACTAACATTTTTACTCACATTTGCTGAGACAGCAAGACTACAACATCATCTTCAATTTTCATTCCTTACTCGTGGGGAAATAATCTCATTCCGGCCCAGAAATTCAACACACTTGAAACTCTGCCTACCCACCAATTACATCCACCATATACTTTATAATTACTCACTCGAGTTCTCCCTCCAAGCAAGCATGTAGGTACGCACATAATAAGGCTCTAATTACACCGCTCAACAAACCGAAAAACATATTTTATTACTAATTCGCTTTTAATAAACGGATGCTTCAGCACCTTAATAAAAATTAGTTAATTATAAGAGTTCGTATGTGTTAATTTATAAAGCAATGTTTTTTGGTCGTAATATGGTAGACGCTAAGCAGAAAAAAATTGCTAAATAATTGTTAGTAAAGTCGTTTAGAAACAATTAGTGGTCCAAATTGGTGTTAATTATTCGTAAAGTGTACTAATCCTACAACTTTCTGGGAATTAAAATCTAAAAAGGTTTTCCTCTATATATCGCTTGCTATGGCTTTAATTTTGTCGATGGTTTGATAAATAGTTATAGTATGTAAAGTAAATAGTAGTTTAGTCAGAAATTATAAAGTTAATTTCTTTAACCGTCTAGTATACTGGTTTTCGAACTCATTAACCTGTCGGAACAGCAATTTGGCTAACACAATTCAAACATTTTTTGAGGAAAACATTATGATTTGGCTCCGCCCATGTCATGTAACGTTACAGCCTAACCACAGCATAGAGACATTGACACACAGATTGACAGACATCGCATTACCGAATTAGTGATAATTGTACACTATGTCTTATTGGTGCGTGACATATTGCACAGAGTAGTGGCGGGACAGAGAGTTTGACTGACTGGACGAGGAAGAAGAGTTGTGTTTAATGAGAGGTGGTTTTAAAGTTAAAGACCTGTCTGTGTGTCAACGGGGGAGTAATTTGATCACAATCATGTTAAATACTAGATACAGTACCTTTAACAATGAGAAGATCATCGCTATATTATGATGGAAAAAATCTCCATAATAACAAGGAAGTAAAAAAACACAAATAGCTAAGAAGCTATTTCGACGTCCAGCTAGGTTTAATTCCTAGGAAAGATCCTAATAATTACACCTAGTTGGACGTCGAGTCATCACCTGCCTAGCCTCTTCCCAACTATGTTGTGGTCGCCTTCCAGTCTAACTGGATGCAGCTGAATACCAGTATTTTACATGGAGCGACTGCCTATCTGACCTCCACAACCCAGTTACTGGGTAACACGATACCTCTTGCAATGGTAAGACTGGTTGTCAGACTTTCGGGCTTCTGACGACCCGTAACGACTGTCAAAGATCCACGAATGAAAGCCGGGACCAAGGCCTTAACGGGCTTTTCGAGGTACGGAGGGGTCTTGGTATGTAAAGAAGGTCACCCATCCACGGATTAATCGCGGCTAGCGTAGCTTAACCTGACCGATCGACCCGCACGGGTGTTATTACTTAGCCACAAGCTAAGCGTCAGTTGAACGTCGAGTATCACAATAAAATGATGTTATAAATATGTTATGATTTCGTTTATATTAGTTGCTAAGGATAAAAAATGACGCTTTCTTTTATCAAAAACACGAGCATTTTTTTTTGAGGAAAGTGTTTTATCTTGCTAATTTAATACGGAAAAATATTCACATGTAAAAGTAACCACATATAATTTTAATGACTTCCTAGGCCTCTGTTGTCAAGGATACTCGTACATAAGATCTGTCAACCTTTTTGTTCTAAATATAATTTCGTATGATCCAAATTATAAATGTCTTTTGTTTTTTTTTTGTAATAACAAAACAACATCACGCTTGTTTCCCCCGTAGGAGTACGCAGTGATGTATAAAGGCTCCTTCAAACAGTCGCGACACGCGACGCGAATCGCTCGCGACACAAAGGCACCGCTCGTCGCGCGACAGTCGGTGCCTTTGTGTCCCGTCGCGTGTCGCGTCTGTATGTAGGAGCCTTAATAGGTAGGTTAACCCCATTTCGCCAGAAACTGGCGATGTCTAGTCACGGAACTCCACACATAACTGCTTTTGTGAAGTTCCATAACCATTTTCAGGTCTCTTAAAATAACAAACCGAAAAAAACACGTGTGGCACTCGGGGACTGCCGCGGTAAAGCTATTGCATAGCATTTTTTATCAACTTATGCAATTATAATTCTTTATTTATTTTTTATTTATGCAGTATTTTTAAGCTATTGCATAGCTTTTACCGCGGGCTTTGAGCGCGGCGACCGAATCAAGAAATTCCGTAACGAAAATAAAACCTAACACCCCCCACTCCGCCTACCATGTAGCTCGGCCGCGCGTTTGCTTAACGTGTATGTATATGGTAAGACTGTACTTGAATTAATATCCAAGAAAAAAAAATACTGCATAAATTTAAAATAAATAAATAATTATAATTGCATAAGTTGATAAAAAATGCTATGCAATAGCTTTACCGCGGCAGTCCCCGAATGTCACACGTGTTTTTTTTTCTTGGTACATGACATTTTTACATGGTAGGCGGAGTGGGGGGTGTTAGGTTTTATTTTCGTTACGGAATTTCTTGATTCGGTCGCCGCGCTCAAAGCCCGCGATAAAAGTTATGCAATAGCTTAAAAATCAGAAATAAATCTGCATCAAATATGTCAATACATCAATATTGAGTGATTAAAGACTGATATACTGAACTGGTATCAAGGGATCCCTTATCATAGAAGATCCCAAATCATCAGATAATTTTAGTGTGAAGTTTTTCACCCTTGCAGGATCACAAAGTCATCCGATATCCCCCAGTACATTGACCCCAGCTACTCTGTGTTACCCTACTCTGCACTCGTGAACGCGGTGTGTACTGTGTATGTACATAAACTGTGTTTTCCTGGCCACACCCTCCCAATTACCATTACGCTCGCGCCGCGTTGAAGAAACTCAAATTATTTTTCGGCGTGTTGTGTATTTTGCTAAGAGATACTCATAATATAATCAAGCTACTAAAATGGAGAAAATCGAATGAAAGTTCTTTCCCACTTCACCTGTTCCCTTTTCGCAGACTTCTTGAAGCAAAAAAGCACGACTGGCTGTTCACAATGGTTCGCTTATGTATGGAAGTGAGTGTTGGGTGTGGCAAAAGAAGCATGAAAGTAGAATAAATGCAGTGGAAATGCGTTCCTTGCGAAGCATGTGTGGTGTGACTATGAATGATAGGCTGAAGAATGATGTGATAAGGCAACGGTGCGGTTTAAAAGAAGATGTAGTGAGAAAAATTTAAAAGGGTATGCTTAGATGGTTTGGTAATGTTGAGACGATGAATGAAGGGCGACTAACAAAAGGCAGATGTGAGTGGAAACGCCGGAAAAGGACAGCCTAGGAAGACATATAGTGACATTATTGGTGATGTTCTTCAGAAAAGTCCGGTGCGTAGTACTCGCAACCGGCGTGCGTGTATGGACAGATGTATGAACATAAACGAGGCAAAAGGAGAATGTAAGGATCGTAGCAGGTGGCGTTCTGTAGTTTCTGCCAACCCCCATGGGAAGAAGACGTGAGTTTATGAGTGAGTTTATGTTCTTGAAGCAGAAAGCTGAACATCATTAGTTGACGATAGTTTTTCTTCAGTAAATGATCCTAGATCGTCCTGGCGGCTAACAAGTTGACATCTAATGCTTCGACATCTGCACTACCTTCTTCCCAACTAAAGCTCTAAGAAGTGGTGAAGGGCGGGCGTTTTAGGGGACTGTGTTAAGACTTAATAAGACTTTTGAAAAGTGCTGATTCTCTATCTAATAAAATTTTAATAAATGACTTTTAATTCTGATTTTTTACAGTACTAAGCTGCACTGGTATAATTTGGAGAAACGTCAGTTTTTTTGTTTTTTTTTTTAAGTTGAAGTACGGTATTTGCAGAGTCATTAAAGTGAAGCGGTCCTTGGTAACTGAGTCTTTATATCGCATACTTTTGCTCTAGCCCATCTTTCTGAACATCACAGCCCTAATGATTCCTAGTCAGCGTTAGTTACTTCGCACGAGGACTCACGGCGTATATTCACGACACCTAATGGCACAGAAGCAGCAGATCTTTGTGATATAAAGAAAAAGAAAGAAAGAAAATACGTTTATTTGTGGTAAACATGACGCAAAGATAAAACACACAAATACAAAAAGAACGAGTTGGGGGAAAATATGCGTCACATCCACGCAAAACGGCAATTGCTCAGCATAATGCTACGAACCTATGCGAGATAGAGTCCCAGCGCTGGTTTTCAGCGATAGCCGGCGTTGACGGGATGACGTCAACCAGTGCAGCATACGAAAATTAAAAATAAACAATAAAATAAATACACTATAACTAGTTCAAAATGAATGTAAATGAATGTAATGAAATAAACATAATATTTATAAAGTGGTAACATTCCGGACATGACTTTTAATCCTTATCACAGTATTAGTAGATTACTTTCTGAACATAATTAGGACGATCAGATGACCAACAAGCGATGAGTATTTCAATTGGCTCATGTTTTCAGCAAGGCTTATTGTTCATTCAGTTTCATTCGTAAATTGCGTTCACAATACGCTAAAAAGTGTAATAAACTTAATTTCAACCTTTATAGACCTTAACATTTATGTCAAAAACTCAAATCTTTTAGAAGAACTTTAATCACAACAACCAACCGATAACTTTGCACAATCGTTCTCCACGTAACTCGAAAAGAACCACCACTCAACAACACTTTGTAACACCCTTAATTCAAACTGAAAACCTACACATGCCCCCCTGCACACACGGACAATTCATTACAACAAACCAATTTACGCTAGTTGTAAAAATAGTTGAGCGGCAACACGTAACGTTCGTTCACAATCCAATCCGCGCCGCGCTTGCAGATTTTAATCGGGTTAAACCGGGTCTGATGTAATTCAATTTATCCATCGGGAGAGGCTAACTGTGTGTGCTATGCCTTACGTTATAGTTAATTTGGTTGATGTTAATGCTGAAACTGGTTTGTTATTAAAACAGTGTGATTAAGTGAGTGGTTTAAGTTGGTATCTGTTAGTTTGTGTGTAAATTTGGATCTGTGCGCGAATTTACTGGCAAAGGTATTTTCCTCTGTCGGAAAGTAATTTCTTCTTTCTTTCCGTGGGTGTTATAAAAGTCATTTTTATATACTCTATCGTATTTAATTATTGATTCTCTTTTTAAAACGATAGCCATGTCAAGACGATTACTCTTGGAAGTGACATTCTCCGGTGTGTGTTGATCTATGGTATTAAAATGAAACATTGTTTAATGTACTGGTTTTTGATAAGCTTCATGATAACGTCATCGAGAAGATAGAACTTCTAAATTATACCTTGATTTCCAATCACGAAACCAATGACTTCTATACCACTCTATAATATAGTTAGTTAATTCCGTTAATACAATATTAATGCTCCACTCGGTCACAAATTTGATTCCCGAGTCAATGTAATGGGCCCTATTGAAATGTCAGCGCACGATCATTTTGTAGATCAACGACTACGTCTGGCGGAACTAATTGCTATTATTCGATAATGACTATATAGTATAGAGCTTAAGTACCTATCTACATTGTTATGTACTGTTGATATAGAATATAGAGGTATAGGACTAAATTTTGAAGGTTTAATTTGATCGTAATTAAATTAAAGAGATATATATATTATAGGAACGCAGATAGCAATAGACTCGCCCTTTAGTAAATGAGACTTATAATAAGACTAGCTTTTGCCCGCGGCTTCGCTCGCGTTAATTTAGAATTTGACAATCAATTCGGGTTGTTCGGGGAATTATAGTTAGGAGAATGAAAAACCAGTCTATCGACACTCTAGACTCCAAAATGTAATAGGTACTTAAATAAAAAATAAAAAATATCTTAACACACTACTAAAGTTTATATAATAATATAATTCAATCATGTCTCGAAAGACACGTGGCGCCATCTATTATCATAAGAAAGCTATTGTGGTTTTACTCGGGAACAGTACTTTTTTGCGGGATGAGAGGTACCCTATGTCCGTTTCTGTACACCTGACAACGTATATGCAAAATTTCAAGATGATCGGTTCAGTGGTTTTGGCGTGAAAAGGTAACAAACAAACAAACAAACTTACTTTCGCATTTATAATATTAATTAGGAAATTAGGATTAGGATTATATATTATATAATATAATATAATATATAATATACCTATGGCAAAATGTGAATGTAGGCACTGTATAGTATACGTATATAGTTCTTCTCCATAGGTACCTACTACGCTTTGGAATGGGCAAATAGCTTCATCTTTCTGCCTGACCGACCCCTTGACAATTCAAAAGTGCCTGTAATTGATTTATTTGAAATAAATGCTTTGAGATTTTGAGTATTTTTTTGAATCCACATTTGTACACACAAATGTATAACTGTATAGAGCTTAAGTAAGTACTTAGTTTGTAATATACTGTTGGTATATGGAATATATGAACATGTATGGGAGAATCAAGGATTAATTTGTTCGAAACTAGTGCCCGCCCCGGCTTCACACGGGTACAATCTACTAATTAAATCTAACAGCTGTCGACTATTTCTGTTTTGTGCTCGTGATTATAGATCTATTTTGTTTGTTTTTTATTTTTCATTGTTACCAGAGCTAATTATCTCTTTTGTATGCACGAGTTTCTGTGACAAATAAACCTATTTTTCTTTCTTCTAATGTGGTGACATTTCAAAATGTTAAGATTTCTGTGTTTTATCTATGAATAAATCGACTAAATGATGGTGAAAACCGCATCAAAATCCATCGTGTAGTTTAAAGAACCAAGTCCTCACACAGACTGAAACGAAATGCGACATTTTTTATACCAGATATTTATAATTAGATTAAATTGTAGAAAACTATACAAACGCGAAATGCAATAGGATAGGATGACCCTCCAAACTATAATTTGGATACACAGAGGTATAAACAAAGGTGTATACCTCTGCCGACCCCTTCTGGGAATACAGGCGTGATGTTATGTGATACACGCGCGCTCTGCGGAACTGAAGATATTTTTTTGTGCGCCGAAATACTCGTATTTTTAGTGAAAATTCCTGCCTGATATCGATACAGGGTTTCACTCCATTTTTTTTAAAGTATGACCTAGTATAGTTTAGATGTAGCCAGGCGAGTTTGTAAGTAAATTGAGTCTTTTTGGAACGAAGTTCCTTATCGCACGGTACGGATTTGGCGGATGGGGGCTAGGCGAAAAAAAGTGTAAGAATTTTCCGTCACGAGTTTCCGTCACGATCCTTTCTTTATTTGTTTGTTTGATTGAACGCGCTAATCTCTGGTACTACTGATTGGAATTAAAAAAATATTTTTGTGTTGGATAGTCAATTTACCGAGTAACGCTTTAGGCTACATAACATCAAGCTACAACCAATAGGAGCGGAGCATAAATGAAAAATGTTGCAAAAACGGGAAAAAAATATTCCTTTTGAGAGCTTCCGTTGCGTGCGCTGCGTAAACGGTTAAAATTACGCAAAGATCATTTATGACGGAATTTTTCCCCTTTAAAAGTTCAAAACAAAAATCCGCGACAGGATATTTCTATCTTTTAATGTTGCCTCAATATAATCCTTTTTATGGTAATCAAATTTGTTCTATGTATGTTCTAAATATACTACGAAAGGAACTTCGTTGCAACCGAGTGTTCCACGACACTCACACATTTTTTTTTTCAATTATTATTGTCTTTAGGCGACAAACCCATAGCCAGGTCAAAACTAAGCCCGTTCGTCTACGACGCTACTCAAAAAGAATCTATTACAAACTCAAATCACCAATGAGTAGCCAGATTGACACAGCACTAGTATTTCCCTACACGACGCAACTTACTTTCACGGTATTAACTAATTAGGACCCAGTATAGTCCATTACACATGTGGCCAGGCGAGTACTGGCTCGGCCGAGTGCGTAATAAGAATAAAAAAGAAATTCTTTATAAATTGATGCTGTCTTTAAAACAAAATTACAGTCAGATTAAAACCTAATCCCACACCAAACAAACTTCGCCATTATTTACATTGTAAGAAGTCCTTAAGAGCCATAAACAGTAGAAAGTGCACTAAGAGCCAATTTATCTGGTCGTCACATCAGACTGAACTCATTGCCTTAATGAGCATCATCGGGACTACGGCGAGCCACGAAGCCAGCGAGAAATGAAAAGAAATAGCTTTTTGTCACTCGTGGGGTCTTAGATTGTGTGTTAATTTGCGTAATACGAAAATACATTTTTTTTTATCATACAAGCAAAGAGAAACTTTGGTAACCTGTGTCTGCAGCCGAACATTTTTATTCTACCCCAGTAAAAAAAACCTTGTGTATAATTGTGTGTGTAATTAATATTATTTCTATTGAAAAGGAAATATGGGGAGACCGTTGCCCGGCAGTGGGACAACATCTTTTCATTAAAAAAAAAACAATTTTGACTTAAACTTGGCAATCTAACAATAAATTATTTTACAGACAAACCTTTTCTTGTGGCAGTGAAAGATTCCATCAGCACAAGAGTTGATTACCTGAAACAAAAAAAATACGCTTGAAATTAGAATGCATTGGTTGAGCAATGGACACATGTTGACAATGACAAGTAATTCGTAAAGAATAATCTTGCACAGATGTCCTTTAAGCTAGGTTCATAGGATATTTTTCATCACATGACCATGACACAGGAAAAATAACTAAATGCCAATTTATCTGGTTGTCACATCAAAGCGATCTCATTGACTTAATGAGTAACATCGGGGCTACTGCGGACTATGAATGTAGCGGGGGTTGGTAAGAGATGATTCTCATGCATCTTCTTTTAAAAGGTGTATTATATTTTATTTTTTGTTTGTAAGCATTTAGATTAGACGAGGATTGGGCGAGGTTGCTTCATGGATGACGGAATAAATGTATGTAGTAAAACTATTACGCCCAAAACTTTAATAAGTGTTACAGTCGAACGTTAGATATACAGCGTGTATCAAAAATGTGTGGTCATTTATAAGGCTGTGGTAAAGACCACCAAACCGAACAAGTTTCTCTATGGGACCAACATCGTAGTACTCAAAATCGGCGTGCGTGTATGACCAGATGTATGAACGTAAACGAGGCAAAAGGAGTATGTAAGGATCGTTGCAGACGGCGTTCTGTAGTTTCTGCCTTACGCCATGGGAAGAAGGCGTGAGTTTATGTATGTGCCAACATCGTGATCGCGACTAAATAATTTGATGGTTGATGATCTGTACCACGCCGTTAAATATGACGACACAGTTTTGAAACACGCTGTATACTTAAGTTCACCATTATTTACGCTCCTCACGTCGCCACCACCGCTGGTTTCCTGGCCCCAGCTTAACAATTAATACGTTTCCGATGATTTTCAAATTTAATTACACGGGTACAACCCTCCCCGTAGTGGCAGCCGTTAAATACAACATTTCGTTTTGTCCCAAAGCGAAATTATTGGTTCGATTGTACACCAGATATTGGAAGTAATATAGTGTAAAATGATTTTTTGTTCTGTTTGCCTTTTAAATGAATTAATTAAACGTGGATATGGTTTTAATTTGGTTTAATAGTCGTATTGATTTTGATTTTGTATTAATTTTCGTTTTGGGCGCTGTAATTGTGTCGTTTGGTGTTTATTTGATATTGACATGTTGGCGTATAGAGTTTACAATGTAATTTTACAACATATCATTGATTTTTTACAATACAAACTATCACTTTATCCGTTGGTTCATTTGGATGTTATTATAATGCAACTCCACCTATAAAAAAAATGTGTGTGGTAACGGTTGTAATTGGTGTTGTGCAATATCTACTGACATTTTACAACTTTGTCTCTGAGATCAACGGTTCTACATTAGACCCTCTAGCGGTGTAGACCTACGTCATCATCCACAGACCTACTTCACCCTACTATTAAGCAGGCCTACATAGGCGACCGTAATCACGTTCGCAATATCCACGACGCTACTCAAAATTAACGTGTTACAAACTCAAATCACCAACGAGTAGCCAGAACGTCACAGCACTATTTTAATGGCGGTCCGTACACGACGCGACTTACTAATGTGTAATTAAATAGTTGTAACACATTACTTTTAATGGCATCGTGAACGGAAGGCCTTAGACATAAAACAAACTGTTGCATTACGACCATATTCCGTATCAACCCCTCCGGGCACTCAATCCTCGACCATTGTTTAAAGATCTAAATCTGCCCCTAACAAAAACCCACTCTACTATATCCCACAAAATTCATTATAAATATCTCTCCACCCGGGATGATCATAACTCACGGGGGATATAAAAATGCCTATCTATACTACTACACTCCTAGATAAATGCCCGGCTGAAGCCGTTGAAAATATCGAACGACTGTATAAGCTGAAAACTGCAATATTTCATAAAGCGCACCCACTCTGTCTAGTTTAGTTGGAGTTTTTAGAAAAAATATGCATTTGCACATTTTTCAGGGGTTTTCGGGAACGCTCTGCTTGCTTGTTGATTGAGATGTGCGAGAACCTAATATATCTAGTGGTCGTTTGGCTTAAAACACATAGTTTCAGTTTAATGCAAAAGTTGCATTTCAGAAAATGATATTTTCAAATATCAACTAAGAGTATAGTATAAGGGTATAATTAATTCAACTTGCTGGCCTAACTCAAGAGTTAGGCCAGCAAGTTGACTTAACTCTTCAAATAAAATAAGGTGTCTCTTTGGCTTTGCGTTTTTGACCATTATCTACAAGACACCCCTTTGTGAGAGTGCAGTTTTAACCACTGTTCGGAATCTCGACTGGTCTTTAGAATATTGGTATCACCGAGTAGTGTTGATGACAATGTTGTGTCACTACGTGTGATAGCCCGATACCCAAGCGGCTATAAGTAGGTAGACTGGAAACTTGTACCTAAATTTATTCCATTCTTTTAAAAAAAAAAAAATAGGTATGTATTAACTATTAGAATTTAAGATTGCGAAATAATTGTATTAAATGATAATGATAAATGATAAATGATTTTATTTCTGTAAGTAGGTTTGTACAAACACTTTTACACGTCAATCATGTTTTTTAAACTAGATGAGGTCGGCGTTTTCTATCCGACTACTCTGAGAAGAAAGGCCGAAACAAACTCAGAGGTCACAGTCTCTTTTAAAGTCCAGACATAATCTTGGTCAGGTCATGCGAAGACCATGCAGATTGGTATCTGAAATGGTCTTTTGAGGAAAGAACCACACAGTTTGAGTGGACCTGTCGAGTCAGTGCACGCATTTGTCAGTAATCGTGCAGCTCGACTCAGGAAGTCAGGACTTAAGGAGCTCAACGATTCGACGAACAATACCAAAGAAAGGACATTTGGGTAGGCCGCATAAATTACTCAAACTGCCAGATCATAATTAAAATTAAATTAGAAAAAAAAAAAAAAACTAACAAAGGAAAATCAAAAAAAGAAAAAAAAAAGTATTGTTGTTATATATTGATTTTATTTAATTTTACAAAAACTGTATCTTTTTGCTAGTAACATATGGAAACGTAGTGGATTGTACATTTGATTGCTTGTTTTCCCAAATTAAATTAAATTAAATTTAGAGCTCAAATAACAGGTCAATAAAACTATCAAGAACTCTTTTTTATCAAGGTGCACAAACTTTGAAATAATAGTACCATAATATTGCAGACCACAATACATTTTCACGAGTTTACTTATGTAAGTAACTTCCGTAGTTGAATTCCGGGCTCCATACGGAAATAAATAAATATGCATTTAAAATAGCATACTAGGAAGAATAGAGAAATAATTTGTATACTTTGTAACCTGGCAGGAAGGCGCATACAGAACAAAAGATACGCCACGATGCACCTATCTACATGATAATAGTGACATTTTGTTTAAAATCAAAACTGCTATTGCAGCATTTTGATACAAATAATTGAGATAAAACAACAATTCAGAATAAATTAAGAGTGATACTGTCGTTGTACAACCTACCACATAAGTTCAAATTGTGGCATGCAATCAATTGATCATTGAGAAGAACATACCTACCTAATAGTTTTCCACAATATTTTTAATGAAATATTCTGGAATCTATTTTCTTGTTAGACCTTTTTGCAATAATAAAAACATAGGAACTTTACTTTTAAGGAAGTAAAGTACTATATGATGATGTCATAGTTTTGTGTATATAAAAGTACAAGTACGCCTGTGCAGATATTCTTTCCGATATTCGTTTTAAAAGATGCTATTAAAAATTTCAAAATCAAAATAATATCAAAATAGTTTATAAAACATACTTCACGATAATTTTGCATTTTAATTCAATAAAAAGTTTTTAAAGCGATTTAAACTGCCATCCAGCTATCCGTAAGCCGCTGAAAAATCTGTAAAGCGGCTGTGAAGCGCGGTCGGATTACTCGTGATTTAAAAAGAGGCTTACTTTTACCCGACTGTGCTGAATGCGAGAAACGGGCTGCATTGACGTGCGGATACAGAAATATACAGATTATTGACAGATATTAAAGATACCATAAAGTACCCAGGGCTTTAGACAAATAATTAGGCAGTAGTGCGTGGACAAAGTTTTTATGGGCGTTGATTTTGCATTCAACAGTGCGAAAATAATTTTGACCTTATTCACTTAATAATAATAACATTATAAAAGTACCTTAAAGAAACACGTTTTGCTTTCGAAAATATTTTTGCATCAACTTGCATGTGCACACCAAATTTAGAAACCCAACTTTAAAATCAAGACGAAACATTCTCATCTCAAAAGTATCCAAAACACGCTCAAATTACCTAAAAATAAACATAATAATAAACTCTCATTTTCAAAAGCAAACCAAAAAAAACTCTTTTCTAAGAATTTGTACAAAAAAAATTTAGGCGGCGTACACACGGTAGACTTACGGGAACATTTCCGTTCGACTCGCCAATTTCGAAAGCACGTGAGATCAGAGCGGAATGCCCGTACGTGAGTCGCTTTCCTAATGCAACGAACCAGTGGAACTTGGCCTGTCCAGTCTGTATATTGTTAGAAGGAATGGTGAACTTCCAGAGGTCAATAAATTCTGGGGTGCGGTAAAGAAATGAGTTTCAAACCCACCTAGGTTGGTGTCGGGTAAGCACTCAAATTGAGCGGAAACTGTGCTGCTTTAGATTAGTGAGAGTATTGTTTTTTAAGTGCGTCAATCGTTTTATTTGTGTGATTGAAAAACTTGACGATTTGAAATAGAAAATTGTAGTGATGTTATGGAAAATAACAGAACTGGATCTAATTTTAGGTTTTGTCACAGAAATAAATATTACAAACTAGCTTCTGCCTGCGAATTTGTTCGCGTAGAAGATAAAGATAAGACCAGCCACATTTTTATAAACCTCCCTCGGCGCCCGACCCACCGCATCGCATCGCGTCGCCCGCCTGCGCTATTACTTCGTTTTTGCTAAGCGTTCTTTCGTACTTTATTTCTTTTTGCTCGGCTCCTTAGGGTCGTAGTGTGATGGTAAATAGCCTATAACCTTCCTCAAGAATCGGACTATCAAATCCGACTGGTAGTTCCAGAGATTAGCGTGTTCAAACAAAAAAATCTTCAGCTTTATTTGACTAGTATACATTTTATTTTCTTGCGTGTTAGCCAGTTCATAAATGTTGAACTCAATCTCAAAGCATTTATTTCAATTAAACCATTTACAAGCACTTATGAATTGTCAAAGAGTCGGTCAGTTAGTCAGAAAATTGAAGGTAGTTGCCCATTACAACACGTAGATCTTTAAGGAGAAGAACGGGCAAGAAACTCCAAGGACACTCTTTTTAAATCATGATATTACAAAACCCTGGGTACATTATTCTTGTTACTTTTATATGTGAGAACAACATTAAAAAAAATATTAAGAAACAATTCAAAATACAAGATTAATAATAAAAATAAGCCGTGGCAGTTAAGAGATGACCAGTCTCAACTGACGGCGCCCGTTCACGAACATGACACGTTGAAAGTTGAAACACATGTTGAAAATTATAGGTACTTCAGAGACTGAACCACACAATTGTTATGTATCCCTATTGTTACTCATTTTCAGTATAACTACATAAGCATAAAATGGAGTACGTATCACCATTGCATTAAATACATAGGTTTTTGAAAATAGAGTAACTAATGAATATAGGCCTCCATTTATGCTGAACGCAAACGTAACTTAAACCGACGTAATCGACGCGCAAACATGATGAATTCAGCACATGATTCTAGACCCCCCCCCCCCCCCCTAGCGTAAAATTTTTTCGTCGGTTATCAAAAAGAAAATCTGCTGTTCCATAGAAAAGTGTAATACCTACGCGGTGAAAATGTAAGGAATAGCAATTTTTTTAAAAATATCCTACAAAATATTTTAACGCATGGGGTTCAGAATCATGTACATGGTAATAGGTTGCGCGTCGATGTCCCTGCCACCCCTCGTATTTATAATCCTACTATCCTACTAATATTATAAATGTGAAAGTGTGGATGTTTGTTACTCAATCACGCTAAAACGGCTGAACGGATTTGGATAAAATTTGGCACATGGGTAGATTATGACCTGGATTAGGACATAGGATACTTTTTATCCCGATATTCCCATGGGATCGAAATTTCTGCGGGTGAAACCGCGGGGCGCAACTAGTAATATTATAAATGTTAGTTTGTATGTTTGGATGTTTGTTACCCAATCACGCAAAAACGGCTGAACGGATTTGGATAAAATTTGCCGCACCGATAGTTTATAACCTGCATTAACCCATAGGATACTTTTTAACCCGGTTATAAGTTCCTGTGGGATAATTTCCTATACGCGGGTGAAACCGCGGGCAAAATATAGTTATTTCTAAGGCGAAAGAATAATAATTACATAATAATAGCCCACATATATCTTCGTTAACCCTCTCCCACTCACGGCCCTCGATCTACTTTAGTCGACTTCCAATGCCCTCGACAATCTCCCGGTTCCCCACTTTTCAACCAGAAACTATCCACAGACGCTATAAACATAAATATATATCCCGGTATCAATATAACTGGGAATAAAATAACATTGAGCTGAAACATTATTTGTAATTTATCAAGACGATTATAATAAGGCGTTTTGCACACCGAGACATACATAATATCAGAAAGTGGCGCAACTGTTGTTGCTTGAGAATAACATATGCTGTATTTATCTATAATTTTTTGTTACCCTTAGTTTTTTTTTACTGTTGCTGCCTGTTATCTCTGTAGTGTATGTAAACGTTGGCAAATCTTATTAAATAATAAATTGAGTGAGTTAACTAAATTTTTCTCCTCAGAAAAATTATTTAGAAAACCAATTAACTACTATGCATCACATTTTTATATTACAAATATAAATAGGTTGTTTTGAAATCAATTATATCAGCTTCATGATTTAAAATAAGTTTTGAAAATGTAACATTTATGCACAATGATGAGTACAGAGCTCGCAGAATTTTAAAGGGACGTGATGTTATTAATGTCTTTGACCACCGCCAAATGGTAACACTTATTCAGTTCTTACGACACCCTTGGGAAAACTCAGCTACGCCTTGTCCATATAAATAATTATGTACAGCCAACAAAAGAGGTAAGCGAGACTACAAAATACTTACTTCTATCCCATTCTGTGCTGAGTAGTCAAATTCATGATATCAAAAGAAAAAAAAAAGAAAGAAAGACAATACATTTATTTGCGGTAAACATGACGCAAAGAAAAAACACACAAATACAAAAAATAACGAAACGATCACTTCTCTAAACTTGTGTCTTATATTTTAAAACTTATGACACCCACAATAACAATGAAAATTGCCTGCATAGAAACAATGTTTATTTGTTTTCTATACACGAAACCCTTTTGTTTTCTTGTGTCAATATAAGCAGTGTCTTCGTGTGTAACACACCTAAACAATCTGGCAGAATTAAGGGCAATTCTCAACAGCGAGTGATCGACAAACAAAGTTATTATAAACAAATGTAACGATTGCCGAGCAACAGCGGAACGGTGGTGGATGGTTGTTGGTGGATGGTGGGTGGCTAAAATATCCGTTACGATGGCAAACATGAATGTGTCTTAACGAGCTCCAGTAAAAGAGGGAGTCGTGTGGAAAGGGTGGTTTAGAGGGTACGATGCGATTGCGATACGATTTAATATGTTTAATAATAATTGGCTTAACTGTCTCATGTTTCTCTAATTGAAAATACCTACCTGTTTACAGTTTCGTGATATTTTCGTCAGTCACTTGAGAGTAAAACAATTCTGCTATGACGATAAAAAGGTAATCAGGGTTTCTTGATTCTTTAAAAGATTTAAACTTAATTTACTCTAACAATAATAATCTTACCATTTCAGTTTTACTTATTTTATAATATGTTTAAAATCCTTTTCACAGACGGTCTACAAAGATTTTAATAAAATATTGCTTGAGATATTTTAAAACTTAGCTGTAATTAATTCATATCTATGGTTTTGCACGATTGCACGATTGCACGATTGCACGATTTTCATAAACAAAGATATCGTCATCCAAACTATCGTTCTTTCCATCAATTTATAAAGTATATCGTGAGCTCTAAACGCACCAGGGGTGTATTCAGCCCACCAATTACAGTCCGCGTCTCGATAATGTAAGACTAACGAACGATAACAACTCGAGTTTACTGCGTGTATCGGATAAATAATAATAAATAATTTTATATTCGCGCCACTTCCATTTGAAACGCGCGCTTTTTGAATTGTTATCGGCTCTTTGTTTCATTATAACGAGTGGTTTTATAATAGACGCTTTAATGTTTGTGTGAATGTTTAAAATGCGTAAGTCTTTTGTGTTTTCAAGTCAGTGTGAAGACGATACATTTTATTTTCAGAAGCTCTTGAATTAACTTAAGTAAAAATTTATAATCTTGTTGAGTAAGTAATTTCAGTCACAAAAATTTGCTTTGCCAAACCAACGACATGCTAAGAAAATATCGCTTTCATTCGTCATAAAGCTGATCCACCAAGTTTTTTCACAACTACATAAAATATATGCAACGCAATCTTTTGTTAATTTTACCTCTTCTCGTAAAAAAACCGCAACCTCGCACAACTTGATAAACCTCTCCTTACTTATTCTAACATACCTATAAAACCTGCAATGAACTCACTTCAGCACAATGTGCAGAAAGACATACAATAAATATATATTCGCTTCTATCAAACATACTTGCATATTATACGAGCCCCGGTTCTCCCAGCTCTCTTTACCCCAATAGGGGTAATTTAGTTACCCATGTAAATAAATTCGGTGGTAAAAATCACGGTGGGTAAATTAATAGAATATTTATCACAATATTACAAATGCACCTCTATGTTTAACATACATTACTGTCTTTCTTCTAGGGATACTTTTGAAGCGACGTATTGGATGCGCAATGGATAGACGATAGGCGATAGTGACGTCATCCTCACAAAGGTAAATATTGACATAGTACGAAGGTTTAAAAGATACATTTCCCGTGGACGGATGCGTGAGTTATATTAGGATCGATTCTGTAAATAAAGATTTTTTGTTTTTTTCATATTCTAGCTTCATTGTATTCAGGAAGAAATGTATGTATTTTGCCGTAGAATTGTGTGCGAAGCAATGTCTTTAATGTTAGTGTAGTTTTGTAGTAACATATTCATATTATAACAAAATTAATTTGACTGTTGTCTTTTCTGTAAATGCAAATCATTAAAAGGTATGATGGTAGCTACGAGAAAACTACTCCTATCAATAATTTCAGGCTAGACTAAGTCAACAGACTTCATGATTAGATGAAAGTGTAATCAAATACATTTCAGGAATCATCATGCAAGGCAAAATGCTACAGCCATTGCTACAACAGTATTCGTAGCGCTAACCCTTGCGTAGGCCGCTACGCCGCGTAGCACAGCTACGCACTTTCGTAGCTTATGAACTTTTACTAATAAAAAAAGGACATGATTGCTATATGATTTTCTTGCGTTTATTTAATGACAAATACGTATTACCTATATAATTATAGTTAATTCAATAACACCGTATTCACTTAATTACCATTACTCGCCACAGAAAAAAGCACTTAAAACACACCATCTTGCGTAAAGATGTGCCCAATAAAACCGGATGATTTGCCTGGAATACCGTATTACCCGGGTGAATGTACCGGATAGCCTCATTACACATAATTACCGGACTGCTGACGTCACACGCGACCCCGTGACCTCTTGATTGGTCCATTAATATGTTTTAGGCTGCTTTGAAAAAAAATATACAGAGAAAATGTAAGAGAGATTCGGGTAATTTGGCGATGGAGAGTATTCTTATAATTAAAAAACGAACTACGAGTACTAACTAAGTAACTGATTCGTAAATACAAATAAATTCATTATTTAACCTTAGGTATTTTTTTTTAAACGATGTCCCAAACTAGGAATTTCTCCTGTATTGTGGGTGCGTTTACAAATTTTTTAACTCACATACACAAACAGCCATACCCGGAACGACTACTTGTAGGTCATACAAAAATTTGCTCCGTGCGGGAATCGAACCCACGACACGCAGCGCAGCAGTCAATCGCTTAACCACTGCGCCAACCGTGCCCTCAAATAATTATTCTTAAGATACATATTTTGTAACACAAAAGGTTGGTCATGAGAGTATTTTTATAAACCAGCTCATTCAACATGTTACTTAAGTAGGTATAAGTAGAACATATTGGATCGAGACTGAATGTGCCCGTGTTCATTCAGTGTGTAAGGCACCTATAGATCTCATATTTTGTCTCTGATTGAACCGACCCCATAATCTTTGCCATTGACACCCGCTACTTTACACATAATTATGTGGCAACTCATACTTTGACCCTTTTAATCTCTTCCAATAGCAAAAACTAAAAACCGAGTTACAAAGACGTCTAATCCACATTCCCCCTTAACCTGTTTACCCCAGTCTCGTAGTTGACAAGCACGTGCCGTCTCCCGGGGACTCCCCCACTATGGAGGAACACACACACATACAGGCGGATTCCACCGATATCCCCAGCGAGTTATACGCCGCTGCCTGTCTGAACATGTTATAAATATTATTGAGGATTTTAGAAGTGTTTGAATTCTGTAGTTAATTGATAGAATTTTAGTGATAATAATGTGTTCGGCAAACGAATGGTTTCGTGTGGTTTTGAGCGACCAACAGATACCTAATCGTTGCCGTATTGAGGGACAAGGATCTATTTTTCCAAAAATGTGCCTCAGACATAATATGCGATCACCACGGTTATTTGTCTTGGTCATTTACAATTAACATGCAGAAGGCAGTGGTTGCCCATTAGAAACGGCCGCAACGCCCGAGTATGTTCGAATCCAGACAGACATTTTACTTTGTGTAAATTATTTCATCACTGCTCTTAAAACAGTGAAGGAAAACGTCGTGAAGAGACATTCAAGAAACGAAAATTTAAAAACATGTGACATCCACTAACCCGCGCTGGGTACGCGTTATGGATTACGGCCGACTCCCGCTCACAGAGAGGAGGCCCGTGTCCCAGCAGTGGGAACATTATTATTAAGCAAAGTTTAAAAAAAAAACTGTATGTAGACCGTCGCCTGTCACTCATACCTGTGTGTCAATTTCTTTCTAAAGCTCGAAGTGCCATGTTAACACCCAACTGTACCAAATATTAATCGGTTAAATCCATCGGAAAAAATAGTTCACAACTTCAAACCCACCGCCCCAACCCTCTTTTATAAAATTTAAAAGAGTATTGGAGGGTTTGGTCATGTTGAGAGGATGAATGAAAAGTATTTACTCGGCAGATGTAAGTGGAAACGCCAGGAAGGGGCACCCTAGAAGGACATAATATAGAGACCTTATTTGTGATGTTCTTCAGAAAAGTCAGGTGCACCGGAGTGCGTGCATGACCAGATGTATAAAAGTAAACAAAGCAAGTTGCGTAGTTTCTGCCTACCCCCATGAGCAGAAGGCGAGAGTTTATGTATATATGTGTACAAACCAAACTGCCTTTAAACTAACACAAGACAAACGCAAGTTATCCAAAACTTCTAACCAACACTAAAACTAAAATTCATCCCTCAATAATTTGTGTAACCGGACTACCGTATCGGATCCGTCGCACGTCCGCGGGTCCGATACGGAGCCGATACGAACACAATTTACCTACATCAAGCCGCGGTGACAGCCTACCCTTCATTCCGATCACGTGGCGTTAAGGAGTCGTCTTTAAAAACCTTCAAATGTTTTGTAAGGAAGGGTACGATTCTTTGAATCGGTGTTTTGATCGGTTTTCGATTTTATTTTGATTTATTATGATGTTTTATATTGTCTAATATGTCTGTTTATGAATCAATTAACAGAAAATATAGTATCTTAGTGTTTCGTAGTGAATGAAAGCTGCTGGAACGTATAGTCGACCTCATAGTTGATGGATCACTTTTGATAAAAAATCCCATTAAATTTAAACTTTACTAAGATATAAAGTATCTGCAAATACATACGTCGTTACAAATGTAATGGCTATCGTTTTTGTGATCACCAGTTGGCGCCACTGTCGAGTAAGGTCCTGTTGCAGTACTTTTATTTGATGTTTTGGATATGTTTAAGTACCCTTATATTCATAGTATGTTTATTTTATTACATTTTAAAACTTCAAATGAATATTTTGATTATAATGTTTCTAAAATTAGCAAGCATGAAGCAGACAAATGTTATTCTTCATTCAAGTGCTGAAAATTTTGATCCTAACTTTTTACTTAAAGTCTTAAATCATAATTAATCAAGAATGGCAGAACCATTACAGCTATTATGAATCATTCGATAAAATCCGTGATAAAAAGTCCCGCAAACAGTGAACGTTCAGTACATATTTTGACATCTAGAGCCCTTACTCTACACTAGCGCCTCTAGCGGCGAACTCAAGCGCAATAGGCCTCATTGACACGTCGTTTTATAACGAGCAAGTGACCTTTAATATTAGGGTGATAAAATAATTACCAGGTCGACTAAATATACTCACAAAGTTTTATTTCATGTGTAGTTATGTCAACAAAAACTGATTTATGTTACATATTGCAGCTTTAATTTCGTTCTCTCTGAATATTAATCACAAATTCACAATATAAACATGAATGTTAATCAACATTGGAGTGACATTGCCTCTAATATGTGAATGCAGGCTTACCCAGACCGTCTGGAACTTCGTCTACCAAAGGGTATAAAGTCCACACATTTAACGAACAAATATTAGTTTAAAACCTTTTGAAAATAACATGACTGTGACCTCAGAACTTAAAGGTTAGGACCAACTTTAAATGTCAAATCAACATATTATTAGATCAAAATACCTTTTAAAAGAGTTCAGTGTTCCGCGCAAGTTATTATTAAGTAGGTATACTTAAATATTTTCATATCAAAGACCTGCCTACCCCGACAGGTGGAGTGGCCGGGAATGAAATCTGTGACACAAAAGGAAGCACTAAAGCGAGCCACATAGAGCCACTTCGTTATAAGCGAATGCGTCGCCGAGGTAAAATTGTCGTGCTATGTGTGGAGCACGGGTTTGCTTATAAGATATTATTTTACCCTGTTTTTTATTTAGTTACAATAAAATTTTAATCAACTGTTCCTGAGATTAATTATGAACTCACAAAAGTGTGTAACGAAGAAATAAAACAGTAAAAAGTTGATGGATTAAAAGATTATAATTTTGCTAGACATAGTCGTCAAAGTTTTTTTTTAATAGTTTTGGGACCTAATAAATCTTCTGCATCTTTACTTATGCTTCCAAACAACAAATTATCTTCAATTTGCTTAAAGTTAAGTAAGTATATTATATATATAACATGAGTGATGCGCGATGTGAGTTTATGTATGTGTGTATAAAATAATACTTCAAATAAAATGAACCCTACTCTCTTTAAACAAACAGTCGCCTAACAAAAATCTCTCCCACACACGTCGTCATACATTCGTATATATCTCACTTCCCAGGAAACGGTAAGTTAGGAATTCCGCCATATGATTTGTGGGTCGTTTTGAACGCAGCGTTCAGTCCCGGTTTATTCGAACCCTGGTCGACGGCGCCGCGTAGCACGGGCGGGGTGGCCTTGCGAGCTGTATTTTAAATAAAATGCTGGCTTTTGAAGTGCCAAGTGTGTGTTGGCGAGGTATGGGGGATGTGTCGAGGGATGAACATGGTTTGTTATACTCGTAGCTAGATGTAATAATAGGTATTTTTGTTGTTGTTTAGATACAGGTTTTGAAATGAATGGTTCTGGAAACACACCCTTTAAAAAATCGTTTAAGTACGACATTATATCGACTTCAACTTTTGCATATTGATTAATTAATTTTCTCTTACTCCAAACAAGAAGAAACTCTCTTGTTGTGTTTTCACCTATAGTTTTCCCTCGTTTGTGTAAAACCAGACTGAGTCCATTCGGGTACAAGTATAACCACAAATAAAACCCAAAACAGTCTGACATTAACTTTAAGACCCAATTCTAAAGGTGAAAAACAACCAAGTTACTTGATACCGAACAGAACAGTAACGGAATACTTCGCCATCTTATTAAATTGTCTACAATGTCAGCCGCGCCGCGTCACTCAATATTGAAATTATAACGACTTCGCCCCTGTTTTATTATTTTCTGTTTAAGGCGCTAGGTAACGCCAATGACCTTGACAAGCCCTTTCCATATATTTTGGTCGGAATTTCGTGGCTAGTTTAGCAAAAGTCACTTTAAACCTTAGTAAGACACTTTTCGAATTATTTTACAAAAGGAACGTTTTTTAAAAGTACAAAACTTTATAGAAATTCTTTACAAAAAAAATAACATTTTCAAAAAATTTGCAAGTAACCTATTTGGAACAATCAATCGATCAATCAATAGTGTTTATTTGTAACCACAGGTAAAAAGAGGACAACAAATAAAGAGGAACAACAAAAAATGGAATCGAGTACACTTTGGATTTTTGCTTGACGAAACAAAAGTCAACCATCAAATTTGGAGAAAACCACAGCACAAAGTATATCTTGAATTTTTGACTATAACATATTTGTAGTTTTTCCGAATTCTCAACTACAACAGTTAATTAGAACCACGAAAGAAAAATTCGCAATTAGGAATACCTAGCGCCTTAATAAAACGTGTTCAACCCCGGTTTATTATTTGTTGTTTAAAATTTCCCCAATAAATACAGGAGAGCAGTTTCGTTGAATAGAAATTGAGTATTTGTTTGTTACATGTAGGTATACAAATAAGTGATGCTGTAAATCACTTTGTGAATATCCGAATACAGTATATCTGCGTCTGCGATCCCGTTCGCTGTCAGGGGATCTCCAAAAATTATGAAATATTTATTCACAAATAGGTAGTCAGTAGATACGTGAAAATATTAGGTCTTTACCTATGAAATTGCCGTTCTGCAGTACTGGCCATTTCAAATCAAAATAATTTTTGTTTGGCTATGAATTCTAATTTCAAATTAATTTTATTTTAAAAACATGGATTTTTTTTTCTAAAAGTAGTCATTTCTTTATTGATTAGTGTTACATTTTCATCGCATTTCAATCTTTTTCGTCATCATGGATACGTTAAAAATTCGAGTAATTATGGAATATGAGTACCGTCGTGGCAGCAACGCGGCACAAGCGGCACGCAACATCAACGACGTTTACGGAGCTAACTCTACAAACCAACGCACCACCTGTTATTGGTTTGCTCGCTTCCGTTCTGGAAATTTCGACCTGAAAAATGAACCTCGCGGTCGTCCGAAGACTTTGGTCGACAATGACGAATTAAAGGCGATTGTGGAAGCTGATGATACACAATCTACGGCTGAATTAGCAGCAGCTTTCGACGTTAGCGTCAAAACAATATTGGTCCATTTGCGTCAAATTGGCAAGGTAAAAAAGCTTGACAAATGGGTGCCCCACGAACTCAATGATCGCCAGCGCGAAGTACGCGTCGAGACGTGCTTTGCACTGCTCAACAGACACACAAATGAAGGAATTTTGAACCGCATTGTTACCTGCGATGAAAAATGGATTCTGTTTGATAACCGTAAGCGCTCAGCAAGTTGGTTGGATCCTGGTTCAGCACCTAAACAATGCCCTAAACGAAAACTTACCCCTAGAAAAGTGATGGTCACTGTTTGGTGGTCTAGCGCCGGTGTGATTCATCACAGCTTCTTACCAAACGGGGTGAGCATTACTGCAGATGTGTACTGTGAAGAACTGAACACAATGATGGAGAAGCTGGCGCATCTCCAACCAGCATTGGTCAATCGCTCGTCTCCGCTGCTCCTGCACGACAACGCGCGACCTCATACTGCACAGCAGACGGTCTCCAAGTTGCAAGAACTGGGGTTGGAAGCTCTCCGTCATCCGCCCTACTCACCAGACCTTGCGCCTACAGACTACTACTTTTTCCAGAATTTGGATAACTTCTTGGCGGGAAAAAAATTTAATACCCGAGAGGCAGTACAAAATGCCTTTGAAGAATTTGTTGCCTCCCGTCCAGCTGATTTCTTTAAGAAGGGCATCAATAAACTGCCACTGCGATGGCAAAGATGCATTGATTGCATGGGTGATTACTTCGATTAATACAAATAAAAAATTCATGAAAAAAATTCGTTTAAATTTTTTCATACAAAACGGCAATTTCATAGGTAAAGACCTATTATTTAAAAGTTATGCGAACGTTACTTTTAACAAAGTTAAAACTTTTGTAAAATATAGTTTATTTTGACCCGCCCAACTCACGTTGTTCATGAATATTAAAGAAAAATTACAATTTGTTCAGTAATGTTTACGAAAGTAATAAAGAACTTGGAACAAGACTATCAAAATCGTAACAATACAACATTTGGGTTTTAGATTTTCACGATTTTCTAGAACAATAAATCGTCAATCATTCCCTAAGCAATGCTTTTAAAGAAAAAAACTCAAGTCGCGCATCCCAGACGAAGGAAGCTCCGGCACCCCCACACGTATATCTCAGCTAACAAAACAAGCCTATCAAGCCGCATGCGCCGTACAGCAATAAAATGTTAAATGATAATTTCGCGAGATGTCCGCTCCGTTTCCGGGCCAGGACTTCCGGCGACACGCATTAGCCATTAGCATGGCGGCTGTCTCTGACGTCACATCCGCTCATCCCCTAACGATATTGTTGGGCGCCCGTTTGTTTTGGCAATGCGATCCAATTGATTGCAAAGCGTATTTGCAGTAAATTCGCAGCGAATTATGCTGGAGATTGTGTGATAGTAGCGCGCCCCAAGGTGCGGTGTGATTTGTACGCAGGTGTGAGATTACTTTGCATTTAATCTCATAATTCTTGACGTAGAATTAGATGCGGTTATCTCTGACTCTCCTTTCTATCAGAATGTATGTTTCAACTAAACTTGGAAATCTGTTATAAAACCCAGCAACATTATTACGTAAATACCGATGTTTGCAAAAGGAATACGTAATTAAAGATTTAATAAATACACTACAGTCTTTTTAAATTAAGTATGCAAAATGGCAGCAAAAGGCTAAAAGAAAAATATAACTAACTAGACTACACAAATTCTAATACAATGTCTCCATCTATAAACAAAAACAATAAACCGGACCGTTTAAAAACAAAACAAAAAAGGATCGCGCATCTCATTAGCATCTCAGCAGCATCCAAACAAAAGTTCATAAACTAAATATACTGGGAATCGCTATTTTAACATAATCTCTACGCGAATACCTGCCCAACTTTATTGTGCTATTTATTTATTCCACTAGAATTTTGTGCACGAATTTTAGTGTCCTTATATGTGGGGTAGGGTTGGGACGGTACGATTATCGATAAATGATTATCGACTTTTCAGTTGAGTATTTGAAGTTATCATGATGAATTACAAGCTAAATAATTTGTAACATTTTTTATAACTATTTCTCTCAGTCCTTTTCTAGATAGAAGACACTAGCTCAAAATCTACTCTCGTAAAGCAACTCCAAGAGCCTTGCCAACGAAGTCTTTGTCTTTGACGAAATAATTTTCCAATATTCGCCAAAACCTTTTGATGAACTGATCGACAGCCTGCTGTGGACGTCTAAAGCCTTCCCCAAGTACATGTATCCACATATTGGCACAAACTCAAATTTCCAAACGTGTTCTGCCTCAAAATTCGTTGGACATGTGACTGATTACTTCATTACTGAGCTTGGCTGAATGAGTTCACTCTCGTTGCCCATTAGGCTGTCACACGAGGTATCAAAGCTGAATGTATGGCTTTCAGCGGAGCCTTGCAGTAACATGTTGTTAGCACCAAGTTGTGGCTATGAAATCAGTTGCTGTGACGTATTTGGGTCCTATGTTACGAGTATCTTTGCTAGACTGTCGTTGGTTGTTACATGACATGCATTTGTTCCTGGTAAACCTTTTAGCAATTTTTTTTCGATTTTAACTGGAAATCTCAAGTACGAGTATAAAGTTATCACCCAGTAGAAAACATTTAAGTCATGATGATTTTATAATGAATGAAATACTGAAAGATTACCTATAACCTTGTTTTTGCATACCTTCAATGGTTGGATCAAAATTTTAAAAATACTGAAATATACATACAATTACATAGAAAAACTCACACCTTCTTCCCATGCGGATGTGCAGGAACTACAGGACGCTACTGAAATATACATAATGACAAAAAAAATTAAACGTCAATAGTACAATACTCTTTCATGTAATTGTTCTATCTACAGCAGCGCACACACGCACACCGCACAGCCCTACGATATAATATCAACTTTTACGATCGCCTCTTACCATATAAATGTCATTTGCTTTTGTGAATAAACTAGTCCCCTTTTTATTCTTTTTATATGAATGTTTGTTAGTATCGCAGTAGCTTTGCTTTTACTGCTTGCCACGATTCCTGTCGGCGTGATGGGGGGCTCGTGGCTACGATGGGTTAAGTGTCCCTTTACCTGAGTCGTAAGAAGGGGTTTTGTGTGTTAGTTGGTTTATTATGCTGAGGAGGCCTTAAGGCTATTTTATTTCTTGAAGGGATGTTGTGGGATGATCGATGTGATGGTAGAGGTGATGATAGATGTGATGATAGGTGTGATGATAGGTGTGATGATAGGTATGATGATAGGTGTGATGATAGATTAGATGATATGTATGACGATAGATTTCATGGTAGGTATGATGATAGATGTGATGATATGTATGATGATAAATGTCATGATAGGTGTGATAATAGATGTGATGATATGTATAATGATAGATATCATTATAGGTGTGATGATAGATGTGATGATAGATGTGGTGATAGATGTGATGATAGATGTTATGATAAGTATGATGAGAGGTGTGATGATAGGTGTGATGATAGGTGTAATGATAGATGTGATGATAGATGTGATGATAGATGTGATGATAGATGTGACGATAGATGTGATGCAAGAAAAACAGTAATAAAATGTAACTTACGGTAAAATGTGGATTCGCTTCTTCGTTGTTGTCATAAAAGTAGTAACGGTTGTTAAATTTAGCAGCACCAACTAGAAGCTGAGGAATTAGGAACCATTTTCAAGCAAAAAGAATAACACTGCTCCCGCAAGAAAGATTTTAAGGTACTTTTTGAGAAAAAAGAATAATAATAGTATCGTAATTCTGTAACGTTTTACAGAAGAAGTTATATAGAAATGTAATTTGGCTCAAATTACTGTCAACATTCGCTGCCTCATAAAATTTACACCAAAACTTTACATCTCTAAAAATAACAATGTTTATTTAACACAAACCCCACATCCCTTTCCACATTACACAAGCACACTAACTTAATACACAAACCTAGACATAAACCAACAAATTCCGACCATTAACACGTACAAACAGACCGAAACTTAGCTCAGTTGAGATATAATCTAGACCTGAGTTTAGCCTAACTCCGGCTAGACGCAGTGTCAATACACGGCGATGGGTACGCGGCTTAATTTAGCGTTAACTGTTTATTTAGCAGTACAAGTGTAAGTATTAACTACGGTACCTGTTAAGTGAGTCAATAGCAGCTGTTGGTGTAGCCTGATGAGTTCGAGATGTAATTCGAGTTCTAAGTCTGTATTGTGTATATAATAGTTAATCTAATTTTCGTAGGGAAAATGGGAAATTCGTGGAATATTTTAGAACTGTGTAGCTTTTCTTGTTAGTTTTCAAATGCGTGCACTGACTGGACAAGTCCACTCCATCTGTGTGGTTCTTTCCCCAAAAGACCATTTCAGACACCAATCTACATGGTCTTCACATGATCTGACCAAGATTATGTCTCAAATGAAAGGGCTTATATATTGTCTATCAAATGAAAGGGCTTAATAAGAACATTAAATAAATTAGCGAAGGTATGTCTCTCTCGTTATTATCACCCATACTAAATTTTAACTACTGTGGGCGTACTATGGGTAGTGTTGGTTATTGCGCAATAGAAAAACCGTTTGCAGTTCAAATCAAATTATAATTTACGAACAAATTAATCACACTAGCGAATCACACACTGTAGGTACACGACATAACTATACGGAACGCACGACAGTTTCTAAACGTCACACAACTTCAACAACAAACTCCCTTTAACTCTGATCAAGCGTTATGTTATACACTCTGTCGAGAGCTACCTGGTGGCGCTGGCGTCCCGATTAGTCAAAGTCAAACGATTGATTGACGTATTTCCGACAGATATATGCCGCTATAACAAAACAATACATTCTAACAGTAATAAGCGATCATTAGCTTTATGGCAAAGACCACGGCTATCCTCTGAACATCAACCAATCAATCATTTATTTTGTTAAACATAGGCATGGTTACAGATAGCATATTGTCTTAAATATGTACACTATGGTTTGCCAATATATGACGTACAAAAATTAACTTATGTTAATTTTTGTACGCTTTTTGTGCTTGTTTATACAAGCAATTACAATTAAGGTGGCATGCCAACATATTACGTTTGAAGAAAAATTCAATTTAAAATATGTCAGTTAGGTGAACAGGTCATTACAATTTTGGATAAATTCATACTTAATCAATAAATAAAATCATAAGTAGTAACAAGTTTGAATCGTCATACCTATTTTATCTGTAGTAAACTCAGTGATGGAGTAGTAACAACTACTTATCTAAAAAGAATTTAAACAAAAATCACTATGAATGCGTGCACTGACTGGACAGGTCCATTCAATCTGTGTGGTTCTTTCCTCAAAAGACCATTTCAGATACCAATCTGCATGGTCTTCGCATGATCTGACCAAGATTGTGTCTGGACTTTAAAAGAGACTGTGACCTCTGAGTTTGTTTCGGCCTTTCTTCTCAGAGTAGTCAGATAGGAAACACCGACCTCATCTAGTTTAAAAAACATGATTGGCGTGTAAAAGTGTTTGTACAAACCTACTTACAGATATAAAATCATTTATCATTTAGCAATATGTTTTAAATTCAATAAAATATATTACATGTTAGTTAATAGACGATAAATATTGCATAGTTTGTACATAACAATTTGAGATGAGAATATTTTCTAGTTTCATACTTTTTCGCCCGTGATTATTCAGTAGTTGGGTTTTAGCTTTTGAACTTATTTTTTTTTATATTCTTTAACCTCTGAATGCAAGTTTATTAAAATCAGCAGGACTATTTTATAAAAATGTTTTCGTTTGCTTTTCTTTTATTTCAATTATACAGTAGTCTATCAGGGTTCTTGCAGACAATTTAATATAATAATTTATTTTTAAAGAAAGTTTAATTTATAATATACTAGCTTTTGCCCGCGGCTTCGCCCGCGTGGAGGTCGGAAATTATTCCACAGGAACATACTACCGCGATAAAAAGTACCCTACATGTTAATCCAGGTAACTATCTGTGTTCCAAATTCCATTCAAATCCGTTCAGTAGTTTTTGCGTGAAAGAGTAACAAACAAACATTAATCCAACCATCCATCCATCCATCCATCAATTAACTCTATCCATGCTCACAAACTTTCACATTTATAATATTATACAATATATATATATATATATATATAAGTATAAGATAAGATAAGATGTACACCAATGTTTAAATTAAAGTTTCTAATGAAAATTCAAATTCATTTATTTAATACCTTTTCCAAACCATGACTACATTAGAACGTAATTCATCAAAGAAACACAATCCATTAAAATTATTTCCCATTCAATTCTAACAAACGAACTGCCACTTATACTTCCGTTCCAATACCGTTTCTTAGCACAATTTAATTGAACGAGGCGAGTCCAAGCCGTCACCTTATATTCGGCGGTTAATTGAAAATTTGGCGATTCGCCCCCTGTCACGAGATACTAGCCGACTTTCTATAGGATATTGTGTTCCCCTGTCGCGGAGAATACAGGAAGGCAGGGTTATTGTGGGCAAAAAGTTGGGCGATTATGGCGCAACCGATAATGTTCTTGGGTCTCAGTAATCACGCGGTATAAATGGATCCATTGTATGTATTATCGTCATATAGGTTTGATTAGTTTCCCTAACGATATGTACCCCTATAAGAGGTTTTTTTATGCTTATACATGAGTATCTAATCTTGTTTATAGAAGAGGTTCGTCTCTTGCTTCATAAATATAACAATTTATTTTGGTGTTAATCATGAACCGTTTTAAACTAGACACTTCTTTTTAAAATAAACGTGTAAAGAAGTAATTTTCTTCATAATAATTATATAATAAGACTGATGATAATAAGATTAATTAGGTATTTATTGTGTTGCGCAACAGTTGCGCCACCTCAATTTTGTTTCGTAATACGCCTGCCATTTCCCCATTGCCAACCTCTATAGTACAAGGGTGACAAGATCTTTCAAAAATACGCGACGCGAACGGAAAAGAGCTAACTTAACGCTGAGACTCCGATTTATGGGGTGAACAGAACTCTAAGTGGTAGCAAAATTTGGTAAGCAGTCCAATACACAATAAATATGTATTATACGGTTCTTGTTATTAAATCGGTAATAATTGATTAATTGATAATAAAACCCGGACTAAGTTTGAAATCGCCAACCCGTCTTAAGCAAGCGTGGTGATCAAAGCTCAAAGTCAAAGTCAAAGTCAAAGTCAAAGTATTTATTCGTGTGCTTTTTGGTGATACAACAGGTCTTACAGTAATTTTATGGAAACTCAAAAAGCTACCCATTAGGCATACACGTTTTAACAATATCAGAAATTAAAATTGATTTACATTGAAATACAAAACAAAAATGTCAAAATTGATTTACATTGAAATGCAAACAAAAGAGAATTGATATATTAAATAAAAATGTCAAAATTGAGATAACATCATATTAGAATACCTACAATTAATTATTATTACAAAAATTAAAATACAATCAGTTAGTCAAGCATAAATATATAATTGTCAGTTTTTACACTTTGTCCAGAAGGAATTCGCCAATGGTATAGTAGCATTTTTCAATTAAAAAATCATTCAGTTTTCGTTTAAATTGTATCAAATTCAAATCTTTGATAGCATTTGGTATTTTATTATATATTTTTGGTGCCATGCAGATAATGCTTTTATGCATAAGGGCCGTCTTTGAGGCTCCTAGACATAGTTCGTGTCGATATTCCGGTCTTGTTGATCTATAACGTTCCTCAGAAGCTTTTTTAAATAATTTACTGTTTTTCTTGACGAACAATGCAGTCTCGTATATATAAAGGCAAGGTAATGTCAATATCCTAAGGGATTTAAAATGAGGTTTACAACTATCTGTTTGTTTTAAATTACACATCGATCTAATGCACCTCTTCTGAGCTTTAAAAACGTTATTTTTCTCACATGAATTTGCCCAAAAAATTACTCCGTATCGTAATGTGGAATCTACATAGCCATAATATGCAGCTATAACAGCTGCCTGACTTACTACTTTCTTAAGCTTGAATAGAGCAAAGGCGAAGCGACTTAATTTTTTTATGAGGATTGATGCATGTTCTTTCCAAGTCAGTTTAGAGTCAATAGTCAAACCTAGAAATTTTATATGTTCTACTTCTTCAATTTTGCTATCGTCAATTAATATATTTATGTCAGGAGTAGTTACTCTCTGTCTAAACTGCATAATTTTTGTCTTACTTAAATTTAATTTCAAATTATTATGGTCAAGCCAATTAATTGATTGTTGCAATGAGTCTTTGATGTCACATTCATAGTCACTATTTTTATTTTGTCTAACAATGATCGTACTGTCATCAGCAAAAAGAACCATAGGAAAACTGACATGTTTTGGGAAGTCGTTTATGTAAACCAAAAATAATGGCGGTCCTAATACGCTGCCCTGTGGTACGCCAAAAATGATTCCACGTTTTTCGGATACATATTTAAATTCCTTTTTTTCTTTTATAGAAATTCGTTTAATTTCCGTACACTGTGTTCTACTGTCCAGGTAAGATTGTATAAGGGAAAGTGCTTTTCCCCTTATTCCATGCGCATTAAGTTTCCGTAGGAGAGTATTATGATCAAGCTCTCAGCTCGTGCCTTCTCTGTATGAAAAGAGGCCTTTGCCCAGCAGTGGGACAATAATAGGCTGGTATTATTATATTAGAGTCTGTCGTGATCTTGAAAAATGAACTGCAGAATTATTTTAACGCACGTTTCACTCTTTAATATGAACTGTATGTAAAAGATTTTGAATGTGATTTGAGAAATATGCCATAATACAGAAAATTCTTAGTGTGTTGAGCGAGCATAAAAAAAGTAACAAACAACCTATATTTGTAATGCACGTCCCTCCAAGATTTACTAGCTACCTCTATTATTATCCGGAGTAGTTTAGCGGTACACCCTTTAGACCTCCGTCTTCCTCCCGGAAAGCAACGCGTGAGCGCTTCAACAAAGAGACGGTGCATCCAGCGGAAAATCCACAATATTTACGAGTACCATAACATGCACAACACTGACAGCCTTAAGGAAAATCACATCCACCAGCTACAGAAAAAACACCTATTCAGGAACCCCTTACCTTTAGGGTGGGAAATACCAACTTACATTTGCTGCGCAGGTGAGCATCTGCTGAATGATATTGAATTTTGTTAGCTAAGGAATAAAGGCCGAGGTAAGTTGTTCCAGGTACAATTTTTAAGTTTGCAAAATAAATCTGAAATCACAGTGGCAACTCGTTGGCGCAGAAAGTGCGTAACTCCTTAACGACGATAATTTCAAATCAAACCAGTGGAGTGAAGAGATAAATTTCGGTATTCGCCTCTCGTACCCACAAAACAGATTTAAATCGGCCATTTTGTGAATTTGCGAGTTGCTTGCAAGTCGCCGGTCGTGCGTGAGGACTTAGGTTCCTCCCAGAGGTGATATTACGTAACTTTTAATTGTAGCAGTTGAACAATGATTTTGTAATAATTGCGCGAGTGTTTTGTTTTATACTCCCGTAAATATCTCTGTTTCTCGAGATTGTATTGTCTCGGGAAATGTGTGTCGAGAAATTTCTTGCGTAGAGTTGAGATGGGCTCTTGGTATTTATACATGTACCTCTGAACATATTACTGGTGTGTTCTGAGGTGTTGTTCAATTTGGTGTTTATTGTGAACAACTTGATAGGTTACTATGAAATCTTAGTCAAAGTTGAGGCACTTGAGAATTTCGTCGAGAAATCTGTCAATTATAATCACAAAGTTAGTCTGTCGCTTCGTCTCGGTACAATTATTATAATTTTGACGCTTTACATCAAATAAACTAAGTGGAGTTAAATGTTTTAATTTGTGCAAAAATAATGTCACAAAATACCCTGTCTATAAAATAAACATGAGACAATGTTTATTTTCTAAAAACTTACACACATCACAGGCTTACCCCTAGTAAAACATGTTAATTTATTCTAGAAATACCCAAGATCAATCTACATTTAACAGTAAACACCACTTTTGAGGGCAGGCGGGGCAACTGGGGCAACCAGGGCGAACGGGGCAAACGGGGCTGGCGGGTATAAAATGGGTCTTTGTAAGCATTATGCTAAAACTAAGGACGAGGGTACACCGGCCTGCGAGGTTTAATTGGCACTTCACGACTAGTTCATGGAGGAAGGACTGATGCATGGGGACACTTAGGCCTACGTTCTATTTTATGGACGAAAAATTGTGGATTGCATTTTTATTGGCTCTCCTCCTAACTTATTAACGTCTTATAACTAAGTGGAGTGGTACTTATAGTTCATTGCCGACTTAGTTCATTGACATGAGCATGTTTTTCAGAAAAAGTTTTTATTTCTATTTTGAGGCAACTATTGTTTTTTTTCTTAATATATGACTAACGTTACGAACCTAAACTATTGAGCTACACACATCAAAAGTATCTAGGGATGAAGTACATTGTTGCTAGTTACAAAAAATCTGGATTTTTAATTCTATTTTTTGTAACTCTTATGGATACTTTTTAGTAAATTTTAAGTCATTTGAAAAGGGAATAGGTTTTTAATTTCGGTCAAAAGATGAAAATCTTCTGTCAATTCGTATTCCTATTTAATCCTGCAACGGGTTTGAGGCCAAGTCAGTAAAATTTCTACCGTGCTTCTGAGTAGAATCAATATAAAAGAACGTTATTATGGAGAGAGGACTTCATTTGAGCCGAAAAGAAATGATGAGAGCCGTGAGAAAGTTGGAAGCTTGTTCTCGGCAACGTGCTGTGGCAATCGCTCTGAGCACTACGCAGAGTGTTATAAGTCAACTTTGAACAAGTTACCGCATCAATGGCAGCGTGGCAGAGCGACATGAAGGACGAGCTCGCATCACCACACGCAGACAAGATCGTTACACACAAATTAATGCTCGACGAAATCGTACAATGACCGCGATGATGTTGGTTACGAGCCTTCATAGCTCTTCAAGGATGTTAATAAGCGATAAAACCATAAGAAATCGCTTGCATGAAATCAACCTCCGTTCCCGAATGCCGCTACGTGTACCACCTATTAAGCCCCGCAATCGTAGAGCCGATTTACAATGGACTTCACGAGCTCATTGAAACAGAAATTTAAACAGAAATTGGGCAGAAGAAGAGTGGCGTTTTGTGTTTTTCTGACAAATCTCACTTTGGTATGAGACGAGATACTAGATGTACATGGTATTGGAGGACCCCTTGATGCCAAGAACGTTTAAAATCATGCCAGGAAGTCCATGCCTACAGTGGTGGAATGGGCAGGTATTTGGATCAGCGAAAGAACCGAACTTATTTGGATCAGAGGCAATTTCAGTGCACAGATTTACGCTGAAACGATTGTATCAGATGTTGTCATTCCTTAGCGGACCCAATTTGCTGCTTAATTTATTCTTATGCATGATAATGCACGTCCACACACTGCCAGAGTCGTTGCAAACACACTTGCCGCAGCTAATATCCACGTCCTACCATGGCCTGCTCAATCGCCAGAATTGAATCTCATTAAGTACGCATGAGATATGCTGCAAAGAAGAGCTCTGTTAAATATGGATGCCGTACGCACATCAGAAAATCTTTATCGGCTGTTATAACGGACATGGGAAGCCATTCCTCAACGTGATTTGGATGAACTCATATTGAGTATCAATCGCTGCGATTGTGTTATACGCGTTAACGGCGGAAATTCAGACCACAAATTTTTTATTTTACGAAATAAAATTGCTTTAAAAACTTTTATTTTTATCCTTTTATCACATTTTAATGTCAGGAAAAGATGAAAAATCCAGCATAAGCAAAAATCGCGAAAAGTCTTTATTAATGCAAAAGCAAATAAGACTTCGTCGATCTATACATACGAAAACATTTGATTTAATCAATCTAAATAAACATTTTTATTTAATGTCAATAGGGCAATATTTTTTAATTTTTAAATACCTCGAATCCAAGACCCTTTGTATGTGTGTATTTGCTACTTCTAATCATGCGTCAATTTACTATTTAAACGTCACATTTTAATGACGTTTTATTAAATATCATCCTAGTCTTTTGCTAAACATGGAGAGGTTTATTTATATGCTTTGCTTGAAGTTAAGAGGCGTTTAAACATCAAAAATGTATGGTTAAATAGTCGCTAATCACTACTTAACTCTAAGCAACATTTATAAATAAAATGGGGAGTCAGCATTGGGTCTTACTAGACTTGACAGCCCATTAAATTAACTCAACCACAAATTAATACCCACAGGTATTTTTGTAACAAAACAGGTCACTACAACCGACCTACACATAGCAGCTTGGTACCTTCCCACCTTCATACAGCTGCACATGCACACATAGCTCCGGTCAAGCCGCCGCGCCGTCTGCCCGGCCCGCAACCCGACACGCAGGCTTACACGCTCCGGCGCACTGCCACGGATTCCGGCTCCAGTGTCGCACGTAGCACGCCCACTGACTCTGCTCGAGGTAAAGAACATTTCAAATTCAAATATTACTTTTCACATAAAGAACATGGGCACTTATGAAACGTCAGAAGCAAGTGCTCGATTCCAATTGGTCGTTACCTATAGAGAAGAACTCCACGGTTACTCTTTTAAAATAATGTTTACAATGTTTTCAAATTACACTATTAAATAGGTATGGAAGGACAGTGTAGACCTGTCAATAATTTCATAGAATCTGCGCGAACAATTAAATAACAATGAACGAATGCTTGATGTCTGATTACACCAATGGAATGTGACCGGGCAGGACTTGAATGGGCTTGTTTGGTTTAAACACACCTTAAATGATCGAGTGGGTATGAGCTTGAGAAATTCCTCGTGATATATACCTATAGGTACTACTTTAGCTCTCCTTGAATTCCATGGTGAATGATCGGCTAATGATGTTTTGGCTAATTGCATTACAAGTACAAGATTGGTTACTATGGCAAATGTTTGGGGGCCTGTGTCCAGTGATAGCGAACATCTAGCTGAATGATGATGTTGATAATGATATTTCAAGAGGTACCTATCGTGAGATTTGACAGCTGAAAAGACTGGAGCAAACATCCAGAAACTAAATATTTCACTAAAACAACTTCGACAAGCAAATTGGTCGCAGTTTTGGCCTCCATATCGTTGGATATTTACCTATCTACGATCAGCATCGAAATAAATACGATTTTCGTTTGAACAGGCTGGTAGTAAAATAATAATAAATGGTTTCTACAGACAGACACCGCCGCAGATTCTATATATCTAAGTTCATACATTGCACGCTTTCTGGGTCTCCCCGCACTACTTGCTTGCCTCAGAATTACGTTTGTGAGAACTATTTACTTACCTACGAGTATGAGAAGTATCAGTTATCATATGACATGTACTTACTGAAGCCTTTTTAATAGGGTGAAAATGGTTGAACTGTTATTGTTTTTGTCAGTGAGGCGCTAAGCAGACAATGGACAATTTGTCCACGGCCAATTTGTCCACGGCAAATTTTTTCGCCACGATATAACGTATGGAAATCTATACAATAACGCACACGGAAGACAATGATACTGCTGGGATTTTCATACGTTCTATCATCGAGGACAAATTGTCCATCGTCTGCTTAGCACCTAAGTGTCAGTACAGTCAATGCCATGGCAATCGTAAGAATGTTAGAGTACCGTTTAGTGAAATTATTTTTAGAGACTGTTTCACCAGCAAAAGCCTTTGAATCATCGTCACCACTATCTGTACGAAACGTAGTTGAAATAACAGAAAACCTCGTAAGAGGTCATTGTACTCATCAACAATGAAATCAAGAAAAAATCAGCTGTTCTCTACATTTTGACGGATTATGCGAACGTAAATGTATAAAGCAGCTATGTTATTGAGATTTCGAAGTTGTTACCACAGTAAAAAATGTTCTTAATGATGAGCACAATGACCCTTCAAGAGGTTCACAATTATTTCACTAACAACTTGTACACAGTCTCACTTCAGTCACTGCTGGGGATACCCTCTCTTTGCTTATGCCTGTCTTTATTTGTGATCTCCAAACTCAAGTGCCAGTCTGAACAATCTGTAAATAGTAATCCTTAGAACTATCAGATAACCTCACTTGACCTTGTCTACCTGTCCAATTAGCTGAACATCAGTACTACTGTAGAACAAGTGCATACACTCACAAGCTCATTACTTGGCGGCTTATAAAGCCTTACGTGTAGAGCCTTAAATATGCATGACTAGTGTACAGGGTGTTGCTTTGCGCGCCTTAATATTTGATGCGAGGGAGATTAGGCGAGTACAGCCCACAATTGATGAAGACTGGCTGTATGGAGCATTATGGGTTCTGAGATTTTTGGTTTTGTCTTGGTTTTTTAGTAGTCTAAACGCGGTATTGTGCACTTTAATTACTTGGTCTTGATCCTGGGTTTGATTCCCAGGTCGGGAAAAGTGTTGTTGGGTTTATCTATCTGGAATTCCTAAGTCAGTCCGGAGTCTAGATTTGTGCCCGGTTGATGGCAAGAGGCTCGCCCCCTATTACATGGGACTTAAACTGGCGAAATGTGGGTGTACTGTAAGAACACCCCTGCCCAACCCTTCGGAAAAACAAGGCAAGATGCAATGTTATGTTAATTAGTTGTACCCATTGTACTTGTAGCCTTTTTCAAGACCCACAGGACACAAGAGATCACACAGAAAAAAACACTGTTTAATAAAAGCCCATAAAAGTTACTAAGTTTCGTTCAGGTATTGAAAGTATCTGCATCTCGTTGTAGACTAATAATCGTCTGCGTAGAGAAAATTAATTCATAGAGGTGACGATAATTTATCATCACTTTTGCTACTGAACTTCAGTCATTTGACCCACAGCCTCAGACCAAATAAAAACACAAGCAAACAATACAGTGAAGCATGCAAAACTATACCTGGCTCTGTGCATACACGCTCACACGCATACATTTGCAACCAAACTACACCTCAGCAAGTGCACATATGATTACGAAACCGGCCTCTCGTCAATTGACAGCACTATGTCTTGATTTTTGATTTGGTCTGAACCCACAGCACGTCGTGTTTCTTCAATTTAAGCTTGTAGTATGTTTTTTTTCATTGAAAAGTAAGGTGGACGTTGAAAGAAGTATTTTCTGTAAAATGTCTACATTTATATCTGTAATTTTTATGGTGTAAAGAGTATTCTATTCTATTCTATTTTTTGCAAAGACCACTGAACAAATAAACTGATCGGTTAAACTCTGAGCCACAATCAAAATAAAGTCTAAAATAACCCTCAAAATTATTCGCAATATTCAAATACATCATTCTGTAGACGGTTGTCCGTGAAGGGCGCAAGAGCTGATAAAGTTACTGTCGCGGGCATATACGACTTGGACATAGCCAACGCCATATGGCCGGACAGTTAGCCATAGTTTCATTATGTCTTAGCAAACATAGCCATTAAGTAACTAGGTATGACGATATGAGGTCAGGAATGCAGAATATGAGAAAGTGGTATAACGTTGGTCTTCTTATTTAATTGGATATTTTCGATCTATTTTTATGAGTGTGCCACTACAATGAATCTTTTGCTAATCTAATCCGATTTCTGTTTTATCAGGGCTTGATACCAAAAAGTTTATATTGAAAATGATGATCATCAAGTGTCTATTCTTTTTCCAACTATTTTGAATTTAACTTTTGATTCTGGTCGAGCAATCACGTAGGTAAATCTTACACGTGGATTCGTAGGTTCTGAATGATACAGTTAAAAAACAAAAACCTGCACGACCCGGTATAAATAAAACATCATATCATCTTCCACAAGACGTGTCACTTACAACCTTAAGAAAACTACTTAAAATTCACACGTCACCAATCCGCCGCGATCACAGCCTACCCACGAGACTGCCTCACCCCGACATCAAACACGCTACCCACCACAGCACCACCGTAATGATAACACACTTATTTGCACTTGTACTACGGAATGTAACTCCCGCTGCTCATTACGAAATCTGTTGATATACGGAAAAAAACATGGTACTTACTCATGCGAAACTGAAGATAGACCACACACTGAAAATGCAACCTTAAGACAGAACTTTTCAGTTTGAAATTTCAGTGGCAGTATTCTAAGGATCGTAAGCCCTTTTCAGGGGTCGCAAAGTGAATGTAGGTCTCAATCAGAAGACATCAAAGTGTGAAGATCAAAGGCAGGGGTTAAGAACAGGTATCGCGATATTGAGGCTCGTTTTAATAACGAGTTAAGCAATGCTGCACGCGTGACACGACATACAAATTGCCAATCATATACAAAATGGCGCGATGTGGTGAATATATCGATTTGTGGAATTTGTTTTCTTTTTTGTGTCGATCTCTTTGGGGTCGTTGGAGAATTGGTAATCAATCTTCTTTGATTATCTTGTTACAATAATTTCGGAATTATATGTGCTAATTTATAACCGTTGCTTAAAGTTAAATAACGATTGACGTCTACTTAACGATATCTTTTTGACGTTTAAACGTCTCTTAACTTTTAAGCAACGTTATAAATAAAACCCCTAGATGCCTATTTTTAATACAAGTAGTATGTAAGGATCGTAGTAGGTTGCGTTCTGTAGCTTCTAGACACATAAAATAAAATATTAAACAAAAGTATATAAATAAAAAAACAAAAACAGAAAGACCTGTACGGGCCCAAACGGTTCCTATCTCAACATGATGCTGCGACAATTAGAAAGAAAGAAAGAAAATACGTTTATTTGCGGTAAACATGACGCAAAGAAAAAACACACAAACACAAAAGAGAACGAGTTGAGAGAAAATATGCGTCACATTCACGCAAATCGGCATTCGCTCAGCATAATGCTACGACCCTATGCGAGACAGAGCCCCAGCGCTTGTTTTCAGCGATAGCCGACGCTGACGTGATGACGTCAACCAGTGCAGCATACGAAAATAAAAATAAACAAAAAATAATAAGAAATAAAATAATTACACTAGTTCAAAATGTATATAATATAAACATAATATTATCTATACTATATTAATTAACTCGTTTCCTCTGGACAATAGGCAGTCAAGTATTAATTAACTCATTATTATTAACTCTAACCAATAAGTTATGAATCACCTCTAAATCTTACATGGTGAAGTGAAACCACCGCGCAAAATAATATAACACACCATACATAAATACAGTACTTTCCGAAGCTAAAACAAATAAAAATGTTTAGCTTCTATTCTAGCGACAGCTGATACTTTTCTTATAACAAGTGAAACATTTTGTTTAGCTGTGTGCGTCTATATTTATGTACACACAATTTTTTTTTTGTAACAAACAATTTTCTTTCTAAGGTATCTAAAAGTGAAGGTTTAATCATTTATTGATCAGTTCTCACCACACCTGCATTCCCCGTAGGGTTAGGCAGTAGTGGCGCAGCTACAAGTATTGTTAGAGGGAAGCCGAAGAAAAAATTGTTCAGTTTTCATTAAGAGGTTTACAAGAGCTAAAGCGCAGTCACTGTCGGACTTCATGGAAAAGAAAGAGATGCGCGATGACACAACGCTGGTAATTTATTGCAAAATATGAAGCAATTATCAATTTACGAAAAATCTATTGATTGGATTAAAAAATTAAAACACTATTACGTTAGTATGTTGCTTGTAGAATAATCTGACAAAAAATCAGAATGATTTAATGCATAGTAGTATGGTTTTTAATCGTTGTAAGAAATTTTTAGAGGTATCTTCGTGATTTTTTTCTATCGTATCAAATTAGTTATATAATATTATGTTTTCAACACACTATCTAATTAGCAAATATCCTGAAGAATATCATATATTTTTCTGATTTTGTTTACTGCAGTGGACCATATACTTTTAGGCATTATAAAACTTACATTTAGGTCCTGTAGTCCCCTTAACGCTAGATAACATCAAAATTAATTAACTTAAAAATTTAAGTAATATCTTTACTTTTCTTAATTTCAATCTAATTTAATTTCATCTATGGTCAGGTTACATAACCACAGCGACGCTATCACTACACAAACAGAATTATCAATGTTTTACAGACAAAAAAACGATAATATTACTGATTAAAGTTTTATTTCTGAAAAACATTATATTACAAAAATATTCTAAAATGACGTTGTAACGAATAAAATGCAAAAAAAACAGATGAAAACAAATACACGTGAATTTATCTGTCAAGAAATCAACACAACAAATCGTGAGCATCAAGATGACGGGATCAAGTCCCCAATTTAAAATGTATCACATTAAAGTGTTTGTACTACACATGTACTATTTGTACCCTGTACCCACATTTCGCCAGTTTAAGTCCTATGTAATAGGGGCGAACCTATCAAATCGAGACTCCGGGCTGCTACTGAGAAATTCTTAATGGAAAAACCCAATAACAACTTTGCCCGACCTGGGAGTCGAACCCAGGACCTCATGGTCCGCAATACCGTTTGCGACCCCTAGACCAAGGCCGCAGACCGAATGACGAATCTGCCCAAAAATGTATTACTTAACGCATATGTCTCCGTTTCTACTTCTAAAATGTATAAACCGTCAGTTTAACTATAAATTAATGTACGTTCTCATAAAGCATCTAGCATCTAGCTACTTTACAACACCCAACTCTGCATTTCTCCGTTGCACAAAACGAGCGAGATCTGTTAAGCGAATGAAACTGAAGGAAATTAATTAAACTTGTATTATTGCAACGACTCCTGCTAACAAGGTTCTTGCTAACTAATTGAGATTCTCCGAGATTTTATAATATTTTAATTTGTTTTTGTTTTGTTGCAGGTTTTTGCTGAGTTTATTCACCTTATAGTGGTCTAATAAATCTGTCATAGAACATGCCTCATTCATTTCATGCAGTAGTCAGACATCTGACCTTCGCAGCTGAATAACTGGCCAATTAAGATTTCCAATATTTATTATCCTATGACAGGCTTTCAGCGTTGAATGGCTTGCTGTTTTGGCTGTCATTTGAATTGCATAATGATAACGAGAACAGACCATTTACTTTGCTCTAGGTGCAATTTCTTTTTAATAGGTACTACTACAGGTAACGCATTCACGGACAGAACATTTCCATGCATCAACAAAAATATACCCTTCTCTCAAACTCAAAATGCTGCGTAACGAGAGTCAATAGGCCTCAAAAGGCCTCAGAGTGTCCAACAGGCCATAACAGGCCTTGGGACAGGACAACGTAGGGAGGCCGTTCGATCACGTCATCGCGGCCATTTTTTCATCCATCCTTTATTGGCCGATCTCCCTAGAGGGCGCAGCGATCGGATAACTTTTTCACCACCTGCCATCTAATTTGGCACAATAATCCTCATACATATATACGAGTTACGATTTTTTAGTTGCGTTCTGTTATTTATTTTTGGTATTTTCTCGAGCTGTGTGTGCCAGAATTAAAAGAATCGAGTTTATTAATCGCTACAGACGTATTCTGCGAGGGTCGGGGGTGGTTCTAAAATGTTTATTAAGAAATACTGGCCAACACTGTTTTTATTTCTAACAGTAGCGTGTCTACGAAGCTTCAACGACGCTGTGTCTGTACACTGGAAACCATTAAAAGAATCGCGATTATTAATCACTACAGACGTATTCTGCGAGGGTGGGGGGTGGTTCTAAAATCTTTATTAAGAAATACTGGCCAACACTCTTTTTACTTTTATTTCTAACAGTAGTGTCTACGAAGCTTCAACGGCGCTGTCTGTACACTGGAAACCATCATAAAAATGAAGAACGTAACGTGAACATAGGAACACGTAGACAATATATTCAAATTGAGATTGGTCGTGCCATAAAACGTGGTCGTAAACCGTCCAAATTTAAAATACGCGAGTTCTAGAGGTGAACGCGACATCTTACGAGACTCGCCAAATTGATGTCATTAAAAAATAAAATTAAGTCTCGGTATAACCCACTTTGCAGAGCTTTAGAGACTCAACACACTTTATCGGAGCGGCCCGCAACGGCCATGAAATTATTATGAAGACTGTTTTATGTGGGAATGTCATAGGAGCAGTTTTTTGCTGAATATAACTAAAGGTTGTTTACATGGAAGCACTATCATTTCGCCTCGACAAATCAGCACAGCAATTACATTCTGATTGAGAGATATAGAAATCCTAACATACTGGCATAGGTAAACTTAGGAAGTGTCAAGATTAGTCACCCATCTATAAAGGGCAAGGCAACAAATGTAACTAAGCCTCGCAAATCGACCAATTTGTCGCTTGGAAATGCCCGAATCGAAATTGCTGCAAGTCAAAAGAGAGACAAGTGTCGAACACCATTACTCTCTCGTACCACGTCACGTCAACTCGCGTTAGCTCGCGTCACGTCAGAGCCGGTCATTCCAAATGAGTGGAGTCCCTGACTTCCTCGTTTTAATGAATGACAGTATAAATTTCCCGGCAGTTTCTTTTAAGTTATTTCAAAGGGGCGCCATGTTTTCCTAGCGTTTACGTCGTAACGACGTCGAAGCCAAACATTGTTAAGAATGGCACTTAAATAACTTGGCCCAAGTTGTAAGACACGGGATTGTGCGTGATTTATTACGCTGTAAATGTAAGTGATAAAAAGTGTTAGAAGTTTTACGTAAATTCGTGAATAGACTTCTTTATTGGCGGCTTGTTGATGGATAGGGTGGATATAATGGCTGTGGGTGTGCGGTATGAAAAGGAATAAAAATATAAGAGGATAATGCGGTCCTTCATATGGTGGGGAGTAAAAAACATAGCGTTGGTAGCTCTTTTTTGCACTGCCGTGTTACTAAGCGACTGAAACTTGATCATTGAATCTTATAATAATAAACAAGTAGGTAAAACTTACTATAACTAACAATATTATACCTAAATTGTTAGCTACCAAATAAATAGGTATCATTATTTTTCATAATTATGATATGGGCACGGTTGCACAGCACGACTCTCTTTAACTAAGAAGTAGGGTTTTGGATGATAATGATGAGAGGCACAGTTACAACGGATACATTAAGTCGAACTGCCCATTTAATTCAATACACCCTAAGGTGTTCCCGCCCCGCTCACGCTTATGCCATACACCACCCCCCACCTTAAGAACTCACTCTAAGTGTGTTTAGCTTAGTTTTTAAGTTAGCTCTTTTGATATGAGCACGTTCATATTATGCTAATTCACTAACTTAACTTAGTAATGTGCTATTTAGCTGTTTTTTATTTTCCAGACCAGAGCGAGTACATGAGCTTTAATTTTTTAAATAAAAATGACTGCTCTATTTATTTTTAATGGTACTTGGTATTCAGTGTTTTCGTTTGCATATTTATTGAACTTTCGTGTATCTATTACATGAAGTTTATGATAAAACATTTATTTATTTATTAACTTGAATTAACAAGCTTAAAAAACCAATTACAGTAATGACAGATAGAGACACATACACATCAAAAAAAATATTTAAAACATAAAAAAACAACAAAGATATGGTCTCATATATGTAAAGAATGGGAAATACACCCTTTCTCTTACATAACTAAGATTACTCTTAATGTTAAAAAAATACAAACTGTGGACGCACTGTAGTCACCATGAACATCTAAAAGCGTAGCGACTCTGCCAAATGCCACATTTACTTAACAAATTATAGCAGAAAAGTCATTAAACACTTAAAATCAAAATCAAAAGTCATTTTTACAAACTAGGCTGAGAATCTGCACTTTTTGAACGTCAAAATTACATAAAGCAGTCCCCCAAAAACGCCCACCCTTTACCACTTCCTAGTGCTTTAGCTGGAAAGAAAAAGTGGCGCAACAACTCCCCACTACAATAGGGTAAGTAAAAGTGTCCACACTTGTCACTAAACAATAGTCGATGCTTAGGGAATTGAATCACCAGATCAGACACATAAGAACCTGAAGATGTATGGTAATGGTACTCTTATTCCTGTTGACGATGGCGATGGCGCATCTCCGGATATTTGAGCATGCAATCTGATTAGGTAATGGTGCTCACAACAGGGATCCAAACGTTCACATGAGTGCGAAGCTCTTATTTGAGTTTAATAGTTGAAAAGACTGCTGGAGAACAAGTGGATTAACCAACATGACGATTTAGAAAAAGAAATGAAATTGTCAATTGCTTTCTTAAATTATTTCTGCAGTATAACTTGCACAATATATTTTTGTTATTTTGTCAATATATTGTTACCAACATAACAAAAATAAATCACAAATAAAATCAAATTGAAAATAATACACTTTAACAACATTGGCGATCTAAGGTTATGACGCGGCGTTCGTAGCGACATGGCGTTGTCAAAATGTATACAAACAAACAAAAAAAAGGGTTCGCCGTCCTCAATTAATAAAGAAAAACTAATTAAGTACACACACTATCAGCTTCCATTCACGATCCCATCACCCGCTCATTGCCTCAAGTACAATCCGTGTCTCCACATAAAGAACAGGCAAAAACGAGGCTCCTCGCTAAAAGGCAGCAATGGGCGACCTTTCATTAATCCTGCATTTATGTATGTTTATGAGGCGCGGGGTACGGCGGGGTACAGCGGGGCCCCGCGGGGTGCGGCGGGGTACAAACGTGCACCCGCATAATGCAAGCCCGCGATAAAAACATCCCTTACGGAATTATAGCAAGTTATAGGGCAGATAACGCACATTTGTTATACTTGTGTTGGGCAGGTGTTGTTTTGTTTTGTTTTTCGGCGACGTCGAAAATAAGTGTCTAGAAGTCAGGGTTTAGTATTGATGAAACAGCTATGGCACGTCTTGCTCTGGCTATAGGTGGTAACTGGCGATAGGAAAGCAATCAGGTCCACATTCTGAAAGTCTCTTCATAAAAAAAACTAGTCAATGATTTCAATAGAAAATAAATACCACAAAACTTTATTCAAAAAGCTATATCAAAGTTCTACAAAAAAAAAAAAAACTGTCAATTCTAACAAGGTAACGTTACCTATGAAGGTACGCATATTATCCTAAGCATAGGCACCAATAACAGAAACTACCCATGTTACAATAAGTACACAATGTAACATTAGCAGATTACTTTTATCGCCCAATAAACCTGTTTACCGACTCCATGTTATTTACAATTTCATCTTCTTTACTTTTATGAACATCACTAATTGTCGTGTAAACCGGGATGGCAGAAACTTGTACTTTTATCTGTAGCAGTAGCGTGGCAGTTATACGAGAAAGTACCGATTAACTTGGTGATAAAGTAAAAAACTCGTTGAGCGCAGGACATAAACACACTGGCTTGTAGTTGAAAGAAAACATCGTAAACGTTTACAAGTCAAGGAAGTATGGTGGATGGTGCGAGGGATGAGCGACAGCGACTGTCATCACCATCATCTGCCTAGCCATATCCCATCTATGTTTGGGGTCGGCTTCCAGTCTAACCGGATGCAGCTGAATACCAGTATTTCACATGGAGCGACTGCCTATCTAAAAAAGCGAAAGCGAATGTTTGAGGAAAAACAACCGTTCGAATATATGCTTCGACATTAGTAGATTTCGGTACATGGAAACATTGCGTCTAACTCGTCAATGCATTGTTGATTTGTGTTCTCAGATTCCTATTTCTATAGGAATATGGGAATACAAATCAAAAATGCATTGTTTTGAATTGGTTCATAAACACATACAGCATTCTTTGATCACAGCACAATTGAAAGATATTTAATTAATTAAATATGTAAAAACCTCGTTTTGGTGCTGTTTCGTTCTTTGTTGCATTTACTTCAACAATGCATAAGTACAATAACGTTCTGTAAATTCATCGTAACAGCAGATGCCAGGTTTGCAGCCTCTCAAGGAACTCCCGCTACCGCTCGTGCCTGTCTGCGCACTCTCGCTACACCCTCTCCAGAGTTCCCCAATCAGTGACAGTCACTTATTGAATTTTGTTGTGCTCACGACTTTCAATAATTCCAACCTTTCCGTTACAAACTTTATCAATTTCCTTAACTGCGAACATATCTTGGTTGGACGAAACTCGTACAACTTGTACAACTCGTACCTACAATTCGCACCGCTCGCACAACTCGTGCTACTTTAAACATTTTGCGCCAACAGACTTTGAAGATGGAACAAATTATGTTTCGAGTATTTTTGGGAGTTGAAAACTTAATTAAAATCGGACGGCTTCAATATTTTTGCGAGTTAATCGACTTTGAAGTCGCTGCGATTGTTTTTGCGAGATTTCAGGTTGTTATCTTGTCAGGCTATACATTCATTTCAGTACAGCTTATTTTTGTGCAGTTCTGTAATAGGTAGGAAATATGCATACATACATACTCACGCCTTCTTCCCATGGGGGTAGGCAGAAACTACAGAACGCCACCTGCTACGATCCTTACATACTCTTTTTGCTTGGAGGTACACTTTGCAAATATTAGATATAAAAACGATAAGAGATTATATTTCGAAACAAAATAGAAGACAGGTACAATGCAACAGTTCAACAATTAAAGTCAGAGATTTTCGTAGTACAAACAAAACAACAAACAACTAATCATCGATGTCAAAAGTTTGCACTGAAGTTACTATACTATAAGATTTTCATGGAAGTGTAAGGTACAAATCACATAACAAGCAGATTGCTATGTCAAATAAACACTACACCCACCAAAACCTTCAGCTCTAAGCTCTAAAGTGATATGAAATAACTTCCCGATTTCGTTCACACAGCGACCCCACTCCCAGCAGTGGGCAGTGGGCAGCGGGTTCCGTCGCCGAGTGGACGGCAAAAATAAACACTTACTTGTTAAAGAAACGCTGACTGTACGTGACCGGGGGCTTTTAGATCACACGATTTTTAATCTCATTTTAATGTGTCGGATTTGAGTCGTGACGGAAGTGTATTTTTCGAGGAACCTAACACGAAGGAGATAACAGAGGGCTCGTTCGCTCGCTTTGCTTGCCCCCTCGACATCCCCTTCGAACCTAACTCGTCCGAGACGGGATGCCCCAAGTCCTGAGCTCGCTTCGCTCGCTCTTGCATCCTAAGTTCTCATTGTTTTTTTTACTAAGTCGAGATGAGTCAGGACTTGGGGCACCCCGAATCAGACAGGTTAGGTTAGAAGGGGATGGCGGAGTCTTGTTCACTCGCTCCCTAGACCCCACCATCCCCTTCGAACCGAACCCGTCCGAGTCGGGGTGCCCCAAGTCTCAAGTTCGTTAGGCTCGCTCTTGCATCCTCAGATCTAATTACGTTTTTACTTTACTTTAAGTCGAGATGTATTATGTTTGTATATTAAATGTTGGTTTGGAGTGCAGTGTAATAGGTTAACATAAAAAAGAACAACTGTTAAACGTTAGCGTCACTTACTCGTCACAATCGATTGCGTTTCGTTACCAACGATCTGTTAAGAATACAAATTAAACTTTATTATTTTTAATTTAATTCATTATATTATTTGCTTGTAGCAGCTATTTGAAAATGAATTAAAATTTCAAACTAACTATATTCATACTTTTATAGTGCATACAGCAAAATAATGGAATTCTCTACCTGCATCTGTGTTTCCGAACGCATACCCAAATCTCTTCAAAGTGAGAGTGAACAGGCTTCTTCTGGGTAAGCTCACTCAAGAGTATATATGTTCTGTGGCTCACTCCATCGTCGACTATGTCTCTGTCATTTCTGACCTAGACTAGAGTCAAGAGCAAACCCAAAAAATTATAATTAAAAAAAAAAAACATTAAAATCCGCTGTCATTTTATCTGAACGTAAAATGTAATAACCTAGAAGTGAAATTCGTACATTATCTGTGGTAAAATTTTAATTTTATTACGTAAAATATGTTGAATTTTTAGAAACTTTAGGATATTTTTCTCGAAAACTAGGAGTTTGCTAGCTGTGACATTTATGGTGTTCTAAATGAAGACATCAATACGCAAAGAAAAACTGAAACACGGTCCATAACGTACAGTGGTGTCTATTTTTAATACTGAGAAGTAATGTAGGTAATAAAAAAAAAACTAAATGCCTCGTCTCTGTGGCAGTAGTAAGGCACAGATAACATAACTTTTTTACGTGTTGTACCTTTGCGCGTGCGTCGCCGTCGATGGCGACACAACGGAATACTGCAACATAACTAATTTGTTTTACCTGTTTTTTTTATTTTTTTTATTTCTGTAAGTAGGTTTGTACAAACACTTTTACACGTCAATCATATTTTAAAACTAGATGAGGTCGGCGTTTCCTATCTGACTACTCTGAGAAGAAAGGCCGAAACAAACTCAGAGGTCACAGTCTCTTTTAAAGTCCAGACATAATCTTGGTCAGATCATATGAAGTCCATGTAGATTAGAGTCTGAAATGGTCTTTTGAGGAAAAACGACACAGAATGGCATTTGTCAGTAATCGTGCAGCTCAACTTAAAACTTAAGGAGCTCAACGATTCGACGAACAATACCAAAGAAAGGACATTTGGGTAGGCCGCATAAATTACTCAAACTGCCAGACTATGATTAAAACAATTAAGAAAGAAAAGAAAAACAATGGTCTACATAGTCTTTCTTATCGTAAAGTCCGAATTATGAAATGAAAACACACTTTTATGACAGACTTTATCCACGTGTAACTCTAATAAAATTAAAAAAACGCCCGGCAGATGTGCAAAATGAAACTATAATATGAAATATATAGTATGCGCGCCACGTACTCGCATGGGCGTCGAGAGCGGCGCGGCGGAGAGCAGACATGACGGCATAAGGGAGCGTCATGCCGTTTGCCGTCACGGCATACGAGTCCGTCTTACCCCCAAGGCGCGCCAATACATGCTTCACATCAAAAGTTTTACGTATATTATCACACTTTCCTTAGCAGAATACGATTTCGGAGTCCGGGAGTATTAAACTCGCCCAACCACTGTGTCCACATTTGATTATCTGTGGCGTAAAATGACGGTGCGTCATCGCAACAGCTAATCAGTTGATTACCCCCGTGATGGAATGTCGGATTTGGGCGCCATTATTACGATATAATTTATTGTACTTTTGATGGAATTGTATGAGTTTACATAAAGTAGTGTAGGAACACATAACTAGGTACCTATGTCATAATGTAACAGTTTCATAAACTACTATTCTATATTTAAGTTCATATCTAACCCAAATGGTTATTTAGAAAGCCGTGTAGACAGTTGTCTATTTCGAATTATATAATTTAAGTAGGTATTAATCAATGATATTAAAAGGGCGAACAACGGTAATTTTCTAATACCTTTTATAAAGTTTCATATTGAGACACGAAAAAGGTATTAGAAAATTCTAGACAAACTTAGCGAGGGTCCTTACAAGCCGATATTCAAAATTCCTTCTCAATCACAAGATAATATTTTTTTAAAGGAGTGGGGCTAGTGTACCGTTGTACGCCCTCTTATTATAGAAAATAATTAATTACTTTAACGATAACACAAAAGAAAATAAGAAGCTTTCCCAATAGTATTAAAATAGAGCCCCATAAAAATATAACTAAATAACATTTCGTATTTCCTGTTTCAACAACAATCAAACGAAGAAGATATTAAAATAAAATGCTGAAACTAAAGCATTATTTCGACATGTTCGTTTATAGGTTCCGAGAAAAAAACGTAATAACACAGTTACAAAAATTAATTTATATTTCTTAGAACATTATTAAAACTGAGTCTTTATTAAGATTATTATGAGAGAGAGTAATAAAATCGGACGGTGTAAAGGAGCTTGCACACTAAAGTGTGAAATCGCTGCGTCAAGCGAACGCCACGCGCCTTCACTGACTTATTGCTATTAAATTGAACACACTACTTTTTGGCAAATTCCTAACATTTCCACTTATTTCCACTTGTATTTGACATATTTGCTGAAAGTTTTGCGGCGAATACCTAACTACAAATTGCCTGTTTAAGACACTTTTTACCTAGAACTAGTTCATGCTGACTTGGGCTTGGAAGGAAGTCTTGTTAAGGACTGTACGTTTTTTTTCATGTTAGTATTTTTCCGACTTATTGAATTGGCTGTGTCCGTTTTGCTGAAACTGATATTTGGCGTTCTAACAAGTAAAATCCCAGACAGTTGTAGAATAGTGCTGACTAACTCTTGAATTGTATGAGTCAATTTATTTATTTTTAGGATTCCGTACTACTTCCGTTACTAGAAAAAACGGAACCCTTATAGGATCACTCGTGTCTGTCTGTCTGTCCGTCTGTCACAGTCAATTTGCTTCGAATCTACTGGACTAATTAAGTTGAAATTTGGTACACATATGAATTCCTGAGACCCAAACACGGACGTGTAACGTAACTAAATAAATGTTGAATATAGGGGTCACTCTTGGGGCCAAACTAGAAAATAAAAAACAAACGTTTTGCAAACTGTACCGTGTGACATATCAAATGAAAGGGCTTGTTGTAAGTCTCAAATAAATTTTTGAAGTTTTTTTCAAATTTGAAGTTATATAAGAAAATATATGAAAATTGACAATTACCTCCGAAAACCCCCTTATCTCCGAAACTACTAAACCTAATTTTTGTTTAAATACAGAAATTAGTTCTATACTTCTCGGAAAACCTATGAGAAATCTATGGCCTTAAAATAACATGGTAAATCTTTTAACATTGTGCGTACAAACTTACAATTGCAGTTGGATTGTATGGGAGAACATGTCTTTCAACTACAACGTCATGTTTGTTCTTGGGACCTGGGGGCACGGTAGTACACGCCAAGACGAGCAGAAAACAAAAAGCAGGGGCACTACCTACCTTTTCTCGAAGCGTTTCGTCGTATTTTCATACCCTCATAACTACGGCCTGGATAATGCTAGAGAGCTCAAATTCTCAGGATAATATATAATGAGCAGATTTATAAAGCACAGTAAGCTTCATGTGTCTAGCTTTTATACTTTGGATTTTATAAGACCAAAGTACATCGATTTCGTCACTGACTGACTCGCTCACTCGCTCATCAAAACCTTAAGGGTACTTCTCGAAGTCCTAGAAAGCTGAAATTTGGTATGCAGGCTATGATTTGCACACAAACAACAAAAACATATGAAATTTGGAACTTTCGATAATCGGTATACCTACTTCCATTTGTTATGAAACCTAGATTAGGATGTACTCATACAACACAAAAGAAACTCTTTTTCGTTGGCTACGAAGAAAGTTACTGCTGGCATGCAAGAAATGCCTTTGTTACTCGACTATGCTAAAAGTACAGGTTATGACTTTAATATGTCTGTGCAACAGTACAATATTACCGCTAAAATAAAAAGAAATAGAGCAGCCTACAAAAATAATAGAAATCTCACCAAAAAAAAAATTGTTTAAAGTAGGTTGCCAAGACTTATATAACGCTTTCACTGTTAAAAAGTTATCAGATCTAATGTAGAGCCAAGCCCATACTCAACAAGGCCTAACTTTACTCACTTAACTTTGCATCTTGGTCAAAATGTATGGCTTGGCTGTTCCACTGCACTATTGCATGACACAACATTAAAGACCAGTGACTTAATTTCTTACCATAAGCCCATAGGAGTGTCTGTGCGACGGCCGCGAAACGACCAAGCCGTACATTTTGACCAAGATGTAATATTTCTAGAATTAAGCCTTGTAGAATTAGGGGCTTGGCTCTACATTACATCTGCGGGGTCATTACGTAACGCACTAACAGTAGCAATGGCTTTCATTTTGACAGTTCAACAACATTCATTACGTTATTTAGGTTTTTGAGAAGACAATTTTTTCTAACATTATGATGCAATGGATTAGCAGTATCTCTCAAAATGATTCAGACTGTGTCTAAAAATGTGTTACGCAATTAGGACGCTAATACCTTTTTAAAAGTGAAAGGAAAGCGATCACTGTTAAAAAATACAAAAACATTAAATCTAAATTTGGTTGCCAAGACTTATCTTGGCAACCAACTTTACATGAAATGTTTATGGTGGGTAACATAACATATTCATCGTACGGAACCCTCTCCACGCGAGTTCAACTCGCACTTATCCGGTATTTCTATGAAGAGTGTATAAGGACCAGCACAGAAAAGTTAAAATATGATTTGATTTTGTCTTGAAACCCTGCCTTAATGACTATAATATTATGATGATTATTTTTTGTTTCCAGGGTGCTCCTCGTTACCAGGCAGAACATGTTAGTAAACCCTTGATGACACACGAATTCAGACAAAAATAGCTGGCCAGTTATGTAGGCAGTCAATACAGAAATTCTCGTGAGTTTGACATTTTCTTAACAATTTATTTCGCATCTGAAATAGAAATACACACATCAAAAGTGTTCAGGGATCAAGGTATTTAAAACATACATTTTATTACCCTATTAAAATTACCGCTTTGCCGCTCTGCGAGTGATGCGGTAAAGTGTCCAAAGTCGACTTATAACACTCTGCGTAGTGCCTAGAGCGATTGCCACAGCACGTTCCCGAGAACCAGCTTCCAACTTCCCCACGGCTCTGATCATTTCTTCTCGGCTCAAAGTACGTCTTCTCTCCATAATAATGTTTTTTATGTGTTGATTCCCCTCAGAAGCACGGCAGAAATTTTACTGATTTGGCCTCAAACCCGTTGCATGATTAAATAGGAATACGACTTGGCAGAAGATTTTCATCTTTAGACCGAAATAAAAAAACTACTCCTTTTTCAAATGACGAAATTTACTAAAAAAGTATCCATAGGAGTATTAATAAACCAGATTTTTTGTAACTAGCGAAAACGTTCTTGATCCCTAGACACCTTTGATGTGTGTATATTAAATATTCTAACAATATTGAAAAACACTCACGCAGACAAGGGAACCGTGGCACAAAAGGAACAAGGCTGCTAATGATAATGATGATTGAAAAACACAATAGTTTTATTACAATTAGTTTCTTTGTCCAAAAACGAATACTCTAAAAACATGATATTGTCAGTACTATAGTACTTATATACCAATCCTGTATCTATTCAGATGCAATGTCTCGCGATGTTTACCTACACAAACTTCTTATGCAGATCCCCTACTTCTGATCGATGGCGTCTAAAAAAACAAAGACAAGTAATTGGAAAGAACCAAAATGTTAATGTCATCATAAAACGTAGCGCAGAAGACTTGCTTCTAACAACTTATGAGGTCAACTAATAGACCGCTATAAAATAATAGGCATCCATTTAGATGAGATGGTATAGTTTAAAAACAACTAAAACGGTTCTGAACATGGGCCATAAACCTATGTCTAAAGTGGAAATGCCAAATTTAAACAAATTGGTAGTGAAGATTGCATTATTTATTATTTCTTTTTTCAGATTTAACTAAGTTTTTTTTTTCTATTGTGTTTAAATAGAAGAAAATAAACATATTTTCTTTCTATCTTTTCTTCCGTTAAAGTTGTGATTAACATTACGTAATAGATACTGTAACCTATGTTTCTAACGAAAAACCTTTAATTACGTTTTGTAATACCCACACGTAGATAAAACCTGATCTAAACGACACGGCATTAAACCTTCGGATTCACGAATTTTCAATGTTTTTCCCGCGTAGTTGAACCTACCCATACATAAACGTAGTTTACGACAAGTGGGTTCCGTACACTTTTTATTAGTGTTTACCTTCATGACATAGTAAAACAAAGTTTTTACATAATTTATTGGGCCGGGTTTAGGGAAAACACACCAACAATTGTTCGCACAAATATTTTTATAAGTTTATATTATCAGATGTTATTTCAGCTGTTCGGTTATTAATTTTGTGGGAGTGATTGGATATTTCCTGATGAAACCGTTTGCGTCTGTGTATTTGAACAGCAATGACTTCGTAGGTTGCTACTACTTTAGGACATGAAATCATCTTCTTTTTGTGTCGACTGATATTTACACCTTATATTGTTTAGGCCTAGCATGTGGCTACCTACCATACTATTACATTGGCTACCTATCTCATCAAGTCATAGCAATGTGCCGTTATCTATAGGTAATCCCTGCTATAAACCACGCTTCTGTCATGTTTACAAAGTAATAAATGATTTGATTTACTATTAAATATATATTTGAACACAAAATTAACCTCAAACGCCAACGACAGAGTCTATGTATGACGCTATCGCTTGACCAGAGAAAAGACAGAGTTCGTTGTTGGCGGTTAAGCAGTGAATACGTTTAGAAACTGTCGCGCGTTCTGTATAGTTGTATCGTGTACCTACAGTATGTGATTCGCTAGTGTGATTAATTTGATCGTAAATTATAAATTGATTTGAACTACAAATGGTTTTTCTATTGCGGAATAACCAACATTACCCTTAGTACGCCCACAGTAGTTAAAATATGGCTGATAATAACGAGATATACATACCTTCTCCATTATACAAAATATGTTCGTGTTAGATATTAGATCTAATAAGAAAAATTACCCACACACAATTTTAATAAATTTTCCCAATTGAAAATAAAACTGAATATATACACTTTAATGAACAACTTGTCGTAACCAAGAATTACTTGGAAATACTTATACTTAGGCAGCTGTATTCAATGTAAATTCGCGCCAATGTGTTACGGTCTGCGTGACTTCTACAGTTATCTTCAAGAAGCCGAAGTTTGTTAGGCAGACAACAGTTTCAAAGATTAGGGAGAGCGCTCAGTTTCAAAGTCGAAGGGAATGGTAAAGTTCTTGAATAGAGAGCCTAATTTAAATAATGTAAATGGATATACATATTATTAATAACTTTATCTGTGTGAAGGTTGGATGGCTAGCGCCAGAAACTACACGGGCAGAGGATTCACGACCGCTGTAGATGCAAAACAATAAAGCACAACAAATAAAGCATAACTATATTTTTTAGGCCTATGTTCAAAACTTGTTTTCTTACTGCCCGGTTCATATTATCACAGTAGCATTCCAGTCTAGCGATCGAAACCAACGCTTGCATGTCACCGGAATAATGTGAACAGGCAAAGGAATGCACCGGAATGTACCCATTCCAGTGCACAATCCAGTCACTGGACTGGATTGTTCACTTTTCATTCCAGCTCGCCCATGCATTCCAGTGCCACTGGAATAGTGTATACGGCCAATCGAGTGCTGGATTAAACGTTGAACAGTGAACACGCATTATTGTTTTTTGTCTGCCTGACTGGATTAATGTAGACGATATGATCCAGTCTAGCGCTGGACCGGATTGACTCGCTGGATTACTGGACTGGAATAATATGAACCGGGCATTAGATATGGTATTTAAGTATTAATTATCATCACTGGATATTTACTAACTGATATAATATAAATAATTAAACAATATGAAGTCATAAACCCTTTATCCATACATGAAAGATCAAACACGCTCACCACTTTTATTTTACTTTCAGAGCAAAGACCGTGATAGCAATAAAACTCATATAAACAAAGACCGTCTCACATACAGGTAATATAAAGGAGGCAGTACCGCGAAATATGATATTTTTTATTCTGCTTTAGTTACTTCGAAAAGAGACCAATGAGTGAAATATTTTCATAAAGAATTTAACCGAAGATTCCGCAGGATCGCTACCAACAAACAGGGATGGCGGCGCGATTATAAATATTCGACAAAACGGATAATATAAGCATAGTACCTACTTATCGTATAAAGCTTAGGTACTATTCAAACATCATTTTTAGCCCCTTTTAAGTTTACCTAAGATTTTTACAATCTTTTCATTAAACATGCTTGTCTAATAATCCCCATAATAACATAACACACACGCATGTAATCCTGGAAGGGTTAGGCAGAGGTACCTATAGTACATGACGAAAAACTGAAAAAATACGTCTCTAACATTACGTGCATCTATCTCAATCATATACCTACAACAGAAACATATGATTTCCCAAAACTTCATGAACATCCACAATCTTCTGCCAAATCCTCTAAGTTCGTATCTCTTTCAGTCGATTAGCGGCCAACTTAAAGTTGCCAAGTTATTACTTGATCAAAACATACATAGTAACTACGATATTTAATCAAGATCAGTTACTGAAGTGCTGGCTATAAAAATATACAAAATGATGGTACAAGTAGATTGCGTTAAATTAAAACAAGAGAGTATAAAACCTTTTTTCAGATCCCACCTTGCACAAAACAAAAAAAATCTGACTTCAATTTTCCTTTTCGGCAATATCCGCCGCGGTTATCTCGGTCACCGGCTTGTACCGATACCTACAACCCTGGTATCGACTTAAGGCCGTATTTTATTTTTATTTATGGCCCAGCCCGCCGGCCTCTGGCCTTGGACAATTAATCAACTCTGTGCCGACCGCCTAATGCCTGTTTTCCTTTGCCTAATGACCTAGGCGCAGATTCATGACTGATGCGGTATCAGTATCAATTTAATTGCGCTTCAATATTTATTCGAGAGACTAAAATTTTGTATGTACTCTTTTTTGCAGTCTGTTTTTGCTGTTAGGTATAAGTAGTGGTTCAGTAAGGAAATATTATATTTTTTAATACTTTCACAATTTACTTAGTTCTATCATAGATTTGAGAGCTATAACTTCACCTGTACCTATAAAGGGTCACCAAGATCATAAATATAAACAAAACTTACTTCAGAAAATTCTTTCACAAATTTCTTCAAAAAATTGGCTTGTTCCCAACAAGTCACACCTCAACGGGTAACAGTGTGACTCGTTGGGAATGTTTTGGATAATAATTCCCAACGAGTCACAGTTACTGATATGTTACTAATTTTTTTCATCGTGTTCGCACACTTTTGGGCATAATATCTCGGTAAAAACATTTCTGCGAGCAACTTGGAAGTAGCGCTCGCCGGCCGCTGCCGCGGCACCGCTCGCTACGCTCGCTCGGCTCGCGCGCGGTTGGTCACAGTTTTAACCTAACCTAACCTATTTCACCCAATTCAAAATTACGAATCATACAATCTGCCGCAGAAATGTTTTTACCATTGGCTAATTATCCACATTGTATGATTCGTAATTTTGAATTGAGTGAAATAGGTTAGGTTAGGTTAAAACTGTGACCAACCGCGCGCGAGCCGAGCGAGCGTAGCGAGCGGTGCCGCGGCAGCGGCCGGCGAGCGCTACTTCCAAGTTGCTCGCAGAAATGTTTTCACCATTGTCTAATTATCCGTTAAATAACATATCAGTAACTGTGACTCGTTGGGAATTATTATCCAAAACATTCCCAACGAGTCACACTGTTACCCGTTGAGGTGTGACTTGTTGGGAACAAGCCAAAAAATTACACAATTAGAACTTTAATAACTTATCGGCTTGGTGATTTCTAAACACAAATCTTAAATTGTAGCAATGTTCAAAGTGGACAATCCTACTAATCCTACTCCTACTAATGTTATAAATGTGAAAGTTTGTGAGGATGGATGGATGGATGGATGGATGTTTGTTTGTTACTCTTTCACGCAAAAACTACTGAACAGATTTGGATGGAATTTGGAACACAGATAGTTTATAACTTGGATTAACATGTAAGATACTTTTTATCTCGGTAGTACGTTCCTGTGGGATAATTTCCGACATCCACGCGAGCGAAGCCGCGGGCAAAATAGCTAGTTAAACATAATGATGAAGGTACACAAAATAGTGAGGTGAAATGGGGTGTTTCAACTAGTTTCGGATAATAATCTTGTTTTTATCCGCTATTCCGCTAAGTGCTTTATATTCGGAGATAACAATGATTTAGAGAATATTATTTATAACCGTAATCTGTTGGACATTTTATGAGTTATTTGTTAGTTCTAATAGTTAAGGGCTTGAATTAAAAGAGCTTTAAGCACAGTATAATTACTGTGCTTTAAGGTAGCCCGTGGAATTTAATTAATCTTACGTTGTTGTAAATTGTAGCTCAGTTGATAAACATGAGATTTCATTACAATTCAACATAGATTTCAACACAAAAAATACTGAAGTTAGGGTAGGGACATTTAGAATTACAAGAATCTGACTACCCTGTTCATGGTTTGAACACTTGAACAACTTCTGTACAAAGTTGGTTCTGCAGCCACCCGACGTGTTGCTTTGAGAGCCGCTCGTTAAAGAACGTAATTATTTCCTTTTTTCTTCCAACTTGTTCAGTCCTTTTAATTGTCAAAGTTTAGTGGAAAGTGTAATAAATTGCTGATGAATAACTTTATCTTTGTGCCTTTACTATCTTTTGTCAATTTGTTTGGCGAGGCGACTAAAATTTAAAAAGGTTTACTTAAAGTCTAGTTCATTATGGTGTCGTCAAAGTTAGTTAACGCTAACAATTGTTTTTAAAGTAACTGAAAATATAGGGATTTTTTAGGAACTACTTGTTCTTGTTCGTGTTGTGTGTTGTAAGGAACGACTAAAGCCCACTTGCACCAAACATCATTAAATACATTTAGCGCTAAACGAATTTAAAACATACTGCTATTTCTGTCAATGGTTTGGACGTTAAATGCATTTAGTGATTTGTGGTGCAAGTGGGCTTTCATCTGTTTCCTTAACATATCTAACTTGGTTCTTATGTAGTTAAAAGGAACCAATGATGATCTCTAATCACCGCTGACATTTTTAAGAGACATTGGCATCGTGTCGCCCATAGTAAAGCGGGCTATACTCGACCGAAAATATCTTCTTCGGGCGTCAAGCTCGGCGCTCTGTCCTATCTGCAGTGATCTATGTACGAGAGGGGGTTGCCAGGCTACAGGCGACTCAATGTGGCCAAATTTGAAGCCGAGAATGTAACAATGTAATTGAATGACTTCGGTGAGTCTTGATAGGAAAGGAGGAAGGAGAAGGGAGGAAAAGGTGGTATGATATTATGATGTTTGTGAACATTATGCAGATTTTGAAGAGAGAGTTTTGAAATTATATTTTACCGTCAACTATGTTTTGAGAAACTTAAGAGAGATAAATTGGAAAACTTTCTGGACTAGATCCTTTTCAGATGTTTAAAATGCAATTGTAACATAATAACAATTAAACTCAAGGTTTCAAAATTATGAACGTTACCCAATTTCTTATTACATCTTTGACAGTAAGTTTCTGTGTTGATAAAACACCTCTTTTCCTCGACATGGTTCAGGCAAGTCTATCAACAACATCCAATAACCCAACATCTTACACAAAGGCTGAACCGTATGAACGAAACAATAGATGCATCTCAACGCAAGTCGCCCGTCCAGGCACACAGGCTTGAAGCACACAGTGAGTAAACGTCAAAGGTATACATCTTTGTATAACGAACCCAAGGCCGGCCCGCAACGAATTGTTTTCCATGTAGGCACAGGCGCCTGGCCGTTGGATACATTGTCTATCTTCAGGCCCTAAAATTGAACTGAAATATTGGACCAAAACACGATATTGTGAATTTGTAAGGTGTGTGCTGTGTTACAAGGCAAACGAGCAGCATGACTATGAATAATATCAAATCTACAACCTCGTTTACAACTAGACGAACTTGTTCTTGACGCTCAATTCCAAAATGTGGAATGATGGTTTTCACATCACAACAATTCAGTATCTTATCGGTACATGATGAACTTAATCAAGATTGTAATAATTTGTGATCACTTTCTAGCAAATCAACATTATATCCAGCAATAGCACTATTGAAAATAGCACAAACATTCGCGAATATAGGTGGCAGAGACACCGGGCTCGCGGATTGTTCGAAAGAGTTACCGTGCCCTGGCGCACAGGCAACTATAGGAACACGGGTGGGTTTTAGTCAGTAAGAGTCTGACACGCCCTTCCGCTCCGCCCAGAGCGGGAGAGGTCATGTGATGATTTACCAACAAAAAAAACAAAGTGACATTGGCGCGCAAACTGTAACCATGGATTCGATACATGAGCCTGAACCCTCCTGCGTTGAAATTTAGCCGGTACTTTAAAAACATTAGCTGTTCCATACATTTTGATTGCGTAGATGAAGTTGACACTTTTCAATGAAACAACAGATTTTTTTTTGATGACCGACGAAACATTTCTGCGCTAGGGGTCTATGATCATGTGCTGAATTCATGGTTACAATTTGCGCGTCGACGACGTTAGTTCTTAAATCCCCTCCCAACACTTGCATCTATTCTCAAATAACCATTCAACAGCTCATAAAGGGCACTTCGCTTCACAACTTAATATGTATATTTTAATATCCCAATTACCTCAATATTAAGTCTGCGAGCGCCGCCATTATATCTGAATTATTAATTTCCATTTTTCCTCGAGAACTTGGCTTACTTATTACAGTCTCGGCTTGTATTTCTTCCGTCCCCTGACGGATATTAACTTTGACCTGACGAATGGAGTTTTGACACTTTTTCGTACCACAAAAGTAGGGTAGTTTATACGTGGTACTTTAGTAATGAAGATGGAAATTGAACAAATGTTAACTTTTAGAAGCCATTTTCTTATCTAACTTTGGACTTGTTTTCCCTTAGGGGTGGAGGGGTGGATGTCTGAATCGTTTGAATGTGGATCATTGTTGGGACATTGATCAAATAGGTTTTCTTTTTTAGTGACCGCCAAAAGTTATTTAAGATTTGGAAACAAAATTGACTGGAATTTTTAAATCATTTAACAGACCGTAAACTTTTATTGCAAAATATACTTATTTAGGCAGATTAGATAACCCATTAACTCATTCAATCCGCCAGTAATGACATAGAAAAAAGTTACGTTTTCGAAATTCCGAAACAAAAATTAAGACTTGAAAATCATCAACAAAGTAAAAAGGTTTCATTTTTACCACAATAATGTAAACTGCATTTCTTAACCGAGAAATTAGTTGCATATGAATGTATAGTTAACGTGGTGCCGATCAAATTAATTCAGCTGATGCCAATAATGCCAATAGCGGTGTCTCCGGCTGATCCTCGCCGCTCGAGTGGGCTTGTTGTAAAGTATTCGACGCCGGGATGAGGGCCAGTGGTAGCGGAATGCACATATATATTTACAAAACTATAGTATTCCTACCATGCTGTTTTAATACACGTAAAACGGGAAATTAATGGAGCAATTAACGGTAATTGTGGACGTCTCAGCAACACCGACGGCAACAATGATATTGTATTGAAGTTGCCAAGAATTGCGCAATGTTAGTTGCAGTAAGAGATGATGGCAATGCTTTTCTCTCAAGCTCTGTTCACCTCATGTCATTGTAGTCTATGTCGGTTCCAAAACGACAATAATAAAATATTATTGTGATTCTGTTGAGACATTGTCACTATTTTTCGTACATCCGAATTCATTCTACAAAAGATAATTTTTTACTCGTCAACTTCCAGCATTACAATCTTAAAAGGTCGTTTGCGTTGCGAACTATGCTTTACACTAGCTAGAATCACACTGATTGTTACATAAGCTGAACATACCACCTCAGTCTCGTTCATAAGTCGCTCCGCTCGCCGCTCGCACGGACAGCACACCCAAGGCGAGTGTATAATGTCTCCCTAAAGAGACATTGGCAGCAGCTACAGTACACCACTTCTGCACACGCCAGTAACTGAGCTTATTTGAAGCCGCTCGTTATCTCGCATATAGTTTAACTGAACCTAACTGTTTACCCTTCGCTTTTGAAAGATGACGAATTTGAATGATGACTAGAAATGTTAGTATTTTTCTTGAATTTCTCATAAGGCTAGGCAGTCTTGCACTGTTGGTAAGTACACCTTATTTTTTACTGTTTTTGAGGAGCTTGTTTGTCATCATCTGGTAATAAGCTTATTAATTAACCTTTTAAAACTGTCATTCACCAACTGCCAATTGTGTACCTATGTGTTAAATACAAACAAGACGAAAAAAACAGGAAAAAAAACAAATATTAATAAGCAGTCTTATCGCTAGAAACAATAAGGATGACGGTAGATACAGTTTTCCGAATATAACCCAGGCATCTCTAAATATACACACTACATGAAACCTATAAATACTTGTCCAAAATGGGAACAAATCCAGCACCTCTTTACTCAACAGCCGGTCCACAACACATGTTGTAGGAACGGAAAATAAAGCCCGAATTCTCTGAAACTAGGTTAAACTTCAATTGCCCAGTAACGGCAGAGTTTCGCCACACAGATGAATTCTTAGAACGTAGAAACTAAAGCCTCTATTCAAATTCCCTGTACATGCGTCCATTCGGAATAAACACCTTGGAACTACCACACAGGTTAAACTCAGGTAGAACAGACGTAACTATGACCTAGATACCTAGATCCTGGATGGGTAAGGATTCATATAAAGTCAAGTTTAGCTGACACGTCGCGTTCACAAAACGTCCTTCTTAAACTCTGAGCTGTAAAATGGGAACGAGACCGTAAAACCTGAGGACACGTGAGTCTTTACTTTTAGGTACGTGAAGTTGACAAGGGTTAGCCCAAGCTCAACTCAAAGCATTTATTTCAATTAAACCAATTACAGGCACTTTTGAATTGCCAAGGGGTCGGTCAGTCAGAAATATGAAGCTAGTTAAATTGCCCATTCCAAAGCGTAGTAGGTACCTATGGAGAAGAATGGACTAGAAACTCCATGGACACTCTTTTAAATCAAAAAATGGTTACAAAATATTGATTACATCATTCATGCTGAAATTATGCATATGAGAACGATGCAGAACGTTAAAAGCGTCCGTAATAAAGAGACATAAACAATTTAAATATTAAATTAAAATAAGCCGTGGCAGCTAAGAGATGACCAGTCCCTACTGACGGCGCCCGTTCACGAACATGACATATGGATCAGCACCATTCAGCTCAACCATTTTGAAGGGAATTTTGAAGGAACTACCATCGTCCTTTCAAAAGTAGCAAAGTGAATGAGCAACTGCATCCTTACAATTATTTCATCCTTTGCCCCAACTTTAAGATAACCCATCACTTTTCTATCGATCACCGATTATAACTTATTTTTGTAATATGGGGTCTCAAACAGGATTTTTTTATAGTTGCCTATTGCTTTTCACTGTGTACATATCCAAACCAACTCCTGATAAAGAATTGTGCATTGTGATAAGCAATCGGCTCGTTTCTTATAACTGGAGAAATTCAGTTGACAAGAGGAGACCAAGCGCATTTCGTGAGTTTATTTATTTAATATTGTACCACTAATCCCAATCTTGTTCCAAAATCCAAAATCCTAGAACGTAGAACTAGAAAACATTTTAAAAACCACCGCACCTAAAACCATGTTCATCCTTTTCTAATGAGTAAAATTATCGACACTCATTACCATTTCCTAACAAAGCCTACCTCCTAACACGGCGCATGACGTGCCAACGCAATATAAAGGCGGCAGAAGTGCTTGCCACGAATTATGAAGCTATTAGCAACCCTTGTATTTAGTTTACTACTGTAATAACCGGGCAGGGATAGTACAAATGTTTGTATAGTTAAAAAAATGTGTAATGATAATAGGTCACGTAATTTTCTGATAGGAGGTCTCACTCTACAATTTACTGTACACAATCGTTGGGTAAAATAAGCCAGTTTGTAAGAGATTTTGAAAAAGGAAAGGAAACATGCGTTTTTTCGCCATTCTTAACAAGTTTAACAGCTTATTTCAGTGAGGAATCTATGAAAGTCTAGGCAACGAAACATAGTTTATACTGAAAAATAACAAAGAGGGAATAAAGTAATTAATTTCACAATAACTGCATCAATTTCTCATGTTATCGGTACAAGCCCTTACCGATACTGCGATGTATTGCAGAAAAAATATCTGCTCTTAACATGAGCGGACTGAGGTGTGGACGCTCGTCACGCGAGCTGACCAATTTAAAGAGACATAGTGTTATGATAGACAGAGAGTCAGGACATGTGCTACGAAAGCATTAAATGGTTAAATTTGTATATCCTGGATATGTTAGTGTACAGTGTGGGGTTTATTGAAGTCCCTTTTCACTTGTATCATCATACCCTGTAAAGAGCTACGGCTATACGTGTGTAACCGACGTGTATCAGTGAATGTTTTTGTTTGAGATAAGCTACAGTGAAGAGTGGGAAAAAGGCGTGAGTTTATGTACGTGTATGTGTAAGCTCTAGTCAGCCGCGCTACAAACTATGCTGACCGGCTAACTTTTTATCTCTTACTTTTTATTTTACTTCTTTTTAGGAACTATTAACATACGACTCGAACTCGATACAAGAGAACATCTTCTATCTTATAGTCCACCAACTATTGAAACACTATCCACACTTGCTTCACTGTCCACCTCTCAACTACTTACGTGTCGCCCGAGGGCCACTCGTCGTCCAGATGTCGGAGATCACACACAATACATAACACACATAATATGTCCAACAGTACACAGCTCGTGTACATTTGTGCACAGTTTGTGTACTGTGTGTGCACTGTGTTGCCGCTAAGTGTAGATGTTATGGCAAGACGTGTCGGAGAATGCTAACAGTGTTGCTAGTAAGATGCAATTATACAAGTACTTAGTTTGTAGTTGGTGGTTGCTGATGGGTAAGTTATGGGGTGACTGTGTAGCTTGCAATAACGTATAGAGCTCATTTGTGACGTCACGTCTTAAGAGTCGGATGTCCCGTAAGTTGTTCATTAAGTATAGGAAAACAAAATGAATGAAAGAAATACAGGTGACGCTTTTCCGATATTTACTTTGACTGCTCGTGTTGCAATTCTAATCTCAGGCAGTATCTTGGGACTGGTATTAAATCCGAGAGTAACCTAGCACCCGTTAAGATGATTGTGTGTTCGTCTACCATATAGTGACAAGTATTTTCTCCCCAGTGATGCAAAGTATCAGGAGTTATTTTAAATATTCTAACTAGGCCCAAAAAATGCAAAGACATAAAAATGTAACGTCAACCAACACGCGGTGGGCCCGCGTGGTATCCCACTTCAAACAGAAAGGAGGCCCGAGACGCAGCAGAGGGAACATTATAAGCTGATTATTTCCCTCCATATTCAAACCCAAATTCCGTGATATATCATCACGCATCTTAGAAATAATACAACACGTCGCTGCTCCCCATTAGCGGGCCCATATGGCGGAACATGACGTTATTAATAATTAAACGCCGGGATTTATCGCCACGTCACATGCGTGTGCAGCCGAATAAAAATATAACACATGTCATAGATAGATACTGCTCGTTTTGATTAGACGCCATGGTTTGTAAGAAAAAGCAAGTGCTTAAAACTGTTATTTTTCACAAATTTGGTAGGCGGAGAGAGTTATAATAGTCAGATCAGCCTGCCGCAGACCAGCTCTTAGCCCAGGTTCGCACTGAGTGTTGAAAATCTAGTGCGCGATAAAATCCCGCCGCGATATTTTTACGTCCGCGCGAACGTGGACTTACTTGCCTTGCATTTTGTGAAAGAGGACAGATACTCCTAAAGTTACCTTTCACATTTAGGCAGGTTGTTTCTTCAGGTCAATAGTCTGACTGTACTAGGTGCGGAGGCTGAATTCTAGTACTTACAAGTGCTAGTTGTAGATTTTCATCTTACAGTTAATTTACATCACACTACTTGTCTAAAAAGTCTGAAACCGTTACACAGACGCCATAATAGAGCTGTTTTGTAATATAAGTCTCTTTATTTGTCAATTGAATTGACTTAAGATGTGAAACATGTACAAAAACATATTTAACTATTTTCATTTGGAATTAAACATTCTCATATGATAGATCCTCGTCCCCCTTTACGGAAAGGAGACCTTCGTCGCATAAGTAGGGACATTATGAGCTGATCATTCTAAATTCTCTTTTACTACTTTACAAAAGTAATTATTCTGTAAGTCTAGTGGCTCTTCCAGTTTAATTTCATCTCATGAACTAATCACCAGTCAGCATCCCGAAGGCTACCACCCATTTCGGCATTTAGAAATCAGAAACCAGAAATAATTTATTTTGCAATGAATGTGGATACAAAATAAGTTCTAAACATTGTAAAAGCAGTTCCCACACACTCTACCTTACGGCATGCAAAAGTAATAAAATATATTTTTATCTACTCAATTAACCAAACAGCTATGAAGAGCTACCGCAGCCTTTCTAAATAAACTAAACATTAAAAACAACAATCTTAATATGAAATTGGTTATTTTACTTACATAAAAAACTATATAGTATATAACGAAATTTTAAATAAAATTTATAAATTAATATAACACTATAACTCTTGTCATTCAAAAAATCTTGTATAGAATAGTAACATGTATCTATTAGAAAGGATGTTAGCCTCTTTTCAAATACACTTAATGATTCTTCTTTGTTGGCATGAGGTATTTTATTATAGATGACGGGCCCCATTGATAGTAAGCTTTTTCTTAGTAATACCGTTTTGTGCCTACCTGCATTTAACCGGCATTTCGCTGACTAACGATCAGCGTAATACTATAATATCACTTACCACTAGCACTATTATTCATTTTCTATAAAGTTTTACCTGAAACTACTCATTTGCTAAGAATATTAAAGAGATATATTTTCCGTACGTTGGCGGCAATTTTTTTAGACGCTATTAATGACAATTATTGACAAGTGACAGATCCCGCTCGCTGTAACCATAGACCATCGCGAGTTCTGCCATAGTGAAAGCTCACAGATAATGTAAGGGGGATTGAGGTATGGAGATACTTATTCTTAGCATTTGCATATATGAGGCAAAATCTTAGACTGTATCTTCAACCAATGCTATGTGTTTTGAAGGAAACATAATATACATTTTTGCGACAGACGTTAAATGATTTCAGAACAGTTTGATGCTGCACACTTTCCACAAAGTTATAGAGCAATGCTTATTATTAAAACTCCGGGTATAATGACTAAAATCACATAAATAAATAAGAGCAACATATTTTTAGTCCCATTATGAGATATTCTGTGTAGTTTCAGCGATTTCAGACATAAATCTAGACGAATGCTATAAAAATATAAGCTTCACATTATTTACAGTTCCAACGCTTTTAAAAGGTATTCATATTTTTTAATAGCAAAAATACATTATTTTTGTAAAGTGGCTTTAAATCTCTTTGAAAACAATATGAGCTAGTTTGGATGTTAATATTTTATTCGAGTTGACAACAATATCACCAAAAGTCAATGGTCAAAATATACGCTGTATGGAAATTTAGTATTTGCTCTCATTTCAATGCATAAATGGATGGATTTTAAATCTGAAACATCGCTTTCAAACAACTTTTTTATTTGCTTCGTATTTTCTCCGTATTACTATCCTGTAGCACACTAGAGCCCATATATCAATACATCCGCACGTACAGTCGCATCCAGCGCCGGATCTCCGCACTATCGCAGTCGCGTGTCGCTGCGACAATTAGTCGCTGTTATTACTTGTATGTCGTGTCGCGATACATTACGTGGCGCTGACATGACGTGCTGGCAGTGACACAATGAGAGAGTTGTCTATTTTGGTTGCAAGTATTCTGTATCCCAGCGCAAACATGTAGATCGATGTAATTTTCAAGAAAACTGTTTCCCTCCAGAAATTCTCAGACATTTACCAAGATGCAGTATACAATATTCATTAGTTACATAGAGAAACTTGAGGAAATAGCTATGGGACACCATGCAAACCAAATACTATCAAAGAAAATCTACATACTATTCTGCTAAGACAACCATTTTACTTATTGTAACAGATTTAATTTTCGATCTTAGGTAAACTTATCTGTTCTCCAAAACTGCACTTGTAAATTATGTCAAACACCGCCAAAGCCAATCGTAAAAAAATTAACAAACTAATAAAATCAACTGTCACATAAAATATCTCAATGTTAACTAGTAAACTTCACACCCGGTGTGCCTACCAACCTAACCGCCATATGTGACATCTCGAAATCACTAATTTCTAGTAGCATTGTCACGAGTGAGTTATTGGCGCGATTATACCCACGTACTTATGTTGACGACTGTACACGGTACTGCCAACACCTCGAAACTAATAACGACGTACTTTTCGCTGTGTGCGTCATCCATTGCGGGATTTGTATTAACCTATCAGATAAAGGATCGAAATAAACAGGCAATGGATGTCACATAAGTAATTATGATAGTGTTATTCGTAGTATAGTAGTATTTTCTTTGATTAGGTGTCGACTAACTAAGACAAAGCCGTTTGTGCTACCTTTTAATGGCACTGAATTTTTTTTGGACATTACGAGGGTACTTTTATTTTTAGTGCGTTATTAAATTTGATTTAGTGGTACTGTAACTAAAATGAAAGTTAGCAACTGTGGTGGGTATTGTTAATCTAAGTTTAGATGGCAATTTTATTACTGTTGGAATGTGACTGTCAGATGGTACACCATGACATGTGGTAGTTTATTGTCACAAGGTATTCGTTCAGAAACTCGTAATTGATGACTTTACATTAATTGCCTGTATCTTGGGAGACACTAAAATTAAAAATATCCATCAAAAACGCCATTAAAAAATTTCATTATGTTGTACGGTAAGTACGTAATCGAACCTGTGCCTTTCTTGCCAAAAGCTAAAAATATCCTTTTCCTACATCTACCACTTAACAACTTACAAATACAACATATAAAAATGCTACCACAAAAACAGGCCGATAATATATTGTTGTTAACAAGATTGTTTTAAAAATACATATTAATAAATTAATTATAATGGAGTTTCCTCGAAATTAATTGGGGTTGTGGAGAAAAACATTACGTAATAAGAACGTACAGAAGGGCCAGCCAACCCGCTAAAAGATAGCCACGCTCAGAACAGAAGGATATTGTAGTAGCAGCTTTAAATGTGGCTTTTAAAAAGATCTGCTGAAGAACAGAATTATTTTGTATCAGCTTGGAAATATACATTTCCGAATTATCATAGATGCTTTTCAGATTTAACACGTGCGGTGGATTTTCCAAAACGGCTTTCCGACATGAATAATTCGCGGAACATATTTAAATTGTTAATACTAATACCTCGCCCTTAACGAGTATCTTTCCAAGAGTCATACATCCATCAATCGTTTTGGAGATAACCGATGACGTTCAAACACACACAACAGCAAGAACATCTATGTTCGTACTAATTACCCAAGTTTGTAAAGTAATAAATGATTTCATTTGACGTTCAGTAGCCACAAAAGATTATCCTCAAACTAATATTCTATAGTGGTTTACTTACACAAGGTATTAAATGAAATGACTAACTATACAAATAAATACAAAACAAAAGGTCACTCAAGCGTCGAAGTCGTCGTCCGCATCGTGGTTACCCGGAAACGTGCCCAGAAGACTGGCAGCATTGCCACGTTGAATGGCAATGCTAATTCTTTGGCCAAAGAACAATAAAGTGTTGACCAGTTGGCTAGAAATTTCCTTAGAAAGGAGACGCGCTCTCGGGCCCCATGACTCGAGCGTTTCAACCCCAAACGGCTCAAAACTGTAGTTACCCATAAGGTTACAGCGCCAGTAATAAGCGCGCGCGGTCAGTATTTGCGCCGCTTGAGGGTCTTAGCAGCCGCAGCAGTGGCACCAGCTCGCCGTGCTAGGAACATGAAATGGCGCAAGGGTATCGACACAGGTTGCATCCCATACCAGAGGCCTACCCACCTACTGGCCTACCACCCAGAGACTTCCCCTCGTCACGTACCAAGCCGTTTGGTTCTAATACCGCTGGTACGCCGGCAGTGATAGGAGCTCGACGAATAATATTGTTGATGCTGGTGTGCCGTGCTCTTGCAGCAGGCCAGGCCATGGTGCCCGAGACTGTCGAGAGCTTCACCGCAGTGACAGCGATGCGGAGCAACACAAGGTGCGCCTAAAGGGAGACAAGAAGCAAGCCGAAACGATGAGTCATCCATCATAGTGCCTATGGTGGATGACGAGAGCGCCTGAAGCCACAAGCCTGACTCCCACTCTCCCATAGCCAGCAGACGCGCACGTTCAACAGTATTAAGTGACGTGTTTACCAAGGTATTCCGTATAACATTAAAGAGAGGCACGTCCCACCGTCTCTGAGAGGACGGGTTGTCGGGCAAATCCTATTCAAATCATTGGGACAAGCTATTTTCCAAGCGTTCAACGCATCGGTCAAACACGGTACCTTAAAATCGACCAGTGAGGAAAATAATATGCTCCTGCTTAATTTATGGGTACTGTGGACCGAGGAGAGGAAGGGCAAACTTATACTTGAAATTTTGCGGTCGCAGAAACCACCCAGACGAATGGGAAGTGTGGGTTGCTGCCACGCTCGGTCGTCCAGGGCCACATTTAGGATCGAACTTAGTGTGTTTCGGTTAATTTTATTTTTCAAGAAATTGTGAATTCTTCCATAGATGGGAGGAGCGGAGGCTATATGTAAATTTTGACCCAAAGCAACAGTATCGAAGGAGTGTAAAGGCCGAATGAATGTTAATTTTAAAAAGTCTTTCCGAGAAATATGGAAATTTTGTATTTTCTCCTCAATGAACGTTGGAAAGGATTCGTCAAAAATTGGGGACCCTATAAGCTGAAGAGAGTTTCTTTCCGTAATTTTGATAATTGGTGCTATTGCACAAAATTTTGCGATGGTAGTCCGTCTGTCTCTGGATTGGGGAAGACAAATTACACATTTTGAAAGGTAAAGGTCTAAGCCAATGGAAATGAATTTTTCCTTAAAAAAAGTTAAATCTAAAGAAAAAGTTTATTCTAAAAAATATACTCAAAGCGTGACTATGATTTCGTTTTGTTCTACTTATTATGTGCACAACTCAGACACGAATACAAAGCACAGAAATCTATGTAGTATATACACTCATTATAGAACAGGTCTACTGTTACCGCCTTTTTGTAAAAACCGTCAAGTGTTTGCTCCGCGTTCCTGGACACACGGAACACGAATATTTTATGACGGTCACCGTGCATAACATTTCGGTGGAGAAGGCATTTTTGAAACAATATTACTACCGAATCATCAACATGTGGTTTCTTCAATGCGTTGGTGGCGCTCTGTAGTTTATTAGGTTCCCTGACAATCTGTTCTTCACCTGACGGGAGACAGCTGATTACTTCTTCCGCACGGTAGAATAAGCTATGGCTCCACTTCTTCCTCTTATTCAATCGCGTTTAATAATAAGTTACTGATACTTAAAAATCAGCCATCCTATTCAGTTAATGGACTACTGCGGCAGAAAAGGTTATCCTGGTCATCCATCATTTCTTAAAAGTCAGCATAAGAAAACAAATAAGTGTGACTTTGATATCTATAAAACATGTGGACTATGTACCCTACATCCACACTACACAGTTTACATAACTCAGCAACGATTTGATTTTGTTTTGATCAAAGGATCCTCGATGCTCCTTGATACTCGATGAGGTAACTATATACAAGTACAAGTGACTACAAAATAATTACCTCATCCACTCCCACCTCCTACCTCGGTATAATCCTAAGGGCTGGTAAGGTCTTGCGCATACATTATGCATGCTAATTTATCGGCGGGTCAGCGCAACTCCGCGGATTACTTCCGGCCACTTACGCTGTTTTATTCTGGCTCAGAAGTTGTTGGGACACGGCCGGGTTGGGTGGCCAGATGTTTTGCTTACTGATTGTGTACTTAGTTTAGTATTAGAAAGAAAATTGGGGTTTTAGCAGCAGCTGGTTAGGTTGGCACCAAATGAGAAGGCTAGGTTGATGAATCCAGAATAAATTTGGTAATCCTTAGACTAGTATTCGTAATTATTTTCTTGGTTCAAACTAGATTTGTTTATGTTGGCATATTGAAATGAGATGCCTAACTTTTATTTCATTGACAAATAAAACAACATTAATTGGTATCCAGTTCAGTGAAACTTGTTTACGATAATCAAAAAACAATATGCTGAATATAATATTAGTATTAGTATTGGTGATAGGTATACTGTTGGTTTTTCTGTAACTACATTAATAAATAACTAAATAAATGTTTAAAAATAAACATTCGATATGAGAAGGTTTCACGTCAATAATGCATCGTGTAGGGTTCGAACTCGCGACCTTTCGCTCGCCAATCTCAAGTTCCACTCGTATGACTCTGGTATGTGACGAACCCACTCCAATCCCAATAAAAGTAGGAATGCACCACATAAACAAGCGTCGCAAGCCAAAGTTAAGGAAAGGCTCTAAAAAGTGGACCGTAACGTCTAGACTAAACAATGTCCCGAAAAGGACCAATAAGTCTCCAAGCTGAATGTCAGTGACCCCTCAAGTGACCCTGAGACGCCGTTACCTCGGGCTGTTCTCGGAACCACTGAACGATCAATTAACGCTATCCAAGGATGCCTATCGAGTGCCACTGTTTAAAGCTAGGGTCGCCAGGTTTAAGTAAGATTTTTGCTATTTCGTTTGGATTTAAATTATTTAATTAGTATGATTTTTTATTGAATATCTTCTGTTGTAGGTTGGCAAATAGGTCGACGCCTAATGTGGAGAATTGCCTATGTTTAGCCTACTGCTTTAGCACTGAGAGGGCTAAAAAGATCTTTAGACGTCTGAATTATCATGACAGTGGGGCGTTGTAGGTTAACATTAGTGAAATTGTATTGACAAAACAAGATGGCGGGGATTGGTTCCGATTTAGGCCACGCGCCAAAAGAAATGGAAATGGTGAATGACAAACTACAGAGACTTGAAACTCTTCAAGTATCCCCAAGGTCCCCAAGCCGTTTGTAGCTCGCACTGTTTGATTACCTTGTTTTTTAAAACACAAATAAATGTATTTTATTTCTTTGCTTCTTTCTTTCATATTATTATAATTATGAAGCCGATATAACTACCAATATGCTTCTTCTTGTTATTAAACATTTAAACAATATCCAAGTTCATTACAGCATTAAGGCTCCCACAGACAGGCGCGACGCGGCAGCGCTACAAAAAGGCGCCGCTCGTCGCGCGAAACGCGGTGCCTTTGTGTCAGGCGTCGCGTCGCGCCAGTGTGTACGCGCCTTTACTTGTGAAGAACGACTAGGTTGTTTGTTTTTGTTAAACCCTATGATTAATGCATTACCTCTGATATACCGATGTCAAGCTAAATATTCATGCAGACAAACAATAGTGTATATTCGTATGTGTGTGTGTGTGTGTGTGTTTTTTGTGGACTGTCCAACTTTTAAGCCAATGGCCGACTAAATTAAGATCGAAGTTTAAACTTTTTTATTTTGGTCTGGTAACCCTAGCTGTATCGAAGACCCTAGCGTCTAGATTAACGCACTAGGTTCTTTTGAAGCAGCAATAAAACCAGTTACAAATCAGACCAAAACATACACATTAAAATTCACATGCAAATTACATAAATTAAATACCTAACGCAATTGAAATTACCAAAACCGTACATAGGTATTTCACAATGCGTTATCAGCAGTGTTCTTATCAACGGAAATATAATATAATATAACCTCGCCATGTGCAAAGGCACAAAATACCATAAATATAATTAAAACATAAACCACAAAACAGCAAACTAATCCATAACCATTACTTTTAATTTTCCTCAAAAAATAATTAAACCACAACAGGATAATATTTGCTTTTTAATTTTGATGGAAAATTAGCTGTAGTAATTTTTCAGGCTTTTTTTACCGCAGACGTGCAATCCACCCAGTGCGTTCGGGATATTTGCATAAAAAGTGGTCGTGGTCGCCGGAGGTAGATAGTAGACAAAAGGACTAATTTAGAAATCCCTGGGATGCCACCAATATCTCTCGGATGCTTACAATGAAAGCTACATTGCCACTATTCCTTGTAGAGATTCTGAGAATAGCAATAGATATTAATCTAGGAAACAATTTAGTGTTTAGGTTTTGAGTTCGAGCTAAATCTTTGAGCATTAGCAGGGAATTGCCGAGTGGTTTTCTCGAAAATGGAAGATCAGCATTTCTCATCGGAACATGTTGCAGAAGGCGGCTAGGGCATCAAGGGATGCCTTTACAGGTCCGTTCGAGTAGTGAACAAACTACAATCACCACTCTGTCTGCCAAGAGTGGTGATTATGTCATTTTTCTCCTTTACAATTTAACATTCGCGCTTTTCGTACGGCAGTATGATAATGTTCAGGGTTCAATTCCAAAACAAGGCAATCTTTATTAAGTTTGTTCATTTCCAACATATTGGGAATAATCTATGTACTCCAACATCCTCATTAGACTAATTAAATACTTTACATATTAAATAGGAGTATTCCTGCCTACCCCATTGGGATATTCAGACGTGATCTATGATTCAATTTTAACACTGTAGGTACCTACTTTAAAAACATTGCAAAAAAAATACAAGATAAAACAAAAAATTAGCACATTAGAGCATACAATATTACGCCAAAAACATTAAAGAAAAAAAATTGAAACAAAATAGAAGTTTGCGACCGTGACAGGACTCGAACCTGCAATCTTCGGATCCGAAGTCCGACGCCTTATCCATTAGGCCACACGGTCGATATGTGCTAGAGTGAAATAGGTCGTCAGATTCCGCAGAGCCTCTCTACATATTTATTACGTCACATATATGACGTCACCAGTGTAATTAGAACATCACGCTGGAAATCAATTATGGGGCCGACCAGCAGAGTTGTATTCTTATGCATGAATGTGGTAATTATTAGTAGGTACATTAAAAAAATACGACACAAACGCTGAAATTCAATACGTCATCTACGTTATTAGTAAGTACAATGTTCCTGTTAACACATTATTTATGAAGGTTTTCACTTTTCACTAGCAACTTTAAGGGGTATTGATTAGGTACTAATTAAAAAAAAAAATTACCTAAAATTAATTAATTATCACTGTTGAATTAAGTTGTAAAATGTCTAAAGATGTAGGTATAATATTATAAAACTGCTTTTTTTTTCATACAATTGCAATAACTCAATATTCAATATTTCTGTTTTCCTTTTTTCAATCAGCAACTCAGGCGACATCAAATCGACATTATTTCAACCGCTATCAAATTAGAGTAATTTATGAATACAGGCTCAAGTACTATAATATTCAGACTTTTAATGCCTTTAGGGGACAAGCAGGCAGCTGTTATTGTTCTCAAATTGTCTTCCAAATTATTATTCACATAAATCCCTTTGGGCAGTGCGGTACTGGTATCAAAAAGATACTGTACCAATTTCATGGTGGATTGTGATACCATGAGTTATGTGACTGACCGTAATGTGCAAACGTGGGAATTGGCGCAAGAGAGAGTTCGCTGGTTGTGGATTTGATAGGATATTTATCTGCTGTGGATGATAAAAGAAACCAGCAAAAGCAAGCTCAAGCATGCTAAAACACTTAACTTACGTTACCTAACATAACGCCTGAATTCCCCGTGGAGTTAGGCAAAGGTGTACCTGTAGTACACCCACATTTCGCCAGTTATGGTTAAGTTTCATGTAATAGGGGGCGATCCTATTGCCATCAACCAGGCACAAATCCAGACTCCGGTCTGTTACTGACAAATTAAAGACGGAAAACCCAATAACACTTTGCCCAATCCGGGAATCGAATCCAGGACCTCATGCTCAGCAGTAGTTCTTGCGACCACTTGGCCAATGAGGCTGTCAAGTACACTGAAATTAGGATATCAGCATATCTATAAGTTATTTATAAAACTATAAATCTTTAACACCAACAATATGCTTGGCAAACCGCGTTGTTTTATGCGTGTTTATTGTAACTGCACTGAGCAATAAAGATGCTGATAAGGATCATTAGGAAAGAGCAGAAATTGTACAAATTTAACGCATGCAAACCAATACAACTTGCATGAAATAAAACAAATTGAAAGCGGAGTAAAATAGAAAACTAATTGCAAACCATGACATCATTAAAGTACCGCAATTTTATACAAAATTAGTAACAAAACAAAATTATTATGGGCGTGATCGGTTCGGTTTTCATTAAAAACGAATGTTAGTAAAACCACAGAAACCAGAAACTATGAGACAGAAATTAATGTAGGTATAGGCATTCATCGAATAACTAAAACAAGTTTACATAATCATTTTATTGTGATTTGGAAATAAATTCATATTTTTTTTTTTTTGTAATGCTGTCATCTCTTTAAAGGTCAACATGTCCAAATGTCCAACTTGCATAATCGAATCTAAATAAATACATGCACCTACAAAACAGCACGAATTGCGTAACACACTTTCAATCACAATCCGAAAGATTTTAAAAGAAACTGCTAACCCAATGCTTCGTATGTTTGAAAAATTCACCTGCTCAACAACGCGACGTAAATAACGTTATGAATGTTGTTGAACTTTCAAATTGAAAGACATTGCCATTGTAAGTGTGTTACGCAATTGCCCCGCTGTATCTCACGCAACTGTTTATAACTCCCCGACATTCGTCCCCGACATTGCCCGGGTGTCCCCGTCCTAGCCCGGGCCTCCCCAAGGCGTGCCTGGGGCTAGTAATGGCGAACCGATAGCCTGCTGTCTTAACATCCCTGATTGATTGCCGCCACACTCCGCAGATTATCGGGTCTGTTGCTATTCACGTATTTGTTTAGGATATAGTCGGGTATTAACTTAACGTTTGTCAGTAACCAGCTACATGAAAGTTTTGGTAAACGGAAGCATTCAAGTAACAACACACAGCATGGTGTTATAAATAAGAGAGTTTTCAGTTCTAATAACGGCACACAAAATTATTAAGCAAAGAATATTGAGACATAACTGGAGTAATATAGGAATTAATGCATTTATAGAGAAATTCTCAAAGGTTTTTTAAAATAGTTACAAAAAAAGGAACGTAAATGCACCTTATAAAGAGTACTAAAATAATATGGGTCACCAAAGGTGTGAAAATCTCTAGTAAAATTAAACGCATTTTGAGCGCTAATAATGGTAATAATCTTGAAAGCAGTGTTCTAAAGTACAGAAATAAATACATCCGAATTATACGAAGAAGGGCTATCACGTAAGCTAAAAAAATGACAATAAGGGAATAAAAAAAAATTTTTACAAACTCTAGGAAATAAATCTGGCAAATTGTTAACAATTGTACAAATCGATCTAAAGTTATGCATACTGAACATCGACTACTTAAAATTGACGGCAAAACAGTTGATGATCCCAAAGAAGTAGCTAACACCCTAGCAAAACATTTTAATAACAAATGTCTCACCAGTGTAAACCAAAATGAGGAAACGACTTTGTTACTACAGCAGATTACACAATGGCTGGAAACCGAACTTTGTTTTACTCTTACCACTCCAGATGAAATTTCTAATGTAGTCAGAAAGATGGACAATAAACGTTCTTATGGATATGACGAAATGCCTATTTCTGTGATTAACGATCATTTAAATATTCTTGCTGAACCGCTTTCTTGCTTCTTTAATAACTGTATTAATGGTGGAATATTCTCAGAACAGCTAAAAATAGCCAAGATCATATTGATTCACAAAAAACCAGCCAAGTGCGACTCGGACTCGCGCACGAAGGGTTCCGTACCGTTATCTATAAAAACGGCAAAAAAATAATGTCTGCTGTATGGGAACCCCCTTAAATATTTATTTTATTCTGTTTTTTTTTGTATTTTTTGTTATAGCGGCAACAGAAATACATCATCTGTGAAAATTTCAACTGTCTTACTATCACGGTTCATGAGATACAGCCTGGTGACAGACGGACAGACAGACGGACGGACAGCGAAGTCTTAGTAATAGGGTACCGTTTTACCCTTTGGGTACGAAACCCTAAAAAGGCACAAAGATTGAGCGGTGTACGAGCTGGATCAGCTGATAGCGAAGACCGGGATAGACGAGTAGTCGTTGGCGAAGGTGAGTGCTTCTTCTCATTGCAAAGTAAACAATAACCCTCCCGTCATCGTCACCACGCAGGAACATTCGAGAACAAATATTAACCCTACAAATGTCGTAGGTGACCCGATACATAGTGATGTTTATTCGTCTGACTCGCACACGTCAAACGCGAAAAATAATAACAGCGAAAGTGACGAGCAAAGGCGTGTTAGAGCGAAGTGTACCTATTGTAAGTTTTTCGGTCACACTGTACAACTTGTGGTTATTGCGGATGACACGAATGCCATTATTTGGTCAATTGACACAAAAAAAAACTCACGGAAAAAGTAAATGGAGCTCTAAGTTACTTTTATTTATGATTTACTGTAAATAAGCTAAAAATTTATAGTACAAAGACCAAAATAATGTTATTCAAAACAACTGCTCGTAATAAAGTCACCATGGAAATAAAACTAAATAAATGATAACAAAATTGAACTAGTGAGAGAAGCTACATTATTGGGAGTACACGTAGATGACTTATTAAATTTGGAAAAGGAACAAGCCGCCATAGATGCATCTATATAATCTGCTTGAAATGCATTAAGAACCCTTCGAGACGAAACCGATATTAAACAATAAAAAATAGTATACTACGCGCTAATTGAGTCTAAATTAAGATATAGCACCAAATGTTTGGGGAACGGCTATAATTGCCACTGCCAAAGAGCTTTTGTCATTCAGAAAAGAGTTATGCATACTATTGTCCATATTTCACAAAGAGAGAGCTGTCGCCCACATTTTTTACATTTAAACATCCTTACAGAACCCAGTCTCTACGTAATAGTACTCCTGACTAATCTAAAGAAGTACATACATGAATATGAGTCAGATGTGGAAAGACTGGTTAGGGAGAGCATAGGTAGGAAGGATGTGACCAATAAGTTCTCACTTCAACATTGTGAAGCACAGTTCACAATATCAAGCGATGCAAATATTTAAAAAATTACCACTACACTTAAGAAGGTTGATTTATACGAGTACATCTGCATTTAAAACAAAGCTCCAAGCATTCTAGATAAACGTCTCTATTCCGTTGACGACATGTAATATTATGACCATGCGTTTTTCGCCTGTCAATTTAAGTAGGAATGTATTTAAAATAGACTGAATATTGTTTAATGTATAGACAAATGTATTATTGTTCCTTTTATTTATTTGAGTTGACATTGAATATTATTATTGTATAAGATGTGAGGGCACATTGTCAAAATGTCTACCGGACGCAAAATGACCATTTCTCAGAATGTCTCTTTCGCGAAATGACCACTTCGCAAAATGTCCCTTTATTCCAATGTACATTCAATCCTAAGTGTCAGTACAAAATCGCTCAATTGTGACTCGGATTCGCGCACAGAGGGTTACATAATCATGTTTTATACAGATAGGTATTTGTGTGTATAATTATACCTACCACATTTATACACAGAAATCAAATTATAGAACAGAAATTTAATAGTTTGCGCTATTTTCTGAAGTGGGTCATTTTGCGAAAGAGACATTCTGAGAAATGGACATTTTACTAAGTTCTATTGCAATATGTAGTTAGCTTGCAACTCGACAATTGATCATATTATTCTTGCCTGAGCAACCGACAGCAAGTTCGTCATGCTCCCTTAGATTTAGATTTCACTGCTTGTGGTAGCGTCGGGGGTCGGGTTGCCTCCTTCCCCCAAATATGGCGAGATTGGTAATGGCTGATCTTTGCGTTATGCTCGTGAACGGGTGCTGCTTGTGGTGACAGGTCGTCTTGCTGACCATGGTTTTGTTATTGTTATTAGTAATTAACTGTTTATTTATTTTACTTCGAAGGTCCTAGTTGGTCATTTGTTGTGGCACGCCCTTTATGCCTGAAGGCTTTAATTTAGGTATTAACTTTTGTTTATGTTTTTATTATTTATGTCTGCTTGAGTATAGTTTTCAATGTTTTTGTTGGTATAATGGCGTGTGCTAACTGACATATATGGCAAATAATTTAATTTAATTTCTTACGTTTCATAATGTTAATTACTTTTACTATTGTATAGAATCCAGTTCTTCTAACAAAACTGTGCTGCTGGTGAGTTTGTTCCCAGCTAAAGCACTAGGAAGTGGCGGAGGACGGGTGTTTTGGGGGACTGTCTTATGTAATTTTGACGTTCAAAAAATGCTGATTCTCGGCCTAGTTTGAATAAATGACTTTTGATTTAGATTTTTTCATTTTACGAAAGGGAAAATTTACGAAGTAGTAATTTTGCGAACGAGATATTCTGAGAAATGGACATTTTGCGTCCGGTAGACATTTTTCGAAGTGATAATTTTGCAACTGAGCCAAGCGATGTCATGTTACTGACCACTTTACTATGTATACATAATATAATATTATGTACCTACCTATACATATAATCAGCAAATTCTGAACTACGTTTTTTACAATTCGACCAATTATTTGTTCTTTGAACAGTATAGTTATATAAGCTTACAGACTTAAAATAATATTAATAGTATGTACATGTAAATAAAAAAAGAAGGAAAAGAATCATAGGGCATTTAAAACTTCGTCCGCATCGCTGTCGACAGGAAAAGTGACCAAAAGGCTGGCAGCATTGCTACGTTGTATATCGATGCTGATGCTTTGGTCAAAAAATAGGCCAGCCCTTTCGTCACGTGAAGAGTCGACCAACCGGTTTTCGATGTGTCGGAAAACCAAGTGGGGACTCGGACCCGACAGCCCTAGTGTTTCAACCCCAAACGGCTCGAACATATAACTCCCAATAAGATTGAAAGAAAAAAAGAAAGAAAATACGTTACGTCTTGTTACGTTATATTTTTGCCGTTTGAGGTTTTCCGCACCTGCAGCAGCCACCCCAGCACAGCCCGCCGTAATAGGAAGATGGGATGGCGCGAGGGTGTCGACACATGTTGCATCCCACACCATACACCTGCCTAACTTCCAGGGCATTATGGTCATTCCGTCTGGTCTCTTCCCACCGTCGCGTACCAAGCCGTTGAGTTCTAAAACAGCTGGCGCCCCGGCAGTGACAAGAGCACGGCGGATTATGTCATTAATGCTTGCATACCGTGCTATCCGGCCTGCGCTCTTAGTGCAAGATAGGCCATGGTGTCCGAGGCAGTCGACAGATTCATCGCACTGGCAGCGATGTGGAACCCCACAAGGAGCGCCCAGACGCAGACAGCTAGCGAGCCGGAAAGTGGTGCCACCCGGCATTGTGCCTATGTTGGGTGACGGAAGCGCCTGAAGCCAGAGTCCCCACTCCCACTCTCCCATAGCCAGCAGGCGGGCACCCTCAACAGTATTGGGGGACATATTGATAAGATTATTCCGTACCTACCTGCAAAGCGGCTCATCCTACTGTCTCTGGGAAGATGGGTTCACGGGCCGATCTGTTTCTGGGCAAACCGCTGTCCAGGCGTTCACCGCATCAGTTAAGCACGGCACTTCACAGTCAACCAGGGAGGGGGCTAAAATTTTCCGGGTCAACTTTTCGGTGCTGTAGACAAAGGACAGGAACGTAAGCTAATACTGGTAATTTTGCGAACGCCGAGGTCAGCTAAACGGATGGGTAGTGTGGCTTGAAGCCACGCTCGCTCGTCCAAGCCCTCATTTAAAATGGATGTTAGTTTAATGCGAATAATTTGTTCAATTTTGTCCAATAGATGTGTCTGTTTCCATAAAGGGTAAGAACGTAAAAAATATATAAAATTTCAGCCAAAACAACAGTATCTAATCAGGGTGAATGCCGATTGTAAATAATTTTGGAGTATGTCCGGAATTTCGTTGAAGTTTTTGATTTTTTCGACGATGAAAGGAGAAAAGCTGTCTTTTAAAATTGGGGAACCTAGGAGCTGCAGTGAACTTTTTCAATAATTTAGATTTGTGGGGCTATTATTACATTGAATTTCTCTAGGATTAATTGTCTTTCGGTAATGTCAGAAAGGTAAATTTCATATTTTGAGGAGTTAAGGTCCAAACCAATAGGTTTTTATTGCTGTTTGAGAAGTTATAGGTCTTTCAAAACCGTGTCTACATCACCTCCTAGCGTTCCATCATCTAAATAAGAAAAATCGTTAAATTTTGAATTTAGTTTCTGTATAATTGGATGAATAGCCAAACTGAAAATGACTGGCCGAAGAGGGTCACCTTGTAGCGGTATCTACATCGCCACACGCGAGCTACACGTCACAATGACGTCACACAAGATCCTGCATATCGCAAGCAGAGTTTACCGCGCAACTAGCATATATACAACATCCCGTCACCAACCGCTGGGCAGTTGCCCACCAGACACGACACCCGTCTGGTCGGAGGATCCTCCCTTTTCCATAGAGTATGAGTGAGCTTTACACCCTGTTCCTCATACCTCTATAACCTTATTGGTATCCCACTGTAGATTCCAAAACATGTGTATAATTATTTGGACACCCTAACATTGCCAGATAAAACATACATTTTGGGTAGTTCCTTTTTGACTTTAGCCAACAAAGTGTCTACAGAGAGTGTTTACAGAGTTAAAGGATTCCGGGATTCTATCGGTAAATGTAGTTTATTTGTTAGGTGCGTTTTGTTTGTGCAGAATAAACTATTTTTCTTTCTTTCTTTTTTCTTTAAAGGCGTTCTTCACGTCAACCTTGAGGATGACCTCACCTTTGTTGGAGTTTTAAAAGCTAAAAAAGGCATGTACGGCAGCCTCACAGCCCCCTTTCGAGCCAAAACCAAGCTGCATGGGCGGAAACTTAGCTGTATGCGATTCGCTATACAGCTTACAGCATATTTTGGCTGCCGTACGCCTGTAGGCACACCTAACGGCGATGGGACGAATGCCGCCATCCTTCTTGCGCAGGACACATAGGTCGGCCCCGTGCTAGATATCGACGACGGCTTCGTTCACACCGCCGGTGAGCATGAGGTTAATCACGGCCGCAAGCTCCTTCAAAAGCGACTCACCAGCTTCCCCGGTGCCCGAACTAAGTAGATCCTCTAGATGTTGTGAAGTCAGGCTGTCGAGGCCGCCGGCAGAACCACTTCGAAAAGAGCTCACGGCAGCAATCAACTGGGGGGCAGAAATGTTTAGAAAGGTTGAATTTAGGTTTTCGGGAAAGGTGAGACCATCCGCAGGCACCGGGAGTTTAGTGTTTAGTCTCTAGAGCTGTTAGCGTTTCTGGAGGGTAAGGCGCCACCACATCGCTGCTGAGCAGCATCCTGGCCGCTCCCCTGATGTCACCTTCATTTAATTTGGATTCCACATGTGAACATAAGCCTTTTTGCGGTTGGTTGTTAAATGCAGGTAATTTAGGATCTAAAATTAGGGTTGAATTGTTACGATTGTACTTAATTTGGCTCATTAATGTTTTTTTAGCTGTCAAATTTTTTTGGACATGTAGAATCGTATAGGGGAAGGTAAGTAAGTGCCCCCGGGCACTTTGTGAGTTCTCCTGAGTCGCAAGATGGAGACATCCCGTCAAACTTAATGCAACAGACCGTGCCCCGGGGAACTTTCTTTAAAACCGGGGTTGATTTTTTTAATTTTGCTAGCATTTGCCACAAGGTTTGATCTGGAGATGTTGATGTTAGGGATGTGGCTGGGGGGCACAATGGTACACTATGTGATTTGTGGAACTTTCCATAGTGTATTCTCAGCCCCTGTTCGCCTTTAATAAAACGTGCCTGTGAGCAATGCGGGCATCTGTCCAGCTGGACATCGAGCGATGTGACAGGTTGAGTGGTACTGTTTCCGGCATCACAATTGCCGTTATTGATCATATATAATAAACTTTGTGTAACACTTACCTATAAAAATTAAGATAAACTATATACCCATGCACTCAAAAAAACACATAAAAAAAATAAACTGCAAAACCACTTTTTCACTATTTACACTTTATAAAATGTGACTGAAGATGGACTGTTACAATTTGACGAGTGCGGCGCAATCGCGCTCGGAACCTGCAACGCCGCGCATGCAGGGCGCAGCCCTCGCAACCTCTGGCCTGGTTGCAGGCGACGTGTCGTCGTCGTTTCTCACTTTTGTAGGAAAAACCTTTTCTTGCTTACATCGATGTTAATCGATGGTTTATACCATTTACACTGGAACAATTTATACCACAGCAACGATTCGGTAACTGTAGAAAGAAAAGCCCCTTTGGCAAGCAGTAAGACATCAAAGCTCAGAGCATTAAACACATGACGCAGAAAAACTTACTCTGTTAATATCTATTTTTTAATTTTAATTTTTTAATGAATAAAATATCAACCGCGTTCAAGAGCTGTCAGTGTCATTTCAAATTAATTAATTTTTAACATCTCTTCTATGTAAACGAAAAATGTACTTTAAATTCAAGTTCTAATTTGTTATTTCTAGAAACCTTTTCAGTACCTACACATTATACCTTTATTCGACCATAATTAAATAAAATTTGCTGAAAAAGCGTTCACAAGTTAAAAAGTGTCATTTAAAGCATTATCATTCTTTCTACTCAGTTGCAACACTCCACATTCTTATAACACTACTAAATGCTAATTTAATATGAAATCCAAAACATGTGCCAAATTAACAATCCGAAATGAAAGTGTTCAACATTCCGATACAAATTAATTGTAGATAAACACAAACACTTTCGAACCACCCTCTAAATTCCGAAAACGTGATAATGGCACCTCTTATAAAACTTTGGCACGTTAATAATGCGATGGACCCAAATTGACATTAGGCCGGGTTTTGGACTGACATTTACAAACGTGTGATGATATGTCATCATGCCTAAATGAGCAACTCTTGCTCTCTACTTAATCCTCGTTCAATGACGAATCGTAATTGTGACGAGGTGTGTTGTCGCTTCAAAGACAACTTTCTGATTTAATTATTAGTTTATTCATTTGTTAAAAACTTATTTAATTAATAACCTTTTTAGGGCTACTGAAAATGAATACGTTTACCTATTTAAAATTAAACATATTATTCAATTAATATTTAGGTTGGCAGCACTGGTGTCGCGCCATTATTGTTCCGTTGCAAACTTCCGGATCAGTGGTGGGGCGACACTTGCCACACGAACATTGGAAGAGGTGATCGGCAATTGGTCGTTGGATACAGTGCGAGTAACATCTCCAGAATTTAATATAAAATAAGTGTGATTATACTCTAGACTAAATAAAATAATAAAGTTATAATTATTGTTTACGTGTAGTTTCAATAAAGTATTTTACATCAGAAGTGGTACGGAAACGCGCCCAGATGCCGCGAAGCCGCAAGCGCACTCGAGGAAAAAAAAGTGCGTCAAAAATAAGTCGTACAAGTAGCTCGTCATCGAGCTCTCGTTCGCCTTCTTCCAGCAGTAGCAGCTCTGATGGACACAGATGTAGAAAAAAGAGACGCACCAGGCGTGCGTCTCCCACAGTAAGCCAAAATATTATTCTATCTTCAGTGATTCCTGATTTTGATCCATTAGTGGACGATATTGAAATGTGGATAAATGTTGTGGAAGCCAATGCTCGTGCTTTTCGTTGGTCTGATCGTGTCCTACGATATCAAGCTTTGCAAAAATTGCGTAATACTGCTAAAACATGGTATGACTCACTACAAAAAAATAAAACTCAATGGACTACCTGGAAATGGAAAGATTGGCGAAATACACTATTAGATACATTTCAAATAAAGCGTAATATGTATTGTTTGCTAAAAGAATTGGTCCAAACGAAACCCTCTGATGGCCAGTCACTATACGAATTTTATTTTGTACAAAAAGGCAAAATTGACAAAATGAGATTGTCATTTTCTGATCAAGATATTATTTCGGTAATCGTAGGATCAATTGGCGATAAAAATATAATCACTGCAGCAGATGCTGGTAATTTTAAATACTGTGATGAGTTGGCCTCATTTTTGCACGGGAAAATTTATGTCGACCCGGAACAAAAGCCCGTTCAGAAGCATAAAAATTCAACTCGATTCTTCTATAATAATGCTGATAAAAAGACTGACAGTTCTTCTAACTCTTATGGAGTACCAATGCATAGTTCTGTTTCCAATGCTGGTATAAATATAACATGTTTTCGCTGTGGTGAACCTGGTCACAAAAAGACTAGCTGCAGTCAGAAGGATAATGTCAAATGTAATGTGTGTAACAGATTTGGTCATTTAGAGCTTGCATGTAGGTCTAAACCTAAAATGAAACCTGAAAAAGATAGCGAATTAAAATTAATTGTTGAACCTACACCTAAGGATAAATTTTATAAGGCAATTGTAATTAATGGATGTAAACGACAGGCTTTTATTGATATGGGCAGTGGTTGTTCTCTAATAACGTCTTCTTTGGCACGCGAGTTAAAACTTGCAATTTTCCGATTAAATAAACCTGTTTTATTAACAGGATTTAAAACAGATTCTTGCTCTGAGGTTACACATGGGGCACAGGTTGACATTATGGTTGATAACGCTGAGCTTAATGTGGTCCTATATATTTGTGATGAATTAGCTGGCTGTCCTATTTTAATTGGTAGGAATTTTACGGAGGATAAAAGAATTATGTATGCACGTGTAGGAAGTAGCCTTTCTTTTTGCCCCATGAGTAACTACCACGTCGCTTTAATAGAGTCTTCGATGTTATACCCTGATTCTGTTGAACACATCTCTGTGTTAAATAAAATATTTTCTAGATATCCTCGGGTTATTTCAAAAGATTTAAAATCGTTAGGGCAGACTTCTTGTGTTGAGTTAGAAATTGAACTAATAACTAATAAACCTGTGTACCATAGACCCTACCGTATGTCTGAATCTGAAAAGGCAGTGACAAGGGAGATTATTGATGACCTATTAAAAAATGGAATAATTCGTGAAAGTAATTCCGCTTATGCCAGTCCGATTCTGTTGGTCGATAAACCTTCGGGCGAAAAACGTATGTGCATTGATTATAGATCACTAAATAAAATTACTGTCAAAGAGAAATACCCAATGCCAATTGTAGAAGACCTTATAGACAAACTAAGAGGATGTAAATGCTACACATCTATTGATTTAAAAAGTGGCTACTATCAGATTAATGTAAATGAAAATTCTATTGCTAAAACTGCATTTATTACGCCTGATGGCCATTTTGAATTCAGAAGGATGCCATTCGGGTTATGCAATGCACCCTCTGTATTCCAAAGGTTAATGAACACCGTCTTGGGTAAACTACGCTTTGATAAAGTTATTTGTTACATGGATGATCTATTGATAGCAACGGAGTCGGTGGATGATAATATAAGGCAGCTAAACGAAGTATTAAAAATATTACAAAATAACGGTTTGACAATAAATTTGGAAAAATGTCATTTTTTCCAGAGCTCTTTTAACTTCCTTGGGTACGATATTTCTGAAGACGGTGTACGTCCAGGTAAAAAGAAATTAAAGGCAGTAGAAAATTATCCTGCGCCTAAGAATGTGCATCAAGTAAGACAATTTTTAGGCCTAATTAATTATTTTAGAAAATGTATAAAGAATTGTGCTCTTATAGCTAAACCGTTAACAAAACTCTTAAAAAAAGATATCACGTGGGAGTGGGGATATGATCAAGTTTCAGCAGTCAATAAATTAAAACATGAGCTATTATATAATGCCTTATTAAAAATATATGACCCCAAATTACCTACTATTTTATACACTGATGCTAGTCGCGATGGTATAGGCTGCATACTGACTCAAGTTACTGATACAGGTGAAAAACCAATCCATTTTTATAGTCGACAGACTTCAAATGAAGAAAAAAAGTACCACTCTTTTGAGTTAGAGTTTTTAGCAATAACTGTTGGACTTCAAAAATTCCGTCACTATTTATTGGGATCCACTTTTAAAATTTATACAGATTGCAATGCTGTTAAATATACAATAAATAAGCAAGAAATTAATTCTAGAATCGGCAGGTGGGTATTACTTACACAAGAATTCACGTTTGAAATAATACACAAACCAGGGGCTCAGATGCAACATGTTGACGCTTTGAGCCGAAATCCAGTTAATACAAATTCCACCTCTATATGCAAAGAAAGTGTGTTGGCTATTACTGAAGCAGATTGGTTGTTGTCAGTACAGTTACAAGACCCAAGTATTCGTGCAATCAGAGAAATATTAGAATCAGGTCAGGCCGAGCTTAATAAGAAAGTGTATAATGAATACGAGTTGTTGGGTAATAAGGTATAGGTACCGTCGGACTGTCTACGGTAGACGGTGGGTTGTCCCTAAACAATGTATTTGGAAAATTATTAGAGCGAATCATGACGACCTGGGACATTTTGCCGTGGATAAGACAATTGAAAGAATAAAATCATGTTATTGGTTTCCCAAAATTAAGAAAGTAGTATCTAAATATATAAAAAATTGCATTAGCTGTATTTACTATAAGAATATCCATGGCAAAAAGGAAGGCAAACTGTTTCCTATACCTAAATATGCAAAGCCGTTTCATACGCTTCACATAGATCATCTAGGTCCATTTGTAAAGACCACGCGTAAAAATACCTACCTCTTGGTGACAGTTGACTCTTTTACAAAATTTGTATTTATATCTCCTGTACGTAACACTAAAAGTCAAGTTGTTATTAACGAGTTAGACAAAATATTTAAAGTTTTTGGTAATCCTAAGCGTCTTATATGTGATGCTGGGAGTTCATTTACTTCTAAGTTATTCGTTAAGTACTGTCTGGACAAAAATATACGACAACATGTTATAGCTACTGCTGTTCCACGGTCAAATGGTCAGGTGGAACGCTTTAATCGCACCATCCTTGACGCATTGAGAAGTATGGGTGCTAATACCAGCTATGACAAATGGGACACTCATATTACCAGTATCCAACAAGGTATTAACAGTACCATTAATAAAACCACATCAGCCATTCCCAGTGAAGTATTCTTTGGATACCGACTTCAAACTGATGCTGACATGTTGGCACAGGCAGATAAATCTGTTGACGTCACGTTATTAAGGAATAACGTCAACAATCGCATTCAAGTAAGTGCAGACAAACAAAAGCAGGCTTTCGATTCCAAAAGAAAAGAAGCTCACAGTTACAACGTCAACGATTTGGTAGTTATAAGAATTCCGAGTCAATCCAATGACGGGCAAAGTACTAAACTATTACCACTTTTCAAAGGACCTTTTCAAGTGACTGAAGTATTAGGTCATGACCGCTATAAAGTGAAGGATATGCGTGGCGCTGAAAGAACAAGCAAGTGCTATGAGGGGAACACGTGTGCTGAAAATATGAAACCTTGGATCAAGTTGGCAGACCTAGATGTTGAAGGTTTAGAAATGGCCTAAGATGTTGTCAGGTATTTATTAAACCCAAATCAAAATTGAATCAAATTTATTATATTTATGTTTTATAGTATTTACTACTACTTGTCATAAGCTGTCTAGTGCGTTTGCTTCAAACATATATATTTTGGTATTTGGATTATTTTAAGTTACAGTATTTATTCATGTAAAATAGATCTGTGACAAATGAGTTTAGGGTTTGTAGTGATATGCAACTAGGGTTGGCCAAAGGCATCGCCTAGGGAAAACTGCAAACTCAAAACATAACTGACCGCTGATGGAACAGTTGGATACATGTGCCTAAATGCCAACATATGTCATGTTAACAAGTCTTTTGAATTGGGGTCTTTCTCTGCTGGCCGTTGATGGAATAGTAGAGTAGACGCTCAATTCAAATGGAGTAATTAGTAATCGCAGCTTCACTCTATGAAATATTGTGACTTATTGTTTATACTTTGTTCTCAGCAATTGCACCAGACTGGGACGCTATCCGAGGACGGATGCGTGCGCAGGAAGGCCGGATGTTGTCGCTTCAAAGACAACTTTCTGATTTAATTATTAGTTTATTCATTTGTTAAAAACTTATTTAATTAATAACCTTTTTAGGGCTACTGAAAATGAATACGTTTACCTATTTAAAATTAAACATATTATTCAATTAATATTTAGGTTGGCAGCACTGGTGTCGCGCCATTATTGTTCCGTTGCAAACTTCCGGATCAGTGGTGGGGCGACACTTGCCACACGAACATTGGAAGAGGTGATCGGCAATTGGTCGTTGGATACAGTGCGAGTAACATCTCCAGAATTTAATATAAAATAAGTGTGATTATACTCTAGACTAAATAAAATAATAAAGTTATAATTATTGTTTACGTGTAGTTTCAATAAAGTATTTTACAGGTGGGCATAACCCGATCTACACTTTCTCTTACACTATGCTCTTTTTTCTAATGTTTCGTATTGGATTATATTCGAACGCAATATGAATTATTACTGAATAAATATATTGAATTATACTAAACTTACTTAACCCATGCACTCTATAAAAACTCTTACACTATACTAAACATCAAACTACATTATGCAATCGCAAACCACAACGTATGCGACATATCATTTGATATATTAAAGCTCCTAGTTTCACAGAACCCTAAAAATTAACATTTCAAAGCCAAATTTTATAAGAAAGGTAGATTTAGTGTCAGCGGAAGCAATAAATTTGGCGCTAATTACAATGTTTGCTTTGTGGACGCCGAGCGCGTTACGAAGCAATTACAGGACACCTGGATGGGATGTGGATGTTGAGCAATGATAATCGTTGTTATAATTACTGCTAGTTAATCGACGGATGTGCATGCAGTGCTCGCGAATTTTGTTGTTGTACAGGAGCTAGGGTGTCTCACATCGCAAGTGTTCATATTTTATAGATTCGTTCAACGAACCGTACGCCCGATGGGATTTCCCATACACAGATTCATTTAACAAGCCGTGTCCCCGATGCGATTTCCCATAGACAAAAATGACGAAATTCCATACAAACTTTCATCCCCTGACTAACCCCTTAAGAGGAGAATTTTCAAAAATCCTAACTTAGTGCTCACTTTCGCTATATGAGAAACTCTTGCGCATGCTTCTAGACCAAGCGGGTACAGGCTGTGCGTTGTCTGTCAGCCAATAAATGAATGAATTCAACAATTTTATTAAATAGAAGATAAAAAATAATATAAATAATGCTAGCATTCAAAATACAGTTTACAGTATTTATGATTTGCATAGCTCTTCAATAGCAGAGAAAAGCCATGCAGGGATATGAGAGAAAAAACGAGCAGGTACCTATTGAATACGAACTCACTAAACCTCTGCGTTTTGACGATTTCTGACTATGATTTTCCTTCACCACTCGCTTGACCACTTCATGTTTGACTGTTAATGATCCTCACAATCATTAGAAGTAATTTTGTTAGATTTCTTAACTGTTTTCCCTAATTTCCAAATTTATTTTAACGAATTTCCTAACTTCACAGTGTCCCCGACTATAAAGTTCAAAGCGCTCATCAAAAAAGCAGCGCCGGCGCACCGGCCGCATTCATCACTTATCAATGAGTTCGCAGAAACTATAGCCACGTACAGTCGTAGTCTTTTTGTCGCCAATCATCGTATCAACGTACGAACGTCTCCACACGTGGAATGATGATGACAACTTTGTGTTCAGTAGTGATTCATGTACTCTTTGAATTTGTGGTAAATACTTTAGAGTATGTGGTAATTAAATGTAGACAAGCTCTTTAAGACAAATAAATCAGATGTACAAGTATTTAATTATGGTTCTAGGTTCTACATTGTTTTTAGTAGAATTAAATGCAGCCCACAAGGTTAATCTTGGCAACTTCATAGCTGGTAATGAATTGTCTATTTTACGTAAGTATTAAAATAAAGTTACAAGAGATCAATTGATTGAATTACAATTTATTCGTTTCCCAAATTCGGAGGCTGAATGACCGATGTATCAATTTGTAAATTAATCATTATTGCTGAGAAACGAGCAGTTCCCATTAACAACAGCAGACCATATAAGAGTAAAGGAAGTAACCAATTAAAAACACTTACTTGCACTCACATAAATCTTACCAAATTACTTTAAAAACACTACAAATCACCATACTACTGAAATCAAAGACCATATTTTCAAATTCCAATTCAAGCCACATTTAAATCACTCGAGAATATTTTATCGAACATTCTTACAACGTCTCAATTGATTTCCAAATAACTGAAGAAACCAATAACGGTCAATTAAAATTATACGAAGCTTTTTAGAAAAGGAATCGCTCGATATAAATCAGGGGCGATGCGTTACGAATTCACTACATTTACATAATCGACCACTTCGCTGCCGTCGACTATCGGTTCGTCCAACCATGTTTCATTGTAATTTTAATGCACGACAACCCTAGAATCACACCTGAACATCAGCATTCCCAACTTTCTTGCTTACAAAATAAGGTTGAAAATTAGTTAATGGTGTGCAAAAACAAGGTTGTGCTGGTATATTTAAGTGAGAACGGAGTACAATGGGACAAAGAAGCGTCCGCAATTAAATCGGCGCTTTTTGCGAGTGCTGGTCGTTTTGAACAACGATGGGCGATGGACGATGGGCGGTGGACGGTGGCCTTTATGTGACGTCGCATTGAGCGCGTGTATTGATGCGCTACGGAAAGATGCACGTGATTTTTCGCCCACGGAAAATGCTTATCGTGGAGTATTTGATTTATCTTTGAGGTTTTTGTTGCAGAACCATATCCAAGAAAAACTAAGCCCGTTTTTATTTTTGTTACAGTTAACAAAGGCAGAATGGTTTTAATATGCAAAGGAAAGTGCAGACATTAGGTTTATATGTCCCAGAAACAAAAAATCTAAAGGACTTGTTTTTTTAGCCAGAGACTGAACTGCCTCTATCATTCAAAATGAAACAACCATGAAATAAACCAATAAAATACACACATTGTTAGCAATAACAAAACAGACAGCACGCGATACATTACCCCAATACTTCATACCGAAGACTGAAAACAATCCATTGAACACGGTAGTCTGTCAAGAGGCTGGCAACACTGGCGCTTATTAAAAACATCTCGATGATGTATTGCCAGTAATTTCTGCGGAATACCCCCTTAATGGGGGTGCGTCCCGCCGGCCCAGGCGGAGGTAGGGCTGCCGAATGTGATAATGTTTAACGCGAGAAAAAAAAAAGAAAAGCCCAATGTTAATTTGTAAAAGCTTTATTTTATTACTGAAGCTAGCAAGTGCGGTAACTATGGCAATCTTTCCATTACTGGAGCTTTTGGAAGTCTAGCGATCAGCAAAAGATTACTTTGGGTTGAAACTGAAAATTATACATATAAAAGCCGACCTAAATACTAATATTAACGTAAATAGAGTAATTTAGGAATTAATTATATTAATATTAGTATTTAGATAAGTTTTCCCTGTAGAACAGAATAACTATTCTTTACTTTGTACCTACACCATATAAATTAACAGATATAAATGTATACATATTTATTAAACTCTCTAGAAATGTGTAACTGTGCCAGTGTTAGTAAATTCAAATTTTCTGATAGGTTTACACATAACCGCATTCTACGACAACCTTCTGAACCATTTTCAGAATTAAAATTTCGGTGTTTGGTTTAATTCGTAGTCGTCCAAAAGGTAAGTTATCCTAGCCTGCGGTAGCCTCAGTATAAGAACATCTACATACCTACCTACCTAATGCCATACATTTTTCTTTATAATATTCACAAATCCCACATCGGGAAATGGTTACAGTCGCCATTTTTGTAATACAATTGTATCTGTACCAAAAAAACAATCGGTCCTTTCGAGCATTAATAATCATAGTTATTTACGGAAGATATCCCGTGTAGGCAGTACCTAGATATCCATGACATTTTCTTATGTTGTATTGTTCGTTATTATAATATTAAGGCCGCTTTAAAACTGTCTCCCAGCCCTACGCATTGTAATGATTTATAGGTTTCTTAATAAATACGTGGAGTGCGGCCATCGAGCGTTGCTATAGTAATTGCAGCGGTTATTAATTCATGCTCCGGCAACAACTCGTGCGCCGGTAGCCGGTGCTCAATGGACTAGTACCGGCTCATATTTTATACAGCATTTATATTGTGTAGGCTTTGGTGGAGGTGTATATAAACATTGTTGGACAAATCACAGGCCATGTATTTTAGGATGAAAGGTTTGATGCATTCTCTATGTGTGAGGTCAATAAACCACTATGCCAGCAAGTGTAGTGAAATGTTATGAAATTGAATTGTTTAGAAATTTGAAAGATAAAGAAAACGAAATTCCCTGTAGGAACATAAGTGGCTAAGTAGCTAGATGTTGTAATTAGCACTGCGGGGTATTTACGTAACACACTAACAGTAGGAATGGGTTTCATTTTGACAGTTCAACAACATTCATTGCGTTATTTACGTTGTTGAACAGACAAATTTTCCGAACATATGAAGCAATGGATTAGCAATAGGCTTCAAAATGATTCAGATTGTGATAGATAGTGTGTTCCGTGATTAGGGTGCCGGAAATGATTATTAATAGGTACAGCCATGGAAAATAAATGCCAAGCAGATTGACATCCTACGTCAATTTGTCGTGTTATAGCCATTTCATACAACTGTCACAAATGACAATATTGTGATTTGAATATACGGGCAATTTAAATAAGTAATTGCAAGACTACAAAAAAAAAATGCAAATTCTCTCAATCGATGGAGAATACCGACCCAACTATAATTTTTTAAAGTTTTGACTTTAATTGTATTTTCCTTGAAGAGACAACAAACCACACCTTGTACCAAGTTATAAACAAACGTGCGACAGGTAACTCGAACATTGTCTATTTACTACTACAGCGGATACTGTTCGATGTTCCAGTGAGCTTTATGTCTTGCACAAGCAATAAGTAGCTTGTCTGGGTAATAAGTAGCTCATGTAGTGGATTAGAGGACCAATAAGCAGCTTAAAAGGTCTTGTGTTAATTATATTTCATAATTAGTTATTATGACGGCAGCTAAGCACAGGCAGTGTACCGAAAAATATCGCTAACCATTGAACACGATTTCGCTTTTGAAATTAATAATAATACTGTGTACTGATTAATCACTATTGTCAGAAGTTAGTAAGACTATGAGAATGAAAGAACAGACATTGAGTCTTTAAACGCAGCAAGAAATAAACATTGATCATACCTGCATGCTGAGATTCAAGACGCTAATTGCGTAACAAATTTATCAATCACAATCTGAATCATTTTGCAGCCTATTGCTAATCCATTGCTTCATATGTTCGAAAACTTTGTCTGCTCTACAACGTAAATAACGCAATGAATGTCGTTGAACTGTCAAAATGAAAGCCATTCCTGCTGTTAGTGTGTTAGGCAATTACCCCGCAAGCCCTTCGTACACACACGTTTTTCGTGCCGTCAAAAACTACGGTTTATTCGCCGTGTGTGCACGGTCGTCAATGTTGTATGGATCACTATGGAAGCCTGTTGACAGACACGTTTTTTCTACTGCCTGGTTTATATTCCGTACCGTAAAGAAACCTGGATGTGTACAAAGGGCCTAAGTGCAATACCTAAAGTTTAGGTATAAAATCTCCTGTTCCATGTCAAGGTAAACAAGATTTTAAGAAAGTACCAATTAAAAGTCACAATTTTTTGCATGCTTAACTTCGAACCCACGATCTCGTACAAACTAACTTTGTACGTACAAGTAATCTCTATGTAACTAACTGCTTCGCACGGTTTTTACGACTTAAAAATCAAGACGATTTCTTTATGATATGTATTTTTAATATTAATGTTTTATACACTTAAACCTTCCGGAATAAATTCTCCAAATAATGGTGATAACAGCATCAAAATCCGTTGTGCAGTTTTGAAGAAAAAGGCAGTCACACAGACAGACACGAAAAGCGATTTTAATTTATAACATGAAAAAATTTAAATATAGATTTAGTGCTTACTCACGATATATTAAGTACTAGCCGTTGCCCGCAACTTCGTCTGCGATCCAGCATAAAAAGTAGCCTATATACTTACCTAGATCATGGTCTATCTGTGTGCCAAATATCATCCAAATCCGTTCAATAGTTTTTGCGTGAAAGAGTAACAAACAACCATCCATTCATCCATCCTCACAAACTTTCACATTTATTATATTAGTAGGATTATTTCTACCCATTTGTCAAACTAGCTATCGAGCCACCTTGCTTAAAATTAAAAAAGGATACCAGCTGCTTTTAAGCCGGCATAAAATATAACAGTCAATATTGAGAAATGGGCACAACTGGATTTGACCATAGCTTTGTGACTGCAATACATTAATTTCACTACCATATTAATAAAATAACAAGAGAGACAATTCATGAAGAGTTTCAGCTGCTTCTTATGTATTTATTAATCAGTGAAAATATATTTGTTATCATGTTACTATTTCTAGTTGATGAATAACCGTGCAGCAATTTATGAAGATTTTGCGATTAATTCTCACTCGTTGTAGATGAGTTGCTCCGAGGAAGAACTACCACCGTACTTATTTTTGCCGCTAGTTTCTTGGTTGAGTGTGGTTTCCAGTGACAATACAGGCAGTTTTCAAATTGATACTGAACGTGTCCATAGTATTATCAATAGGTACCCAAAGTATCAAAGTAGGTACATTGAAACAGACCAAAGTTTACTCTGCAATACGCGCTTTATCTTTATAACTTCCATAATTGTTTGCCTCACCGAGAAAAAAATATCATCATAGAAAATTCTGTATGATTACAAGGAACTTTCTTCCACAACTTTTTCACCAACCAATATCCTCGTGCGTAAACACAAGTCAGGCCAATACATCATGAGTAAAGGCCAATAGTAGGGTAAGCAGAGAGGTCAGCTACATAAATAGACGGGCAGTTGTCTGCCACGGACAATTTGAAGCTAATGGGTCGCGGCTCATTTACCCCCGGCTTGTTTTGGATGGCCATATGCTAAGGATGCTAAATATTGTAGAGGAGACAGGTTTCGTCTAAGGCATTGTGCCTATCCTAAAAGTTGTTGGAAAATACGTATCTGAACTGTATTGATATTCTTAGAAACCCGTCTAGCTTTTTGTCAGCATCTTATCAGCCCGAAAACATCCACAGCTAAAGAACATGGTCACATTTTGTGATTCTCGTTCCATGGCTGCCACAATACTGAAGATCCAGCGGCAGTCCAGTCCATATAGCAGTCAGACCAGTTACTAGTGCAATCTTCATCAAAAGGCTGAAACTATCCGTCCGGATTCGAACTTTGCCATAACTCGAGATATCTCTTTCTGTAGCTCAGAAAACTTCAGTTAGAAAGATGGCGGATTAGTCTTGCTCAGCCCTTTAAACAAGAATTCAGTTCTAACAACAGTCCTGTATAATCTTCCCCCAGCACTAATCCGCCGCTTCTGCACAATTTCTCCCAAAATCTATGTCCAGTTGGGGCAGTAGTTCTGAACTATCGCACTCGACCGCAAGCCACCGCCCTAATAAAGAAGGAACATTTTTTACACGGACACTACCGAATATTGCCGAACATTGGCGAAGATTAGTGCCGCGCGAGCGCACCCCCGCGCAAATAATAAAAGTATTTGAACTGTGCGTAATCGAGGTAGTTCATGTGTCGGTTTGGGGGAAGTACAGTTCTGTTATGTTTGTGATAAACATACGGATATGGTGATAGGCAGTTGAAATACAGATAATGTTACGGCTATTGGGTTTCATGACAGTTTCCGAATTTCTTGTTGCTATAGTTTGTGACCCCCTATTTACGGGCGCAATATTGAATGCAACGACATCAAAAACATCTTTGGGAACCACCAAATACAATAAGTTCAATAAGTCTCATTCATTCTTCAACCACATTGCAGGATGTAGGATCCGAACGTTCTTGAAATGGGTAACATCTTGATATACTGATTTAGATAACCTATTATGTTCTATGCTATCTTGACATTTAAACTTACCCTGTCTTTTTATAGTCATAAAAGACATATCTAACACAATCACATTGAACATTCCCCACCAAAAAGATAAAATAATAATAGTCACACAATGGTGCTTCACCCCCGCTACTCGGGCGCGGGTTGCGACGTAGAATTAGCCGACATGGCGGCTCTAACGTGTACTCTGAGTATTGGTGTGCGGTATGATTTACTGGCGACGTCCGATAACCTTTCGTTTGATATATTGATCACGGACAAGCGGCTATGTATGAAGCTTTTTATCTCTTTACATGTTGGCTTTGAAAGGGGATGCGGGGTTGAAATGTATGAGTTTTTATTTGGATGTAACTTTGAACTACACTGGGGTAGAAAGGTCAATATCTTTTTCTTGTTTTTGTGGTTATTGCAAATGGAATATTGCATAATACATAGTTATTGTTGTTCCTGTTCTTTAGTGATAAAATATTTGAAAAGATAGGATAGGTCAACCTGTTAGTTTAAATTAACCATGAGTTTTAAAAATATCGGTCATATTATGTTATCCATTTATAGCAGGCTGTCCGATGCCAGAACAAACTAAATGAAGTATGTCCTTCTCCCACCTCTCATCCCAACATATTGAAGAAGCCTTCAACATGTTTTAGCCCAAGAAAATAAATGGATTTATCACTCAGTTCCACTATTTTTACGACAAAATCAAATACAGCAGCTAACACGTAAGCACTCCAAAAAGCAACACATGATTTTTAAAACCAACGAATTTTCTCTGTTTCAGCCAGTTTCCGATCCCACTACAGCCGTCTCGCAAAACAAACTGAAAGTGTCAAAAGTGCACATACAAGCAACTAATTAGTAATGTGATTGTGTGGGACTAGGGTCCGACCGCGGCACGGCACGGTACGGCACGCTCGGGACGGCACGCTCGGGACGGCACGGCATGGCGCAAATTAAACAAATGCAATGATTTGTATAAATAAATTCTTGTTCTTGCAGCGTCCGCTGCGAACCAATCAAATTACTTCACTTTGTTAGTTGATTGCGCGCAACGAGTCGGAAGGAATGGATGCTGCTTTTATAGAAGTTTAGTTTTTAGTTTCAGAGGAATTTCAGGCGGATTTTGATTGCAACGGATTTCAGACAGTCTTTTTTACTTCCCCTTTAGTGCATTTTCCACCAACCCGCACTGGGTCCGCGTGGTGGATTCCGGCCCACTCCCTCTCACATAGAGAAGGCCTGTGCCCACCAGTGGGAACATTATAGGCTAATAATGCCCTTAGTAAAAGGAACACGGGGGAAGGTAGACTTTCCTTTAACGTTTGTATCTAATTTAAAATTATAATACACCTTATTTTTCTTAACGTTCAATCGTTGGCAATCTAAATTGAGTTGGTCCAGAATCATACACCTTGGGTGACATGAGGTACAAGTACAGAGCAAATAAACTAACCAAGGATTGGTTACTATGATACATTTATCGTTTCCCAAGGAATTTTTTGAAATGAGAGTCTGTACTCTACTAAGCTGAACCACAGTGATGAGTGCCATCGCTTAATTTTGAAAGCTTATGCCCTATTCTTAGGGCACAAGATATATCGCTGTATGCTACTCCAACATAATGATAAAACAACAAGGCAACCCACATTGCCACATCCACACGCCACAATTTCCCACCTCCTGGTACACACAGTTCGACGTCCATGTTGGCTCTTAATTAATTTATACCTGTTCTTGTCCAGGTACAAAGTAGAGTTCTATGAAAAATTGCGCAGCTACCAACTAATGGGGACAGCAGAGTACAGGCACTTGTAGCCTTAAGTACACTTTGGAACGTGCTCGAGAACTGAGACGGAAAGTTTAGTATTTTAACTTTTAGCTGGAAAACTTTGAACCATTATTGTTAGAGCGTTACAACTGTGAGTTTATTTGCCATAGTTATGATGTAATCTTTGTGTAATGAATAAAGCTTTATTATTATTCTTATTATATGATGTAATCAGCCTATACTTTGGATCACTTCAATACTCAAACCTAGTTTGTATAAGGTGTGCAGAAGGACTTTAGGTACACAAAAGAGGTTTGAGTATTGACCACCACGCCCGCCCTTTGCTGCTTTGGCGCTGTTAAACCATCAATAATTCTAGATTTCCTCGCGATGTATGTCGTCAACATAAGTCACGTTGACGTTGATAAAGTTGTAATGGACGTTTTGAACTCGCCTCTTGCTTAAAAGTTTATTTGAACCTCTCGGGTCCTAATACTTTCTCGAATGGTGGACTTACCGACAACGTGTGTGTCTGGACACTAAGTGTACCATAGATCCTGATAACAATAACGACCACGTCAGAGTCACCAGTTTGGTGATACGTGGTGTGTTAGTCCTTCGATGAAAAGGGCGAATACTACAACAAATAAAAATTGTCGGCTATCCGATTGTGTTTCAGTAACGATACCTAAGGGCCATTCACATTATACCGTGGCACAAAAGTCCGGCTAAAAGCTAACTCAATTCCAAACACATTTTGCAGTTTGAACACAAACCGTCTGACTGAATACATCAAACGTTTGCATAGAGACATGCTTTGATGCCTGGTCTCTATGTCGAGTTGAATATCAACCAATCAAAGCCTACGTACGTTTCTCAAAGCCTTTTGCTATGGCCGGTGTGCAAACGTTAGCTGAAATACTACCTCGGTTTCTAACAAATAGGTACTAATCCAATTTAAAAGAGATAACAATGCTGCTTTCCTCATATTAAATTTGATTATTTTCCTATGAGTGTCAAAAAGCCAACTCACATATGGCTCGACCGTCCACGGATACATAGGATGTGCAAGGAGGGATCTGCCATGTTAACTGTGCGGTTCCTTTGTTTGCTACTCAACATTTTCATACGAAGTGAAGGTGCAAAACTTTGTCGTGAGCTGCTGCGGCGCGGCGCCTTAAAAGCAGCATAACCATGCTGCTTATTTATATTAAGTCTTATCCCACTGCAGGGCAAAGGCTTTGAAGCTGTATGGTGGCAGAAATGATTTTGACGACCCAGAGCAAGTTTAGAAGCTGCTCTTATTAAATGTGTAATACAAGTAAAGTTTTTCGTGGCTCCCTCAGGTTCAGAAAAGGGCCTAAAACTTTATATTCTGACCTTTTTATGATGAAATCAGTGTGAAACTCACTTACCGCGTTATGTCGTTACAGAAAAGAGACCCTAGTTACGTCATAGTTTGATGGATCGGTTCAGGATCAGCTCCAATCTGGTAGATACGCTCAATGGAAAGGGTACGGTTACGTGATATCGCGTTGGATATGTCTAGGATTTACGTGAATTTCACAAGTTTTTCCGATAGAGGTACAAGAAGGCTATTTCGTTTAACTTTCAGATGAACGTTCGTAGCGATGCCGAGTTCAATAGGTATTATAACAGTCAGCAGAGTTCTTTGAAAGGTAATAGCAACATAAGCATCCACCAATTCGTTTGTAAAGAGTTTCAACATTTTCTGACAATAATTTTGTAGAATTTCTACATTTTTTAACCGACTTCACAAAAAGGAGGAGGTTCGCAATTCGTCTGTTTGTATATATATCGATGCCCAAAGCAATAAGTCTATTATGCCTATGACAAAAACATTTGCCTCATCGTTTTACGACCAAAACTCGATAGATTTGGTTATTCTGAATCCAAAAAACCTAATTTCAGAATTTTTCCGCGTCACTTCTGACCTGATCGCATTTTCAAATATAACAAAAAAAATACCGAACTGTTTCATGGCAATCTTCAGAATGAAGTTGGACGATAGATTTTACATACCGAAAACACAATTATCAGATACCAGTAGCGTCCCACGTACAAGGAGAACATTATGAGAAAATTCAAAAGGAGGCAAAAAATAATACTCATAGCAAACCGTCTGAAAATCTTGTTTTCAAGTGGACATTGGTCAGTTGATGCGAATAAATCATTTTTCAGAAGAAAGTGTTCGCTAAACATCTTATGTGTTGAAACCAAACGTGTTGAAAAATTTTACCGATCGGTAACGTAATATTCTGTTCGAAAACTGTTGACTTTAGACGTGATGAAAAAACTTACCTAGATGTAAAAAAAAAATATCAGACAAATTTAGTGTAGCACCTTACTAATAAAACAACTTTTCGATGGTCAGAAATTATAAAAAAATTCGTATTGCGGCGTATTTACGTACAATTAATAAAGAAAAACCATCGAACTGATATTGAAGGACTTTTTCAATAAATTAGAGAACCGAAACTAGATTATTGTTAGAAAAATAATAATATAAAAATCATTGTTTTTAATCTATGTCGGATTCCTCATCGTTACCGTGAGGGATAAGAGAGTAAGTAACAAGCACCGCGCGTTTGCCGAGCGACTCTGATACGTTCGTTTTGTTTTTGGAATTATAGGTGACATTTCAAATATCTGAAAACATTTTTCTGGTAACCCAGACAACCATAAAAAAGATTTTTTTTTTAAATAATCACGTTTGACATTTTTGAAAATGCGCTCAGGCACATGTGACGCGCGAAATGTCTGAAAACAAACTTTTTCGTAATAAAATGGCGAAAACTATGTAGTACTCGTACATTGTCACAGCATTAATCGATAGGGTTAATCATAAGGATCAAATCTCTCTAACAAACATGATAAATTAAATGAAAGAAAACCATGAAATCTAATCTTTTAAATTCAATGGGACAAGATAAAGCTTTTACTCAAAGGTACATCAAATTCCTTATGTTAATACCTAATTAACAATTATCTTTGACGTCATTTATTTATTAAGATGACGAAGAACTATTTAGAGAAGTAGGTTGCAATTTGCACGTGTTTATAATGCCGACTCTTTATTAGATGCGAGTGATGCGACATAACTGCGTGAGGTACGACTAAGTACGAGTATTTTATATATGGAATTTTACATTTGAAAATGGAATTCACATAGTAAAAAAGGTCGCCCTGCAACGATAGTCTTTTGTTAGTCACATTTGATTGTTTTTACAAATTATTTCATTTGTCAGCTGCACCGTAGCTAACCGTAATAATGGCGTATCAAGAACAATTTGATTTAATGGAAACTTAATTATTAAATCACAAAAATGTAATTTTGGCTCCGCGGTGGGATGAAGAGAGATATCGGGACCGACAAGTATCAACTCGATTCGTTTTGAAGAGAATGGTAGATAATTAAAAAAATACTGGACGTTACAAAAGGCGACAGCAACGTCCTCAGCAGGATTATTCCGATCTTGATGTAAGAAGCATATCCAGAGGCTTCAAGCCAAGAAGCTGCCGAACAAATTGTAACCACCTATACTCGCGTACATAAAGTGCTGAAAAAGTATAAATGTAAATATTATCGTGATGGTCGGTTGGTACAAAAAATGCATACTGGAGATCGTGTGAGACGAATACAATTTTGTCAAAACATGCTAACAGAAGTTGCCCGTAACCCGAATTTTTGAGTGACAGTGTATGGTCTGACGAAACCAACTTTAGTAATAATTGTATGTACAACCGCCGCAATAACCATTATTGGTCTCGAGTGAATCCTGTTTGTGTTCATGAAACTAACAGTCAAGTAAGATTTTCTTTCAACGTTTGGTGTGAAATTATAAGAAATATGGTTGGTATGTTTTACCAGAGGAAGAGCGAAACCGTATAATTCTAAAGCAAGATGGTGCTCCGGCCCATAACAGCAGAATTACCACTGCCTATGTTAATAATCATTTCAATACCTGGATTGGTACACAAGGCACAATCAGATGGCCTGCGAGATCACCAGACCTCACCCCTTTAGATGATTTTTATGGGGATATGTTAACAAAAACAAAAATCCTATGCAACTATACAGGGTTACTGGTAACTCGACGTCTTCCTTGCAGGACGTCATAGTAGGGTTAAAATGCAACAAATTAAGCCACCAAATGTTCTACCGAAAATCAGTAGTTTTTGAGTGATTTTTTAATAAAGTAATGACAAAAATCGCGAAAAATAAAATGTTTAATTAGTGATCTTTGCCAGTTTTAGGCATTTTAGATTTTTAAATATCAACTAAGATCTGCTACAGCATCAGCTACTATAATAACTTAAATTCCAGTATAGTCGCGCCGTAAATCATTTTTAAATTGGATTTTTCATAAAACAACTAAAAAACTTATTATCTTAAAAACTACTGAATTTCGGTAGAACATTTGGTGGCTTAATTTGTTGCATTTTAACCCTACTATGACGTTCTGCAAGGAATACGTCCAGTTACCAGTAACCCTGTATACGAGTTAAGAACAGAGGTTCACACTACGATTTTCAATATTCATCACAACTCGCTATGAGAAGTTGTTGGAAATGAATTACTAAAAAGAATTTTGTGTATTCAACAAAATGGAGCTCATTTCGAGCAAGTAATTTGTTAGTATACCCTTTTTTTTCGTTCAATTAAAATAAGTTAAGATTATATGGTTTTCTTTTCATTTAATTAATCATGTTTGTTAAAAATTTCTAATCCTTATGATTGACCCTATCGATTAATGCTATAAAAATACAGTGTGTTATTTTTTCGGATTTTAGCCGGTGCGATTCCTGAGTGTGACAAGCGAATTTTCGGAAATCTTTGAATGCAAATTTGTTTCTTTTTAAAAATAAAGGAATGGTTCCTTTGAGTAAAATTTGCTATCTCCAGTAATTTAAGTACTTTCCCTCCAGATGAGGCTAAAAAATTCCATCCTGTATATGTGTAAAATTGCAATACCCATCAAATCTGAACACGTCTGGTCCCGTTTTCGACAATAGCAATGTTTTGTAACGTTACTGTTAATATTATCTTCAATCTATCTATACTAATAATAAAGCTGAAGAGTTTGTTTGTTTGAACGCGCTAATCTCTGGACTTACCAGTCGGATATGAAAACATATTTTTGCATTAGGTACCCCAATTCTTGAGAAAGCCTATAGGCTATTTATCACCACGCTATGACCCTCAGAGAGAGTACATCTGTGTCTGCGCACACACTTCTGCACTATAATATCTCCCGCGCCGAAGGCTTGTTTTCGTTGAGATTAGCCGCCATGGCCGAAATACGGTCTGGAGGACTATATGACCCTTAGGAGCCGAGCAAAAATAAAAAATTCAGTAAGAAAGCTAAGCGAAAACGAAGTGATAGCGCGGGCAGGCGATGCGATGCGACGGGGTGGGTCGGGGGAACAAGAAATTTCACGCGGTGGAAGTCGCGGGCAGAAGCTAGTTTAAAATAACCACAATAACACCGTAAAACTTTACGTATCATCTTTAAGAAAAGAAATAACGTTGGAAAAGTCCCAATTGAAATGTTACGTATCAACATTTTTAACACAAATTTACTGCAGTAATGGCGTAAGTGTATATAATAGTAATGAAACAATTTACCTATGATACGTTTGTAATATTTATTATCTTACATTGCAAGGTTTTTCACACAGATAATTTAATTTTGATTAATTGAATAACACACAAAAATAGCTTTTGTTTGATATATCAATGACCTCAATACTACGACTCGTTAAAAAGATATTCATCAAAAACAGAAAAACATTTCTCCTGTAAAATTTGAGTTTTACGATTACTAACTTATTGCTTAGGGGCATAGATATATATATATATTTTACATAAAAAACATATTTTCATCAATTATGGACCTATTTGCAAATTATTTTTTCATTTGGTAGAGGAAGCGGGCGCGGTGGGCCCATAGAAATTGTACTGACTTTGCTTATGTATTTTTTGAGTTAGCTTCAATAACACGTATTTAATCTACGATAAGGTGTATGTTGACGATATTATAAAACTTCCTGTCACTGTTGTTAAATAGCGAGAAGTGGGATGCGAATAGGTAGGTAGCTACCACAGGTACTTAACTGATACCTAGATAGATAGAATACTCTTTATTGTTTAACTACACCATAAACATTACAAATAAAAAAACAACCGACTTCCAAAATGTCAGAGTTTCGGAAGTCAGTTACAAAAAACGAAAGTACAGAACCAAGGACACCGACGTTCGTAATTTAAGTTATTTCTCACGTTGTAGTTATTTTTTTTGGAGTTAGTTTGTTTTTTTAATCTGTAATTTATGTGGTGAACACAATAAACAGTATCCTATCTATATAAGTATCTATTTATCTAGGTATTTGCTGATTTATTCTGCTGCAATAGTAACGTTATACGTAGTCTAAGGGCAGGGTTCTGATTACAGTTTTTTTTTTTATTTACATAGCTTTACATTGGTCTGACAGTTCCTGGTCCTACCAATCTAATTCTAAGCGAACAGACTAAAAATATAGCTTTACAACAAAGCATAAAAATGCACACACATATCTCAAACCGATCATCTGACACAAACAAGAACCCAGATCCCAACAATCAGGACTTTCTAAAATACACATTCTTTGGATTCCCACAAAAAGGTAGACATTAAAATAAGTCTAGATTTCTTAGAAACCTATGTTGTGCCTGAGGTCTGTGACCTGACAGCAAAAAGACGTCTGGCAACACTATTGTTTGTTTTAAGGTATTGACAGCTAACTATGTCTGCACAAGATTTTGTATTTGATTTATGATATGCGACGGAACGTATTATAGATGAATTGTTACCACTACTAGACTGGTATCGTTAACCTAGGACACCGTAAAACACTCAGTTTTTTGTCGCACAGTTACGCGTATACACACGACCACATTATATCAAGCTATACATTTCCAGGTTTAGCTGATCTCGCATTGTATAGGCTTTTCGTACAATGAAGAGTCAGCTTATACTGCTCATACAGCATATACAGCCATTCTTTTAAAAGAGTAACCGTGGAGTTTCTTGCCGGCTCTTCTCCATAGGAAACAACCAATTGGAACCGTGCACCTAGCTTCTGACGTTTCATAAGTACCCATGTCGGTTTAAGTAAAATATATATATATTTTTTTTATTGGTTTTTTGACTGGAAATGTATAGCAGTGGCGAAGGTTCCATACAACTCGATTCCTACCGGCTTCCCTTTGAAAAATGGCACAGTCAGTATTCTATAGACAAATAATAAAATCACATTAAAGATATGTACTCCGGTGTACCTCTTACAAAAATTGACCGTTCGGTACTGATGTATAGCTTGATATGTCGCCGTGCGTAAATATTACAACCCATATTTTTTTGTGTTTTCTCAATGTATGTCCAAAGAAAAGACTTATTCAAAACATAACATCATAACATAACATCACGCCTGTATTCCCTGAAGGGTTAGGCAGAGGTGCACCTATAGAACACCCACATTTGGCACTTATTAAAAATAAAACATAAAAATAAAATAGTATCAAGATAAAACAATCGGTTTTAACAGAACTCATTAAAAAAAATTGTCGCTTTATTCTGAAAATTTTGAGCATAAACTATCATTTTTTTATGTAATGATAAGAAAGGGAAGTTAATCAACTAAAGAAATACCTACAATCTTTTCCACTGAGCCGTGCATTTGTTTTTTATTACTGCAACTGCATTGTTTTTTTTTATTACTTTTATTTTGGTGGTCATACGATTCAACTACTGTACTAAACTCATCGCTGTATTGAACTTTATTTGTTGCCGCGATGCGCTGTTGTCAGAATTTGCTTTGTGGTTTTGAAAGCAGTCACCTATATGCAGAGCAAGCCAAGAATAAGCAAGCAAAGACCACCATCTTTGCTTACTTATTCCTTTTATGTTTCAGATGAAGTTTTTCGTCTAGGGTACCTTGATTAGCTATTATGGGTACTCATATTCGCCGCTCGTAATATATTTTTCTCATCATTTGTCGCAGAACCTACTTCAGCATTCAAATGACTAAGTACTAATCAGTTAGCACTACAATATGTACATAGCACAAAATCGAATGAATCCACGTATTTACCTAACACATTTATGTTTATAGTGATGCGTGTTAACCTATTATGTAATTAAGTTTAATTAGGGTTCCGCAAATGTAGCGAGTCGGCGGCACACCGCCCGCAGCCTGATTAAATAACTTACTACTGAACCCGCTAATAGACGGTTCAGCCGAACTAATATTGAGTGAATTAATAAAACCGTTAAATGTGCAAACGAGCCGAGATAATAATTTGAAAGCGAATTTATTTGTAAAAATATTATTATTTCAGGAGTTCAGAAAAGTTTAGCAGATTGCGTTATATTGTCCTCGATGTACAGTTAGCTCCTTTCCTAAGTTTAGTGGCATTATAACCATGCAAAGCAATTATGAAAATAAGTTAAACAATATAACTAATCTGTTCGTCAAACATGTCTACCACACCACCCGGAAACGAATACATCCAATATAGACTACGTTGACACTCCCTTGCCTTTGCGTTGCAAAAGTACGAAAAAACATTTCATACAATCGTTACCCAGTGATCAAGGAGCTTAAAGGGTAACTTTATCAAGCTAACCCTTCACATATTTCCATAAACCTACAGAATATTCTCAAATAATATTATCATTGCTCTTACCCCACACCCGTATTTACCCTTGTATCTAGTTGCACGACTCCCGAGCCCCGACCCTTAGGCACGATGTTTAGCCCTAACTAAACCGTATATGACGTCCGCTAATTAACTTAATTACACATTACACACCCCCACTGACGTCCAAACTTGGAAATATCCCAACTTCCCTCCACGCCCTTCGCAAACCCTTTAATTTTTTACAAGTTACTTCTAAAAGAACTGAAAGGCCTGCTAATATTTTAAGAGCAACACCTGGCTAGGGAGGAAAATTTGGCTATTAAAGTTAATTAGGTAACCTTTGAGGCGAATAGTTTGAAAGACTAACTCTGAAAATAAAACTGACAGTGATTTTTCGTTTTCACGTTTGAGTTTACCTAAGGCCCCTCGCCCACGGCGACTTTTTGTAGCGATGCTGTCGCGCCATTTGTAAACGCGCTTCTACATCGCTACTATCGCGCGTTAGTCGCGTTTGCAACGTGCGACAGAAACGATGCAATCGCGCGGCTGTATCGATAGACATGCGCGACAGCATCGCGACTGTATCGATGCAAACGCGCGACCGTTTCTGACGACATCGGGGGAACGAAGGGTGAAAAACGGAGGGAGGGGTGCTGGGGAATGTGAGAAAGTGTGAAAGTCGCCGTGGGCGACCTTCTGTGTCGATGCTGAATCGCGCTTGCATCGCGACTGAAGCGCGACAGCATCGCGATGGTAGCGATAAAGAATCTGGGCGAAGGTACACAGCCCGCGACAGCATCGCGGTTGTATCGACACACATGCGCGACAGCATCGCTACTACATCGCTACAACAAGTCGCCGTGGGCGAGGCCTCTAAAATGACTACAAATCGCAGTAGGAAGTAATGAGTTAAGGTATTTGTAAGTTTTTTAACTCCACAGATTTATCAGAGGAGTTTCTATATTAATCTAAATAATTAACTCGAGGTTTTCCCAAAATCCATTTAGGTACGCTTATTACGAGTATTGTGAAAAGTAATTAGTCCCACAAAACAACGTAATCACAAATATTACATAACATTTTCTTTTCTCCGCCATCATCACAAAACACCACATTGTTAAACAGCGCATATTTCGCAATACATAAAGCAAACATACCATAACGCAACATAAATGGGTAGGCAGTAATGATTTGTAACGTACAATAATCATATCCGGCCGGCGTCGAACCCGGGACTATAAATCACGACACGGCGTATTAACCACTGCGATGACCTTAGCATTGGGGCTACCCTAATGTATGGGGATTAATATTATGTATTTCCAGCAGATATATCACCAAACCCACCCGAGTTATGCTGTGATCGCTAATGGGTTTAGCAGAATTGCAGTTTGGTATAGCTTTAGTTTTCTGAGTCTGTTTCGAAAATAGAAGAAAACCGGCTGTAGTAAAATCTTACCTATTAATTTTATGTAAGTTTTGTACCACTTTAACCGAATGTTAGAGAAGTATTTTATGTCTCTACACATAACATACATAAACTCATGCCTTCTTCCCATGGGGGTAAGCAGAAACTACAGAACGCCACCTGTTACGATCCTTACATACTCCTTTGCCTCGTGTCTTTATCTCGGAAAAAATGGGTGGGTGTTGTTTTCCATTTTATTGAATTTCTCAGTAGCAGCCTGGATGGAGTCTAGATGTGTGCCCGGGCAACAGGCTCACACTACTACCCGGGATTTACATATTACTGGAAAAATGTGGGTACTAAACACCTCTGCCAACCCCTTTGAAAACACAGACATGGTATTATATTATCGTCATTGATGCACATATACGCACTGTGCAAATTGCCAGTCAATTTAATTTACCTACTAATTAAACAAGCAGATTTAGATTATCGAGCACAGGTCATTGTAACATCAAACATGACAATATGACACCTTCACTGCTATTGGACATGATGGACACGATGTACACGATGTACACACGTTTACGATCACACTTCAGTCACACATAGCTCAATGGCAATTGACGGAGCGCCATCGAATGCCCTTTGTGTGTCAAATGACGATTGATACTGATTCCGATCATCATTATGTTAAACGAGGATCGCGTAGTGCTCTTGGCAAGTGTATATAAATGTCAGAAGTGCACTTGTGCGGAAATGTGATATTTGGACCCTCAGAACGAACGCGCTGGTACCTGTTTTGTAAAGAGTACACACTAAAATGAAATCTCCGATTAAGCATACAGATTCATATTATCAAATTAAAGTAGGTAGGTATATAAGTTAAAGGCGTTCTTGTATCGTAGGCCCATTGTACCGATTCTTATTTTAATATTATAATTTTGTCTGTATTGTATTGTGTACCCAAAACATACCCAAAGTAAATTCCACAACATTGATTTAAACACACATACAAGTTAGATTATATTCTAAACAGAACTCAATCCCAGCTAGTATAATAACGAAATCCTCTATCTCCGAACCATGCTTTTAACTAACACAATATGTATAATTACACAATCAGTAAATCATAACATATCGGACGCTCTCGCTAATCTCGCCACCTGATCTAGAGTTACTACTCGTAATTACTAATTAGGCCTTATCAATCACCTCTCAATTAACAGCACGAGCCTACTTGTAGGTACATTATGTAGTTACGAAGCTCTGTAATTACAACGCATAGTCATAGATCACATAGATCGGTAACTAATCATAATTACTAATTAATATATACCTATACCTCATATAGATATAGACCATGTCTGTCCCGTTTGAGATTGGTAACCATTTCTTCAGATTTACAATAATGAATTAATGTTACTAATTCAGCTTGCATTACTGTTTTGTTTTTGAAATTCCAAATGAAATTATTTATTTATTTAAGTACTTATACAATATGCTTTATTGTACACCAGAAAATACACAAAAAAGCATACATTTAACAAGACAAAACATAATGTTATTTAAAAAAACAATATATGTACTACTAACGAAAATATAAACTTAAATACCTACATCTAAGAAAATTATTAGAAATTTAATCTGCTCGTTCTACGCGACACAGTCAATCAGACAGCAAATTATTTCTCCTTAATTATACAATTTCGTTCATAATAGGCAATCAAGCATTTCAAGCCTATTTAATATTTCGTTATATTGAAGTATCGGTAATAACATGGCAACAGAATTAAATTATTTTGGCGATATAACTCTTGCTATTTTATTTCTGTAGGCACTTTGCGACTCACGCTCGCGAGAGAATTATTGCTTATAAAAATATATCAGGCGCTTTTGCTACAAATAATTGAATGACTACATGCGTTTTTGCGTGAATGTCAACTAATATTATGATAGAAGTAGTTCTCTGTTTGAAGTGTAGGAAGCAGTGTAAATGAAATATCTATATATGAAATGAATGTAACTAAAACTGATAGGGACAGCCTTTCCCAATACTTTAGTCTAGTATTAGCATACGATGGAGCATGCTATCAATACAAATAACTAATGCAGCGGTGTTTAAGTCAATCTAGTTAGAATACTTAGAATCAAATCAAGCAACCATGACATGTCCTCCAGCCTACACACGATGTCATGTTCAGTAAGACATGCAATTCCGATGTCTGCTTACACGAGCAATTACCGTTATACATGCATTTGATCGATAGTTAACAGAGTTATGAGAAAATTATACATACCTACTACATGCTGTCTTAAAATTACACAAAGTCCTGCCCTATGACCGTGAGGGAATTTTCATCAGGAAAGAATACGAAAATACAGTGTTGCACCAGAAAAATTCGTTAAAACTGCATATGCCAAAAGACAATACAATACAAATTCCGCAGCCCTATATAATAAAATAATTAACATCTACCCCATGACTACAAAAGAATGCAAAAAGGTAATTGTTCAAAAAGAGTTGTGTCCCTGATGCGCCGCATACGAGGCAGTTCCAACAGCTACCTTCAGCTGTTCGCATGGAGGATGGATCTGGATCTGGATTGCCCAATAATGCGGTACTGGACCAGACTGCATGTTGAGCATTCCAGATCCAAACCTAAATTTAGAGTAAGATGAATAGTGTATTTTAATTTATTTATTTTTTGTTATTGTAAAATTGTAATTTATAATGTTTGTATTGATGACTTTTTTAATGTTTATTTAATTGTAATCTATTGTTAATGTAACTAATATTTTTAATTTCACATGTATGCATATGGACTGGTTCTGCAATAAACAAACTTATTATTATTATTAATTGTTCAATGGTTAGAACCTGAAGACCTACGATGAAATTGAAGTATTGCTGCAAGCATCGTCAATATGAGTTGAAAGATACACACACGCTCGACACGCATACACATACTCACAAGCACACTATTTTAGGATATCACTAAGTTTATTTTTCTTTTATTTAGTTTTCTAGTACTTATAGTTAAAGTCTTGTCTTGTTTAGTTTGAGACTTGTAACTTTTTGTTTAAATTCTATTTTCTTTTTGTATACCACTTTTACCATTTCATAATTTTGTCATTGGAGAGCGGGAGCTCCTGGCACAGTTATATTATTTCACTTAAAAGGAACTATGGACTATGTAAGATTTACTGTAAAAATTGTACAAGTTTCTGCAATAAACTTTTTTAAATGAGAATGTTATACCTACTTGTAATATATAATTATGTCTTTACATAACAAGAGCCGCGTGCACACGAGTTCTTGATATTACGCCTGTGTCTCTCGAAATGGTAGGCAGAGGTGATCCCCACCTACACCCACAATTCGCCCGTTGTTTAAGTCTGATGTAATAGGGACTAGCCCATTCCCCCAGCAACCGGACATAATCCAGACTCGGGGCAGCTACGCAGAAATCTATTTAGGAAAACCCAAATACATATCAGTTTGCCCAAACTGGTGATCGAACCAAGGACCAAAATCAATATTGCCGCTCATCACCCACTTTAAACGAATGAATACATATACTTAAGGTAACACATAGGTGGCCTGTCAAAACCTAAAGCCTGGTCCACAATTTATCACAACATACCTTCTCATAATATGTATAACCACTCTATTTTCTGCTTCCAAAAATATAAACAAGTGGTCCAATAACGATTAACACAAACATGACCCACTCGACCGCTCCTCAGATAGGGCACAGTGGTAACTTTGCCACTGTAGCTATCATATGCAATATTTATAGGGGGCATTAGCAGGTAGATAGGGTGAGTAATGTCGGTCGAATAGGGGACATTTTTGCACGTGCCCGGTAAATATAGGGGCTGAGAGAAAAGTGGAGGGCGATTCCTAATATTTTTCATGATCAAGTCGGCCGCAAAAACTGTAGAATACAGGTCCCCTGTGGCAGGACCCCGGTTGAAGGAAAAGGATGCTTTTCTTTCTGCTTTTTCGAACTGATTTGGAATAACTGGAGAAAATTGTGGAAAGCCGTTGCCTAGGGATGATTCATGTTGGGGAAATCAACAGCTTACATAGCTAAGAATTAAATTCATGCTTCTTCAAAAAATTAGATGCACAATCAACACTACTACCATACGTCATTAAGTTTTATTTATTTAATATAAGGTAGCTTCACAGCTATTGTTTTATTTGTCGTTTATTATTTTACTAGCTGCGCCCCGCGGTTTCACCCGCAGAAATCTCGATCCCGTGGGAATATCGGGATAAAAAGTATCCTATGTCCTAATCCAGGTCATAGTCTGCCCATGTGCCAAATTTTATCCAAATTCGTTCAGATGTTTTAGCGTGATTGAGTAACAAACATCCAAACATCCACACTTTCACATTTATAATATTAGTAGGATTAGTAAGTATTATTATTATAAAGTTTGGATACATGAGCAATTATAAAATCACCTTAGATTCAGACATAAAATAACTTATAAGAAATCTTGATGTTGTTATTTCCCTGTCACCTTAAGTCGCTGCCGCCTACTCCTTGCCCACGGGTCCCCTTTCGGTTATTTCACCAGATTTGTAGTCGACCGCTGAGGTTATTGTCGTATGACAGTGCCACCGTTTTTAGTTTATCTTTAGCAAATTTCGGGCCAACGTTACCGCTAAGTCCGTACTCACATTTACGTCCTATTTCGGGTTTAACAATTAACGCCAAGATAAATGGTAGGAACACGAAACGATAACTGCGAACGTTTCGTTTTAAACCTACGTGCATACTCGCGTGAAATTTATTATGTAGATAATGTGGGGAATTGAATCCGATAGTGAGAGGTCGGCGGTTTGTCACCGTGTCATGGAAAAACGTTCGTAAATCGATTTTAATGTTTCGGTATCGAGTTGTGGGGCTGTCAGCTCGATTTTTGAATTGAACGTTGATAAAAGATGAGAGCGGAATATGAATGCGAAATATGATTGCGCTCTCATCATCCTAGGGTAACAGCAGGGTTATCGGGATTTGATGTTTTATTTTATTAATGTTTTAATTTCATAGACTGTGTGCATACACCATGGTAGGTACACACTTGGCTTGGAATTAACCATTTGCCGAATGATACAAAGAATCCGAATGACTTAGAAAAAAATTGAGAAAATATCAATATACTTTCTTTGAACCCGTGTTTGAACCCAACATATATGCCAATGTCCCATACATAAACCAATACGCTCAAAATGCATGGTATACCTTAGTTTATCCATTATTTAGTCCCGGTCATCACGTAATCCCATGGAGTCCTACATTTGTCCCGCATTTGTCCGCTCCTCGCCTCCAGGCAAAAGGCTCGCTCTATTGAGAATCCGATATTTTATTACTGTATGCAAAAGGAGGTAAATCGTATTTAAAATGTAGTCACCAAAACAGTTAAGTAACCAGGGTCGTCGGATATAGTTGAAGTTTAGTAACAAACCCATGGAGGTTTTCGAATGTAATTTAATTTGATAAATGAACTGTTTGTTTTCTATTAATTAAATTGAATTTTATTCGAAAACATCCATCGGTTTCTTACTAAACTTCGACTATATCGATGATTCTGATTACTTATCTCGTTTGATGACTGTACATGGATGAATCCGGAAATATCTGGGAGGACGAATAGTTCTGCAAATGTGTGTGTTTTGGTTCGAAACAACTAAAGTTGGGCAGGTGTTTATGAATTAGAACTCTTTGAACATCACGCCTGTATTACCCGAAGCGTTGGGCAGAGGTGTGTTGTACACCCACATTTCACCAGTTTTGTTTATCTTTATTTTCTCTCTTCATAAAGGTTCACATATTTAGAAACATAGAGACAAGCGTTTGGACAACAATACACATAATATGATCCTTTGTGAGAGACTGGCGTCCATACTAGGATACCCTGTGTGACGGATCACCAGGCTCTCACCCCGAATTAAATCCAATTAACATTGCAGTGGTAAATTTACAAACTATAGACAAATTAAATATTGATGAAGGGGAAAAAAGAAACAAACATGATGAAATTAACTACTTAAACAAAAAAAAACAACATATTGAATTAAAAAAAGGTATAGTGTAATGTTGTGTAGTGTGCATGTGAAGTGTAAGGAGACGTAGAATAATAGTGTGAGTGTGAGTGTGTAGGGTGTTTGTTACAGTCAAAAACCCGAAATGATTAAATATTACGAAGGAACAATGAGTAGCTGCTCTGTGGCATCATAGCCCAATTTTTGTAACCAGACTTAGAGTGCTTTTTGCAACGCTCTTTGGGTAGGGCATAAATTGACCAAATTCCATTAATTTTGTTGTACAAGTAGTTTTCAAGAAAACCAAAATGTCGACGGGAGAACGCAGTATACGGAACCGAGTTGAGGGACAAACTGCGTGTTTGTTGAAAGATTTTTCACATTCTTAGGCCCATTTCTGTACAATAGATTAAATAAAAAACTAAATATCTATAAATTATATTACTATAGCTGTAAAAACATTATACTTAAGTATTTACTAACCATCAATTGTGCACAGACAGAAGATCTACTTGTTGTCTGCAAATAGAAACGCTAACATGCAATTTTAGTTTTATTTTAGTTGTAACTTTATACTCATTGTTAATTTATTACATTATGTATTTATGCACTTTCTAGCCTGAAGCACAGGTTCAACCTAATTCAGGCAAATTAGCAACTGTGCTCTATTTTAATTGTAAAGGTATTTATTGTAAATGTGTCCCTCTTATAAATACAAGATTTTATTATTTATTATGTTTTACTTATTATTATTACGTCGCTTACCTTCAAATAGTGTAGGATTATAGGCAAAAAGGAGTGTTTGCGTAAGATCGTATTTAAAATGAAAAGTTGACGTACTGTTAACACTCCAGTTCGCTCATAAAGTTCTCTGGTAGGAATTAAGAAAGGCAGGAAATTATTAACCTTCAGAACGGCCCTTTGATCGTTCGATCCGGAGCATGGAAGTTTTCGTCGCACCACCCCACCCAGTTATGCAGTACGAGATTAGCGCCTGGCATAACGCAAAATATACTGATCTCAATAAGCCAGAGTCCGCAACATGACGAAGATTTTTAAACACAAATATTAGTTTACGAATTCTTGTTGAAAAAGCATCTATGTACGGGTGAAAACTTAGTGTGTTATCTAGCATGACGCCCAAGTACTTTACTGAATCTGTTTTATTAAGGTGGGGACATAAGCAATGAGCACTATGAGACAAAATGCACGAGGATGAATGAGCGGTAATTTTGAAATGATATAGAGAACAAGTAGGTTTTTTTTATGTAGAAAGAAATATACATTGTCTTATCAACATGAACAGCGAGTCTATTACTAGCCAACCATGATAATACTAAGTTCAACCCCATCTGCGCACAACTGTAAACTTCGGGCCAGGTGTCGGCATCAAACAAAAGCGCCGTGGCATCAGCGAAAGTTATGATCTTTCCGCTGGACATCTTGAGCTCACAGAGGTCGTTCATGAAAGTTAGAAATAAAGGAGGACTGAACATACTGCCCTGTGGAACGCCGTGCACGACGAGAAGATCAATACTAGTCCACTCGTCTACTTTAACTCTCTGGAATCGGTTGGTGAGGTAGTCGGAAAAAAGCTTCGATTCTCTATCCCTTACACCAATGTTCTCCAATTTCTTCACCAATAGAGGGACCGAGACCGTGTCAAAGGCCTTGGCAAGGTCGATAAAGCCATAGGTCCATAACCTTTTTATTTTTGTCGAGCTTTTCAGAAACAAACTCAGTTAAATCGTGACTGGCGTCGCTGGTCGACAAGCCAGATCGGAAACCGTATTGAGAAGGTGATAGCAGTAAGTAGTCTTCAAGGTAGTCGACCAAGCTCTTCTTCATGATTCTTTCCAATACCTTAGACAAGGCTGGCAGAATGGAAATTAGTCTATAGTTGTTGACACACGCTCCGTCACCACTTTTGAAGATAGGTCTAATCTCCGCTAGTTTCTAGGTGTTTGGGAATTTGCCGGAATCAATGGCAAGGTTGGAGATAAAAATGATTGGAGAAATTACAAACTGTCTATATCTCTTCACAATTCCGGTGGAGATGTTGTTATAGCCAACAGCGCAATCAGACTTCAGACAATGAATGATATTTTCAACCTCTTCCAGATCCGCGGGGGAAAAAACTATCGAGTGGGGATGAAGGTTGAGTGGTGGTGAAGGGATATTGTCACCAGAATCACAGCGGTCAGTGACATTTTTGCCGATGGTAACAAAAAAATCATTGATTTGATTAGTAAAGGAAATAGGATCTAGACTATTAATTAGCTGTCTGGCCTCGTTTTTAGATTTTTGTGTGTACTTAATGTCTTTTATAGCGTTCAATAATATTTTGTTATTAGTTTTAGCCGCAGTCTGAAGTTCTGGTTTATCATGTTTACTTTCTATCTTTTTTAAAAGTACGTTGCAAAAATTTCTGTATCTTTTATAGGTGATGATTGTATAGGATTCTGTTTTGTCTTTTGGTGCAGTTTGTCACGATTCCTCACACACTGTAATAATCCGGTCGTTATCCAAGATTTAGTAATTTTCTTACGGTTTAACGTTTTAATAATGTTTGTATTAGATTGTATTATACTGTTAATTGAGTTAACGAAGTACTGAACAGCAAGATCAACACTAGTCATTAATTACACGTCATGAAAGTTAGGATTCATAATTCCATCGTAATTTTTTTCGTAATTTAAGCGTTTAATTATTTTAAAGGATTTGTTTTGGGGTTTACTTAAATCCAAAATAAGGATGACGGCATCATGATCAGTGATAGACTAGAGGTTTCAGCTACATAACAAGAAGTTGGCAGTCGCGTTTTTAATATAATGTGGTCCAAGCACATTTTTTTATGTGTAGGGAAAGTATAAGCTGGCAACCTGCCATGGGATGCTAAAAGGTTAAGATAATGAGCAAAATTAGAGTCTGTGTTGGTCTGCGTTATGTCCATATTGAGGTCCCCTATTAGAATAAAGTTTTATATATTGGAGGTAGTACTTAAAAAGAGGTCGAGAAAGTTCAGGAAGTTATTAAGGTTTTTATTGCAAAATAGCAGCAATAAAACCAGCAGCAGTGGTCTAATAGTTTACTATATATATTCGTGGTCAATATTTTTCACACAAGTGACAATGTACAGACATAAACAGAACCGTAACTATGCTTATTTAAAAAACGGTGACAGACAGGTGTAAATATGATTATCATACAGGCCAGTGTAGTTGCCATACCATATATACGACCTCCAATAGTTTTTGTAACCCGCAGGTCGGTAAACTGCTAGCTTAGCCGTCTTCTGATTAATTTTGATCATTAGACAGTTGCAATCAGAAATAGTAGGTTCTTCTATGCACACGTCAATGTTATTTTTGCAATAAATAACAACCCCTTTCGTTTTGGGTTAGGTTATTATTAGTTTTGGAGTAATTGTAACCTTCAAGCAATGGAATGCGGTGTGCACAAGACAACCAGCACTCCATCAAAATAATGAAGTCCCAATCTATTTGCTATCTTTGTAGCTTTGTAAGTAAACCTGGTGTATTACGTGATATGCTTCTGATATTTTGGTAAATAACTTTAAGAGAAAGCTCAGAATCAGTTACAATGTTTACAAAATTGTCAATATCACAGGTGGATGAACGTGCAATTGAGATACGGTCAAGGTCCGAGATTGGTGCCGATTCTTTTGTCACAAAATTCTCTAAACTAGATTAAAATCACTAAAATTTAGTTTATTCCTGTCAAACGACGATTTCCCATTCTGAAATAGACTAAAGTGACACAACTTAACTATATTTTAGTTTGACAGCACTAAGATGGCACTGAGTTAGTAATTTTGTGATAATGGCAATTTTGCTGTTCTGAATTTTACGTTTTTGCCCTAAAATTTTGGTTGTCTAACTAAATCTGACTATTTTTAATCGCGATAAAAAGGTGTGGAATAAAATTTGTTGTTATGAACTAAAATTCACCACAATACCTGGACTTCTGGTGCAAAAACAGTACTGTATTTTTTTTCTTTTATTTTGCTTATATCTCGAAAATAGTGTGTCCTGTCGCGAACATAATGATAATGTGGACCCCCTTTATAGAACCCGTAAACCTAAATCTTTACATGTAGGTAATAATTTTTCATATTTTCCATACAAAAAGTGAAAAATTCCATATAAAACACGTTGAGGCTGCCCCCATTTATTTTATTTTTTTTTGGGTGGGAAATCATCAAATGACCTCTCCCGCTCTGGGCGGAGCGGAAGGGCGTCAGACTCTTACTGACTAAAACCCACCCGTGTTCCTTCAGTTGCCTGTGCGCCAGGGCCACGGTAACTCTTTCGAACAATCCGCAGCCCCAGCAGGCGAGGCTGCCCCCATACGCGCCTACGTTTCTAAAAAATCCACGGGGTAGGGCAAACAAGTACCACGTGGAGTCGCGATTGTCAAATTAAATTTTATGTTGCGTCAAAATTATTTTTAAATCTAGAGATTCTTTTTTGCAGAATAGCTTTATGATTCTCGTAGCCTAAACTAAGGAATTTTAGTGATAGTTTAGTTCGGCGTACAAGAGAATCGGCACCATTATATTATGTCTTTGGTACTGTTGAATTTTAATTTTAAGGAATAGTGACATCATATTCATGTTGATGCTGCATAGGTAACTTGTAAATAATAGGGCTAATGAGTAATCAGTAAACGAAATATCGTTATTTAACAAAACAATAGAAAACGTCATATAGTTGTGCATTGTGGGTATACGCTCGTGCGGTGCTGTGGAAGTAGTAACGTGATAAGTACTAAAGTAGTAAATGGTATGTCGTTGTCGGTACGGATAAATTAATTGGTGAAAGCATGGTATAATAATATACTTCGCTAGATATAGCATTCCGAGACACAGTGGTCAAGTGGGTGACACAAGCCTACTATACGTCATCACCGCTGTGTTACCAGTAGTTTGTAATAATAACTCCCCAACCGCCTTTATTACCTGTGCGAATCCGATAAAAAAATGAGGTGTTGACTAACAATTACATTGGTATAAGTTTAAATAGAATTGTTTTGTTTGATTAGAAAAACTAAACGACAGTTTAATTGTTATATATATATTTTTTAACAAAATGGTGTCTGAACATGTTTCCATACTTTTTGTTTTGTTGCAATAAAGTGGCAACTGGATAGTGACGCAACCATGTGTCACTCTCGGAATGCCAAAACTTGTTTTTTTAGACCATGGGCGAAAGTATAAAGTAATCTTTGTTGTGGGGTATGCAGAAAGTGTCATGGCAATGAACCTGTTAACCTGCTGTTTTAGTACAGTTCGTAAATCGGTGCTTAGTTGATGTTGTAAACAAAGGTAGTTACGCTCGATTAGTAAAGTGCTATTAAAACTAGTTTTGTATCGAATTTGAATTATAAATTTAGTTTTGAGTGTAATGCTCTAAGGGTGATGTATTATGTGTTGTGTTAAGATTAGTATTCGTAAGATGGAAGTGTTAAAGTGTTTATCTGTGTAGTGTATATATAGTACAAGTGTTTATAATAGTGTGTACAACACAAAATAAGAGATAACAAGTACAGGCCGTGAGTACAAGTTTCAGTAATTTAGACTTTAATTTAAAAAGATCTTCCGCGCTGTCAATTCGAATTGGTCGAGATGACTCTTTTTCTTTTAAATAAATTTTGCCGTATGAATTCCAGAAGCTGTTATACTTGTTCTCAGTTTTGAAATTCTTTACAACGTAGCGAAGTTTTTTGGCACCAGGTGTTAAAAATTCGTCAATATAAATTCGCTGAGACAGAGATGCTGTAGCCAGTTGAATGTGTGAAGTGTTTAACTTGTTGTTGTTATTGTTTTCCTTGTTGAAGGTTCTACACTTTTTGATCTAATTATTCTTCACGAACATTTAGTTGTAGTGAATTGAATAATTATATCGGTTTTAATTTCGAGATTCGGTAGGCGTCGTAAATATCAGAGTCATTGATTAGCTGATCAATCATTTTTCCAATGTTTTTCACAATCATTGGCAGTCTTCTTGTTTTCATTGTGGTCTTTAGAGATATAGTGAATTTCAATCGATGCAGCACGGGAGTTACGTTCTATCGACTCAATTTTTGACTCTATATAAATAATAGTATTTTTATTTTTTTAATTTTCTTGTTCCAAACCGCTCATTCGCTCCAAGAAAGCATTGTATTTAACAGAAACAAATTGTAGGTCAATACCACAATCAATTTCCAATCAATTGATGATTGATTGATTGATTAGTAAATGGTGGGTTGTTGCTAAATGTTATCGGTTCGTTCTTGAATGGTGTGTATTTCCGAGTGAAGTTGGTCTAGCTTGTGATTTTGCTGCTGATGGAAACTTTCGAACAAAGTCTTAATTTCAGCTACAGGTTTTTGGAAATCCACTGTCATCGAATATTCTCTTAAATCTCTGCGTGATGTTCCCCGCACCTTCAGTTTTTTCACGAAGATTAGAAGAAATCGGAGGATCAAAGCAAAAACCACTCAAATCTGCCTTCACTAAATTGGGAACCGACGAAATAGTTTGCATAGGAGCCCGCACCGGTGTTGTCGGCGGCGGTATGCGTTGTGTTGCCATATTACCTGGCAATCAATATGTATTTTAATAAATTAAAATACATATTAAATTTATTAAAATGAATTTAGTCATTTTAAAGAAAAAGCAGAAAGCGTTAGTAACTGTAGACACGACCGAACATATCGGCGATTCGGGGGGGAGCAAAAGTTTTTAGAGCGAGTTTAAGTCTCATGTAATAGGGGGCGAGCCAAAGTCTAGACTCCGGGCTGCTACTAAGAAATTCCTAACAGAAAAACCCAATAACACTTTGACCGACCTGGCAACTGAAGCCAGGCGTCGCGGTTGCGAACATTAAACCAACCAAGCAGTGTCGAGTAGAACTCCTTTTTTGACGAATTATATTAGAACGTAAACATTTTAAAGAGTCACTGTTACCTATTTTCATTTTAAAGAAAGGGTTTTGCCGTTTTGTGAAAGAATATAGTTTAAATAGAAAATAGTTCCAGCCGTTTTACATAAATTACAACAACCATAGATATAAGAGTTTTTTTTTTTTTTCTATGACAACAACCTTACACCAGTATTCGCACCTGTCATGGACTAAAATAAAGCCGTGCGCATACTGCACCAGTCGTCGATAGACCGCTAATGGGTGGTTTGCCGGCGGCCGGGAAATATGTCCGTGTGCGTTCGTCCGATAACACAGGATTATGGTAAATAGTACTCCGTGGTGCGGATCAAGGGTATTTTCGGGGATACGCTATATTTTAGGGCATTTTGTCCGACGTGTCACTGAGCATTTTTTATTTTTTGGTGTCGGGTAATGCTGTTTTGCAGGTTTTTTTTTTATACGTTTGATGGTTTTAGTGATTATGTCGTGGCTTATTAAATACAATTTGATTCCAAGAGAGAGATTGCTTCTGCCTATCGTCGTTGCCTGTGATATCCACAAATAAAACGATAAAACTATATTTTCCTCATTTTACGCCAAATGGGTTTTGACAATTCAACGACATACACACTTACTGTCGCCTGAAATCCAATAATAAATGCCCTAATTTAGAGACAAACTTTCGTTCTCTATTTTTACATCACTTGTTAGTCACATAATCACATTATTCTTTACGTAAGAGTACTTTCCAATCCGCCCAACGCTTCTGCTCAGTTTTTTTTTCATCCCAAAAACATCTTCAACTAGTTAGCCCGTTTCACGACAATATTTTACGCAAACCTAAACAAGTTTGGAATTAGGCAACGTTTCATAAACTTGCTAAACAAGTTATGGATTTTCTTTACAAATTTTCTTTACAAGACGTTTTGAAAGACTAAACGAAGTCTCTTAAAGTTTTCAAAGCCCAAACACTCCATAATCTTGGCATCGTGTGCGCTGAACACTAAATCTCTCAGATCTCAGGCAATCCCAGATTACGACAGGCATAAAGACACCAAATTCCAATTAACTTTTTTTAAAGGTTTCTCATTAAATAGCAAACAATAGTAAACACGCCGATGTGTCTGTGGGACGATTTTCGCCTATTTACCGAGCAGCTTACCGCGGGGGAGCGAAAGGGTCCAAGATTAAGCCGGATAGTTTCACAAACATTCATTCATTCGGCCAGCCGCCCAGCCCCATTCAAGCGAGCTTTAATAAGAGACCGACACGGTAAGCGGCTTACTTTCTGAAATACCGGAAATTTAGTTTCCGTTGGTACCTACGGTTTTAAGATTGCCGATTATGAACTCTCTAAGCTACACGTTTTATGTTTCGCTTTTAAAGGCGGCTCTCGATTCGCTTTCAGCCGGGATTAATGCACAAACAAAGAGAGTATTAAAACACAGTTTATCGGCAAACCATTTTAATTTTAGAGCCAGTTTACTGAATAATGAAAATGGCAGAAAATGTTGAATAGAACTTGGTTTTTAAATGCAAACGAACGTCGCTAAATGGAGTTCCAAAATTAATGAAAGCCCAAGACGTTCGCTGAAGAAATTCTCAACGCATCGGTGAGTCTTCATTCCAGCAATAAAATAAATAATTCCTGGTCGGGGAATGTTCAAAGTTCCACTCGGTCGACCCTCGGAAGGTCCTGCCTGTCCTAATTAGGGAATGCACTCGAGTGTCCCTTCACTTTACGAGCAGAGGTCAATAGATAAAGGAGCGTAGTTGTGCCAAATGACGGTAGTTCGGATCGTTGCTGGAAAGCTAATTCAACACTATGGCTTCAACTAATCATCTCTCGCATTTATTTTGTTTGTGTCGTCACTCAGCTTAGCAGTAGAGTCGTTTGATATTTTCAATAAAAAGACAATAAAAGATAAGAGGGCGTGTAGATATATTAAGCTATTGGTGGTAGAAATATACCTATTTGTCTAGTAATGACTAAACAGGCAGAAGACACTAGCTTGTAGCATATTCTGCTTATTAAATTAAAAACTTTAATAACATCGTTCAGTTAAAACTCAATAACATTAACTAATAAATCAAAACTAAAACAACTTAAAAGAACCATTACCATTTCCAATTTTAACACATCTGGGAACAAAATCTAGTTGCAAAATGACTAGGCAAAAAACGCTTCCCGTTTAAAAAAACCGATTAAAAATAACTCAAGTAGATAATAAAAATTTACTAAAGGGCTCTACTTAGGTGTTAACTTTTTCTCCTGAACTTGGAGTAGACTTCTCTCAAGTATTTGAGTCTTTCGTTGAACCACAGCGGCACCGTGTGGAACTCCTCGGCAATCACCAAGGATGTTGGTGTTGAACTATTTGTTCTGAGCCACTTCACTGGCAAGCTGGAGCCTTCGGGCGTTGGGTCCCTGGCAATGAGAACAAAATAGTATTAGTCATGTGAGACATTTAAAATAGTGATCAACATTCCTCGTAAGCTTGTTAAAACTCTAACACTTCAAATTATTTCCATGCGTAAATCGAGACACAAAATCGTCCTTGACAAAAATATTTGCTATTGCTTATAACAAAAAATATATTACTTTTAGCATGATGAAAAATTTTTGTCATTAAAACTGAATGAGTAATACCTAATAAGACGGTATAATTATTACTGGGAATATTTAAAGCAATAGACAATCTTGGAATAGAAACTAGAAAACACTGCTTAGTTCTCGCGTTACCTTATCATTCTGAATCTAGAAAATCATCATCATCTTATTTATATTTGGATCCCATATAACTATTATACAACGGTGTTTTATTCATATCAATAAAAGTTCCAATGGGTTCTGCATTGTCAATTTGTCACTCATACGTGAAAGCTATATGAGCAATTTGCCCATCATATAATCGTCTTAAACAGTAGAGTATCACTCCCATGAAGTAAAGATTAATTCTGTTTGAGTGAATGCTGTATAGTTAAGGTCTGACTTACCCATATTTTGCGAAGTTTGTCCACATTGTCGTCACTTTGTCTATCATTTCCTTCTCAAAATTGGAAAATATGATAGTCTGCGAGAAAATATAGAAAATATCATCAGCATGGGTAGCTCCTGATACCGCCTTCAACTTTTTGGATAGAAAGAACTTTGCAATATTCCTCCCGCCCGCATACTGAAACAAGTAGTTGTAAATAGGCTGGTCTGAAGTCTTCAGGAGCATCTCCGTCTCAGCCAACGAAGGGAAGTTCAGGTTCGGCTCTCCGTACCACCTCGATATTTTTGTTACGGAGTCAACAGATATTGTTTCCCCCTCCATGTATAATCTTTCTAACTCTTTAGCTACCTCTTGCTTAGCTTTTTTGTCTAAAATTTCCAAATTCTTCGGCAATGATTTTTCGAAATTTAGCCGATGTATCATGGTGTCGTTATCCATCCCTAATAGTAACAACCCCTCTTCACTATTAGTGCCAATGATCATAGGAACTCTATTATAGTCTCCTTTTGTGAGAAGATCGTATGGGGATTCTGTCAGAAATGCTTCCACACCTTCTACTGGCTTTTCAGTGCACGGCGTGTATAATATTTCAGAAATAATCGTATTACCCTCCGCTCTCGGTACTCTAGTAAGGATAAGCTCGTCATCAGACTTAGTCATAAAATACTTGTACAGCTCCTGTGCGTCCTGCGACTCATACAACATGGTCTTGGCCAACAAACTCGCCAAGAACACGGGTTTGAACTGATATGCCCACGGAGCGATGGCCGATCCACTCTGAGTGATAGCTTTGTGGAAGAGACCTTTCGACATCGGAGAATAGAAGTGGAAGGACACTGATGCCGCTCCAGCACTCTCCCCAAATACCGTGACGTTGTCAGGATCTCCACCAAACTTCCTTATATTCCTCTGTACCCATCTCAATGCAGCGACCTGGTCTTTCATGGCTGCATTTCCAGGGTTTTCTTTGATGCCAAGACAGAGGAAGCCTTGTATGTTGAGTCTGTAGTTAATGGTGACGAGGATGACACCTTTGGGTACTAAATAATTTGGACCATAGAAGACCATGTTCCCTGAGCCTTTGAAATAGCCTCCTCCGTGAATGAAGAACATGACTGGCAGTTTGGAGTCGGGGCTGGCATCCAAGGAGGTGAAGACGTTGAGGGTGAGGCAGTCAGTGCGGCCAACGATCCACGTGTCTGCAACGCTCTGGGTACACCTCACGTTTTCATTGACTGCTTCAAAGGTAGTCTCCCATGTTGGTTCAGGCCCTGGAGCCTGGAAAAATAACTTTTTCATGTATTCAACCAGAACGACAGAAAACAAATTACACTAATTTGTGAGTCCATGGTTTTGCAAAGTTATTAATAAATAACATACTGTTTTTTAAACGATGAATTTTCTTTTGTCTCCGGTAAATGACATAAGCAAAATCAACTTCAATAACGTGGTAACGTTCACGTGGTTTATAACGTCTTATTCCATTCATTAATAATATACCATTCCTAATATCATTCTTTTTAATTACACGATTGTTAAGAACGGATGTACTCATGACTGAGGGACAGCAAATTGCAGTAAGCATAGGTTTAAATTAGCTTGTCATGCGCTTACCTGAAACCGATGTGGTATACTGGCATACGGTATGGCGAGGTAACTCTTGTGTAAGCCATCAGGAGATATGGACCCTCTCACGGACCCATTGCTCAGGTGAAGAGTGGCAGTAGGCTGGCGAACCAACCGTGCAGCCCATAGTGACCACAGCACCAACCACTTCACACTAAAGAGTGACATTGTCACCATAGTCCACAATTACACTGCACTTTGGTGTCACTTTTGTATGATACACATATTCACAATATCTTAAATTAAAATAGTCACCGACCACGTTCTTCATCCAGTCCATTCAACAACTGAAAGTAACTGTTCACGTCCACTGAATGACAACACCTTCGCGCTTCGGGTGCGAGCTATCGCTATTGATAATGAAACGAATGCCTCATGCTTACTCTAAATCTAAACAGCTGTGATAAGTGATAACGTATCGAGGAATTATGTCATTATCTACCTCCGACATTCACTATCTTTACACCATCAAGTAAGGCTAAGATACAGGAGAATTCATTAAAAGACAATTAACACAATTAACAATGGTGGTAAACACCATTAATAGCTCTGGGTTAGAAACAAATGCTAATGAGGCCGCAGAACGCATAATCTTGAATGAACAATTTTTCATCATCGTCATCATCATTGGCAGCTTCGATCCACCCATTGCTGAGTATCGACCTCCTCCCTTTTACGCAAAATGAAACCCATTCCTACTGTTAGTGTGTTACGTAATTACCCCGCGGGGAAGCATGGCACAAAAGGGAGGCGGCCTATTCTCAGCAGTGGGTAGTATGCCATGCTTCCCTAATCCCATAGTATAATAATATACTTCGCCAGGTATAGCATTCCGAGACACAGGGTGACACAAGCCTACGTCATCGCCGCTGTGTTACCAGTAGTGTATAATAATAACTCCCCAACCGCCTTTATTACCTGTGCGAATCCGATACAACAATGAGATTTTAACTAACAATTACGTTGGTACGAGTATGTGTTTAAATTGAATTGTTTCATTTGATTAGAAAAACGAAACGACAATTTAAATGCTTTAAATATATTTTTTTACAGAATGGTGACTGAAAATGTTTCCATAATTCGTGTTTTGTTGCAATAAAGTGGCAACTGGATAGTGACGTAAGCATGTGTCACTCCCGGAATGCCAGACCTTGTTTTTTTAGACCATCCCTAATCCCATCTCAAGACTTTTTATGACGAATTGTGGTCAGAGTGGGTCAAGTTATTTATAAACGCTTTCTTTGAGTGTCCTGTAATTTTACCGTATGTATTTAGCTAACAGCCCTTTGATAAGTAAGACGGTCAGATGTGATATTTGACCATCTGACTTATCGAGACCATGTGTCAGACTCCCATGACAAACCATATATTAACAACATTTTGCTATATCACGAATCCTCAGATGTCTTCGCGAATACTGAACTGAGATTCCTGAACACTGCTACTCGATACCTGGAGTCCATTGCCACTTCAAGTACAATACAAGCTCCTTGGAGTAAAAAAATTAAATTGTATCTACTTATTAATAATTTTATTCCAATTTTATCCCAATTCTATCTAATTTTATCTACTTTCATCTAATTTTATCTATTTTTGTCTAATATGGTTTCATTTAATTTAGATAGACTACCTCGTTGGTCCAGTGGTCGTTAGCGCTACTGCTGAGCATGAGGTTCTGGGTTCGATGCCCAGATCGGATAAAGTGTTATTGGGTTTTTCCATCTGGAACTTCTCACTAGCAGTTCGGAGTCTGGATTTGAGCCCGGTTGATGGCAAACAGGCTCGCCCCCTATTACATGGGACTTAAACATAACTGACGAAATGTGGGTGTAGGTGCACCTCTGCCTAACCCTTCGGTGAATACAGGCGTGATGTTATGTTAATTTAGATAATTTCATCTTTTGTCTACTTTTATATAAATTAACCAAATTTTATGATTGTATGTGTAATTACTAGTATTGACCGATAACTTGTATGCGTGGTACAAACTGTAAATATAAGTTGGTTATTAATAAATAAATAAATACCACGCTGCCGTATCTTTACTTTTAAGTCGTGGTAGAGCTTGCGCGCTCCGAACTCTAAGTCTATGCCGGTAGAGTTTACTTTACCGAAACAGGTCAGGGTGAGAAGCCAGACCAAAAGAGATACAAAAACCGTAGGGCAACATGTGGCGAGGATCCTATCTCCCGGGAGTAGTCTTGTTCCTCACCTCTGGCTTGCCTTTATTGGCCGGCTGGAGTGAACACTGACGAGGAACAGAGCTCCCACCTCTTTCTTGCCTTTATTGGCCGGCTTGAGTGGAGATTCGCAAGAGCAAACGTGCTCAGAGGAAAGAAGCATCCCAGTAAGTGCTGGTAGGGATCTTAACCGCCTTCCAGGCTCTAGGATTGTTCTGATAGCCGTGGAATACCCCTCCATCCCTCAAGTATCTCAGAACTTGTTGCCCCCTTGTCGCTACGTCACTATGTGCTAGTGATAGTTCCCGGGGGCCCATTATTGAGTGTGCAAGTCACTCCCTGCCGTTTTATCCGCATATATATAAAACATTGGTCAGGCAGGGACTATAGCCCTTCTATAGTTCTTGGCAACCAGTCCACTTTAGCCACCCAAACCCAAAGCCCAATATCGTTTTATTTTTCCGTGTCCTGCTCTAGTCCCGCATCAACCGGGGTTGTCATTGGGTACACTTGCACAGTGCATACGGGGATAATCGTCGGTTGGTTCTGCATTTCGTTAAAATTGCCTAAGGGGCCTCTGCGAGTTGGCTTCGGCCCCGCGTACGCCTTCCAAAAGACCGGGACCCCATGGTCCAAAGATATGTAAAAATAAATAAATAAACAAAGTCAAGTCATTTATTTAAATTAGGCTGAGAATCAGCAGTTTTTGAACGTCAAAATTACATAAGACAGTTTCCCAAAACACTCGCCCTTCCTCACTGCCTAGTACGCTTTAGCTGGGAAGAAGAAGGGGCACGACAACCTGCACAGCAGCAGCTGTCTGTCCAGTTAGAAGATAGACAGGGTGTCGCACTAGTGACAGCCCGCTACGGAATTCTGTAACGAGAGATTTTGTATGCTACGCTATAGAAGAATGAAGTTTATCTCTAACGTATCATAAAAGAGGGCGGGGAGCGACTTCTGAATTTGGCAACTGCCAATGCAGATAACTTGCAATCCAAGAAAGAAGCAAAAAAGTATTTTCCAAACACCCTACGAGCCTAGATATTTTATATCACAGACACTGTCACTGTACAATACTATCCACGACTTGTACCCACCACGCGAGGGAAATCTGCGTCCCCGTACTAATTGCATCAATAATACAGCGCCGGGGATCGATATGTCAAGGGAACGCTCGCAGACCGCACAGGTAACGCGCTCGATACCATTATAGCATAACTAGATTAGATATGGCAAACCACTGAAGATTACAATTATTGAACTAGACTCAAAAAACTTGGGCGTTAAAATGGGCGGCCTTATGGCCAATAGCGGACGGTAACCTTTGGATAACTCAAGGAAGGTTAAATGGCATAACAGGTAATTTGTAGTTAATTTTGCGAATGCTAACGTGTTTTTTTTAGGTTATCTCATTTCTTATACTGAGGTTACATGTAAAAAAATATTCAAGTTATCGAAGCTATTGATTATTATCGTAAAACTTTATCTAAAAAAAAAATGCAATGCTTGTCAGTACCCAATACATGTAAAGAGACATTTACGATCAGTTTGAACGGATGCCAGGGGCATGTCCTGTATTACGAGTATGTAATCCGTGGTACGCACACACTTCAACAGTGATACCTTTGTCAAGGTCACTCACAAATTCACATAATTATAATTAATTGCACAAAATATGAGCTGTACACGTCTGTAGCACACAATGTCCACGAGCACACTTCATTATTTCAATCTATGCTATTGTGTTACTGACAAACTACTAAAATTATAAATAAAGAAGTTTTCTATAAAATATAAATAATTTTGAGTTAGGTATTTAAGAGGGCGCAGCAAGACAGAAAAAAATCAAGTTTCACCCGCGCCTCTTTGCCTACCCCTCTCATCAAACACGACAAAAACAAAACACAATCCCTTCCCGCCAGCAGAAACTTTTCGCTCGGCGTATATTTAGGCATTTGAATTTGAATCTTGTGTGTAGTGTGTATACGCAAAATAATCACATGAAACTGTTTTATTCAATTTACCTATGTGTACAAGTAGGTATATTATTAATTATTATTGTATGTCCGTGAATCTGTTACCGATGATGGTGGGATGTTAGATTGGAGATCAGACTGACTTAAATGAAATAAAGACTACATGTTACTTCAAGATACGGCCTATAAATTTTCGATTCCGAATTGAAAGACAAACCTAACGTTGTAGTTGAAAAAATATTGTTCCATACATTATGTAACATAACTACAATTGAACAATTTTCAGATACTTTCCTGTAACTATTCCTTTTTTTTTTTTTTGGGTGGGAAATCATCAAATGACGTCTCCCGCTCTGGGCGGAGCGGAAGGGCGTGTCAGACTCTTACTGACTAAAACCCACCCGTGTTCCTTCAGTTGCCTGTGCGCCAGGGCCACGGTAACTCTTTCGAACAATCCGCAGCCCCGGCAGGCATTGGTCCTATCGGACCCCGTCTATTTTGCTGACATCTCTTTGAGGCGCGCGTGGAACACGACGCGCCGTCGACCCGGGCCTGGTCCTTACCGGACGGCGAGCTGCCCATTGCTCGCCGTCCGCAAGCCCGCGCCTACGGTGGCCGGGAGTCGGCAATCGACTCCCGACGCCCAGGGTGTCTCCTCCTCCTGCGGCGGCTAGGGGCGCGAGGGCGCAGATATTGCCTCTCCCTTTCGCGCTCCGCCTCCTCCTTCGCGAGCATTACTGCTTCGCAGAAGGAGGTGACGGCTTCCCATTCCCTCTCGCACCGTACCATGGCCTGAACCAGGGCAGGACGCGAAAGGTCGCCGCCGCCGATCGCCGCCACGAGGACACGGCGATGCTCCGCCCAAGCCGGGCAGACCTCCACCGTATGCTCCACCGTGTCCTCCGGTCGATCCACGCAATGATAACACTCGGGCGTTTCCTCCCGCCTTATACGAAACAGGAACCTCCCGAAACAGCCATGTCCGGTGAGGACCTGCGTCAGGCGGAAGGTGAGGACGCCGTGGCGCCTCTCAAGCCACTCCTCAAAGAGGGGTCTTACCGCCGCAATTGTGGCGTGCCCTGCGCTGGGTTGCGACAGTCGCACTCTCCATGCCGCCATGAGATCCCGCCGGAGCTCTGTCCGCTGTGCCGTGATTTCTCGCGGCAGCGGAGTTACGCCCCGGCGTTTCGCCTCCTCGCGCCACTCCCAAACGTACGCGAGGACCTTTGCCTCCAGATCCCACGGCGGCAATCCGGCAAGGAGGCTCGCCGCCTCGCAGGAGACCGTGCGGTATCCCCGTACCATCCGGATGGCCATGACCCTTTGGGACGCGTTCAACCGGCGGGCTGGCCGGAGCCTCAATGAACGCGCCCACACCGGTGCCCCGTAAAGGGCCATGGACCGCACGACCCCCGCGTAGAGCCTCCGGCAGGAGGCGTTTGGCCCCCCCAGGTTGGGCAAGAGCCGCTTCAAAGCAGCCCCGGCCCGCTGCAGTCTGGGAGCCAAACGTCGGAAATGCTCGACGAAGTTCCACCGGCTGTCGAGGACGAGCCCCAGGTACTTCATCGTCGACTCGACGCCGATGTGAACCCCTCCTACCGTTATTTCGGAACCCGACAGTGGCGCGTTCCGAGGACCATGAAAACACATGGCCTCGGACTTGTGCAAGGCCACCTCGAGTCCCAATTGCCGGATCCTCTCGACGACTGTCGCAACACCGCGTGTCATCAGTTCGGCCGCCGCCTGGTGCGACCTCCCCTGCGCCAGGACCAGCGTGTCGTCAGCGTAGCACACCACGCTGACGCCACTAGGGAGGTCGGCGCGCAGCACCCAGTCGTACCCGATGTCCCACAGATGCGGCCCCAAGACCGATCCCTGTGGGACACCGCACGACATCTCTCGCCGGTTCCATTCTCCCTGGTGACCGGGGTAGATAACTGCTCTATCCGCCAAATAGGCCTCGACGACACGACAGAGATAGGTCGGCATCCGGTGATACCGGAATGCCTCCCGGATGCAACTCCAGGGCAGGGTATTGAAGGCATTGGCGATGTCTAGAGACACCGCCAAGACGACCCCACCCCGGGCCACAGCATCCCCCGTCGTGAGGGCTCGCACGCGCATGATGGCATCCACCGTGGAGCGCCCCCTGCGGAAACCAAACTGGCTCTCCGCCAAATCCGGCCCCACCCGCACCAGCTGCCCGACGAGGCGGTCTGCAATGACTCTTTCAAAGAGCTTGCCCACCTCGTCGAGCAGCACGATGGGCCGGTAAGCGGACGGAGAGTCCGCCGGGCGCCCCGGTTTCTTAATGAGGACCAGTTTCCCCGTCTTCCAACGAAGTGGGAACTGGCCCTCCTCCAAGCATGTGCTTAGGAGCCCTCTTAGTCGAGGCCCGAGAGCCTCCGAGGCCAGGACCCAGGCTTTTCCCGGTAAGCCGTCGGGTCCTGGGGCGGTATTTTTGGCACTAAGCCTACGTACCGCCGCTCTCAACTCTACCTCGGTCACCTCAGGAGCAACGTCGTCATCGTCGGTCATGTGGTCCGCAGTTGGCACCGCAGGAGGCGGAGCCATGGGCGGGGGAGTATGCTCCCCCCGCGAAGGGAACAAAGCGCTCACCACGCCCTCCACGAGCTGGGGGCGGAGACTCTGCGTCAGCGGGGGAGCCCATGGGCGGAGTTTCTCCCGCACCACCTTATATGGGCGTCCCCACGGGTCCCTGTTCAGAGTCCCCAGCGACTCCTCACGGGCCAGTCCCCTGGCCCGCAGGATCTCCGCTCGGAGGGCGGTCTTCGCCGCTCTGTAACCCTCGTACAGCTCCGCCTGAATGGCTTCCGTATCCGAAGGGCGGATACGGAGCCTGCGGTGCCTGGTGTACAAGCGTCGCGCGGCAACGCACGCCTCGCGCAGAGACGTCAGTTCCGGCGACCATCAGTACACCTGGCGCCAGGCACGTCCGGGCTGGACCCGGGGCATTGCCACGTCACAAATCTCGGACATGGCCTCCCGGAACCACTCCGCCTCGACGTTGATGTCTGCAGGCCTGTCCGGTGGTGACACCCAGGCCTGCACGATCGAGGCTTCCAGGAGGAGCTCCCGGTCCAGCTTCTTCAGCGCCACCGCGGACCACTCGGGGCCTGTCGGACCAGCGCGCTCGAGGTTTGGGCGGAGACGTCAAACCGGATGTACCGGTGGTCGGAGTACGTCTCCACCCCCTCCATGACGCGCCAGTCAATGACACGCGGTGACAGAGCGGGGCTGGCGAACGAGATGTCCACCACTGACTCGCCCCGCATCCGCACACACGTGGGGACAGAACCCCGGTTTAGGACGACCAGGCCTGTCTCCAGAGCCCAGTCCTCCACCATCCTGCCCCGTGTGTCCGTGTACCGGGAACCCCAAGCCGTGTTCTTGGCATTGAAGTCCCCGAGTACGAGCACGGGCAGGGTATGGTACCCGACGACGACGACTCTCAACTCCGCAAGGGAGTTGTGGAACTCGGCGAGAGTTCGGTTCGGGGAGAAGTATACCCCTACCACAACAATCTCCCCGAACCGTGCTGCCACGCAACCCCGTCCCCTCTTGACTGCCTCAAGCGACGGGGTACCAGCGGCGGCCGACGAAATGAGGGTCACTGAGCCGCTCAGGTCCTCCACCCAGTCATCCCTGGGCGGGACAAAGTACGGCTCAGCGACCACGGCGATGTTGATCGACCACTGCGCCATGCTCTGGAGCAACAGATCCTGAGCAGCGGCGCAGTGGTTGATGTTCGCCTGGAGGAGGCGTAATGGGGCCATTATTGGCACTCCATATCAGCCCCCTCCCGAGCCCCCTGTGAGGGCCCTGCCGCGGTGCTTGCGGCGGCTACGACGATTGGGGCGGCAGCGGCGGCGGCAGTGGCGGCGGGTGCGGCAGTGACGGCGGTGGCGGAGGGCTTGCCCCTGCCCCTGGCTTTGGCGGGTGGAGCGCAGGCCTTACTCCCAGCCCGGTGATCGGCCGGCTTGCCAGCTGCCGCACATAGAAAACAGTGCGGCGTGGCGTTGCACGAGCCGGCCTTGTGACCGGGCTGACTGCAGCGGAAGCAATGATCGCTGCGGTCCACCTCCGAGGTGCATTGCACTCCCACGTGGTTGCCCACTTGGCAGCGGAAGCACCTCAGAGGTGTGGGTTCCAGCAGCTTCACCTGCGCGGAAACCCAGCCCACCAGGAGCCTTTGGCCCTCCCCGGCGACTTTCCTGGCCGCCGCCACGGGGCAGCTCACCGTAACGGCTCGCATCCCCTTGTGGTCAGGACGGATGGTGCCCGCTCTCACCTGTTCGGCAGAGCAACCCCCAGTCCTGACGACGGCGGCCACCACTTCAGCCTCCGTTACACAGTCGTCCAGGCCCAGAATGCGCATGTCGATGCACTTGGTGGGCCTGGACACTCGGGCCTCGTCCGCATTTAGGGACGCCCTGAGCCTTTCGGCCAGAGCGTCAGCGGTCGGGCCACTCGCCGCACCGGGCACCTCTAGCATCCGGGCCCCGGTCGCAGTGACCCTCACCCGGATGCCATTGGTGACGCCCAGCTCCTGCAGGTTCACCGCCGCCCTCGCCTTCGTGAGCACGTCGCGGTAGGACACGCCCTTCTTTTCCGCTTCCGGCTGTAGTGTAATCACTACAGCTGCGGACTTCGGGGCGCGGAGCCTAGCCGCGACGCTTCGCTCCTTGCGCCGCTGCCGCCTCTCCCTCCTTTTGGCCGCCCTAGATGCCTTACCCGCCTTCCTCTTCTCTCCGGCCACTTGCCATTCGGCGTCAGCCGGAGGAGCATTAGGAGGCGGGGGGGGCGGCCGTCTCGCCGCCGGGGCTGGGGCCCTCGCCGCCGGGGCTGGGGCCCTCGCCGCCTGCGTAGCCACCCCACCCTTCTTGGGCTTGGGCGGTGCCGACTTAGCCAGGGGCGGCTTCGCGGGATCTGATGCTGGCCCGCCTTTCGACCGCCCTGCCGTTCCTGGCTTGGCCGCAGCGGCGGTAAACGATACCTGCCGGCTCGCCGCTAGCGGGGGGCGCAGGACAACGGCCTCCAGAGCGGAAAATCGGCTCTGGAAGGCAGCCAGCTCCCGCCGCACCAGGGCCAAAACCCGGTCCTCTGCAGGCACTGGCACCGCCCGGCCTTGCCTATCCCCTTCCTGCGGCACTTCTTGGGGGGCGGCTGCTGCTCGGAGGCCGGCCAGGTCCGCTCGGAGCTCCTCGTTCTCCTTTCGGAGAAGCTCCATAGTGGCCGTCAACCGGGTGACCTCCGCCCGCATCTCGGACATCCCGTCCGATTGAGGCCCGAATTGAATGGCCTTCACTGCCTCCATAATGGAAGCCGTGGCAGCGGGTATGGCCTTGTCTTTGGAGGACTGAATCCTCTTCAAGGCCACACCCTTTAGCGCAGCTACCACGGCCGCCTCTAGCTTGGCCAGTCGCTCGGCCTTGGGGCCGCCAGCGGCGTCCGGCTCACCGTCTGACGACTCAGACCTGTAACTATTCCTGTACCTTGCTTCTTGTAAAATTTCATGATTCTAGGTCAACGACATGTATTTTATGGGTTTTAATTTATTTGCGAGTGTCAAGATATGCGAAATGAATGGCAATTTATGCCAAGATACTAAGTCAACGTCTTAGAAGCTCGTTTTTTTTTACAGCTCCAGGACCGTTTATCTAAGTATTTGATATCAATTTCAACTCGATACTCCCACGCATTCCTGAGATAAGCGGTCAGAAAGATGGATAACAAAGTGATCCCATAAGGGTTTCGATTTTTTCTTTTGGGGTACCGAACTCTAAAAAGCAAAGCACTTCCATCAAAGTACTATAATACTACATACTCATGATACTACCTACATGATGGTGAAAACAATTTCAATAAAATTGCTTTTTTGATGATATAAAAGCGTATAATTACAATCGCATCACTTACCTTCCGCTTTTTTACTTTGAGAAAATGAAATCAATTGAACAAAAATGTCAATAAAATAAGAAAATAAACATTCGCAAATAAATTAAAATCCATATGATACATCCCGTTGACCTAGAATCATGATTTTTTGGCAAGAAGCAAGGTCTCACAGCACAAATAGGTACCTCGAATGTTTTTTCAATTAAAATATTTAAACGAAGTATGACCATTGTCCACTCCCTTTATTTTCAATGAAATTCTTCAGTAGGTAAAACATCTGTTTATTTTGCCTATACTATACGCTAAGCTTGAATTCATAATCTTAGATCATAGTCATGTTTTGGAACTAGAAACTCAATGCTGGCGTGACTAAGTTCAAATTCCAATGTAACCAAATTTTATTTAGGGCCTTGTACAAGTTGGAGGTCACTACGTCTTCGTGGAAACCTGTGTTAACCAAGTAAAAAAATATAATGGTATATCGTGGATATTGCATTGCAGGATCGTGCAAATTCAATTAGCAACAGTGTTACCAAGTAAAAAACTATATTGGTATGGTGGATTTTGCACTGTATTGTGCAAAGTCAAATGGCATGTGTCATGAAAACCTATCCTGCGCGGAGTGCGAATAGAAAAAAGTCCTCACCGAAAACATTTGTGAAAAACAGGCCAATTTCGGAACGTATAACTAGGGTACATTAGTCGGCTTTACCGACAAAATAATTGGCATCTATTTATATGGGTGCCAAAGAAAGTCGAAAGTTTATTAGGTTCCTCTTTTGTAACTGTTGAAACTTTAGCTTTGAAAAGCAAGCCGACAGTCCCAAACATTGTGATCCGTCACAATCTTTACTCATCCCCACCATAAGAAGGGAGCTAGTTACGAGAACACTATCCGTATGAAAACTGTCATGTCCCGTGCACACCGTTTCGCACTGGTGTCCGCAATAAACCCTATTTTAGTTTTCCGATTTATTTATTTTGTAAACTCCAATAATATAATTATATCAATAACCAACCCATATGTTAAATTTTGAGCTTCAACTTGATTCGGGGGTTTTGGTCAAAAGTCGCTCGAAATGGGTCGTCTAAGGTTACCCTTACACGAAGTTTGTCAACGAAAGTAGGAGTAAACGAATTTGGTTCTTTATTTAATAGTAATAAGATCTAAAATCTCCAGCACGAACTCTATGTTGTAAATTTTCTCCGCAAGCAAATTGACTGAAGTGGAGAACAATGGCGCTAGTTACAACTAGCGCCATTGTTCTCCACTTCAGTCAACTAGTACACTATACCAGTCAAAAATCTGTCAAATAATTGTAAGTCATCTTGAGTTTTCAAAAATCAACATTGAATTATTATAATATTTTTATTTTATAGTTTAGCCGTGGTATTTATTTAGTTTATCAATTCTTAACGATTTTAATAATCGTTTCGGAAGTGGTTTTAGTGATTTTTTCATGTGTTGTATTTCACAGTTTCATTCCAAAATGGGATAAATTACGAAAATATTATTTACGCAAATAAATTAAATCGCAGAGCAGCAGAAAAATCAGGCGCAGTCCTCTCGTCTCAACAGAGCGACGGCGACTGATTAGTGGAACAAAAATATGCTTGAAGTTCCCGCAACGTGCGACGGAAGATGACTTCTTCCACGAACTAAAAACGTCGTAAGTGCTTAAAGCTTGTAGTCGTAATAATACCAAAAATAAAAGGAATTTCAAAAAATGCCTGCACAATTTTTTTCGCCTTGTCTTGATACAGATAATCATTAAAAAATTATCCTATTAGTCATTAGCATATTAAGTACAAATTGAAAAAACGTGAAGATTAGGGGCAACTTCGTGATGTTATTTTATCGAGAAAATTTTAACGTATTGTGTTTCTGTTCCACAAAAAGTTTCAAAATATCATGTTGTTACTCATATTTTTTTTATTTCATACCTAAGTCTTATGAATTTCATGACAAATTTAATTGAAGATAGGCAATTTTGGTTACTACCCGCTCTTAAGTGGAAGTTTCTACATAATATTTTTAATTACATGACATGTTTTGAATAATGTATTTTTTTTGGTAATTAATTTATTCTTACCAGTCAAATGATTTTCATCATTCTAGAAAAGCGGCTTGCAGAACAATTATCCCACAAAATGATTCCACTTATGTACTTTCAAGAAACTTTGCTTAATCATAATAATATTATGTTTGACAGGTTTCTTGGCCAACAATTAATTAATATCTACTCATAATCTCAACTGTGACCTTTTGGCAAATCGTTCGATGTTCCAATAAATTAAAGGTTATCCGGTTGTACGGCAACTTGCTTTTTTTTTGGTTGACGTCACCATACTGCGACTATCTTAAAGTTAGAGTATTAGAACTTGTTGCCAATTTATTATGAATCGACATTGAACTATCTTTGAACATTGTACCCGTTCGAAACATGGTAATTACGGATTTGTAATATTAATGCATTAGAATAACTGCAACTAACACTGTTTTATCCAAGTAAAAACATTGGTACTACGGCATTAATTTATTAAAGTTAACTTTGCTCGTGGGGCTCGTGGCTAAATGATAGTGAACAATTCTTGGGTTGGGAGCACTCTGGATACGGGAATAAGTGATACACGTAGCAACGTATAGGCACAAGTATATTGACTGGCTAAATTCTTAGAACAACTGGGCTACCTTCAATGCTTTATATTAACAATATCAATTTACCCACAATAACTTATTACTACATACATTACAGATAGCAGCCACATGGGTTGATCAAAGGTTAAGCTACGCTTGCCGCAGTCGGTTCTTGGATGGCTCACCATCCATTACATACCGAGATCCCTCGGAAAGCACGTTAAGCCGTTGGTCCCGGCTGACATTCGTAGATCTTTGACAGTTGTTACGGGTAGTCAGAAGCCGAAAAGTCAGAGAACCAGTCATACCAAGGGGTATCGTGTGACCCAGTAACTGGGTTGTGGGACTCAGATAGACAGTCACTCCATACAAAAAACATACGATTAGACCGGAACCCGACACCAACATAGTTAGGAAAACGCTAGGAAATTTGATTGAATCTATGCAAATCACTCGCAAACTCAATACAGGCTTCTTTTAACCGTTTTTAGTTTATTTTACTTTTTTCTTGTTACCATATTCTTTTTATTTTTATTAATCTTTTTGCATAAGATTCTGTAATATCTCCTACTGGGAGAAGGCACTGGCTCTTGTAATACGAGTATATTACCTAGCACAGGAGTCAGGGACTTCACACTATTTAAAGATTAAAAGATTATTATCAGAAGCATTAATTAGTTACAAGGAGGCGCAAGATTTAGGAACTTTCATAGACCGCTATATGCGTTATGTATCCGCTACATACACCGCTGCGCTATCTTATCTATAGTTTTTATATACGTTTATATACACAACCCGGATTAGATAACTATTATGTCTGTCATCAGTGTCCTACATTAATATATTATTTACTTAAAATAATAGATTTAATTTTATAAAATACCTACTGCTTCATTAGTCACTTTAGTCACTTCACACATACCGTTATTCTCCTGCATGATTGTAGGCAAAAGCAATTATATTTTATTATCCTAAGGACAGATGGACTTTAATTAATACAATTAAATTGCCTTTCGCAAAGTGAATTTACGTGTAGCAACTAACGCCAGCTTAGGAAACAAATATTTTTCATAGACTTTTAAGGCAGGCTCCGTGGACAAAATGGCGGTCCATATTCATGCTAACGTCAATAGCGCAAGGAATGGACGCAGATTGCCTTCGGGCGGTAGTTCGGATCGTTGCACGTTGATGGGAAACTAATTCAACACTATGACTTCAACTAATCATCTCTCGAATTTCTTTTGTTTGTGTTGTCACTTATCTTAGCAGTAGAGTTGTTTGATTTTTTTAATAAATGGTTAAAATAAATATAGGAAGGAATGTAGTGCTACTTGCCTACCAAAAACGAAACAGGCAGAAGACACTAGCTTTATTAAATAACAAATAAGCATTAAGATGCTTATTTCTTAAGATCTTCAAAAACATCGTTAAATTAAAATTCAGCAATGTTATCATAATTATCACAACCAAAACACGAATTTAAAGACAAAACACCATTACTATTTACAGTTTTAACACATCTGGGAACAAAATCTAAATGCAAACAAAATGACTAGGCAAGAAAAGCTTCCTGTTCAAAAAACCCTATTCAAAATATCTCAAGAAGGTAATAAGATAATAAAATTCCAATAAAGGGTTCTGGTTAGTTGTTATTTTTTCCTTCTGAACTTGGAGTAGACTTCTCGCAAATATTTGAGTCTGTCGTTGAACCACAGCGGCGCCGTGTGGAACTCCTCGGCAATCACCAAGGATGTTGGTGTTGAACTATTTGTTCTGAGCCACTTCAATGGCAAGCTGGAGCCTTCGGGTGTTGGGTCCCTGGCAATGAGAACGTAAATATTATAGTCATGTGAGACATTAAAAATAGTGATCAACATTCCTCTTAAGGTTTGTGAACACACATGAAGCTCGAGATTTTTAAATAGAGACACAATATCATCCTTGCCAAAAACATTAGGTATGGTTTGTCTTATATCACAAAAGCACATAATTTTTAGCGCAAAGAAAATATACTTTTTATCATTAAAATAATAAAGCTGATTGTGAGTTATGGATGATGGAACTCAAATGGAGTTAGGCAGGACACCTGGCAACGCACAGTGCTGACAGGTGGAGTAAGGCAGTGACCGAGTGGCCTCCAAAGACTGGGAGACGAAGTATCGGTCGTCCGACATTGTTACTATCGCGAGTAGAACCTGGATGAGGCTGGCACAGGAGCGTGGGCATTGGCACAAGAAAAGACAGGTCTATGCTCAGCAGTAGGTGATGATGATGAAGAATAATAACGCTGAAGAGTTTGTTTATTTAAACGCGCTAATCTCTGGAACTACTAGTCAGATCTGAAAAAATCTTTTTGCATTTAAGAGCCCAACTCTTGAGGAAGGTTATAGGTTATTTACATCACGCTATGCCCCTAAAGAGTCGAGCAAAATGAAAAAAGTCAGAAAGAACGCTAAGTGAAAATGAAGTAACGGGGGGGAGGGCACAGCTATGGGATATATTTTATGTTTAAATAAGAAATTTCACGTGAACGAAGTTGCGGTCAGAAGCTTATCATCATCATCTTATTTATATTTGGATCTCATATAACTATTACAACACGGTGTTTTTTTTTATATCAATAACAGTTCCTATGCGTTCTGCATTGTCAATTTCTCACTCATACTAGGTTATATGAGCAATTTGCTCATCATATTTTTAACTACCTTAAATATAGGGTGACTGGTAATTAGTGACCGATATTTAAACACATGATTGTACTCATCATAATAAACAACTTTCCCAAAGAAACATTTTTTTTTTTTTTAAACTTGTAGTTTCCGGCAATCACCCCAATAGAATATTGAGTGCATAACAAGAATTATACACCATCAGCTGTAATTTAATTTAGTTACATACAAACAAAAAAAAATAATCCTCTTTTACCACGCATTATTTTTTTTTCATTAATTTAACAACGGACCGCGCGCGCGCTATCAGCTGTGAGTTGCTTGACCCCGTTCTGTCTCGTGATACATGTAGCTACCTACTACCGTACCGTGTAACAACAGTGCGAAGGGCAGAGCGCGCACGTGACTCGCGACCGCACATCGTCGACGGAGACGCCACCGTCCGCCGCGGAACCCAGCATCCGTGTACCTACCTAGATAGTGTACATGTTCAGGTTGTTGCTAAGTTAACAACAAATTATACAAAAAAACGCCGTGTTTAACTGTACTCCACTGTTAATATCCAACGTAAGGCTGGCTAACAAGGCGCAGGCCGTCTTACTCTATCAGCTGTTAGTTCCTTGACCGGTAACCCCGTTCTGTCTCAAGTAGGTAAGTAAGTAGCGGTAGCGTATCCCCGCCACGCGCCGCGCCTTGCGCTCCTGTGACGCAAACACAAACAGTTACCCCCGGAAGCGCGTCGCTTACGCATGTTGCAAATTGAATCGCTTGCACAAAATAACTTTAACAATGCGCGGTGTCGAGTATCGAGTCAGGTAGTGAGTAGTGGCGTCCAAACCACCTATAAACATCGTGTACATAACAGAATAAACGTAAGTCCTGAAAATAGTTTGTTTAGAAAAATAAAATACATTTGTGGTAGCGCGCGCACGTAAAGTACCTACGGAAATACCTACTAGTTAATTATTCCCTTCTCACCGTCCCGCAAACGGATAAACGTTCATTCACATCTACCAGCACGCAGCGTGTTCAGCCCGCAGCGTGTTCAGCACGCGCGCACGTACCTAACGTTGCAGACACACCAAATACACTCGTAGGTGTTCATGCCTACCGGCACACGGCCGACAGACACTCACAAACGTGTGCATTATTATTATTATTCTATCTACGATCACTTGATCACTCAAATCGTAAGAAAACTAATTCGGGTGTAATTGGGTTATTTTTTCATTATTCATATTGCTGGTGCGTTTCGCATTCATGTGAAAGCGAGATGCATACGGTCGCCGCCGGCGGCTGTATTAAAAGAGTAGGTCTTTCAGGCACGCCGCCACACCACCTCCACCACCGCCGACCGCTCCGCGTGTTTATGCCATCCACTCCGCACCACCGTCGTCGTCGGCGGACTCAACGCCATTACCAACACTTTTTCGTGGGAATTCTGACGAATCGTTTGTTCATTACTTTAGTAATGCGGGAGAATAGAACTCGCATTTATCGCATTGAAGTGACATACCTACACTGCGTACGTAAACGGCCACGCGGCCGCCCCGCACCGCGGATTTGCGTCGGCGCGGCGTTGCGTTGTGTCGGTCGGCGGCACAGGCCTCCGCGGCTGACGAAGCACGTTAGCGTGGGCGCTCCGGCCTACTGTACTGACTGTTACACGACACGATAAATCGCGGGCGAGTGAGAAGTCACTGTTGTTTTAATAAATAAATAAGTGCGATCCCCTAGACAGTTTTGTCATTTCGTTGATTATTTATTAATAGGTACCTATAATAACTACTACTTACTACAACTCTAGCAATACAGAATGGGGTCAAAAAACTATCATGTGATAGTGTCGTGACTACTTTTACCGGGATCGCCTCCGATGCCTAGATAGGTACCTATTTCGTAGTTACGCGGCCATACGTTGCATCTTAAAAGTGGAGTACCTACTGTTAAACACGGCGTTTTTTTGTATAATTTGTTGTTAACTTAGCAACAACCTGAACATGTACACTATCTAGGTAGGTACACGGATGCTGGGTTCCGCGGCGGACGGTGGCGTCTCCGTCGACGATGTGCGATCGCGAGTCACGTGCGCGCTCTGCCCTTCGCACTGTTGTTACACGGTACGGTAGTAGGTAGCTACATGTATCACGAGACAGAACGGGGTCAAGCAACTCACAGCTGATAGCGCGCGCGCGGTCCGTTGTTAAATTAATGAAAAAAAAAAAATGCGTGGTAAAAGAGGATTATTTTTTTTTGTTTGTATGTAACTAAATTAAATTACAGCTGATGGTGTATCATTCTTGTTATGTACTCAATATTCTATTGGGGTGATTGGCGACAAGTGCTAGTTAAAAACAAAAAAAAAAAATGTTTCTTTGGGAAAGTTGTTTATTATCATGAGTACAATCATGTGTTTAAATATCGGTCACTAATTACCAGTCACCCTATATACCTAGTCGCGTGCCGTCCACTTCTATAAAGACAAAATAATGTATGATTGCTGTATGGTAAAGGTCAAACTTACCCATATTTAGCAAAGTTTGTCCACATTGTCGTCACTTTGTCTATCATTTCCTTCTCCAAATTAGAAAATATGACAGTCTGCGAGAATATATAGAAAATATCATCAGCATGGGTAGCTCCTGATACCGCCTTCAACTTTTTGGGTAGAAAGAACTTTGGAATATTCCTGCCGCCCGCATACTGAAACAAGTAGTTGTAAATAGGCTGGTCTGAAGTCTTCAGGAGCATCTCCGTCTCAGCCAACGAAGGGAAGTTCAGGTTCGGCTCTCCGTACCATCTCGATATTTTTGTTACGGAGTCAACAGAAATTTCTTCGCCCTCCATGTATAATCTTTCTAACTCTTTAGCTACCTCTTGCTTAGTTTTTTTGTCTATAATTTCCAAATTCTTCGGCAATGATTTTTCGAAATTTAGCCGATGTATCATGGTGTCGTTATCCATCCCTAATAGTAACAACCCCTCTTCACTGTTAGTCCCTATGATCATAGGAACTTTATTATAATCTCCTTTTGTGAGAAGATCGTATGGGGATTCTGTCAGAAATGCTTCCACACCTTCTATTGGTTTTTCAGTGCACGGCGTGTATAATATTTCAGATATAATCATATTACCCTGCGCTCTCGGCACTCTAGTAAGGATAAGCTCGTCATCAGACTTAGTCATAAAATACTTGTACAGCTCCTGTGCGTCCTGCGACTCATACAGCATGGTCTTGGCCAACAAACTCGCCAAGAACACGGGTTTGAACTGATATGCCCACGGAGCGATGGCCGATCCACTCTGAGTGATAGCTTTGTGGAAGAGACCTTTTGACATCGGAGAATAGAAGTGGAAAGAGACTGATGCCGCTCCGGCACTCTCCCCAAATATCGTGACGTTGTCAGGATCTCCACAAAACTTCCTTATATTCCTCTGTACCCATCTCAATGCAGCGACCTGGTCTTTCATGGCTGCATTTCCAGGGTTTTCTTTGATGCCAAGGCAGAGGAAGCCTTGTATGTTGAGTCTGTAGTTAATGGTGACGAGGATGACACCTTTGGGTACTAAATAATTTGGACCGTAGAGGACCATGTTCCCTGAACCTTCGAAGTATCCTCCTCCGTGGATGAAGAACATGACTGGCAGCTTAGACTCAGGGCTAGCATACAAGGGAGTATACACGTTAAGGGTCAGGCAGTCAGTACGGCCGACAGTCCAGGTGTCTGCGACGCTCTGGGTACACCTCACGTTTTCGTTTACAGCTTCGAAGGTACTCTCCCATGCTGGTTCAGGACCTGGAGCCTGGAAAAATAATTTATTCATTTATTCAACCAGAAAGACATAGAGACAATAACACTATTATTTACGTTATTACTATCCACAATAGTGATGTCAACTACTACATAACATACTGTTTTCAAAAAGATGAATTTTCTCTTGTCTCCCCTGAATGACTCCCTTTAATATATGTATATTTGACGTATAACGTCTTACTAATACGAATAATTGTTTTTAATTACCCGATTGTTAAGGACGGATGCGCTCATGATTGAGGGACAGCAAATTGCATAAGCATAAGTTTAAATTGGCTTGCCATGCACTTACCTGAAACCGATGTGGTACACTGGCATACGGTATGGCGAGGTAACTCTTGTGTAAGCCATCAGGAGATATGGACCCTCTCACGGGCCCATTGCTCAGGAGAAGAGTGGCAGTAGGCTGGCGAACCAACCGTGCAGCCCATAGCGACCACAGCACCAACCACTTCACACTAAAGAGTGACATTGTCACCATAGTCCACAATTACACTACACTTTGGTAAATGTCACTTTTGTATGATACACATGTTCACAATATCTTAAAGTAAAATAGTCACCGACCACCTTCTTATATCAACAAAGTGCATTCAACAACTGAAAGTAACTGTTCAAGTCTATGGAATGGCAACACCTTCGCCCTTCGGGTGCGAGCTATAGCTATTGATAATGAAACGAATGCCTCATGCTTAGTCTAAATCTAAACAGCTGTGATAAGTGATAACGTATCGAGGAATTAGGCCATTATCTTCCGCCGATACTCACTATCTGCATACCATACAAGTAAGACTTAGATACGGGAGAATACCTTGTGTAGGGTTCGATAGTAATATGGACATTATTAATTCATTAAACGATAGTCTCCATTGGGGACTATCGTTTTGTGCTCACCAGTTGGCGCCACTGGCGAGTAAGGTCCTGTCAGTACTTTTATGTGATGTTTTGGATATGTTTAAGTATCCATAAGTTCATATTATGTTTATTTTATTACTTATGTTTTTATTACTTATATTTTCAAACTTCAAATGAATATTTAGATTATAATGTTCTTAAAATTGGCAAGCAGGAAGCAGACAAATATTATTATTTCTTCAAGTGTTACCAAATTAGATCCTAACTTTTCACTTAAAATCTTAAGCCATAATTAATCAAGAATGGCACGACCATTACAACAATTATGAATCATTACTTAAAATCCGTGATAAAAAATCTTGCAAACAGTGAACGTTCAGTACATTTGACATCTAGGGAACTTACTCTATACTAGCGCCTCTAGCGGCGAATTAAAGCGCGATAACCCTCAATGGTAAACACTACGAGGTATTTTCTACCTCTGAGTTAGAAACAAATGCTCATGAGGCCACAGGAAGCATAATATATCTTGAATGAAGTCTTTTTCATCATCATTGGTACCCTTGTTCCACCCATTGCTGAGTACGGGCCTCCTCTCTGCGTGCTTCCCTGGTCTGTGCGAGCTCATGTCAAGTCTTTTTATGAAGAAGTGTGGTCGGGTGGGTCAGGTTACTACAAGGCGCTTTCTTTGAGAGTAAAACTTCTTTTAATGTTAAAGTGCACTAGCTGGTACCCGGCGCGTTGCTGCTGCAGAAGAATTCTACTCTTATACTGTATACTTGCCTTCACACAAGTGCAAGCAATAAAGTAAAGCAGATTTTTTTATTGCAATCGGATTAACGGCATGGCAGTGAATAAGACACGAACAAACAAAGAATGATTTTATAATATTAGAAGACTAACTAATGCCTGGTATGCGTTGCAACTTGCAATTCGTTTATTTTATTTTTTTAAACCACCCTTGTGTTAAAGCGAACAAAATAAAAAAATAAAAAATCGGTTAAGCCATTTTTGAGTTTTAGCGTGACTAACGAACAGCAATTGATATTTATATATAAGAAAAAGAAGAAGATACACAAACAAAACAATCTCGATAAGTCAAATGTCTCACGTGTCCTGTTCACAGGCTGTCACACTAGTGACAGCCCGCCACGGACTTTTGTAACAACAGAGGAGATAGTATGCTACACTATACAAGTAAATCTAAATAATTACTAAACACCACATAATTTATTTCTAATTGGATTTGGCAACTGCTTTGGCAATAGCTTAAAAACCTGCAACACCCACAAAAAAAAAGTAACAAGAATCCATTTTTCAAGGACCTTACGAACCTAAATATTTTGTGTATCACTATACAAAACTATCCACGACTTGTACCCACCACGCGAGGGAAATCTGCGTCCCCGTACTAATCGCATCAATAATACAGCGCCGGGGATCGATATGTCAAGGGAACGCTCGCAGACCGCACAGGTAACGCGCTCGATACCATACAGCATAACTATGGACTGGATATGGTAAACCACTGAAGATGATTTTTTTCCTTTATTAATAAGAACTAAAGTTCTAAATAATTTATTACAATCTAGCCTAATAATAAGCAACTTAACTTTAACTTATTATTTTACATGATAGTTTACGTTATAATTAGGAATAGTGTCAATGAGGGCTATCGCGCTTGAGTTCACCGCTAGAGGCGCTAGTGTAGAGTAAGGTCTCTAAATGTCAAAATATGTACTGAACATTCACTGTTTGCGGGATTTTTATCACGGATTTTAACGAATGATTCATAATAGCTGTAATGTTTGTGCCATTCTTGATTAATTATGGCTTAAGATTTAAGTGAAAAGTTAGGATCTAATTTGGTAGCACTTGAAGGAAGAATAAGATTTGTCTGTTTCATGCTTGCCAATTTTAAGAACATTATAATCTAAATATTCATTTGACTTTTTAAAATGTATTAAAATGAACATACTATGAATATAAGGGTACTTAAACATATCCAAAACATCAAATAAAAGTACTGCAACAGGACCTTACTCGACAGTGGCGCTGACTGGTAAGCACAAAAACGATAGCCCCCATTTGCACTTTAACACAATTCTGTAGCACTTTCTTAGAGTTTGATAAAACACTTTGTTTATATATTATTCATTCACTGTTTATACACTCTACACTAACTCAAATGGTTTAGTCAAAGAAGATCAAATTAAATATTCTTTGTTGAACTAGACTAAAAAAAAACTTGGGTGTTAAAATGGGCAAGCTCAACGCTAAAAGCGAATGGTAACCTTTGGATACCTCGCGGAAGGTTGAATGACGGAACCGGTTAGTTTTGTTGATGCTCATGCGGATTTTTTTTTGAGTTAATCTCATTTTTCAGACTTAGGTTACCTACATGTTAAAAAATGTCCATGTTCTCGAAGCTTTTGTTATTACAATAAAAACTGCTCTAAAAAAATAGCATAGCTTTTCAGTACCCAACACAATATTAGGTAAATAGACATTCACGATCAGTTTGAAGGGATGCTAGGGACATAATATCCTGTATTATGTGATCCGTGGTACGCACACACTTCAACAATGGTATCTTTGTCAAGGTCACTCACAAATTCACATAATTAAAATAATTTTCACAAAATATGAGCTGTACACGTCTGTAGCACACTATGTCCACGAGCACACTTCATTGATTAAATCAATGCCAGTGTGTTACTGACAAACCACGAAAAATTTTTACTCATAAGTTTTCTGAAAAGTATAAAATTATTTTGAGTAGGTACATACTTCAGTGGATATAGGTACTGAAAAGGTTACTAATGAATCTAATGATGCTTATTTATATATATGACTGTTTTAAAGTATATTTTTTTGTTTGTTATTAATTGATTCTTATCAGTGAAATAGTTTACATCATACTGGAAAAGCAGCTTGCAAAAAAAACCCTGCAAATTCATTCCTCTTTTATTAATCGTCAATAAACTATACTTTGGAAATTGTACCCGTACGAAATAGTTTATGAGCATGTCGCAGCTAATTTGTAAATAAAGACACTTTGTAATGTGTCTAGCTAGGTATCTGCCAGCAGAATGACATTTTTTATTGTTGTAGATAATAAACGGACGAACAGGATATAAACAAAACATGATCATTATAGACTTGTAACGTTAATGCATTAGAAATAAGTGCAACTAATTGAAATGCTTTATCAAAGTAAAACAGGTTTGCGACACGTAAATTTGTAGGGTTCTGTAGCCAAAGGATGCCAACGGAACCGTATTGCTAAGCCTCCGCTGTCTGTCCGTCAGTCTGTCAGCGGGCTGCATCTCATGAACCGTAATAGGTAAACAGTTGAATTTTTCACAGAGTATGTATTTCTATTACCGCTATAACAACAAATAATAAAAATAAAATTAAGTTCAAAAATAAAGCCTACGGAACCCTTCGTGTGCGAGTCCGATTCGCACTTGGCCGGTTTTTAATTCATTAAAGTAATCTAGGAAAATCAGATCAATTAATTAGTTTTAAGGAGGCAAGGTGCAAGAGCTGGGAACTTACTTTAGACCACTATGTATTCGTTATCTTTCAGCTTCATGAAATGGCCAGGCAGATCATGGTATGGCCATTTTTACGATTGCACCACGACATTACACAACCTGAATCTGATAACTTTTATCTGTTATCAGTGATCTACATGAGGATATTATTTACTTCAAATAATAGGTTAAATTTAATAAAATGTTTATTATTCTGCTTCATTTCTTCTAGTTAACTTCTTCTTTGTATTCATGCGATAAATACATTCATCTCGTTCTTGTCTTTCAATAACTGCAATGTATCATACTAATTTTAATAATGTAAGTAATTAGCTATTATAGGTATGCAATGGGTGGAGATTGAACTCTATCAAAAAAAATATATATATGTCGGAGAAACAGCATTCTTCTCGACATCGTCATTAGTGGTCACGAGTTTAGTGGGCGTCATTAGGGTGAAATGCGAGCACAAAACAAAGTATTCACTGTTTCATACAATTTAATGGCAGTTATTTTACAACGTTGATAATCACTGAAGGAATCAATATCTCACAATAACTAATTTGCTTAAATAATTATATTCGAGCAGCAGGTTCGCGACACCAATCTAACTTTATCACCAACGATCCACCTCGATCAACCACCGTTACTCTAATGAATCCTCACTCTACCCCACCAAAGTTAAGATGGCGCCTCGACCCCACTCTAGATTTATCCTCTGCTCTGATTGGACGTTATACAATGCAGTGACTTTTAAATAAATTAGTTAGATTTACACAATATTAAAATGTAATAAATTAAATCAAATTAAATTAGGATTTAACAAGTTATTTTCAGTTAACAATCAACCTTATCAATTAATCGTATGCAACCAACAATCAACTCTCAGTTTACTTCCTCCGACATATATATATTTTATTTCACATAAACCTACATGGGCACTTATGAAACGTCAGAAGCTAGGTGCACGGTTCCAATTGGTTGTTTCCTATGGAGAAGAGCCGGCAAGAAACTCCACGGTTACTCTTTTAAAAATAATTGGCTTTTACAATGTTTTTAAATTAAAATGTTCATAGGTATGGGAGGACAGTGTAGGCCTGTCAACAAGAACATTTACTTAACGACATAGGAAATGGCTAACAAATCGAAACATCTACGAGTCTCCAAGGCCTGTCTCATGCGTGCCATCATAGCCCTTATAAGCGATATTTTTTTATCTTTTAAATTAAAATAGCTGGATATGATTTTACACAAGTATCATATATATTATTAAAATAATTCTCATGTTTGAATTATATTTTTAGAGGCTGTATGTAAATTATAAATTAAGGTCAATAAACACATCTATTCCACGATAGATTATGCAAATTTTAATTTTTACTAGGTATATCGACCTTTAGACCTACCAAATAAATTCGTAGACATTATTTTAGTGAAACAAGGTGTAGGAAAATATGTCGCAGAGGCTACCTACCTAGTTTCTCTAGAACAAATCACCGACCTTTGTACCAACCTACTGAATTAATTCATTGAAATTCTACGTTGAAACTTGTATGTGGGTCTGGAGCATAAGTTGTCAAGACTACCGATCTCTCGAGAAAAAATCACCACAATTATCAAACTTTGTACCTATTGCTATTGTTTCTTTGTGCCCATATACGAATTATTTCATACTGTCTGTTTGAAAATCATCTAATGAAAGTGTTAACAAACCCAGCCCCTGCAGTCTCGACACTAGACAGCGGCAAAATCGTATTGTTGTCAAATTCCTTTAATAGATTTTCAACTTTAATTCGAAAGCCTAAGGTTGATAATCTATTAAAGAAATTTAACATCGATTAGATTTATCGACCGATGTTTGTCGTTATATTTGTCGAGACTGCAAGGCCTGGGCCGGCAATAAAGTTGAAAATCTATTAAAGAAATTTGACATCGATACGACAGATTTTTGTCGCTATTCATGTCGAGACTGCAGGCCCTGGCCCTGCAGTCTCGACATTAGATAGCGACAAAAATCTGTCGTTAATGTCAAATTCCTTCAATAGATTTTCAACTTTATGTCCAAAGCATAAGGTTGACAATCTATTAAAGAAATTTGACATCGATACGACTTAGCGACAGATTTTTGTCGCTATTCATGTCGAGACTGCAGGGCCAGGTTAAATAATTACTTATGCAATCACTCACTAAAATAAATTAGTAACAGTAACACATAAACTGCACATTAATCTGTATTTAGAAGGTTTTAACTTTATATTTCACCACTTTTTCCAACAGTTATTGTTTAAATAACATAAATTACAATATAAAACTCATCGACAAAATTTTGGTTAAAAAATTAACCTCAATTGTCAAATGAAAAAGTATCAGGTGACACTTAAATGTCATTTTCATGTAATTTCTGGAAATAACAATTTTTTTAATAGCAGTAACCATCGTTGAAGGGGTGGTCTACTTTTGCCAGGAGTCATGTTATCGAATTGACAGTTCAAAGTTCACCACATGAGGCGCACAGTTCTGCTCACTCTAATCACTTAAATAACTTGATGAACCATTGTGACCGTTTAATGTGCACCCATGTGGAAAACGTAATAGACATGTGATGTGACATCTGTCAAACCGTATAGTTGTAGTAATGTCCTAGTTTACGACTCACCGCAACATGGACATAGAGCGAAACGACCGTGATGCCACTAGGGGCTCTAAAGTACCGAAGTAGTACCGTTTATAATATGTTTAGTGCCCGTTTGATAACATTTAGCACTTACTGTGGCCTGGGGGAAGCAAAAAGTTTGAATATTGAAACTCTGTTCTAAATAACTTAACATAATATCACGCCTGTTGTCCCTGAAGGGTTAACAGTGCCAGTACACACGCATTTCGATACGAACTTCAGCAATCAATCAATCAATCAACTTTATTTTTTCTCACCACAATATACATGAGTTATTTTACATTGGTCAGATTCGACATTGTTACACAATTCAGGTAAGTATATATTGTGGGAGACTGGTGCCTAAGCTAGGCTCGTGGTCTGTGTTTCAGGACACCAGGATCCCACCCCTTTACATTTTCATTTTATAAATTATGTACTAAGCGCGCTGACAGAATGTAGTAAAGAATCATACGACATTTTTATAGTTTTTTATAATATGATCAATATCTAAGTATGCGAGACGAATGTTAGTAGATGTATAGTGTGGGTGATGTGCGGGTGTGTGAGTGTGTGGATGTGTGAGTGTGTGGATGTGTCAGTGTGTAGGTGTTTGAGAGTATGTGATAGTGTGCAATGTTGCACTTCCGCGATTTGCTCTTTACTTATTCGAACTTAAATTGAATTGCCACGAAAAATCCAATTATTAATTAAAACTTCATGCACCGGTAAATATAACCGTACAAAAGCGGACTGAATGCCTATAGGATGATTTCCATCAAACGGCTCGCATCGCATCGGATCTCGCGACTCGAATCGCATGCGACGCAAAGGAACCGTTCGTTGCGCGACAGGCAGTGGATCGAAACTGCTATATGAGGGACATTCGTTTCTTTTTTACAAATTGCATTTTTTTAAATACCTATCGAAAGATCTCGTCCTTCCGATGAATAATTGTCATTACAAGTTTTTCTCTAAAACTGATAGTTAGGCCGGTTTTTTTTTTGTTAGTTTTTTTTTGTATGGAAGGAAGCAGAAACTGCTAAAATTTGGCCTTGTCTTGAAATACCAGGCTTTCAAACTACTATATTCTTATTCTTTGACTTGTTGGCTATAATTCTACGCTATCAGCGCGCGCCCATAGTTGCCCGTTCAAGAGTTACGAGGTTCGGAAAAATGAAAAAAGAAGTAAGTCAAAAGTACATTGTCATTATTAATATCATAGACAGAAAATTTATAATTAAAGAATAATAATAATTTAAAAACATATGTTTATCGAAAAAATAACAAAAAAAAATTTAAAATAAGTAATAAAATTAATATAAATAAAACTTGTATTCAAAATAACAAAAAAAAAAAACAGCTAAACTCGGAACAAAATTAACACTATCACAGTCTTGTAAAGTGTGTACATCTATAAAATCCAATTCCGGTTTAGTTGAAAGAGACACCAAAAGCTCAACTGCTCTTGGTGAGAGGACCATTTTTCGTTGTTTCGAAATTTTTGGCCTTAGAAAGGTCAGTTTCGGATCAGACGACAAGAGAAGATTGTGCAAGATATCTTCATTTGTCGCTTTCCTACTCACTTTTCTCGAACGGTTCTCTCTATATTTACGAAAGTCTTTATTTCGAGCCTCTAATGCTTCTGCCGACAGTTTCCCGATTGGTAAAAGTCCAAAATGCTTAATTACACCCGTACCATGCACTAGCAACTTATGTACGCTAGAGAGCATGTAATACCACGGATATAACTGTACATACAAAGTGGCAGTGTCTTTACAAAATTGGTAGAATTTAAGCAGTTCCACTTACTCACCAGAAGCCACTGTCTGCAGAATTATGTGGAACCTTTCGATCAGCTCTTCATCAACTCCTGTGATGCGAGCCGATGTTTTTGCATCACTAAAAAATCTTCTGGCAGTGTTGCCGTCATTTGTGGGGCCTGCCCCTTGTTTCACAAAATCGACCAGCTAGCCGTTTTCATCTTTAAAGGATTTGTTTTTTTCTTTGCGCCAACTTTTCTTTGTCCTCGCCTCTTGAGCTCCATTTTTTGAAGTCCATCCGGTAAGCTGAAATAAAGGAAGCAATGCATTCGTTTTCAAAAACGTAACTTCTACAAAAAATATTCATGGGCATTAAAAATTATATACCTATATGAAGCAAGCATTTCATGCACCGGATCCACGCATATATGAAGACAATCCGTATTGGTAATATCTACATTTTCCGTTCTGCGGTCGATGTCTTCCAGCTTATTCACCTCTGATGGCTTCGCCTTACAAATGTCACACACAGCTGTCGAAGTTTCAGATATGTACGAAGTAATCTTTCCATCGATCATCGTCATTAACAGTTGATGTGTGACGGTCACTTCCTGCAGTTTATATGGATTTAGATCATCTATCTGCAGTTCTATGGCTTCTTTTTCACGTTTTACTGAACTTTCACACTCCTTCATGAACTTGAACTGAATTGGGCGGCAGTAAAACGTAGAAGACGGACGATCATTTTCCCAAAGTATTTCTTCGTCACGCATCAGCCTTATGGGTACTAAGCTGATCATAAAAACACTGGAATCGTCAAATTCTGAACTGCTATCTGCTTGTAATTGCTTTGACTAGGTGCTCCATCAAAACCCCACATATCTTTAAAACAGCTTTAGATGATAGATTGAAGTCCATTGCATCAAGTAACATGAAGGTAGTCAAATAAAGTACGGCCAGCAGTTTAATAGTTGCTCCATTTTCGGTTATGGTGATATCCTCTTTTGCAGGATAACAGTATAATTTCGCTTGCATTATTTTGTAGTAGGAGGGATACATCGATGCTGCACCTTGTTCAATTGCAGAATCTCATAGATTAATATATTGCCACTTGGATAAGTTAAGCGATATCGAGAGAGCTAGCGCTTTTTCAGGTGTATATAAACTCTCTTTTTTTCTGACTTATGCAAGTTTTTACCTTCAGGATGGTTTAGCAAATGTTCCAGTATTTAACTTACTTCGCAATCCCCACTACCTTTGAGATTTTTAATAGTAGCACTCTGTATCTCTTTTGGAGACACTGATTTGGACAAGCACTCTACGCTTCTTCTTTTTTGCTTGTTAGACAGCTTTTCAAAGGGTTTTCTCAGCGTACATTGTGAAGATGACGTTGAAGCTATTGGTGAAGATGGTGCCAAAGTTTCTACATCTTCATAATCATCAGGATCGACATTTTGTGTTGTAGACATAAGGGCTTCATGCCAGGCTAATGCAGATTCCAGCCAATCTCCATTTCTCTTCAAAAAATTGCTAAGAGTCCTATTTGATCTTTCCCATCTTCCACAAACATTTGTACAAAAATTCTAACAGAAATTCAGGAGGTTTTCACTTCTTTCTTCAGTCCAGTTAACATTCAGCGTCTGCTTGAGGTATTCAAAACGTGTTTTACGTTCCGCCAAGGATCTAAACTGTTCTCTTAAAACCATGAACAAATCCAAATTATTGATTAGACCTTCCATATTAGTCACAAAAATATTTAGGCACACAGCAAGTTGTCTTGATATTCAAATCTCTGAATGATTTTATTTAAATTAAACCCTTATTTATATGGGTCGGACTAACTCCGTCCTATCCCTATCATTAAGGTATATTAATAGGGAAGTGGAGTCATTAAATTTAAATTTCATTATGAATGCAGTTATTAGCAAATAGGTAAAATAATTCGTAGAAGAGATCATTCGCAATTAAAAGAACAGAAAATTAACTAATTGATGATTAGCAAATCTTTCACTGTATATAATTACTAATATATAGTAAACAATACTAAATTAATTATCAATATTAATAAATTTATCATTTGCTTTAATATGAATTGTTTTTGTACTTTTTTAGATTTTTTTCACATTTTTCGATTTTGTATTGTTTTGAAATTAATATTATTCCTTAATTATAAATATTTTAATATTCTATCTATGATATTAATAATGAAAATGTACTTTTGAGTTACTTTATTTTTATTTTTCCGAACCTCGTAACTCTTGAACGGGCAACTATGGGCGCGCGCTGATAGCGTAGAATTATAGCCAACAAGTCAAAAAATAAGAATATAGTAGTTTGAAAGCCTGGTCTTTCAAGACATGGCCAAATGTTAACAGTTTCTATTTCATTCCATACAAAAAAAAAACTAAACTTTTTTTTCCAGCCAAACTATCAGTTTTAGAGAAAAACTTGTAATGACAATTATTCATCGGAATATCTAAAATATCATCATAAATATCATCTTTCGATAGGTATTTAAGAAAATGCAATTTGTAAAAAGAAACTAATGTCCCTCGTATAACGTTTCGATCCACTGTGAGGCGATGCCTTTGTGTCGCGTCGCGTGTCGCGCCTATTTGAAGGAGCCTTAATGGACTGAAATTACCCACACGCGTTGAGATCAATGTCCATTCCTCTGTACAAGAAGAGGTCTTTGCCCTGCAGAGGTAACAATATTACAGGATGGTATTATTCTTCATTAAGGAAAACTCATGATCAAAATATGAATCGGGAAACAACTAACGTACCTACAATGGGTTTTGGATCGATATTATATTGATCAGCAAGAAATGGTATCGTGTAATGACATATTAAAGACGACCGGTTGGCTGCGCGCACGCATTCAAGCAGCGCTCAGACGCACGAGCATACGCGTTGGCGTAACTGTGAAAGCAACTGTCACATTTTACTTAAAAATTTAGACCAATCAAAAATGTACTCTAACTTTATAACAACAAGTGTTGATTTTGAGTGTGAGAAGTTGTATGAAAAAGTGAAGTGATTTAAGATTTTGTGTGACATTTCCTAGTGGATATTACTGTGGAATCCTATTTGTAAGTGGACTAAATAGTAACGCCATGTGTTTGGAATGACAATATCATAGGTGCCGTTATCTAGCAATCTGATTTGCATCTTATTACGTAGGTGCAAGGTTGATAGTCAATTGATAACGATTGTGCTCGCATGTGAATGAACTGGGGTCAATGATAGCGGAATTAGTATAGTATCACTCGTGCTAAATAGTAAACAATACATACACAAGTATTTATATAATGACTTGAGTAAAATTGTTAGTAGTTTCCGACATTTTATAACTACATCATTATTGTATTATTTACGTTATTACAATTTCATGTCAGCTTTGTAATATTCCTTTAGACATTTCTTCTAATACTTAACTTAGCAATATAACTTGCATTTTAAGATATTCATGATGTTGTATTTGAAGACCTTACATAAAAACCGAGGCCTAATGACTCAAGTATTTAACTGCCAACAGATTTGACTCACACACGTTAACAAAAGAATTTAAGTGAGTTAAGAAAAACCTAAGAGGGCTCATGAAAACATATTTGCCTGTATTGCCCAGGTTTTTCGTATGCATACGTGCCATCGAACTTTACGAAAGCCAGAAAGTTACGTTTTTATTTTATTTTTTATTGCGCTTTTCCAGAAGCCAACACATGTTTAAATATGCAGTTTATTGGACTACACAACTAATGATATAGCAAATAGTAGAACTATATTATAACTGTAAATTGCAACACTATTTTGTAAATGATGACTAACAAAAAATGTATTCAATGCCCTTACATAATACACCTTTAATGTTACAATATGTTTGAGCTAAAAATAGCTGCCATTGACCTTACGATGTTTCCAGCACTCGAAATATGTAATATAATAACAAGACAAGTCAAGATAATAAATTCCACCAGAACATGTTTGTTACAAAACCTAAAACAGGTTTCTTTTGCGGTGTAAATAACTAATTAACAAAACCATAATTATCATCATCATAATGTATCAGCCTATAATCACCCACTGCTGGGTACAGGCCTCCTTTCCCTTCTGCCATACTTCCAGGTCCAACGAGCTTTTAAACGTCCTTGATTTCTATGGCTTAACCTTGGCCACCATTACCACCACCACCCCCTTACTCCAGCGGCTAATCAACTGGGAAATGGACTGGTGCCGTGTCCGCGGTCAACAATAAACCTACTAACTACACATCAACCATATTCAGACGTTCTTGCTGGCAACTGGACAGGCCATTTGCCTAGTGGATGATAGTGTAGCGCATAGACCGTGTGCTGCTAGACTTGACTCTCGTGATCAGTTGCTACAACTCCGCTTCGACGTGACTCATTCACATCAAAGGCCGTTTGTCCACCGCCACCGTCAACGGGACGTTAACGAGAAACGGGATTATTCGAACCGAACGTGACGTCCCGGTGACGGCGATCGTTTGTCGACCGCGAGCGAAGTCGGGGTTTCAGTATGTTATGTTATAATAGACAATACAAAAGGCGGGTGAACGGAGCCGCGCCGCGCGCCGGTGCGACGGCAGTGTGTGGACAAGATCAAATGTGATTCGTATTGCCAGCACATCAGCCTGTCATAATCTCGGGCCGAATTCTAGCAGTCGCACTGAAGTACTCCAAAATTCGGGGGCCGGGATCCCGACAGTCGGGTGACGGACGTGCGGTGGACACGCGGCCAAAGTTAAAATATGTATCGCTACTTCGGCGCCGTCATCTCGTTCTCGTTGACGTCCTGTTGACGGTGGCGGCCGACAAACGACCAAAGAGTCTGCATTCCTGTTTTCATACAAAAATCAACATAACTTATTTAAGCACCACCGTGCTTGATGCGTGCTGGCAATTTTAAATCCAGGATACCGCGAAAATATTCTAAATATTTTTACTCTCTTGAAGTCCAAAGAATAGAGCAGATCTCTAAGTTAATCTAAGGATTAACTTAGAGAGTACGGTACTTATCACAATAAACCATACCATACCCAGCCACCACAAGAGGTCTGATGCCACAATATGGTCTGATATCATCTATCAATAAAGTATGAATAAATTGATAAATGGAAAATCATTTAGAATAAGAAGAAGATTTATGACGAAAGTAAATTCTCTGAATAATCTCCATGTTTTCTAAAGATACCGTCTCAATGACCTTTTTAGGGCTAATAAGATCCGTAACGAACATAAACAGCTTATTATTGAGTACTCAGACGTCTCAATAATTATCCAATTAAGTTATTTTAGATACTTCACCCGCATAATGACGTACTTGGATTTAAATTCTAAATATTCTTCGTTTTATTAGCTGGAAGCTATTTTCATTAGTTTAATTCAAGATCCAATTTGATATGTAGATCGGATTGGCAATTATTGACAACTAGCTGTTGCCCGCGACTTCGTCTGCGATCCAGGATAAAAAGTAGTCTTTGTCCTTACCTAGGTAAGGGTCTATCTATGTGCTTAATTTCATCTAAATCCGTTCAGCCGTTTCAGCGTGAAAGCGTATCAAGCAAACAAACAAATTTACTTTCGCATTTATAATATTCGTTAAGATTTATAAAGACCCTGGGTTTCTATACCATTGACTTTCAAGTCACAGGTACCTTTGTAGCTCAGCTCGCATTCAATGTTTTTATTTTTCTATGTTGAAAATGAAAACCTCATGTCGCCAAAATTTTCAGATCATGGCACAAATTTGTTTTGACCGTGCCGAGACGATCCAAACAACTGACAATCACTTATCAGACACACATCAACACACACAACAACACATACCAAACAACACATTTGTGAATACGTTCGTTTTTCAAAATGGGTACAGAAAAACGCAAAGTAATTAATATTCTACACCGTCAGATGAAATAAGTAATTATTGATACCTCTTAAGATTCTCACGTGCCAACATTATTGCAATTAACGTGTTTGAAACTGCACACATCAAAAGTGTCTAGGGATTCAGTTCCAACATTCCCGCGGCTCTGATCATTTCTTCTCGACTCAAATGAGGTCTTCTCTCTACAATAACGTTCTTTTGTATTGGTCCCACTCAGAAGTATGGCAGAAATTTCAGTGATTAGGCCTCAAACCCGATGCAGGATTATATAGGAATACGACTTGACAGAAGATTATCATCTTTTGACCAATTTCAATAACTATTCCCTTTTTAAATGACAAAATTTACAAACAAAAATATATAGGAGTTACAAAAAATATAATTCAAAAACCAGATTTTTTGTATCTAGCAAAAACGTGCTTGATCCCTAGACACATCCCTAGGCACTGTTGATTAACACAACCAATCGTAAAGCACTTGAGGACACGCGCTGTTCAATAGTTACAGTTACTAATAATAGTTACGCGCTGTTGACTTACCAGTATTAGTGCAACAGTGTCCTCTGTTGAACAAATAAGTGAAGACAATTACCTAGAACTGTAGATACAAGTAATGCACCTTCTGATGTTGACTTAAGTAATGTTTCTCATACTTGTAGCATACTTGACTTAGTTATGAAGAATTCAAATCGTGTCAAAGTTTCTTGAGCTATAGCCAATGTGTATATTATTTTTAGCACCTAGATTAACAGCTTGGTGAAATAACTAAAAACAAAGTTAAGAATGAATTACTAAGGACAGAATCTCATTAAAATAGACTATACGAGCATTTAGGACATGCAATAAAATTCGAAGCCTATTGCCCGAAGGAGACTAAGTTGAACAAATTATATTGTAATTTTGTATGTCGTATGTTCCCAAATAAAATCTTTCAAAAGGACCTCAAATTATACTGTCCTTATCAGATTAAAAGTAGTGACTTCTCTTTTCAGGTTCTCATTGGATTTGGAGTTCAACCAGTTCAACGACTTGGACTTGGTACCTACCTATGATGACACCAAAAAAACCCTTCACATGAATGACGTCACATTGACAGCTTCTACCTATCTGAGTGAAAACATGCACTATCATCGTTAGTAGCGTATTGCGAGTCGGTACTAATAAAATGAACACAATGTGTTGTGATGGTGTTCAATTCTAAGATGCGGTGATGAAATGTCTGGCTGTGAATAGTGTGATTTTTTAAATGTGTTGCGATATTCAGTGCAATCAGTGTAAGCGTCTTTGGCATCAGCACCAAGTTACGTCTTAAGGAAACACAGTAAAATGAAGAACTATATGAAGTCATTGTCAAGTTTGAAGCTTTTGGTGCTGATTTCCCTGTGGGTGGCTCTGCTGGTGCCCCAGCCGACGGCGCCGGTGCAGCTGAGTGGTGGGCAAGCTCGGGGCTCGGTGGCCCCGGACGGATCATACCTACAGTACTTTGGCATACCGTATGCCACTGTCACACACAGGTTCCAAGTAAGTTTCCCTTTTGTAAAGATTGAGGCCCGTTTTTAGCTAAGGAGCTTCCCAAACGACCATCATGTACGATTAATATAGGCAGACTACAAAAGCCTAGAAAAAGTATATTTGGAAAAGTGAAGAATCTAATTACATCTCAAAAACTTAAACCGAAACACACAGCGAAAATAATATGAATTATAGCGCTTAATGTAAAGTCAATCACACAGCTAAGATACGATATATCGCGAGTACGTCATTCTACCGGACGTCATTCTACTGGTACAGGCTGTTCAGTTTTTGCAATGAAGCGCATACAAAACTTACTATTGTTAGACCTACTTGACAGCTCATCTGACGAAGATTGAAACAATGGATATGATATTCATGTTGCATCTAGAAATAAAAATCGTAAAATCTGGATAAAGGACCACATAAGAATTAGCACAAAACACACAGATTAGCGCGTTCTAACAAACAAAATCTTCAGCTTTATTATATTAAGTATAGATTTCAAATAATAATAAGTTTCTGTGGTATAATCAACCAAAATTCCGTCATCGACTTTTCGCTGACTGAACATCATCTTTAGGAATTCTATGGTGCCATGCAAAATATTGTAGGTTGGAAGGCCTTAATATACTACAAAATGTCTTATACTGTTTTTTTTTTACCAGCACGTTACTATCTATAAGAAGTGGTTAGTAAGTAGCAATATTTTGTATTTCACAAAGTACCTATTAATAAATAAAATATCTGACGCTTTACAATAAAAGTTACCCAAAAGTCGTTGCTTTTTGTTTACTTTTTACGCGAATATTAGAACATCCTGTTGCTTATCTTAAGATCAATATCGCCAAATATCTTACTACATATTTCATAACATTACGATGTCTTCGGTATGTTAACGTACATTTCGCATATCGGCTAGTATCTTAAGATACTCTAATCTAATATATAAAATTCTCGTGTCACAGTTTTCGTTTCCATACTCCTCCGAAACGGCTTAACCGATTTTGATGAAATTTTTTGTGCTTATCCGGTATCTATGAGAATCGGCCAACATCAATTTTTTTTTTTTAATTTTTTTTTTTTAATTTTTTTTTTTTTTGGTAGGTAGGGTAGGGAGTTAGGGAGGTAGGTAGGTAGGTAGGGTAGGTAGGTAGGTAGGGTAGGTAGGTAGGTAGGGTAGGTAGGTAGGTAGAGTAGGTAGGTAGGGTAGGTAGGTAGGGTAGGTAGGGTAGGTAGGTAGGGTAGGTAGGTAGGTAGGTAGGGTAGGTAGGTAGGGTAGGTAGGTAGGGTAGGTAGGGTAGGTAGGTAGGGTAGGTAGGTGGGTAGGTAGGTAGGGTAGGTAGGTAGGGTAGGTAGGTAGGGTACGCCGTAGATAAGTACCGCAACCCGTGCGAAGCCGGGGCGGGCAGCTAGTTTAATATATAAAAATCTCGTGTCACAGTGTTTGTTATCGAACTCCTCCGAAACGGCTTGACCGATTTTTATGAAAAATTTTGTGTATATTTGGTAGGTCTGAGAATAGGTCGTAAAGTATATTTCATACCGCTGCGGGTGAAACCGCGGTGCGCAGCTAGTATGAAATAAATATACTATATTTACTGTGTGTGGTAGTCCATTAAATTGTACGGTGAGCGATATTTTCGAATATAATATATATATTTTATATTGTATTCAGTGTGTGACACGCTTAACAGAATTATGTATTCACCATGTCCCAATAGGCAACGCTGCCAACATCTCTTAAATATATAAAATACTAAAACATAAATTAATGTATGTTCACATGATAATTACCAATATATGATTATTATAACATACCATGCATATTGATCTTACTATTGATGAGAAATATTCAGAAACATTTATAGTGTAATAGTTTCTGTGAAGGGCCGGTAATAGCAGAAGTTAATAATGATGAACGTACCGTCGCACGTAACAGTACTAATCTACTTGTGATTGCTACCTTACTGGCTAATCACACCTACCCTGTATTATGAAGTGTCGACTAATTGTCGCGATACATTTTTAATGAAAAGTCACAGTTATGATTGCAGTGTTTCAAGTGTTATTGGTAGATCCGAGTAAGGAGTAGTTGTGAATATAATCAATTAAATATCGATCATTAAATACTGTATTTCTCAATTCATTAGTTGACGTATTAATGTTCGAATATTTTCGATTCCAGGAAGCCGAACCGAATCCAAAATGGGAAGGTGTGTTCAACGCTCACAACGAACACATTAGATGCAAGCAACGCTTCACCAGTACACGAATCCTGGGCGAGGAAGACTGCCTCACTGTCAACGTGTATACCCCCATCGAGCCGAGCGACAGCCCTCTGCCTGTCATGGTATTCATACACGGAGGAGGATTCAGAGACGGCTCGGGATCTCCCTTCATCTACGGTCCCAAGTACTTCATCAAACATGGAGTAATCTTAGTCACCTTCAACTACAGATTGGAAATTCTAGGCTTCCTATGTCTAGGTATCAAAGAAGCACCAGGCAATATTGGGCTGAAAGATCAAGTGCAAGCATTAAAGTGGGTGAAGAGGAATATAAGAGTGTTCGGAGGTGATCCGGATAATGTGACCATTTTTGGAGAAAGTGCAGGGTCTGCTTCAGTTGCTTACCATCTACTGTCTCCAATGTCTAAAGGCCTGTTCAATAAAGCTATCATGCAAAGTGGTTCAGCCTTGGGGTATTGGGCCTTACAATTTGAACCTTTGGAGACAGCTAGTCTACTCGCTCAACAAATGGGCCACACAACCACAAACCCTAAAGAAATCTACAATTTATTCAATAATATGACTGCTGAAGATCTGTTGAACTATCGTGTTCCTAGAAAAGAAGGTGATGTCGTAATATCAGAAAACCTCTTCGTGCCGTGCATTGAAAAGAAAATTCATAGAGTAAAACCATTTTTGCCTGACAGTCCTTACAATTTGATAACACAGGGCAAATATAACAAGGTCCCTGTAATAATTGGTTTCAATAGCGCCGAAGGTTTATATTTTGCTGGAAAAGAGAACGACACTACACTGGCTAAGATAGATTTCTATAAAGCGTTACCGAGAGATCTCACTTTCCCTTCAGATGAGGAAAAGGTGAAAACAGCGAATAGGTTAAATGAGTTGTACATGGTTGGAGAGAAAATTACAAAAAATAAGTCTTCTTTAGAAAAGTTGGCACGTTTCGAAGGTGACGCGGCTATAACTTACCCTGTATTAGCTACCATAGATCTTCTTCTAGAGACGTTAAACGAGCCTGTGTATGCTTACAAATTTAATTACGATGGGTTACTAAACTTCGCTAAGATAATGTTCGGGTTCCGCAAGTCCCCGGGAGCGACGCATGCTGATGAATTATTCTATCTCTTCAGTACCTTGACCTTACCGGCGTTTACCGAAGTTAGATTCATTGACAAGTTTACTACACTGTGGACGAACTTTGCGAAATACAGGTAAGAAGTATTAATTAATTATTTATTTACCGTTGCGTTTGTTTACTTTTTAAGTTTTATGATTCCGTTAGCTCGCCTGCAAATAGCCCATCGTTTATTGATCTCACCTTGAGTTCTCGATGGGCTTGACTCCATGACCCTCACAGTTCTTACAGTTTACGATTCGACATAATAGTTTACTTAATTGCTTAGAATGTTTAATAACCTTGAATGAAAAACAAAAATTAACAAAACACAAATACTTAACCTCATTTCCACAAATGTTTTGTAAAGTACAATTTAATTCCGTAAGACCAAGATGAAATGCTTTCATATGTACAGAAAACATTTGTTATGTATTAAACTATTCTGAAATAGTAGCAGCGAGATGAAGGAGTGAATGAATTACTTTGCAGCTGTGGATTGAATGACTTGGAGCCGCGCAATGTTTTGCAACAAAATGTTGGTTACTAGCATTTGATGAAAGAATATTTTAAGATGATTCGCTGCAAGCTGAAACCTAGATCACTTAATTTTCGATTCAGAACGGATATTATTTTTTGTTATATTTGTTGTGCCAATCTTCTTTGTTTCTTCTTGGTTATTTCAAGATCGAAAAAATATTTCGAATATCAGTTGTTATTAAGTGATGAGGATCCGCTTTAGTTTTAATTAAAATAATGTTTTACTTCGTAATGAGTTCTCTCTGTGTTTAGAAAAATAACAGCTCTAGGTAATGTTATTTTATTTCCAATGCTCTTTCAAGTCCCATATTTCTAGCGCGTATTTTGTCCCTATGTATTTTGTAACATACTTTTATTATCCTTCAGTGATCCAACACCGCCATCTTCTTCTATCTCACCGAAATGGGAGCCGGCAGCAGTGCAAGACCCTCGTCTACTGCTAATAGACAAGGAATGCTCGATGGAACCAATTTGGAACGAAACTGATGAAGCCCTCCGGTTATGGAACACGACATATTCTTTGTACAGGAGAAAGAATTAGTAATTTTTGTATTAGTTTTAATATGATGACTGAGATGAGATGATGACTGAGATTAACAAGTGAGACGGGAGAAAATAATAAATGTATGTACAGTTTCGTTGAAAAAGCCCTTCAAGGGACATACTCGTATACGGGTTATTTTTCAAAGACCAGTAAATGATTATATATATAAATTATGATTAAAATTATAATAAAATGGTTAAAATGATTTTCCAATTTTGTAATATTTATTGTGATTCAGCATGGTATTTTGATAGTAGATTGTTAATTTATGTGTAAAAGTTTGCATGCCCAAGTGACGGCAGAGCATGGAGAACATTATCAAAATATGTATAACATCTATACCCCTACCCATGTTAGCAAAAAAATAAATGATTTGATCTGATATGATTATAAGTCCAGTCAAATTTTAAGGGGTTGTTGTACTCACGATTTCAGGGTTAGTCCCATAGTAAAAGTTGTTCATACTGAAAGGTTCAATGACTCCTTAAAATTTGGCCAGTCTTTGAAAACTAACCCTGTATACTGCTTATACTGCCAAATTAACGAAAGGCACTGTTTTAGCTATCAATATTTGCGTGTCTTACATCAGTAGGTAATTAAGTTATGGTGCTAAGTTATTTTATTTAAGTTAGAAAAACGATATGTCAATTAGGTGTCAATTAGGTACATGTAATTAAACCGAAGCTATGCAAATACCTAATATTGTAATTAATTTACTTGCCTTAAATGTTAGCCCTAGAATCAAAGTGTATTTGTAGAATAAGATCGCTTTCAAACTTCAATTTGAAGCCGATCCCCTGCGAACAAAGTCACACTGAAAGGAAGTGTTTTTGTGAGGACATCAATTCGATATTTTAAGCAACGAATCTACTCAACAATCAAACATTTATCAAATTTCTCATTCTAGATTGTACTTAATTAGATCTATATACTTAATTAATGTTTCGTTAATTGCTATAAGAAATGCTGTATAAGTTTATAATTATATTATATTATTTATATTATGGTTTTGTAATTTATATTTTTGTAGTTGTATTTCTGGTTGCATCTGAGGTGTCCGTAGCGCGATTGCTGAACGTGGTGTCTTGGGTTCAATAACCGGGTTGGGCAGTATTATTAATGGGATTAATTAGGAAATTCTCACATTGGACTGACGAAATTTCCGTACACACTTTTGCCTGCCATTCTAGAAATACAAGTATAATAGATGATAAATATATATATATATTTTTTTTAATTATGTATAAATTGTCTTAGGATAATTGTAAAGCGATCACAAAAGATTTTTATATTTAAGTGTTCTTTATTTGTACACACTTTATTATAAATTAATTATTGTAACAATGAAACTGTTATTCTTACAAAAGAATACATACAAAAGACTTTTTTTTTCTCTTCCTAATCAAGAAACATTATGTTACAAAGAAATCATGTCAGCAAGCTCAAACCAGTTTGTTTACTTGAATTAGAAAAATATTTCTAATTCTAACTAGCAGTAATTATAATAGGCTGTAGCCTACTACGTCACTAGGAGTGAGGATATTGAAAGTAAACTATTAGGTCACTAGGAGTGAGGATATTGAAAGTAAACTATTAGGTCACTGGGACTGAGGATATTGAGAGTAAACTATTAGATCACTGGGTGAGATTGAGGATATTCAGAGTAAACTATTAGGTCCCTGGGAGTGAGGATATTGAGAGTGAAGTATTAGGTCACTGGGAGTGAGGATATTGAGAGTAAACTCTCCTTTATGATATTTTTGCGTATATTTGAGTGCGTATGGAATCCTTTTGAGAAGCAGAATGCGTTAGCTATAGAAAAAGTTCAAAAAGCATTTCTTAGATACCTTTACAAGCACTTGTACGAGTTTTATCCTCTCTTGTATCCCACTAAATTCCTGTTGGGTTGCTTAAGTTTCAATTCTCTAGAAGTGAGACGGTCGCGCGATCAGATGACTGTAATGTTTAAAATTCTTAGGGGAATTATAGATGTTCCTGATCTGCATAATGAAATCTGCAGTCTATTTGTCCCGGACAATTACTGACGTGGCAGAAAACACCGCTTACAGGCTGTTCCAGCTTGCCGTACTGTTGCACACTCCAAGTCACCTATTCCTCGGACAATAGCCGCTATTAACGCTCTCCTGAACTCAAACATAGATCTTCATATGTTTGCGAATGAATGGAAGGTGATACTGTCAGAATATTTGAATTTTCGTGAGAAGAATGCACGATTGTGTTAAATAAATAGTGAAATTAGCTTCGGGCGTCCTATTTAAAATAAAATAAATTAAGAGTAAAACTATTATGTCACTGGGAGTGAGGATATTGAGAGTAAACTCTCTTTTCTGATATTTTGACAGATTGTTGATTTGCTTTTTTGTTGATTTGCGTTTGATTTGCTTTTTCACAACAGAGTGAATAACGAAATAAGTTCAAATAGAAGAAGAGGTCAAAATGTATAATAATAATGAATAGCAACCTAAAATTAATGACAATGCAGGAAGTCCCGCTGTTTTTATTTTTTGCTGTAATGCCACTAAACGCATTTTCCTTTCTTTCATTCCTTAAATAAAGGAAGAAGAAGCAAAAGGTACACAATCGCATAATATGTGAAGTTAATGATGAACTATCATATAAAATTTAAAAAATAAACTTGATCTCAATTAATAGTAATCTTCAGTTATGTTATCATAACCAGCAGTAGTTTGAACCACTTCACGATTACAAGCAAATATCAAGTATTAAAGTAACTAGCCCAAGCATAAGCAGTTGACAAAATCAGTATTCCGTAGATACTTCACTGAGTTTCTCTGAACTCAAGTATACCTGAAGCAATAAGTGAAGTAGCATCATAAGTACTTATGTGACATGCTGACCGATCACGTGTAACACATTGAGAGAGATTGCACGTCTTTGACCAAGTAGCTATAAGAGACATTTACCTCAATTCTAAATGGGCCTACTTGGTATGATAAAAATAAATGTAGGTAATGGTTAAGATATCCCTGCGGTCAGTAAACGACTTAACTGACGACATAGTAACTACGATGTGTGGTAAAGATGGTCCGTTGAAGATGATGGTGGTGAGATCGTGGCTGGGAACCTCTATTAGGCAGCTAAGAGTCATAATAGAGCTAAAACAACCAACATTTTCACGGTGATATTTTACAGAATAGTAAAAATCTCATGGTGAAAATTTTGGTGAAGTGAGATGTCAATAGTGTCAAGTCCTAGCATCAAGTGAAATCACAACTCACTTCAAACTCACTTCGCCAGTAACCACGTTAAATTTTTACGCAATAGACCGGCTGGGTCTGCGCGGTTGTCTAGTAATATTTGTGATTCACATTATATTTGGCAATCTACTCAGATAGCAAGGTTTAAATCTTGTTCTAGATGAAAATGAGATGTTTGGTCAATAGGAGCGCAACTCTCGAAGGATATCGTAATTCTTATCCTTAATAGGAAGTAGGTCAAGTTTAAGAATTTTGTGGTTTATTTATAAACGTTGCTTAAAGTTAAGTAATAATTAACGACTGTTTAACCATACATTTCTGACGTTTAAGCATCTCTTAACTTTAAGAAAAGTTTATGAATAAAGGGGTTAATATTAGGTCCAATTCTTTCATCGCGAGTTCGTGATGCAAATATCCGAAGATACAACAGAGATACAGAGGTTTAACAGAGATACACTTTAATCAAGTAAGACAGTGTTAAGATATAATAAGAAAGGATAATCATTTATTTACTCAAACATGAGTACAATACTTACAATACAAATTGTCGGCATACAAGAGTGTTAAAAGTAAAGATAGAAATAGATCATCATGTTTGCCTTAAACAATGGCATGCAAATAAATACGAGTATTAATACAATAATTTATAATGTCACTTTGAGTCAAATTATTTAAACTTGTCATGATAATATAAGAACATAAAAATTATAAATTAGTAAAACATAATCAAAATCTGTCATCTAAAATGTGATTCTAATTATAATAAGCTTTATCTGCTAGAAAATTTATAACTTTACTTTTAAATGCTACATCACTAACTGCTTCCAGCTTTTAGGTAGTTTATTATAAATTTTTCGAGCTATGCAAAAGATACTTTTCTCAAACATACTTGGAAATTCGAGCATTATTTTGACAACTTTCTTCGAGATAAATCGAAAGTGCTGTACTGGTCAAATACATGCGAGCAGCGGCCGGCAATGTTAGTATGAAAACTCATATCTGTTGTGTAATTAAAAAATTGAACGAACTTTTTACTTCGACCCATGGCAACCATGGAAGCAACTTATCGGAGATTTTATTTCAATCTCAAGCTGGCTTAGCAAATAGAGCTGTTTAAAGTGAAAAAAAACAAATGAACATATTGGCGCGAGAAAAGTTATCGTAGTTCGTTATTGATTCTTTACATATTTTGAATTTCCACGCATAATTTGAGAAAAGTACTACACAAGCCTTGGCCGCAACCTTGGACTCACGTATGTGAGCCTCGGCTTCGCCTCGGCCCACATTTTCACGTTCGTCCATCAATGCCTCTGTTGTCGGCCGCTGCAGTAATGTACTAGAGCCGTTCTATATTAATGTTACGTTCTATAGTTTACGTTTACATTCTAAAGTGCAAATTTGGCGAATGCCACGTCTATTACGAGAAAATCGATCTGCCGTGCAAGAAAAGAGGAGAGAGTTGGATCTTAAAACATTGCTTTTTCTAATATATAAAGTGAAGGTAGTGTCAAGGTCTTTTTTATTTTTGGAAATAAATGTACAAGTCCGCAGCCGACTGCAGGCAGCAGCAGGCGACGAGTCGTCGCGACACTACTGGTTTCTATGTGTTTCTATGTAAACGACGTGTCGCTAGCTACGGAAGGTTTTTCATAGAAATACATAGAAACCAGTAGTGTTGCAGCGACACGTTGCCTGCTGCTGCTGCCTGCAGTCAGCTACGGACTTGTACCAGGCTTGCAACTCTAAGTGGTTTTAAGTTTGAACATCGACCTAATGCAACGCCTCTGAGTTTTAAAATAGAGTTCCCGGTCACTCGAGTTACCCCAAAAAATTACGCCGTACCTTATAATGGACTCCAACAAGTCGTAGTATGCGGTGAGCAAAGCATCTACACTAATCACTGCTGCCAGTTTGTACAGAGCATATGCTGAGGTACTTATTTTCTTACTGATAGTCTATATATGAGCCTTCCTGTTCAATTTCTTGTCAATAATAAGTCCTAGAAATTTTGTAGTATCAACTTCGTCAATGTTATTATTATTATGGTTTATATCTTGATTATTAATTAATGTCAAGGTGCGCTGACGAAAGTGCATGATTTTAGTCTTTTTTTATTTTGAAATTGTTATTATTTAACCATTCTATAATTACAATAATGCACCTGCACTATTGACAAATTTGTGTGTTGTGTGTTAGAACACACAAAAAAACAACTAAACTAATGTACAATTTACACAATACTCACTAGTACATCGTCGCAGTTCGTGGCTCATAAATTCCAAACGAACACCAACATTGCAATATGCGCCAATGTCGTGTAAACACTCTAGTCAAGTACACGTGCTTTTTACGTAACCATTGATAACTCGGTCCCTACCATCAGCACCACCGGCACCACCAATAACCACCTGTTCTTATGATCTATTGTCAAACAACCTTCGTTGTGAAAGGCTCGTGTCGCTCCGATATCACGCGCGATGGCCAAAGTCGCGAGACTCGCGCGCAAGTGATAACGTATTCTGCGCGCGCGCATACACACGCGAATTTAACATCATTAGTAGTGATTTCGAAATACGATGCGCGAAAAATTTTATGAGTTAACTAGTGATGTTCCCAAAAATCTGCAACTGATGTGTTGAAGTGATGTGCTGTTAAAAAAAGGTGTGTGTGTTTGTTTGCGAATATTTGCAATGCTGCAATGGTATAGTGATTAAATGTAACGATTTGCGAGTAGCGTGTCGCAACCCAGATACTACGCTATTGTGCTGCCGTTACTACAGCTGACCGGTGAATCCTGTTACGAGCAAGGGCCTAACGTGCGCCTACATGTGAATACAAAACTAGGAAATTTAAGAAATCACCCATCAAAATAATAACACCTCTAATAGTTTTAACTTGAAGTTACCCTATCACACATGATAGTAAAATTGAGCCTCAGTATGTACCGCTAGGCCCATACATTATGCATGTGTAGTTCTATATTTTGCGGTATTTTATAATCACAACACAACACTTTTAGTTTTCACTCACACTTTCTATTACGGCTGTCTAATTCGGCCTATGTTAGTATTGTTTTATAATAGATAGGCTTGCGTTTGTCCATGACATAATAATAATATTTCACCTGATGGTAAGCGATGATGCAGTCGATGATGGCACACGCTTACCTAGAAAGAAGTAATTTATTCGCATTAGACTTGAAGACGAATAACAAGTAGCAAGTAACAATTATCTTAATCATAAAACTAAAACTCGAGGTCAAGAGCAGGCCCATTAAGCAGTTTAAAAAAGTTAATCTACAAAATCAAAAAACCCGACTGCGTAAAAAGTGACCTTTCTGAGTGAGATGTCTCCAATCCTACACCCAATCTCATGCAGTCAGAGGCATCTTCATTTTAACAATAAAGACCTATTACCTCCTCTGACTGAATGTGGTTGGGTATGGGATTGGAGACAAAAATATGTCATCTTGTTTCCATCTTTTTAAAAGGTCACTTTTTACGCGACCGGGTTTTTTTGATTTTATAGATTAACTTATTTAATTTTACACCTTTTAGTTAGGGTTTTTTCTTCTGTCTGTATTAAGTAACGCTTAAGGTAACGGTCGTTTAAATTATCTTTCAAAGCAGTAACATTCTGGGTTTGTCACTCGATTTTAAGAATTCACGGCACGGTTGGTGCAGTGGTTAAGCGATTGACTGCTGCGCTGCGTGTCGCGGGTTCTATTCCCGCACGGAACAAATATTTGTATGACCTACAAGTAGTTGTTCCGGGTCTGGCTGTTTGTGTATGTGAGTTTAAATGTTTGTAAACGCACCCACAATACAGGAGCAATTCCTAGTGCGAGGCAACGTTTAAAAAAATAATATATATATATATATATATTGAATCATATTATAGGTAATTATTATTTTTCACGTTAATAAGACCTATGATACGATTATAAAGGAACTTATACGATTATAAAGCTTTATTATAAGTTTTGAAAATGTAAGTGAAAATGGTTGCTAACCAACTTTAAATCGTTATAGATTCTGAATGGTAATTCAAAATGAAAAATGATTGAAAAATACTAAAAATTATTTGCAATGACCTATTCAACAATACGCCACTTAACATACTCCATCGACTTAATTTTCTTTCTTTTCACAATTTGGCGTGTGGTTGTCCGCATATTGAATTTTGATTACTATCATGTCTTTAGTGACACTCACAAGATTAAGACAAATCGATTGACGTAAGAAATATCAAAATCGGCCCACGCGTTTGGTCTCTAGAGCGCCACAAAGGAACAAACATACATACATACATATGCTGATAAAAACATTACCCTCCTTTGCGTCACGCAGTCGGGTAAAAATTACCCTCTCCTGCGTCGCACGGGTGCAATGGCGACATGTCAGAACATCGAGATTTTTTAGTAAATCTAAGTTAAATATTAATTTAATATACACATAAACCTTCCAGAATAAATGCTCGAAATGATGGTAAAAAACGCATCAAAATTCATTGAGTAGTTTAGAAAATATAAGCGGTCATACAGACAGGCACGAAAAGGTTTTATACTATATCGACATGACTAAATTCCTTAGTTCACACACGTTTAGTACTAAATCATAAGCACAATGCAAGCAAGACGTTAGTATAAATTAACAGGAAATCCATCCGTATAATGCCAATCAAATGCTCGGTGTCTCAATATCCTGGCCCGGCCATTATGCCGATAACGTTAGTATTGTGTGCGTGTGCCAATTGCACTACAATTATTAGTGCAATGACGACGCAGCATGCCCTCGGCTTTAACTGCTGTTTGACCTTTTATTACTGTAGACACTGTGGTACACGATCATAAAGGCTTTTCATAAAAAAATATCGCTCAAACGTTTTAGATGTTTTTTCTACTCCATTTCACAGCTTATTAAAATTTAAACATTGACCTCCTTATGAATGAATGAAATAATGTCTGATTAGTCTAAAACGAATCATTTTGTTCACAATAGCAGCATTTAGTATTGAGTAATAATTCTTACAACTGTTATCTAAACACTAAGGAGGTTATTGTGATCAGTTGCAAAAATTAACGGGCAGTCATTTTATTTTTCGGCGGTTGGTAAATTAGTGTTCCAGTAAATCAAGAAACTACAATAATTAAAAAAAAATTGTTTGATTATTTCATCATACAATGTCAGTACAAAAATACTCAAGTAGATTGTAGCCCATAAAAATGTTGGAATGGACAGTTAGGTAAATACATGGTCTTAAAAAACAAGGTCTGTCACTCCGAGAGTGACACATGCTTACGTCACTATCCAGTTGCCACTTTATTGCAACAAAACAAGAAGTATGGAAACATTTTCAGTCACCATTCTGTTAAAAAATATATATCAAGGATTTAAATTGTCGTTTTGTTTTTCTAATCAAACGAAACAACTCAATTTAAACTTATACCAATGTAATTGTTAGTTAAAACCTCATTGATTTATCGGATTCGCACAGGTAATAAAGGCGGTTGGGGAGTTATTATGACACACTACTGGTAACACAGCAGTGATGACGTAGGCTTGTGTCACCCACGTGACCACTGTGTCTCGGAATGCTATACCTGGCGAAGTATATTATTATACCATGGGTAAATAGTTCGGTAGTTCATAGGTTAGGTTGGAACTATGACCGACCACACGCAAGCCGAATTGGTCGCAGTAACTAAGCCAGGGCACCCCAACCAAATGGGTTAGGATGTGACTGGATCCTAAGGGGCGAGCTCCAACCGGGAGTAGACCTGACGTGTTAGTCGGACGACACACTGGTCATGGCTCGGGAGAGCTCGCACACGGAGACAGCGTTGCTGGCGGCGACAGCTGTAGGTTCACAAGTAGTGGGTCGCATAAGGCGCCTGTGCCTGGAGGTGGCTCTCAAAAAATTGGAGGCCATGGTCTTTCACGGGCCCTGTGGGCGCCGCCGCGCCACCGGGATCACAGATTGAGGTCGGGGGACCCGAATTGCTGTCAAGTCTACCATGAAGTACCTGGGACTGACACCTGACTACCTGGGACACGGTGGGTCGGGAGCTCCGAATCGTGGGATGCGGTGCTCTCCTCCTGTGAAACCGTCATTTCGCAGGAAGCTGCGGAAAGGGAGAGGGAGAGCGAGACCCCTCTCCCGACCCGCAGCAGGCGGACAAGGCGTCGACGGAGGGCGGACTATTCCACCCCCCGTAAACAGTTCCTGAAGGACAGCGGACTCCGGATGTCCGCCGCCCCCCATCCAGCCGACCCCGAGGCGGCGATGCGTAGTGTCCCACGCGCGCACGTATTGGAAGTCGCGGGGGAAGCCGTACACCTCAATCCCCCCGCGGGCCTGCACCAGCCGGGGATCGTGGAAGGCGCACAAGTTCCTATGATCCCCGGCCCAAGTGTCCGAAGAGAACACCGGGGTGATTTTTAGTCAGTAATAGTCTGACAGAACCCTCTACCCATCCCAGAGCGGAGGACATGGATTTTCCACACAGGAAAAAAAAAGAGATTAGAACTGTGACCAACCGCGTCTACTTCCAAGTTAGATTTCTTACCGATTAATTCCGATTTGTTAACTGCCCATACGTGACTGCCCGTTAGGCTATTTTACTGCTTAATATTTATTAAATTACCCATTTAAATATTTGTTATGAATGACTCATTTCTATCCAGTTTACTGCTCAGTTTTAACTTGAACATGCATTTTGCAATTTTTAACTAACCAAAACTGCCATAAACAACTGCCGCTTTAAATCAGTGCCTTTAGTATTGTAAAAGATTGAAGGCAATTTCCATTCTAAGCTATGAAGATTACGATTAGACATTGATGATCATTCGAGAGGATTAATTAGTTTTAGTATATAGCTACTTAAGTTAATACATACAAATACACTTAAAAAAAAAATACCTTGAAACATAAAGTTGACTGAATTCATCAATGAAACAGAAAGTGCTACACACTCAGCTCGAGCGCCAATTCAAAACATTCTCGGGGTACAATGTGCGGGTTTTTTTCAAGGTCCATACACATTATAGGCTAAGGTTATCTCACAATAAACTCGCAATTTATAGCAGTCGATTACAGAGACAGACTTAACACTGTTTGTTTGAAGTTGCGGTTTTGGTTGAAAACATTCGTTTTCTCACAGGTAGGTAATTTGGCAATTACTCTGCTAAAAGTTAGGGATAGCCTCCTGAGAACGTTTTCCTGTCAGGAGCTGCAACGATTAAGGTAGCTGCCCCATCTCAAATGACCACCCTGTAGAGGTACCTAAGATAATAACCAACGCTACCCTGTCTGCCACAAACTATAACTAATACAAAGTATAACAAACTGAGACAGCAGATCTGTCTGCCAAGCACGGTGTTACTATGTCAGACACTATAAAAACTATCAATTGGGGGACACGTTAAAGGAATAAAATTACCGAAAGAATGATGTAATTAGGGTTCTCACCACAACTTCGGCAGTCTCACTACCAACCTTGCAGGCAGACTAATCTTCTCACCGCGACATGTGCTATTTGTGGTTATCTCGAGCTGACACGAGATGAATTCTGTGGCTACATGACCTTACGAACACTTATATCTTGCACAAATTCAGCGCAAAGTTCATAGTTGATCGCTGACTCGGTTACAAGGACATAATAGACGAGCGATGTGCTGTAAATATGTCAACTATGATGTTTCACATATTGACAAGTGATAACAGATAACGCGTGTGGTCAGCGGGTCGGGTTGCGATATGTCAATACTGCGGATATGGATGCTGGTATTGAGAACAACTCGTCCTATTTTAATGTTAATCGTCTCGAGATTAGATGCTGTCTTTATTAATTGACCATTCAATTAAGAAGAACATAGGTACTATTATGTTAAATGGGTATTACGAATTAATTCCGAATAAGACATAGACATTTCCTGACCAAACAAAGGAGAATGGGCTCCGAACTATGGGTTTCTGTCCCAAAGCCCTGTCCCAAAGTCATAAGAGTCATATACCAATGGAAAGAGCTTTTCAAGGAGAACCTTTGCTACAAACACGACTTATGCCAATTCGGAGTTAATTACCTAAATAGGTGACTACTTGGGCACCGCAGTTAAGGAATTCTTGGCGCTCCATAGCCATAAGATATACATACACCAACGGTAAGAACTTTTTAAGAAGAACTTTTGCTACTAACACGACTTTTGCTAATTGTTAGTCAATTTGGAGTTAATGACCTAAATAGGTGACTACTTGGGCACCGAAGTTTAGGAATGTTCTTGGCACTCAATTGCCAAAGTAATATATCAATAGATAGTGCTCTTTAAGGGGAAAAATTGTTACTAAAACGTTCCCCTTAAAAAGCACAAGTGTTTAAAATATTTTAAACACTTTCTGAAAACGTCCATTCATAATTTCGATCACCTAGCGACTGTTCTCCTCTTGCTCTAGTTGACGGCATGTGGGAATTGTACCTACCTACCCAAGTTCTTTGATAGCAGGAATCGAATCCTGCAAGCCGCGTTCCAATAGGAACACGCGGAACGGCGTGTTCTTACTGGAACGCGGCTTTTAACTGCTTCTTCTCGAATCAGGCTGCGCATAATGGTTACACACGAAGTACTTAGTCACTGAATACGATCCTACGACTTCTACTGTATAGCCATCTTTTCATACGATTTGAAAAGGTTGTATCAGGTTGCGTCATTTGTGAACGCTGTACGGTTTTCTCTGAAAAAGGAAATTCGGTGTTCTGAGCACCAAAAATATGACTTGGGATAGAAGATCTTGTCACCAATTATTCTCTGATTATATGATTTAAGCTCAAGGAACGTTGAGCAAAATCTTAAGTTAAACATTCTATCGCTATTTCGAACTTGCGCTCTAATGTTCCTATGGATATTAGGACTTTCGTAGCTAAGCACTCATGAGGGTAATTTCTAAAAATATGGCAGCCCGATCAGATATGTTATGAGTTTGTTTTAAAATAGTCAAAATATTCTTTTTAGCTTCGGACACAAAATTAATGGCATTGTAGTTGTGAGTGTGCTACGCAATCTCCAAGCTGCTGTTTTATAATCCCGATTGAAAAAGTTTAATTATGTCAAGTAATCAAGCGAGCGCGCAGCTGTAATGTGTTGTCGGGAAAATCTAGGTAGTGATTTGTCGACAAGTCATAACTGACAGATCTGTGATATACCTATACAAGTTAAATGTTACTGTATCACACACAATAAACCTTCGAGAATAAGTTCTCTAAATGATGGTGAATAACTAGAAACTAAGAACAGTTTAGAAGAACTAAACGAACACACGCTTAGAGACACGAAAAATGACTTTGTTTTATACCTTGTAGATAGAAGATATAGATATTCTCTGTAGACGAAATGTAATTGTACATTTCTGCTAAACTTTTATGGAATTAAGGCGTGATGTTTTGTTATGTTAATATAATATAATAGTAATGATATTTACAGGTTACTGTTTATTAGTTAGTTATCTTATGACGAAAATTAAGTTTTTATGTTAACTTCACATTTAGGACGATTTAGATTCAGAACAGTCTTATAATTCAGACAAGTAGTAGTAACAAATGATCTTCTAAACGAGATCTTTTCAATTAAATATGTGTTAACGGTATTGGGAGGCTAGGCAGGTTTAACATTCTGTCCGACCTACTCTTAAAAACATTGTTCCTAAAGGCTCCTACAAACAGACGCGACACGCGACGCAAATCGCGCGCGACACAAAGGCACCGGTCGTAGCGCGACAAGCGGCGCCTTTGTGTGGCGCTGTCGCGTCGCGCCTGTCTGTGGAAGCCTTAAACGGCATATAGGCTATTTTTAAAGTGGACGGTGATAGGCTTGAAATATGTTTTCAAGGAAAATAATTAATAAAGTTATTTAGTTGAAGAAATACCAGAATTTCAATAACACTTAATTACTCACATTTAGAGCTTTGTAGCGCCTCACATACTAACAATCAAGAGAAGTCGACACAATAAAAAATATTCTCCTTGAAGATATCTATCGATTGGTATATATCTTAACGCTATTGCGCGTCAGGGCAGATTTGCCAATCTCCTTTCTCGTTGCTTATTAAAGAGTCTTAAACATAGACAGATCGTAGTTTAATAAATATTGTTTGTTTTTCGAAATGTTTTTTATAACTAAAACTGGTGCTCAATATGGCGCGTTGATCAGGTATTTTAGAAGACGCTGAACTAAAGTAGTTCCTAGTACGAATGGCCGACCCCATCAACATCACATTTCGATGATGGTTAACAGTCAATAACAGTCGTTCCGCCCACAGCAGCAATGATGGCGGGACGAGACCCTCACCACGTACTTACTTATTAAGAAATTAACATGTTACGAGCGGTTACATAAACCCAAGAAAGTACAAAAAAGAACTTGGACATAAGTAACTTTCTAATACGTCAATGTAATTATATATATATATATATAGCTTAGGTGCTAATAATGTTGCCCGGGTGTTACCATTGTGTGGATCGCCCGGAGGACACGGTGGAGCACACGGTGGAGGTCTGCCCGGCTTGGGCAGAGCACCGCCGTGTCCTCGCAGAGGCGATCGGCGTCCGGCCCTAGTCCAGGCCATGGTACGGAGCGAGAGGGAATGGGAAGCCGTCACCTTCTTTGCGAAGCAGTAATGCTCGCGAAGGAGGAGGCGGAGCGCGTGAGGGAGAGGCAATCGCTGCGCACTCGCGCCTCTAGTCACCGCAGGAGGAGACACCCTGGGCGTCGGGAGTCGATTGCCGACTCCCGGCCACCGTAGGCGCGGGCTTGCGGACGGCGAGCAATGGGCAGCTCGCCGTCCGATAAGGACCAGGCCCGGGTCGACGGCGCGTCGTGTTCCACGCGCGCCTCAGAGATATCAGCACCATTGACGGGGTCCGTTAGGACCGATGACTGTCAGGGTTGCGGGTTTTTGTCCAAAAGGGTTACCGTAGCGCTGGCACACTGGTAACTGAAGGAACATGGGTGGGTTTTAGTCACTAAAAGTCTGACACGCCCTCCCGTTCCGCTCAGAGCGGGAAAAGATATTTGACGATTTCCCACCCAAAAAAAAAGGTGCTAATAATGTTGATCGATCAATTTGGTAAGTAAATTGCTTGTCGCGGTCATGAGTGAGAATTTTATTACAAACATGACAAGCACAAGCTCAAGGACAAGCTAGTGAAGTGCTACTAACATAGTTTTAAGCTATTTATTAACACAAGTTTTGTTTTATACTTTATATATTATGTTAGTTTGTAAGGTATATGTCTCGGGGCCATTTTTGCCTGAAATAAATGTTTTATTATTATTATTATTATTATATTAAAAGAGCATAGTCTAGTCAAAGTTTATTTTCCGTCCGATTGCACTAAAACAACAACTAGTCCACTGGTTCTATCAGAGCAACTACACCAAGAATCCAAAGACGCCATTCCGTTGGAAAATTAAAACAATGCATTAATTATTACGTAGCGCTCGATGTCGGTACAGTACCAGCTCGGTATTTTTCCTCGGTCAATTAATTAGCCGCTACTAGCAGAGAGGTTCGCCTTTTATTGTACCTTCGGCTACTAGACCAGACGGGCCTCGCTCGTGTACTCGTAGTAAGTAAATACAATAAAATAATAGACATGTTTATCCAACTAATATTATAAATGTGAAAGTTTGTATGTTTGGATGTGTATTACTCAATCACGCAAAAACGGCTGAACGGATTTGGATGAAATTTGGCACACAGATGATTTATAACCTGGTGGAGACTTTTCATTCCGGTAATACCTACGTACCCGTGGGATATTATCCGACATCCACGCGGGCGAAGTCGCGGGCAAAAGCTATTGTTATTACATTGTAAGAATGCGAATAATGGCCAAACTCAATATGCAAATTAAATAAAAGCATGCTCAGAAAAAAGTAATTTAAAGCCGCGTACATATTTAAAGACAGGTCAAAACATTAAATGAAAATACAAATACTTAAATAGTGGAATGGCAGAACAAAACGTCATCATAAATTTTTCCTTCATTCTTTGATTAATCGAATACCATTCACATCTTACGTACTTACTATGAACAATATATGGTTTGAGATACGTGCCTAGGATTTGGTGGTACTTACCTATCTAAATATAACAGAAAATAATCTCTTACATACATAATTAATGTATGCTTATATATTTTATAGTTACCATTTTCTGTGAAACGTCACATTAAAGTACATACGGTATCAACTACCCGAGGACCACAATAATAGTCGACAGCAGACAACAGGAGTGCGCGCACGCCATTATTGCGTTACAACTTACAAGTTCATATAAAAAGTGGGCAATTGATTATTTATGTAAAATAAAATAAGGTGAGTCCATGGTCTCTTAGAATACAGGCTCTCCTAGTCTAAAAGACAGGGTTATATTATACATCTTGTACAGATTTTGCAACTTGTAATGAATTGTAATCTTTATATATATAAAAATTACGTGTCACGTTGTTTGTCCACGATGGACTCCTAAACTACTGAACCGATTTTAAATTTGATTTGCACACCGTGTGCAATTTGATCCAACTTGAAAGATAGGATAGCTTACATCTCAATTTATAGTCGCAATTTATTTTATTGCAAATTATTTGTCTATTATTTGACAGTCACAATTATCTGTTAGCTCCAAACGATTCTGACAGATGGCGATATCTGTTGACTGGATTGAGTAAGTATTCAATAGATGACGCTATGTTAAAAAAACAAACGTTTCATATAAGCTATATAAAACGAATATATTCATTTTATATTTTCATATATTATAAAGAGAAAAGATATGATTGTTTGTTTGTATTGAATAGGCTCCGAAACTACTGAACCGATTTAAAAAATTCTTTCACTTTTGGGAAACTACACTATCTCCGGGTGACATAGGCTATATTATATTATGCTTTGCTACCCGGGCGAAGCCGGGGCGGGTCGCTAGTGTACATTGTAAATGTGTTTCTGTATTTTTTTGTAAATAAATCTTTATTATTATAATTTATTATTATAAATAAAATGAGTGCTAAGATTTTTTAAAATCTAAAAAAAAAATTTTTTTTTAGTGTACCAAAGCGTTGAAATCGATTTGATTTTTTATTTTGTTGTTTTCGAAGTAAACTAACAGTGAAAACGGTTACCTAATATTTTTTTAAGACTAAATTAAATAAAACTAAACGACTCTACACGTAAAACGTATTTAAATTAAACGCTGGTAAAGGTTAATTTTACTCCTTTTTACCATATACCATATACTAAGTAATTAATATTGGTGAATTAATTACTTATTTGTATGACGTGCTTGCCGAAATTTTATTGTATTTAAAACAATGCTTTAATAAGCATTGTTTTAAATACAATGTAAATAAAATGTTACCTATCTAATGATAGGTAACATTTTCGACTTTTTTTTCAAGCACTTAAATAAATAATATTAGGAGTTCGGTTTAAACTAAAGTGTGCATAGTAGATGCAGTAGTATCAGTCACAAACCTGACAACAAACTGGACTTAATATTACGAGTATTCCGAAACAATTCCATCTCGTCACGTCAAAATAATGTGATAACCTTTATTGCGTGGTTTATTTTTATATGAACAGGTCTTAAGTTCACAAATTATGATAATAATATCACCCTTAATCTTCAAAAGTGGTATGTTTATGTGGAAACTGGGTAAATTATTACACAGCTTGGTTACCTCGATGAACAAGATTATCATCGTCACGACTTTATTGTCAGTATGAATGGACGATACTTTAAACAGTTAAATGTTCCAGAATAAGAAGGAGGGCAAAAAAATAAAGTATTTGTTCATTATGAATTTTATTGAAAAAACAACAAACTGTATATATTAAGTTTAGTTCACCGTAATTGCGATTTTTCTGATAGGCAGCTGCTGTTAAATGATAAACAGAAAGTAAATTTGTACCGAAACAATGTGTTAATGTGAAAAGACAAAGACAGTTATGTCACCCAAGTTGATTGGAGCAAAGATTGTGTCTCTTCAATTCGACCAACAATCAGAAAGAAAGAAATAACGTTTGTTAGCACAGATTAAAAGGCACTTAACATATTCTGCAAAATAAAAACAGAATAGAATAGAATACATTACTCTTACTCACTACTCTTTACATAGTAGAAGAAGTAGTTAGTTTACCAAGACGTTCTAACGAAGATCCTGGAGCAGTCCGTCTTTTGTCTGGAAAATGGCCACTGTCAGTTTCACTTTCAATGAATGTGGCGATTTTCCGTCGATTTGTGAAAAACTTATTGATTTCCACGAGTAAATATAATTTTCTTTCAACCGGTTTCCAGTGCCATGAAGTGGTTGGTGCTGCTGTCGCTGATCGCGGCGCGCATGGTGCAGCAGCCGACGCAGCCGGTGCGCACGCGCGGCGGCCTCGTGCGCGGCACCGTCAGCAGGAATGGCAAGTTCTTCCAGTACTTCGGCATACCATACGCGACGGTCGATGAGACGAATCGGTTCCAGGTGAGGGCTTTTTTCCTTATTAGTTTCTCTTGTTCTGCTTGTCCTCATCCCATGTCGCTTAGGTCTTCCTCTTCAATGTGCCTCTGTCAGCTGTAAGGTGATCATTCACTCCCGTATCAATAATTTAATCGCTCACACACTCCTCCCGGTCCGCTTTCTTCCTCCTCATCTTTTCTGTATATTTTCACAACGAGACAAAGAACAATAAAATTATTTTTTTATTTTACTCGTGGTCGCTCATGGCCACAAGCGCAACTACCAAGCGTCCCTAGATTCGATTTCCATGGAAGGTATAGTCGTGCTATTGATTAAGATTAGAATTGAAGTTTCTCAAACTTAGGAAATTAGATTAATGGCCTGTAATAGCGAAAGGCTGCCACTTTTAACGGTGACCATTGTGGAATTAGGTACCTACGTACCATGAAATTGCCAACACCCAGGTTCTGATAGTCAAAAAAGTCAGTCAAATTATTTATTTCAAATAGGCACATAAAACTTTTATGTGCCTATTTGTAGTGCCTTTTATGATAAAAGGCACTTTTGAACGTCAAAATTTACAAGAAAATAGAATTGATTCTAGGTGCCCCTTCCAAAAGGTAGTTTCGTATGGAGAAGAATTGGCAAGAAACTCCACCGTTACTCTTTTAAAATGTTTTACAATATTATGTACACATTAATTATATAATTATATGTGAAGACGATGCACCCAAAATAAAATTACTATACCAAATTAGTTAAAAAAAAAGAAACAATGACGAGTAGATTAATTAAGTGATAGATACATGGTGCTCACATACTTACAAATATTGAAAAGTAGATGATTTTTTTAAATGTTAACACTAATAATTTAGTGTGTGCTATAAAATAGTTACAGAATTTAAAATTAATGTCATTAAAATGATAAATTATACAATTAAATAAGTATCGAGTTTGATTTTGTCTAGAAAATCAAAATTGTAGATTGATATAACAGTTTGATGCTTTCAATTCCCAAACTTAAGGATAACTAATCCAACACAGCAAAAAGCAGATCCTTCCTCCAATATAGCCCAGTCTACATTAAATAAACTCTTGCAATATTCCACAAGGTACTTAACACGTAGTTCCGAGTTCGCATCGTTATAGATCGGAACTCCTTACTCCGGCATAGTTGGGCAAACTTGCAACAACTAGTTATTAGCCGGGTTACCCTCCGTCTGTACTCCGCTTTACTGCTGTTCGGGAATCAAAGAAAAACAAAGGTTTGTAGTTTGAAGGCTTAGAGATGTTGTGCTTGCAACTGACGGCAAGAAGTTTATAGAAATACGGCAATGTTCTCGCATGTGTTCTGCTGTCCTTTTAAATTGTTACTGATGCAAAGGTACGGTCGGCGACAAGATCCGATTAACACGCTGCTACTTTTATACATAATCAAATTTGACACAAAATCATACGATACATTGTATTTCGGTATTTCATATAATAAGTAGCTAAGAGTCAATATTCTTTTAATTTTCCTTCTATACCGATTTTAATTAAATATTTAGCTCAACAATAAAATAAAATATTAACTATAGTGTTAATTGAGTTAGTACCTTTGCATTAACAACAACTTAAGGACTACGGTATTTGATCTCGGTATCAAGTAGAGACGATGCTCCATTATAAAGTTGTACCTACATTATTTACGCTATAGCATCATGTTGGCCCACGGATCAACTCTCTTTTATTTCCCACTAGCTTCTGCCCGCGGCTTCGCTCGCGTAGATGTCGGAAATTATCCAACGGGAACATGCTACCGGAACAAAAAGTTACCTATATCCTTTATCAGGATGCCATCTATCTCCGTTCACATTTTATCAAAATCCGTTCAGGGGTGGGGGAAGGAAAGGTAACATACAGACAGAGTTACTTTCGAATTTACAATATTATAGTATGGAAGTGACTCACGGAACCTACCTTTTGCCAATTTCGAAATTAATAATATGCGAATAACTTATTACCTAGATGGTTAACTCATTTCCACATGCTATGAATGCTAAGGTTATGAATGCGTAAATATGTGACGATCGACGCTAATTCATTGATACATTATTCAGAATGTTAATTAGACAAACACAGAGATCGCAAACGTCGATCAAATACTCATGAACCAACTAATTCACGACCTGATTGTGTCAACTCGTGAATATTTTCATTGTGTATGAACTTTCCTGCCCTTTTTTTTTTGTTAGATATTTTTCACCTGTATTCGAACGAACGAAGGAGTTGGTACCTACCTAAAGTTATGTATTGACGCAATAATGACACGTGTAACATCGTGCGGGCCTATTGCCAATACCGGATACGACTGTACTGTTCCTATTGAGAATTTCCTGACAAGAAATCCAATATCACTACCCCGATCTGGAAGTCAAAGCCAGGACCACACCACTAGAGGTCTGAGGTAATCAGCTCGCAGGGTAACGATAATACATCTATCCAGACCGTTGAACACCTCAATTGAATGCACATTGTAGTTCCGATTTTGAGAAAATCTTGAATTTAAACATTAAATTTAGTATTATATTATTATCATAAAGACTCCTGCAAACAGGCTCGACACGACACAAAGGCACCGCCTGTCGCACGACGAGCGGTGCCCTTGTGTCGCGTGCGATTCGTGTCGCGTGTCGCGCCTGTTTGAAGGAACCTTCAATCGGTAAGAGTATTTTTATCCTAAAGTAGAATCATTTTGTTGACTACACTGTCTTGGCCTTAGATTTAGACATGTTTATTTTATTGCTCTTGTTACAAGCAATTACCTGCAAGCAAGTTAGAATATAAAACCGCAGGCGAGCGGTAATCGCCCAGTCAGGGTGAACCTCTTGCAAATCGGTCGGTCAAGGTGACCACTGAGAAAAGGATTTAATTTCGCACCACACACAGATAGACCTTGACATTACGAATAGAACTATATTGACTAGATATTTTTATAATGCGGCTGAAGGTTATACAGGGAATATCTACCAAATAAAGATTTTGTATCTTGCGAAGATTTAGGTGCTAAATAGCTATCACACACTACAAGAAATCTACATGTTAATGTATCCGCAAGGTTAAGTCGTGGTAGATGGTAGCTCGCCTCGCTGCCTCAGAATAAACAATCATATAAACATGACTGGGGCAACCCATTCCAGTAATGGAGGTAAGAAGGCAGTCACTCCACTTCAAATTCATCTGGTTTGTAGAAATTAGTTATAGACTAACTCTGGTCTATAAGATACACGATTGGTACAGGTAGACTTGTGTGTTAATGCATGCGCGATGCAGAAAAAATCGCAGTGACGCGGAACGTCTATTTTTCTATGGTAAAGACTACAATCAGCTCTATTAATATATACATAATAGTAAAATCGTTGCGAATCCAAAACTATTTTTCTTTTTTGTTGTAATTATTGCGATGACTGCACACATTTTTTTTTTTTAATTTTTGTCTTTGTCTGAATGAATATTCCAGCACAACGCAAAAACAACCAAATATATTTTGTTAAATTTTTCCAAAATTATGTATTCCTTAAAGGCTCGTACACAGTGGCGCGACAGCGCTACACAAAGGCGCCGCTCGTCGCGCGACACGCGGTGCCTTTGTGTCGGGCGTCGCGTCGCGCCAGTGTGCTGGGCTATAAACTATGACGCTATTTGCTATAGAGCAATATTGCAATTTGTTCGTATTTGTTTTTCTTCTATAGTTTACCGCAAATTGTAAAAAGACGAGCCACAATATTGCAGACAGTTACTATTTAACCTTAAAATAAAAATAAAAATAACCTTCCTTAAAAATCCTCCGTCCTTCCTTTCCTTTCCTTAAAATAATTATCATCACGCTATACCGTTATGGAGCTAAGCAGACAATCATGATATACACAGGTTGGATTTTTAAGATGGGCAATAAGGGTAGGTCCCTGGGGATCGTGGGGGTCTACTGTTTAAGCACGAAATCCGTAGTTACGGGCGAAAATACGACCGTTACCTACTCTGTATCACCTACGGACATAAGATTAGTTTTGAGGCCGAACTAAGAATGAAAGACAACATGATTTGCCAGTTGTCCCTCCTCTGGATGTGTTTTAGCCCGTGCGAAAAATTTAATTTGTCACTTGTTTTGACGGATCAACTACTTTCGGACGGGCCCATATTTTCGTTGACGGACTTAGAGAGTAGACTCTCTTTTTTTTTTGGGTTGGAAATCATCAAATGACCTCTCCCGCTCTGGGCGGAGCGGAAGGGCGTGTCAGAATCTTACTGACTAAAACCCACCCGTGTTCCTTCAGTTGCCTGTGCGCCAGGGCCACGGTAACTCTTTCGAACAATCCGCGACCCTGGCAGGAAGAGTAGACTCCCTGAACCGTTGTAGCTACAAGAAAACGGTCTTAGGCCCTGTCCTACATTTAGAAACATTTTGATCTGCATTTACAGATTTTGAGAATATTGTATAGTCAGCAAGAAAATGGCAATTTTCACAATAACTTTATTTATGCTAATCGATCCTGTTTCTTAAACGGATCAAAAAACTCTGTTGGACTACGTGCAAATAGCCTCAAAGATTCGGCGAGTGCTTTGTAAACCTAAGTTCGATTCCCAACAATTGATATATAATGTGCTTCTTTTTTAGCCGACTTCAAAAAAGGAGGAGGTTCTCAATTCGATTGTATATTTTTTTTGTTTGTAAGCTGGTGCTTCTCATGTGGTCCCATATAAATTTGATCAAGATCTGACCAGTAGTTTTTGAGTCATCCTTAATAATGCGTATTTATTCCGCTAAGCATATATAGATAATGTTTTAATTACTTCACTGTCACTGTTATTTACATATCAAGTAGTGGTGTACGAATTTGTTTGGAGTAGGTACCACAACTAAAAAGTGAAAAATAAAACGGTTTAAAAAAAAAACAACCGACTTCCTAAAAAACACAAAATAGTAAAATTTTATTTAAGTTTAATTTCGGAAATCGGTGGCAAAAAAAGAAAATATAACACCAAAGACACCGACTTACGAAATCCGAAATTAAAGTTATTTTTAAATTTTTTGTATTTTTTTTGGAAGTCGATTGTTTTTTTTACATTATTTTATATTATTATTAGTTCGTACAACATACACAGAAAAACATAAAGTTTAGGCCTTTTCTGTCATCTTTAGTTATAATAAAAATAAATATCTATAGTTAGGTGCTGTGTGTTTACAATCTATTGTTATATTATTTTAGTGATAGCTGTTCGTCAGGAATAATCTGTAAGAAAGCATCCGTCAGTGTATCAGTGTTGTGCCATTAGGTAGTATATACAGGAACGCAGGCGTTCATTAATTTATTAAAAACGAAAAACTTCACAAGCAACGGGAAATTACTACTGAAGGCTGCGGGTGTCGACCTCAGGACGAGCTGCTTCTCACACGGACAACTATACGTCGCTTGCTCCCGCTGACCAGTCCTGACTCTCTTCATATTTTGGCCGCTGAGACCAAAACTACAAACGTAGTATACAGGAAAATTTTATAAAAATGTGGCTGTTATTTTAGTAAATTGTGGTGTGTACGACTTCCACTCGAACAAAGTCGCGGACAGAAGCTAGTAAGAAATAAAATGCCAAGGCTATTTTAAAATAGCACAAGTTCAACAACAACAGAGATGCACGAATTAAATCAAAACATCACATATTATAGGTACGTCGCGCCGATATATCGCCGTAGCCACCTGTATGGCATACGTGTGACGTCACACGTACCAATCAGAGCCAAGGGCGCTTGTTCCGCCATCCGCTGTTGAGAGCTTAACCCACTGCACAAAATAATACTACCTTCAGAACTTGTGGAAATGCGGACGTTGAGCTTAATTAAAACAAGATTTCGTGTGGTTATGTCATTACTTTGACAGTCGGCATGTTTATGGTGCTAGGTAAATATTATTTTACTAACACGAGTTTACTTTAGTTGACTTAATGACCCAATAGTTTCAAGTGCGGTTGGCGAATGTGAAATGATAGATTCGGATCCCAGATTTAGAAAAGATAGGCCGCGGTTCGGATGACCCCTATAACCTAATATTTAACCTGGCACTGAATAGTTACTGTCACTAGCTAAAAACGGGTTTATATCATCACACCTCAGTGTATCTCTTTGGATAATTATTGTGCAAAAATTAATTAATTTCTACATACGTATTTCTCATTTGTAGAATATACTTGATATTTTTATTTAATAAGAACCTTTCATTTCTTTATTCATAGTGCTAGTAAACAATCGCAAATGTTGGAATGCCAATGTCGTCTCGAGGTCGAACTTCTTTCGCAATATGAAATAGTTAATTTCCCAGCGCCTACAGAGCAAATTGAAAAAGTACTAAATCAATGTCTTGCGCCTCAAACCTCTAACTTATCAAAGCCTCGGAAAGTTCCTGAACATTATTTTCAATAGTCTCAAACTTTCCGACGATAAAATTAACATACTTTTGCAATATTTTCAGGCACCGCAGCCGCCTCCGACGTGGACGGGAATCTTCGAAGCCGTCGATGAGAATACTTGGTGCCCCCAGCACTCTGGGGGCATCATCATCGGAGAACCGAACTGCTTGAAACTTAACATCTACACACCTACTCGGATCACGAAACCTCTACCCGTCATGGTCTACATCCACGGAGGATGCTTTTTCAGCGGCACCGGATCCCCATTCCTGTATGGTGGTGACTTCTTAGCAGAGAACGATGTGATATTTGTGGGTATTAATTATAGACTTAGCGTCGAAGGATTCCTGTGCTTGGGTACAAAAGAAGCGCCAGGAAATGCTGGACTGAAGGACCAAATAGCAGCTTTGAAATGGATTCAGGAGAACATTGAAGCGTTTGGTGGAGACCCCAACGATGTGACTCTATTTGGCGAAAGTGCTGGTGCAGTTTCTACCTCTTTCATGATGCTATCGTCAGCTGCTAAGGGGTTGTTTCATAAAGCTATACTACAAAGCGGGTCTTCGTTGGCACCCTGGGCACTCCAGCACGACCCTATAGAAACAGCAAGCGCTCTAGTCAAAAAACTCGGATATATCACCACAGACCCCAGAGAAATCTACAGTATTCTATCAAATAAGACAGCCAAAGAAATCTTGAGCACTATCAGTAACTTCGAAGACAAGTATTGCCTTGCTGAGAAAAACTTATTTGTTCCATGCGTTGAAAAATCAATAGAGGGAGTAGATCCTGTTTTAACAGAATACCCAGCTGACATAATCAAATCTGGAAACTACACTAAAGTGCCCATGATAATTGGCTACACAGACAGAGAAGGAATATACTTTGTATCAGCAGATTATGGCACTAGTATCAAAAACAATTCTGATGCCACAGATCCTTTGAAGATTTTGCAAGAGGATTTACAGTTTCCGAGCGAGCTCGACAAGAACTGTACAGCGGAGGCGATAAAGCGCCATTACTTCTCGTCTTACGAGGAAGACCTAATCACAGACTTGGTAGATTTATACTCTGACGTACATATTAAATTCCCTCTGGTTATAGAGTCAGAACTATATACTAGGACTACAGACCAGCCTATATATTACTACCTGTTCAGGTACAGTGGGTTGAGGAACATGCCAAAGATAGTGTCAGGATTCCGAGAGCTGGTGAATGGAGCCTCGCATGCTGATGAACTGTTCTACCTCTTCAAGCCTCATGCTTTTCCTCTGCTGCATTCTGCGGAGAAGAACATGATCAGCCGGATGGTGACCATGTGGACAAACTTCGCAAAATATACGTAAGTATTACAACCGTATTATTGTTTAAAAATGACTTTAAACGTAAATAACCTCCATTCGATCGTTATTCATTTGTACGATATAATAGGTAAATAATAACATTAATAACTGAATAGATTAACCTCGAAATATAAATGTTAGGCATGTTTAATTCAATAGTAAAGTTACCCAACAGAATAAATGAGGATAATAACTCACGAGCGAGTTAATTAATGTAGTTATTAACTTACTTAAGTATATAATATTACGCTTTGTTTACAATGTAAGTTTAGAGTGAACAACATCAATACATTGGTTCAAATAAGCTTACAATAAATTAACTTACAAAAAAATAAAAATAAATTGTTTATTTCAAACTAGGTATGTCCATATTTTGTTAGTAACAAATGAATTGTCTTAAGTTCTCTAAGTTAGTAGCAATTTATGTAGGTAGTCCAGATGAATACGAATTAAAATTAAAATAACTTGATTGAGAATATAACCCGGCCTCGCCCGCTAATATATTCTACTACTAACTTCTACCAGCGACTTCGCCCGCACGAAATTATCGCCGGCCCGCGCTATTACTTCGTTTTCGCTTAGCGTTCTTCTTGACTTGTTTTTTTTTGCTCGGCTCCTAAGGGTCGAAGCGTGATGCCTAAGTAACCTATAACCTCCCTCAAGAATTGGGGTATTAAATACAACAAGATTTTTTTCAAATCCGACTGGCAGTTCCGGAGATTAGCGCGTTCAAACAAAAAAACCAAAAACTTCGGCTTTACTATTTTAATATACTAGCTTTTGCCCGCGGTTTCGCCTGCGTGGATGTCGGAAAATATCTCACGGGAACGCACTACCGGGTCTACCGGAACTTTTACTGGGGTGTTCATATAACTCTATTAGTTTACGCAGCGCACGCCATTAAGACATCTACAACAATCATCATTTTATTTCAGCCAATTTACACAAAATCTTAATAAATTATACACCTAAACCTTTCTCATGAATCAATCCGTCCATTGGTGAAAACCGTATGAAAATCCGTTCGGTAGTTTTTGAGTTTATCGCGTTTAGGCAGACAGAGACGCGGCGGGGGAACTTTGTTTTGTACTATGTAGCAATGAAATCAAAATCAAAATATTTTATTTCACATAAACCTACATGGGCGCACTTATGAAACGTCAGAAGCTAGGTGCACGGTTCCAATTGGTCGTTTTCTATGGGGAAGAGCCAGCAAGAAACTCCACGGTTACTCTTTTAAAAATAAAGGGCTTTTACAATGTTTCAAATTACAGTGTTGATAATGGGAGGACAGTGTAAGCCTGTCAACAAGTAACAGGCACTCAACAAAATATAAAAAGGTCTACAAATCTACAGTCTACAAGTTAGGCCTACCTAGGATAGATTGCATTAACCACAATCTTTATTCTAAACTGAAGGATATAGTGGGGCATCATTATACTTGGATTTAAACAATTGTATTGTATAAGTCGTCTTATTTACGTCCGAACCCATTCGCGTCACGTCTAGGTCGTAATAAACTGTTCAGTAAATATTTAATTTGCATGCAGAACTGTGCGCTACAGTGTGATATTCATCTCTATGGCGGCACACCGTAATGTAATTACAGTGAAAATGCAATGCGATTATTTAATACTGTTTTATTGAATTTACAATTAGGTTTTTAATGTCATTTTTTAATGCTGATATGTCTGTACTAACTGTCTGTCATTCCATCTTTATTACCAATATTTATCACGAGTAAGTAGACTAATCATGACAAATATTCTGTCCCTACTCTACAAAAATAATGTAGCTATCAGAATATAATAATTGGTCCTTTGATACACGAATGTGTGTCTAAATTTCGTACCCTGTATTAATCTAATAAATCATAAAAATCATGGCAGACCACTCTTTTAATAACGTGATTATTAGTTTCTAGCTGTTAATAAGTCGTTAACGGCATTCATTTTAATCCAGATATTCCATGATTTTTTCAATGTTACTTCAATTCAATTACTTATTCTTCCAGTGACCCGACCCCTCAACCCTCGCGCCTGACGCCATTCCGCTGGCGTCCCTCCCGGCGCCAGAACCCGACGGCGCTGATCATCGACGCGCACATGTCCACCGCGCCGCTGTGGGAGGAGGCCTCTGTCAGGCTGTGGAACGACACCTACAACAAGTACCGCAGGAAACACTACGGGAAGAAGCAGTTCCAGCATTATGCTGATGCGGTGTCAGCTGACCAGTTGAAGTTACAAGATTTATAAGAAAAATCCATGTGTCTTGGATTGGGTGTCATATCAGCTCATAAACCTACTAGCAGTAAATGGCCAAAGAGGAAATTTGTTTCAACTAGCACGCTATGAAGATAGATAGGTGATCAGTTTGGTATTATTATATCGACACCAAGACAATCCAATGGCGTGCCGTTGAATTTCTCTGTCCAGCAGTGGACCAGCTCTCTCTAGGCTGACGATGATGTCGGAACCCACAAGGAGGAAAGTGGTGGCCATTTCTTTGCTGGATACAACTTGGATTTTGTGATTTAACATGTATCGAAGGTGACATTATGTCATGTCACAGTGCTGCCCGGGAGATGAAACAATTTACTTCAACCGCGTGGAATCGAACGCATATGTCCTAGTATTTGTAACAGTTAACGTTCAACGTGCAATATATGATGGCCTCACGTACCTCGCGATTAGCTCGCACGTAACTTGTGTACAAATCACTAAATAAGTAGCGGCTATATGTAACTAACGTTAGTGTACCTCATAGTGATGCTCTCGATTTGATGACGCCTGCGTAATATTGTCGATGATCCAATTTTACTACTTATATTTGATTTTGAAATGCGACCTGTTTGGATTTCGTCATTTTCAGGCGAATGGTCGAAACCGAAATTTACCTACTTAATTATAAATAATGTAAATAAATCATTATATTTCATTAGTTTATAATTAGGAGATAATGACAGAAAAGGTTGATAGTCAGGCGCAGGGGTCATGATTTTTTCAGGAATATTCAGGAATTTCTAGATCTCTTAACTACTTAGCGCGAGCAGTTTCTGAAATCTTTTCTCTTTTAGACAACGATTCGAAAATGTGTGGTTTTCTATTCAGTATTATGCACTACATAATATTGAATATTATTCACTACGATCGAGCTTACTTACGTATATTCTTAATACTGTACAACGTCGAACTATCTTTTCAATACTTCTAAGTATTAATAAATAGAAAGTTACATTTATTATTTTATTGAATTTTTTGATAATCTGTGCAAGTCCAGGTACCTAGTGATTGATTAAATAAGATATTTTCTCATTAGAATTACCTGGAACAATGAGTTGTAGACATGTTCCCTATGTAAAAAACTACGTGGTTCGAATTCACACTTGCATGCTATATTATCAATACAATGTCTCATTTTACCGCGGTCTGGTCGGTTATCGACGTTTTCAGTTCGTGTATATATTTTGATCTGCATCTTCATGAATGTCTTTTACTGCTTTAAATACTTTGCAGCCTGATCATGCGATATTTTAGATCCTTTTGAATGTGAGTACAGGAACACTTTCTAGTGGCCTGCATGCTAAGTTGTTGCTGTTAAGTACTTAGTCAAAAATTAATATTATGCCGGACACGCTCTTGCACAATGTATTAAATTAATTCAACGAACTCTAAACACGAAAGAAACGCTCAATTGGCTTTAATAATAAAAATAAACATTCATTTCGGAAAAAATCCATATTTCAACACACACATTTTAAAAGCAACTAATTAACATTAAAATAAAACAAACAAAACAACACACACAAAATAAAAGCAGTTAAGGACACAGTTACACACATTAGGACCGGGAGGGACTGTCCACTGCTCACAGTGCAGTGTGCAAACGTATCCAGTGGCGCAGCAGTGGAGAGTCCCACCTGTCCGCGAGCACGCTTATGCTACTGTTGTTGTTGTTTACTGCTGTTGCTACTGGACGCACACTGCTTTCTTATAAGAGCATGAAATCCATCAGAGTGCACTTCTGCGAACATAGTCGAAGCACTGCAGAATCGTGGTAGTCTCAGCAGCACCCTAAAAGCGTTGTTGTATTGAACACGTAGGGCGTTGTATGACCCAAGTGTGTCCGTTGTATGACCAAGGTGTTTGGCAGTAAGACTTAAAAAGAGTCAGTTTAAGTTATAATGTGTGTGTGTTATGTTTGGTCTTAAAGATGTTTTTAAATCAATTTCTCATTAAACGGTTTTTTTTTTTTTTATAAATGTAAAATACAAGGTCATTGATCTGAAGCCAACTTAGTTTTAGTTGTAATTTAGTTTATTTGTGTGTGGTGATAAATATCTAGTCTAATTTATGTATTGACTAGTGAGAAGTAAATGCAACAATATAATTTATATCCGTGAATCTGTAATTCTCTGTAGATTTGAAGTTAATTATAATAATTATTGTGATTTTGGGTGTGATATTAACATAATGAATATAATATGTGCGCAAAGTAACGACTGTTTCTTTTTTAAAGCCTTAGAAAACATACATTTCGAGTAGGTACAGCTCGCCTTTGTAAATCGACAACGAATACTATAATGCTGTCTACAAATACCAAGTCCTTAAAACACTGTTTTCAGGGGTTGGTTCAAAATAATTTTAATTAACGAGACTGATAAGACCACAAAACCCAAAACCTTCCATGCTCTTCCGCTGACCTACATAACAATGCGTACAAAGTTCCCCCGTACTTATAGGCGAGAGGCGCTGTTTGACCAGGATTGATCTGAATGGTAGCAACTAACAACCCTACTGATGTCTGCTTGTGATGCTTACGAATCACAGAGGCGGCGGGATTTATACGAACAAGGTTCAAAAAGCACTAATTTGGGAATGTCTATTGATTATGTGTATGATTGTATGTAATTTCAACCGTTAGTCGAGAGCTTTAATATGCATCATGTTATAATCATGTAGTTCAAATCAGAGATGTTACGGAAGTCGTGTTACCGGAACCGCAACCGGAATCGAAGGTTTTAAATTTGATTGATCGGAATCGGAACCTGAACTGGGGGCGGAAGTAGAAGAAAGATCTGTTAAGGAAAGGCTTAGTAAAATAATACAAACAAATAAAGGAGATTGCCTGTGGATGGGCCCCACTTTGTGGCACCGTATCTTAACTTCATGCTATACAAAATTTATATCTTATTTTTTTGTGTTGATGTATTTTTTATGAACATTTATTTTACCCTAGCATTGAAAAACGTAATAAATGTTTATTTAACTGAATCTTAAGTACATCCGCCGACAAAACCTAACTTGAATGTTGCCAGATGTCAAACAATATTTTAATAACGGAATCGATTGATTGATATAGATATAAGTATCGGTATTCGAGAGTCTAGTTTTCATCTAATATTGACTTAACTGTGTTTTTGGGAACGTTTTACTGTTGATAAACCCACTTATATGACATAGAATCAAAATAAATTAAAAATAACTATATTTAAAAGCTAACCTTTTTTGTACAAAATAATAAGATCTTTTTATTCATCAATATGCATCAGTCATAATAATTATTTTAAAACAATAACCTAAAAAATCTATAATAATTAATTAACCCAAAAAGCTTGAACAGATATTATGTTATTTTTTTAAATAAATTCAAAATCGATATCCACAATCGATTAACAAATAATTTTACCTGGCAGCACTATACATGGTGTAAGACAAAGATGTGTCTGTCAAACAAATCAAATCAATAGCCGGTTTATCGTTTCGTGCCGTATGTGCGTCCAGTTGAATCATATTCCTCCGTATTGACTTCTGTTACGTTACGATTCAATGCTATCGAGTTGAGCGTTTACGTTCCTCAAATGATTTTATTGTGAGATATCGGACTCCTGTTTTATTGTTAAGTGAGCGAATTGACTGTCGTTTTAACGAGAAAATGTCTACACCAGGCCCTGCAGTCTCGACATTAGATAGCGACAAAAATCTGTCGCTAAGTCGTATCGATGTCAAATTCCATTAATAGATTTTCAACTTTATTTCCAAAGCATAAGGTTGAAAATCTATTGAAGAAATTTGACATCGATACGACTTAGCGACAGATTTTTGTCGCTATCTAATGTCGAGACTGCAGGGCCAGGGCCGGCAGTCTCGACATAGATACCGACAAAAATCGGTCGTTAAGTCCAACCGATGTCAAATTTCTTTAATAGATTTTCAACTTTATTTCCAAAGTATAAGGTTGAAAATCTATTAAAGAAATTTGACACCGATTAGACTTAACGACCGATTTTTGTCGCTATCCATGTCGAGACTGCAGGCCCTGGCCCTGCAGTCTCGACATTAGATAGCGACAAAAATCTGTCGCTAAGTCGTATCGATGTCAAATTCCTTTAATAGATTTTCAACTTTATTTCCAAAGCATAAAGTTGAAAATCTATTAAAGGAATTTGACATCGATACGACTTAGCGACAGATTTTTGTCGCTGTCTAATGTCGAGACTGCAGGTCTTGAAAGAGATCGGACAAACCGTCCACTTTCTCGCCGGTTTGTAATTGTTCCCTTCGTTTGGCGCCTAATCTTCTTAAACGACCTATTGCAGATTTAGACGACCAAATGCTCATGCTGCGCCTACACCTATAAGTTTATTTTTTCTTTAAAAGATTTAGTACGAGTATGCACACGCTTTATATTCTATGAAGAATAAATATTTTATTTATTTATTGTTGTTTTGTTTTTTTTAAATAAACCTTTTATATTATTAGGATCTTCTTCTTACAACTTAAAATGGCATTTAAGCATAATGTGCTCTATAATTAAATGCATTCTTACACATGGGATGGGACTTCGATTTCCCCATCCACTTGGAAGCAGTGTGGTGACCGTACTATATTGTCAGAGAGCACTGAGAAGTAGGTAAGAAGCTGCTGCCAAAGCCAGTCATCTTTTTCGATACTCCCTGGAGGAGAGGGCAAGCACACTACTCTCTAGCGAGAGAAGGTGGTACTGATGCCTATTCTCAAAAATCATCATTCTCATATTACCCTTAAAATGTCCACTGCATAGCAAAGGCCACCCCATTAACATCAACCGCAATATCAATTAGAATAGTAAATAGATCCATTAAGAAGACAAATCGTGAAGAATTTGATTTTTATAACCTCAGTTTCAGCAAACTAAAAAAAGATTTCTCTTGAACTAGGGTGAATAAATAGAAATCGTTTGCAGATAATGAAAAGATATTTCTTTTTCAAACAAAATAAAATTAAAACCACCGTGACACGACAACCTTTTTTGGGGGCCCAAAGCTCCTAAGAAAATGGGCAATGTCCTTTAAAAAAAAGTACTTAATTTAGTAAACTAACTAACGTCTAATATCCACAAACAAAAAAATTAACTGAGACGACGAGCGCGAGCGTATGTAAAATAATCAAACATTACCCCGGCGACAAGTTAAAACTTGTTTGTACGCGCTTTAGTCACGTGTATCGCTGCGTTTCGATCTTCGGTATAACTCGGATTCAAAATTATCGGAACCGTAATCGGAATCGGAGGTGTACAATTAATCGGAACCGAAGCTCCGTAACATCCCTAGTTCAAATGGCAGCGTAACAGCGTAGTCCCCTAGGCAGAAGACGTAGCGGCGTAGCAGTGACGCGTAGCAGTAACGTGTAGCGTAGCTTAGGGCCAGTTTCTCGAACGAGTTATCGCAAAATTAATGTGACAAATTGACAAACTCGCGTAAATTGCTGTGATTGGTTGAATGATTTATCAACAGCTAATCGCAACAGTTTGCACGCTTGACAATTTGTCACATTAATTTTGCTATAATTTTCGTTCGAGAATCTGGTTCATAGTATATCGCATTCTTTAGGTATATATTTTTCTCCACAATAACGTCAATCAGCAAGCACCAAATATTCCGTATTCTCTCAATGCTTCCGCCAAAAAATACGTAAACCGACCTCTCTACCCGGATCTTTGTTCTACAAGCTTGATTTAATGAAAAGTAAATAGGTCAGATCCGATGCAGCGTAATAGGGGTGACCCTCAGATATTTGAATAGGGCCCGTGGCTCTAATTGAGCCGCAGTCGGCCCTACGACGGCCGACCTCGAATGTTTGATCTTATAATGTATTGATACATCATGAATCATGAATGCGGCAGGAAGGACGGACAGAGGTTAAGCTCAATGTTCGAGAAAAAAAAAGGAACAATCGAAATGTTTTCCCTCTTGATCCAAAAGGATCCAGAGTTTCTTTCAGCATTATTTTTTATCTTATAAAATTCTGTCATAAGCCCAGAGTTTCATTCTGACGTGGTGGAGAATATTTACGCGTTAATAAATTTGCGCATTCGAAGATAATAAGAAATCCAAGAACTGCATCTTGCAACACGCGAATAAAAATATAAATGAAATCTACTAACAAAGTAAAACGATAAGGTACTTTAAAACTTAATAAGTTGTAGTAAATCCACTAGCAGTTCTTCAGTTTAAAACTATTCATTGTATACACCACTTAAACAAAGTTTTCGAAAGACAAAGAGTCAGCAGCTCCAAACATCATAAACCCAATTCAAAACGGACATTACAGAAACAGTAACTAAGTAAGCAATCGGATAACTATCAATTGTACTCAAGTGCAATAAAAACTACAGCCAAACTCATCGTAAGACAAACTACAGACTTTCCAAGTCCAACAAAATCCTCCGGATGGCCGCCTTGGGAACTAATAAAGATAACACTAGCTTGTTTCAGCAATTTAAAATGAGCAATAAACATAAATAAGGACTTAGTTTGTTGCATTAATGTGGTGTTCTGCGTCACCAGGTAATGGTAGAATTTGGGTCATACCTGGCTACGAGGTACAACCAAATAACGATCGATAGTCGAAGAATTGGTTCCATAGGCTCTAATTATTAGAGCCTATGGAACCGAAAACTTATCTTTTTCAAAGTAAGCTATTAGAGTCTAATAGCTTACTTCGGGAAAGAAAAGTTCTCAAACGGGTGAGTGACATGCCACAAAAGGCTATCATAATGTGAGCCACCGGGAATGAAACCATATTAAGGGATCGCAATGAAAATTGCCGAAAAAGAATCCACAGTAATACTTTGATGGACTTGTGAGTATCAAATAGCAGATGCCACTGCTAAAGAGTAAAACAGAATATAAAACTATAAAACGCTACTTAGAGAAACCTAAGTAGAGTTTTGTTGTTTCTCTTAAATCAATAATCGAGAAATTAAATTTACATACATACATAAACTCACGCCTTCTTCCCATGGGGGTAGGCAGAAACTACAGAACGCCACCTGCTACGATCCTTACATTCTATACTCCTTTTGGTTAATTTACATTCATACATCCAAAATGCACCATGACCTGTCATGACCAGTCATGTATGTATGAACTTAACACAGACACTCATCGTCATCTGCTAATAGAACAAGTACTCGAACCCTGCACAAATGAAACCGCAGACAAACGCTAGTAACAAATATTTCAAAGTATAATGAGTACTGAGACGAGTTGCTAAATTCACAGTGAGAGACAGTTCTCAGAAAGTTTTCAGAATCTTCATAAAGCCTTGAGAGTATTTAAGTCCGTTGAACTAAGCCTTGAAGCAATATTGTGCGAATCAGAATATATATTTATAAGAAGACATTACTTATGTATTTGATTTAGTCTGCGACTAGACACAACGCACATAAATAAGTTTATTGAGTTACAATATGAGCAGGCGCTTTTGATACTCTGTGTACTTTTAGCTCCACTTGTCTGTATCTACGTGAGCTTTCAACTTAATGCACATTCCCCAAGAGACAATTTAATGCATAGAGACGAAGTAAATGTCATAAAGGACCTTAAGTATGAAAACAATCCTAGGTACACCACTCTCACAGAGAGGGCACCTCTGTACCAATGCAATAGGAAAATTATAGACTGCAAATATGTGTTTTCATTTTCAAAACTTCAGTCACCTTTCATGAAAATAAGGATGCCCAGTAGTGTAATTAGGTGCGCGCTAATGAATGGCATCAATAATAGAGTGAAATAAGCGAATAAGTAATTTTCATTTTCAAACTTCATAGTCGCTTTTCACAAAAGTAAGAGTGCCAAGTAACGTAATTAGGTGCGCTCTATTGAATGGCTTCAATAATATTACACGATATCGAACAGCATCAAGAACAGAACAAAATTTGTCAAAACATCATTCTCAGACGCTTTTGATGAAAATAAGGTTCCTTACGAATTGCTAACATATCCGTATACTATGTACCTACACACAATTAAGTATGTTTTCATATAATGTACATTCTATCTGAAGAAGAAATGCAGGAGTTCGGCAGCAAGTTTACCTGATGAAGTTTGCAGCAGTTAGCAGTCTACTGCCCCTGCGCGTGTTCTTCGTGTTCTCGTTTAGCTCATTATACAAATTGTTGCGCGACACCACACTTCACTAACTTAAATTAAAAATTACAAGTAGATACAGTCGGCTCCATAAGTTTATGGAAAATAAGAAGTACCTACTACGTTAGTAATATTATTCAAAACGCGATGCGAGTTTATCCATATACAATTTGTGAAATGATTTGAGAGCGCAGGAAATGGAACTTTTTTTTAAAACTTTACACCTAGTTCAAAAAAATTATTACTAAAGTGAACTATTAAAACTTGATCAGTCTTAAATAAAAAATTGTATTTTTATAACACACTAGACTTACTACTCTATGAACATAACTTAACATTCCCAAAAATAAAAATAATCCGTAAAACACTATAATAATAATAATAATAATTTTTATCGACACAAATACAGCTTTTACAAACTTTGTTTGAAGCCCTGGCTCCTGAGCTAGGTAGCAACCTGTGTTACAGGAGCCAGTGTCTTCGCCCATTTATGGTTACTCATAACAATGTGCAATAAGCAAAAGAAAATGAGAAAAGGAAAAAAAAAAAAAAAAATAATAATAATACAATAAAAGACAAAATTACTACAATTATAAGATGGACACATGCTCTTTGTGTGTGTGTGTGGGTGTGGGGGTGCGTGTGTGTGTGTGCGTGTGGGGGTGCGTGTGTGTGGGGGTGCGTGTGTGTGTGTGCGTGTGGGGGTGCGTGTGTGTGTGTGCGTGTGTGTGTGCGTGTGTGTATGGGTGAATGTAGATCATTTTATGAGTATTGATTTTGTAATAGATCTTCCGTCTGGTGGTAATCAAGTGTTTGAAGCCATGTGGAGATTTTTAATTTAGTTTCTTTCGTTGTGAACGGATTTATGTTATGGGTATTATTTAATTTATTGTAAATGTATTTAGCCATGTAAAAGTGTTGTCTTCTAGCGGAAGCGGTTCTACATCTTTCTGGTCTACATACTCGTACATTAGTATGAGTAATAGTTCTCTTTACTTTGGTGGCGTGAATTACCGGCGTTAGTTGGTGTTGATTAATTGTGAGATGAAGAAGGTATACCTGTCTCACGGTAAGTACTTTACAATTTTCATAAAGATCCTTCGTAGGAAACCGGTACGGTCTGAAGGTCATGACCTTTAACAAAGATCTTTGGGCTCTTTCGAGGTGAATCATAAAGGTTTTACATGCGCCTCCCCAGGCCGTGATACAGTAGGCTATGATTGACTGTGCCAGCGCAATGTACACCGTGCGGAGTAGCTTAAACTTAGCCACGTGTCGAAGCTTCTTAAATGCCCATACAAGTTTCCTAACACGGGAAGTGGTCAGTTCAATGTGTGGACGCCAGCTAAGTCGTTCATCTAGAAGTACACCTAGATATTTCACAGACTTTTTTTGTGAGATTGGAAGACATGGGCATTGGTGGCCATATAAATCATTGCAGGAGTGTGCTTTGATACATATTTCCATGGGTTTAGTATTGGCGAAAGTAAATTGCAGATAAGAGGTCTTAGAAATATTCAGGGTTAGTAAGTTACTTCCTAGCCAATGGATTATTTTACGTAGGCCCAGCTCCGCCGCTTGTTGCGCTACCTCCCAACTCTCACCGTGAAATATTAATACGGTATCATCTGCATAACTAAATATTCTGCCTTTATTAAGAGACTGCTGGCACAAGTCATTCACATAGACCAGGAAAAGACTTGGGGATAGGCAGCTTCCTTGGGGTACACCATAGTCAATTATGGCTTCATTGCTAACCTCTTCACCAATCTTTACTTTTTGTGTTCGGTCTGCAAGAAAGTCGGTAAATATGCTGAGAGCTTTCCCCCTGATACCGGCATGCTCTAACTTCTTTACAAGGGTTGGAATACAGACAGTGTCGAACGCCTTGGCCAGGTCTAGAAAAACCCCAGACACATCTGTTTTGCATCCAGTTTTCCAGTAATGTGGTCAACAAGTTGGTTAACTGCGTCTACGGTGCTTTTCCCGGACCTGAAGCCAAATTGTGAGTCTGATAATATTTTATAGTGCTCTAAGTATCTTATGAGTCTATGGTTCAGTAGTTTTTCCAAGATTTTTGACAGTGCTGAAAGTACTGAGATAGGTCTATAGTTTTTGACATCGTCTTGACTCCCTCCCTTGTGAACTGGCGTTACTAGAGACTTTTTGAAGATTCGGGGGAAGACTCCCTGCTCGAAACATATCTCAATGAGTTTCGTAAGAGGTGAGATTAGTACATCTTTGCCTAGTTTGATGAGTTTGACCGGAATAGAGTCCCATCCTGTAGCACAATCAATCCTCAGGTTATTAATTACAACACTACTTGTAACTTACAAATTCACTTCTCTTTGCACCTGTACATCTCCGGATGAACTTAGGTGATTATATTTGTAACTTTCAACTTGTCTCCTGTAAGGTCTGTACCTGTAACTGACAACTTTCAATTACACTTACAGAAACACACGTCTGCGCACACTTTGCGTATACTTGTGTTAATGTTGGCGTTATCATACGCTTGATTAGTTGTGTGGAGTTATTAAATTGGATTAATAAGAACGAGGCTCTTATAATACGGTAATAGACTATATTAGGTAACATTTTAAGGGAATACGCAGCAGTACATACCTCATAGTGCTAGCTAAGGGCCTGTGCACACAACATTTTTTAAACACGCCGTTATCGCGCGTTTGTAGCGATACAGACGCAATACGCACGCGAATCAGACGCAGCCTGTAGACCTTTGCACACCTGTATAAATTCAAATACGCGTTTGAATCGATACAGACGGGCGTGTGTAGCGATACAAACGCGATGCAAACGCGCGGAGGTATCGATACAAACGCGCTGGCATATTGCGTTTTAAGCAGAACCTCGACAACAGTAGCAAGACGGCGTTGGTCGAGACAGCATTGATTGCATGCGCTTTGTTATTATTTTTTTTTAAAGGAAGAAGAAAAATTACCGACGTTTGTGGATACACCCATTTACAAGCGAGAGAAGATTGTGTGGACATTAATTATACAACAACAGCGCTAGCGACGCACCGGTGTCGCGCGTGTGTATCGATACAAATGACAACAAACTGCTCTGTAGGATAAAAGCGCGCCGTCGACGCACGTTTCTAAAACGCTCGTCAACGGCGCGTTTAAAAAACGTGGTGTGCCAGGCCCTAAGGTAACGGGCTCATCAATCTCTTCACAACAGTACTGATTTTTTATTCCACGAGTTTTCAATCTGAGCGCGATTTGATTCGGTGTTTGTAAACCATAAATAGATTTTTAGTTATAACTAAATTATTTTACCGTTTACAACCGCCGTTTACAACCGCCGTTCGCAAGTTGTTCTGCAATCCGCCTCAAGACTAAACACTAGCTAAACAAAACTTTAATTAAGAGCCATTTCCCACATAAAACTATGCAATAGGAGCTAGGTATTTAACTGCGCAATAAACGGGGCAATCGCACAGCATTCATATATAAAGCATAATTAAGCGCAAGTCGGTACCCTTGCGACGAGCGGGCCGCGCTAATCCTGGTAATAAAGAAAAATACCCGGGAAGCGGCGGCTAATTGTTATAAACTGGGCAAACATGCAAATTGGACGAGGAAAGGACTTCCTCGGCGTTTTAATTCAAAAGTTATCTCGTTGGACGGCCTCCACACTGGCGCGCGGGGCCCGGCACCGCCGCGCTGACGCGCTGACCCAACGATCAACTTCGCCCGGAAAAAGCGCTTTTTTAAGCAAGGAATCAATTTAGCCCTCGCTGTGTGAATTCGTTTTGATTGATTAAACAACAATTTCGTTAAGAGGGCTCAGTTGGACCGTATTCAAGATATTGTAAATTTTGCATAGGAATTCTTTGGAAGTAGTTGTTCAAAGACTTTCTTTTAATTTGGTCTGATGAAGTTTTCACTTCATACAAGTTCGTAGATACACTACGAACATAGCTAGAACATTCCAACACTGAAAGTATCACTTGAAACTTATCAAGTGATTAAAACTTTTTCACTGCAGTTCCTAACTGAAACGAAATCCCGACTGTACCATCAAGCTTGTAATCCCCAAAGAGATAAAGCAGTGATGGATGATGGAAAGCTTGCCCTTGCTCATTGTTATGTTACGGGGTGAACTTATCACTTGGTAGCACACGAATTTACCACCTATGCTAAAGTCATTAAAACCTTATAAGAGTCATTAGAACCTTATAAAGTAAACATGATATATAAAAGCATATACACTATTTTGACAGGTATACGTAGGTACTGTTTACGTTAACAAGGGACTAAAGCCTGACCGCTTAACTGAGACCTTTCCTGAGGTAACTGCGCGGTGCGGGAGGGGTGACAGTTGTCACAAGTTGACGTATCAGTGGACTCTCGCGGCGCGTCACCACACCCCTCCCGCACTGCGCAGTTACCTCAGGAACGGTCTCAGATAAGCGGTCGTGCTACAGTAGTAGCAGATAGCCCGCAGATAAGATCTTTAAATTGCTTAAGGCTTGTCTTGATTGTTATCTCATGTGTCTATAACTTCCCCATCATCCATACCCAATAAGAACGCCTAACATGAAATAAACATAACAAGCTCCAGTATGAAGCCGCTTTACTGCATCCAGCGGGCGAGACGAACGCTCTTTATTATTATGACTATTTATTTTTAATGCACTTACTATTATTGTTCGCGACTTCTCTTTCGTTAAAAACCAATTTTCGTTTCAACTTTACTCAAAAGATGGTTTCTTTGAAATCTGTCTGAAAAGTTTCTTCCATGTTGTTTTCGTGCAAAGTAAATTGTGTACATCTTAATTTGAAACAATGTTGACGTTTTAAGTTTTTTTATGTATGACCAGGTGGAGGCAAAATATACAGGGTCGAAATCCGAAAAAAATATGATGTCAACGATATGATGTCAACGACCGCTATTAGTCTAGTTACCTAAATGATAAATCATTTTATTACTTTAAGTAGGTTTGTACAAACACTTTTACACGTCAATCATATTTTTTTATACCAGATGAGGTCGGCGTTTCTGTGAAGAAAGGCCGAAACAAACTCAGAGGTCACAGTCTCTTTTAAAGTCCAGACGTAATCTTGGTCAGATCATGTGAAGACCATGTAGATTGGTACTATCTGAAATGGTCTTTTGAGGAAAGAACCACACAGATTGAGTGGACCTGTCCAGTCAGTGCACGCATTTGTCAGTAATCGTGCAGCTAAACTCAGGACTTAAGAAAGTCAACGATTCGACGAACAATAGGTACCAAAGGAAGGACATTTGGGTAGACCGCATAAATTACTCAAACTGCCAGATCATGATTAAACCTAACTGAGAAAAAAAAAGCAATGACCCACATAGTCCTCTCATTCACAATAATTAAAATAATATAAAGTTTATCTCTTTTTACAATAAATATTCATGTCTAAAATAGCAAAATAAAATCAACATTCACTGTGTAAAATTTTTGAAACAGCTCAATCGCAAGCCTTTTTGTCCTCAATATAGTCTTTCACAGTATAATAGGCTTTCTGGCATAGTTTCCGCTTTTTAAAAGATTTGAATTTATTAAGGCTTATTAATTAATTTATCTTGAATGTTGTTAGGAAATTTATTATAAAAACGTATACATTGGCATCTAAACGAGCCACCTATTTTCTTGAACCTGGTTGTTGGAACAACAAATTTGTGTTTGTTCCTAGTATTTCTATTGTGGATATCACTGTATTTTTAAGCAGATTAATGTTTTTATGTGCACACAAAAGATTTTCAAAAATATACTGTGAAGGCACAGTAATTATATTAATCTCTTTAAATTTATCTCTGAGGGAGTGTCTGGGACTTAATTTATAAATTGAACGAATTGCCCTTTTTTTGTAAAACAAAAATTTTCTGCATATCGGCGACATTTCCCCACAACAGAATACCGTACGACATCACACTATGAAAATAACTAAAGTATACTAAACGAGCTGTCTCTAACTCAGTTAAATCACGACTTTTTCTAACGGCGCCGGCGTATGCTGCAGAGGCTGTAGGCTGTATGCTGTAGGTTTTTTTGACAATTTATCTATATGGGGACCCCATTGAAGCTTGGTATCCAAAGTTATGCCTAAGAATACTGTGGTATCTTCGGGTTTCAACACTTCACCCTTTATGAGAACACTAGTTTCTACTTATCTAACATGAGGTATCGTAAACTTAATACATTTCGTTTTTTTCTCGTTAAGAAGTAGGTTATTAACATTAAACCAGTTAACTACTATTGCGAGGGCGCTATTAACATTGTCAGTAACCAGCTGCCGACGTTTAAGTTTAAATAAAAGTGTTATCCTTTATGAGGTAAGGCAAGTCATTTATATAAATAAGAAATAAAAATGGGCCAAGAATAGAGCCCTGGGAGGACTCTATTCTTACTACAGATCCTGGTGATCTTTTCCGTTAACGTCAACTCTCTGAATCCTATCACTTAAGTAAGAATTAAGAAGATCCAGAGAGGCGTTTCGGATTCCGTGGTGGTGCAGTTTCCTGATTAATGTTTCATGAAGAACACAATCAAATGCCTTGGACAAATCGCAAAAGATTCCCAAAGCATCGCACTTGTCCTCCCATACATTATAAACATTTCCTAAAAGTTCAACTCCGGCATCAATAGTCGAACGACCTCTTGTAAAACCGAACTGTTAGTTATGCAGTAATTTGTGTTTATTAAAAAATATTTGCATTTGATTCAAAATAAGTTTTTCAAAAATTTTACTTAAGGTAGGTAGCACTGAAATAGGTCTATAACTAGTAGGGTCTGCTGTACTAACCGATTTAAACAACGGTATTATTTTACTGTTTTTTATAAGATCAGGAAACTCACCACGGTCACTACAATTATTAAAAATAACAGCTAAAGTAGGTGCTACGATGTTTATAATCGACTTAGCAACGTCCACAGAATTACCCCATAGATCTGCGGTATTTTTAACATTTAAAGTGCGAAAGATTTTAATTATATCTTTACAGGAAACGAAATTCAGAATCACAAACAGGAACGTTTTCCTTAAGTAAAGTCTCTGCAGCAGTGGGTGATGAGTTTAGAGATTTAGTAGTGGATACGGGAATATCTTCAAATAAATTTTCAAAGGCCGCGGCGACTTCTGAATCTGATTTAATTATATTGTCATCATTATCATGGCTGTAGTTACTACATCAGTTGCATGACCTTCCCGTTTCGAATGATAGATACTCCATGTCATTTTAATTACATTACTACTATTTTTAAACTCAAATAACGTCACTTGGCCATACTACAAACTTTTTTAAATAATTTAGAATAATTCTTAACATATAAATTAAATTCAGCAGTGTTTATTCAAGTCCGTTCATCATATAATTCACAAAGTCGTTTTCTACTTTTATGTATACCAATATCTAGGTAGACAAATCTAAATCATGGTCAAATAACATCCTAGCTACTTAGTCATCAACAGATGCGGCACTGCCGATTTCATTCAATACTGCGATCATCAATACCGCGATCATCAATACTGCGATCATCAATACCGCTATCATCAATACTGCGTTCATCAATACTGCGATCATCAATACTGCGATCATCAGTACCGTTATCACCAATACTGCGATCATCAATACTGCGATCATCAATACCGCGATCATCAATACTGCGATCATCAGTACCGTTATCACCAATACTGCGATCATCAATACCGCGATCATCAATACTGCGATCATCAAAGCCTGGCAACAGATTTTATTACTTGACTCACTAAATAAGTGAGTAAGATTTTGCCCTCGATGACCTTTATTTAACATACCAACATTACGCCTTGTTCCCCCGAAGGGGGGTTGGACTGAGGTGTACAGTCACGAGCAAAAATATGTATACCCTTTATTATATATTTTATATATATATATATAAAATATATAAACCTATGGGTTCGAAAATACTATATTCGTAACAACAAAAAATCTCATACAAAATTTAAGAAGAAAATCGCTTTTGAATTTAGGCAACGCTTTTGAATTTAGGACTTGTCTAAATTCAAAAGCGATTTTCTTCTTAAATTTTGTATGAAATTTTTTGTTGTTACGAATATAGTATTTTCGAACCCATAGTTTTATGTAATATGTCGTATTTCAACATCGCATTCGTTATTTCACAAAAAAAATCGCTATTGAAAGTTGCCAAGTGTTGACATATTAGTGCTCGTGACTGTTCCTATAGTACACGTATACCCACATTTTGCCAGTTCCGTCTAAGTCCCATGAAATAGGGGGGCGAGCCTATTGCCATCAACCGGGCACAAATCCAGACTCCGGCTGATACTGACAAATTCCAGAAAGAAAAATCCAATAACACTGCCCGACCTGGGAATTATGCTCAGCAGCAGCGCTTGCGAACACAAGGCCGACGAGGCACGTCTTACAGTGCACGTATATTATTTATATACGTATATTATATTAACGTGCTCAAAAATTCGTTGCATCATACAAAAACAAAATCCGTGTGTCATGGATCATGTCTTACCTGCATGAAAATTCGTAGGTACATTGGCATATAATTCTACTGATATTTGTACATGTACATTAAATGCGGCTCACTATGGAACGCGCGCCTAGCCGCTGTCTCAATCGGCTCGTCACCACCTTATACGGTTAACTTAACCAGCTCGTCAGGATAGAATTGAGACATTTTAAGGTCTCATAATGGTAAACAAAATAAAGATGTATATCTAGTCTAGAAATAGTGTAAGTAAGAACTTCAGCAGGTACTAATGTATCGTGACATTGTCAGGTTTATCAGAAGGTTATATATACAATCAAAGAACGAAATCAGCATATCCGCAATTAAAGCACAGGTTAATATTCAAAGTAATTGTTTGTACTTATTATACAGACTTGTATACTAGTCATTACATGTCATTGCTATGCCAAGCCCATACCAGAATAGTATCACCTACCTAATTATAGTAGATTATGCACCAAGGGGATAAAGCAGTGTCTTATGTCCCGGGCGCCGTATTGCATCCCGAGCGGAGCGGATGAGTTTTGAGTTAACTCCCGAGCAAAGCGAGGGAGTTAAGACAAAAATCCTGAGTGCAGCGAGGGATTCAAGCTCGCCCAAGACGAAGGCACGTTTATCCCCGAGGAGGATACCCTACTTTTCTTTCACACCTAAAAGAGTCATCTACGAGACAATGAAAAGGAATAGTAGGTACTAGAATCGAAGTATTTATTAAAATTACAATTACAGTTAGTAGACCTATTTAAAACAATTAAAACTTAAGGGTAATGTTTGACACATTAGTCCAGTTGTGGAAAGACAAAGTTATGTTTTTATTCGGTACATTTATTGAATTGGAGATAGTTTATTTGCGTATTGATGTTGAGTAAAGTTTCAGAAACTTGAGTCTGCTGAGGATCAATTTTGGATCGTGAAAGTTGTTGAAGGTGATGCTTGAGGCAGCGGGCTATATCAATAGTGTTTTGATGTGGATGATTTATTTATATCTTTATATATTTATAAAGGTACACCAACAGCTTTTGTGTATAATATATCTAAAGTACTATAGGTAACAATAGCCTTGGACTTACACAGTCGCCAATTACCGGTTAGCCAGCAATCTCAGCAATAGGTGTTCAAGAATCAGTTATCGACAGTGTTTTTAGTTTGATGTCTATTAACTGCTTTATTTACTTATGGCTTTTGTAAACAGGATTTTAATTCATTTGTGTTACAGTTGTAATGGCAATCATGTCATTTGATTTAAATAGGCTTTTATTTTGAAATAGATTCTTCTATATTTTGTGAATTTTTTTTTTTTGGGTGGGAAATGAGCAAATGGCCCGTCCCGCTCTGGGCGGAGCGGAAGCGCGTGTCAGACTCTTACTGACTAAAACCCACCCGTGTTCTTTCAGTTGCCTGAGCACCAGGGTCACAGTAACTCTTTCGAGCAATCCGCGACCTCGGCAGGCATCGGCCCTAACGGACCCCGTCAATGGTGCTGACATCTCTGAGGCGCGCGTGGAACACGACGCGCCGTCGTCGACCTGGCCTGGTCCTTACCGGACGGCGAGCTGCCCATTGCTCGCCGTCCGCAAGCCCGCGCCTGCGGTGGCCGGGAGTCGGCAATCGACTCCCGACGCCCAGGGTGTCTCCTCCTGCGGCGACTAGAGGCGCAAGGGCGCAGCGATTGCCTCTCCCTCACGCGCTCCGCCTCTTCCTTCGCGAGCATTACTGCTTCGCAGAAGAAGGTGACGGCTTCCCATTGCCTCTCGCTCCGTACCATGGCCTGAACCAGGGCCGGACGCGAGAGGTCGCCGCCACGAGGACACGGCGGTGCTCCGCCCAAGCCGGGCAGACCTCCACCGTATGCTCCACCGTGTCCTCCGGTCGATCCACACAATGGTAACACCCGGGCGTTTCCTCCCGCCTTATTCGAAACAGGAACCTCCCGAAACGGCCATGTCCGGTGAGGACCTGCGTCAGGCGGAAGGTGAAGATGCCGTGGCGCCTCTCAAGCCACTTCTCAAAGAGAACGTTGTAGGTCTAACTTGTAGACTGTAGATTTGTAGACCTTTTTATATTTTGTTGAGTGCCTGTTACTTGTGACAGGCCTACGCTGTCCGCCCATACCTATCAACACTGTAACTTGAAACATTGTAAAAGCCCCTTATTTTTAAAAGAGTAACCGTAGGGTTTCTTGCCGGCACTTCTCCATAGGAAACAACCAATTAGAACCGTGCACCTAGCTTCTGACGTTTCATAAGTGCCTATGTTGGTTTATGTGAAATAAAATATTTTGATTTTGATGTTGTCACCAATGCGGCAGCTTATTTTATCCTTGAAATCTGATGTAGTAGCGGAGGGCTACATTGAAGCTACTACATCAGATTTTCATCCAACGTGTCTTTTAATCTGGGTCATGTCTGCTCCTGAATCCGCCAATAGAGTAGCCGATGTTCTCCTGAAGCAATGGCCCGTGTACGGGTCGGTATTTGTCAATTTTAGTTATTTCGCAATTTGTTACCGCATGGTGCTCATCTTATTTTTGCCAATGACTTGCCTGGTGCACTTGCCATTATTATAAGATACGAAAAATCTGTTAGTTTTTTGAGGCGCGTAGAGCTTGGTACTTTTTGACAATTCTTACGTATTCTCCATGGACTACGAATTACCGTTTTTTCTTTGATTTGTATCTGGCAAATTTACCAGCACCAAATCTGAATGTTGTTCGATATCTTCGATTTTAATGTTTAAGAGTTCATTTCCACGACAAGCACCATTTAGTCTAAAAATCAAGGCCACCTGTAATAAATATAGACAGGTAGGTTAGTACGAGGGGCGTTCAATGTATTCTCGGTATGAGGGTTATTTACTAAATATGTAGGTAATTTGACTAATTAATTAAATAATGACATTATCTAAGGGTATAATGGTAAATTTTCATATAGTTGTGATCATCAGTTTGCTAGTTATCCTTAGTCAGCGACAACTGGAATGGCTAACTATGTTGAAGAAAATCGAGCACCGCGCTGTTATTAAATTCCTTACCAAACAAGGAAAAAGTCAAAAAACTATTGACGAAGACATAGTGGCTGTTTGCCAAGATTCTGCATCTTCGTTATCTACCGTTCAAAAGTGGTCAAGTGAATTTAAAAGGGGCAGAGAGAGTATTGAAGACGCCACGCTCGGGCGGGCAGGTTACTGCCTCTACGGAAGAAAACGTGACAAAAGTTGAGAAGCTTATACTGGAGGATGCCCGAATGAAGATGAAAATGATAGCATAGATGTCCCACCTCTCCGTTAGTACCGTGCACACTATTCTTCGTGACCTTCTTTACCTTTCAAAAGTCAGTGCAAGATGGATGCCGCGAATGCTGACGGCGCAGGCGCCTCAAAAACAAGTGCGAATCGAGTGCTGTAGAGAATTTTTAGAGCTCTGCGGTGAAGTTCCATCAAAGTCAAAGTCAAATCATTTATTTCAAATAGGCACATAAAAGGCACTTTTGAACGTCAAAATTTACAAAAAAGTAGAATTGATTCCAGTTGCCCCTTCCAAAAGGTAGTTTCGTATGGAGAAGAATGGGCAAGAAACTCCACCGTTACTCTTTTAAAATATTTTACAATATTATGTAAGTTCACATTAATTATGTAATCATATGTGAAGACGATGCACCTAGAATAAAATTACTATACCACAATAGGTAAAAAGAATTAAATATAATGCAAAGGCAGGTAAATTAATTATGTGATAGATACATGGTGCTCACATATTTACAAATATTGAAAAGTAGATGATGTTTCCAAAATTTTAACAAGTAATAATTTAGTGTGTGAGTTAAAGTAGTTAAGTACATAATGTAACAATCAATGTCATAAAAATTATAAATTTTACAATTAAATTAGCAACCAGTTTGATTTTGTCTAGACTCTAGATTGTCCTATGGAGCAGGACCAGCATGTTTCCAAGCATTCTTATCTAGGATATAATCCTCTAATTTGTAATATGCTTGTTTACAAAGTGTACTTTTTATATGAGTTTTAAATTTTCTTTCATTTAATTGCAATATGTCACAAGGTATTTTGTTGTAACATTTAACACAGTACCCCATAAAAGATGTATGTACTTTAGATAATCTAAAAAATGGTTGATCTATTTTATCTTTATTTCTAGTATTAAAATTATGTCTATCACTTATTTTATTAAAAAGATGTAGATTTTTTCTAACTTACATAATATTTTCATAAATGAATTGACAAGGTACCGTCATAATATTAATCTTTTTAAATAGTTCCCTAAGAGATTCGCGACGACATAGATTGTAAATGGCCCTGACAACTCTCTTTTGCAAAATGAAAATGGATTCAATGTCAGCAGCCCGACCCCACAGTAAAATGCCATATGACATAATGCTGTGGAAGTAGCTAAAATAGACCAAACGCGCGGTTTCTACATCTGTTAATTGTCTTATCTTCCTAACAGCATAAGCGGCCGAGCTTAACCGCCCCGCAAGAGATGTTATATGGGGTCCCCATTGTAATTTCTCGTCTAGCGTGATTCCCAGGAAAACCGTCTGATTAATAAATTCAAGTAATTTCGATCGAAATGTTACTGAGGTTGAAACGTGGTGGGGGTGGTAGTTATGACCCTGAAAGTAAACAGGAGTCCATGCAGTGGCACAAAAAGGATACTGCGCCCCCTAAGAAATCCAAAATCGTTCCGTTATTTGGGACTCGAAAGGGAATTTTGCTGATTGAGTACACAAAAAAGATGAAACTATAAACGCAGCATCCTACGAATCCACTTTACAAAATTTACAGGAAAAATTAAAGAAAAAGATGAGATAACCGTTGTGGTGCTTCTTCACGACAACGCCCCGGTCCACACGGCGCGTGTTTCCAAGGCTGCTGTGCGAGATTGTGGTTTCGAAGAAATTAACCACCCACCCTTTAACCCGGACCTAGCCCTACGTGATTATTATTTGTTCCCTAATTTGAAAAAAAGGCCTTCGTGGGAAACGATTTTCCCACGATGAAGAGCTCAAGGCGGCAATAAATGCGCATTTTTTTGAGAAACAGGTACCTATTTTTTTTTTTTTTATTTAATTTCGAGGTGTAATAAATGCATTGAGGGATTTTTAACTGATGTTTTAGAAGATTGTGATACATCGACAGGTTTGTTAAGGTATTGGGTACTTAAGAGAATAGCAATGAAGGCTATTCAAATTGAGAGTTTAGATAAAAGTGATATTTAGTAACGAATTCTGAGAAATTTTCAATAATACACAAAAATTTAGTTTTCTCGAATCCCGTGAATTTTTGCCTAGATTTTATGGGGTGCTTAATTGTTTCAAATGGGTCACACTATCACGTCCTGAAAGGAATACGTCAAATTACAAGTCACCCTGTATATTAATTCTTATGTATTACAAGTTATACACTTTCTTAGATTTGATTGACACATATAATTGTAATAAATATAAATAAATAATATTGAACTTGGATAGAGCGCTGAAATCTCGACATTTTGGCTTGTTGAAACATTACGCAACGCTTCATTCAGCAGATCGCACACAATCGATCGATACATGAGCGGGTCGCTAAGTATTATAAGTAAGTAGGTATAAGCTATTTTAGTTACTAAAAATTCAATTATTAGGTACGTACTTACTTTTGTGGCAAGAAAGCTGTGGTCAGGGGCTTCATTTAGAGACGTTTCCACATTTTGAGCTGTGAAAACTTTTGATTGCTTAGAACGATGTCCTTCCGATTTCCTTTTTAAAAATGCCAGTAATTTGGTGTATGTATTAATTTGAATATTATTTTTAACACTTCTTGTTGACCTGAGCATCGAATAGATGCACTATAGGCTACCTGACTCCTTTGTACATGATAAATGCTGGAAGTAGACTAAAAGCACTGATTCAGATACAGGCTTGACGCCTTTTATAGTTAAAATGTTTTTTAAACCGTCGTAGCTGGCTTTCATGTACGATGCCTTGGGCTTCTCTGAAAGTAAATTATTGGCAATGCCAATGGCTTCGGATTGAAAGTACTCCGGAGTCAAATCACTATCGTACCTCGTAATTTTTGTGAGAATTTGTAGTTTAATTAGTTTTTTTTTTCGTGCGGTTCTCAATGGTAAATGCATGGGATTAGTATGTACTATGGAAAATTTTTGTATGCGATTTTTAATTCGGTTCTAATGTTTCAAATTCAAATCACATTGATGACCAGCGGGTCGTAATGAAATTCAGCAAAATATTAATGCCCGGCTAGACCCCAGGGCTTTAATGAATTACTTTGGGTTAGGTTTGCATGACATATAATTTGACATTGTCGAGCAAGTGGTGTGAAAAAATATTTATAGACCAATGCAGTAGAACATATAGAAGCGAAAGACCAAATTGAACTAGTCCTATAAAAAATATAAAAGGTGCTAACTTAATTGATAACCATCATAAAATGACTTTAGTCTTTAAAGCCACCAGTTGCGAAATATAACTCAAAAGAACTATGTTAAAATCGATATGTTACCAGATAAAAGTAAAAAAACCCAAAACTTACCTTACCCAAACAAGAACCGCAATTAATATTTTAAGAACTTCGAACACTTTACGACACAATTCAAAGAAACCACGTTAAGAATTGTTACAAAATCAGTTAGACACAGTGTCACCTAACAATCAGCAAATAATACCTATAACAGTTTGCGGACAGTTCGCAAACATTGCAGTGAACTTGCGCAAGCGCACCAGTCCGCCACGCCGCCGCGCCGCCGACAGAAATCGTGTACTTTCCCTACCAGTGTGCACCAGACCGCCTCGCACGCAGCATATTGGCTTCCACTCAGATGAACTTCATCTGTGAACTTGAAGTGAACCGGAAATTTGAACGACGAAGTTTCTATCAAAGACTTTAAAGTTGTCGTTCTAGTGCCATTGTGTTTTAAAAATGAACCAAATAGTATCTACTTATTTTATAAATATCTAAACTAAATAACTAACTTAAATCCTAAACAATATATTACAGGATTATAAATAAATTGTAAACAAATGTTCTCAGTAATGTCGTCATTTATCCAGCGTTTTACAAAATTAATCATGTTGTAAATAAAATTAATCAGGCTTATGAATTCCGTTGCACAAAGCTGCGTGACAACATTACTCCAATGTTTCCTAGATGAAACCATAGTGATACAGCACCTTAACATTGAGTGAAAAGGTAAACAAAATAACTGCTGTAGGTAACTAATAACCAGCTTGGGAACTTTTAATTGTTACATGATAAAAACAAATGTTCATAGCCGATACCAATGAAGTGCATGATCTAGTCAAAGTGACTCAAAGGATATGAAGACATTGACCTTAACCAGTTAATGGTAGGATATCATTAAATCTGAACTCGGTGAATCCCAAACCGGCACCACCGTGCAGATCGGCCGCCTAATATAAATGACTAGACCAACCACAAATTAAACATTATGAGTGAAGTCTTTCGTCAGTAAATATGAGATACGGAGCGTTGGTGTATATTGTGAGTTTGTCGTGTGTACAGCATGTGTGCGGCCTGTTCTTATATACGCCGGTCGTGGAAGTAAGCCAGGGTAAATTAAGGGGGCTCCGAGGCTTCTCCGGACAGAACCGGTATTACGGGATCCCGTACGCCGTCAGCGAGAGATTTCAAGTGAGTATATGGTTTGTAATATCACTGCGAAAGTAATCTGCATAGTGTACGAGTACCTGCGAGTCGTGCACATATTAATATGAGAAATATTTAAAAGTTAATCTTGTTCCCCGGTGAGACGGTTGGGAAATGCCTCAAAAATTCTGCGGGAAGAATATCTGCTCAATTTCTCGCATGGTGAACTGTAGTTGTGAACAGGTGATAAAAAAAATCAAATAAAATAATTTATTGGTTTGCAAACATGGGTATTTAGTACATACGAGGTGCATTCAATAAGTACCTAGCCTCATCGCCAGAGGGCGCTGTAGTTTCAAAAGAGTTTTACCACAGTGTAGCACATTCTTTTTTAATTCTTTTTTCAAATTTTCATTCCAATCCCTTCATTTGTTTTAATTTGACAACTTATGGAAGCGAACGTGTCGATCGGTTTTACAAAAATGGAAAAAGAGCAATATCGTTCGGTGATTCGATTCCTATTTTTGGAAGGGAAAACGCGCATCGAAATCAAAGAGCGCTTGGATGCTGTGTACGGTGACTCTTCTCCATCGATGGCCACCGTCAAGAATTGGTTCAACGAGTTTGCACGTGGCCGTACGTCGGTTTTTGATGAACCACGTCCAGGTGCACCGAAAACAGCTGCTACGGAGGAAAACATTAAAAAAATCCATGATCTCGTATTGGCAGATCGCCGATTGAAGGTTCGGGAGCTAGCTGAGACTGTAGGCATTTCAGAAGGAACAGTGCATCATATTCTTCACGAGGAACTCGGCATGAGAAAGCTGTCGGCGCGATGGGTGCCGCGTTTACTCACACCAGAAAACAAGCGCAACCGTGAGACCACATCGGAGACGTGTTTGGCGCTGTTTAAGATGAATCCAGCGGAGTTTTTGCGTCGTTTTGTGACCGTCGATGAAACCTGGATCCACTGGTACACACCAGAGACCAAGGAGCAATCAAAACAATGGATCCAGACCGGGGAACGTGCTCCAAAGAAGGCGAAAACTGTAAAATCGGCCGGAAAAGTTATGGCCACCGTTTTCTGGGATTCACAAGGTGTGATCTACATCGATTACCTCGAGAAGGGTAAAACAATTACAGGGCTTTACTATGCCGATTTATTAGGCCGATTCGACGCCGAATTAAAGAAAAAACGACCCCATCTGGCGAAGAAAAAAGAGCTGTTTCACCACGACAACGCACCGGTTCACACGTCTGCCGTTGCCATGGCCAAATTGGTCGAATTACGCTACGAATTGCTGCCCCATCCACCGTATTCTCCAGATTTGGCCCCTTGTGACTTCTTTCTGTTTCCTAATCTGAAAAAATCACTCGCCGGGAATAGATATGGATCGAATGAGGAGGTCATCGCCGCCACGGAGGCCTATTTTGCAGAGTTTGACAAAAACTATTTTTCGGACGGGTTAAAAAAGTTGGAGCATCGCTGGGCTAAGTGTATCGAACTAAAAGGAGACTATGTTGAAAAATAAATTGCCACTTTTCCAAAATTTTCGTTTACTTTTTGTAGGCTAAGTATTTATTGAATGACCCTCGTAGATGTTTTATTATAAGAGTCCTCCATGTTCTACCATCACATGGGCATGCAACTCATATTATTATTTAATTTACACAAATTTAAAGATATTAAGGTTCTTTTAGTATGTAAGGATCGTAGCAGGTGGCGTTCTGTAGTTTCTGCCTACCCCCAAAGGAAGAAGGCGTGAATTTATGTGTGTATGTATGTATGTATGTTAAAGATATTATAATTATAAATAAAAATTAGGAAAACAAAATAATACAAAATACAAATTAAGGTCAACTCGTTTGAATTACGAGTAAAAATGTCAAATTTCATCAAGGTTACAGTAATAAAAATAAAAAAATACAAATTAAGGTCAACTCGTTTGAATTACGAGTAAAAATGTCAAATTTCATCAAGATTACAGTAATAAAAATAATTATCAATGAAATAATATCATCTCCATCAGTCAGTGATTTAGAAAACAAATCGCACACTGAAATGATCCGCACTTGGTATAACTTACAATAATATGTTGAAATGGCCATAAAATTAATAAGTTAATAATATAAAAGTTAAGTCAAAATTTTGCAGCCATCATATCTCACCCATATTTTATATTGAAGCTAGCTCAATCTTACGATATGTGAAGACTAAGTAAATCACAAGCTTAAATTCTTTCACTAATCTGTAATTATTATACAGTCTGGAGTGGACACAGTTCAACATAATCAACCCTCCTTCCAGCCACCGAAACCACCGAGAAAATGGAGCGGCACGTTCCACGCGGTGTCGCAGTTCGACTCCTGCGCACAGGCCTTCGCCATCTTCAAGCTGGGTGCCGAGGACTGCCACCTGCTCGACGTGTACACCCCGGAACACGCCACAGCAGGCTACAGGCTACCCGTCCTAGTCTTCTTCCACGGTGGAGCTTACTACTATGGTAGCAAGTGGCATTACGATCCCGAATTTCTAGTCAAGAAGAACGTTATAGTCGTGACAGTCAACTATAGATTAGGCGTCCTAGGTTTCTTATGCTTAAATAATGTTGCAAACCTTGGACTGAAGGACCAAGTAGCAGCTTTAAAATGGATACGGAAGAATATAGCTGCTTTCGGTGGAGACCCGGACAATGTGACCATTTCCGGTCACAGTGCGGGAGCTACCTCCACAGCGATGCACTTTTTATCGAAACGTAGCAGAGGACTGTTCCACAAAGCAGTAATGATGAGTGGTGTAGCTCTGACGCCGTGGTCGTTCAACCCAGAGCCGATCACTCCGGCTTTCGAAGACGCCGCTAAAATAGTAACAGTGAGGAGTGAACGAGATGTTTACAATACTTTTCTAAAGTCGTCCTTGAGAGATGTGCTGACAGCAACACAAGGTTCTTCAATAGATCCGCGGTATTTCAAGTACGCGCCATGTACCGACACGAACTTCACTGAGCCGTTTTTCCACGACACGCCATACAACATCATCACGTCGGGGGACTTTTACAAAGTGCCGATAATGGTCGGCGTCACCAACAGCGAAGGTACCTTGTTCTACGGACTCAATAACCAAAGAACGTTAGAATATTTAGACAATAACTTCGTAGATAGGCTGCCATCAGTATTTTCCTGGTGTTCCGATGAAGATAAAAGACAAATAGCCAAGAAAATTCGTTCGCATTACTTTGGGAAACAAAGGCTCAATAGTAAGGCCTTGATCAAAGGTGGTGTGGACTATTATTCGGATTGGATAGCCTACGGAGCGGTTGACGCGTTTTCGAAGTTGATAGCGAAGTATTCTGACAAACCGGTGTATAATTACATGTTCTCCTACGAAGGAGGACGTAATTTCGGGAGTGCCGTATTTGGTCGTGGGCTCGGAGTGAGGGGCGCGACACATTCGGATGACGTTTTCTATTTGTTCAAGCCGGGAGGTCTGACCTTACGGTTGAGTAACGCTGACAAATTAATCATCGAAAGACACACCACCATGTTGACCAACTTTATGAAGTTCGGGTGAGTTTACCAAAATATTATCCTTAATTAAAGTCATCTAGATGACTTATTCATAAGGAAAAACTTCAATGTCAGTTTTGCAACCTTCATCATGTTTTTACGTATGTTAGGTACTTACTCTAGAAAAGCTTACCTACATAAGCCGCACCCTTTTTGGATGACTCTTTTAGGCAATTTAAGTGCATTCGCATGAACGTAGGTCTAGATGTTTTTTACTGAACGATGCAAGCACGCGCTTTTCCAAAAACACCACATTCCGTCCATGGGGTTACACCACCGAATGCACATTACCAAACATGAACATAACAACGGTCATTATTTATGAGAGTATGCGACTGGACCATTACAATTTGTTTAATGTTTTACTTCATAAATATTTAGGTATTCATTTTGTTTGTTCATTTACATACATATTAACCATAGTGTAAGTGTAAGTTATCGCAATGTCTATAAAAGCTTGTAATACGTAGTAAACTAAATAGGTACCTAGTATCTACCGTACTTATTACTAACACCTTAAGTTCCGAGTTCAGCTACACGATTACTGACAACTGCGTGCACTGACTGGACAGCTCCCCTCAATCTGTGTGGTTCTTTCTTCAAAAGACCACTTCAAAGACCAATCTACATGGTCTTCACATGTTCTGACCAAGATTATGTCTGGACTTTGAAAGAGACTGTGACCTCTGAGTTTGTTTCGGCCTTTCTTCACAGAGTAGTCAGACAGGAAACTCCGACCTCATCTGGTATAAAAAAATATGATTGACGTGTAAAAGTGTTTGTACAAACCTACTTACAGAAATAAAATCATTTATCATTTATCATCGGTCGGGTCGTTTCTACAGCAGGTAATTTAGCACACTCGACAAAAGCTGATAATGATAATAATCCATAATAATTCTATACACAAAGATTTGGTGCATAGTTATTTCCAAACATTACCGTAAAATAGTCACAGGTGTTGATAGCAAGAAACCGTATCAAAAAACCATTTTTTTTTTTTAAGATTTCGGGACAATATACTGACACCAAAAACTCTTGTTACGTGGACCAGCTTAATTTGAACTTTATTTCCTTCACTCAGTTTCATAAACGTTCACTTTGTATTGTAACGTAAAGCTATGGTTTCCCTTATTTTCTCACACTACAGATTGTAACGTGTGAAGACAACATTATAAACGTAATACGTACGTAATACGTATACGTACGTTCTAACAACAGACATAGCATTTCTTTGAATTTAATATAGGGTTGTCAAGTAGCATTGTCGTCGTCTGGAAACATAATGATAGGAAGTGGCGTAAGAATCGAACGCAACATCTTATATAAAATGTTTTATCTTTAATTAAATATAAGTAAATTAAAAATAGTGCGTATTAGTAAGTTATCAGCTACAATTATAGATTTTAAGCCTTAACGTCTACTCAATTTCCATCAAATTATTCGCCACCATGGCATGACTCTACTCAATCTGACCCGTCATTTTCCAGGGACCCAACCCCGCTGCCCACCCAATTGCTACCAGTCCGCTGGCCAGCGACCACAGCCAACAGAACCCAGGTGATGCACATCGACCAGCAGCTGTCAGTCACCGACATGCCCTCGAGCCACCAGGGGCGGTTCCTGCTGGACTTGCTGTGTGAACACGGCCTACAAGGATACGTGCCCTGCGAGAGTGCCATGAACTGTAATGTGCAGATAGATGTGAGGGGGAATTGGGAATAAAGGAGACCTGTCCTAGTCTATGGTGTGTTGTTTCAATATTCTACTCCTGCCAGGCTTCAACTAAGATATTTTCAAGGCACCCAGCCAGTTTACTTATGTTAAAACATCCTATAATTTCAAAATAATTGAAGATTATAGTTATAACTTCTTTAGACGAGATGATTATTTTTATTTTAAGCCTAGATTTTATGGCACTTCTACAAATTGGCCTATTCTTTATATATATATGTATAAGGAAGGCAACAACCTCCAGTCGTATAAAAGGAAGTTCTCTGTTAGAAAAATGTATCCACAAATACTTTATCAACAAACTAAGTAAAGCTTCACTTATCCCCAGTCACTTGTAGCTGATGTAGTAGGTAGAACCTAGGTACCTAATCAGAGCATTTAGGTACCTAGGTTCTACCTACACGTCCTACATATTGTTCATTCTTCTCGCATGCACGTTATCTCGACAATCGTTGTGCAAGTGCGTTGTTCACAGAGGATATCTACACATCTGTGGGCACGTGTTAATTTCCTTTGCTTGGAGAGTCACTCTCACAGGTTTAATGAGTCGTTAGCAGTTACCACGGTGCGCCTTGCAGATAGCCGTTCAGACTAACAAACCTAGGTAACTTATATCTACTTAAGCAGGGCAAGGACTGGTTGCAAGTATTATAATTAAGCCTTAAAATATTTCGAGTAACCTCGTCAAATGACTCGACTCAAAAGTTTCTGCTAACATTCTTAATTATGATAATAATCCCTACTTTTAAATAATTATGCAGTTTAAGTCCTGATTAAAGTCAAAGCTGTCATAGTCAAAGGATACTAGCAAAACTACTTTATTTTAACCCAGGTTTTTCATACGCACCTATTTAAATGCCAATAATATAATTTTTTATGCAATCAAATATAGGTAACCACACGAGCTATCTTATTTGGAAATTTGCATGTACCTAAACCAATAATAATATCCTCGGAAGTTGCTTGACAACTTGCGAGCATAACTGCGCTTCACAAAACAAGATTACCGGAGTGCAGTATACTGTGTCCACTTGTATAGCGTAATTGCGTTATTGCGCTATAAATTCAGAATTCTTTAAAGATTGCGGACAAATACAAGCATTGATATAACATATTCCGGACCATACGCTTCCTGGAGAATGTGCGGTAAACAATGGGTTGATGTCAGTCGAAGGGGTCCTCACACGAAATGAAATAAACTATAAATCTGCAAACACGCTCGAGGAGCGGCGCAAACAGTCCGAGCACGATTTATAAATATGCAGATCAAATATTAAAAGGAGAGCCACAAGATCATCCCGGAACGACAAAGAAGTGCTCTCGCAGACAAGACAAGACTGGGTGACTAACCTGAAACGCATTTCTGTGACAAGCAGCCCAGGATTTACGCCTAGGCCTACAAGGCAATGGCCTAGCCAGCCCGTCAACCTAGGGGCCCCAAAGCTACCCCGCCCAGGTAGCTTGCAGGCGGCCAAAGTCGACAAATTAACTCCATTACTGCATGAATAGTGAAAATACATAGTATGTATGTATGTACATATTCTCATATTGTATGTTTATATTTAAATTGGAAATTTATTTAAGATTATATGTATTTTGTTTTCCCTTCTACTCTTACACACGTTGTCTACATCTCTTTAATATACTCTCCTATCGCAGGTATGCTGGAAGAGATTTCTTTAGAAATAAGCATCACCTTTGTACGTATTTTTCTGTTCCTTTCTTCTTGTCTGTTTATATATGTGTGTACATAAATGGTTAAATAAATAAATAAATAAGAAACCTATTTGAGGTGCTAATAATTTCGAGCTCGCTTCGCTCGCTCTCACATCCAAAGTTCTCTTAGAAAGATCACCGTTCAATCACTGCCGGCACCAGCTATGCGAAAAATCAATCATGTATATTTTTACAAAAGTACTATAAATAAGTTGTTTGTAGTAAGTTGGTTCAAGTAGGTTATTTGGGTGTTAATGATTACGAGAAAAGAACGTCTTTGATGAGAAACGTCGATTTATGACGACCGTTGAAGTAAATATATGGTGACATACATAGCATATAGTAAAGTTGGTTAAAATTTTTATTTTTTGTACTAGTGCATTTTATTATCAAAATGTTCAAAATATTTAGGGATGGGGAGGGGCTAAAATATAAATTGCCTACGGGCCCTGGGTCTCTAAGTCCGGGCCTGATAACATCAGTCAAGTCTCGTAGTTCGATACGCACGAAATCGAAGCATAAAATCGGTCCAAAAGATCGTTAGACGATTAGTGAACTCTAGGAAACTAGGTGGACTGACGTTAAGAACCAGTTTGTTAGCCAATGAACATAAAAGTCAGTGACAGTAATCTTACAAGTCGGTTAGCGTCGCGCACTTTTCTTTATCTCTTTTGTGGCAGATTCATTACACGTATTTAAACTAGTCTGGTGGTCGGTAAGGATTTCGACACGCACAGTAACTTGTCTAGGACATTTTTACTAGACATGAACGATCGGTCACATCTGCTCCAGCGTATAGTATTTGCCCGGGCCCGCAGTGGTGCACTGGCATCGTCTCAGAATAAATATTCAATGTTTTCATTCAATTTCTCGCGACCACCTCGCCCCCTACTTCCCCCCCCCCCCTCCCCCGTCCGTGCACACTGGACCTCAGGTCCCGGAGCTGTTGGAACAGAGATAACGTTATATTCAATGAATTGACTACCACTGTCATATTGCTTGCGATGCGACTTTTATTTATTTGATTTGCTTCAATTTTTTCAAGGAGACACCCGATTCGTGGCTACCGTACCTAATTGAGTTTAAGTGGATGGTTAGTTGGTGCAGTTGCGTAGCAGTTAAGTAGGTACTACTACGAGTTATATTAACTGTGTTGAAGTCGATACCTAAATTTTAGTACATAGGTACCTATCTAAGCATGTCGTAAATTAGGGCACTCTTAAAAAGTTACGTACTCGCAACTTCTGAAAACTTCATGAAGTGTTTGTGAAAGTTGGAAGATTGAAGTTTTTGTGAAAGTTGGAAGATTGAAGGTTGTGGCGGGTATTGTAAGAGGCTCATGGTATGTTTAACAGTAAGCGGTGTCAGGCCGGAATTATTAACTGGAGCCAAGTAACCGATAACTATAAAAAAGGGTTGAGAAAGGACTTCCCCGAGGATCCAACGGTAGGTACCTCGAGTGAGTCCAAGGTTTATAACAAGTTATTAAAATATTATAATCACTACGGGTACCAAACGACGATTAACTTCATTGAAATAAGGGACATAGCACTTACCAATATTCCTAATGATGGATCAGTAATAATAATAACATAGACGATGGCTTACTCAAGCTGTAAGCCCACGTTCGCACGGACGTCAAAATATCGCGGCGGGATTTTATCGCGTACTTGATTTTCAACGCTCTGCTTACCGCCGAGAATTGAAAATCCAACAGTGTGTTTTTTCGACGCACTGGAATGCACTATGTTAGATTCTGAACGCTCGGCTCAACACCGAGAGCTGAAAATCCAGTGCGCGATAAAATCCCACCGCGATATTTTTACATCCGAGCGACATGTTACGATACATTGATTCGAAGAGTGATGGTGTATATGTAAGAAAACTTTTTATCAACGAGGTATTCGAAGCAAATGAATTCCTGGTAATCATAGCCAGCGAACGTAAATATTTGTGACGTAACTAGGTAGGTAACCGGGTACTAATGACCTAGCTAGCCTTAAGGCGCTTCCCCGACCAAACGACCTCGAGCGTTCGGTCCTTCTCTGTCCCGTCGCTGAGTCTCGCTCTGTCCCGCTCCCGCCACACGCCCATTTATCAAAGAATTCACAAAAAAATTGGAATTATTTTAATAAAAACTGACTAGCAATCTTTTGAAATAAAATAAAACTACAATTATTGAGATTTTTTAATGATCTATCCATTAGTGTAATCCTCAAATTATTAGAACGTCACCTTTAGTAAAAGATGCATGCAATCAAGAATTTTAGTCACTTTTTTACAAGGAGATTTTAAATGTATTTATAACACATAAAAACAAATAAGATCTTGCAATGTGGTGATAGGATATCGAACATTAATAATGTGCTTTTAGATGAAGTTTATTACTGACAATTAATGAGTTAATAGCCTCTGAATAACGCACTATTGCAAGGTTTTGCTCGGGGTAGCGCCTTAAGGCTCCTTCACAAAGGGGCGACATGCAACGCGAATCGCACGCGACACAAAGGCACCGCACGTCGCGCGATAGGCGCGTGTCGTTGCCTATGTGGCGCGCCTGTTTGTAGGAGCCTTTACAGGCTGCAATCGTACAATCACGAAGCTGGGTGAGCAGATATTCTATGCTAAGTATTACGATTATCTTCTAACAGTAACGGTTTTATTTTTCTTTTGATAAGATTAGTGTCAGTAACTTCCTTTACTTCGTTGTTTTGGGGCATATTTAAAGCTAGCGTAAATTACGGCGTGCTCACCGCATGTTTAGGTACCTATAAAAATGCTCTGCGCTGCGGCCTGTTGCTGGCCGGCTGTAATGTGCCTATTTTTGTTAGAACGTTATAAAGCTGAATGTTATGAATAGCTGTTGCCCGCGAATTCGTCTGCGATCCATGATGAAAAGTAACCTAAGTTCTTACCCAGGTCATGGTCCATATGTGTGCCAAATTTCATCCAAATCCGTTTAGTAGTTTTTCCGTGAAAGAGTAACAAACATCCATCCATCCATCCATCCATCCATCCTCACAAACTTTCATATTTATAATATTAGAAGGATTGAGAAGTTTCGCGTCCACATTTTGAGTAGCCACTAGCTGTTGCCCGCTACTTCGGCTGTGTGTATAAATATCCAGGATGAAAAGTAGCCATGTCCTTCTCCAGGCCCCAGGCTACCAATCTGTCTTTTACAACGATCGAGAGCGCCCTAGGCAAGCACCTTATTGGCGCCCCTCTAAGGGCCATATATTATAAATTTTAACTAGTATTTATAATATAATAATTAGCTGCGCCACACGGTTTCACCCGCGTGATGCCCCATCCCGTGGAAATTCCGGGATAAAATGTGTAAACAATAAAAGCGCGCGTAACCGACGACCACCAAACTGAAAGTCGTGTCACTCTTACCGCCGCCGCACGATGGAACGAAATCAAAAAGTACGGACTTAAGGATCCGTTTGTACATTTTTGAAATCTACATACTAATACAATACTTTTATGTCCTGTGACTTTTCCATTTAACCCATTACTTTCAAAGTTATACCTCTTTCAATATTGCATGATTTTTTCAATACTTAGTATTAGAATTGTATTGCAAAATAAAGTCAAATTAAACTGTTGTAAGTATGTACAATGAGATTCCACACCACTTTCGTGACGTCATTTGTTTGCGTCCGAGTCGGTTTTCTTATCAGTAGATGCGCAGTCATTAGTGTGCCATCATTAGTGACGTGGGCTAATCAGAGGGCATTAAATTTGCAGGTAGTTGGAAAATCCCCCAACCCTCTCGGTAGGAAACGTCAAAAATGATGACCTCAGTTCGTTGTTATCCACCATTACGTACGGACTACCCCTTATAAAAATTTTGTGAAGTTGCGATTTACGTGGATTTTGTAAAAATGTTTTATGATTTAGTAACTAACCTTGATTTGATTGTAAAATTCAAAGTAGCGAGCAGTATTAAAGATAATAACTTTTTATATGTACAATACCATTAAGTCAAAACTATCTGATTAAAAGGATGATAATAATAAAATCCATATCCATAAGAGATATCAGAAAACTTTGTTAGGAAACATCAGCTCTTTTTTGATCGAAACAAATTTGGCATACTAAATTTTTTGGTCAAGTGAGTTGTTCATAAAAATTAATGAAATTGATAATACAAGTTGTATGAAAAAGTATTTTGCAAAATTTGACCAACTTTCACTGTCCCGATTTTTTTCTTCTAATACAATGAAATGATGTTACACGAAACAGAATCGAAAGCAATAAAAATAAATTGGTGGATTGCACTCATTCTTATGGACCAAAAAAATTCATAGCCAAAATTATTAAGATCAAAAAAGAAATAAAGTTTTCTAAGAAAATTTTCTGATATCTCTTATGGATTCCGATTTCCACCAGTTGGCCAACTTAAAAGAAACACTCTGTTTATCTCCAATATCGCAAAATATCGCAATACCAGATTAGATGCAAAAATAGGTTAATAATTTTTACTATTTAAATCTTCAATCCGTTGTTTGAGAAAATTTGAGAATTGCGAGATAAATGAATTTATATTTTTCTTCATACAAAAAAATCTTTAAGTATTCATAGCATTAAAAATAATAGGTAAAACGTAAAAATCATAGAACAATACTATGTTGTATTTGATAGTAGATTTCATTTGTTTAATTATAAAAAAAAAACATTCCGTTTTTTTAATTCCTAACTCTTCTACGGTTAAATACCAGTCCAGTTCGGGATCGACGCGACAAATGTGCAACATTGCAGTTGTATCTTACTCTTTTAAAATAAATCAGTGGAATTTCACTGATTCAACCAATGACTAGAGAGTTCACTGGTAAACGAGTGAAATTTTAGTTGTTCACTACATAAACCAGTGAATTTTGCATCCACTGAGTCAATCAGTGAATTCTAATTATCTCTGCGCGCATGCGCGTGGGTGTATACTTACATTGTTTACAAGTAAAGATTGTCCGACGTAAGTAAATTCATCCTGACAAAAATACTAAATTGCAATATTAAAATGACTTTTTTCAAATCGTAATAACTATGGCAAAAATCGATTTATCAGGATATTTTTATTTTGTTTTTTTTTTTATTTTAAATATACTTTTCAGAAGAAAAAAATCTGATATCAAGTTGTATGGAATCTTTCAACTTTTTGAAAAAAAATTAACGCTGGTTCTTTCACGTCCACCATTACTCATTATTTTTTTCTTTTTTTTTTCTTTTAAGTAACTTAGATATGTTTTTGTATTTTATGTTTTTTAGCCAATTAAAGAACTTAAGAATTAATTATTATTCATCGAAAACTGCTTTGTTGAATTTTTCGGAAATTAGTATTCAAAAGTATTTTGCATGTTTTTATTTTTTTGGGAAAAATTATTCTAAAACAAATTTCTAAAGTAACAAGCCTTTTTTTTGAGTTTTTTTTTTTATATTTTAAATTATAAAAATAATAGACAGAAAAGAAACCAGTCCACTTTATACGATTGCGCGGCATTAACCGTAGAATTAATCAAAATTTATCTGTAATGAAAAATATAAAAAATTCAAAAATGATACACTTGGAAAAATTTATGATATTTCTTTAAAAATTGAAGAATTTGAAAGAACTTGATATATAAAAAAGAATTCCTATATTTTATTAAACAGCACATTAAAAAAAAAAAGATTCTGACTATTTTTTTTAAAGTGGTGGTTATTAAAAAAAAAGTTTATTTTTAGGATATTCGTAACTTTCTTTGGTTGACTAAAACATTAAAAAAATGCTTAGAACTATCTTTGCAGTGAGGTCCAAAATTTGAGCGAAATTGAAAGAGGTTACATACATTAATTAGTGGTTGAAACTCACTGCTTTATACAGTAGTTGTGGCCACCATTAATATCTACTGATTCAACCAGTGAATTTCACTTGTTGAATCGGTGAACTTTCGCTGGACAACCAGTGAGATCCACTGGAAAATGAGTGAAATTCCACTGATCTTTTATATGTTAATTTTAATTTTATGTTAATTATTTTCTAGGTCTAAAAACTGACGTGCGCGCGCCCGCCTTGTAACCTTCGCGCCCATAGGCACGTGCCTAGTTTGTCTTAGGGATAATCCGCCTATGTTTAGGCATGAAAAGGTTACAGACAGACGGACAGAGTTACTTTCGCATTTATAATAATGGTAGTATTATAGTAGTATGGATAGTGTGTGATAGTGCTCGCGGGCGTTAAAAGTGGTTGTCTACCATGGTCATAACGGTGAACCTAGATAGGCATGTGAATGGTAGGTGAGGTCCTCACCAAATTGATTATTTACTGAATTCTATATTTTCCAAAAACAATACGCTTCATATGAAGAAACAGTAATTAAAATTTCCGACCTCGACATTTTACAGATTTTATCAAAACCGATTGATTTCGTAAAGAACGGCCGGGGTCGAGGGTTGATCCACAATCACAACCTCCCTCCTTAATTTATTGAATCTGTCCCTCAATAATTTTTGCACAATTAACATAATTATTCAATGAATCGTTATCTGCAGGCGCCATTGTAAATTCGTGTTTTATTACGCCATTTCCATATTGATGCGATATTTCAATAGAGGTAGGTAAGTAGAGGTCTATTTTTCTCGCGTAATTCATGAAAAGTGATAAACGAATTTGTGGGATGTAGCTCTAGAGTCGAAATGAATGATGATGAAGCCATTAGTGACTTCACGCTAAGGCAGACATGGACTGCTTGCTGACCCAAATAAATTTAAGAGCCTGAAGATGTGAAACATGCTTACTTCTTACCTGGCCTGCAGGCTGCTGCTGCAATCCCTGAGCATCCCTTTTTCAGAATCCTTTACACCAACACACGCACATAGCCCTGCCGAGGACAAAACGATTTTTATTATTTCGCGGCCAATATGACCGCCGTCTAGCGAGCACCTTAGGATAACAACATCAAACATAAAACGGGGGAAAGGTGGTGTCGGTTACCGATACCCAACTGTCTAAGCACCTACCTATGTAGGTACCTAGGTATTAATTGAATCTGCTCACTACACTGCGAGCATTTACTTAGCGAATTTATTTTACAATCATTCGTTGCGCTCGTGGCTAAATAATAACAGCCGCACGAGTCGATTGAAGGTTAAGCTACGCTTGCCGCGGTCGGTTCGTGGATGGATGACCATTCATAACATTCCAAGATCCCTCCGTGCCTCGGAAAGCACGTTAAGCCGTTGGTCCCGGCTGTCATTCGTAGATATTCGACGTAGGTATTCGTACGGGTATTACAAAAGCCAAAAACGCGAAGCCCAAAAGTCTGACAACTAGTCGTCAAGATATATATAATAAAGATACTATCGTGTTACCCAGTTACTGGGTTATGGAGGTCAGATAGCATATTTACTTTGCATGTTACCATATTTGTATGTCTTAAGACAAAACACAGCGTGCTATTTTATATGTATGACCTTATTGTATGCTATGTTTCACAAATAAACTTTTATGATTTATGATAGACAGTCGTTTCACGTACAATACTGGTATTCAGCTGCATCCGATTAGACTGGAAGCCGACCCCACCATAGTTGGAGAAAAGGCAGACAGACTGATTGATCGTTACGCGATAGTTTGTTTTTATGTTTGGATTTAAAGTACTCACCGAAGTTTGTTATGTGAGTGAATGTTCGTTGCGTAATAAAAGCTCACGAAATGAATGTCTGCAAAATAATTTCGCGAAGCGCATGTTCGCGGTGAGTAGGTACCCTCCTTCCTTTAGGTCAAACAACTGTTATATATTAATTTCTATTCGGATTCATGTTATGTTTAGAATTATAATTAAAAAAAACACAAAATATAGGTACGTGATTTCTATTGCCCCCCTCCCCCTGCGGCCATTTTGCCAACCACCCCGAAAGGAAAGGCCGCAGTAGGTAGTAATAAAATAATATATTTTTGGAAATAGTGATCCTGATCATTCTAATCACCTCGAAACATTTAAGAAAATAAGGCTTACGAAATAATAACAATTACTTACCTTAATGCAACACTATAATTATATTTTTCTTAAACATGTTTGGAAGTTCGAGCATTATTATGACAACCTTCTTCGAGATAAATCAAAAATACCGTACTGAATAAATACATGCGAGCAGCGGCCGGCAATGTCAGTATGAAAATCCATAATAAATTATAGATCTGTCGTGGTTAGCGGCCGGCAATGATAATATTATGAAAATCCATATCTGTCATGTAATTTAAAAATGGAACGAAGAATGAACATATTAGCGCGAGAAAAGTTATCGTTGTTCGTCTGATTCTGAAATTTATAATTAATTTACTTAGTTTGAATTACCGCGCATTATTTGAGAAGAATACTATACAAGCCTTGGCCGCTAGCAGGCTTTGATGGACTCACGTATATATGTGTGCCTCGTCTTCGCTTCGGCCCACATTTTCACGTTCGTTCGTTCATCAATGCCTCTGTTGTAGGCCGCTGCAGTAATGTACTATAAAACAACACAGAATATAATCGAAAACCAATGTTATCACTTCCAATAATTTACGGAAGATCAAACCACAGATAACTATCTATATACTACATATAGTACTTCGGCCAATCAAACTCACGCACCATGGTATAATAATATACTTCGCCAGGTATAGCATTCCGAGACACAGTGGTCACGTGGGTGACACAAGCCTACGTAATCACTGCTGTGTTACCAGTAGTGTGTCATAATAACTCCCCAACCGCCTTTATTACCTGTGCGAATCCGATAAATCAATGAGGTTTTAACTAACAATTACGTCGGTATAAGTTTAAATTGAATTGTTTCATTTGATTAGAAAAACAAAACAATTTAAATACTTGGTATATATTTTTTAAAAGAATGGTGAATGAAAATGTTTCCATACTTATTGTTTTGTTGGAATAAAGTGGCAACTGGATAGTGACGTAAGCTTGTGTCACTCTCGGAGTGCCAGACCTTGTTTTTTTAGACCATGTCACGCACACTTTGCCAGTAGTTTTACTGTCAACACTGTTTGACGTTCGGTTTTGACTTTTTAAGGGTGTTGCCACACAAAAAACGTTGGCGGACAAGAAACGTGGATTTTTTTCACGGATCAATGAGTTTTCCACAGAAAACGTTTCAAATTATCTTTAGTTTTTTCTACTCCCCTCGCGAGTTCTATTCACCCCGTTTTAACTATACTCATATCATAAAATTCTTACCATAATTAAATAAAAATAGTAGCATAGGGACGTGATACTATACAGGCTGTTTTGCGCATGGACCGACACAATTTTTGTTGGGAGGTTGGGAGGATCATTTGCGAGGTTTCACCCAAAGACCCCATGTCATTTTCTTTTGAATTTTTCCCTAAATTACCCAGAATCTCGCCTTTAAATCATCATAACTTAATGGTACACCATTGACTACCTGCATTATTGTCTCTCCTTCTCCCTTGAATCCATCCAAAGGTTGTCTGTAAAAGATCGCTTTTAGCGATAAGACCGCCCATTGTATCACCCTGTGTAAAATGTCTACATTTATATCTGTTATTTTTTATGGTGTACATAATAAAGAGTATTCTATTCTATTCTATTCTATAACTTTTTTGTTGATGGTTGTACGAGTAATTGCACGAAAGAACTTTTATTGTATTCTGCAATGTATTCTTATTCCAAATAATTTTTTATTTGATGCAATGGGGGCTATCGTTTTTGCGCTCACCAGTTGGCGCCACTGTCGAGTAAGGTCCTGTTGCAGTACTTTTATTTGAAGTTTTGGATATGTTTAAGTACCCTTATATTCATAGTATGATTATTTTATTACATTTTGAAACTTCAAATGCATATTTAGATTATAATATACCTAAAATTGGCAAGCATGAAGCAGACAAATCTTATTCTTCCTTCAGTGCTACCAAATTAGATCCTAACTTTTTACTTAAAATCTTAAGCCATAATTAATCAAAAATAACACAACGATTACAGCCATTATGAATCATTCGTTAATATCCGTGATAAAAAAATCCCGCAAACAGTGAACGTTCAGTACATATTTTGACATCTAGAGACCTTACTCTACACTAGCGCCTCTAGCGGCGAACTCAAGCGCGATAGCCCTCATTGATCTGTAAAAAATACTTATGTGCTTCCAAAGTCAATTTTGTTTTTAAATGTGTGAAAGTTACAACTTCTAAATTCATTATAAAAAAACTAAAAGCCATTTTGAACTTAATTTTATTTTAAAAAGTTCTTTAGCTTATACCCTTTCTAAAGGTATGCTAAATGTCATAGAAAACAAGTCATCAAGTAGTCAAAATACTAGTTAGAAGAGTCGGGGTTAAGAAAAGACTTATTAAGGTTATTATGTTTTTAGTAACTAAAGTTACAAATCTTGTACGAAATGACCTCCTACATTTTGCATGCATGTTTGACATCCAGCACCCTAATTACGTAACACACTATCCATCGCAATCTGAATCATTTTTAAACCTATTGCTAATCCATTGCTTCATATGTTAAAAACAATTGTCTGCTCAACAACGTAGATAACGCAATGAATGTTGTTGAACTGTCAAAGTGAAACACATTCCTACTGTTAGTGTGTTACGTAATTACCCCGCTGTTTCTTATTTCAATGGTCGTTGTACGTAGTCGCATTTCTTCTCTCATTATTTCAAACGCGACGTTTATTCGTTCAATAAGAACTTCCCTAGTGGGTACCTCTGTCTGATGAACCAATTCTTTTGCACGTCCCCAAACGTAGAAATCCAGAGGCGTCAGGTCTGGGGACCGTGTGCGGGCCAAGGGATAGGGCTGCCTCTACCAATCCATGAGTTTGGAAAGGCATTATCTAAATGCTCTCGCACGGCCACTTGGTAGTGTGCAGGACAGCCGTCATTTTGAAAAACTATCGGCACACCTTCTTCCAAAACTGGCATCCCGAGTTCGGGTAGCTCATTGATTAAAAAATATAAATAAATGTCTCAAGTTAACCTTTCTACCAAAAAATATGGGCCGATGAGATTGCGTCCAATAACACCAGCCCAAACGTTAACATTAAATTTTCTTTGAAACGAACTCTTCCTTTTAACGCAAGGATTTTGGTCCTTTTAACTCAAATGCTGAAGATTGTGGAGATTCATTATTCCCTCATGGCTAAAATTGGATTCGTCGGTCCAAAAATTCTTTTCAAAAAGTTGCCATCTTCGACGTCCGTATGTAGTATAAATCTGCAGAAATCCAGCCGCCTAGCATTATCACCATCTTCAAGACCTAAAACCAAAAAAAATATCCATGAGATTCTAAAGATAACTCAAAAGATAGTTTCTTTTTCTTCCGAAAGCTAAGCTAGAAAGATAGTCAAATATCCTAACTAATATAAAAAAGCAAAAGTGAATTTGTTTGTTTGTTACGCTTGCACGCGAAAACGGCTGAATGGATTTGAATGAAATTTGACACATGGGTAGACCATGACCTGCGTTAGGACATAGGACTTTGTATCCCAATAACCATACGAGATCGAGACTTATGCGGGTGAAACCGCGGGCGCAGCTAGTTAATAAATAATTTTTGGACAGAAAAAAAAAATGAACTTTAGTATTTTACTTGACGAAATGACCTGTACAAACCCCCCTCATTGAAAATTGAAATCGGTTAAAACGGGTTTTTCGTTACATAAAAAAAAGTAAGTAGTGAGTTATTTACCTTGAACAGGGGTATAATGAATTGCATGCCTCCCATCTGCCCGAAGAACCGCCCAGTCTTTCCATACTGTTAAGTTCTGCAGCAATAATTCGTATGCTTGATGTAGGATTCTCATCAAAAGCTCGAAGTATCATCTCATCACGGCTACATTATGTTGACTGGCACTCACCCGAGGTTCTTGATAATATAGGTTTCCTGTCTCTCTCAAACATCGATAAGTTGTAGAGGTTTCGTGGTGTGGTACACGTCGATCAGGATCGCCCCTGATAAATTCTTCGTTCTTCGCGCGCATTGCAGTTAGCGCTGCCATACGCAAGTAACATGTCGGCATACTCTTCGTTACTTTAGTTAAGCATTTTAACATCAGCAGCGAAGACAAACACAACAAGAAAACACAACAGGAAATAACAATAACAAGATTTAACAAACGAAAAAGTGGAACTTTGTGAAATTCACGGGCATTTCCAACAGCTGAGATACTCAGAGCTCGACTGAACCTGGACAAACTGATCACATCCCTAACTTACAATACAACCAATGTTAGACAAAGACAAGAATCATGCGCAAAAAAGAGACAAACTTTTTACCTGCTTACGATTCCATAGTTGTGTGCAATTCGACAGTGGCAAACTAGTATCCCTTATTTTTACAACATAATGAATGATTTCTATGACTTGTAGCATACCTTCAGAAAGGGTAGTTCGTGCAATTACAACCATAAACAATAAAGTAATGACGATGTAAAGGCGAGATTAAGGGTAATTTTGGAACAAAACTAAAAAAAATCATATCTCAATAACCGTGCCACTTAGGACATGGGGTCTTTGGGTGAAACCTCTCAAGTGACCCTGTCAATCCCACAAAAAAATGTGTCGGTCCATGCGCCAAACACCCTGTATAGTGACAGACTTTATCCACGTTCAACTCTCAACTCTAATAAAATTAAGTTTTCCCCATGTGCAGGTACACGCAGCGTCTCGCTGGCGATTTCATAATCTCACATCCTCACACAGATTTTGACATCGCTAACGACAAATCGGCTGTCAAAATCTGTATGTGGACGTGAGATTTAAGTCCCCAGCGAGTCGCCGCATGTGTACCTAGTTAGTAGCAGTCCTAAGTCCCAAATCACAGGCTCTTCTTGACAACAGTCTGGCGATATCTTCGACCCCTCAAGCATTGTAATGTCACCGAATCGACTAACTCGATAACTATTGAAATTCAACTTTAGCCAGTTATGTATACGTCTGAAATTGGAATAATGAAACCTCCTTCGAAACCGAACTCCTTTACGATTGATTTTCGCAAAAAAATACCCGCGATGTTGTTATAAGTCTGTGCCTTTTTGAGGAAAAATATTATTATGATGATAATAATTGTTCATAAGATACCTATGTGGGGAATGAAATTAAACTCAAGTGAGCGGTTTAAACATAATATATTATTAAAAAAGAAAACAATACAATATAAGAACAATATTGTAGACTGATCTTTACAGAACAAATTAATTGAGGCGTCGGCGGCGGCAAGTAGCGTCCTCGCTGTACCCACATATTAGTGAGACCAGAAGAATACAATATAGTATAGTCTCGTTAATATCTGAGCGCATTTACATACAAACTTATACAAATCATTCAATTTTAAGTTATGAAGAGGAATCATAATCATGTATCCTATTTTCTCAAGTTCACACACAGACTAGTAAGCTATTAAAATCAGACTTGCGATTTGAATGAAAATATTCAGGAACTTTTGCTTAGCAAACTTCATAAGATTGTGTTGATAACTAAATCATTGTTACTTTTAGTAACTATCGATATGTCGATATATCGATGGTACTCACTGATTATTGCGGTGTGAATACCACCTCATGCTTAGTTCAAATTAAACAGTTCAAGATAGTAATTAACTGAATGAATAAGTTCGTATGTTACATTGCGTCGCCGTCAGCCGTGACTGTGCCCGACATTATCATTATTGCATTTAGAGCTACACATCGTCAGACCTATGAAAAATACGATATTTCGGGGTTTTCCTGACTTGCTTATATGATGAAGTCAGGTACACAACTTAAATGCAATAGCAACAAATCAATTCGTAAATCTTAGTATCTCTACACTCTTCTCACGTTATATATCATTATATTAAAGTTTAGCGGAAACACTGTTGCGGTATCGTCGAGTCTTTCAAAAACTTTTGCTGGTTGGTCGATTTTAGACTAAAAATTAACTGCTACTACAATAATTATCTGTACAGGGCCGCACCGAAATGATATTCGCCGAGTTATAAACAAAAATCTATATAAAAATAATTGATGATAATAGTCGACTTTCGTATACACGCAAACTTCGAGATCTCTAGTGATGTTCAGAATCGTCCGACTAGAGAACTCCGCTGTTTGTGTATCGATAAAATATTCATGAAAATAAAATATTAAAAAAGTATCATACGACAACAGTGTCTCGCTGCGAGCGTTACAATTACCTTGTTTAATTTCTATAACAATATATCTATAATATACGCTAGAGACAATATACAGCGCATTTCCGACACATATTACAGCTACATTCGAATTTAAACTCGTATTTCACAACGTCCTTTATCGTTGAGGTCATAGCGGAGCACACAGTTCACTATTTACTTTTTATTACACGTTTATATTTGTCACTTCATAAATATAAAAATGCTCGAGGGAGGCCGGGTACCAACTACTTACTTAATACAAAAAGCCCGACTGTTAATGGAGTAGCAGTTTTAAAAGCAGTCACTTTCTTCAATTTATAGATACCGAACTATTGCAATGAACGGCAACAAGTTTAGCTAATTATTGAGCAGACAGGTTCAAGAGTAAGAGTACGTGCAGTGCAGGGCTCGGCCCCGGCGTCCCTCGAGCCGCTTATCATATCACCCATAGTAAAGCTTAAGCAACCATTTGCTAAGCGTTAAACACGTTTATATTACACATATATTTGGCGTCTGAACGTCTCACGCGCGCCTCGTGATTATACTCATAACTAAATGAATCGTCACTAAGGCATTCAATGTGCGTTTATTTCGCGCCGTAGACCGTTGCTTTGGAAATTGATCTTTATGTACAATTGTAACACGATCTGTTTTGGTTCACCTCGTTGTGCCTCGCTGTCTCGGTCGACGGTGAGCGTGTTCCAGGAACGTCGACGCATTTTACCTCAATCAGTCCATAGCTCTTCGCTCGCTAATTTAGATTTACGTTTAATCAGTCAGCCAGGCCATATTATGAAGATAATAGTTTTTTTGATTAATTTTAAGACGCAAATTAGTACTCCGTGAAAAATGTAGGAAGAAATTTTGGAGAACGACGTTTTTATATTATGAATAATTCAAATTGTTTCAGGTGCTGCAGAATTGCTCGAACAACAGTTCACGTCGCGTCTTATTTTGCGGTCTCTTGCCGATTTTTTGTCGAATCGTTGGGCGTATGAGTGGCCGGGGCGAGTATGAAAAATCTACAGAGGCTTCCGAACAATATTCAGTTTTAAATTGTTGAAGTTCGCCGGTGACGGGACGTTCATATTGAGCGGTTCGAACGCGCTCGGATTCGATTGCGGGCTCCGCTCCAGGTCAGCGGGTGGTCGGTTCCTGGCGGCGGGCGGCGCGCGGCGGCTGCGGCGGCGCGAGGCGGCGCACGTCGCGCAGGCGCCGCGCGCGCGGGCGCGGGCCGGGCGCGCGCGGGCCGGGCGCGGCGCGGGGCCGCGGGCCGGGCGCGGCGCGCGCGCGTCAGCGCCGCAGCAGCGCGCCCAGGTCCGCGAAGGCGCACGCGCCCAGGCCGGCGCGCGCCATGCGCCGCAGCAGCTCGCGCGAGTGCGACACGCACGCCTCCACCGGGGACACCCACTTCATGCCCTGCGCCTCTGTAACGCACAGTTCGTCATATTATGTTACTATTCAATTTATTCCATACAACAAACTTCACAGCCAAACCGTGTATAGCAATCGTATAACAAAACCGAATGTTACGACCGCTCGATTCCTAAGCACGCGAACCAAAATTACAGAACGACAAAAACATTAGGCCTAACTTGTAGACTAGATTAGTAAACCTTTTTATTTATTTTTATATTTTGTTGAATGCCTGTTACTTGTTGTCAGGCCTACACTGTCCTCCTAGTAGGGGAGCCCAAGCGGGAATTTCGGGATTTACTAAAGCGCGGCAGATTAATATACAGGGGGATACCTTGTACCCGGTTAAGTACCTCCACAAAACATGAGGCCCATATATAAGGCCGCCCGTGAAAGATACAGGATCAGATTAGTAAAAAAAAATTGACCATCAGAAATTCTCGAGCGCGTCAGATTAAAGTAGAGTGAGTTAATTACATCCTAAAAAGTGTATATTCCACTAATCTGACAATTTGAGAGTGACGTAAAGAAAGGGGAGGGCAAAAAAGTTGTAAAAAAAAAACGTCATCTCGACATTCTCGAACGTAGCTAATTTTTTTTTTATTTTGAAGAAAATAATTCAAGAATAATGAAAAATATATAATCTGACGATTTCCGCAAGCCGGAATAACAAAAATTCGTCGATAAAGTTAAATGCGTGCAGCGGCGTGATGCCTACATTTCCTTCTCCGCGTTTCTATTCCTCTCTCACTCTTTCTCTATCTATTACTCTCACTCCGTCCCCACTCTGGTTTCTGCTGCCATGACGCCACCACAGCTGATCATAAAGACTCGTTCGTGGCATACTGTCTACAACGTGTTTCCAACGTTTTGGCTTTTTTTGCTATTTTAATATTATTTGTGTGAATTAAAGTTTATAAATATTTAATATGAGTGATATTAATTTAAAATGTCTATTTTGTGGTCAAAGTACCTTACAAAAAACAATTAAATTTACGGTAGAAACATTAAAAAAATGTGTAAATATTTTGGAATATCGTCGGAGCAAGCCGGTTATCCGAAAGTCTCGAGGAACATATGATAACCTCGAATTGTCGATGGAATCATCATTAAATGATTTATATCACGCACAGTGCTATAAATTATTTACTGCAATTAAAATACCGCGAGACTTTCAGTATTTACAAGATCAAAGTGTAGTGGAACATGACAATACACCGGAAGTTTCGGGAAATAGCTCCGAAACACATGCTCCTGATTCTGGAGAGTGTTCCGAAGCAGATGGTACTGTTGATTCTTTGTCTACTGAGGTTGCTGGTACATTGACAGATGAGTAAGTGCTAATATGACTTCATTTATTAAATATTTATAATACTGAAATTGAGAGACATCTGATAATTTTTAGAATTTTCTTAACAAAAAAATTTTAGTATGATAATTTTATTTAAAAACTTCATTTTTAGAAGCTCTGAAAAATTATAAATGAGATTTTTATAAATAATTTTGTCTAGTTTATTTTTAAAGAAAAATCAAACAATTGTCAAGGGTCTGTTAACTTCAGTCTCATAAGTATTTATAGAAAAATTTTTTCATTGAAAAAAATTATTTAGTTAAACTTTTATACAAAAAAAAATGGTGTGTGTACTCATGTACACGCGTTAGAAGTTGTACTTCTTTGGCACATAATAAAATATCGGCACATATAAAATCATTAATTATCATATGAATTTAATTCAATATTATTTAAGATTTTTCTAAATCAACTAATTTTGGAGCTGCAAAGTATCCATAGTTTACAATCGATAATTATAAAATATTTTAATTAATATGAAAATTAAGTTAGCTGACATATAAAAATTTTTAGAATTTTTCTTTATTGAAAAAATGATTTAAAAAAAATATTCACTTGTAAAAATACTTCAAAAACTGTAAGTGCAATTTAAAAAAAAAATTTTTTTGTTCTAATTAAGCGCCCAGGAATGGAATTAGCGGGAACTTGCAGGGATGGCCTTTAAGGTGAACCGTTTTTTCTATTTTTTTTTTGTCAGATCAGGCGAATCCCTCTAGATAATCGTCAGATTATGAGACAGTACGTTTAGAACATAAAGATGAACCATATATATCTTAATCTGACGCGCTTGAGTATTTCAAAATGGCGAATTTTTTTTACACATTATGAAAATGGCCGCGAGTTTGCGTCCCATCGAAATCGTCAGATTAGTGAATGAGAGCTTTTTTTGGTGCACTTAACACTCCCTTAAAAAATCTGACGCGCTCGACAATTTTTTTTTTTTTTTCATTTTCAACCCTTACGTACAACCACCCGCATCATGCAAACGATCAGATTAACATACGTACATTATTAAAAATACGTAGGGCATTGATGCTATCAATATCTGACGCGTTCGAGGATGTCCATGCAACAGTTTTTTTTTACATATTTAAAAATCTATAGCCGCTTCCCCCACCGATGTAAAGGTATATATCATATAAAAATTTTTTCTTCTTATCATCTAAGCTTTGCAACCCAATAGGTCTCTACGACGCTCGAGTAAATCCCCATTTAGCATCGTGGGCTCCCCTACCATCCCATTATCAACACTGTAATTTGAAACATTGTAAAAGTCCCTTATTTTTAAAAGAGTAACCGTGGAGTTTCTTGCCGGCTCTTCTCCATAGGAAACAACCAATTGGAACCGTGCACCTAGCTTCTGACGTTTCATAAGTGCCCATGTAGTATGTGAAATAAAATATTTTAATTTTTATTAATTTAACAAGTCTTAAGACACAGTCTCTTCAACTTTTGTTACCTCTCAAATTCTTTTAAACCTCGTTTTAGACCCTCCCTCCACCTGGACACCCACAATAAATTTATGACAACTCACCCAATATGGCAGAGTTGAGCGCCTCGCACACGGCCTCGCGCCGCACGGGCTCAAGTTGCCAGCCCACCGGACTGTCCCACGGGTTGCTGTACGCCAACAAACTGAACGCGTCCTGGAAAATACCATATAACAGTTATAATATGAAAACAGACGTATTCCTACAAAATTTGTAGCGCCAGTACGTCTTCTCAGCTGAAACACCAATGAATAAAGGCAGGCGTTTTGCTTTGGGGGGTGCCTTTAAAACTTTTCGTGCAACGCTGCGCGCGGTTTCAGAATAAACAAAAATTGGAAAATCAAGACATCTTATGCCGAAAAATTTGTAACATTTAAAACAAATATTAGCCATTCAAATTTTTGCAATGCAACATGAAATATAACAGCAACTAGACAAATTTGTTTCAGTGTGTGTTATATTTCACGTTACGTTTCATAAATTTTACCCGGCATTGTAAATTTTTCAATTGTCAGTTGTGTTATCTTTCGGCATCAGCCCGCCGTCTTCAGTATAACTTCAGGTTTATTAGTACATACATTTTGCTGACGATATTTTGCCATCAACTTCTTCGTCCGTTTCTTACCTCAAGCATTGACTTGACAAACTGGTCCTGCTGTAGCTTCTGGCTCATGGCATACAGCTCTCGCCCAAAGGCGAGCATGCGCTCGACGGACGCGCGCGTTCCGCAGCCGTCCGCATCTGCTGCGTACACAGCAAGGGATCGTTAGCACCGCGGTATGGACAGTATACGGTGAATGGTCGGTAAAGGGACGCAGCTTTTATTAAAAGTTCATGTTTAGTGTTACTAATAATTTGGTCATATTTGGAATCATAGACCTTTGATACAACTTTTTTCTTTTTAGCACAGACGGAAAAGCAGAGATCTCGAAAACAACTGAAAATAAGCTTTAGACACTAGCATTTGGTTGAAATTAGTAAAACAGAAATCGTCATTATTGTGTTTATATCTGGGTCCCTCTATCACCACATCTGTACAGATTAGTATATTAAACTAAGACTAAAAATAAAATGATAATAAGTTTCTTATCCTCTGATCAAGTCGGGGAGCGAAAGAAATGAATTCAAACTCAGTGCTAAGGAGATCAAGTAAAACCGTGTCATGACACAAACTGTATACCGAGAGGTATGTCGGACCGTCATGCGTTTAGTGTAGCCCCTGTGTCGGTATAGTAATACGTATAATATATTAAATATAATAATATACTTGGGTGTATAATAACAAGCGTTACTCAACAGTCATGCCATCGTACCATCCCTTGGACTGCGCCCGCGCCGGGACAGTCACGATCCATGCAACAATCACTACACGCTGCAACGTTACGAGCAAATCATGTGTAACACGTGCGTCATTATCTCAACTTAATTTACAAACTTTTTGTTAATTTAAATGGTAAATGACACCAACCCATCCCATATAATCCAATAACCCTTAGCCAAACCGTATTGTTAAAAACCATACATTTTATTCTTGTCACCTAAAATGAATGTAAAAAGAAAAACCATGATTCATTTTGTAAATTAAGCTGAAAATAATTAGTAAAATAAATTGCTAAAAAGTCAGTACTTACTGTTTTTACCTCTAAACACGGAACAATACAAACACCACTACCCACCTTACCGACAAACATTGTATGTGCGTGATATTTAATGATAACAGGGCTATTTGAGAGGGATGTACACTATGACCAATGCACCCAATGAATATTTTGAATAGATCCATCGACTATTCGTGGTCATTGGTCATATTGCACAAAATCCATACCAACTATAGAAAATCACTGGTGAAAATGAGTTTCTACAATCTGGATACCCGAATAGCCCCGTATAAAGTGCACAGATGCTCAGACCGTGAGGTTAGTTCTATAATACAAGCACAGCTATACACCGAATTATTTCAGCTATCACTTCTGGGAGTATCAGAGAACAGGCCATTTTGAACAAGCGCAGGGCACATCAGGGACACTATGCTGCATCCAGTGGAACAGGACTATGCTAAACATTGCGGTATGAGAACGTAAGGTGAACTGCCAATGAAGGTGTCTACAGTCGAAGCGATTAGACCAAGGACTGCTCTGGTTCCTTTAACTATACCTTTTGTTGATTACGACCTAACGTTTCAATATTAACAATAAATACTCCTATTCTAACTTTGTCATACCCTACCCTGATTCTCACTATCCTCATCCCCGATTTCGTAACTTATAGTATCAATTCAACAGCTCACAATTAATATTGCAGTCTTTAAACTTCATCTCGACGCATCCTGAAGCCCAGAGTACAGTAATATAATGTAATGAGTTAAGCTTTGGTAGCGAACTGGTCTGCAAAGATATCTAGACCCAATATTTTGCATTTTATTGTGAACTTAACCTCGCCTACCCTAACCTCGTGAAAATAATTTCGAGAATTCTGAAATCGATTCACATTTATAACAGTAAGGATGACGGATCTATAATCAGCACCTATCGGCGGGAACCAGAGCATGCGACTGATGAACACATAAGGTGACGGTTACCCACCCGCGTGGAAGTCGGGCATGAGCGCGGCGATGCTGGCCGTCACTCCCGGCATGCCCTTGACCAGCGGCAGCGCCTCCACACCTACAAGCATGCCGCGTCACTGCCCGTCACTCTCCCGTGACCCCGGGACCCTCGACCCCAGCGCCGTGCCACAGCGACCACTAACTGAACCCGTGTCCCAGCTGGTATATGCGTCACCGAAGGTATAGTCAACCGAGTAATTGCTTTACAAAAACTCTCAGTAAATTGAAAATTCACTCAGATTCAAACTATCTAACTGTCACATTGGTCTTACAGCAAAAAATAGACCTTCGCGTTTTATGACGTGCAAGTGACATAAAATCTAAGCGTGGTAAAGTAATTACGAAGTTGACTATACATCTCAAAATAGGACGCGAACGCTATTTTGAGATCTCACAGACACACGTGAGCGCATGACGTGCAACAAACAAAACATGTTCGCGTTAAACTACCCACGTGTTTTGTTTTTACTTGTCATGCGCTGTGATTGTTTGAATTGACCCAACGCGATGTGAAACGATACCCAGCTAGGACAAGGTAATACGGTCAGAAGATGATAAGACTTGTAGCCCGGATTACATCTTGTATTTCGAGTTCGCGGCCGCTGTGACAGCAACTTAAATTTAGCAGTAGCGTGACTGAGATGCAAGTTATCATTGACGTACTCAAAATCAAAATTACTAGAAAATAACATAGTTTTTCACCACAACATATTTTTATTCATCGTATAATTGAGATTCTAACCGAAAATATGTATTTTACCTATTGATCCCACTCTTTCGCTATACTGCCATTTTTGGCACAACTTGCACCTCATTGGTTACTCGACATGCGTAAGCGACGCCTCTCGCGAACTAAATCCAACATAACGGAAAAATAAAACAAAATATGCATTAAGTGCCGGTGAGTGATCTCGAGTCTAATGTAATGTTACATGAGCTGTTAGTTAAGAAGCCTTGAAACTTTACTAAACACATGCCAACTTACTAAGTGTGTGTGTAACTAAATGTTTCCACACTTTAGTCTTTACCCAAACTCGAAAATAATGACAAAATTAAGGTTTTTTTTTTTTTAAAGAATAGCTGTTGTGTATGGTTTCCTTAGAAACTCCATATTTTTGTCGTTATAATCACCGGCAATTGTAGCCCACAGCTGGTCATGGATTTTTCCTACTTCCCGTAGCAAGCAGGTTAGAGAGAACATAGTTCTTGTATCTTAGCTACCCCACAGCCCACTTACGGTTTTTTACCAATTATACCCTTATTTCTACCAAAATACTGACCGAATTAGTATTAAAATTGTGAAGAGGTAAATAGAAACATAAAATCAAACCATTGTGTATGTATGTATAGTGTACCAACATTTATTTCTATTTACCTCTAAAATTATGTAGTTACTAAACTACAGCTTAATACTAGCGCTTAATTTTATATTAGTAGCTAATATTACTTCGCTAAAATGTAACTAGGTGCAGTAAACTAAAAGGTTTTTCAATAACGGGTTAAGGGCGATGCGCTGAGGTAGCCCGCGAAAGTCAAATTTACTTACGTTTTTTGCAATTTGCAGGTCAATGTCAGGTTGTATGTTGATTAAAATATGATTCGCAACCGTATCCAATATTTATTTATATAATTGTAATCATAAAACTCATCAATACAGCTCTCTTAGTTCATATTATCGTAACGAATGACTATTTCAAGAAATCATGCCATTTGAAGCCAACTCTAACTTAAGGAGTTGTATTGCTGTTTCTAATTATTTCTGTAAAGTCATATTTGTTACGGCCGCGAATCATATTTTAATCAACATAAAACCTGACAGTGACCTGCATATTGCAAAAAACGTAAGTATTTTTAAATTTCACGGGCTACCTAAGCGCATCCCCCTTCAATCATAAAGTTAATAATCGGGGTGGGATGGTATCGGCGGACCATACCCGCGACTAACGAACGCACACACACAAGATAATATGCACGACGCATAACTTATAATTATAGGCAATAGCATACATTTTACCTAAAAGTTTAACCTATGTTAATCTGAACTAGCTCATTATGTACATATTCATGCAAAACTAAAATAAAAGGGCGAATAAAAAATGATAAATGTGACTAAATAAAATATTAATAATGAATGAGTATGGTGTGCAAACAATATATAAATTCAAATAAAAAAAACATATTATTGTCATTAAATAATAGGGTACATAATATTAATAATACTGTATTTCACATTTTCTAAATTATCCATTCTTATAATTAGATATAACATCTTTTATGGGTGCCAATTTGAAATTAATAACAAAGTGTTGGACTATCTTTGTTTATTTCTTTTTTAAGTTTTTATTTCCACTCTGCAGGTTGGTACGGAATAATCTTATCAATGCCGCTTAGCGTGCCCACCTGCAGGCTGTGGGTGAGTAGAAGTCAGGCCTCAATTCTAGCTTCAAGCGCTACCGTCACCCAACATAGGCACTATACTGGGTGACACCACTTCCAAAAAAAAAAAAACTCATTTAAAAATAAAATGGGCAAGTTTATTTTTAATACCTTTTGTCAAAGCCTCGTGAATGGAGATGCATAGATTAAATTTATGCGGTACTAGCTTATGTCTGCGGCTTCACCGCCGTGAATTGGAATGCTATTACGCAATTTAAAATGTTATATTACGTAAGTCAGCCTTTGTGCTGCTGTAAAATATGTTTAGTTATAGGTAATTTGTATTTTTGTTGTTGATGGAAAAGTACCTACGAGGTAAATTAGAAAATTGTATATGGGAGCTACATCTGCCAACAAACTGATTTGCAGTTTGGCTGAAGTACTTTTTTAAAATAAAATTTAGTATTTCACCACAAATAAAGGCTTTTTATTTTTTTTTCCGGCTCGCTACTTGTCTGCGTCTGGGCGCTCCTTGCGGGGCTAAACATTTCTGGCAGAGCGGTAAAGCTGTAGATTGCCTCGGACACCATGGCCTATCTTGCAGTAAGAGCGCAGGCTGGACAGCACGGCACGCCAGCATTAACGACATCAGCCGTCGTGCTCTTGTCACCTGTTGTGCCAGCTGTTTTAGAATCCTACGGCTTGGCACGCGACGATGGGAAGAGATCAGACGGAATGACCATAATGCCTTGGAAGTTCGGTCTGCCTTTGGTTTGGGTCGCAACATGTGTCGACACCCTTGCGCCATCCCACCTTCCTAGCGCGGTGGGCTGTGCGGCTGCTGCAGGTGCGGAAAACCTCAAACCTCAAACGGCGAAAATATTCCAACCTTATTGGGAGTAATATGTTCGAGCCGTTTGGGGGTTGAAATAGTAGGGCCATGGAGTCCGAGTTTCCACTTGGTTTTTAAAGACATCGGTAAGCGATTGGTCGACTCTTCACGTGACCAAGGGGATGGCCTGGCCAAAGAATTAACATCGCCATACAACGTGGCAATGCTGCCAGCCTTTTGGGCACTTTTTCTGTTTGATGCGGATGCATTTTTTGATGCCCTACGATTCTTTGCCCTCCATATAAAGTGGTGATACGTAAAAAAAAAAATGGATTTTAAATGGGAATCGAACCCATTTTGTGTTCCTATTACCATTCTGTATCTTCGAATTTAAATCGCTTAGCTAGCTAAACGTGCAGTGAAACACGTAATGAAGTCAGCCGCAAAAAAAAACAATCTTTCTTAAATACAATTTAGTCATAAAATATCGATTTAATTTGTTTACAACCAATATGTGCAGATATAGAAAGGATACATAAGCTTCTTCTAAAAGCTTTTTGCTACTGTCCGTACGATTGCATTCCATTAAATGTGCGATTAATTTCATGCGCACATAAGAACCAATCAAACGGTAATATCGAAAATATTGAATTAACCTACAGTCCTACACAGATAAACTATTCAATGATGTCCTTATCACACGTTACTAGGACGTGGTTATCGCAGATTAACAATCCAAATAGAAACATAACTTCATAAATTCACTGTGCGCACGCACACATGCATGTTATCCCGAAAATGTATGTACCTACGGTCAGGAAAACAGTTTGTTTATCAAATTGAGTTGCAACTTCGAACAGTCCGTTTATTTAAATCACATCAGTCAAAGTATTGGCTATAGCATGACTAAATACGTTGTCATTCTAATGAACACTGTCCAGGCCCTGCAGTCTCGACAAATATAACGACAAAAATTGGTCGTTAAGTCTAATCGATGTCAAATTTCTTTAATAGATTTTCAACCTTATGCTTTCGAAATAAAGTTGAAAATCTATTAAAGAAATTTGACAACGATACGACTTAGCGACCGATTTTTGTCGCTGTCTAATGTCGAGACTTCCGGCCCTGGTTGTACCTCGCGACTACGACCCGCTTGCATTACACATCACTGAATACGTTTAGCGCATGTACGAGTCTTGCGCATGAGTACGTGTGGTGGACAGGAATGCTAAGTAATGCAAGTCATCTGTTTAGTACGCTATTTGTGGTAGCTCCGTAGTTATAAGTACTCTTGTAGTAAAAAGTAGTAGTGTATGTAGTTAAGTACAGGTACCTGCGTGCGCGCCGTTGGTGTGCTGCGGCGGCGGAGACATGTCCACGTCGTCCGCGCACTCGTGCGCAGCGCCGTCCTCGCTCGTGTCCGACACACCTGAGGGGGGATACGAGTCGACATTGTATTATTATTGAACCACTTAGTTTTAGACGCTGACTAGGCAAACCTTCCGTGAGTCAATAAACTCATCACAATAAGTTCCCTATGTCCTTATAACATACTAGCTTTTGCTCCCGACTGCGCTCGCGTGGACGTCTTAAATTATTTCACAAGAACGTACTAACGGAATACAAAGTATCCTATGTCCTAAGTTCCTAACCCCGGTCATGGTTTACCTGTGTGCCAAATTTCATCGAAATTCATTCAAACGTGAAAGGTAACAGAGTTACTTTCGCATCTATATAAGGTGTATCTATTCATATACAAAATATTGGAAGACATACATCTATAGCTGGTACAGAACCTATAGAAAGACACGAAATAAAAATATAATATATATATATAGATAAGTGTATGAATACAATAGTACTGAAGTCGTTATTAGTTCATTGTACTTTAAAATAAATGTTTTATTCCTACGAGGTGAGGGAACGAGTCTGATGCTGAAAATATAGATTTCGGAATTTTTGCTGGATGTATCTTCCGAATTGGCGCAAAAACGGCCTAACGGATTTGGATGAAATTTGGCACACATATAGTTTATACCCTGGATTAACACATATGGTACTTTATTTCCGGTAGTACATTCCCGTGGGGTATTTATCAATTTCCACGCGGGCAAAGCCGTGGGCAAAAGCTAGTTTATAATATTAGTAGGAATTGTCATCTCCAATCTTGTGTTACTGGGCTTCTGTGCGAAGGGTATGTGCGCGTGTACTTGAGCCATTTCAAGTTTGTCTTAGAGATAGCAAGGTCCCTGCGAAACCAGAGTAGTCCCCAGCACCACAACAAACTCCCGCCGCGTACCGTTGGCATGCTTGTCGCGCGCGGCGTGCGGCGCGCGGCTGGTGTGCGAGATGACGGACGTGGCCACGCCGTTGCTGGCGCCGCCCTTGTCGCCGCACGTCTGCGGAGGGGCCGCCCGTTAGTATACGTACCGTTGGCATGCTTGTCGCGCGCGGCGTGCGGCGCGCGGCTGGTGTGCGAGATGACGGACGTGGCCACGCCGTTGCTGGCGCCGCCCTTGTCGCCGCACGTCTGCGGAGGGGCCGCCCGTTAGTATACGTACCGTTGGCATGCTTGTCGCGCGCGGCGTGCGGCGCGCGGCTGGTGTGCGAGATGACGGACGTGGCCACGCCGTTGCTGGCGCCGCCCTTGTCGCCGCACGTCTGCGGAGGGGCCGCCCGTTAGTATACGTACCGTTGGCATGCTTGTCGCGCGCGGCGTGCGGCGCGCGGCTGGTGTGCGAGATGACGGACGTGGCCACGCCGTTGCTGGCGCCGCCCTTGTCGCCGCACGTCTGCGGAGGGGCCGCCCGTTAGTATACGTACCGTTGGCATGCTTGTCGCGCGCGGCGTGCGGCGCGCGGCTGGTGTGCGAGATGACGGACGTGGCCACGCCGTTGCTGGCGCCGCCCTTGTCGCCGCACGTCTGCGGAGGGGCCGCCCGTTAGTATACGTACCGTTGGCATGCTTGTCGCGCGCGGCGTGCGGCGCGCGGCTGGTGTGCGAGATGACGGACGTGGCCACGCCGTTGCTGGCGCCGCCCTTGTCGCCGCACGTCTGCGGAGGGGCCGCCCGTTAGTATACGTACCGTTGGCATGCTTGTCGCGCGCGGCGTGCGGCGCGCGGCTGGTGTGCGAGATGACGGACGTGGCCACGCCGTTGCTGGCGCCGCCCTTGTCGCCGCACGTCTGCGGAGGGGCCGCCCGTTAGTATACGTACCGTTGGCATGCTTGTCGCGCGCGGCGTGCGGCGCGCGGCTGGTGTGCGAGATGACGGACGTGGCCACGCCGTTGCTGGCGCCGCCCTTGTCGCCGCACGTCTGCGGAGGGGCCGCCCGTTAGTATACGTACCGTTGGCATGCTTGTCGCGCGCGGCGTGCGGCGCGCGGCTGGTGTGCGAGATGACGGACGTGGCCACGCCGTTGCTGGCGCCGCCCTTGTCGCCGCACGTCTGCGGAGGGGCCGCCCGTTAGTATACGTACCGTTGGCATGCTTGTCGCGCGCGGCGTGCGGCGCGCGGCTGGTGTGCGAGATGACGGACGTGGCCACGCCGTTGCTGGCGCCGCCCTTGTCGCCGCACGTCTGCGGAGGGGCCGCCCGTTAGTATACGTACCGTTGGCATGCTTGTCGCGCGCGGCGTGCGGCGCGCGGCTGGTGTGCGAGATGACGGACGTGGCCACGCCGTTGCTGGCGCCGCCCTTGTCGCCGCACGTCTGCGGAGGGGCCGCCCGTTAGTATACGTACCGTTGGCATGCTTGTCGCGCGCGGCGTGCGGCGCGCGGCTGGTGTGCGAGATGACGGACGTGGCCACGCCGTTGCTGGCGCCGCCCTTGTCGCCGCACGTCTGCGGAGGGGCCGCCCGTTAGTATACGTACCGTTGGCATGCTTGTCGCGCGCGGCGTGCGGCGCGCGGCTGGTGTGCGAGATGACGGACGTGGCCACGCCGTTGCTGGCGCCGCCCTTGTCGCCGCACGTCTGCGGAGGGGCCGCCCGTTAGTATACGTACCGTTGGCATGCTTGTCGCGCGCGGCGTGCGGCGCGCGGCTGGTGTGCGAGATGACGGACGTGGCCACGCCGTTGCTGGCGCCGCCCTTGTCGCCGCACGTCTGCGGAGGGGCCGCCCGTTAGTATACGTACCGTTGGCATGCTTGTCGCGCGCGGCGTGCGGCGCGCGGCTGGTGTGCGAGATGACGGACGTGGCCACGCCGTTGCTGGCGCCGCCCTTGTCGCCGCACGTCTGCGGAGGGGCCGCCCGTTAGTATACGTACCGTTGGCATGCTTGTCGCGCGCGGCGTGCGGCGCGCGGCTGGTGTGCGAGATGACGGACGTGGCCACGCCGTTGCTGGCGCCGCCCTTGTCGCCGCACGTCTGCGGAGGGGCCGCCCGTTAGTATACGTACCGTTGGCATGCTTGTCGCGCGCGGCGTGCGGCGCGCGGCTGGTGTGCGAGATGACGGACGTGGCCACGCCGTTGCTGGCGCCGCCCTTGTCGCCGCACGTCTGCGGAGGGGCCGCCCGTTAGTATACGTACCGTTGGCATGCTTGTCGCGCGCGGCGTGCGGCGCGCGGCTGGTGTGCGAGATGACGGACGTGGCCACGCCGTTGCTGGCGCCGCCCTTGTCGCCGCACGTCTGCGGAGGGGCCGCCCGTTAGTATACGTACCGTTGGCATGCTTGTCGCGCGCGGCGTGCGGCGCGCGGCTGGTGTGCGAGATGACGGACGTGGCCACGCCGTTGCTGGCGCCGCCCTTGTCGCCGCACGTCTGCGGAGGGGCCGCCCGTTAGTATACGTACCGTTGGCATGCTTGTCGCGCGCGGCGTGCGGCGCGCGGCTGGTGTGCGAGATGACGGACGTGGCCACGCCGTTGCTGGCGCCGCCCTTGTCGCCGCACGTCTGCGGAGGGGCCGCCCGTTAGTATACGTACCGTTGGCATGCTTGTCGCGCGCGGCGTGCGGCGCGCGGCTGGTGTGCGAGATGACGGACGTGGCCACGCCGTTGCTGGCGCCGCCCTTGTCGCCGCACGTCTGCGGAGGGGCCGCCCGTTAGTATACGTACCGTTGGCATGCTTGTCGCGCGCGGCGTGCGGCGCGCGGCTGGTGTGCGAGATGACGGACGTGGCCACGCCGTTGCTGGCGCCGCCCTTGTCGCCGCACGTCTGCGGAGGGGCCGCCCGTTAGTATACGTACCGTTGGCATGCTTGTCGCGCGCGGCGTGCGGCGCGCGGCTGGTGTGCGAGATGACGGACGTGGCCACGCCGTTGCTGGCGCCGCCCTTGTCGCCGCACGTCTGCGGAGGGGCCGCCCGTTAGTATACGTACCGTTGGCATGCTTGTCGCGCGCGGCGTGCGGCGCGCGGCTGGTGTGCGAGATGACGGACGTGGCCACGCCGTTGCTGGCGCCGCCCTTGTCGCCGCACGTCTGCGGAGGGGCCGCCCGTTAGTATACGTACCGTTGGCATGCTTGTCGCGCGCGGCGTGCGGCGCGCGGCTGGTGTGCGAGATGACGGACGTGGCCACGCCGTTGCTGGCGCCGCCCTTGTCGCCGCACGTCTGCGGAGGGGCCGCCCGTTAGTATACGTACCGTTGGCATGCTTGTCGCGCGCGGCGTGCGGCGCGCGGCTGGTGTGCGAGATGACGGACGTGGCCACGCCGTTGCTGGCGCCGCCCTTGTCGCCGCACGTCTGCGGAGGGGCCGCCCGTTAGTATACGTACCGTTGGCATGCTTGTCGCGGGCGTGCGGCGCGCGGCTGGTGTGCGAGATGACGGACGTGGCCACGCCGTTGCTGGCGCCGCCCTTGTCGCCGCACGTCTGCGGAGGGGCCGCCCGTTAGTATACGTACCGTTGGCATGCTTGTCGCGCGCGGCGTGCGGCGTGCGGCTGGTGTGCGAGATGACGGACGTGGCCACGCCGTTGCTGGCGCCGCCCTTGTCGCCGCACGTCTGCGGAGGGGCCGCCCGTTAGTATACGTACCGTTGGCATGCTTGTCGCGCGCGGCGTGCGGCGCGCGGCTGGTGTGCGAGATGACGGACGTGGCCACGCCGTTGCTGGCGCCGCCCTTGTCGCCGCACGTCTGCGGAGGGGCCGCCCGTTAGTATACGTACCGTTGGCATGCTTGTCGCGCGCGGCGTGCGGCGTGCGGCTGGTGTGCGAGATGACGGACGTGGCCACGCCGTTGCTGGCGCCGCCCTTGTCGCCGCACGTCTGCGGAGGGGCCGCCCGTTAGTATACGTACCGTTGGCATGCTTGTCGCGCGCGGCGTGCGGCGTGCGGCTGGTGTGCGAGATGACGGACGTGGCCACGCCGTTGCTGGCGCCGCCCTTGTCGCCGCACGTCTGCGGAGGGGCCGCCCGTTAGTATACGTACCGTTGGCATGCTTGTCGCGCGCGGCGTGCGGCGCGCGGCTGGTTGTGCGAGATGACGGACGTGGCCACGCCGTTGCTGGCGCCGCCCTTGTCGCCGCACGTCTGCGGAGGGGCCGCCCGTTAGTATACGTACCGTTGGCATGCTTGTCGCGCGCGGCGGTGGCGGCGCTGCGGCTGGTGTGCGAGATGACGGACGTGGCCACGCCGTTGCTGGCGCCGCCCTTGTCGCCGCACGTCTGCGGAGGGGCCGCCCGTTAGTATACGTACCGTTGGCATGCTTGTCGCGCGCGGCGTGCGGCGCGCGGCTGGTGTGCGAGATGACGGACGTGGCCACGCCGTTGCTGGCGCCGCCCTTGTCGCCGCACGTCTGCGGAGGGGCCGCCCGTTAGTATACGTACCGTTGGCATGCTTGTCGCGCGCGGCGTGCGGCGCGCGGCTGGTGTGCGAGATGACGGACGTGGCCACGCCGTTGCTGGCGCCGCCCTTGTCGCCGCACGTCTGCGGAGGGGCCGCCCGTTAGAATACACCTCAATATTATAGTACCTACAGTCCTACACATACTACAGTCATATTTACTACATGTATTTCTTAATGAACTTCCAGAAGGCTTGCAAGCATTATACAAAACGAATTCGATAAATTATAAGTACAAATCAGAACACAAAATTTCTTTAATTAATGTACTATAAATAATTATGATCAATTTCAAATCAAATCACTTTAATTTGTTAACACAGGTAAAGAAATACAGATCTAATATTTGATGAAAGAGCGCTATGTTATGCCTGGAGGCGTACAAATATGGTGTGCATCTAGCTCAAGATTACAAATTAAAGTTCCTAAAAATATATTTGTAAATCATGCATAATTGTGGTATTTAATTAGCAAAATAAATTGAAAAATGACATAATATTATTAAACACTTCTGAGTCAAATAATTAAAAATGTCTAAAAACATTAAATGTCAATATTAATAATGAATTTCAACTCCAATCATCAAGTATGTTTTTGTCATATAAAATAAAAACAAAGACAACAAAAAATTCACACAAATTATATTGACGTATTTTAATAATAAGTATTTTTATTTTGTTTATAGTGAGCTATAATTAAAAAATGCATCTAATGTGTAGTAACACTTGTCACTAAGCAACTTATTAAGTGTCTTTTTGAATTTTATTAATGGTATATTTTTAATGGCATTCGGTATTTTATTATAAATTATTGGAGCGTTGCCGAAGAAACTTTTACGCATTAAGGATGTTTTACATTTAACATCACAAAGTTTATAAAAATAATGAGTACGCAATGGATTTCTTCTGACTTCAGATAAGCTGACAAATAAATGCGGATTTTTTTTTTACAAATAACGCAGTTCCCATTATGTACATTGCTGGCAGGGACAATATTTTTAATTTTTGAAATGTGGAATCCAGCTATCTGTCGTTTTTTAACCACACATAGACCTCACACAGCGGTTTCTGCATCTTAAATACAACCTCCCCTATTAGCCGACTGCCCCCAGAAAATAATACCGTACCGTAAAACAGACGCTACAAGTCCATGGTATGCTGTTAGCAATGTCTCAATATTAACCTTTTAAGTTGGAATAGTGCATACGCAGATTTACTTAATCGTTTACATATTATTCCAGTATGAGTGTTCCAAGTCAATTATTATCAATAGTGATTCCTAAAAGCTTAGCATTATCAACTTCGTGTATTTTATAGTCTTTATAAGTGATATTAATGTTATAATTTTCACGACATTGATGGTATTGCATGATGTTGGTTTTACTTAAATTAATTTTCAAATTATTATCATTAAGCAGGTTTATTATTTTAGTTAGAGATTCATTAATATCATTTTCATAATTATGTATGTCATTGCATTCTATTATGGCTGTGCTGTCGTCAGCAAAAAGAACCATCTTATGCTGAATTATTATTGGGAGATCGTTGATGTAAATCAAAAAAGGGGTGGTGCCAACACGCCGCCTTGGGGCACGCCATATTTTATGCATCTTTGTATGAGAAATATATGGTTTCTAATTTGGTTTTGGGACATAATCGAGGGACTTCGGTGCATTGAACTCTATCAGTTAAATATGATTCTATCACTTTTAGGATATTTCCCCTTACATCGTAGCCATATAACTTTTGTAGCAATAGCTCATGGTCAACATAGTCAAAAGCTTTCGTCGTGTCAGTAAATATAGTACAAATTGAATTATTTTTATCAACTGATGTCATAATGTTATTAATTAAATCACACAGTGCCAAGTTCATATTTATGTTTCTGCGAAAACCTTTCTGTTCATTGCACATGGCACAAGTTACATTTAAAAAAATACGTGTATATGGAGTTGTCTTTCTGAAAAATTTTGGAAAAGACGGAAATTTTTGCAATGGGTCTGTAGTATTTCATATCCGTTTTGTCGCTTTTTTTAAATAACGGTTTAATAAGAACTTTTTAGTCTATTGGGAAACATGTCATCAGCATTTTAAAAGTATTATATTGTAAGCATCATTGTAGTAATCATCATTGTTGTTAAGATTTAAATGATCGGCTCGCCAGCGCACAGATAATCCTGAGAGGTTTTCGTTGTGTGGCTAAAATCAATTGTAAAATAGGCTACATGTTAAAGCCCAGGTACCTCTGCGTCGGAACCGTTGACCATCTCGACGAACTGGCGGTACTTGAGCAGGAACAGCAGGTCCACGTCGCGCTCCAGCAGGCCCGGGTACAGCGCGCGCGTCACCTCGATGGCCTCGCCGATGCGACCCGACACCACCAGCTTCGATACTCCTGAAACACCATACAAACTCAGTCAAATATAAGAACAAACACCACACAGCAGTCAAAAAAAAAATTACCAAGTTGTAAAAACAAAAGACTTCCAAAAAAAACACTACAAAGTGTAAAATAACTTTAATTTCGGAAGTTGGTGTCTTTGATCTTGTATTTTCGTTTTTTGTCACCGAGTTCCGGAATTGAAGTTATTTTTCTCTTTGCAGTGTTTTTTTTAGGAAATCGTTTTTTTAAACGTTTTAATCAAAGTTGTATTCTTCACTTTTTAGTTGTGGTACCTACCCAACACAAATTCGTATACCTTAACTTGCTAAGTAAATAACAGTGACAGGAAGTTATTACAACAACTATTATTGTTTTAATAACTTTGTCACTGTTTTTTTTTTGTTTAAATTCGGTTAAATATATTCAAAAGCAGCGATGTAACACGGAATGTGACATCCCTTCTTTTCTTTTATGGTATTTCTGTCAAATATTGCATATATTTGACAAAAAGTCACGGTTCAAAATCGCTTGATAATTCGCATGACACTTCTGTTTTGCGAATTGTCAAGAAATAACGAAAATAAATGTATTTGGCCTAGGTTAAGGAACACAATATACACACAAAAAAAAAACAGAAAACAGTTAAACCCGTATTGTGTGCCTCACGGCTGCGTCAAATAGGTCCAGTTCAGCATAAAGAGAATTATGAACCATGCGCGATGCAACTATTACTGCCAACTTGATATGCTCGGCGCTTATATGATCCCGCCAATGATTATAGTACGGAAACCTGATCCCACTAATGATTATAGTACGGAAACCTGACCCCGCCAACGATTATAGTACGGAAACCTGACCCCGCCAATGATTATAGTACGGAAACCTGATCCCGCCAATGATTATAGTACGGAAACCAGGTACACTAGGAAAACAGATCACTCACTTTGTCTATTTTTAATGGATGCTATGTCCTCGTCGATGGGCTGGCCCGTGGCGCGCGAGAAGGCCTGCGCCGTACTGCAGTAGCCGTGGTGCACCAGGTACGTCGACACCATCCTGCGGGCACGAGCGACATGAGGCGCCGGGACACGTGGGCGCACAGGGAATACTACTATGAACTTATTAATTCATTATTTCTTTATTTAGTTTAATTAAACCGGTTAAAACCAATTACAATAATTAAAGACGCATTATTTGCATAAAAGAGAAAAAAACCTAAATTTACAATTTTAAGAACCCCCGTCACAAAAAAGCCTATAAAATAAAAATAAACATTATGCGTCTAAGACCCCTACCGCAGCACAGTGTGGTAAGATCCCGGTTTTTGTGTCATCGTGTTTTTATTGAATTAATCGATAGAGTCTACAATTCTGAGGATAAGAGTAAGACTCCGGGTTCGCCAAGACTTGTACTTTTTTTTTTTTTAAATGTCAAAGTTTCGGAATATCCGACTTATGAAAAACGAAAAATAAATCATTATAATTTAACGGAAGTGATTATTCCAGAATTTATTTATTCTATCGAAAAAAGGTATAATAGCCGACCGTTCTAACAATTCCTGTTGCTTTAGTATGAATGGGTCGAGAGATATGATTTTTTTTCTCATTTTTCGTTTTAATTTTTTTATTCTTCTAAACCGCCGTAGTAGGTGGTCATTCCTACATGAAAAAAATGCTGATACTTTCTATTATGTGTAGTATTATTTCCAAAACCTAACTCATTGGTTTCCAGGAGTTATAGGAAATTCAAAATTTTCCTTAGGGTTGTCACTTTCAAGTATCCGAAAAAAAAAAACAACAAGAATATATTTTATTTGAAAAAAAAAGGGTGTTTTAAATACTTTCTATGGAGATGACTATTCGAAAGGAAAATTTATATGAATTTGTAAAATATTATATGGGTTAACCGAACTAAAATTCATCTTCATTGTTAGTTACAATTAATTCAACATGCGAATAATCATCGATGGCTAGATTTTCTTCATTAACAGGTCTCAACAAAGACAATGCGGCCGGTGGCAATGGAATATTTTAAGCCTTATTTTTTTCTCTCTAAGAGGTTGTAATCAGAGATAATTGGATCCGATGAGACTAAAGCTCTGTGAAAAAGGTCAAACATAGTTGCTTCATGAGATTTTTTTCTGGTATGGTGCTCTCTGTGAAACCTCCAAAATTTGTTGCGTGACTCAGCCGCTTGTTCAGAGAGCATGCGAATAGGTAAATTTGATTTGTCTATAATTGTCGATCCATGTACTAAAATTTTGTGAAGCGTGACAGTCATAGGATGCCATCCATACTTCGCATCATATTTTGATGCCAACTCTGCAAAAAAAATCGAATTTTTCAGGGTCAATTGGCAGGTTGCTAGACAAAACTGTTAAAATAACAAATAATCCATCTAATAGCCACTGGTCAATGTTCAGAATGTTTGCAAAAGTTCCTCGGTTTCTATCAGAAAGAGCAGTGCGTGCAGTGTTTCCGTCGTTAGTGGTCCCTGAAGTTGGACGGACAACATCTACCAAAAGTCCCATTTCTTCTCTGATTTTAGCCTGGATTATTTTTTTACGGTCCTTGACTATTCGGCTCTCTTCTGACCTTTGAGGGCTCCTCTATTTTTTTACCTCTACTTTATATCCCAGGTTTAATAAAAATACCCTTATCCAAGAATGAAGTGGACTTATGCTATGCACCAAACGTTCTTCTATGGCTGGTTTGAAGAATGCTAACTCTAAATCGTTGAATTGGGATGAGGTCAAATCGCAATATGGGCAACGTAACTGAGATGGTGTACAAAGAATTGCATTCAGGACTTTCCCATCAATAGCTGCACAGTATAATTCATATTCAACCACTTTTATTGTATGCCCTCTCGAGGTTTCAGTTATAATGGGGTAAGATTTTGTATTTGATCCTGAATAGACTGTTTCTCCAAAGTAATTAATTCTTTCGTTCCTTTTTTATACCGCAAGTGTAACGGTCTACAGTAACGAAATGATGACGGTGCAGGATTTACTCAAATAACATCATTGCTGTCTTTAGTTACAACCTGCAATGGCGTAAATGTCGTCGCAAAAAGACTATTTTCGTCACCTTCTGCATCTGAGAATGACTGTTTATATAAAAATTGCCCAGTGCTTCTATCAAAGCCCCAGTTACCCCTTAAAATGAAATCTACTGCTTGAATGCTTTTTTTGGTGCAATAGTTGATGAGGACTTCATCACATAAATTAATCACCTGAGTAAAAGTGTGGTTTATTAAACTTTGAAGAGGCACAGATGCTTCTCTTTCAGACACCTGAACCTGGTCAGGATAACAGGTTTTTTTAGCCTCTTGAATTTTATAATACGGGGGGTATGCATCAAATCCGCGTCGTTTAAGATCTAATCGAATTGCATTGTTTGTTTCGACGGACATATTTCTATATTCATATATATATATATTATTATTTATTATATATTTTTTTTCATATTTCAGTTATCATAGCTACAGCTTCGACAGGTGTGCATGGTTCTGGAGAAGTCTGAACTTTTTTCAGAATTTCTGTTGGAGCAGTCTCAGATTCTAGACATAGACATAATAGTGTCTCTAAATCTTTAGATGATGAATGTGGCAGATTTTGTCCTCCGATTTTAATAGATCGTACAAACGCTTGTATTTTCTGGACATTTGGTTCGTTGTTTAAGGCTCCCAAAAGTTTTCTCTTAGATCTATATTGTTGGCTTCTGCTTAAAGCCATAAACCTCTTGGATTTTGGAGAAAATAGAGATTCATTATTAGAAACTGTTGCTGATGAAGTTTCATCATTAACAGGGACTGATATTAAATGACCACTAACAAGAGTACCACTAAGCTAATCTCATTTTTGTTAAATAAAAAAGGACTCATTAAACTTACAACGGTTAAAGTAATCTTGACTCTTTTATAAAAATCCTGAAAGTGCTTGTTTCAACTCCTCGTCAGTTTGTGAAAGTTGATATTCAGAGCCAAAATAATTGACAACCATACTCACTCGTTCGGAAAGCGGCAGCTGCTTTGCTTTACCCTTAAACAGCATAAAGGCTTCCATTCGAGTTAGTATTTTTGTACCAGAAGAATGTCCTTCACGGTCATCTGTCTGATACGCATAGTTAGGGCTCTGTTGGTTAGTAGAAAACATCTCGTCGTCTGAATCGGTGTCAATTGGCAATGCTATAGTCGTCTCAAACTCAAACTCAAAGCATTTATTTCAAATAAACCAATTACAGGCACTTTTGAATTGTCAAGGGGTCGGTCAGTCAGAAAGATGAAGCTAGTTGCCGAGTTCGTTGTTCGTCTGTGTTGAAATCCCAGGTTTATTTGTTAGTTTTAGATTAGTTTCCATTGTTGTTCCCACGAGTAGGGTCGATAGAAGGTCCACCCCTGGGTGACGCCCATTCCGGGGGTAAGGCTACATACTTCGGAGGTCGCCAGATATCCGTAGGGTTTAAACGACTTCGCTGTCGGGTTTTATAGTGTTCCTTTTCGCGGGCCGGCCAGTTAAGGCAAGCCCCCCGGCCGTAGTTCTGCACGACGTACCTCAGTCACGCCTTACTGAGGTTGTTGAAGTACAGAGTACGGTTACGGTATAAAGGTGGCGCTCAGTCCCCTGAAATTGTTCCAACTCCAGATGGAACAACCATTGATTTTGCTTTATACAAAAAACTATACTTTAATAAATATAGTTACATATTGTATATAAATAATAATAAATATAAATAGTTAACGTAAATAATTTAAGCAGGGGCGCACTCTCATCGTATTTTTTATCAAAAATCAATACAATTGATGTAAATACATGACGAAAGTTGATTTAAAATAATTAGATAGGTATATAATTCATGTAGATTAATAAAATACAAAATAAATTATTCTAAAAAATTGTTATAACACAAAAAGTATAATAAAATTTATTTAAAAGAATTGTAAAATATAAAAGTTTACTAAAATTGATTTAAAATAAGTTGTAAAATCAAAAAGTAAAACGAAAATTGATTTAAAAGAATCGTAAAATTAATAATGAAAAGAACTAAATTGACTAAAAATATTTAAAAAATTGTCAAAATGTTGATATAATACTCATGTTAAATGTTGATTAATATACTTATGAGACATCGGAAAGGATTTTATTTTATTTACTATTAGTAAAGTCTTGGGTTAGAATTTATAGACGGTTTCCAAAAAAGGTGTATCAATCAACATGATACCAATTTCTCCATTTGTTTTTTTTAATTTCCTTTATATAATTGCTCAATCTTTGCCATTTTAAGCCACAAAATAATGATATCTTGTTATGGTCGTGACAAGAAAGCTAAAACTTAATAAAAATAAACAAATTATGTTTTGGTTGAAGTGGCAGCCCTAAGTGCGGATATTTCGGATATTACTAAAATTTCTAATAACTCCCGGAAACCAATGAGTTAGGTTTTGGAAATAATACTACACATAATAGAAAGTATCAGCATTTTTTTCATGTAGGAATGACCACCTACTACGGCGGTTTAGAAGAATAAAAAATTAAAACGAAAAATGAGAAAAAAAATTATATCTCTCGACCCATTCATACTAAAGCAACAGGAATTTGTAGAACGGTCGGCTATTATACCTTTTTTCGATAGAATAAATAAATTCTTGAATAAGTACTTCCGTTAAATTATAATGATTTATTTTTCGTTTTTCATAAGTCGGATATTCCGAAACTTTGACATTTTTTTTTAAAAAAAGTACAAGTCTTGGCGAACCCGGAGTTTTACTCTAATCCTCAGAATTGTAGACTCTATCGATTAATTCAATAAAAACACGATGACACAAAAACCGGGATCTTACCACACTGTGCGCAGCTAACAAAAGAGCTGATGATCTTGAAACAGCTAAACAGATTTTAATAAAACATGTCTAAGAACCACCGCTAGAAAACCTGCTTTCAAATTAAACAAAACCGCATCCAAATCGGTTCACCCGTTTAAGAGCTACGGTGCCACAGACAGACACACACATAGCGGTCAAACTTATAACACCCCTCTTTTTGCGTCGGGGGTTAAAAATAGGTCATGATCTCATTAGCCAAGTTTTGTGGGAGCCACCGAAGATTTGGTTGGAAATGGGGTACGGTCAACAAAAGTGATAAGTAACCAGGGTCGTCGGATATAGTTGAAGTTTATTAAGAAATCAATGGATGATTTTGAATAAAATTTATTTGAATTAATAGTAAACAAACAGTTCATTTATCAAATTAAATTTCATTCGTAAGTTAAAAATCCATCGGTTTCTTACTAAACTTTAACTATATCCGATGACCCTGATTACTTATCTCTTTTGGTGACTGTACATAATCACCAAAATCTCTTTCTAGGCCGCGTCTAGGTAACCGTAAATAAATAATTGCTCCGATCCAAGAGCCAAACTTGTTGAAAATAATAAACATAGTAATTCATTTCTATGGAAATATAGCTGAATATTTATATCCAATAGTTCTATAACCGTAATGTTAACTTCTCCGTTGGTCTCGTGGTCGCCAGCAGGGCTACTGAGAGTCGATATTGAATCGAACTCGATCCTGGGCCCTGCCTCCTAGATCTACCCTACCCGGGTCGGGCAAAGTATTATAAGGTTTTACCCTTAAAGATTTCTTAGTAGCAGCCCGAAGTTCGGAAGTTGCTGGTGTCAGGCCCGTGCCTGGCGCGCCCGGGGCAGCGCGAGTGTGGCTGGTAGCCCTGACACTGTGGCAGCAAAGGAACAGAGAGCGCATCTGTGTTTGCCGACACACGCCTGCACAATATATTTTGCGTACTTGGCTGGCTCCGTTGAGATTAGCCGCCGTGGCCGAAATTCGATCGGGAGGATATTATTATTAACCGTGTCGTTAGTCTCACCGGTGCAACACCTGCTGCCACTGGCCCTGGTCGTCGGGCAGCGGGAACTCGTCGATGGCGAGGCGCGTGCGCGTGCGCAGCTCGCGCAGCATGTCCTCGATGTCGAACACGAAGGGCTGCTGGCCGAAGTTGGCATCCACTACCTCGCCCGGCGTCTGCAGACCCACCGTGGGGTACAGGTTGGGCTGCAACATCAAATGTGATAGCTATAGCTTCTGGCTTTGGATTCCGAATTCTTCCACAACAAGTTCACCACCTTAATTTACTCCGTTAGAGGTGGGAGATTAAAATAATATGAGACCACACTAAAAGTATGCTCTTTCAAATAAGAATCATCCAATTCGGTGAAGCAATGACGGAAAAATTAGGTACCTATACACAAAAAAATATATTAATAATCTCCTGCTTATTTTTTTGTCGATTTAAGCAATCAAATGTTAGATAATGTACCAATAATGAATCCATACTAATCCTACTAATATTATATTAATGTGGAAGTTTGTGAGGGTGGATGGATGGATGGATGTTTGTTAGTCTTTCACGGAAAACCTCCTGAACGGTTTTGGATGGAATTTGGAACACAGGTAGTTTATAACCTGAATTAACACGTAGGATACTTTTTATATCGTCAAATTTTGTATCGTCACAATTAATTTTCTAATAAAAAATGACCACCAGTTCACCGTTAACTACTACTCGTATGACGTCACATATCTTAAGAACTGTCCAGTGCGCATGTCGCGTCTTGTGTATCACGCTACGCGCGCCCGCCGGCCGCCCCTCCCTCGGCCCGTGTCGTCGTCCCGCGCCCTGTACCCCGCGGGCGAGGACTCATAAAAGCGGTTGGTCTATAGTAATGCTTTTTTTGGGAATTTCTTTACAATGCCGGTATCTCAACATATTAGGATATCTCGAGATCTAGGCCTTGTAGAGAAAACCTAGTAGATACGCCAGACATACCTTTCTTAAGTACTTTGTAAACCAATGTTGAATGTATAATTATGCGGTTGGTATTCTTGAATAAATAAATACTTATGTTACATCGTTACCGCGCACGGTCTTGAGGGCGATTGCCGAAGAACGGCGCGCGGCGTTAAGGTGGTTTTATACCGGCGAGGCAAGGCGTGGATGGGATGGCCGGACATCTTTCGGTGTAAAAGGGTAAGCGTGATTTCAATTCTAGCCCATCCCATCCACGCCTCGCCTCGCCGGTATAAAACCACCTTAAGATTTGGCTTGTTACCATAGGTTATCTGCAGTACCATGCATAAAATGATAATCAAGCGGCAAGAAGTTTTATTATACAGTCGCGGACGAACAAAAACATCGGACGGAACTCTGCTAAGACAAAACTGAGTCCCGTTTATTTGCGAGTGTCACTGTTTGTGCGCGTAATGGCCGACCGTCGGCGTCGGTCCACTATGACGTGTGAATGTGTGCGTACAGCGCGAGCTGGCCGATTGGAGTGACACAGTTTTTCTAGCGAGAATCTGTTCGACTTTTTGATGTGAAACATCTATAGCCGCGGGTAAAACCGATTGTTGGCGTGGCGACGCATGCCGTGGCGACGCATGCCGTGGCGACGCGTCGCCACGCTATGTTTTCTATACAAAATAGTTTCGATGTTTCACATGTGCCAAGTGTCCCGCGACGGCTGAATTTTTTTTTTGTTAGTCCATGTTACAATAAATAATATTAAAATCCCACCATCATAGTAAATGCGACACAATACGAAATGTTTGGTACTGAGCTCGATGCTGAATGTTTATGTATGTGTTGCAGCCAATTTAATCTATGTGTATATTATTTATACTATCCAGCCATTATTTATACTATGTACTCAATTTAGACAAACTGATTATTGCGGTAGAATTAAACAAATAGTCTAGCTACTTCACAAAATATCTATATAAGACTTGGATAAAGTAATAAAACACAATACGTTTTAGTTTATATGTATGTAGGTACTGCTTTTTAGTTTAAGTGCTTATATGTTTATTTTTATATATGTACTGCTTCGTGAAATAAAATAAACAAGATTATAAATTCTATCTCTCATAGGCAGATTTTTAGGCATACGGGGATTTATTAATTCAGACAATATGCGTTTTTGGAACGAAGTTCCTTATCGCACGGTACGGACTTGGCGGATGGGGGCGAGGCGAAAAAAAGTGGAAGAATTTTCCGTCACGAGTTTCCGTCACGACCCTTTCTTTATTTGTTTGTTTGGTTGAACGCGCTAATCTCAGGAACTACTGGTTGGAATTAAAAAAATCTTTTTCAATTCAATTTATTTATTTCGGGACAAAAAATCATCCATATTTTTCTTTTTGATAGTCCATTTATCGAGGAAGGCTTTAGGGTATATAACATCACGCTACGACCAATAGAAGCGGAGCATAAATGAAAAATTTTGCAAAAACGGGAAAGAATGATTCCTTTTGAGAGCTTCCGTTGCGTGCGCTGCGTAAACAGTTTTACATTTATGCTCGTGACTGTACATAATTATAGTAGGAAAATCCCCGCTGTGATCAGGATATACATCAGCACGCCTAGTTGCACGTCTTGTTGGGAACCCACGCGAGATGTCGCTGATATAATACGCCGTAGGTGGCGAGCAGCTGTCACCACTTCGACAAGATTATTTACAAGGACAAAGGTCTGTAGGTTATGAAGAAGGGTAACTTAGTCATCATAATATCATTAAGTACAGAAAATATAGTTGATTAAATCATTGAAATCTTGTGCTCTATCATTTGACATTTTTATTATTACACAATCTATGATTCGATCAATAAAATACTGCATGGTAGCTGAAGAAGAGTAGGTTACGTTCTTTTGTGGCGGCCACTTCTAAAGCTTTTCTTTCCCTTCAAACTCTCGTTACAAGTACCGTTTTCCCAAAAACTGGGTTCTTATAATAATATCGGTCAACCGACCAAAAATTTCAACGCAGAGTGGGGGCGGGGTTCAGAGGTTGTTAGAAGTTGTTGTTCAGGGGGATGTTAACAGGTTGCGCGTCGGTGTCCCGGCCATGCTGTATATTTTATGTAATACTGTTGCTGTGCCCTAACGGGGTCCTTAATTTGAACCTAGCCTTTTTTAACATCTTTTATAAATCATGGAACGCAATAAATGAATATGATAATGAAGGGTCCGAGATTTCTATAACCTTATGAAACGTACCGGTAGTCCTCTGAATGCGATGCCGAGATGGTGTCCGTTCTTGGTGTAGAAACATGTGTTGTCGACGAGGTTGACGCCGCAGCCGATGACGTCGCCCGTGGTGAAGGTGGGCCCGTAGGGCTGGCCTGTGCCCGACGAGCAGAACGAGTGCCCGTCGTCGCCGTGGTAGCCGTATGAGTGTTTGTCCCAGCCTGGAATATGGCAAGAATGGAAGGCTTAGTTAACGGGGATAACTTGAGCAATAAATAGATGCTGTTATGTCTGTTTACGTTGTCCACGATTGAGACTTAAAGCTCAATCTCAATCACAACTACGAAATGTTTTTTTTTTAAATTCTATCTAAGGATTATCTACCATGTAATGTCAAAGGTTCGATGCAAACTCGATATTAATCACTAATGGAAGTGGTTTCGATATAAAAGAGATGTTCAATACTTTGAACAATAGCTAACTTTATGAAGGCATTTTTATCTCAATGGCTACAGGTATAGGTATTGGTTAATCCTGAACGTAAATGATTTAACTAAGAGGAGTCGGTTTATTTTGTACTTCCACTACCTGCTAAATACATTACTCTGTTGCTAATCCGGGCAGGGAAACAGATAAACTTTAAAAATTATTATACTTAATATGCATCATTCATTAAATTTATAGGATCGATGGGGGTCCACAGGATCCATCAGATTTATGGGTAATCTGTGGTGGATCAGTAATTATATCTTTGTCAATTCCTTTGGTCATCCTGAAGTACAAATTCATCAGATGAATTTCAACCTGTCTCAACCGGAAACAACGGAAGAGGTGTTGCTTCCACCAGCATGTTCGTTCATTCAACTTACCAGGTAATCTGTTCATGTTAACTCCGTGCGCGGACAGGCCGATGCCCATGTACCCATCGCGGCCCTTGGACACGATGCGCACCTCGAAGTAGTACAGCCCGCAGGCCGCAGGGATGGGGTTCGTCGCACGCACGCTGGCCGCGTCCTTGTGTGTCTTGCCATGACCTGCACACATCACCAACCCATGTTCACACCACGTACAGCAAGGACACATTCATAAGGTTTATCGTCCAGTCTACGTTTGATAAGATCTAACAATTAAGCTTACAATGCTTCAAGGATCTTTTGGCGCTCGTATGACATTGGCAGGGGGGCGTTGTTGGCAAACATTTGTGCAATTAATTTTTGAGAAATGTATTGAAAAAAGAATATGGTGGCGTTAGTTCCAATAGTGGCCACGCGCCAAAAAATCCTTTTATAATTATAGGAGAGTTGACAGGCGTAGAAGAGGTTTTGTTTGTAAGTTTGAAAGGCTTGAGGTGGAATAAAGGGTAGAGAAATAAATACTGGCATTGAAATTGAAAAGCTTTTTAAATAAAAGTTTTTTAAACAAAGCCACTTCCGTTAATGGTAGTTAAAAGAAAAATGTGTGACATTCTCTACAACATAAGTAAACAGCAATAAAAATTGCGCGCTTAGAGCTCGTAGAAAGTGACTTTGTGTGGAGGTCCGATAATGAAAGTAGAATATGCAAGCTGTTAGTGTCATACATAACTTAACGGGTAATCTGTGCAGCAGAACATTGTCTCAAGCTCTTAAGTTAACTAAGTATATACCATGTACCCAGTCTGTGTACCAGTGGCGAAAGGTGCAATTTTTTACAAAACTGAGGAGAAAAATTGCCATGTGTAAGAGTAGCCAAAGCAAATGTAATATCGACCCTTGGCCACCTGGTACAAACTATCTAATGAAAACTACTAGAGAGACTGGTTCGGCTGTCCTTTAAGGCGCGGTAAGAAGTTTTTTTTGTTGGAAATTGACAATAGCGCATCGCGGCAAGAAATAAGGTTCAAAACAGCGATGCATTTGATGTTAGTTGAATCGAATGACCACCAAAATAAAAGTAATTTTGTAGTTTTAATTAAATAAAAAAATGCACGGCTAAGAGGAATCATTTTCAGGTTTTTCTTTAGTTTATTGAATTCTCTTTATTACCATTACATAAAATATGATAGTTTACGCTCAATATTTTGAGAATAATGAAACGAAAAAAAATGTGTAAGCTCTGTTTTACTATTGTTTTATCATGACACTATTTTACTTTTATAAATATATTTGGAATGTATTTTCTTTGAACATTTCATAATATCCACAATTTTGTTCTGGCTTGTAATATGTACCAATACGCCTAACCGTGCGACAAAAAACTGAACGTTTTCGGTGTCCTACGTTTGGACAGCGTCTTAATTGCCGCGAGAAAGCAAAGTAACTTGATGGAGCACTTTCGCACACTAATTAAGAGCCAACACTCCAGTGTCCATTGCAAAGCCCCGACTGTACACAAACCGTTAATACTGAGCCAAGACTCTTGAGAGCCAATTCATTGCTAAACGTCTTTTTTATTTTGTTTTAAAATAGAAAGCAGTTTCAGTGTCATATGAAAGTTTTGGATACTAGTTGCATTATGGATCTGCTAATTGACTTAGCCAACACGTAGGAGCGCTAATAAGTACCTACGCATATTTGGCAGAAGCCGTTAAGCCGGAAGCTATATTTGTGTATAGTTATTAATGTTGCCAATCCCAACATATCGCTGACTTGCGGCTCAGCTAAATCTTTCCAATCAGAAACCAGAAAGTTGGTAACGATCATACATATACATAAACATAACACACTCTTATTTGTTCCAATCAACATAATTATTCACACACATCGTGAATAAAACGTGTCCGAGAATTTGAATCTACGAATAAACATCCTGAACGTTAGCCAAATACGAAATGTGGACGAATTTTATAACAAGGCCAATGGGGAATGCTAACGACCTCCAGCTAAAAAGTAAACACGGTTTAAATTCAATACCATAAATTATGGGACAAACTTCGAGTGCCGCGGTCACAGCAACAACAATGCAGAGCAAACTATTTCCAACCAACAGACGAAAATAAAACTTGAGCAAATAAAATACGGCTCACATTTGAATAACTCTCGTATATTGTGAAAAACGATTAGTCTATCACAAGGCCACACACTTGAAACGATACAACGCTACATAACGTTGGCCGCCAACACGCCAACGTTTGGTAACAAACACGTGGAACAATGACCAACTGAGGAATTAATGTTGATGACTGTGCCGTTTTGTATCACGCCTCTGATTCATATTTACGAATCGAATTTTAGGACAAATTATGTTAAAGCTGTAACCAGACCTGAACGATATATCTGTGCCGTGCTGTCTGTTATCAGCGAAACAAAATGCGATAGCAGCACATACCCTGGTAGAGCACGGAATGATTGCAGACCCGACAGACGGTTAAGTAATCTTAGGCACCATCTCGACGGAAAAGGTCAAAACATTACGAACCTATAATGAACGGCGATTGAAACAAATTATTCTTGAAATAGAAATCTAATTCTGATGCGGAAGCTAAAATCTGTTGAAACGACTGCTCGTGCTATTCATTAACAAATAAATGACTAAACAAAAGCAATTGAATGATGTATCATCCTGTTTCCACGAATCGCTTCCACCCATCCCGTGCTTCCCTGCTAGATGGTTGTCGACCAATCGGCTCGCGGATGGCAGCACGCGCACGCGCACGCACACATCAGAGCTGCGCGTACGCATGAGAACAACAACACAGGTTAACGAACCGCCACGTGTTTCCACAACAACGCGTAGATAAAACCACTGGATATGTGTGGGACGAAACACTCGCGGACGATATATGGCGGTTTCTAAAACGGAGTTGAAAGCAACATGCATTTTGTTGAAGAAATCCAACACAAAGGCAAAATGTTTCGTATTTTCAAGTGTTGGTATGCTAATTGGGGTGTTTGACCGAAAAGAATATGTGCTAAATGACTGTATCGTAGCAGTTCGTAAAACTGTGAATGAAGCGTCAACTTGCGGTAGTACCTAACGGTTAACGGAAAGAAACCATACGACTATTTGCCCGAATACTCAAGTTGTTAAAGAGCACAAAGAATCAGAAGTAAACAAGTCGAAGTATTTACATACATAAACCGACAAACAAATGCACAAAGCATTCGAGGAATCAATAGAGCGTTACCTTCAAAGCTACAATGATATCAAACGGCATAATGACTGACTCATTAAACGCAACCACTTACTAACAAGGTTCGGTTCCGACCACAAAGAATAATCACATGAAATCGCTATAATTCTATAAACTCTATCTAAAGCACGTCCCAGATATTTTTATTTTAAGACGTCGGAGACGAACGTCAAGTTAAGAACTACGCAATGCGTACGACGCAGTATCGGACTCACTACGGCACGTTCTCGATATAGAGTAAAGGCGGCAAAGAAATTTAAATAAGGCCAGATTAACTTTATTGAAGAACAAGACTCATGTTTCAAAAACACTGTATGTGCTCCAAAACGAATGAAAACAAAGAAACAACATTTTGATATTTTGTTACCAGCGGAGTAAACATGTTTTGTGCATCTCAAGGAGGCAGTGCTGACAAGAATATCATCAGTTCATCGCCCGGCTCCCGTCACTCACAATCTTGACCTTCGATAACTTGGGAACACTCGACCCAAACATTACGCTAATTGATACATTATGCGCAACATTTTATGAACATAACTTTCGAATCAGTTACGAATAGTAGTGCACCGTAAAAGGGCGCCTTCAAGGGCTCGTATCTCGATTACCGAGCTGTTGGGCAAAAGCTTGGTGCGTTGGCGCCAGCCCAACTGGTCTTGTTAAACATTCGACAAATGTCAAGGCGTACGCGAGGTCGACACACTCGCGTTTCCTACAAACAAAGAATCAGAGCTCAATACTCAATAGGCTCAAGCCCTTAAAATGCGATGTATTTCAAACAAAAGGCCCAATGGGTCACACAGCAAAAAAAATGTCCACGAATTTAATTAACGACATTTTTACGCGACTATGTAAAGCTCAAATAAACTGGAAATGTATCGAGTACTGCCGGCGATATTTCTGGATACGTGTTCTGCAATAATAATGCGCTGTCCACCGTCGTCGCAGGCCTTGTGCATCAATAATATACCAGATAATGATAGGCTGCCCTGCATAATAGCGTTTACTGCAACCTTTGTCCTTCTGTATTTCAATTTAATGAATGAATGTAGAATGCTTTTCTGTTATTTAGGTATTCTACTGGAAAGGGGTTATGAAGAACAGCGGCGTAATTGCGTAACACACTAAACAGAAGCAATGGCTTTCATTTTGACAGTTAAACAACATTCATTGCGTTATTTACGTTGTAGAGCAACTAATTTTTCAAACATATGAAGCAATGGATTAGCAATATCCTTCAAAATAATTCTGATTGAAAGTGTGTTACGCAAATAGGGTGCTGAATTCTGCTCCTAAAACCACACTCTAAAAGGTGTCCTCTTATCAGTGACCTATGACCCTTTACGCATCACCAATTGCGGCAATCTCAGATTACCGTCACGTAATTGTCTCGTTCTATTTACTAATGTAGGCCACACCTAATTGTAAATCCGACGAAACGAGCAAGGCAACGCGTCGCTCGTCACTTGGCAAGAACAATGGAGAGACTAGGGAAAAATAGCGGCTCGCGGTGAGCACCGTATGAGTATGGACAAAATTAGCCACAATCGTTACCGGACCGTTGCCCCCGGCTGCAGGTGGCTACCGCTGCAACACTGACTCACGCCTGCGAGATAATGTTCATACTCGACCACAGAATAAATTACGTGCTACACCATTTCCTAGACTAATAGCAGGGACACGCAGACTAACGCAGCGCTGGTATACTCAGAATTCAACGGGGATATGAGGGGACTCTCTCGCGTTGTGCGTGCGGGATTCCATGCAAACGTTTTTGCGTATGTGTGCATGCGCTGGAAACCAAATGTAGGAAGTGTAGCATCTCGAAAGTGAGGCGGACTACCCGGCGGTGTGAGTCACTCATTTCGATTAAGACATTCCGTTCCTGGAGCGATGCGCATCACAGCGCCCGGAGTGTTCGGCCTGTGTTCAACATAGTCCGCCTTATCTGAATGTTTATGGGCCAATAACATATGTTCGTCGGTGGAGTGCACACCATACACCGAATTGTCGGATAATAATACTATCTCGAAAATTTATGAGTTACGTGACTTACTTAGGTACATCGTTGTTTTTGTCATCAATTCGCAAGTTTATAAAGACAGTCACAAGAAAATGTCAGCCAACACTTTCAAATGATCCACGGCATGAAACACGCGTTAGTCTACACCAACATGCATATATCAAAAGCAGGAAACAGTGAATAACGTTGATATATGAAACTATGTGGGTAACAACAACAACATTGATATTATTATACAACAGTACCCTGTACACAAGTTCCACGTGTGATGACAATTAAACAGTAATTTGCAAATAAATCACAATCATGCATTCATCAGTTTGGTTGATTAAACAATTACTCCACTAGAATTCAAATATTAAAACAGGCTGAGCTAATGAGTAGCAGAAATCGGGTTAGGAAATATATATTAAATTAAAACAAATACAGCATGAATATAAATGTGCGAACGTGAAATATTGATCAGGTACTACCAAGAGTTCTAGCAGCGTGACAGAAATAAGTCGACATGTGCTCCGCTTAATACAGGTGTCACTGACGCAAAGAGCATCCTTGAGCTTGACGTAACAACGAGTCGTCTCGCTAATCGGGAACGTTTGACAAAGTCAAAGCACATGTCGACGGGACTAGAAGAAAAGCATACAGAGATTAAGACACTCGAAACGTTTCCCGAGAATGTTACAGAACACACAATGACGGTGGCACACAGTTGCTAACAAACAGTCCCACAGCCCGACCGCACACGGCACACGCCACTTTGTGCGTTACCAACACCTCTCACGGTCTACTTGCACGCCCAACCGACGTACACGCGATAAGTACTCGTGCAATGTACTCGTTATTAATTATTATTTAAATTTTAAACACGTAGAATAAATTAGCACTGTTTATTAGCAAGATGCGTGGGCACAGATATAGTTGTATGTATGTTGACGTACGATACATCCAGAGGCGTAAGTGGAGGTAGGGCAGGTGGGGTCGGCGGCCCGGGCCCTGCGTCCCACCTTACAACAAATAGAGAAAACATCCATGTCCATTAAAACGATCCACAGTCGGACCCCATACACACCACTTACGCTTCTGGCTGCTCGGCGAGACGACCAACGAGATGCCGCGATGCAAGCTGAGGCAAAAACGCGCCCCCGACGATGATCCCGCTTAGCTACGTTACATTACGCACTAACGCCAGTAAAGCTTCCTCGAATGGACAGCCGCAGCAGCAATGGATGCGTTCGCGTGAACATGTCATGCAATGTCCTGACTACCGGCACACGAGCGTTTAGAGCATAGTGGTGCTATGGAGCCGAATATTATCTATGCTACTGATTACTTCTAGAGTTAATACTATGATTATTCTAAGGCTTATCAATGAGTAATCTACTTTCAGTACATAAACTAAAACAACAATATTTTCGCGATGAACACGTATGCAGAGCACATGGCAGAATTTGTGTTCTTTCTTGGGAAAGGTGTGTTGTGTACAGCCGCGGGAAGTACATTGTTCGACACACAGTTAAGGTCTCCCCCTCAAACATAAGGCTATCCTGCGTGGTAATAAAGAGGTACATTTATAACGATATAAGATATTGCTTTGATACTAATTAGTCCGCAAGGATGCTAAAGGAGGCACACTTTGATAAACATAATGATGTTAAATGAAAACAGGGTAATTCATAGGTAAGATACAAGGTTCTCGTAAATTATTATAAATTTGTTTTTAAATCCAAGAAAGCTCTTGTTTTCCTGATGGATATCGTATGATTACCTTTAGTCCACCAAGTAGCACTTATCAAGTTAATGAAACGTTTTGTGTAAATTTTCCTCATTTTCCTCATTGCACGCGAACCGTGCTAAACAAAGATATTAAAACCATTACAAACAAAGAAATAACATAACAAAGGAAAGAAAGGAAATAATCGTTATTTCTCAATACTAGTCAATACATATTAAAACATAAAAACGTCAGAATAAGTTGGACAAAAAAGACACGGAAAATAACAATAACAGTTGAAAGATTCATTGAAATTATGTAGATGGAAAGCCTTATGAACTGTCAAGGTAACAACCTGTTAAAACAACTGCTCATAAACTGGAAAACAGCCTTTGTTGCCATAAACGTCAACCTAAATAAAAGAGAAGCACTGTGGAACTGTACGATGCACCGTGAAAGGCAAGGGTGAAACAGGGACAGAGCCATAAACGTCAATAACTGCAGACTTAAAAAAACTGCTATGTATAAGTGCATAGAATATGGCAAAGGTATTTATTGGCTGACGTGCGCGTGGAAACAATTAGCGCGTGGAGCGGTTGCCATGCGGGCGCGACGGGCGCTGCGGCCTCGCTCCCGCCCGCCGCATCCGAGCGATTACTTCAAATTAAATTAACTCGATACATGTTTCGACACAAATCCCTTGCACGCTGCCTTAAACACACGAGATAGTGTCCTCAAAGTTTTTATCTCACGGTTACCATTTAAGAAGGACGTGTGGTTGGTTCTCCTGGACCTTGAGCGGTCGGTTACGGAATTTTCGTGACTGAATTAATTTCTATAACTTGGAAAGGGTGGTGGAGTTAAAAGCCACCTAATATTTAACGTCAATAAAGACAATGGAGCTGGTGTCATTCGTTCTATAATCAAGTAATCAACCTAACAAAGAACAAGGTAGTTGTTTGTGTAGTAATGATTATTTACGGTAATTTGTAAAATTGAGCGTGTCAAGCTATTTAAAAGCCTGGATTTAAAATACGATATTACGTGGTGTGTGGTGCACACAACTCATAAGGTGTTGCAAAACTGAGTTAAAATTTTTAGTGGAAGTTACTTAATTTCAGGAGGTTCATCACCATTTATGAAGCTAAAGGACTTGAAAGAATATGTAAATGTGTACGTTCATCTGTGATTGAATTCTGTTTATTAACTTTCAATAAAATGAAAACCTGTAATCTTTGTGATAACTGATAATGATAACTTTAATTAAAGCAGAGTAACTCGTTCTAGTTTCTAGTGCGTGAAACAAGAATACTTAAAGCAATAAACCAGCCCATGAAAATGTAGAAGCAATACAATCCACGAGAGATCTAAGTTTTTGCTCCCAGATTTACGATATAACTGGAAAAGAGATTCAAATATTCGCACAGCAGGTTTTGAAACCGCAACGAAAGCAATTGTGTCGGACCGACACTGAATTAACAATGAAGTAAAGTGTTCTCGCAGGAATCTATGTGATGTAATGCTGCGATACCACTCTAGTAAACAGGTGAGCAAATAGGGGCTAAGACTTCATATGCAGAGAGTCTTAAACAAAGGGACGAACGAGAAACACCAACGACAAAATTTCCAGGTTTTTCAATCCGTGTCATCAATACCTAATACAGTGTTATACTTTAAACATGCCATAAAAGAGTATACAGAAACTGACAGTATGAAATATAAGAATTAATTCCGAGGCCGGTCCCAAGCCTGTGCACAAGCACCATAGTGACCCAGTGACCCAATTTCCACAATTGATCTCGAAACTGCGCAGCAGATAAGCAGTAGATGCCCATACTCTGCCTCATGCTGCCGCTACTACACAAAAGTAAACCGAAAAGGTTAAGAGTAAATTATTCAGAGCAAAAATCGCATTACGGTTTAAACAGTAAAGAAGACTGCTCATTAATCTTTCGTGTTTAGGATCCCAGCGGGATGATGGCCAAAAACTGTAAAGCTGCGGCTTGAACTACGGATCCAAAACGGTTATCGATAAGTTTGGAGTAAATTCGAGCCAAGCGCTGTTCACTCTGTACTAACTTCAGAGCAATTGGCTTGGCAAGATTACCATAGCACAATTGACAATGCCACGGCAACTACTGCAACTAGGTATAAGATCCGACAGATTATTTCCTTCAGTGCATGTGCCGTACAAGGCAATTCCGAAATCATATACCTACATACGTGAATTAATGCACATGCTGAGCAGCATTCACCGGTATACTATTAACATTGCAATCACCTATTGGCCTGCCACGCGTAGCTGTTACGCCAGTATCCCACGTTTATTTATGTAGTCATTTGTACATTTTCCGTTGCCAATTCAAATCTATTCGCTGCTTAGGATTCATTTAGTTTTGATGCATAACTTTCGCTTACATTCGCCGACGTCATACCCGTTCAAGTTAACGACGCCACTTAATGTCGCTTTCCATTATTGTTGACTGGTTCTTGTACCGTAAAATTTTACATTTCCTTGGTTTTAAGTCTTAATGACAGCTAATCGAGTGTCACTGCAATGAAAATGACAAAACTTGTTCAATGAATATTGGCTATTAAGAATTATGCATTAGGCGTTTAGTAATCTCACTTTCGTTGTAATAATTCCGAAATAATTACGTCATTTACCGTAAAGGGCAAAAATGCCAACAGGAAACAAAACTTTCGACTACTTAAAGCTGATGTGAAACAAAATTGCATCGTTATCGAACAAACAAAACAGCCTTGATCTTATGAGCTACGAGCTATGTTGATAACTATCAATGCTTTATTGGGTGCCCAAACACAAGTAAGGTAAACGAACTAAAGTTGGGAAACGAAATGCGATGCGTGCACCAACCTCAGAGACGAGCTTGTCGACGTCAATTTATATGAAGACATGCTGAGCCCAGCCACGTCTCGCGTGCCAGTCACTGATTGCTTTCCGACTATTGCCTCGCTAATCATAAGTTTGTAGCTAATGGCACGCTTATTGAATATGCAAAAGGAACCACGCAACCTTCAGTAGACGAAAGAATCGTCGAGCACCTTACCGACATGAGAATATTTTTGCTGATAAATGGAGAATGGCTTTCGAAAAGATTTTAGAAGTTAATTTCTTGCAGAGAAATGTAAAAAGCTTTATTTTGTCCTGACTGAGATAGTCACAGAATTATAATTTCCACACGAAGGAATACAATAAAACAACGTCTGAATATTATATCACCGTACACGTAAATTAATTTATCTCAGGGACACTGCGTACAAAACTCTCAGAACTGGTGAAATATTTCGCCAATTGGATCTCATGTAACCTAATATTCGTATGAAGAGGATGTAAGGCGCTGTTTGCACGAACGTGATTTAATATTGTTCAGATTTACTCCAAAAACTGCACCCAATCGTTGCACAAAGACAATTTGATGTAAAGCGTGATTATTTTGCGTGGTAACACGGCTCGATATAATATTAGAATCAATGTCTGTGTCGCAATACGCAACCTCACTCAAGGAGAGGACTCGGGTTACAATACGATCACATTTAATTATGTATTTCATAATAACATTGCACACTGTCAACCAATAGCGTCAGCAGCTTCTACAGCGAGTCGGAAATGTTCAAGCTTATCTTTTGTCAATGTCAATGCTTTTGTTAAAGTCGTGAAAACGAGAAACCGCTGAGTTTCTGTGACTGTTACGAAAAGATAAAACTACGTCTACGGGTAAGTCTTTTAAGAGAATATTAAACTGGCCTTGCATTTTAATATTCACTTAAAAGACTATCAACTAGAATAAAACAAACCAAACATAGAGACAGGTTAGAAATATACCAAGCAAACTGAAAAAAGAACAAAACCGATGCAAAGCTAGCATGAATATTGAAAATAACTAAGGCTTCCTGGAATGTACGGGGCCGCACACTCAGGGAAATTATTTTCAAGCTACAACCTGACCAGCAGTTTATTGATCAAAGTTATGCCACACATGTATTGAAACTGGACAATAAAGAAAAGGGCGTGGACACGAAAATATCCTTGTTAAGACACAATCGTATCGAGCTCTGTGAATGACAAGAACTTTCCCAAACGTACTCAACTTTATTTACAACTATGGAATCGGGTTTCGGCTAAATAAATTGACCTGACTCGGAGAAAAATTGCACCTGAGTCCTCGGCTTCTCGTTAAGTGGGCACAGTTATCAATGTTTACATATCTACACGACACAAATCACGCTAGTGAACCAAAAAAAGCGGCCAAGTGCGAGTCAGACTCGCACACGGAGGGTTTCGTAACACAGTACAATATTTAATACTACAGCCCTGTGACAGACGGATGGACCGCGGAGCCTTAGTAACAGGGTCCCGTTGGTACCCTAAAAAATAGTTGCCGGGCGAAGGCGTTGACCGTCATCGTTGCGATTCAAACGCGTTTTTGATTCTTGTCGTGACAAAGAACAATTTAAACCAAAAGTTTTGTGCCTAACAAAACATATAAGCTATACCAGGAGGCTATAGCTGGAGCTATTAAGAAGATAAACCATGGTATGGTCGGTTACAGAAAAATATATAGTACCTAATAGCACTTTAAAACGATTGTGTGGGAGACGTATGGCAACGCAAGCAGACTGAACTTGACCTGCCATTGGCAGTATTCGGCCTACATCGCCTCACAGACTAATTTGGCGCCGATAATAACAACGCGATAAACACTCTGACCGCTTTCACTCAGACAATTCCGATAATAGTGTAACAATTAATTATTCGTTGAGACTAGCTACTGCTACGTCATGTAAGCAACCATTTGTATTCATATCATTACGTATCTAATGAGTTTTGAGGATACTTGAGAGAATAAAATTAATATATTCTGTTAGCATGCCCAAACTAGACCATTTATTTATTTAGGTTTACCAACAATTGTTAATACAATTAATTCCTTATTATTACGTATGTAAGTGCAAAATTACTTGGAGGCTAACACCACATGCAACATTTTTGGTTTTACATATTATTATAAAGCTAAAAAGGATAGTTATAATTAAAATTAATAATATTTGGTACGTCGTGTTTGACAATAATAACAAAAATGTAATTGCACATAATTAAAATAACAGTAACATTCATAAATTAAAATAATAAATATCTCATAATTGAATTCAAATACATAAATCTTAAAATTAACATTCAATAATAATAAAGGCTCCCACAAACAGGCGCGACGCGACAGCGCGACACAAAGGCACCGCTCGTCGCGCGACAGGCCGTACGTGTACGTGCCTTAAAACATTGGTTGTGAGAAGAGTGCTCAATAATTATTTTATAAAAATATCCGATGCTGTCATGGTGTATATCAGTCAGATTTCTGCAACTGCTTAGAATTTTACACAAGCGTAAAATCGGTGAGTTAACACCCAGAACCGTTCTGCGCAAAGGTGGGTATAATGGTGTGATAGGATTTCGCGGATATCGGGCTGGGGCACAAACTTTAGGAGACTCAGTAGGTTTGGGCAGTCAATTTTATTTCTAACCAATTTATTGAGAAACAAGGCATCAATAACTTCTCTTCGAGTTGATAACGAGTGCATTTTGAGATATTTGAGCCGACAATTATAGGAGAGAAGCTGTTTACTTTTCCCTCTAGAAAAAGCAAGGTCCAACAGAAGCCGTTTTTGAACTCTTTTCAAAAGTAACTTATGTGTGGCGTAGTGTGGTCTCCATACAACACTGCAATACTCCAGGAGGCTTCGTACAAGCCCACCCAACCAGAGCCGAAGTTTTCGATACCCATCACGTCTGAGTAGTTTCTCTAGCTAATTTAATTTGACCCTATATATATAAGACGTAGTGTGGTCTCCATACAAAACTGCAATACTCCAGGAGGCTTCGTACAAGCCCACCCACCCAGGGCCGAAGTGTTCGATACCCATCACGTCTGAGTAGTTTCTCTAGCTAATTTAATTTGACCCTGTATACATAATACTACTTACTTTAATTTGGACTAAAAGATGAATCCAAAAGCTCAAAATATAGGAACCAGAATACTAACAATACATGTGTTATTGTATTGATAAACACACAGATAGCAAAAACACATCAAAATAAAACTAAGTTGCGAACATTCATGGAATCACTTGGGTTTTACTGAGGCCAGGAATGGATAGACAAACGCAGTCAGCGCTTCAAAAAGCCTAACACACAAATTTTAACGCGGAAGCGGAAACTATAGATAAGAGAGAAGTAGTTTCAAACGTCCCTTTATTTATCGAAACGCGAGGGTGGCATTTCAGGGAACTGTACTTTTTGGACTATTAACCTGTCTGACGCAAGAAAAATGGGGACTTTCAATAACGGCAGTAAATCAAAAAGTATGTCACGAACGGGCTAACTTTCACTATCACAACCTAGCGCTCTGTTGCATAATTATGCTCAGCCGACTTACTACCTATCCAATTATAATTCACAATTGCACGTAAATGACGCAAGTATGTATTGATAACAAATAATAATCATAAAATTCATGTGATAAATCTGGTTAAAGGGCCTTGTTTAATTCCTTAGTTGTTTATGATAATGGATGGCAAAGAAGCCAACGGCCCAACTGACGGTTATTGATTAAAGCCACCATTGGATAACTGCAATACCAGAGGCATAGCAGATAGATACATTGCCATTGCCCCAGACGCAAAGCAGACCTGTCACAGGATTCAGTAATTACAATTACACCGGCAGTCCGGCACCCATAACCCATAGCTATACCTTTGAAACCGGAACACACCATTGCTGCTTTGTGGGCAAAAATAAGTGTCATGGAAAAACTTCCCCAGACAAGCTGCTTCACAAAAAAGTCTATTGCTAGAAAAGTATTTCTGTTTCAGAGAAAGGTAGGTCTCCGTAGCAAAAATGTTTATAAAAGCTAGTTTGACTTTCTATGTTTTATAGCTTTTCCTCATCACGGTTCACTCAAGTTTTTATTCATACTAATGGAATCACTCGAAGCTGCGACTGAAGGAGATTACCGATTACACCAAGCCCGTAGGCAAGCGACATACCCACTTAATTAACTACATCTTGAAAACAATTTTTTTTTAACTTCCACCAGGCTGGTTGTAAAATAACAGCCGCACTATATTTGCTCGCAAAACTTGAACAAAAAGTTCCGGGAAACAGATCCTAGCTCGCCTTCCTGACCGCAGAAAGTTTAAATGCTCAGGGCTCCTTGAAAAACAATTCAGTCGGCATGAATAACTCATTGTTATAATTACAAAAGTTAAGTGTCCAACTTTGTTACTCTAACACAAAGGGCCAGAGTTCCAAATGGAATTGAATTAGATAGATTCGTATACCGGGGCTTCGACAAGGCCGATGATACAACAAATAGACACAAAGAAAAATAGACGGTAACACGTCAACTTTGGGTGTATTTGTGAATGAGGAGTATCAAGTGGGGAGTGTGGCAGCGGGGGGGAGCACGTGGCGGGCGACCCGACGCAAGCGAGCTTGACCCAGTTAGTAGATGCACCATTTCGGTCCCGTTTTGAAAGCAAGGGCGGCCGTTTGCCACCGTTGCTATGTTTGGGATCTCCCTATTGCTTCCCCTGATTCCTTTGTTCGTTGAACACCGACATACTACGCCTTATTCTGACGTAGCGATAGCGACGCCTACACGAGTGCATGAAAGCCGATTTGACACGAGCGAATATCGCTAGGAGCTTGTTAAAATACCCATCATCAATAAAACCAGCATTAGATTAACCTTAGATTTGGATCTTAACATGCAACATTTGGCAAGGTACCGTGACACGAGCGCGGTGTCGCTCCTCCGCGGCTCTGTAAACTTTACAATTCTTATAAATATTAATACTCTGTTCTGTTTACTATCCGAAACATCTGATATGTTTTATACAATGTAGGTTCAGTCGTTCGTTAAGTCTACTGCGTAGTTACCGGTCAGTGCAAGAGGCGAAAATCGAAGACCCGTAAAAGATAATGTGAATTAAATAATAATTATGCCTAATTATGTAAAAGTAAAACCGTGCGCAGTTGAAGCGGCCGTGGAGAACAATGCGTCGCAGCGTTATTTGCTGATCAGCATAGGGTGGAAGTAAATTATATTCAAAGCATGGTTCATAGACCGGTAGAGAATGGACCCCGAGACACGCGTGATATAGCGACACACGGCGCTGATCTGATGTGTATTTTAATGGCTTGTGTTTAAAAGCCTACTAGAAAAGTACCAATTTTACTATCAAAAAATTCGAAATACTCACCAAATTGTTTCCACCAGAATGGATAAATGCTCACCAAATTGCGTTAGAAATTAACCAATTTTCCTTTTTTATTTATAAGGCTACTTCTAGGTGGTTTAAAAAAAATAACCACTTCTAACCTAACCTGTCCGAGTCGGGGTGCCCCAAGTCCCGAGCTCGCTTCGCTCGCTCTTGCATCCTATCCCACCCTTGCATTTTGAAGCAAATTTATTTTTGGTGAGCAACTTAAACAAGATTTGGTGAGCATTTATCCACTTTGGTAGGCAAAAAGAATATAAATACAACACGTACAATTATTCTGATGAGTGTATAATTATTTTGGAACTTAAAACATTGTTCTTTAGCCACCTCGGTATAGAGTGGGTAACATATCTTACTAGTCTTAGGGTCTAAAAATTATTTTGGTGAGCATTTAAATTATAGCCTATTTTAATTACCCAACGAACATATTTATAGCCGGAAATGCTGGAATAATATACTTGCACTCCAGTGGGTATAATTAAAAACAGAACCACTAGAAAAAACGTTATGAAGAGAATATCTTTATAAAACATAATTGGCGTCTTAATCAATCAAGCCACGAACAACAAATTTCATCGCTTGAAACCCAAATCTGAATATTTGGACAAATTAAACCAGCTGTTCGTAACACACAAAAAGTGTCACTGTCTATCTAAAACGACAACACAAAGTAGTCTTCAAGGTGTGTTTTACCCGAGAACCATCGATGCGAAGAAAGCTGTGCCTCCAAGGAGAAATCGTGTGCGACATAGTAATATTTGTACGATAGAGAGAACAATCTCAATGGTATCGTCGCCTATTATCTCAGACGTCACCGGGTCATCGTTACCGCCACTAATTAAACCAGTTCATGTAGCTGGCGAACATTCATTCATATTATCATAGATCGTGTCACCCGCGTGAGCGTCTACACAGCATTCGGCGAGATGCCCTTCAGCCAGTGTGGCCTCATTACCAATACACCCCTTGTCCCCTGAGATCGGTAACTTGTTATACGAGATGATATTCCAACCAACCATAAAATATAATTGGGGTGCGTAATTTAAAGAAAACAAGGTTCTAAAAACTCTGGGATCAGCCATACAGGTGTGGAATTTTAATTTATACATATTTTACCGAGCATTGTCTGTTTTTGTAACAGGCGCGATATTGTGCGACTTCACGACCAACTAATAGTTAAAACAGCCGAATGAATAATTTTATAAATACAGTTTAAGTGCCAACCACTAAAATACAATTGCACTTCAACTTAACAATGACAAATGATGGAATACACTAGTTACACTAAGAAAAGCCAACAGTGTTTCCCGTCGTAATAAAACATAAAGAAAATTCTATTTCAGTCGCAGCTAGCCCACATGCGGTGAACTAACACAAGATATTATAATGTGGGTCGAGCGAATGGGACTGATGTTCCTGGCCCTTTGTTTATAAAGCAATGGATGGCATTACGCACACACAGAAGACAACTTAAAAAAGTTTAACAAAATTAATGTCCTTTGGAACCCGTCAATAACCGAAATACGTGCACAGGACAAAATAATTGAACAAATACGAAATATTCACGCCAGCGGCACAGATGCAAAGAATAACAGTTCAAGAACACCAGTGATGGGTGATGTTATTGAGCTCCAAAGATGCCTAAGTGAAAAACTTTCTTGCAATTTGTGAGGGGACCGAGAGGAAACGTAAATTTGTTCGGCTACTGTGAAAGAGGATCGTAAAAGGCAGATTGAGCGGCGCGATAGAGATTCGATTCGGATCTGCAATTGGTTACGTTTAATATTCCAGGACAAAAGTTAAACCTTGCCAAATGTTTGAGTGCCTTATCTTGAAAGCTGTTTCCACAGCATTTGTCATACTTCCATATAAATTGGGTACAATAAATAAGACCATTCAGGCTTTACATATTTCGTCGGCGAGCTTTCGTAAAAGTATTTTATAATCTTCATGAGGAGCAAAAGTTGTAGAGGTCAGCGGTTGAACCGTCGGAAAAGGTTGCAGATGAACAATTGCCAATACAAAGTAATCTTTGACCGCGTAATCGCAGACAGCAATGATATAATTAATGTTATTGCCGCACATCAAACAGTTACTCATGAATACTATCGCTGAAATCATCTTCACTTGAGTGCCAGATCCGAAATTTAATATTAATTTGGCAGAGTTTGAGTTGAGTTGTTAGTGTCACCAGTTATCTACGACGACTATTCTAAATATGTAACATCATCATTTATAAGTTTAATGTATTCCAGATTTTGTAAGGAAATAAAAAAAGAAAGAAAAGTATTTTATTTGGAACACGCACAGGAAATACAAAGAGTAGAAAATAAATAAAAAATAATAAAAAGGGAGCATTTAAAACTAACAAAATTACAAAAAAAAAAAAATTGGTATAAAATGAAAAACCTGTGCGAAGCCAAAAAGGCTCCTATCTCAGCATAATTCTGCGATATTTTAAAAAGTTAGTACCGCAGCGCTGGTATTCTGATAGGGCCCGCTGTGATGCCACGGACACACCCACGGGACATCTTTATATCCCACTAGGGTTTTTTGTTTTTAAACATTTTATTCATTCATTAATTTATTAAATTTATTTTGTCTTCATATGGGTCACTGCGACCGAATATGGATCGATAGGATATCAAATCCCAGGTCGTACAAACTGTAACTGGATTTCCTCATAAAGGAATTCTTAAATTTTTCTACCGACGTTAAATGCTTTGTTCGTTTTACCACTATAATTAAACTTAAACCAATTGCATACTGACCAACTATGAGGGATTGTATTTAAAAAGCTCTGGTACCGCGGTATATCGCCTGAGTTTTCGCGACTCCTGTAACTATTTCAACGAAATTGTTGTGGCTTTCGAGACTACTTGAGATTTCCCTTGAGCCTCTTCAGGCTCATGCATTCCCGGTTCAACCACAAGCTTTTGGTTCTATTCAGTTTAACGTCATGCTCTTGAAACTTATAATATTGTTTCTGTGATATTAATAAAACACATAACAACACACATTATTTCCCCGAAGGGTTGGTCAGAATGGTACACCCAAATTTCGCTTGTTATGTATAAGTCCCATGTAATAGGGGGCGAGCCTATTACTATTATTGATTTGTTAATAAAACTCTCACAAAATTCGTCTGTGCCAGTATGCCTCCATCAAGGTATAAATTTTAAGTTTCCGTTCCATTAATTGTACCCTTCCGGCCCTGCGATCCTCACTACACTTTTTTCGAAGAAGACACTATAATGGGAATTGTTTCCAACAAGAAATTAACAACCTCGGAGCGACCTCATCTGTTCCCTACAGACCTTCAGGCACACGAACGCTGCTTGTGAAGAACGGATCACTTTTTATACTTCCATTGAAGACCGCGCGTCGATTTCCACGGAAAATAGGAAACATGATAATAGTTCGAATTGCCAACAATTTAATTGGCTTTGGGTCGCCCTCGACGAGCGCCGAGCGGAGAGGTGGACGTGGACCCCACAAACATAAAGCGAGTCTGTCGCCAAGCGTATGTGGGGACAGGGCACTGATCCCTACATGACATGTGAGTTATGATATTTGTTTGATAATTTTTGTTCGAAAGTATTTGTTTCTGGTCAGTCTAGTTGCCATCGATCGTAATAAACTAGTAACTTGGTAACTAAGCGCGTAGCTAGAAAAAATTGTCTGCGCTCCTGCATTGACCTGTGCAGCACGTAAACAAAGCCAAGCATTCGACACAAGAACCAGGGGATATTGGAACATGTTGCACTCACGGCCCTGTTCTATCTCCTCAACCTCAAATGACTCCCAGAGGAAAATGGGCAACGACCTACTATAGCTTTTGTTCTGAACGTAGCGCACGCTCTCTTATAAAAAGGTGAGTGAAAAGGATGCAGTGAAACTGTATTCATCATTTATTTGCATATTTTCTAAATAATACTTTAGTCCTAAGGTCTTTTCTCGATAGCATGGACGCCAGTTCCTACCATGATGGACTGAGCTGCTTCCAATTTAAATTAATCCATCCTTTTAATGACACCCACGGGATTAATTGAGTAACTACAGCAGGATCTCTGGGGCCGTTTAACAAGCATTGAGCTGAAATATACGGATTGATAAAATTTTGCAGAAAAGTAGTCCATTACTATTTTGCAACAACAATATTTAAATTTAAGTAAACCCGATGTTTTTACGATTTGTAACGATGAATTATTCATTGTGCTTTACGTGTCCTCTGGGACTTGACAAGAAATTAATCCATACTAATATTATAAATTTGAAAGTGACTCTGTCTGGTTACCTTTTCACGTCTAAACCACTGAACGGATATCGATAAAATTTGGCAAGGAGATAGATGGCATCCTGGGGAAGGACATAGGCTACTTTTTGTCCCGGTAGCACGTTCCCGTGGGATAATTTCCGACAACTACGCGGGCAAGTCGCGGGCAGAAGCTGGTAAAATATAATAACAAAAACTTGTTGGTTGCTGTCGCTGTATAATCAGGAACCTTGGATCAAGTTTGTTTTTGTCGCACAAGGAAATTATACAAAGCACGACTAGTTTCCAATAGTGTTTAGCATATGTTACGTCGACTTCTTATTATTACTTACTAGCTGCGCCCCGCGGTTTCACCCGCAGAAATCTCGATCCCGTGGGAATATCGGGATAAAAAGTATCCTATGTCCTAATACAGGTCATAGTCTACCCATGTGCCAAATTTTATCCAAATCCGTTCAGCCGCTTTAGCGTGATTGAGTAACAAACATCCAAACATCCACACTTTCACATTTATAATATTAGTAGGACTAGCTTCTGCCCACGACTTCGTCCGCGTGAAATTTCTTGCTCTCCCGACCCACCCCGTCGCATCGGATCATCTGCCCGCGCTACCACTTCGTTTTTGCAAGCGTTCTTTCTGACTTTTTTCTTATTTCTCGACTCCTAAGGATCATAGCGCGATGTTAAGTAGTCTTTAGCCTTCCTCAAGAATTGAGGTATCAAAGGGCAAAAACATAAACGAATCCGACTGTTAGTTCCAGTGATAACCCCTACATACAAACTTAAAAACAAACTTTATCTGTATAAAATCATTTGTATACATTCATTATCATAATACATTTTTCAATTAATTTTTATAGTTGTAACTACCGGTAATAAAATTTTTTGATGGACTAATGTCGCAGAAATTACACCGAGTTACAGCAAAATCCAAACGCGAGTTTTTCGCGTGATACTTGTATTGTACAGTTAATCTTTCTCGGCGAACCGGTTGGGAATAATAGCGTCATAATACAGTATCACTGCATCTGACTGCTCTCAGCGTCACTGCGGAGCCAAGATTTGGGAAAATCGATGTATTTGAGTAAACCATTTAAGTTAACAAGTGTTTAGAGACAACTTGAAGGAAAAGCAACTGTGTATAAACTTCTTATGACACCGTGGCGTATGCATGTATGTTTGCATGTGTGTCATCTAAAGTTGTATCTTAAAAGGTTTTGTGGAGTTCAGGGTTTTACATTTCTAACTTAATCACTTTCTTCTGCAATAGTTAGCTTCAGAAGTATTTAAAACTTCTGATCTTAAAACAACACTTTCAACCTAATGGAAGTGACCTTCTGACATTTCTAATTATAATATTTCGCTTGAAACTTCATTATTGGTAAACTTTCATCATAAAGAGTCTTCGGCAAACCACTATGCTAGTAATAATATTCGAGGGTACACGGGCTTTTTGTATTAAGCGACATCCTGACGTATATTGCGGTATAAACATATTCAGAATCATCAGATTTTTCTGCGCCGTTTGATTCCGGTTCCGTGGAGACCTGCGTACTATTTGCCGCTTGAAACATCAGTAAATTTAGGCCTAGTTTAAATCTGATTTTATTGATGCGATAAAAAATTTATACAATGTTAGAATGAATAAAACGAATTCAATTGAATGAAACGAAATTTAAATCCTGTATAAAACGCACACTATGCAGTCAAGCATATTATAAGTTGGGGGATTACATCGCTGATAAAAATGCTTGGCTCAACGCTGGTCCTGCTCCACAAGGGCGCATTAACTAATTGATTAGCATTTGGAACTACTGAAGATTGTAAAAACTGTCTTTACATTGTATAAATTCAATCTTGTAGTATTGTATAATTGCATAGCACATGTGTAAGTACTATGTACCTACTATAAAGCTACCATTTTCTAGGTTTGTCTTTCATTGACTTGAATGTGCCCTGACGGCTAAGAGTATGTCATGCTCACTCAAATGTCTCGCTGGTGGTGGCGTGTGTGTTGGATCATTAAGTTCCCTTCAAAATGGTTGAGCTAAATGGTGCTGATCCATACGTCATGTTCGTGAACGGGCGGCGTCAGTGGGGACTGGTCATCTCTTGGCTGCCACGGCTTATTTTAATTTAATATTGGAATTGTTGTCGTCTCTTTATTACGGACGCTTTTAACGTTCTGCATCGTTCTCACATGCATAATTTCAACATGAATGATGTAACCAATAATTTGTAACCACATTTTTATTTAAAAGAGTGTCCATGGAGTTTCTTGCCCGTTCTTCTCCATAGGTACCTACTACGCTTTGGAATGGGCAACTAGCTTCATCTTTCTGACTGACCGACCCCTTGACAATTCAAAAGTGCCTGTAATTGGTTTATTTGAAATAAATGCTTTGAGTTTGATTTGAGAAAAGATGAATTTCATACAGACAAAAAAATTTGTGATTTTGACTTAGCGGTTTTTCCTGACATAAATTTCGTAACATATGGCGTTTGAATCGTTTTGCCTGCATCTGAAATCTATACCTTATTGTCGCTTAAACGCGCATTCAGTTTTAGTGTAAAGTGCTACTAAATCATTTTGATCTGCAACTACTTTATGATACTTCAGGTGCTTAAGCTGAATAGCCTGATTCTATTTTATTATGGCGGTGGTTGTTAATACATTTAGCCTTACATTAAAACGAGTATCGCTTAAATACTTTTCCTGAACCTATAATTTACAGTTTCTGAAGCTTGAATGATTTAGCCTGTATCTAAATAAAAGTGATTTGAGGTCATTTTGTATCAAGTTTATTTATTTCTGATAAAAACAGCATTAAAAAAATTAAAACTGGTCTAAATTGCGCGGATTTTGTAAAGGAACACAACATAGGCCACTTTTTCGTAAAAATATTTATACTTTTTTATAATGTTTCTTTTTTCCGAAAACATTAACTTTGAAATGCTTTCATGTAAATTTCAAAAAATGTCGCTTATTACAAATAGCCCGTGAACCCTCCATTATGAACATTAGCTATTTAAATTACCTAGAGGCCCTAGTTTAGCATAAGTTATTTTACCAAGCTAGCCGAAATTGATTGCTGTTTACTCTCTTCTAAGTAGCTTGAGGAAAATTCACTTCAGTGAGTGATTTGAGTCGCACAACGTGAAAGCTCTGGGTACCCTTCCATCAAGCCAAGCACGGTTTTTCTCACGTATTATTCGCGCGCACGTTCCATAAAGTATTGGTATTGATTTTATGAATGTCCCTCTGCATGTAAGTGATTTTACAAATAGGGCTACGGCTAGGCCGTGCACTCAGCCCGGGCGATTAACCATAATACATGCCTGCTGTTACAAAGGCGGAGTCGATCGACTTTAATATTTAATGAAATCGCTTTCTTCGTCTTCTACTGCGTTGTTCTTTGTAGTTTTATAGAAACGCAAAGTTGTAAATACATCAAAAAGAGCATTTTTTTAACTCGAGCAATTATCAACTTTTATTTAAGAAGACAAGTTAAGTTCCCAGTTTTGAAATACTCCAAAAATATTATTCTTCGTCCCGCAAGTCTATCAATAGGATTCAGATAATACTGGTCTACTTTTAAGTGCGAAAGTTTCAGCCACTTCATACAACTAAACATACTGCTACCAAAGTTAGGCTTCAGTATCAACAGATGCTGATGTAGTCCGTGGATACAAAACTTGGCTGCGCAAAGGCTTGCGAAACATAAAGTAAACGCTCAAGAATTGCAAAGTCATCGGGTCCTTTATAAAACAAATCGAGCTCGGCGTAGACTTCCTCATAAAGTAATGCTCAACATATGAACTGAGCCCGCAACGCACTTAATCTTCATTAATATTCCCTACACTCCTCGCCAACATGCTCACGAACGCAACTTTGTAAAGACAAAACGTAAGCGCACTCATTTTATAACAATTAGTCACTTTGTTTTAAAAACTTTATTGGTTTCCTAATGAGTCCCTCGCCTCGTACAATTAAACTTAGGACTAGTTTTACGATACAATGACTTAACACTATGAATACAGGTTTTGGTATGAAAGTTTATGATTACGCTGGGAGCTATTTCATATAAATACATCGTCTAACAACCAACAACAGATGGAAAATAAGAAAACCAGTAAATCAACTGATAGTGGTACTAAGAACCATAAAAATGCCCAAAAAGTTTCTACTAAAGCTTACGCAACTTGTTGATGGGCGAACCTGGCCTCACTACATTAGTGGTTTGCATCAAAAACACACAAAAAGCAGTCTGGACAACGTGAGCGATCCACCTAGAGCTACTAGTTGGTTAACTGGTTTCGTGGGTCGTTAGCCTCGCACATTGTGGCCGGCAACAAGGACCTGCTGCCAGCCGCTGATCCCAGGACTACAATCTTTTTGTTTTCAGCCTTTGGAAATGAAAACACTTCAGGCAGTGTCGTGACTAGACTGCTAAATGTGATCGGAGTTTCTAAGTTGTGGGGACCTTGACGCGTGTGGGTGTACTTCGAGCAATGTTACGTTCTAATACAATCATGTTAAAATTCATGTTCTTGAGTAACATACGAGCTCATCGTCTATTTTATACGACTCCAGGGCATTTAAGTTTCTTACATTTCTTTTACTTATTCAATTTACGAATTGATTGAGCCAACAGCGACCCGACCCACTTCTATTTTTCACAACATTCCCAAAAAATATCGCTGAATATACGCAGAATTAGTAAATGTCAGACGAAACACCTTCATGTGCCCTTCAAGTTTACTCAGAAAGGCAATTTATACGTCTAGTGATGGTGCAGTATTATTACAAGTTTCCAAGTTAAGGTACAACACCTACTTGATGCAAAGTAATTACCTTTAATGTTTATTGGTGAACAACTTGTACACCCGCCCGATACCACCAACACATTAGCCATTACTGCTCCTGCTCCTCAACTGTAAGAGTCGCTTCAGTAGCCGGTTTGAGTACCTATTGTTATGAATACGACCCAACAAAAAGTGCAGAGCACTCGAAATCTACCTAGGCAACATCAACACTTGTTAGAGTCAGCTCCATAGAGCACTAAGTACGTCGCAATGCGCTGATGATAACGAATATTTAATTGAACTGAAACTGAAAAATCCCAGACTGGTGCCAAAAATAAAGTTGCCAGAGCTCACTTGCATACAAATAGAAGCTAAGCGACATTGAGTGGGTGGAGAAACATTAGCGAATCCAACAGACAACAAAAGGTGGTACAAATTGCATTGTCAGCACCCCCAGGGTCCTTGCCCCAAGTCTAGACGCGGAATTAGGCGGAGTGCACCGGCGTGAACCGGACCCGAGCAGCCTGCAGGCGCAGCGTCGTCGGTCAACAACCGGCGCGTCAGCCCCCGGTCGATACAGGGCCCCGAGCGCCCCCGACCTCACGAATCCGGTTACAATACCAAATTCTGCACTCGACATATACCTTAATAAATCAATAGTCACGTCTATGGAAGTATGTTCTCAGATATTGCGAAGATCATTTTTTGTACTTCAGTCATTTCCATTTGTGCTTCGTCTGCATCTAATCATCCAAACTGGGTTACATAGAAAAATCCAATTGTTAGGAAACTCTTATCTAGATGAAACTGAATTACTAGGGGTTGAATCGCACAATGGATATTTTAAAACACATTGCATGTACTTCATGCGATAATGTTTTACAAGTGTTATCTTGAAATGTACAAAAATAACAAACATGACCATGATATTCATATTACGAATGCTTTAAACTTATATTTTCTTGGGGTCATAGTACGTATCATTTATGCTTTAAAAAGAAAAATTACACAAACTAAAAAACTTGCATCAAATTAATCTCCTTTATTTACATAATTTACTCCGATCATTCAACTACAATAAGTACTTATTCTGCTCTAGTCAGAAAATACATGGGAATTGGCAACATTAATGAGGCTTCTACAGGCCAAGTGAAGTTCTTAGCTGATAGAGGATTTCACGTCCTCTATGAATGAGACCCAAATTTCTAAACCCAATCTTTGGATCGTGGTGTCGGCAAACCAGGCCGAGTCTAAGACTACCAGAAATCAGGTGTCGAGTGGTTGGAATAAGCACCGGCGGCCACCATGGCCCACGCACAATTGTCCACCTGCAGGAAACCAAACCCTCTAACCTTAAACATGAAAGAAAAAAGCAGGTGTCGAAGCAACACGCGCCTAACTTTATAGCTGACGACTTCTTTACATGTACTGTCTGTCACCACAAGCAGCCACGACTGCACGACTCCATTAATCACTGAACGACACTGACGCACTTCGGTACTCCATGAAATGTAAACTACTTTTTTACGCAAGTGGCCGCATACGCTATTTTTGACCGCGAGCTATTTACTATATTACCTACTCACTTTCTTTTATCAGCACACCACAGTTCAAATAATACGTCGAAGACTTAGTAGAGTACAATCTATTTAGGTGTCCTTTAGATAGTTTGTAGAATAAGACTGGTGAACTTAACATTAACATTTACAAAGACCGGATCCGCGGATCAAAGCGTTCAACTGAAGTATTCCTGTAAGGTAAGAATAGGAACTGATGCTTCTCCATATGAAGATTAAAACGGACCTCCTATTGTTAAAACGAATAGAAATACCACTCCTGGAGTGACGAAATTGAACACTGCAAATCGAACACAAGAACAAAGGACCACGCTTAGGGACCACGTATATTACACTAAGATCCCCAAAGTCCCATTAATGGTCCTTGCTATCAAACTGGCTAGATAAAGACGTCACTACCCCGACTGGTCAAGACTAGCTCGGCTATCTGTATTACGTCTGAAAGCACAGTTAGCGTCGTTTACAAGTATCGCACTTTATTTTTATTGTTTACGCAAATAATAATAGTGAATTAAGATAAGGTGCGGATTCGCCACACTATCGCGTTTTACCCGCAGGTCACCGTCGCGATTCACACAGCTTGATAAATAAGTAGTTCATTATGTACGAGTTTTATTGTTAATGGGCAAGCTTTGCCAAAAACATTGGTGAGTAACGGACTACGCGCGCGGGCAAGTATGTGCTCTGTGTATGTCTCGACTTTTGACGCGTGTACACTTCACATACAGCAATACTTTATTATACGTAGTGATATGATGATTGTCATCACAGGAGAACAGCCATTTGCGTTTATTGTAGGTAGTACTAGTAGATTAATTTTAAAATACCAGTCTTTAGATTTTATGAACTTGAGCTGAAATAATAAGGGCGTGGTATTACTATGAGTATGGTGGTAGGTGTGTTTTTGGCTGTAGGTGTTCGTAATAACCACCCCTGCCTAACCCTCCAGGGAATACAGGTGTGACTGTGTGCATGGGAAATATTGTTTGTTTGTTTTTATACTATTTGTACCTATGTAGCCTACTTTATAAGGAACTTTGAATACAAATAAATTGAATGAAGTAGGATCTTTCTTTAATTAAAAGTACTTTTATGTCTTTTTTTATAGAATATTGGACTTCTGATAATCCATAACAACAGAGGTATGCAGTATCGTAACCAGAAGGATCTAACCCAGCACCCTAATTGCATAACACACTATCTATCACAATCTGAATCATTTTGAAGACTATTGCTAATCTGTTGCTTCATATTGGTGAATTGAATTAACTAGATGTGTCGTTGACAATAATCTCAGAGGGCAATTCAATGTAGTTGAATGGCTCTCTTTCATCTAATAGTGTTAAAAGGCCTAACTAAAGTCTCAAGTGTTTATTGTGACTCTTAAAATAAATGATAATAAATACCTACGTACTGTAAATCATGAATTTTAAATTTAAATCTGAATTTCCTCCTGGTTCTTGTTAAAATAGAAGGAAATAAAATTGCCAATTGAATTTTACTATTCAGTTTTATTAACTTAGCGCTATAAATGACAAACATTATTTTTGTTTGGGTAATTTAGTGTGATTGTGTTCATTTCACTCTTTTATCATACAAATTATAATGAAGTATTATTTCCTCACAACTGAAACTGCACGAAAATGATAATGAAGTATTATTTCCTCTTTACCGATAACTGAGAAGAATCATTTTTTGCCTTTTCTGTATTATGTAGGTGTCAAATTCTGGTTAGACCAGATGCACCTCAATATCAAAACATCAAATCAATAAAAACCAAATTCATCTGTGCTGCTACTGTTAACGCCTTGGAAGTGGCTATGTTTTGGACAAAAAAAAATTAAATACTGTTATGCCAGCAACACTAAGAAGAAGAATAAAAAAACATAGAAATTGAATAAATTATACCAAAACTTCCAACTTTGTTGATTCACTGATAATCAAAAAGTAATAATAATGTGTTATTAATAGCCATCACATGAGATAAGGAATACACATAGTGAAGAAATCAAAATAATTCTATTAAAAGTATTAAATAAATTAATCAGATCGCAGTGCATCGGTACTACTGACCATTACGAAATGATTCCCAGCAATGGCTTTATGTTTAGATATCGCTGTAACCCCCGGGGCCCAGACCTTGAGCTATTGTGAGAAACTCACAGGTGAATACATTTACATTGCATTATGGAATAGTAGACGTCAGTCATTTCTGCATTTTCGAAAATCAAGTGAATTTTTCTTAGTTCTATTTAAAAATGAAATCAGCTAAGTAATAACAACCGCATGGGTCGATCGATCAGGTTAAGCTACGCTTGCTGAGGTCGGTCCGTGGATGGGTGACCATCTTTACATACCCAGTCCCCTCTATGCGTCAGAAAGCATGTTAAGCTGTTGGTCCTGGCTGTCATTTGTGGATCTTTGACAGTCATTTCAGGACATCAGAAGCCCGAAAGTCTGACAACTAGTCTTACCAGGGGGTATTGTGCTACCCAGTAACTGCGTTGTGGAGGTCAGATAGGCAGTCGCTCCAGTAAAATACTGGTATTCAGCTGCACCCACTTCGACTGAAATCTGAACCCTTAAATAGTTGGAAAAGGGCTGGCAAATTATGTAAATATGGGTTTAAACTTTTAAGGGCTTTAAAAGTATTGTTGAGTAGGAATCATATTGATTAAGTAGAGTTTGTTTTGAATGTATAAGAATAATGAAAATTAGGCAAACCCAGAAGATTTGAGCAATGCTTGCCAGTATTATTTAGGATAGATCAATACTAGCACAATATCAGAAACAGTGGAAGAAGTAAAAGGACGTCTATGCTATCCTGCCGTGGCACCAAAAAGGCTTGGAATCAATAAATCAAGCTATCACAATGTGTTTTACCAAAGCTACAAAATCATTATCTTGCAAAACAAAACTTGCATTATTTCAATATTGTAACACAAGTACTATATAATATGTTTTACGATGAATTACATAGCATAATTAAGAAAATGGACAACATTTATTAAGAAAGGTAATGAATGTGTACCCATGTATCAATAAATAAACATTGAAAACGTTAGTTAAAATGACTTTCCGGACTAGTCAACTCGATCCTGCTAAGATCATTTCTCAAAAGGCAGAACCTATAGTGCCTGATATTGTTAAACTCACATATTATAGGTAATTCTGTACCACAAAGACCGTTGATTCTCAGGCACTGAGTTTGTTTCGGTGTTTCTTTCAAATAAGAAACTGCATTACGAATTGATAACCTCTTCCTATTTTGAAGTTGGTTAAAAACTCTAAATAAAGACTTAAGCATGATGTTAGTATTGTACTTACAGAAATAAAATAGTTTAGGTAGGTACCATTCGTGAATGCTTTATATATATGAAAATACATAATGTTGGTAGTATTCTTATTCAGGTGCCTATTCATGAAAGTATACTTTTGAAAACATTTTTGTCTGCCATTTTAGAGGAGGAGACCTTGTAAAATAATACACGGATTTTGTTGTCTGAGTCGACGGGAATCGATAATTACAAGCTTCTATCGTAATTATAAAACTATTTCGATGTTGATAGAAACAGCTATAATTTATTCTTAGGTGTTGTTACAAAATATACGATCAGCTGATTTCTTTGTTTGACTACTGCAACGATAGTCACCACACTACAAGCTGTTATGACACGTCAGAAGACTTATTACTAACATTAAACTAGACAAAACTCTACTCAATAACATGAGAATTACTTGAGATTGCATTGACGAAGAGTTTTGCGAATTACTAATCCATAAACAAACCTTGAAAGTTCTTACCTTTGTAATGGACTCGAAGATTATTTTGCGACAACCCGATATAGCTGAATTTATCCTTAGTACTCCATGATCTTGGTAACGGAGTTTCTTCTTCGTTCACATTAGGATAAAGCAATTTTAAACGATCCACAGTATCACTTTGCACTTGATTTTGGGAATCCATCGTTCCCCGTCCACTACCCATCGCAGCCATTTCTAATTTCCGTAATTCATGTCATGTCAATGACGTCAGGAAAATAATTTACAAAGCTTTCGAAAGATGGCAGCACAAACCACACTTTTGATTTTGTCTCATAAAGGTTTTGTAATATTATGTTTTCGGTTTTGTTTATGGTTGAACCGGAAATTTAAAAATCCAAAGCACCATGTAACAATTTTTTTAAGCTTGAGTTTTCATAGTTTCCTTTTGTTCAATTTAGTAGAACCCATAAACCGAGAGCTCTTACTACGTACATGGACGTAAGGACATCCTTACTTTGAGACTGCAACAAGATAATCACCACCACAACAAACCACTTCAAAGATAAAAGAAAATCGGTCGACGATTACTAGATTTTTCACAAATATTTCGTAAATTATGATTAGTGTTCCAAAACACGTTAAAGTTATCGAAAATCAGATAGCCGATAAACTAAAACGACTTAAAAAGTCCGATAGTGAATTACTACAAGTACAGCAATTGCACCGCGATGAAGTTCTGGACGTAAGTCTGTAATAATCTGGCTTCGTCGTCGTATAGCCAATGGGTAAACTAAGTGTAGGTTTTCATTAATCGATTCTAATTTTCAGATTTATCAGCAAGCTTTTAAAAGCTTAATTGATGGAACGATAACATATTCTGGAATCCTCAGTGAAATAAAACAAGCTTACGAATATGCAATACAAATACGAGATGAACGTATTTGTCAATTTATTACACAGGATGTAAGTAGGCACAATATTGTATTGTATTACAGTAACCATTTTCCTTAGCCCATTCATTTTCCCATTTTCCCCCCATTTTGTAAATGTAACCCAAAAACCCAAATGCTTTATTTTTTTGGATATTTTCAACCCAAAATACTGTGTTCCTAACATTTATATTTTTAACTTCGTGACACTGGCAATACAATTTTGACATTTAGATCACAACAATGTACAAACAAATTCTCTTGTAGAAACTTATTTTTGCAAAAATCTAATAAATAACAGTTACAGACTTTCCTTACAACTGCTACTGTTCCGACGTCAGCAGAAAATATTTTTCAGCATAATAATTTCCATAGCAGTTGTTTTCCTTATTTGTGCCCAATGTCAGCAACCGGCGACGTAGCACCGACCGTGTTGGTCCTGGACGGAGGATTCTCAACGCAGCTGTCGTGCCATGTCGGCACCTCTGCGGACGGCGACCCGCTGTGGAGCGCGCGGTTCTTACAGACGCACCCTGATGATGTTGTCAACACACATCTGGACTTCTTGCGGGCCGGCTCCGACGTTATCATGACCAACACTTACCAAGCGTCAGTCGGGGGCTTCGTTAAACATCTTGACCTTACTCCTGAGAGAGGATACGCTCTCATTAAACACGCAGTAGGACTCGCCAAGCGCGCCCGCGACACATACTTAGAAGAATGTCGTGAAACAGGGCACCACACTGCGACTCCTCTGATCGCTGGCTCAATCGGGCCGTACGGCGCGCACTTGCACGACGGCTCCGAGTATAGTGGCAACTACGCAGATGTCACAGCTCTTGATACCATGAGGGAGTGGCACATGCCCAGGATAAGGGCCCTGGTTGAAGCTGGAGTTGATTTCTTAGCTTTTGAGACAATACCCTGTCTGAAAGAAGCTGAAATGCTTGTAAAGATATTAAAAGAGTACCCTAAAATGAAGGGCTGGTTGAGTTTCAGTTGTAAAGATGAGCATTCATTAGCACACGGAGAAGACTTCAAGACAGCTCTGAAGAAGTGTTGGGACTTGAACCCCAACCAGTTAGTAGCTGTAGGTGTGAACTGCTGCTCACCAAATATTGTTGCAAAGTTATTTAAAGGCATCAATGATGACAGGGCACAGTGTCCAATACCTTTCATCACATACCCAAACTCTGGAGAGAAGTACAACCCTCAGATAGGATGGATTGACCGGGACAAGTGTGAGGCCCTCGCCAACTTTGTACCTGAGTGGCTGGATGTTGGAGTGAGGTACGTGGGAGGATGCTGTAGGACATACGGAGCTGACATCTCCCTCATCAGGAACCAAGTCCAGATCTGGTTGAATAGGCACACTAAGTCAGACTAAAACTCTCATCGATAATCCTAGCTATATCGTAGAGCTGTATATTTTAAGGGTTTAAATAATATGTTCAAATAATCACTTACAATATTAGAAACTAAAGTTATGTAATTTTATCTTGGCTTCTATTTCAGTACTGTTTACATAATAGACCTGCTATTGAAAAACAGTACTTAAGTTTGAAACTTTAGAGTATAATTCATTGTTGTTAAAAGTAAATATCATGTTATGTTATTTGATATAAAGATTCATAATTACACCATCTTTCAATAAATATTATCTGCAAGTTAATGATTGCTTAGGAATATTCAAAGATTCTTGCCCTAAGCAAAAAATAGGGCAGGAATATTTGATCTATTTTAAAAAAAAACAACACTTTATAGAAGTAAGTGTAAGAAGGTTAGCAAGTAAACTAAATATAACTAAATTGTTCCAACATGGGCAATGTATATTGTTGTTATTGTTGCATCATATTGTATTTTTATAATAATGTTTTAAGGAATCTAGAGACTAAAAAAAAGACTGAACTCATTTACAGAGAGTATTTGGGATATCTGTAAGAAAAAATCAGAGGGATGACAAAATTAAAAAGATGCTAAAAGAAAATGAAGATTTGAGAGAACAAAACTTGAAACTGACTTTTGAAACTAGCAAACTGAAGAAAGAAATGGGGAAGGTGTGTACTGGGTGGAGCAAAAACTCTTGTGTCTTAACCATTTCAAATGTTTTCAGTCTGTAATGCTACTGTTATATTCTTCAACCTATGTATGTCGCTTTACACCTATGTTTATGTTAACCTTATCTTTCTGCTGAATTATGACGTCGGAGATGGGACTCAGCGACACACATTTAGTAGTTCATACCAATCCGCAATTTGCACGCCACTGCTTACTGGATCACAGATTTGTTATCTTCCATTACTGTAACTGCGCAAAGCGGGCGGCAGCGGCGCTGCAGTGGTGTGCAAAATGCGTTATGCACAGCATGTTATGAAAACTTACGACTACTGCTTAAATATGGCGTCAATACACTCTTTATTTTTATTTAAATATATATTGTTTTTATGTACCTTATGTCGTGTTTTACTTGTTGTGTACTTAAGGGGGATGCACTAAGGTAGCCCGCGAAATTCAAATTTACTTACGTTTTTTGCAATTTGAAGGTCAATCTCAGGTTGTATTTTGATTAAAATATGATTCGCGGCCGTAACAAATATGGCTTTACAGAATTATAATTATTAGAATCAGCAATACATCTCTCTAAGTTCATATTACTGTATTGAATGACTATTTCATGAAATCATGACATTTGACACCAATTCTACTTAAGGAGTTGAATTGCTGATTCTAATGATTATAATTTTGTAAAGCCATATCTGTTACGGCCGCGAATCATATTTTAATCAAAATACAACCTGACAGTGACCTACAAATTGCAAAAAACGTAAGAAAAATTTAATTTCGCGGGCTACCCTGAAGGTTCCGCCTTAAGTTAGAATTGGGCTTAAATGTCAAGATTTCATGAAACAGTCATTCAATAGGGTAATATAAACTTATAGAAATGTATTGAAGATTTTTGTGATTATAATTCCATAAAAAAAATATTTGTTCGGCCACGAATCATATTTAGATCGACCTACAACCTGATACTGACCTGCAAATTGCAAAAAACGTAAGAAAATATTTGTTTTTTGCTGGCGACCCTGACGCTTTCGCCTGAACGTATAAACTGTTCCATAGTGATTACTATTGCAGTGTACTACAAGGACAAGGATACATTAAAACTTGCCACAACCGCTTGCCCTTTGGCGTGCGCATTTATTTATCGATTTCCGTTGTTCAAAGTTTACTAACTCATGTCTCAAAGGAGATCTCATTCATCTCGTTATTTCAGTTAATTCTGCAGCTACTGCAGCCTACATCAATGACTCCCTTTAAAATGTTTTTACCATTATTTCACATGCAAGATAATCTAACTTACGCCACGGTTTACGTAAGTATGGCTAAATATTATTATTAGCCTTACTTACTGGGCTATTGCACATTGCCAGATCAACGACGATAAGTTCTCCGACTACCTGAGCCTGATGCGTGAGCGTGACGCTCGCTACACGCTGTACTTCGAGAACCTGGGCCTGCAGATGAAGCTCAAGGAACTGGAGGGCAGCTCCTACCCCGTGGACGACGCCTATGGAGACCCCGTTGTGCTCAGGATAGCGCTTAACAGATGCAGGTCATTTATGCGATTCTTTGTCGGGACAATAGTGGTTCGATTATACGACTATCTACCCCACCCCAGACTCATGGTAGTGGAATGAACAGTGGGGGTTTATTCGGTAAGAGTCCGACATAACCCTCCGTTCTCTCCCAGACGGCGGGTATCCATGGGGATTTCCCCACATAAAAAAGGGACTGTAGAAGTTTCTTTATTATTACTTTTGCTTAGAGGGGCTAGTTTCGGGCGGACGGCAAATTAATAATCACAGGCTTTGCTAATTGCTTGGTTTTATCTGACGGACAGAGGAAAAACCTCACTCTGTTTTGCCATTTATCTTACCCAGTAGATGCAGAATTTGTCCCAATTAGTTCTCGTCCCGTAGGCTATTCAATATGGGGACTAGGGGTCGCTTAGATACCCTAGCCGCGATCCGGGCTGCGGCTAAGTATTCCTTTCTTCCATATCGGTCTCATCCGGCGGCTTGAAAGAATTAAATCAATGAGTGGACAGACTGGATTAAACCAAATTTAATTTTCTAGAGAACAGCTCTCTATAACCCAGACGGAGCTGAAGAAGATGACGGACGAGTATGCGGACACCGTGCCGCGGCGAGAGTACGACACTCTGGAGGCGAAGTACAACAACCTGTCCAAGGCACTGGACAAGCTGGAGGAAGAGTACAAACTTTTGAGGAATAATAATAAACGGCTTTTGGGTATGTAGGCATCCAATTAAGGCACAGTCAGCCTCTAGGTATACATCAATAATTCATTGTCAATTTTTGTTCTTTATTACTGTACTGTGTCTATTGCTACAATTATGTAATCAATAGTGTGTAATATGTTTTGTGGCTACACATTGAAACAATATTATGGAACAAAGATTGTAGACAATTAAATTAATTATTGATGATGTATACATCTTTTGAGGCTGGCTGTACTTAGCATATATCTTAATTATTCTTCTCTTCTTACGCTTATCTAATCTTTAACTGCTCTTTGGTGTAATAGCTGAAAGCCAGACTGCTTAGCAAAAGTCTTGGGTTTGATTCCTAGGATGTGCTTGGTTGATGACAATAGATGTGACTTTACTTTAATATTAATAATAACTGACGAAATGTAGGTGTGCATACACCTCCGCTCACCCTCTGAGAATATAGCTATAATGTTATGTTATGTGTTCTTTCACTCACAATCTCTTCATTATTAATTTAACAGCCACAAAGACTTCTATCGATGAGGAACTGTTGGAGACGAAAGAACGCTGCAGTGAGCTGGAGCGCGCGGGCACGCCGCGCCCGCAGTGGGACCTGTGCGCGGACTTTATTGGCGGAGGACGAGATAGGTACCTAACAGTAACTTATTAAAACACTAGTGTGAGTTTATAAATCGAGCCATAGTATCATACGACTGCTTTAACACCTAGTTATATGAAGTTTCCTACACTATGTTATCTAAACTCATGCAATTTCATCATAAAACACCTTAAGTAATATCTATATCTATCTATAAATATAATAAAATGGTAGCGGAGTGAAAAATGTACATTGTTTTTTGTTATAGTAATTTTTACGAGGTGTGGAAATGATTCTTATGCCGAAAATATTTTTTTTAGAATTTTAGCCTGTTTGTCTTGAATGTAGGTATGTTCCAGTATCAAGCTAATACTACTGGATAGATTTTGTTCAAATTTTACAAAGGTGTTTCCTGTAAGTCTAGTCAGTTTGTAGGCTATCAATTATCACGATATTTGCTATGGGGAATGAGCAATTTTGCTTTATGTTTGTTATCTTCTATAGATTACCACAAATTGTACAGTTAAATTGACGAATTAAGTACTTAGTCATTTTTTTCGTCATTTTTTTTTTTAATGTTCTTATTTTTATTTTTCCATTATTAGAATGGAAATATTTGGTTTTATCATTCGAAAGTCTTTATTTTTTTTTCGTTTTAACTTATTTTGTTAGGTATTGAGATCAAGTATTATAAATTTTGTTAGTATTATTTACTTAATTGTAGTTATATTAAAGTTAAAATTCAACTATTTTCAGCATACGCTGTTTTATTTCATGAATTCAGTAAATTTCAAATGAATATTGATAAAAATAAATCGGTGGTACGGACTTCTCTTTCCGGGCGAGCAGCTTTTGTTATTTTTTTGTAGTAGGTAGGTACCGCGTGCCGCATCCCCCGCCAAAAGTGACAAACTTTTTTCGTCCAGAATATTGCGCTAGGCTTCTCCAGTGATATAAACTCTAAGATAAAAATCTGTCATTATGATACCATTTTTCATTTCATAATGCGTGTATTTTTCGTTTCAATTCGTAATTTTTCGTTTCAAATGCAATTTATCTGCTCTCATGTCGTAAGGTTCTGACCTTACGACATGAGAGCAGATAAATATATTAATTAGCATCATCAATTGAGTCTAGCACAGTCTCCTACTGGACTGTGTTTGTGAGTACATACTCCAGTAGTAGAATTCGTGAGCTCTCTGTGCCCGTCGTCTCCTTGCACAGGATAGGTTAGAGGCATTCAATATACCATTGTTCCTACTACTCAGGCACGTGGCACCGTTGCCACACGTGAAATTATAAAGTAAGCCTGCCACCTGTGTGTACGAAGACTACATCATGCACCGTAGGGCTTAAGGCACAGCTTGTGATCATGTTCATGTTTTAAGATGGTGGCAGTTGGCAAGCGGTCTATCTTCGCGAAACATACTCCGGGTGCTGCTGAAGGAACTGGGTCCTGCTGCCGAAAGTGACCATCTGGAATATTTTGATGGACTAGTAAAAATGTTTTTTTTTTTATGGTTTTCTATTCTGTTCGTTACTAACTCACTTATTTTCAAAACACACAGCATTTTTTTTGCAAATAGAACAATTACAGGCACTTTAGAATTGTAAAGAAATCAGTCAGCCAAAAATAAATGAAGCTAGTTGCCCGTTCCAAAGCGTAGTATGTTCCTATGGAGAAGACCGGACAAGAAACTCCATGGACGCTCTTTTAAATCAAAATATCGTTACGAAATATTTTGTTTTAAACATTATTTACCTCTTATATTATAACGTCGATTTCATCTTGTTTGCTACATATTTTCTAGGGCATGGATCCCGTCATCCCACCATACCTCCGCTACGAAGGCAAGGTGCGCAATCTGCGCCTGTCGCGGCGGGAGGTGAGCGTCATCATCAATGACATCTGGCTAGGCAAGATGGACAGCCAGGACGTCTCCATGCAGGACTATGTCACGCAGTACTTTGAGGACAGGTGGGGACTATTGTGGTGTTATACATGGTCAACTAAACTACTGTGGTGTTATACACGGTCAACTTAAATATCATGGTGTTACACAGGGTCAACTTAACTATCATGGTGTTATACATGGTCAACTAAACTACTGTGGGGTTATACAGGGTCAACTTAACTATCTAGTTGAGTTGAGTTGGGGTCAAATTAAATTAGCTGGTGAATCTTCACAGACGTGATTAAGATCTCCCCTTAGCTTTCCATTGTTCCTTAAATGAAAACACAAAACAATAAATAAACTAGTTATAATCACTACGAGCAGTCGTCGACACCGTAATTAGCTGTAGTTAGTTGAAATTATGCGTTTAGAAAACCTTTTCTTTAGTTTTATCGACTAAAGATATCGATACCCATCACGACTGTGAAGTTTCCCCAGCTAATTTGATGTGACTTTATAGATATAGACACAACTGTTCCCTTTGCATCACCACTTCACAAGTGTATGCCCCACAACTGCCTCATCAATAAAATTGTCTTAAATTATTATTCTTCCATCTTTCTAAGCTACGTTATCCTACAGATACGGCCAGCCGTCAGTGCGCGCGGAGTGGGCGTACAACTTGTGCGCAGGCGCCGAGCAGATGCTGGACGAGCCGCAGGTAAAAGTCAAATAAATTATTTCATGTAGGCCATTAAAAGGCACTTTAAAACGTTAAAATTTATAAGAAAATAAAATTGATTCTAGATAAATAAAGTAGTCCCAGGCACTTCTCCATAGAGAAGAATGGCAAGAAACTTTATAGTTGCTCCTATGTTTTATAATAATACTATCGACCCGCCCCGGCGTCGCCCGGGTAGCAAAGCATAATATAATATACCTACCCTATGTCACCCGGAGATAGTGTAGCTTTCCAATCCCAACAGTGAAAGAATTTTTTAAATCGGTTCAGTAGTTTCGGAGCCTATTCAATATAAACAAACAATCATATCTTTTCTCTTTACAATATATGAAAAAAAAAAATTAAAACATGAAATGAATATATTCGTTTCATATAGCTTATATAAAACGTTTGTATTTTTAACATAGCGCCATCTATTGAATACTTACTCAATCCAGTCAACAGATATCGCCATCTGTTAGAATTGTCTGGAGCTAACAGATAATTGTGACTGTCAAATAATAGACAAATAATTTGCAATAAAATAATATTGCGACTATAAATTGAGATGTAAGCTATCCTATCTTTCAAGTTGGATCAAATTGCACACGGTGCGGTGTGCAAATCAAATTTAAAATCGGTTCAGTAGTTTAGGAGTCCATCGCGGACAAACAACGTGACACGTAATTTTTATATATGTATATAAAGATTGTATATTAATTATAATTGGTGCTAAAGGTGAAGCTGTTCTGGGGCGTGCTGCACGGCCACCTCAGCGAGCACATCTACTGGGGCCACCGCAGGCAATGGCAGGCGCTACGGGACAGTCTCTACAAGCACAGCAAGGACCAGGAGGTACAGTACTGCAGACACAAAGTTAGAAAGAGGCCTAATATCAACCAACCCCCTTTTTTTTGTTGTTAACGGGTTGGAAATCCTCATGGGTGTCCTCCGCCCTGGGGCGGACGGAGGGTTCTGTTAGACTTCTACTGACTAAAACCACCCCGTGTTCTCTCGCACACTAGCACCGGGGGCTACGGGGGCACTTGAGCACTCTTCAACGCAACCCCCGATTGGTGCCGGTCCGTCCGGTCGGGCGGGGGTGAGCTGTGTGCCTCCCCCCGCGACGTCTCAGAGGGGCGCGCGTGGAACACTACGCGCCGCCACCTCGGGCACAGGTAGTTCACTCCATAGGAAAAGATAGATACCAGACGCTATAATTACCTACAAAAATATTACAGGCGGCCGTGCACGCTAAAATGTACCTTACGCGGACGCCCGAAAGTATCTACTACGTCGTCTGTCGTGATATCGAGCAGTCACGTGCGTCATTGAACGCAACTATAGCGCTGTTTATGCTTATAAATTATTACACAAAAGAATAAGTGACTAAAAAACAGTTTTCATTTTTACATCGAAAACAATATTTTTATTTATTGAAAATCACAATTGCCTCACTTTAATATAATAGTCAATGAACTTTGTACGGGGACAACGGACACCCAGCGTCCGCCTTCCCTGGACTTATTTAGGGGCCGGAAGAGGGCATTATCTGCTCTTCGCCGACGCCCGGTACGCCCGAGGCGGACCGGGCGTCGGCGAATCTCTCTCTTTTTCCGCTACCCCCTTGTGCGACAAAACATTTTCGCAGAAAGAGATTACCGCGTCCCACGCCGCTGCTCCGCCGACCATAGAACGAATCACAGCCGGCAGCGACAGATCGCTTCCCAATTCCGAAACAAAGGCACGGCGCGGCTCCTCCCAAGCTGCACACTCTGCAAACTTATGCCCCGTCATGTGCCAACTTATTCTTTTCACGAATCTGAAATTTCCTTTCTACGCAGACGATTTCAATCGAAGAATTCGAGAAGATATCGAAAGCAACGTTTCCGTTGAAGAGTGAAGTGGACATCAAGAACTTGATGGATGTGGTGCGCAAACAGCTCAAACTGAAGATCAACAGCAACGATATCAACTTGGATAAACTGTTTCAAGAGGTACTAAGAATCTAAAACACTTTTTAGATATTATCCATAAAATAGACTCCAGCACCTGTGTTACTATACACCTCTGCCCTAGCCATCGGGGAATACGAGCGTGATGTTGCGTGTAGACTCCTGCACTTACACTGCGTTGATGACATCGAGTCCGAAGTTTAGTTAATGCCTTATTTACTATAAAAACAAATCAAATAATTGTTATTACAAAACGACTGTACTTTGCAAAACATTTATGTCCTATGTTAGCAAAGTTTAAATGATTTGATTTTCCTATGTCAAAAAAACACGTGTGGCACTCGGGGACTGCCGCGGTAAAGCTATTGCATAGTATTTTTTATCAACTTATGCAATTATAATTATTTTTATTTATGCAATATTTTTTTTTCTTTGATATTAATTCAAGTACAGTCGTACCATATACATACACGTTAAGCGAACGCTCGGCCGAGCTACATGGTAGGCGGAGTGGGGGGTGTTAGGTTTTATTTTCGTTACGGAATTTCTTGATTCGGTCGCCGCGCTCAAAGCCCGCGATAAAAGCTATACAATAGCTTAAAAAGTTCCTAGATTGCTTATCGTAAGGTTTTACAATAAATAGAAGCCATGTCACCATAAAAATGGTATAAAGATTGGAAATAAATAAAATGAACTATGTTTTACATGTCAACTTAAGGTGAATCTTTGGAAATTTGTTCCACATAAGAATCTTTCAGAATATTCCATATGAACATTCTTAGGTGGAACAATTTTCCAAAGTTTGACGATTGATATGAAATTGATGATTATTATTCAGTAACTATATCATCTCTACAGTCGTAAAACAAACCTGCAATGTGCAAAAAATCAAAGAAAATTTGAATTTGGCGGGCTACAGCTAAGGATTCACTTTCTCGTGCCTTCCCAGAACGAAGAAGGCTTCGACCGCGTGGAGTTCGCTCGCGAGTTGTTCCGACAGCGGCAGCTGGCGCAGGACAAGTACATCCGCGAGGTGCTCGCCGCGCTGCGCGACAAGCGCGCCGCCGCCGCCGTGTGCGCGGACAGCGTCAAGCGGGCCTTCGCTATCGTCGACCCGGCCATAGGTATACGATAAAGTATTCATTCATGTTTTAACAACTAAACACAAAACGTTTCTTTGAAAATGTCATCATCATCATTATGTCTTGCCTTTATCCCAATTTATTTGGGATCGGCGCAACATGTTTTTCTTCCATACTACTTCTATCAGTCGTCATCGCGGTTGTCACGCCCTTTCTAGCCATATCATCTTTCACGCGGTCCATCCATCGTTTCTTTGATCTTCCCCTACTCTTACAGCCATCCACACACACACAAAACTTTCCTCACGACCATAATCAAAATCATTCTCGCACGTATCAGAATCATTCTTGTTTTATTTTTATTTTATTTATACATGATATTATCCCTAGATCACATCCGCATGGAGCGATACATTCGTTGGGCGTTTTCTGATTCAACTAGTGAGCTGAACAGCATTCCTCCAATACCTCTGAAAATTCTTACTACTAGGCTGGCCGCCGGAGATATAGAACGTGTTGGACCCAGATATCGAGGTGCTCATCGCAGAACGACCTACAAGTAGTAAATCTAGTCTAGTCTATCTTTTTTATTCTTTAATTCTTCTTCGTCTTATTACAATTTCCAAATTATTTTGTTCTTTTAATTACAAGAAGACATGCTGAGCCGAGCGCAAACAAATAGAAATACGGGCAGGGGGGGATGATGATGTGGCATGTGCATACAAATGATTATGGTTTAACTTGAAATTATAATCTTCTTTCTTCTTCATCATCTTTTTCAATAATTTTGAATGTAAAATTTTATTAATGGGGATAAAAAAAAACTGCCACTTGCTCACTTCAGGTGTCGCTACTATCACTTACCCAGGAATTTGACTGTTACCTGTCAATATCCATTTTTTTGTTGTGAACAAGCTACTTTTACGATTAAATTAATTAACGTGCCCCGTTGCTCAGCTGTTGTACAAAATTACTGGGACCCGTGTATTTATCAAAGCTGTTAAAATAATAAACAGTGGAGGCAAACTCTACGAAGAAAAAATGGAAACCCGATTATTCATCGAAACTATGAGCTATCCAGTAGTATCCTATTACCTGATACCTGAAGACTTTTAAGGAGAAATTCATAAACAAGTGTCGCTCCTTTTCTTAAAACAGACAATCATGTCTGTTTACAGGCTCTTGTTGTGTAAACAACAACACCTGAACACCGCAACCAAGAACAAGAGCCTGTGTTTATTTTATTATATTAGGTCTGTGTTAGAATCAACATCAATGAAGTTTTCCAGTGCAGGAAGTTAAGAAGGCGCACACAGGTCCACTAGCGCCACACCTTTAAAATAATATTATCTCGTGACTGAGAAGGAATTTTGAATAACGGCTCAATAAGCACCCTCGGTAAGTGTGTCTAGAATTTTCTAATACCTTTTATAAACTTTCATATTGAGACACGAATCCTCCTGTATTACCAAAAACAAAAGAAATTAAAGTTAAATTTCTAAAAGTTCATAATATTTACCTTTTTACTAAAGCTGCTGTTTTACTAGTGCAACAACAGTGCTTAGTATTAGATGTAACTTATTCAAACTTTATGAAAAAGAAATGGGATTCGAAGGTTTTTACTCTATTTTTCAAAAACCGATATTAGCATCATTGCGTGCCGGTGTATCGTGTATCCGAACGTTAGGTTGGAGAGCTGCGACTTGCGAGTGTGTGATACTCTGTGGCGAGCTGTCAATGTCAAACTCGCGAATGGGAACATAACCCCAAAACGAACGAAACATGTTTGTTTACACCACTAACTGGACACGTTATACTTCATAAAAACAATAAAATTTACTAGAGGTGGATATAAAAATGGCTGATATCGTTGATAATGAAGAAGTTGATAGAGATACTGTAGAGCCTGAAGTTCTAGAACAACTGTTTCAAAAGAAATACAAGTTACTAACAGAAAGTGCGGTATCACTTAAGAAATCATATATTAATAAATTGCACGCTACAAAGTAAGTATATTGGTCACGTTATTTAAATTCCTATATGTGATAAAAGATGATATATCCATGCTAGTACCTATAAATGAAATAAATAATGCTTTTAAATTAAACACCTGTTTGCATATGAAGCTTATTTACTCTCTGTTCTTGATCTATATTAATGCTCTTTCTATTCTATTATACTTATTTAAAAATCACATAGTTGAGACAACCACTAACAAGTTTGTTTTAATTAATTTTCATTAAAACCTGCAGATCTTTAAAACTAGGAGTAAGTCTGTCAGACAACAGCATAGAGGTGTATCAGCTGAACAACACATCCCTTACGAAGGTCTGTCGTCTCAGCGGTCATCAGAAGGCCCTCACGGAGGTGGTATGTGACCCCAAGGAAGACCACCTTGTGTACTCAGCTGGGCAGGACGGGCTGGTCAAACTGTGGGATACCAGGACCAGTGGCAGTTGTGTGCAGGAGTATAAAGGTGATTCACATTTGCATTGTTAAATTATAGTAATTGATAATTTTATAACCTGAATCCAAGTTGGTTGGAGATCACAGAATCCAGAGATAACCTCTTGGTAAAGTTATGCTAAGATTGTAGGTATCAAATAGAAAACAGAAACTTACAATAACTGCTCTTGTATTAAGTCAACCTTTGTCCGAAGAGTGCCAAAGTTTTTCTAATTTCCTGAAACTATATTTTATGAAAGAAAGAAATAAATTTATCTGTTGATAAGGCACTTCAACTACTTACTCACTAAGACATACACAAACAAAAAGCACATACAATTTTAGGAATTGTGAATTCTCCACTTACAGAAGTGCACAGCACTAGCAGAGAAATTAATAGTATTCACAAGATATTGTTAGTTGAATTACATATATAAAATTTGCAAGCACCTCTCTTTTTATACTTTTGTACCTCGTTAGATAGGTGATTAAATGAAGCTGGTTTCCCCACAATTTGTATGATTAATACCATAGAATTTTTTTGAGATAACTTGAGTCAAAGTTCATATAGGTAGTTAATTTTTGAAAATGGTTAGTAAACGTCTTCGTTTAACTTTAAATTGTTTGATGTCTTAGGAAATTTGGTTACATCGAAAGGTGTTTTTAAAGTATTAGGTATCCAATGGAATAGCAATGAAGGCAGTTCAATTTGAGAGTTTAGAGTTACGTGATATTTAGTAATGAATTCTGGGTTTTTTTTTTAATACAATAAAATTGGATTTTCTCGAATCCCATGAAGTTTCGCCTAGGCTTTATGGGGTGTTTAATGGTTGCAAATGGGTCACACTATCATGTCCTGGAAGGAATACATCAAATTACAAGTCAGCTTGTATATAAGTTATAAAATAAAATGGAATATAAAATGAGCTATGTTCACAAATACAATCAGAAATACAAATACAAGTACATAAAAAAAAAAGGCAGACAAAGAAAAGAATGGAATGAGACAAATATGATAATATCGGAGGGAGAGAAGGATAATATTAGTTAAGTAGATGTGAGTGGGATATAGTATGGTGCAATTGGTAGCATGCTGGCCGCCACCGCAGGCCGCATGCTATTCATTGACTTGTTTATCTGTATTCATGTTTTGTTAGGAAAAAAGTGTGAGTTATATTATAGTTATATTATACTTGTTTGCATCACCTGACTGCTTTGAAAATACTTTTTACAATTATGATTCTATGTACTAAAAAATATGATGTATCGTGTATTAGATAAGGAAGAAGAGCTAGTCAGGCCGTATGAGTGCATGGACATCTCCTGCAACGGCCGGGTCCTGTGCGCCGGCAGCCAGCTGGTGGAGGATGACGCCTACCTGGTGTTCTGGGACAACCGGCACCCCAAGCCCCTGGGAGGCTACTGGAACTCACATACTGATGATATCACACAGGTAATAAACTCTAATATAATATTGTCTATGATGACCACATCACCCCATTTCTCTAAGTTTGAGATCAGTAGGTGTGTCGTAGTGTCATTCTAATAATCTTATTTACTGGATACTCAAGAGCTTATCACCACCAATCACCATATTATTATGTAACTAAAATCAAATGACCTTAATTCCAGGTGAAATTCCACAAAACTAAGCCAGAGATGCTAGCAACAGGTTCCTTGGACGGCCTCCTGAACATATTCAATGTGATGGAGCTAACAGAAGACGATGCGCTCACGTACTCCCTCAACGTAGAAAACTCGGTGGAGAAGCTGTCCTGGTTGGGCGAGAAGCAGGTGGCCTGCATCACGCAGTCCAGTGACCTGCAGCTGTGGGACGCTGACAGCGGGGACATGCTCAGGAGTTTCACTAGGGATAAAGTTTCTAGGAGTATAAAGGTGAGCTGTCAATGTTGCCATCTAAACTATTGCTGCTGCCTGCTATTTAGAAAAGGAGTTATTTAATTACAAGCAGTGTGCCCGATGAGACTTCAAAAATGACCAACTTCCATACAAACTTTTATCCCCTTTAGTAAATGAATTTTGAAAAAGCCTTCTTTAGTGCTCACTTCGTTATTGTAACATTTCGTAATTCTAGAGCCAGCGGTTTAGGCTGATGATGTCTGTCAGTGAACTTAAGATTTTCATTGAGTCTATGTAGAATTAATTTACATGAAAAGTAAATTGGGAGTAATAATAATCGAAGTTGTAATCAACTTGCCACATATTGCAGTGATTATTATGAGACAGCTATTTATTAAGTGAGTACGCTTATCTATGACATTATTGACGTAGATCACTGTTCTATTATTTCCAGAGAAGTAAAGCTGACGACTGTTATTTGGTGGACACATACACGTCGATAGACGACACGCCGGTGCTAGTGGCTGGCTCCTATGAAGGCAATGGGTAAGCTGCTGTAATGGATATTATTCATTTAATTCGGATATGTTCCGACTCGCCCCCTAATTTCCATCTGCTTAGACAATAAAATTGCGCCTCACCATGCTAAAAAAAAGAAACTACCTAAAATCTTAAGTTTATTTATTTATTTATTATGCTGCTGTTTTTTTTTTTTAAGTTATGCTGGTTTCTGTACATTTTGCAGTGATGTAACAATCTTTCAATTTGTATTGTAGGCAAGTGCTACGCTCAGTAACGATAGCAGACAAGAAGCTGCAGCCGAGCACGAACTTCGCCGACAACATACAGACGGTGCGCTGTTGCTGGTACGATAAGGACGTAAGTACCAAATACCATCTCTTTTATATAACGTGTGTAAAAATACCCTTCACGCAGCCGAGAGTCACTGATCTTCCCGATATTATGATCATTTTATTTGTACTTGACCATACCCAGTAACCTTTTGGTTACCGAGTGCCCGATATCATCCCTCTTTTATGGATGTTTTTTTACGAGAACAAGTTTTAAATGTTAGAACTTAACTTTAAATATTCCCACAATCCCTGTACCATTGCATGCACCCATAAGCACAATGTTTTGCGTGCGATACCCTGCATGAGTATTAAGAGCGGCCAACCCGCCATGCTTTTCATACAAACGCTCGTACGTGATTATGGCGTTGTAACTCATCTATCATTGAAATTTTTGAACTATTAGGTATCTTGTGCACTTTATCTAGGTTTCTGTGCAAGCAAAAAATCAACATTTGGAAAAACAAATTCAGTATATAAGTCTCCAAAAATCAGCTTTTTGCACAAATTTTACCTGAACTTTGGCTGTTCATAATGAGCTCATGAATTGTAAAAGTAAAGAAAACATCTTCATAGAAACCTCGCACATGTAATGGAGATTCTAGATGACAATTTATTTTTTCTATTAACTTGTAAGGCTTTTTCAAAAACACGTATTTCCTGGAACAAGTTTTGTGAAATCTCCGCGCGCCAATTTTCGTTCGATGTTATCGCGTTCTCACTTTTGCTTCTTTTTCAAACATTGCATTGGATGAAACAACAAGCTTTGCAATCATGCTCGCGTTGAAAATAGACGGACCGGGACGGGCCCTCTTAAGTTATGTAATGGCCTATATGCAGTCATAAAATGGTTTATAGCCTATTCACTAACAGCGTCGTAACAAAGTTTCACATTAAATTGATGTTGTTTTTGATAAGGTTGATAGTATAGTTCACGAGTCCTGGGTATGTGCCAAGTGTTAGTAGGCAAATGACATACTAATGGCAACATTTACAGACCGCACTTCGAGTAAAGTAAAACGTTTCCTACTAATATGAACCTTATTTTAATGAGAATAATATTGATATTCGTATGAAACCCTTACTTAGCAAAATAAAAGTGCGGCCTGCGAATCTCGCCCTTAGGCTCTAAGTTCTAGACAAAAACATACTTACTCTGTTATTTACTAAACATTCTGTTAGTAATAGTATATTTTTAACTCATGAAGCGACGCGCGCTTGTCGCCAACTGCACAAACACGCTGTGAATGTGTGTGTGAGGACGAGCAGCGTCAGCACAGAAAACACACACATACACACACACTCGACTTCGCCATTGTCTCGAACGATGTAACCGAGAGCTCCTGCGCTTACACACACATTCACAGCGTGTTATTATACTTGCTAACCACAAGTGAACTGCGGGTCGCTTCGTGAAATAAAAATACTGTACCCTATATACAGGGTAAAATAGCTAGCGAAACCCCGCAGTAGAGAACATGATGAAACAAAAAAAATTATGTTTTTTTTTTGTTCAACAACCGTGCGTAGTATAGATATTTGAAATATTTGTTTTTTTTTTCGTGTACACAAGCATAAGGGGTATGGATATCGAAATACGATAAAACCAAAACAAACTGATATTTTCAACTCATACTTCAAAATCTATAACACATCACGTCTGCAGAGTTTCGCTAACTAATTCAATGTAACCCTGTATTTTTCATTTGATTATTTTCGTTCCCCAGCGCGACATATTGGTGACGACGGGCGAGTCGGGCATCATCAGCGCGTGGAGCGCGGGCGCGGGCGTCGCCAGCGGGCGCGACGTTAGGAACATATCGCAGTCCGTGCACAAGCTGCACATCAACAGACACAAACCTTACTGATCTAAGAGAATATTGTTCATCACTGAAATACATCCGTTCATTTTAAAGTCCATTGTAGCACTATTATTTTATCAATAACATGATGAGACTGCATCATTTTAATCCTGTCTTAAATATTCAGTGGCAAACTAGTGTGTCATAGTAAAGCAGGTCTTCTGGTAGGTATTTTTCTACGCCTAATGGCACCCGTTCCTTCTGCAAAAAAATAGTAATCAATTTCTGTCATTGATTGGAGAGAGGTTTGAACATGGCTGAACTGTTTGAATATAACCTTTCTTCAGTTAGAACACAACAGTTTAAGTATTAAGCGAGCGGTAGCAGCAGAGGTAATACGGTTCATATTGAATTAAAACAACACATTTCGTCAATAACTTAGCACTTTAATCGAAACCCAAAATTATTACTGTTTGTAAATTAAAATAATTCGCTATATAAAATTATTGTTGTAACCCGGCCCCAGGGTTACGTTTAAAAATATATTTTTTGTTGATTACACACAGTCAAGAGCCGAACTAAAAGTCACGCATGCAGAATACATAACATTTATAATAAACACAAAATATTTTTATAAATACGTTTATACACTTTATGGCCATTATTACCCAATATACAGATGCCAAGTCATAATGCGCGTACTCGATACAGTCACTGATATTTCGATCACAATTCACTCATGTTTTAGGAGCAGTGTACACGCTGCAAGTTTGAATACCGCGCAACACTAACATTAGAGATCTACATATAAAATAATCACACTGATGAGATTTTCATGAACACTCATCGTATCGTCGCACACCCAGTAACCGCACGGCCGCACCAAAACGTCTTTTCAAAGCGAAAAGCTTACACTAGTAATTAACATCTATAAGTCAATACTTACACAACTAACGAGTCAACGAATATAACCCCAATAAATATAAATTTGTACTCAATTATAATCTCTAACACCTGCCTTTGGAATTTCGATTCGTTACATAATTATTATTTTTTAAAGGAAATATGAAATAATTATACAAATAATAATATTATATACTTACTAAAAAGCGAAGTGTGAATGTAGAAAATGCGATGTGTTTTGACAGATCAATCATAACATTTACATGAAGTATTATGTACTGACTACTGTACACCCGATAAATAAATAATTATATTACAAATAGATAAAACTGTTGCTACAGTATCTACCGACTATTTTATTCGATCATTGAGATAATTCGCATTGTATTGATGTTCGATTGATCTGTAAACACGAATGAAAAGTGGATGTATGAGTGGCATGATTGCATTGTTCTTTGGTAAACGCACAGTGTGAGTGTAAAGCGGACAAAAACGGTCGGCCGCGGCCGGCTGCGCGCGCGCCGATGCGTCACTTGGATGACAGGAACATTATGAGCCTGCAAACGGAACAGTCTTACTTACAGTCAAACATATAGACACAACACCCATCTCATCGTTCACGATAAACACAATCGCTTCGCAGTAACTTGTGACGACGCACACGCAGACATTTTAATGATGATGCTGATTACAGTAGATACCTATGCGCCAGGAAGACCCCTAGTATTTTTACCAACAAAGTTCAGCTTCGGCTACAACTTTATTATTTTTATAACATTTTTCATTAATACTTTTTTTTCTGAAGTCAACTGAATGTACACTCACCTCACTCACGTAAAGTTGACCTTTGTAAGTAGAAATAACGACAATTGAAATAGACTTTAAGGCATAGGCACCACCATGGTTAAGAAAGACTTACCCTACACAAAACTCCACCAATGGCACAGGCAGACTAGTTCCTTTGATGTGGTACCTGAAGTGTATGGCCTTGTTGGAGAGCAGGCGGTTGGTGTCGTTGTCGTCGGCGAGCGGCAGCGGCAGCGGCATGGGCGCTGCGTCGGGCACGTCCTCGTGGAACCTGTAGCAGTCTATGATGCAGTGGTACCTGAAGTGTATGGCCTTGTTGGAGAGCAGGCGGTTGGTGTCGTTGCCGTCGGCGAGCGGCAGCGGCATGGGCACGGCGTCGGGCACGTCCTCGTGGAACTTATAGCAGTCTGTGATGCAATGGTACCTGAAGTGTATGGCCTTGTTGGAGAGCAGACGGTTGGTGTCGTTGACGTCGGCGAGCGGCAGCGGCATGGGCGCGGCGTCGGGCACGTCCTCGTGGAATTTGTAGCAGTCTGTGATGCAGTGGTACCTGAAGTGTATGGCCTTGTTGGAGAGCAGGCGGTTGGTATCGTTGACATCGGCGAGCGGCAGCGGCATGGGCGCGGCGTCGGGCACGTCCTCGTGGAATTTGTAGCAGTCTGTGATGCAGTGGTACCTGAAGTGTATGGCCTTGTTGGAGAGCAGGCGGTTGGTATCGTTGACATCGGCGAGCGGCAGCGGCATGGGCGCGGCGTCGGGCACGTCCTCGTGGAATATGTGGCAGCACACGCGTGGACTGAACCGCGCCTCGCCGTACGGCCCGCGCAGTACCACCCACTGCACGGTGAGCCCGCTCGTCGTCTTACTCTTCAGGATCAACTGCAGGGCAATCTGAGTGCATTATGATGATCGAGTATCTGTATTATATACACATTTGTTACGACGTGGAGGGCATTGCCTGCGCTAACTACGCCCGTGGACGACCTGAACGTTTGTATGGTGCAGATGTTCTCGGTAGTAAGACGACCGGCCGCTGGTTTAGATATCTAACATTTGACATCCTGAGTGCGGTCGCAACAAGCGAAGTAATGATATAGCGTCGACTCAGTGATTTTCTCTAGTCTAGAAGAGCTGCCGCTGCATAGGTGACGCTACGACGATAACGTACTGTAGCTCAACTCTTGCTTCAGGTTGTGCAGGGAGCCGCCATTCGCAGCTCAAGTACTGCACACCCCACAATGACGTCGCCCAACATGAGCTTAATGGACAACGTGACGATGCCAGGGTAACCAACTCAAAGCAAGGAATTCTTGCTCAGCACCAGGCCATAAACCGCTGACTGTTATGTTAGCAGCGTGGTCCATCTCCGTGCAGGTTATTCGCCTTCGCCGCTGTCCTCGTGTTCGAGTGCTGATCGTGTGACAGACAGTCTGATGAGCCGCAGGCCCATACCTGATAAGTGATCTCCCGTTGCGAGCTCTGCGTAGGGTCGCGCTGGTTCTTGTTGACGAAGGCCTTTACCACCCACTGGTGGCCGAAGGCGGAGAACCGGGACGTCTCGTAGTACAACTTATGCAAGAACTCCTCCGTGCGGTACGGCTTCAGCTGCAGGTCTGCGATACATTCTTTATTAACGTTGTTAGTGCGTCACTGCTCTCAAGCCTCAACATTACATGCGACACAATATGCCAGGGATTAAGCGTCGTATACACGAAGCCCCAGTTGGAGCCACGGTTTCTAGAATTCTATTGGATTCTCAAAGATGCTGTAAAATCTCTTGTTAACTTTGATTGTTTGTGGATACTTTGTTCGGTCAACCACAGTAGCTAATATGAGATCTGACAAGTTAGAGACTTTATTAGGCTTCCAGAAATCGGTGAATTAAATCAATCAATCATAGGTTTTGGGTACAATCAAAAGTTGTTCACTACAGTAAAGTTAGTAAAAGTTCATGAGTTAGTAGGGATTATAATTGACAAATGTTGCAAAAGTTAGGGCATCTATAAAGACAAAGTAAGTGCCTACTTTCTAATATGATTGTGGGTCTCAACGAAGATTTTTTCTTGCCTGCATGAAACTATTAAAGCCAGTAAGTTTGACCTAATTCGCAATCTAGGAGCACTGATCTTACAACATCAATTGCGTGTTAACTAACTTAATATCAACCAAGTAATACCTACCAATTTAAGAAGGTAACAGGTCAACAACCGCGAGACGACTTGCGATTGGGAATGTAGGTCTCTTAGATCAGTCAAACTCAAAGTATTTATTTCAAATAAACCAATTACAGGCACTTTTAAATTGTCAAGGGGTCGGTCAGTCTGCAGTCAGAAAGATGAAGCTAGTTGTCCATTCCAAAGCGTGTAGGTGCCTAAGGAGAAGAACGGGCAAGAAACTCCACGGACACTATTAAATAAAAAATTGGTTAACACATTCATAATCAAAATATACATGTGAGAACGATGTAGAAAGACGTGCACGTTAAAAGCGTCCGTGATACAAAAAAGATAAAAACAAAAAAAAAACAATTCACAAATTAAAATAAGCCGTGGCAGCTAAGAGATGACTAGTCCCTACTGACGGCACCCGTTCACGAACATGACGTATGGATCAGCACCATTCATCTCAACCATTTTAAGGGAACCCAATGATCCAACACTAACGCCACCAGCAGCGAGACACTTGAGTGAGTATGACATACTCTCTGCCGCCTGACTTGACTTGAATGTACCCATTCAAGTGAATGAAAGACGTACCCAGCAAATGGTAGCTTTATAGTAGGTACATAGTGCTCACACTTGTGCTGTGCGGACTGTAGACCACAAAACCGAGTATGTGAAATAATATTAATCCGGAAGTGGTAAGGATTATGAGGGATGCATAATGTGTTTGATACTATGTGGTATAAACTCACCACTAAAGGTAATTTTTTCGTAGGAGAGCAGGTCCAGCACCTGGTTGTAGATGACGTTGGCCTCCTTGCAGCGCTTGTCGCGCTCGGCCAGCACGGCCACCACGTCGGCGGCCGATTTGCTGGGGTGCGCGCACTGCGCCTCGTGCGCGCCGCCTTCGTGCGCCGGGCCCAGCCACGGGCAGCCGATGCACGCGAAGCGACAGCCCGTCAGCCTGCAACACGCCCAACCTTCAGCTACAGTCACGCGAGTCCAGCGTAATGGCTTAGTCTACACTACGCCGGCCGTAGGGGTCTGAGATTAGCATAGCAGCCTAATGGTTGACCGAACCGCAGAATTGCAAACAAGATTCAAGAGTTATGAGAAAATTAATAGCTCCAGTCCATGACATATACCATCATGCATTAGGATAGCGAAGCCACTTGCAAAAATTGGGTTATCTGATGTGCTATACAGGACACGAATCAATCTAAATGCAGGCGATGAGTTCGGTTCGCATTACACCAGGTGTTACCAAGCGATACAAGTATGTTAGTGGACAGACCAGCGCAGTGCGCTACGCGGACACACCTGCGGACCCTACGGCGGCCGGCGGGCGGCAGTGCGCTGCGCCGGAGCGCGCCCAGCAGCAGATAGTACACGCTGGACACAATGCGAACCAAACTATCGAGGTAGCGCCTGTCGGGGGACGAATCGATTACGATTTGCGACAACTTGAACTTCCTGGGGGAAGAAATATGTGGCCTCGTTTAAAAGGCGTTAAAGTACTGTCTATGTCTACTGGCTAGTGGTTCTACTGCTGAGTATTAACTCGACCCTGCGTCGCTCAGGAGCGGCCATCTTTCTTACAATTTACCTACTGCCCCCTTTTCGCGATATTAAGTTTCATAATTTTTATTTATACTAGCTTCAATTTTAAAAGTAATTATGCATCGTATCGTAATTAATGTCTGTCCTTAAACGTGTGCCACCTATGCTACTAGAACATTGCAGCGCGATAACGGCAGGAGATGTGTGTGTAATGAAACGAAGTAGATATAAGTGTGAGATAGGTGGACGTCACCTCTCCTCGCACGTGTTCTCCTCGTGGTGCTGCAGCGAGTGGCGCGGGAACACGCTCGTGCAAAACTTGCACTCGGACGGCAGCTCCGACACCGTCTTCTCCACGGCGAGGTTGCGCGACGCCGACGTCTTGGAGATCTCCACGCGGCAGTTGGGGCACGTGGCCGACTCGTCGCGCAGCCGCGCGTCCGCCAGCAGGTGCGTGAAGCAAGGTGCACACATCAGGTGCCCATTGCTACACTGCAATGTAACACCCGTGTCAGTATGGAGCGGTGGTGGCTGGCACCACATTATATTTTGAAAAACAGTAACTTGTTTGTATGCTACTCATATCTACAATGTATGTGGAAGGTGTAATGTTCATTCAATTTTTGGAACTAAGGAAATCTTCCAATATGGATGAATATTCTTTTTCAGAAACTGAGGCCTCTCTTGCGTTTTGGTAGATATAAGTATATTAGAGAAATTAAAATGCTTGTATGTGTGTGTGCTACATATATGGTCTACCTCTGGCCGTGATTGCGTGTGCCACCTGTAATCAAACTACACATAATAAATACTGCTGTAACAGAAAAAAAAAGATAAGTATACTGAACATCTGATTTATGATTCATGATTTTAATTTTGACTCTATGAAAACATTTTCTTTGTTTCTTTTTCCAACACAATCAAAACAAATATTTTTCATAAAAAATTTACTATTACTTTAGAAATTCAGATTTATTTATTTTGCTAATTGTTTATGATGTTAAAAACTGGCAAGAATACTCTTTTATTAAATAAAAAATACAAATATTCATGTGGTAAAAAATTGTTAGACTTCTCAATAAAAATCAAAAAGGATGTTTTTGTATTTGGGATGGGGATTGTAAAGGGGATTTCTGAATAAAGAAAGAAGTAAATCTCTCAAACATTTCTTTATTAAAATGAAATGTTACAAGAGTGTATACAGGCTAAGTTTACTTGCTATGCTATTGACCATACACACTAGAATAGTTATCCTATACAATATCACAGACACTTAACTCCTAGATGTACTGACACTCTTAAGACAATTTGCTCAGATTATGTACACAATACAGACAAATAGGTCATAGGTCACACATACATTGACTAATTGAATAATAAAATAAATGAACACAATCCATAATACTAGGTAACAACACCCATAACAGAGGGCTATCACAGGTACTTAGCTGTGGCAACTTTACAATGACAACCAAATGATTCAATACATTACATTGACGCCATACAACTAAAAATGGTGAGTGATAAAGCGACGTCGTGTAGGCGTCGCCACGACGCGAATCTAAGAATGCAGTGAGCTGAAGGCTCAGCTGCTTACGTAAGAAAGGAAAAGATTTGTAAAACAGCTGATGCGAGCATCGACACTGTCAGCTGTTTTAAAATACCTGATACACGGCCGCCTGAGGCAGGTCCAGGCAAACTGCGCAGCACAAGATGCCCCCCAGCCTGTGCTCGAGCTTGTCGCTCCCCTCTTTGTCAATAATTTTACGTTTTTTTTTCAATGGCTCGTCGGCATCTTTCGCGTCAGGCCCGACCACGCCCTCGCTAGACGATGCCATGGGCTCGCTCTCGGGCGCCTCGGCCATTCCACAATGTAAATAACAACAATACTACGACACAAACTGCGCGCAACTGCGTCAGATGAACGCAAAACGAGCATCGACGAACTTCGCGACAAACAAAGGTTTGTTGTGTTTATATAGATACCCACCCTCCCGCAACCCGCAACCCAACACTTTTTAGTGTTGTTCTGTTATCAGTTGACATGATTACCGATTTACAAAATCATGTCATAACTCAAATCTATGAAAAACGATATCTGGCTAAATTGCAACTTTATACTACAGCGTACAGCGAATGGTGCAACTTCTGTGATTTATATCGTAACTTAGGTCAAACTGTTAGCTGAGTATTTTGTAAACTGATTAGGACGATGAATGAAAATTCAAAATTCCGTGGAAGTCAGAGATGAATCTAAATAGATGGTGCAAGTGCCAATTTCATCATTCGTCCCAAATATCCAAAATTTAACTATATAAGTAAAAATAAAATGATTTTCGTCGGTAAGCGCATCACTTGAGAATGGCTGGACCGATTTGGCTATTTTATGTTTTCAAATGTTTATAATAGTCCGAATCAAATTATTACGGAAAGACAAACTGGAAAAGTTTCCCGAAAATTTTCAAAATCAGGAAATACTGTACGTCCCATTTTCTATGAACTCAAGACGATAGGAGTACGACTGACGAGTCAGCTTCTAACTATTAAAAACGGGTACATCACTATGGAAACTACTAATGTAACATGAGTTACCAACAAAAAAAATATATAATACTAGAATATTGGGCTGCACAGATAATATATATTCTACTAGCTTTTACCCGCGGCTTCGCTCGCATTAATTTAGCACGTGAAAATCCATTCGGGTTGTTCGGGGAATTATAGTTAAGACCATGAAAAACCGGTCTATCGACACTCTAGACTCACAAAATGTATTAGGTACTTAAATGAAAAATAAAAAAACTCTTAACACACTACTAAAGTTTCTTATAATTCGATCATGATTCGAAATGCACGTGGCGCCATCTATTATCATAAGAACGTTATTGTTGTTTTCCTCGGGAACAGTACTTATTTTCGGGATTAAAGGTAGCCTATGTCCGTTTCTGTACACCTGACAACGTATATGCACAATTTCAGGATGATCGGTTCAGTTGTTTAGGCGTGAAAAGGTAACAAACTTTCGCATTTATAATATTAATAATATAGTTAGGAAGGACGGTGGGCGCGCACGCAGTATGTGTGCTTTGGACTGTGGAGTGCTGACAGTGAGGCCAGACTGAGGGGAATCCCCCCAAAATTGTGTTTTTTTTTATAGTTATGGGGGGACAATATTTCTGGGAGGACATTTGGTGGGAAAAAGCTGGTTTTGGAGGAAATGGTGGGATTTTTATTACTAAAACTGTAATCCCGGGAGAACCGCGGCTAGCTGTAATGATTAAATCGGTAGTTTCAAAAGACATTTTGCGTAGCGTTAGCAATTACGTTTTTACAGCTTCCGGCTGTTTCTAATTTATGATTTTGATCCATGACACGAAAGAAAATATTACAACACAAGTTATTAAAATCTTCAGGCATCCAATTAAATCTATTTATTTAAAAGGAGAAACTGACTGACTGACATATCAACGCATAGCAAAAATCATAAATTATACACTAACATATAAGCCAAAACTACTGGGTCTAGAAACGTGAAATTTTGCACACGGCTTCCTTACATTATGTTTATAAATAGAATACCATCAAAAACCATGATTATTACGAAAAACAAACGTTTATGAACAAATTAACATTTATTTGTGTTCTAAACTCAAAAATGATAAATGATAAATGATTTTATTTCTGTAAGTAGGTTTGTACAAACACTTTTACACGTCAATCATATTTTAAAACTAGACTAGTCGGCGTCACAGAGTACATTTTATATAGGGTCGGTCGGCGTTTCCTATCTGACTATTCTAAGAAGAAAGGCCGAAACAAACTCAGAGGTCACAGTCTCTTTTAAAGTCCGGACATAATCTTGGTCAGATCATGTGAAGACCATGTAGATTTAAGTCTGAAATGGTCTTTTGAGGAAAAAACCACACAGAATTAGTGGACCTGAAGTCAGTGCACGTATTTGTCAGTAATCGTGCAGCTCAACTCAAAACTTAAGGATATTTGAATTTTCTATTTTTCATATTAGGCTGTTTAGCGGTTTTATACCTTTGCCTCTCCTTAAACCTGCGAAGGTAAAGCGCGGGAAAAAAAGCTAATTCAGTCTTATCCATGGTCTAAAAAAACATATTATTATACCATGGTCTTATCCACGTAATGACAAAAATGTTTTTCGTTCTTTTATTTTATTTCATTTTAAGTGTATTGAAAAACGTCGTTTGATATACATGGATATTTGTAATTGCAGTTCTCGGCTCCACAACACCCTCGCCTACGGCTCGTGTGTGTATTCCGCCTCGAACGCAATAACAAAATTTCTCCATTTGTATCAAAATGTACTATTTACAAAGACTTGTTTTAAGGTTGCATTATATAAATGCATACTATATCATTCTGTCTCTTGTTAGTATTGTGAGCATTGTAGGTAAGCATGGTGTGCTGTTTTAGTATCTAATGAAAAGCTGGCAAACCGTCAGTATGTTGTAGGATTTAAATAGCAGATCTGTGGGAAAGAAGGGTTGGAAGTTTGCTATCTTTAATATAGGTCTCTGAGCTCTTTCAAGAGGAAGCAATTTAGTTTTTGGTGCACCACCCCAAGAAGTGATGCAGTATTGAATTATAAATTTGACATAGGGCCAAATTAACTTTTGTGATTAATTTTGAATCTGCTTATGTTCGCAATTTCTTAAAAACATATATTAGTTTGTGCACTCTTTTTAACTAGGCTTTCAATGTTTTCTAAAAGAGAGTGTGTGGTCCATTATTACCCCAAGGTATTTTATGTTGCTCGTTTTTAGTATAAAAGGGCAATTACACATGTTGACTGTACAGTTTCTACAGTGATGGGCATAGAGATGAGGGTTAGTAATGTTAAGTTGAGGCTTGCGCATGGAGAACTGAATATATTTTGTATAGTTAGTTTGTTTAGTTATATTTTGTATAAATTGCTTTGAAGCCAATTGAGCTAGTTGAGCAATTTCAAACAGTTTGCCACTGGATTTAGTGGTAAATATATAACACCTTGGACTTTGACATCAGTGCTGTTGCAGTGTCATCTACAGTTGTGTTCAAAGCGCTGCTTTTCCTCAAGCAACTGTAAATAAAAATCCTTGAATACATACAAGCTATTATTATTACCTATTAAGTTTTACAATTTTAAAACTATTTCACTTTTATAAATCTGCCACAACACAAAACCAGGTCTCTGCAACATAAAATTAAAACTGATGAATAACATCTTTATGAATGTTTTCATCTGTCAAAGTTTTGGTTTCTTCGGCAAAGAACCAAATGCTGAGATAATGGTTCCCTTAGTTCCAGTTACATTGCTAGTGAGCGGTTGCTGAACCAGTCCGGGCTGTTTGATTGCTGGTTTGTTTGATACATTGGGTGCCGCCTGGTCCCATTTAGACTTCCTCTTCTTTTCATCATCACTCTCAGATTTCTTTGCTACTCCTGTTATAAAGTCTATTTTTGCAAGTTTCTCTTTCTTTTCTTTTTCCCTTCTATCCATCTCTAATTTCTGTACTCTGGATAATTCATCATAATATGACTCTTTGCCCCACTTCAGTGGGTCATAGATTTCAGGAGGGTAATTTGTATCTAATTCATTAATATCACAGAACTGTATTAGCTTTTCATAAATGCTTGGGTTTCTAAAGTTCTTCTTATCTTGTATAATCCTGTTCATATCTAGTCCTTCATTTAACATTCGGCTGTAAAACTTAGCGATAGTATCTTGGAGCTCCTTGGGACATTTCCCGGATGGTTCAGGAGGTATGGTGACGCCATCCTCGCACTCGTCGGGCTCGGAGCGCGGCACGGCCTCGTCCGTGTCCGTCTCCATCGACAGGCGCCGCATGTCGTCTTGGTTCTCTGCTGCAGGCGAGAGCGGCTCCTCGTCTGACACTACCGTGTCGTCCACATAAGAAACCAATCTTCTCTTTGGAGTTACGGGAGCAGAGGCGGGTTGGTTACTGTCTTCAATCTTTTTTGGGCTAGTAGGCACTGAATGAGTTTCTCTGTGTTCCTCCTTTTCTGGCGTCTGATCTTCCATATCTTCCTCGCCCTCGGAATCGGTGTAGGTAGCAGTTAACGAGGCTAAAGCTTGAGAAGCCATTGTGCGACTAATCAATGAGCAACTTATAAAGATTTTATAACAAACAAAGTTTCCTTGGTTAGAGACTACAACAGTAAGAGAAAAATTGAATAGTATACAAATGAATCAGTGGAACAGTAAGCAGTAAATTGATTGCAAGCTCCGTAAAATGTACTCTGTGATTGCAGTCTTAGTGACAGCACTGACAGCAAAGTGACATTCACCGTGACGTTATAAGTTTCGTTCATCTGTTACCAGCCGGCCAATAAATATCACAGAAACTACATACAGAGTCTGTGACATTGGTATTTTAAAATTATTTGTGATTATGATTATTGACAAGGCAAGCCACCAAGCCGCAAGCCACAACAAGGCAAAGAAATTGACCGCTGTGTCACTTATGAAGGGTAACCTACCTTTATCCCTGGAGCGTAGTGTATTAGGTATGCTCAGTGACCGAATACGTTACGATATATTCTTCCAAGGTAATACCACAATACGCCCCAAAACGAATCGCCGATGTGGGCAACAAGTCTACTAGACTGAAGTGGGATTGGACCAGCCATCATTGTATGTAGGATGCATCGGAACAGATGGGCTCGAGTTGACACAATAGAAGCCAGAATACAGGCAGGCGTTATCGCCGAGGGCATAGGCATAGGAAAAGCTGGCATGATGATTTAGAGGCGTTTATGGGAGATTGGCCTGAGAAAGCAGCACACAAGGAAGAGTGGAAAGCTATGGTGGAGACCTTTGCCCAGAAGTTGGACAACATAGGTTAAAAAAGAAACGATTCATTACATGTCAGTGTCGAGAAAAGTGTCAATTGAATTTGACTAGTGAGTGACATTTCATTAGCGATTGGCAATTTTGGCAAATGATGGGGGAGTTGCGTTGGAGATTGCAAAAATAATAAAATAAGTACGCAAATACATAGTGACATGAAATGAAACACTAACCCGCGATTATTATTGTATAAGACGCAAAACCAGTGAAGTGACGACAATGGCGACGATGCCGAGTGACTATACGGAGTTTCCGTCTGAGATAATTCTGAAGCCCCTCGCACTGATCGGTTTGTCTGGGCTCGATGCGGTGAACAATGCCGTGCACAAGGAGATCTGGGACGCGTTCTCTAACAACCGCCGCGCAGACCGCACGCCCGTGCGCTTCAAATTACTGAACAATACTTTCGAGTTTCCTGTGGTCAAGCCTAAACGGAATTCATACGAGTGGTATATTCCGAAGGGAGTCCTTAAAAAGAACTGGATTCACAAGCGGGTATCCCTCATACCCGCGGTTGTAGTCATATTTTACGATATGGACTGGAATGATCCACAGTGGAATGAAAAAATCATCGAGTGTGCTTCCAAAGTGCAGTCAATCCGCGCTGCAGTGGAGGGCCACGCGACACGCGTCGCCGTCGTCGTCATCCAGAGCCGGCTGTCCCCGCCCCCTTCCGAGTATATGCTGGGCGCCGAGCGCGCACAGGCCCTTTGTGCCGCCTGTGAGATACAGTCCAAGTCCCTGTTTGTTCTGCCTCATAGTGATCATCTCATGGGTTACATTGTTCGCCTGGAAAATGCATTCTATGATATTGCCCAGAACTACTATCATCATGAAACTAAAAATATTAAACAGCATAGAGATCATCTCAACAAAACAACTCATCAATATTTATTTGTGCGACATCAATTTAAATTAGGTTATCTTAATGAGTTGAAACAAGATTTGAGTACAGCACACAAGCACTACATGCATGCTTACAACAATTTGCTTGAGACGAGGATTGTTGATACCAATACACATGAAGTAAGAACTGTAGCAGGCTACATCAATTATAAACTTTGTAAATTGTTGTTTGCTCTCAATTTGCCTAGAGATGCTATTGCTCAACTCAAGTCACACATTGAAAGATATAAGAATCGTATTGGATCCACGGAATTGTTGTTTGAACATTATGCTTGGATTGCAAGACAGTACAGTGCCTTTGGAGAGCTGTTTGATGAAGCAATCCGTGCAGGACTTCCAGCTATACAGTCCCAGCACCCTGGCTTCTACTACCAACACGCAGCTCAGTTCACAGTTAAGAGAAGGCAAGCTATGAGGTCTGTATGCACCGAGGCCACAGCATACCCTCCAACCCCAGATCCACTGGAAGGCACTGTGGAGTTTTATGGACAAAGACCATGGAGGCCAGGCCGCCTAAGTGCTGACCCTCATGACCCTCAAAAAGAGCAAGCTGCTGTGCTCGCTCTGCAGTATAATGAAAGAGTTTTTAACCACTCTGCAATGATCATCAGTTTCTTGGGCTGTGCAATCTCACAGTTCAAGACATTTCACTCCCCTCGGATGAGGAAGCAGCTAGTGGTGGAGATGGCTAATGAATACTTTTACTCAGCTGACTATGGCAAGGCTCTCACTGTATTGACACATATGCTTTGGGACTACCGGAAAGAAAAGTGGTGGTTTTTAGCTTCACATGTTCTGAACCGAGCATTACAATGTGCATACTTGTCAGGAAAAATACAAGACTACCTTCAGTTGTCAATAGAGGCACTCTCTAAGCATATTCAAGTGCCAAACAATGATAAGGATAGAATATTTAGGAATATCATGTCTGTTCTCAACTTCAACATACCTGCTGCAGAGCCAGACCTACCAGCCTCCTCTCAGCACAAGGCCCTGGAGCTGTGGCAGGCAGCCATTGAGAAAGAACCCCTCACAGTTCCTATAGACATGGCCAACATATCTAGCTTTTTAGAGGTGAAGCCCAAATTTAAGCAACTGAGATATAGGATGGATGAAATAATTGATTTAGAACTGTATGTCAGACTCTTGTACAACACAGTTCTTGAAGCAAGAAATGCCTTTGTTGCCATATCTAGTCACACAGAGACTATTGAAATTCCAATCACAGACGATGGCAACACTACTATTTCCTTGCAAGGTGGGAAAGTTAAGAGATTTTTATGTCAATTTAAACCAAATCCTCATGATAGTGGATCAGATCTCCATATTAAGAATGTGTGTTTTGTGCTTGATACAGACAGAAAACGCAAGATAGTTTTGAATTTCAAAATAGAAGGAAACAAAGCTACAGAGTCAACTATCCATCCAGAATTGTTGCACTTCATTAGGAGCCCTAAGGCAGACTATGAATTTGACTGCATTGTGCCTTTGGCAGTAGCTTCGATCACATCGCGAGAGTGTAAAGTATCATTACTAGTCACAAATTCAAGTCCAGCACTCCAAGGTGAATGGTTTCCATCAATATTCACCATCACAAATAATGAAGACAGTGCTATCTATGATGTTAAAATAACATTATCTCTGTTAAGTTCACCTGACAATCCCAATCCTGATTCTGTAACAGAATTGAGTCTGAAAGAAGGTGAACCACAAGCACAGCCACTCAACATACAAGTTGGAAGAATTAGCACATCGGGCAGCCATGTAAATACATTTTATTTAAAAACAAACAGAACAGCTACTACAACTGTACAGATAACAGTAACTTATGTGATTGATCTTCCTGAAATATCTAAATTGGAATGCACTAAAGAGTTCTCTACAAAAATTACAGTAATTAAACCATTTGAGGTTTCTACACATTTTGTGGCCATGAACTTCAAACCCATTACTAAATGTTTTGTGGATGACCCCTTCATAGTTATGCCACAAATAAAAATTTTGAGTCCATGGGACTTGCTGATAGTGGACACAGAGTTAGAAGTGGTAGAGTACTTCAGGAATAGTGATGCTATCAAGCTGTCTTCTTGTATCAATAAGCTGGAAGTCGCCGAACAGAATGTTGCCTCTGATGCAGTATGTATACAAGCAAAATACAAACCAAAAGATAATCCAACCAGAGTTGGTCTTTATAACATAACATGGCGGCGGAAAAGCAACACCAGCCACTGTGTGATGAGCAGCACAGCACTGTCGGGACTGCCCATAGATGACTGTCCTATAGCCATTGAAGTAAATTATCCTCAGGTGGTGGAACTGCTTACTTCAGTTCCATTGAAATGCACTTTGTTTGGCAAGTGTAGTACCCCTATTAGACTTAGTGTGACAGTAGAGGGCACTGATGCTTACATGTTCTCAGGATACAAGAAAATATCGGTCACAATCCCGCCTAAGGGAAAAGTAGAGCTGTGCTACAACATCCATCCTCTAGTCGCTGGCAACACCACCCCTCCAAGGTTAAAAGCTACTATTGTTGGTGATGTAGCCAAACAAGAAGTAGTAAGTGAAATGTTTGATAAAATCTTTCCACAGAATATATTTGTTATGCCTAAGTACAATAAATAAAAGTATGAAATGTTATTCCCTCAGTTTTAATAAAAATTGTAAATAGTAATGAACAAAGTGTATAAGTTATATTGTAGTTACCTTGTAATTATTTTTAAATAATAAATACAGTTACTTGTTACATAGGTTATTTATTTTCCATTGCCTTTCAATCTGTCACAGTACAGTATAATTATTGAGAATTTCAACATCAATCAGTACAAAAGACCTTGAAGGTCATGTAGGTAACAGCTCGGCTGTTGTAGGCAGTCAGAATCTCAAATCTTATAACTGGTCTATCTTGGAATATTGGCAGGTAGCAGTAGTAGCTCAGTTTTTTATTCATGTGGTAGTAGTAACAGAATCAGCTAAGAGGCTTCTTGTAAAATGATTAATTGTAGGATCTTGTGAACTTGGCAGCCAACCTAGAGAAGAGGGTAGCCAGATGGGTAAACTGTCTAATTATAATTACAAGGAAACAGTTTGAAGACTGATGATAGCATCGGTCATCTAACCTCATCTTTCCTGCTTTATGATACAAATGAAACAGTAATATTTAAGAAATTACATTTATTTCAAATTAATCTTTACGCAATTCAAATTTCTCTTCTTGGATACCACTTGCAGTGATGATCAATATGTAGATGCAGTCTCCAGTGTAGATATCACGTTCAGCGGCACTGATGAATACATCCTTCAGAAGGGCCAAAGCCTTCTCCCTAGGTAAGGGGGCCTCTGTCACATTCTGCATGTTCTTGAGTCCTATTTGATTGTCGAGCAGGGGCTGCAGCTGTGCGCCTGCTGAACCCCCAGCACGGTAGTTGGAGCGCTCACAGTGCCCGATGGGATCATAACTGTACACACAACCCTTTCCATCAGCATCCAACCCGGCCAGGACATTGGAGATGTAGTAAGGGAAGAACCGCTTGTAGTACAACATGGTAGAGAGCATCTGAGCGACGGCTGGCGTAGACATGGACTTGTTGTGTTCGTGCTCGTACATCTGCATCCTCGCGGACAGTAGTCGAGTCAGAGTGAGCGTGTCGCACCAGCAGCCTGTGGCGCCCAGGACAGTCTTCTCCGACAACTTGAACAGTTTCTTCTGTTCTCTTGTGTAGATCGAAAAGCCCGTACTGAGACGGGTATCAGCACCAATTACAGCGTAATCATCACCGGCAATGGCAACGATACTTCCTCCATTGTCAGCATACGGCTCGAAGCGAACTTGTTTAGCGCCGGGTACTGCATATTCCGGAAAGTTTCCATTAACACTCAACATTTTAATTTCTTACAATAATACTTTCAGTAAGTTTAACAAAATAGTAGGTTTACACAATTTACAAATCAGTGCACCGCGAATGACATGCACAAATTTACAATTCAGTCAGTTGGTTGAAAGTTAAATTGTATATTTAAGCATAGAAATATGCTATCCTTTTCTGTACTTTATGGAAAAAAGAGATAACTCCTTTTTAACGCTTAATAACGTTATTGTGTACGACTGAAACGAATTTACTTCAAATAAAATGTCACCTCATTGCGTTTCGAAACAATTTTTTTTTTCTTGTGGCATCGCACGTTTTGTGCATTCAGCCAATGTCACGTTTAGTTTCTAGATTACGAAGAAAACAAAATTAGGGAAATGAAAATATTATTGCAAATAATTATTACGGGATTTAGGATAGGATAGTTAAATCTATAGTATCGATATTAAGTACAGTGATATCATATTGAATAAAGAGCTAAATACAATGACGGAAAATTACAACTAAAGTAATGAATGAGACTATGCATTTAAATAAGTACAGGCAAGCTATTTGTAGGTACTCTTTTTTATTTTTACTCTTTGTATTTCCTGTGCGTGTCCCAAATATTTTTTTTTTCTTTCTTTACAAAGTAAAAAAAGTATTGAGGTAGGAAAAAGAGTACGGAGAGACCAAGGGTTACTGAAAAAGGATGGACGGTCATATAAAAGACAGGATAAAAAAATGTGATCTAAATCGCCTACGTCTGCGCCACACAGGCAAATGGGGTTATCGATAATATGCAGTTGGGCAAGATCATATGAAGATATGAGATATGAAGATAATATGAAGTCTCATCCTTATTAGAATGGAGATCTCCATGCCCTGCCTAACCATGTTTTTTTCGGAACGTCGCGTCGGGTTAAATAAGTGAAAAATAACGACCTTTAGATTTGCTTCCGATATCCCAAGCTACCTGGTCCCGAAGGAAAAGTCTTTGGTAACGTTACGAGGTCACAGCAAAAATTTGTATATAGAACTAAGTCCCCACCCTGCACCGCATCAGCGGCGAGTGTTTTAGCCATTTCATTGCCATGGATTCCAGCATGGGCCGGAATCCACGCAAATTGCAGTGTATTACCCTCAGAGATGGTTCTGAACGCAAATTCTCTTATTAAAATAAATGATAAGAAAGTGCGATTGGTTTTCGAAAGAGGATTTATTGATGGCTAGAAGAGTACTTTGAGAATCAGTAAAAAATATAGTTTGTTTTAAGCATTAACTCGAATATATTCTATGGGTTTTAAAACCGGAACATTCCCCCGTAAAATCAGAAGATTCCGGAGGCAGTTTTATTTTTTGTACGATGTTGTATTGAGAATGGTTAGTAACTATTCCAACACAACTCGTCGAAGAACGCTTGGCAGCATCCGTAAATATATGGTGGTCCTCTAAGTGTTCAGCTAAAAACTGATTAAAACTGAAATGGCAGTCGGAATCTGATTTACTTACACAGTTATGTTTTATGATAGGACTGAATTGTAAACTCTCTTATTTACTGCTAAATAGGGGAAGTTTATTAGAGCGGTGAACAGGAGAAGAAAGTGAAAGGGTATTTTTATAGCTTACAACTAAACAATGAGTCAATGAGAGGATGAGTTGAGAGTTTCGAAACTTCCGTAGTGTTTAGAAATAGAGGTGTACTTGAAACGAAAATTATCGTTTCATACGGTTTTACGGTTTTTTAATCAACCAATCGCATGACATGACGTGTAGTTTTCTTCTAAAAGAAACAAACGTCAAACTTCAGTTCTGATTCTGACGTTTCTTTAGTTCTGAAGTGGAATTGAGCATTCTAAAAGCCGCATTTATCATATAATTATACTGCAAAATGACCTCCATAACGTCTGTAATTCCTAAATTGTACCAGGAATACACAAATAAAACACCTAAAAAGTTGAAGATCATAGATGCGTATCTATTATACATATTTCTGACTGCTGTGATTCAGTTTGTGTATTGCTGCCTTGTCGGCACTTTTCCCTTCAATTCATTTTTGAGTGGTTTCATTTCTACTGTCAGCTCTTTCGTTCTTGGAGGTAAGATACTCAACTTTGCGAGTAGTTTCAGGCCAAATATATATATATCACAAATAAGTTGAAACATTATGATATAACCTACAGCAGCACTAACAGTACCTATCTTCTTGTTTTCAGTATGCCTACGCCTACAAGTTAACCCAGAGAACAAGAACGAGTTCCAGGGTTTGAGTGCGGAGCGAGGCTTTGCGGATTTCATATTTGCTCACCTTGTGTTGCACATTGTTGTCATCAACTTCATAGGATAAATTAATTTGTATTTTTTATTATTGGATAAGAAAATCTCCAAATAAAACCGTAAAACTAAGTGCTTGCTATATGACTCCCTTACTTTATAAGAGTTTTACTTACTAATAAGTTAGGAGTAAAAGAAAATTGCTCACAACCAGGAAGCATTTACATTCTAGTTACAGAATCATAAGGGCAGGCGTACACTAGGAATCCTGGTTGTGGCAGTCAATCAAATATATTTAACGGCTCCTTGGAGCCTGCACACAAGCAACCAAGAATTTGCTCAATATCTCAGCTGTTGCTGCTGCTTGACTGCCAAGTGTATGGAAGCACTTAAGTCTTCAAACAGTCAAACGAGGAAGTTAACATAATCTTCTAGGGTTTTCTTTTATTTTCAATTTACTATCTCAGATTTCTATAGTTCTATTATTATTTCAACAAAATGATATAATTAAATAATTGAAACTTGGTAATAGTTATTTTATTTGAACTTCTCTGTATCCAAATCCGTTCAGCCGTTTTTGTGTGTTAGTGTAACAAACATACAAACTTTCACATTTATAATATTAGGTATTATTATGCAGGATTATAGTTAAGATTAGGATTGTTGCTATAAAGTTGTTGTCAGACAGATTTATCGGAATTCTATTTAATGTCTGTCGTCAGAGGTACAAAACTGTGAGAGGTCTGTAGCTACAACACTGGAACACAGTTGTAAACCACACTCGCGCGCATGGGCGCCGCGCCGCGCCAGGAGCGGGGTGCAAGAGGGTGCTCTTGCACCTCTCTGGCTTTAAAATAAAATATAGGTGTATAAACATTCAGAACTAATAAAATGGCCGAAAACGCCTATTACAATAATAGAGAACTCAACCTATTCGAGACGTCGAGATCCTAAAATTTTCGAGCTCGCTTCACTCGCTCCAGCATTTTGCAATCTCTCGCTTCTAATGCTTCTGTGCATTAGTCTACAAAGTACGGAACTCCTAATTCCGAAAATCGAATCAACCCTAGGCGAGGTGCTTACTACCTACTGCTAACGTTATCGAGCTTGCTTCGCTCGCTCTTGCATCATACTGTATCGTAATCTTAATTGTTAAGTTTCTATAAACAAATCGACCCACTTAGTCCTCTTTCTGTATGCATGGACGACATAAAACCTATCCCATTCGAGGCGAGATGCAAAAATTATCGAGCTCGCTTTGCTCAAACTCAAACTCAAACTCAAACTCAAAGCATTTATTTCAAATAAACCTATTACAGGCACTTTTGAATTGTCAAGCTCGCTCTTGCATCCTACATTCTCTTAATTGTAAAGCCTTTCTCCATAAGTTGACAAAGTTACTCCTTGTATGAATGGACAAACGATAACCTAACATATCCGAGGTGAAGTGCAAAAATGATTGAGCTCGCATCGTGGAGCTGAAGATGCACCCCCCTGAAAATAAACTTGCCGGCACCCATGCTCGCGCGCACATTCCTTTTATGTTTACGCAGCTTAGCACATCTCTGATGGAAAGGCCAGCGCACACCGGCGGACAGCATCGAGGAGAATCACAGTAATGATTTGCAGTGCCGCCGGCGCAGTACTGGATCCCGCAATATGCCACGGGGCGTGCCCCGTGGCTCCTCGAGTTATACATTATAGTCTAAGCCCTCGAGCTTGCTTAACGACTACTCAACGCAGTTGAAAAGTTGCTAGCGGAATCCGGCACATCCCGCCGAATGTCGTCGCATCCCGCCGCGGTATCCTCCAGCGCGCTGTTCAATATCGCAGAGAGAAGTCCCGTTTAATGCACCGTGGTTTGTCTCTGAGCTGTGGAAACTCTATCTTGTTACCATTAGATACATACGAATTTACGTTGAAAAGGAGATTGGGCAAATCTGCCCTAAAGCCCAATAGCTTTAAGATACATACTATTGGAAAGATCTCATCAAGGAGAATATTTCTTATTATGACGACCTCTCTGGACTTTTAGTATGTAACGAGGAGCTACAGGGCTCTAAATGTGAGTAATTAAGTATGCATTATTGATATTCAGGTATTTTGTAATTTAATTAACTTTCATTAATTCTGTGCCTTGTAAACATCATCTTTTAAGCCTTTCACCGTCCATTTTAAAACATGGACGCCTATACTCAAAAACTCAAACTCAAAGCATTTATTTCAAATAAACCAATTACAGGCACTTCGGAATTGTTAAGGGGTAGGTCAGTCAGAAAGATGAAGCTAGTTGCTCATTCCAAAGCGACTACTACCTACCTACTAAGGTACCTATGGAGAAGGGGCAAGATACTCCACGGACACTCTTTTAAATCAAAATGTGGTTACAAAATATTGGTTACATCATTCATGTTGAAATTATGTATGTGAGAACGATGCAGAACGTTAAAAGCGTTCGTAATAAAGAGACGAAAACAATTCCAATATTAAATTAAAATAAGCCGTGGCAGCTAAGAGATGACCAGTCCCTACTGACGGCGCCCGTTCACGAACATGACGTATGGATCAGCACCATTCAGCTCAACCATTTTGAAGGGAACTTAATGATCCAACACACACGCCACCACCAGCGAGACATTTGAGTGAGCATGACATACCTACTCTCAGCCGCCAGGGCACATTCAAGTCAATGAGAGACGAACCTAGACAATGGTAGCTTTATAGTAGGTAGGTACATAGTGCTCAAACATTGGTATGCTATGCAATTATTCAATACTAAGAGATTGAATTTATACAATGCAAAGATAGTTTTTACAATTGTCAGAAGCTCCAACAGTAGTTTCAAATGCTATTCAACTAGTTTATGCGCTCTTGTGGGGGTATTAGGTACTCGTATTCCATTTTAAAAACAATGTTTCTAAGAGTCGGTCGGATATAATGTTAAACTTGCCGAAACTCCCAATACCCATAAGATACTTATATTTAATTGCAAAGATTTCATTTAGAAGAAACGATTTTTACTACTACGCACAGAAATCTAAATAATAGTACCTAATTATTTAGATTTCTGTGCTACTACGCCTTGTTTTAAATATTAGTTTGTTCGGCGTTAAATCGTCCTAAATGTGACGTTAACATCAACGCTTAAAGGCTCCCGCAAACAGGCGCGACGTGACAGCGTGACACAAAGGCACCGCTCGTCGCGCGACAGGCGGTGCCTTGGTGACGCGCTGTCGCGTCGCGCCTGTGTTTACGTGCCTTAATGCTCGTCATAAGTTAACTAATTATTAAACCGTAACTTTCAAACATCATTGATATTAACATAAAAATCATCACGCTGGAATTCCCAACCTAAAGGATAGGCAGGCATGTATGTAATTGTACAACTGCATTTCGGCTACAGAGGTAAGTACCTCTTTAGTCAAAATGTTCTCTTCTATCTACAAGGATAAAACAAAGTCGATTTTATTCGCTTAGTTCTTCTAAACTACTCTTAGTTATTGTTATAGAACTTATTTCCGAATGTTTATTGTGTATAATACACACACAGACATACTTACACACTTACATATTTACATACACACATCCTCGCACACATAACATGCATACAGTTAACTTCAATATAGCACAAACATCTCGATGTTTTGATAACGATATAAGCAATAACAAAGTCCAAAGGAAAGCCAAGACAACGGTCGAAACCGAATGTCCAAGGAAAAGTGGGATCGAATGCGGGAGGCAACTTGAAGACTTGAGGTCAACAGCTGATATCAGCTGTTATAATTTTTCAATGACATAAAATGTGATACAAATGTCAATCCATAAATAATTTCAAATCCTTAGTATATTTATTCCAAAACTACTTAAGTACACTACGTTGCCAAGAGTAAGACTTCACTTGTCGCCATGGACGCCATGTCGTATAGCACGCATTACAACATTACATACAACATTGACTTCATCCTAGGCCACATAATTATGCTCCAACCCATTAGATGCGAGCAACATAATTTTTTAATCGATAAAGCCACTTTAAACACGCATGTTTTTGCAAACGCAGTGCATAATTGTATTACTTATATTATTTTATTTTTCCTGATCCCCAAGTCTTGTCTGATGGCCGTCTCATTCAAATTCGTTTTAGTAACAAATATTTATCTTAAAAAGCACTATCCATTGATATATCACATATCACTTATGGCTATTTGGTGCCAAGAACATTCCTATAATTCGTTGCCAAAGTAGGCATTCAGTTTTATTTAGGACATTAACTACGAATAGACTAACAATTGGCAAAAGTCGTGTATGCAGCAATGGTTCTTCTTGAAGAGCTCTTTCCGTTGGTGTATGTCTTATGGCTATTGGGCGCCAAGAATTCCTTAACTCCGGTGCCCAAGTTGTCACCTGTTTAGGTCATTAAACTCCGAACTGACTAACAATTTAGCAAAAGCCCTGTCTAATAGCAAAGGTACTCCTAAAAGCTCTTTCCAATAAATCCTATGGTTATTGGGCTTCAGGGCAGAAACCTACAGCGCGGTGCCCATTCTCCTTTAAAACACCCTGTCCCGCTGTACGCCGATGTGCGCTGGCCTTTAGGCACCTGTCCCACCGCCGACGAGGAAGTGACCAGCTATCGACTATTTTCTCGCACAAGAAACGTACACTACATCGTAGGTCCCGTGTCAATGAGTCTGTTGGAATAAGCCAGTTTACATGGGTAAGTTACAAGGGAATTGAAAAATAGTCTATAGCAACACTGAAAGAATCATCGATGACTCGATACTTTACATAAAAAACGAATCGACTATTATTAGTAAGTTGATCGCAAACTGTTCACACCACACCGGCGAAATGTTTTTAGTTGCCTAGCTCTTCTCGAAGGAACATATACTCACCTAGGGCGAGCTCTTCTCGCTAGTCGCCGCGGTGGGACAGGTCCAAAAAATAGTCAAAACGTTTATTGCGAACAAAGTGTTACAATGTTGGTGTTATGTTATCTTAGTACATGACTTAGCAGCCTTTAGCTTGAAACTTGTTTTAAAATCAATTAAAACAGTCTACTATCGAAAAATCAACTTTACCAATTGTGGACATTTTGGTTTTGCCGCTCAACACGTCTTTGGCTCAGCGAGCCATAAAAATATAATGAGTGGTTTTTCGAGGCTCAGGGACAGTAAAACTTTTCGAAAGAATCACACAGCACAGCTGGCAGCGGCGATATCGCTCGTTTTTCGAAAGCTTCATAATGAGGTGAGGCGATAAGAGGTTAATAAAATACACAATCGTTTGTAATATTAATTTATTTTTATTTTGACTAGTTATGAATCAATTTTCATTGTTATTTTAAATGTATTAGCAGTAACCTAACGTAGTGGCTATAACAAGAACTAAAAAACAATTATCATAAATAAGTACTTGTCTCCCCATGTTTCACAGTGGCGTCGTTCGTTCTGTGTCAACTACCTGCAACACATCTTGGCTACCCATTTTATTTACTAAAGATAATTTTGCCAAGTTACTAATATCACATTTATAATCAAATTTAGTTTATCGTTAGGCAGGAAGCCGTTCACACACATGTATAAAATAAGTACAAAAACTCACAATAAAATGTGTTTTTTTTTACAGTTTTCTTGTTAGGCAATGATAAAACTTATGCAAATTGTGTTACAAAATAGAAAATGTGTGAAAAATCTTATAAAACTGTTATAACAATAATGTTGCGAGACACAAATTATTACATCTAAAACACATAGTTCTTACAAACATCTTTATAGTCACCAGGCGGCGGGGTAGGTAGTTAGTTGTACAAAACTTTATTTTATTCTAAATATTTGGATTCGGTGCGCCGGCGCCGTTCACTGCTAACTATAAACACGCTACATTCACTAACTTGTGAAATAAAAATAATGTATAGGTACTACATAATTATATTGAAAACATATAATTACAATTAAAGGGAGATCAAACTGGTATTAATAATTTACAAGTTCGTGTACATTTAATGGTTAACTACAAACTATGGACGATGATATTTTTATATACTTTTTATTAATTAGAAAAATACACTCTCAAAGATAAAATAGAAAAATAAATCGGCGCGTCAAGCGTCTAATAATAAGGCCCTTCGATGGAACGCCCGCCGCGCGCCGGTTCGACTGAAATGTTATTAACGTACGGCCAGGCTCGTCGATGTAAGAGGACATACTAATTTTTACACTTATTAAAATATCACAAAGGATGAAGTATTTACATTAAATCAATATTTATGGCTATTCACTAAAAATAAAGAGTCGGGTCGTAACACACTATAAGATGAGGCGCAATCGTGGCGGTACCCTCTCGTCGCTGTGCGTGCGCGTGCGGCGGCGGCGCCGCGCTCAGTAGGAGGGCGGCGCGCGCGGCGCGGGCGCGGGGCGCGCGTGCGGCGCGGCGGCGCGGGCGCGCGCATCGTAGCGGCGCCGCGCGGCCGCCAGCAGCTGCTCTTTGCGGCGCGCCAGCTGCGCCTCGCGCTCCGCCACACTGCACGAGAAGCGCGCGCCCGAGCTGCGGAGGGCACACGTCAGTACGCTGCACGGCACGGGCGCGGCCGCCTGTCGCGCGACACTCACCTGTCGTCGAGCTCGAAGCCGGGCGGGCTGGACGAGCGCGCGCCGCCCGCTTGCGACGACACGCCGGACGACTCCGCCGCAGAGAACGGCCCGAAGGCGGCGGCGGTGATCGTGGCCGCATCCACTAGCACGGGCGCCGACGTCGGGCCCGACACGGTCGCCAGCAGGGGCGCCGGCACTAGCGCCGGCACGGGTGCCTGCGCGAGGGTCGGCACGGGCGCCTGCACGGGCGCCGGCACAGGCACTGGCTCCGGGTCGAGCGCGACCACCGAGAGAGCTACGGGCTCCGGAGGTAACATGTCTGAAAATAAGCATGAAAGGGATTAGTAAAGCTCAACAGATCATTAATTATGGTTTGTTCCAAAAGTATATGATGAAAGTATAAAGAAAACCTGATTAAGTAAAACTCTGACACTACCACTCAGGGAATTCTCACCACGTTTACAACAGTTATTGTTAAAATAACATTTTTAAATTCTAATTGCAAAAACATCGACCAAAATTGAGGTTATAAAATTCAATATTGTCAAATGAAAAACCTCTTTAAGGTGATTTAAAGTTACATTTTCGGGTTTAAGTATTCAAATAATCAAATAAAAGCACTCAATTTGTAGGTCGCAATACAAATTGGCATCTACAGGTACGTTAACAGATAAGTTTGTTTACATTTTCGTTAAATACTTTTGGAACAGACTACAGAACAAAAATGCTGCAGGAACATGAGCGACGGAGTGTAGAGTAGTTCACATACCATGGTGCGCGGGCAGGCGGCCCTCCAGGATGTTGTCGAGCGTGAGGTCAGCGGAGCGCGTGCGCGCCAGGTCGGCGTGCAGCGCGGCGCGCGAGTGCTGCGGGAACATGAGCGCGAGCTGCGCGGCCGCCGCGTCCAGCTGCGCGCCCGCCAGCGCCTCCGGCCGCACGCGCGTCACCTCCACCGAGAAGCTCGGCAGCCACGACACGTACCGAGACCCTGCGCACAACACGCACGTTTTAAATTTGCCGTCACTACAGCGGCGAGCACACGGAATTTGCGTGAAACGTAAAGCGAATTAAATCAACTAGCGAAACTTCTCAGATGTGATAGGTATCACAAAACAAACAAACACAACAAAACAAAAAAGAAAACTTTGTTTTTGTAAGTAACTAAAAAGAAAATGATTTTGTAAAATCATAAACAAGTCAAAGTCAAATCATTTATGGCTACAATTTAAATGCTCACCAAAATATTTTTTAGTAAGTACCAAGTAAAATTATGTTAACTTCAAATAATATAAACCCACTCTACACCGAGGTGCCTAAAGAACAACGTTTTAGGTTCCAAAATAATTATACATTCATCAGAATATACGTGTTGTATTTATATTCTTTTTGCCTATCAAAATGGATAAATGCTCACCAACTCTTGTGACTGTTGACTAAATTTACCTACTGCAACGGACAAAGTTTTGCCAATAACGGCGTTATGCTGTGATAGTTTTCCATTTAATTTCGTTACGTATACTACTGCCGTGAATTTTTTCACATAACCAAAAGTAACGATTTTGCTGGCAGGGGGGAGGGACACCTAACTCTAACAAAAATTAGCAGTTTAAAGCTTAATTTTACGCAAACGGATCCCTGAATCGAAAAATGGTTATCACAGACCCGTAATATTTTTGAAGGGCCTATTCTAACGATATGCCACACCATAAGATAAACGAGAAAAAAAGACATCCCCACTTTACGTGTATTAATTATACTAAATTAACTAATAATATTTTTTTTTTTTGTTTTTTTTTTACTACTTTGTCGGCGTGATTAATATGTATATCCATGCCAAATTATAGCTTTCTAGTACTGAGAGTCTCTGAGCTAAGCTGCGGACGGACGGACAGACGGAAATGGCGAAACTATAAGGGTTATTTGTTGACTACGGAACCCTAAAAATTAAATGCGCATTACGGCTGGACCGATTTGGCTATATTCTCTTTTTAAATTTTCGTAATAGTCCGAATTAGGTTTTTATGGAAAGAAAAATTGGTAAAGTTGCCGGGAAAAATCTCAAATTCGAGAAAAACTGAAAGTGCTTTTTTCTATAAGTTTTTGTATGAAACATTGAAAGGACAGTAAAACGTCAGTCGGGTGAGCTAGTAAACAATAAAAACAAATTGAATAATTATAGCTAGATTGTGATGAAGAAAAACTGTATTTTCTGCACGACTGGGGTCCAGCCTATTGTGCTTTTTTTTTATAAATCCTACTAATTTTATAAATGTGAAAGTTTGTGAGGATGGATGGATGGATGGATGTTTGTTACTCTTTCACGCAAAAACTACTGAACGGATTTGGATAGAATTTAGAACACATATAGTTTATAACCTGGATTAGCACGTAGGATACTTTTTATCCCGGTAATACGTTCCCGTGGGATAATTTCCGACATCCACGCGGGCGAAGCCGCGGGCAAGCTAGTGATCGATAAAATCGATAAAAAAATATTAACTTATTCGTAGAAATCGTGCAGAAAAATCATTGTAGTAATCTAGCAATGGAATATTATAAAAACAAAAACTTGGTTCGAGACAGGCCTGCTATTAGTGCCATTGTTATTTATTACAGATTGCGGTATCGTTTTTTGTCGAATAATTATGGCGAAAAACTCGACTATTCGCCATAGGGAATGCCGAGTAATCTCTAGTCGATTATTCGAGACATCTTCAATCACGATAACACAGGAAAGTAAAATGTATAGAAATATATGAAGACGCTTTTAAATTTCCGTCCACGATTGCGTGCACGCCGTATTTCCAAACATTTCGTGGAAGTGGACATCCACAATAATATCTTGACGTTAGAAATGACAAAAGCGCACATGTATTTGGAAATCCTCATACCACACTGAGTGTTTCAAAGATTTTTTTCCTTAGATCATATATTTTTAGGGTTCCGTACCCAAAGGGTAAAAACAGGACTCTAAAGACTTCGCTGTCCGTCCGTCTGTCTGTCACCAGGTTGTATCTCAAGAACCGCGATAGCTAGACAGTTGAAATTTTCACAAATTATGTATTTCTGTTGCCGCTATAACAACAAATACTAAAAACAAAATAAAATAAATATTTAAGGGGGCCTCCCATACAACAAACGCGGTTTTTTTTGCCCTTTTTTGCTCGATATCAATAATGGCAACAGGTGGGCACTTGAAATATTCACAAAATACTCAGTTGTATTTTTACTTTAATAATAAATAATAGCATTAAAATAAAATTAATATTTAAGGGGGACTCCCATACAAAGTCTTTACCTAGTCAATGGTACGGAACCCTTCGTGCGCGAGTCCGACTCGCACTTGGCCGTTTTTTTTAATGAACTGTCGGAGTCCAGTGCGTGATAGATGTACGAGGGTGATTTACTAATGATGTGGGTAATTTGACTAATTAATTAACTAATGACATTATCTAAGGGTGTAAAATTTCATATAGTTGTGATCATTCGTTTGCTAGTTATCCTTATTCAGCGACAAATGGAATGGCTAACGTGACAATGTTGAAGAAAATCGAGCACCGCGCTGTTATTAAATTCCTTACCCAAACAACCAAAAATTCAAAAAAACTTTTCACGAAGAGATGGTACCTTTGTTATCTACTGTTCAAAAGTGGTCAAGTGAATTTAAAAGGGGCAGAGAGAGTATTGAAGACGCCACTTGCGCGGGCGGTCCGGTTACTGCCTCTACGGAAGAAAACGTGAAAAAAGTTCAATGATAGCAGAGATGACTCACCTCTCCTTTGGTACCGTGCAATTATTCTTCATGAGCTTCTTTACCTTTCAAAAGTCAGTGAAGATGGGTGCCGCGAATGCTCACGGCGCCGGCGCCTTAAAAACAAGTGCGGATCGAGTGCTGTAGAGAGCTTTTAGAGCTTTGTTGTGAATTTCCATTAAGTATTTTCGATCGAATTGTTACGGGAAATGAAACGTAGGTTCATCATTATGACCCTGAAAGTTAGCAGGAGTCCATCCAGTCGCACAAGAAGGGTACTGCACCCCCTAATAAATCCAAAGTCGTTCCGTCTGCCGGAAAAATCATGGCCACAGTGTTTTGGGACTCAAAGGAATTTTGCTGATTGAGTACACAAAAAAAGGTGAAACCATAAACGCAAAACCCTACGCATCCACTTTACAAAATGTACGGGAAGCAATTAAAGAAAAAAGACGGGGTAAACTGACCACCGGTGTGTTGTTTCTTCACGACAACGCCCCGGTCCACACAGCGCGTGGTTCCAAGGCTGCTGTGCGAGATTGTGGTTTCGAAGAAATTAACCACGCACCTAGCCCCAAGTGAATATTATTTGTTCCCTAATTTGAAAAAAAAAACCTACGTGGGAAACGATTTTCCAACGATGAAGAGCTCAAGGCGGCAAACACTGTGCATTTTTCAGAGAAAGAGGAAAGTTATTTTTTACAGGGTATTGAAAAGTTAATTTCGAGATGTTGCATTGAGGTAATGGGGGATTTCAATGAAAACAAAAAAAAAATATTATAACTAAATTTGTTTTTTTTTTCATGCCGATACCGAGATACATTGAACACCCCTCGTAGTTGCACAATATTGTGTACCGAGACTATGTGTGCTGGTATCACTCGTGACGCGGTGCCGGATGCTCGTGTGGCTGATTCGAAGGGTTCGCTGACCTGTCAGGTTCCATTCCAGCACGTGTAGACGCAACAGCAGGTACACAACGGCACAGCACAGCGCACTAAGAACTACTGCGTACACGCCGAGCCTCTGTCTCATTTAACTCATAGTCAGCCCGCGAGCACTACTCCCTACGCTCGACACACGCGGCACGCACCGATGATGTTCTATCATTAGGAGCAGGAATACTGTTCACTGCATTGTTCGGATGATGACGATAATTTTGTTTGAAGGGAACTGTTGCTGTGATAGAAACGTCACACGTTTGAAATTTTTTGTTTCTTTTGACTTTTGACGCTGCGTTTTTGTTGCCAAAGAGTTTCGTTAATTTGAGGTATATTTATGTTTTTTTTTTCACGTAGACTAGATAGCAGAGACGCGAATCCTGCGTAGCCTGGGCGCTGATGCTGTAGCAAACTATAAAACGGTCAAAGTACCGAAATGATGTTTGGTCATAAAATACGTACTATTTATATGAGTATTTTCGCATTTAATTCATATCACACGTGAATTTTTTCATGAAAATATACACTCGAGAGCAATGAATCCGGGTCACTTAAAGCCTGCCCGCCCTGACTGCGGTCCTTAGCTCCGTGCCAAAAATGACACAAGTTGATGAGGAGGGCTTCACTAAAGTAGAAAGGAAGAAGAAGAAGCCCTGTTCTCGTAACTTGTGCGGTACCGCACCGAGTGGACCCAACATGCTGCTGCGTCCTGCTGTGCCTACGACGCAGCTGTACATTTCACGTCTGCATCACTCCACTACAACTGAAGAAGTGGTGCAGTATTTGAAAGTGAAGACCAACTGGACTCTGAGGGTCGAAAGGTTGGAATCGCGCCATAACATCAACTTTAAATCTTTTGTGGTACGAGTTCCAACCCAACATCTGCAGACCTGCATGAAGGAGGACTTTTGGCCGAAGGGTGTCGTATATCGACGTTTCCGAGGACGGTTACGCGACACCTCGCAGCGAAACACGACGCCGACAACATTACGTGTATAGTTTTAGTTTTAAATGGTTTTAAATTATGTATTAGTTTATTGTTATTTGATGTTATTTTGTGTATTTTATCTATGGGCCTTAGTAGCCTGATAATAAAAGGATTATTATTATTATTTATTATTATTATTAAAGAATGTTAAAAATCTCGGAAACTAAAAATGATAGGTTAATGCAATAAATTGTATTTAATAGACAATGTAATACTCCTTAAATGAAAGTAAAAAAAATATGAGTCACCATACATTTTATTAACACAAAATTACATAAAGAAAAAAACTGCTGATCTCTCCTTAAAACAAAAATAGGAAACATGAAATTTTTGAACTTTATTACGATTTTCTTGAATTTTAATACTTCGTATTGCCTCCTCGTGCTTCCATTACTGCGTTTACGCGGTTTGGCATGCTGTACACCAAGTTCCTTATACGATTTTGGGGAATATTCTCCCATTCCTCTGTGAGAGCAATTTTGAGCTCACGAAGCGTGATTGGGGGAGGGTTTCGTTGTTTTACGCATCTGCCTAGCTCGTCCCAAGCATGCTCGATCGGGTTGATATCCGGGCTGCGCGCTGGCCACTCCATACGAGTAATGTTCATCTCTTGAAGGTAGTCATTCACAATCCTACCTGTATGAGGTCGGGCATTGTCATGCATAAATATAGCATCCTCACCTAAATTGACCATAAATGGACCAACGTGATCATTGAGGATTTCTTCCACATATCTTACGCTAGTTAAAGAGCCGTTTTTTATGATCACCAGCTCTGTGCGACTTTCAGAAGAAATTCCGGCCCACACAAGTACAGATCCACCACCGTAGGCTACTTTTTCTTCGATGCATGCTTGCTTGAATCTTTCCCCTGGTCTTCGATACACTCTGTGTCTTCCATCGTGCTTGTAGAGCATACATTTTGATTCGTCGGAGAACATAACTTTTGACCAATCTTCAATACTCCAATTTACGTGGCTCTGGGCATATCTTAGTCTTGAAATACGATGCCCACGCTCCAGTTTAGGGCCGTTTGCAGGTCTAAGGGGTTTTAAGTTAGATTCAGCAAGCCGACGTCTTACTGTCCATGCACTTGGGTTACTTCCTCCGAGGCGTCGAAACTGATTTGTGAGTTCAGTTCCTGTGAGAAAGCGATTTCGAAGCATGGTGTTCACCAAGTATCGGTCTTCTCGTGCTGTGGTACACCTGGTTCTGCCCGTTCCTGGTCTGCGTAGGTTAGAACCAGTTTCTTCGTAACGTCGGAGAACTCTTTGTACTGTTGACAGCGACACACCGACAGTCCTGGCTGTATCGCGCTGACTCCGGCCGGTTTCCAGCATTGTAAGTATTCTGGTGCATTCTTCAGGCGTAAGCGACATAATTTCAGCTTGAATAATGAATATAGAGCACTATCAACATGGTTTATGTACCCACATAAATGACAGATTACAAACAAAAGCAAAACCAAATGCTGTAATTTCGTAGTTCCATCTTCGAAAGTGGCCCTTTTTCAAATTTGATTTTTTTATGATATAACTTTACAATAACTAAGAAGTTTTAATACCTTCATTTAAGGAGTATTACATTGTCTATTAAATACAATTTATTGCATTAACCTAGCATTTTTAGCTTCCGAGATTTTTAGGATTCTTTAAGTGACCCGGATTCATTGCTCTCGAGTGTATGTACCATCCAAAACCAATACCATCAGGCACCGCTGGTACGAATATGCACCAGTAAGAACAAGCTAAAAAATACTCTTTCGTATTAGGGAAAAAGTATTTTTTACTGGTACGTTTTCGTACCAGACGGTGGTCTGACTGGTCCGTGACTGATGTAGTTATATATTTTATTTTTAAATAATACTACGTCATTCTTCCTACAGTTTTATTGAACTGCAAACAAGTATTATTTTTTCGAATTACACAAGAAATCGGGTAGATATCGATAATGTAATTCAAAATTTAATGCGTTACTGCACTAGTGTAGACTTGGTCGAGTAGTAGTAGATATCGACCAATGACGCGAATGTCAACCTAATGGCTAACGCAATTAAGTTTATAATTGCGACCACTGAAAACACCGCCATCTATGGTCGAGTAGCGGAATTTACTAGTTAATCGTATCGATTACAAAACGTCATAAAATACTTTCTGGACTAGAGCAAAATAAATCCTATCTATACAGGGTGTAAAAAGACCCATCACATAGTCGTCAACTACGCATTCTGTACATCAAACCAAGTAACATTGCACAATAATAATTGCTGGGAAACGACTTATATGATTGGTGTGAGAATTTACTGTTTGCAGTAGTGCACAATGTAACACACACAAAACATTGTGCTTCTGGGTGCATGCAACGGTACAGGGGTGGTCCGGTATTAAAGTTTTGTTATAACATTAAAAATTTGTTTTCGTAAAAAAACATCAATAAAAGTTGGAATTTTGACTTTCAATATCTCCGTAATCTGAAGGTTCTTGGGTAAAGTCCAGTACAAAAAAATATAACAATGACGGGGAGTACAAGTGACTCTCGGCTTCGTTAAGTGTCTTTTTACACCCGTTATAGTGTAGCGTGAAGGTTTATTCTCAGATGTAGGATCTGTAACTTATGCTAGTTTCGACTAAAATTAAAACGACAAATCAAACGAATTGTTTATTTGTAGTGCAAATGCTTATCGGTTTATTTATGTGAGTTTGGTGACAACGGTTCCTATAGTAATTTTGTAGCGTTGCATTTCCACTGTTTATTCTGTTCCGTGGTTACTTTAGCAGTAAGTAAACAGTTTGTAAGCCCGTTCAAAAATTGATTTTGAATAAAATAATATTCATAGAAGTAGTTCGTAGCTCGGCGCGACTTACCGTCGAAGTGGAACAGATGGTTGGGGTGCCTGGCGGGCCCCTGCGCGGGCCGCGCGGGCCCCGCGGCCGCCAGCGCGCGCCGACACGTGGGACACGACGCGTCCTGCTGCACCCACTGGCACAGGCACGAGCTGCGCATACATCGTACATTAGGGGAGGCAAGCACAACATCTCGTGTGCTTTAAAATTGCGACCTAGATGAAACACTAAAATCTAGATGTCAGAATTTAGTGAAGACGTCTATATAGATAACCATACGATCGTTCACAATTAGTGCACGTTACAGAACAGGTAATATCGGTATTTTGATCACATAAAGGCTCGTACACGCTGGTTCGACGCGACGCGAGACACAAAGGCACCGCGTGTCGCGCGACGAGCGGCGCCTTTGTGTAGCGCTGTCGCGTCGGGCTTGTCTGTGGGAGCCTTAATGCGCGTTAAAGTAGGGTTACCATCCGTCCGGATTTGTCAGACCTTTTCAACTTAGGGTGGTCGCACATCTGACCAAAGATGCGCGTAACGCCAGAACGGACAAGTGCATAATAAAACATTCAACCGTACATACACAACCGATGTTGCGTTAGGACGTCGAGAATAAGTTACGTCCGACGCATTTTCCGTCAGATGTGCAACCAACCATAAGTTTTTTTTTAAACCATGGTTTAATAAAAAAATGTCCGGACTGTAAGGCTTTTTGTCAGAACTATTTCAAAAATGGTAACCCTAATGCATGTAAAATTGGAAATTTACACAAATAAACAATATTACCGATTAAACAACCTTACCTATAACAATATAAATTGATGGCCTGAAACACAGGTTTTATAAACCTAGATCAGGCAGGTCTACATTAAGTTAGAATTAAAATTTTCCTCGATTGTAATTAATGTAAATCATAATTTTATTTTATACTTGAATAAATTTTATTTTTATTTATTTAATAAAATATTAATTTTGGCACTTAGGTATAAAACTTACTTGTGGAACAGATGTGAGCAGGGAAGCTTCCTGGCCTCCTTCATGGGCTCCCAGCAGATGGCGCAGTTGTCCTGGTTCTTCTCCACCTCTTCTTTGCTAGCCATAGGGTAGCTGTGGACACACCTCTTGTTAAATTATCTCCTATAGCTAACATACATTTTTTGGCGCGTTACCAAAATCGGAACTAACGCCGCCATCTTGTTTTTTTTTCAATACAATTTCACAACATGTTTACTATCAACGCCCCCTGACAATGTCATGGAAGCGCCAAAAGACCCTTGAAGCATTGTACTTTCTGCGTATCTGTTGACTAACATTAGGCATTCAAACCTGTAGAATATATTATTAAAATGGCCTTTGTAGAAGGTATCGCGGTATGTATGTACTGTGCATTCTACAACGGCCATTTTAATTTAAAAAATTGCAGCATACAAAATAACTAAAAAACACGCTTGTATCACGCACTAAAAAATATAAAATAACTAGCTGCGCCCTGCAGCTTCACCCGTAGCGGTATGAAATCTACTTTACGACCTAGTCTCATACATACCAATAATACATTTAAAAAAAATATAAAAATCAGTCGAGCTGTTTCGGAGGAGTGCGACCACAAACACCGTGACACGAGATTTATATATATGTTACGGCTAATACCCGAAGTGCGGCTACACCTAGTTTTAGCCGGTTAGAACTAGGTGTAGCCACTTACTCTTGGTTAAACCTAGTACGAGCCGATTGTTTTCGGGTAAAACTAGGTCTAGCCTTCATCATGCCGGCTACAACTAGGTCCAGCCATTCCCTGTTGGATAAAACTAGGTCTATCCGATATCATTCCGACTAGAACTAGGTCCAGACAATCCCTGTTGGATAAAACTTAGATGCGTGTCCCGCCAAGCCTTCCGCCCCGTGTCACACTCATGACTCACAGCATCTGCAGCAGCGGCGCGGGGTGGAGGGCATAGCGAGGCACGCGCCTCTGCAGGTTGTGAGCGCCAGGTGCTGCTGATCTACTGCAGGTCTACTAGCGAGTGTGACTCACAGCGCCTGCAGCAGCAGCGCGTGTCTTAGTTTTATCTAACAGGGATTGGCTGTACATAGTTGTAGCCGGCATGCTATCAGCAGAGCTTTTTTAGATATTAAAAAAACATCCAATAAAAAGAAACGTAGAGAGTTTTTTTATTCTTATAAATCACACTGTAATAATTAACACAAATTATTAGGAGTACAATTTTTAATATAATAGGAACAATCAGGAACATTTTTTTAACAACAGAAAATAAGTAGTTGCATATTATAATTTAAAGAATGTTATTATAATTATAAATCACACTTTTATAAAGTAACATAAACTATTTATTAGAACAACTTAAACTTGAGTGACATTTTGAGTTGCACAAAATACCAGCAGCTTTGCAGAGACACTTTTTGTTGCCACATTTGGTTTTGCAGTGGCATCTTTTATAGCCTTGCCCACCAGAGGTCGATTGTGCATTGGCTATTTGGCGTAGTGATTTCTTTTCGGGTGAAACCATGTCAATATCTAACAATTTTGAGCCACACACAGTGAACTGATTTCTTGAAAATAGTTCTGTTATAGTGCCGTATTTGTTTCCTAATTTGTATAACCCCTTGTCGTTACATTCAAGTACAACCATTAACACATTGGGAAAGTCGCCTCTACCTCTGTCCACGTCAGGAATTTTTACTCGGACTGTAGCCACCGACTTTACGTGGGGGAAACTTTTCATTTGATGAAGCCGTCATTTTTATAGCTTGTTTTACAAAACCTTCCCGTGCGCCTTTCCTGTTAGTGTCAATTTTTAGTTTTTTTTCACACAGCTTACATTTTTTCTCCTCATTCTGGTCACAGAGCCCGCAATATGACATTTCGATTTCTTTCTGGCAACTTCCTGATGTTGATGGCTCATTCTCTTTTGATGGCTCATTCTCTTTAGTAGCTTCGTCACTCTCATCATCAACTAACTCTCTAAGAATTTTCTCAAGATCTTCCTCACTTTCTATATTTGCAAGGACTTCAGGTGGTAGATCAGATGATTTCAGCCCGACCTTTACATCAGAACCGAACATTGCCTGGTACGGCGATCTTTTAATTCCGTGATGGTAAGCTCTATTTTTCATTAGCTGAATAAATCGTAAGCCTTCTGACCATTTTTGGCAGTTCTCGTCAGCCATCCAAGTCATAAGCATTTTTTCGATGTCTTGATTGGCACGTTCAACACTACCTTGTGACTGGCTGTGTCGTGGTTTCCCATGCACAATCTTCAAACCTGGCCACATCTGCGTCAAACTTTCTACAACTCGATTCGCGAACTCTCTGCCATTGTCGGATTGAAGTATTGAGGGTGATCCAAAGATACAATATATATCTAGTAATTTATTTGATACTTCTTCCGCAGTCTTACTTTGTAACGGATGAAGTTGTACGAATTTCGTGAGGTGGTCCTGATAAACTAGTATAAACTTGTAGTCACCATCTGGGTTTGTCTGCATGTCTATCAAATCTACTTGGCAACGGCTGTTTAGCTCGCTGGATAAAATAGGCTTTACAACAAGGCCGTTTTTGGTAGATTTTTGTTTCATTTGACATGGCTTACATAAACGAAGATACAAAAGAATCGCCTCCTGAGTAATATTTGCATACTTCTTTTTAGCTTCTGCAACCATTCTGTTTCTTCCGCCGTGCCCAACACACAGATGTATTTCATGAAGAACATCAAACAAGTCTTCTTTCATTGACAAAATATTTTATATTTTCGGAATTTTCGGTGCTCGACACAGGAGAAATTAACTTTTCGATGTCGCCAATACAACAAACATCGAAGCGCTTCAAACGGCGATATTGTAACGTAGAACGTTTCGTGGATATTTTGGCAGCTTTAACGTCTTCTATAAACTTGGAATACTGCACATCATTCATATAGCTTTGATTTTCACCATGTTTTGTGGCTAATAAACACTGAAATTGTTCCAAAAAACTTGACTTCATAGTCTGTAGGTCTTCATTCATAGCCATTCTGAATTCGAACGAATGAGTGCGCAAAAACAAGAAAGTACGTCTGTTTTGTACAACGGCACAACGCGTACTAAACTCAAAGCGCAAGGGCAAACGCGGGTGTACGGGAGGCGGGGCGGCAGGGGCGCGCGAGCGCGACGCGTCTCGCGTGAGCCAGGCGCCTGTTACTTGTTTCAACTTGTTTGCATCTAGTTTTATCCAACAGGGAATGGCTGGACCTAGTTGTAGCCGGCATGATGAAGGCTAGACCTAGTTTTACCCGAAAACAATCGGCTCGTACTAGGTTTAACCAAGAGTAAGTGGCTACACCTAATTCTAACCGGCTAAAACTAGGTGTAGCCGCACTTCGGGTATTAGCCGTAAAATATATATAGATTGACTTGTATTAGTTCTTCTTTTATATCCAATGATTACATCAAAAAGCGTGAAGCGCTTTGTTTATATAAATAAAAAGTATACAACTAAAAGCGCTTCACGCTTTTTGATTTAATCATTGGATATAAAAGGAGAACTAATACAAATAAAATAAATTAACATACCATTATAACATCACGCCTGTATTCCTCGAAGGGTTAGGCAGAGGTGTACCTATAGTACACCCACATTTCGCCAGTTATGTTTAAGACCCATGTAATAGGGGGCGAGCCTATTGCCATCAATCGGGCACAAATCCAAACTCCGGGCTGCTACTGAGAAATTCCAGATGGAAAAACCTAATATAACTTTGCCCGACCCGGGAATCGAACTCAGGACCTTATATGCTCAGCAGTAGCGCTAGCGACCACTAGACCAACGAGGCAGTAATATAAAATAAAAATGTTTATTTCATCAACTTTTGTAAGTTACGCTGTTAAGTTTGGAGTCACCTTTTAAGCAAAGATTTGCTTGTATTAGATTTAGGTGGTTCCGCTCTTCCAGTGATTTGTGAATATAAGTCAACATAATTATTTTATAATTTTTAGTGCGTGTTTTTAGTTTTTTTTTAACTACATATTTTATTTTTTACTTTTAGATATATAAAATATATATATATTCTGCATTTAGTTAATAAGTCTCAAGGTAACGAAGTTATGACTTGAGCAGTTTACTAAGAGCCACTGAAGAGTTCCATTATCCACCTCCTGGCTAAATCATCAGACCCTAGACACTAGGTGCAATATATTGGACTCATCAAAACGAATCATTTGACTCCAAACTCAAGGGGTTTACTAGTAGCCACTGAAGAGTTCCACTATCCACCTCCTGGCTCCATCATCAGATCAGCTCCAAGATACCAAATGATAGTTTTTTCAGCCGAACTGCACATAGGTACATACAAAGTTTCATTTCCATACGTCAATATTAGAAGTCGGATAAAATTTACTTTTAAGATTTTATTACATTGTTTGTTAGTTAGTTACAAGAGAAGCTAATAAAAGCGTAATAAAAAATATGAGTTCCAACAGATGACGAATGTAATTTTAAGATGGTGTAGTATATCGATCAGGTGTGACAGCAAGTGACGTCACTGGTCAGCAGGACACGTTTCGTTAGTCACCGTATCCGCCTGCCTGCGCTATCGGTCACTTCGGTCAGTGATGCGCCGCTACACGTAAAGTATAACCAAGCCATTACGTGACGCATTGCGCTAATAACATTAGGATTACAATCATAAACAAATCGATACAATTATTTCTCCTTCTTTTTTTTTTACTTTGTTTGACTGCCTAGTGTCTGACTACTTAATCTAATATATCTTTCAAAGAATAGGAAAATCATTCATCAGTACCCGGTTCAAATATACTAGGTATAGGTTTATACATAAACCGCTTTATTTATAAACGTTGCTTAAACTTAGAGACGTTTAAACTTAAAAAAAATATGGTTAAACAGTCGCTAACCATCATTACTTAACTTTAAGCAACATTTATAAATAAACCCCTAAGCGGCTAGACAAGAAGTTTTAATTACAACCTTTTAATTACAAAACAATTTCTACAGCGATGACAAGTTATTAGGAATAAATCTGCCGTTACGTAGGTCACCTGTCCACAAGCTCGACGTAACAGCACAAGTGGCCGCAGCACAGGGCCTAAGGGGGTACGTACTTGCGACTCATGTGCGTGGCGAGCTCAGTGTAGAGGCGATGGCGCCGCACGCGCGCCTGCAGCTCGTGCAGCAGGTGCCGCAGCTGCATGAGCAGCACGAGGGACGCCATTGACACTAGCATGTTGCTGTACACCACCATGTGCAGCACGTGTAGCAGCTCCACCACCAGCGACACCGACTGGGACACAAACATTTATTTACACTTTATTCTGGTACATTAAACGTCACAAGGCATTATCACGGGTGTAAAAAGACGCTTGACGAAGCCGACACTGACTTGTACTCCCCGTCATTGTGATCTTTTTTTTCTGGGCCATGCCTTGGGCATGCGTTGGGTTGCAGGTCGAAGTTGGGGTGCAGGTTGAAGGTCAAAGTTCCACCTCTTCTTGACGTTTTTTTTTTAACGGAAGCAAGACGACCCATGTATCGTACATGCACCCATAAGCACGAAGTTTTGTGTGCGTTACATTGCGCACTACCGTTAACAGCGAATTTTCACACCAAAAATGAAAGTCGTTTTCCAGCACGACGGCTTCGTGATGGGTATTTTTACAGCCTATATACCATCCAACCTTTGTGTTTGAAATAACTCTACATTAGCCGACACTGACATTGTTTTTTGCTTTGAATTATTAATTTACCTATGTCACAGTAACCTAATGTCAACTGCTCATTACCTTTTACAAATATTGCTTTTCCTGATGCAGGGACGTTAATTGTTGAGGAGTTCTCCTGGTAAAAACCAGAAGATTTCACCATGTGCATTGTGACGAGCATAAATTGCTTAGCAACCATATTTATGTAATCGAATTGCAACCCGTGAAATATTTATTATTGAGTAGTTCCGGAGGCCACCCCTGGTCTTCATCATCAGTTCCACTTCACCGAATAATGCTTTCCGAGAGCAAATGCACGAGTTGCTATAAAAAATACCCAAATCACTATAGGTGTGCCTACAAAATTTGAGGATTTCCCTCGACTTCCATGGGATCCCCTCATCAGATTCTGACTCTGTGACAATGTGACCACCTCGAGAGCATACCCATTCAAACAAAAAATAATTTTCAAAATCGATTCACAATCGACGGAGAAACCGGTGTACATACATTAAAACAAAAAAAAAACATACGTACAGTCGAACATGTAACCCCCTCCTTTTTGGAAATCGGTTAAAAATAATGAATGATGATGAATGAATGATGAAATGTGTTGTTTGCTAATGTATACAATTTTTTAGATTTCTTAGGCAACAAATGCAATGTTACATTTTTGGCCATTTCTCTAATTACCTCTGGGACAATGTCACCACTCTCATCTTCACTTAGTTCACTTCCTGATTGGTTCATATTAAAATCACAATGTGAACACTGAAAAAATATAGTCATCCACGAACAACGAAAAGGTTTAAGATAATATTACAAACTGAAAACCAAACCTAGAAGTAGTAGGTTAGCGTTTCTGAAATTGCGTTGTCACTTTTTCTACAACATGAAACTGTTTTTTTTTAGGTGAAATGCTACCTACCCCTCTTTTGAGATTTGTGTGCTGTGAATTCTAAGTGTCAAAGACATTTTCTTGTTTATTAAGCGTCTGTGAAGTTAGCTGATTGCTGTTCGCACGGTGTAAAAATGGACTATCTCTTAAGTAGGTAGTCCATTTTTCACAGAAAAGCGTGAATTAAATGCGGGTTTAGGTCACACAGTGCTATAAAATCTTTCTTACTCCACTCTTTGCCAGACTACCCAATAATGGCTAATGGCAGGCTTGTTTACTCGTCCATTCTTTAGGCGACAACAAATAGTTTTAGAGAAAATCAATACAGTTTCTTTTAACTTAATCTAACGTGGGATTATCAAATAACTTGGATCTACATAAATTCCATGGTATGTTAATAAATCTTCCATCATGTCATGGCATTTTAGTTGACTGAGCAAGAACAAAAGTTCAATATCTGTCACAAATGACGGCGACGTGGAGGTCAATGTAATAACTATGCTATTCCGTTACATCATCGGACACAGTTTACAAGTCAGTCTTCATTGGTCGACGGCCTCTAGCGGCTATTATTTAAGTAGCTACTTATACTGTCATGTACCTCTGCGTGTTAGAGGTTAATTTAAAATTATCAAAACTTAATCAATATGTTTACATTAGTTCAATTTATTGCTCTGATGGTACCTGCCAGCAAAGGTGACCGGGACCGAATGATGTGGCGATTTTAAACAAAGGAACACCTCTATGACAATCCATGACGCTGTGACAATACAATCTTATCTCTAATTCTCCCAGATGAACTCAGCTCTGATATCATGTTGTTTGGTTGATCGACAATCAATGAGAACAGCATTATAAACATTTCATCGTTCCATGTGATGCCTTCCGAAGCCACACCGCGAGTGGTACGTGTTGGTGACTTCAATAATTTTACTCAGTCTATCGCAGTCCACTGTTGGACATAAGCCTCTTCCAAGGTGTGACAACACCCGATTCTCCTCCGCATCCACTCTGTCTTAGCCGCCCTTTTAAGGTTGTCTATATTTTTCATCATGGACGAAGGCGTTGTCAGTGTTGCCAGGGCATGGGATGCGGAGGAATGACGAAATTTCGTGAGCAAAGTTTTGAGTATGAATATGGATGGCTATAAGAATAGGGAGAGACCTAAAAAACGATGAATGGACTGTGATTATATGGCTAGAAAGGGGGTGACTATCGAGATGACGACTAATAGGGAAGTATGGATGAAGAAGGCATGTTGCGCCGACCCTCAAAATATTGAGATGGGGCAAGAGAATGATGATGGAATATGTCATGGTGGGTGTACTATGTCATGGTGGGTGTACTATGTCATGGTGGGTGTATTATGTCATGGTGGGTGTACTATGTCATGGTGGGTGTACTATGTCATGGTGGGTGTACTATGTCATGGTGGGTGTACTATGTCATGGTGGATGTACTATGTCATGGTGGGTGTACTATGTCATGGTGGGTGTACTATGTCATGGTGGGTGTACTATGTCATGGTGGGTGTACTATGTCATGGTGGGTGTACTATGTCATGGTGGGTGTACTATGTCATGGTGGGTGTACTATGTCATGGTGGGTGTACTATGTCATGGTGGGTGTACTATGTCATGGTGGGTGTACTATGTCATGGTGGGTGTACTATGTCATGGTGGGTGTACTATGTCATGGTGGGTGTACTATGTCATAGTGGGTATACTATGTCATGGTGGGTGTACTCACGTCGAACAGCAGATGCGTGTAGTAGGCGACGGGGCCGGCCACGTCTGCCTCGTACAGCTGCAGCACGTAGCGCGCCACCACGTGCAGCACCGACACCAGCACTAGGATACACTGCAATAAACACCACAGTGCTCTCAACCACAGGATGTTTCTATCCTTAAGGTACTCTTCCGAAGGCGACCGTAACGGCAAACCGTAGCGGCGACGCGACACCGCTCAATCGCAATGCCCGATCGCATCGACACGACTGGTTTTCATGTGTCGCTGCGGTCTGACATTGCGATTTCGCGGCGCTGTTGCTGCGGTTTGCGGTCTCGGTCTTAGGCGGATCTCACACTACCACGCGCCACGCTCCGGTTCGCGGGACACGCGCCCCCGCGCGTGATTTCTATGTATAAATTCAATAAAAACGCGTTTCCGCGCGGAGAAATATTATTGGCTCCGTTTTCCGCGCCCCATTGCATGGCGCGTTGAAGTGTGAGATTGGCCTTAAGCTAAAAGTTACAGCTTGGTAAGAGTCTAACTCTTAAGACACAAAAACGACATTTATTTAAAAAAAATAACATGAATGAATTCCTGTCACTCTTGCCCCTGACATTCGGCTAGGTCGAATTTCATTAATCCAATGACAGTATAAAGGCTCCCGCAAACAGGCGCAACGCTACAGCACAACGCGACTCTAGTAGAACAATTTCTATGAAAATTTCATGAAAATTGTTCTACCAGTATCGCGTGGCACCGTCGCGTCTTACCTGTCTGCAGGAGCCTTTATGAAATAACTATGTACTTATCTAGAAACATAAACAAGGTTATGGAATGCATTAGTAAATGCGGAACTAACAAATTGAACGTCCTTACAATCGTAGTCATATTTTTTGTATTGTATGATAATAATTACTATTGTATTTGTATCAAACATTAACACTTGATGTTTCCCTTCCCGTAGGTAGGTACTTGAATAATATGCTGTATTTATTTATTTACAAACATTACCTACACGCATAATGTTCTCAGGTTTATTAATTCAAGGCATTAAAGTATGGAGTATGGATACGGATGCTACACACCTCAAGGCAGAGTTACACAGGGTCAGCAGTACTCCAAGTGAAGTCAGCGCTGGCGCCGAGAACTGACTTTTACTGTTTACATGCAGTCAGTATACGTATTTATTTCTTCACAGGTGTACGCACGTTATTGACGTCAATGGAGAAAAATTAATTCTCGAAAACAGCAGACTTTACTGCGGTTAAATTATTTGTTGAGAAAATGTTCCTATCTGCTGTTGGAAGATAGGAGGTAAGTATTTAAAAAAAAAATGAATTAAAAACAACTATAACACACTGTAAAACAGTTTTTCAAACGATTTTTTTTATTTTATACTTTTCCGTTTTAACGCTTGATGAACGTCACGACAACGTAAATGAGAGTAATACAATAGGTCAGTACCTAATTAACCTATTTACTACTGACAAAAATAATTTTAATCATGCTTTTTATTGTATCATTACATACATAGACTGCTAAAATCATAACACTTCCTTTTGGCTTTGCCGTAGTCGGGTAACAATAAAACGACTTCGGATAAGAACATGGAAATACGACAGAAATGTAACTGGAGGATTTGAATACCCTGCGGAATACAAACTGGCTTTAAAAACGATTTTTTTTATAAAACTGTCCATTTCTTCGAAACATATCACTTTTGGGGTATAGACGTTTCCACCAGCGGTAGAACTTGAGGACTTTTGTATTTTATCTACTTCTAGTATACGTTGACCTTAAGGTGATTGCTTAGAGGCACTTCCCCATACATTCTTAAGGTGAATCCTCAGCTGTAGCCCGCCAAATTCAAATATTCTTTGGTTTTTTGCAAATTGCAGCTCTGTTTTACGTCTTATGTTGATCAAAATGCGATTTGCGACTGTAAAAATGATATATTTACTGAATAATAACCGTAAATTTCATATCAATCGTTAAACTTTGGAAATTTGTTCCACTTAAGAATTTTCATATGAAATATTCTGAAAAATTCTTAGGTGGATTTAATTTCCAAAGTTTAACAACTCTGGCGCTGTTGCCAGATTATGATTATGCATGATTTTGTTGACAAGTTACGAATCGTAATGAAAAGGTGTTTCATACAAGGCTCGCGGCGGCTCTTGCTCGCGGAGATTATATTTTATCATTATGAAGTGAGAACAAATGCTATATAGTGATGACATTATCTGTGATCTATCTTGGGTTCGCACAGATTAATTAATTATTAATTTAATGAATGTATTATCTAAGTACCTAAATAAGTACTAACTTACACTTGAACTTTACTCGAGAAATTTTCTGAATTAAGTACCTACTTAAAAATATTTCTGCATTAGGTAGGTACCTATTGATAACACAGGCCGACAAAATTTTTACCTAGACCAGACTATATTTTCCGAAGGATTTTGACGCGCTGAATTCAAATCTGGTTTCAAAATTGCTCTATCACGTCAGGGTTTTGAGATATCCTAACCTAAAAGTGCAAAAAATACAGTTTTTTCTCATTTTTGAGGTTGTGTAGCACGGCCGACCCTATTTTCTTTCAAAAATTATTTTTAGCATCTCAAAGGACTAGTCTTCCTCTTTAAAATGACGTTGAGTTTACTCAAATATCTTATTTTTTCGCTGAGATAGGTATCGCATTTTGAAATTTTCATGCCAGATTCGAATTCAGCGCGTCAAAATCCTTCGGAAAAGTATAGTCTGGTTTCTGGGTAAGAGTGGTCGTCAAATTTTGTCGGCCTGTGTAATTGGATATTTTCTGACACGTTTACTAGGTAATCCATGGTCTCGGATTGAATAAAATCCATCAACTTGGTACTACTAGCTACAAGTTATGTAGGTAGGTATACAAGCTATTTACCTTTTTTTCCTGTAAGCTACGCTTTACCGTTGCATACCTACCTAATCGCTTGATTGAATTATATTTAATTCTTGTAAAACCAGATTAAAACCGAAAAGGTAAGCGAATACAGACAAACAATTATGTTTATTGCACTTTTTAGTATTACTGTTAGCACATACTATGGGTAAGTTCCGAATTGCACTGTAGTCGATTTTAAGCGTGCTTACACCCGTTCCGAATTAGCGTGGGCGCGATAACGATGTCCCGTGAATCGTCATAGATGACGTCTTGAGATGCGCCATCTTGCGATAACACCGACCATGTCTTATATTAATATCATCGTGTGCGCTGTCAAAAATGAGAGTTGTGCGTTGTGCTGTTGATTTGTGTCCTTGATCTCATACATCTCAATCGCAACCCACAAAACAGAAGAAGAAGTTTATTCATTTAAAAACTAAACTGCAAAACTTATTAAAATAAGAATATTCTTATAATTTACTCAATAAGTACAAACAATACGACAACGCTAATTTAATAAATAAATGTTTAGCAAATTGTAATGCCATGAACAGGTAAGTACGACGGCTTTTTGATTTTTGAACGTATCACTAAGAATACTTCATGTGTATTGCACAATGGGGATCTGTCAAATCGTTTTCGATTTGTTTATATCACATTTTTTGCAATTTTTTGTGTTGAAACCGGTCCACCATCGTTCTCTACCACAATAAAGTTGTCTCTTAAAAATTTCTAAGTTAGGCGTATACATTGAAAATTCCGAATATGCGACTGTGCCGCCATCTAGCGAGAAAGTGACTGCGAGATCATCATCTATGGATCCGCTTTGATTTTACTTTTAACTTCAGCTGGGCTTAAGACTCCTACAAACAGGCGCGACACACGACGCGTATCGCACGCGACACAAAGTCACCGCTCGTCGCGCAACAGACGGCGCCTTTGTGTCGCGTCGCGAATCGCGCCTGTTTTGTAGGAGACTTAAGTCCTGTGTTCATTTGCTGAGAAATATTTTGCACTGCCGTTGCATGTATTTCGTTATTACGGTAATTTTGGGACATTTATTTTCGTGATAAAATTGAACCAATCTTAAGTTCTCGTTGTCGTTCAATTTTGGCGTAATTTTCGCTTGAATTTTCGACACGACGCGTACGGCGACGCGACTTCACCCTACAATGCAGTGTCAAAGACTGACTGACCAACTACTACTCATGCCATGAGTGCCAGACCTTGTTTTTTTTTAGACCATGCTACTACTCTATACTTCGCTACTACTGAAGTGCTGACTTGGTTGTTTAGACGAGACCAGTACCACTGGCGCGGGTGGCGGGGGCAGCGGACTGACTTTAAAATATTCAAGCAACGAATATTTAAGCCAGTACTGACGAGACAGCGCTGTACTGACTTCAAATCAACTTACATGAAGACAGTAACGAGTCAGTCAACGCTGATTTGGTTCGAGTTTGGCGACAGCTACTGACCCTGTGTAAATCTGCCTATAGCTGGCGATGGTCCACAACGTTAGCCACGCGTCACAGTCACAGAGTACCTCTCATTACCTCAAAAGGTCAGTCTACCGACACGGAAGTTTCGGCAGTGGCATCGAACTCTGCTGACCTATGTTACTCACTCAAGGTTCTGTTACCTCATATTCATGAAACGTCTTAGCCTTGCACTTTAAGGAATGACGGTCATCTAGCATGAATTATTTATGATATATTATTATCTATTCGGAAAATGATTGGTCTAACTACTCTACGTTTTACGTGAGCGTGTTATAATAGATCTTTGAACTTCAGTCAGTTAGTGGATTGATATCAGATTTCCCCTTACAAAGTGTTATTTTAAATTCATCTAAAATGAGGAATCTCAGCTAATTACGCGAATGCCTTCACTGAAGCATCCTAAAACGAAAACGACGGCATACGCAACAGAGAACAATAGCGCTTGGAAATACCTACATTATTGAGCGATAATGGAGTTAAGGCTCCTACAAACAGGCGCGACACGCGACTCGAATCGCACGCGACACAAAGGCACCGCTCGTCGCACGACACGCGGTGCCTTTGAGTCGCGTCGCGTGTCGCGCCTCTTTGTAGAAACCTTTAAGCAGCACATTCACAGTCTTTGAATCGACGTAACACCATTAGTAAGTCATTGCAATGTAACTCTTATCTCATTGTATTAAAGTATAAATTAGAATGAGTGCAGTGAGTTTGATACAACTCTCGGTAATCATTCTAATGTATACCTTACATTATCGAGATAAGAGTTACATTGCAATGACTTACTAATGGTTTTACGTCGCTCGTGAATGTGCTACTTTAAGGAGCTGGTGGCTTACCTCAGCAGCCATGAATGCGAAGGTGTCCCGGCCGGCCGGCAGCCCCCAGGCGGCCGCGGCCCCCAGCAGCGCGGTGGCGGCCGCCAGGATGCCGCCCAGCAGCACCGCCAGCCGCACGTGCGCCCAGCCGCCCGTGTTAGGCGATGAGGATAACTGGAACAGACATAATCAGGTCAAATTAAATGAAATGGTTCAAAAAAATCTAAATCAAAATATTTTATTTCACATAAACCAACATGGGCACTTATGAAACGTCAGAAGCTAGGTGCACGGTTCTAATTGGTTGTTTCCTATGGAGAAGAGCAGGCAAGAAACTCCACGGTTACTCTTTTAAAAATAAGGGGCTTTTACAATGTTTCAAATTACACTGTTGATAATGGGAGGACAGTGTAGGCCTGACAACAAGTAACGGGCACTCAACAAAATATAAAAATAAAAATTATAAAAAGGTCTACAAATCTACAGTTTACAAGTTAGGCCTACAACGTTCTCACATTCACAAAAAATAGAAGAATCTATATAAAATAAAAGCCTATTTAAAACTAATGACATGATTGACAACTGTAACAAATCTGAATTAAAATCCTGTTTACAAAAACCTGTCCAAGTGCCAAGTTGAAATAAGAACTAGAGGTATATAATGTCAAATAATGTGAAGATTATGTCAAAGAAGAAAGTAAAAAACCAAAAGAAAACTTTTTTTTTCAAATAAATTTTCTTAATTTGGGAGCATGTAATAGACCCTTACATAGTGGTGCCGTTAATGAAGTACCAGGGAAGCCACATGTGCAGAAGGAATTATTGCCAAACTTCTTTAATAATAATAAAATATTTATTTGCGTAAAACATGGTATAAAATGGTGTTAATGGTGTGTCTGGTGGTGCTGGTGTTGTGGTGGTTGTCTTCAACGTAGTCTTTAATCTTATAATATGCATTTTTGATAAGGATACGTTTGATGTGGGTTTTGAACTTTCCTTCGCTAAGTTCTGTAACTGACTTTGACAACTTGTTATAAAAGCGGATACTGTTTATAAGAAATGACTTGCTTGTTTTAGTTAATCTAAATTTGGGTATCACAAATTCATTTTTGCTACGTGTATTTATATTATGGAAATCGCTACTTATTTTAAAAAGTCCTAAGTTTTTGCGAACATACAAAATACTTTCTAAGATATAGAGAGAAGGTAAAGTTAGTATATCAATTTCTCTGAATTTGTTTCTAAGAGACACGCGAGGACCCATATTATAGATCGCGCGGATTGCCCGCTTTTGCAAAATGAAAATTGAATCTACGTCAGCTGCCGATCCCCACAACAGAACGCCATAAGACATAATACTGTGGAAAAAGCAAAGTATACTAACCTAGCAGTGGCTATATCAGTCAACTGCCTTATTTTTCTTACTGCATATGCAGCTGAACTTAATCTACCTGAAAGAGCTCTAATGTGGGCGCCCCATTGCAATTGTGAATCTAAAGTAATTCCTAGAAATACAGTTTCCGTAATAACATCTAGTTTCTTGCCATCAAGTCTTAAATTTAGACCCACTTGGGGTACATTTGGTAATGAAAACTTAAGACATTTAGTTTTGTTCGCATTAAGTAAAAGATTATTAGCTGCGAACTTTAATTTTTAAGGTTAATTCTGTAAATAGGATATCGGAATCAGTTTTACACGATATAAAAAAAAAGTTACTTTGAGTCGACATTTCCTATCTGATTAACCCTGAGAAGAAATGGCGAAACAACTCAAGGGTTCAAAGTTTCTTTTAAAGTCCAGACAGTCAGGATTCCTGCCGGGGTAGCGGATTGTTCGAAAGAGTTACCGTGGCCGTGGCGCCCAGGCAACGGAAGGAACACGGGTGGGTTTTAGTCAGTAAGAGTCTGACACGCCCTTCCGCTCCGCCCAGAGCGGGAGAGGTCATTTGATGATTTCCCACCCAATAAAAAAGACACGTCAGGATTGCCAGATCGGCAGGTGCAAGTGTATTCTGTTTTTTTATTTTTATTGAATTAAGTACTGTACGTTTATTAGTAGATTTTTTTGTGATTCACTGGAATGCACTGCAGCAACTCGTGATAATTTTAATTGGAATTTTCCTGTCTTATCTAATTACAAAAGGAAAACAGTACCTACATCAGTTATTTATCAGCAATCTCGCATAATTGTGTGCAACGAGACGAACAAGTAACTGATAGTAGCGTGTTATTATTGTGTAACGCGCAGTTATCGTGGTGCCCACCACAGCCGTTGCAGCCAAGTTTGTATCGCTACCTGTTGCATCCAGCGATACCAAGAGATATGTCACGAACTTAACTGCAACGATCGAAAACTCACGTCTCAAAAGCAGTCGATTAAAAAAAAGAACGTTACGCATGGACTTTTGGTTCGACAGGACCAGCATAAGCCCACTTACGCACGGGAGTCGTTTTCAAATTTAGAGCCGAAAAGTAGCAATTTCATGAATTTAAAATGTATTATATTTTCGTGTTTATTTTTGTATTTAGGTGCGTTCAGTAATTAAAAAACCACATGACAATCAATGATACCATTTATTTATTTCAATAATACGCATAAATCAAGTTTTTGAGTGACGCAAATGGGCAACATAATTTCTGTAATGATAATTAATTTGTGATTTACTGATGAGAACTCTGGTTATACTAATGATAATATTATTCTTTAAATAATCAAGATTCATATTTGTAATAGAATAATTAAAATAACATAAACATTTTAGACTTCTTATAAATTAATCATCATTAACATATTACCTGTTAGTATTACAACTTGTAATAAATACTACTCTGAATAGTCAGGGTTGTAAAATAATCATTTATCATAATTAACTACTAATCATTGGTATACCTACATATTTTGATTTCAGTCTACATGATTCATCAATGCTTCAGGAGAATGAACTTCACTAATTAAAAACATCAACAATCAAAATTAACAAAAATGAATGAAACTAGAACACAATTTAAAAAACGAATTAAGGGGGTTCCGTCAATGTAGCCCGCGAAATTTTAATTTTCTAAATGCAGCAATTTATTAGGTCGTAATCGACATGTACGACCTAATACATTGCTGCAATATGCAAAACATGTAAAAAAAAAATGCATGTGCATTTTGCTTAAATCGTTCTCGAAGGCACACTTTACAAAGATCAGTATTCTTTGAATTTCTTTTTATCAATTAGGTTTGTAATAATACGTTTTTCTTTTCTACTTTTAGTTGCTTACAATTTCTGTGCTATTTCGTCACTTAATAGTTGGTCCAATAATTGTTCTTTAGTATTTTCTGGCTCATTACTCGTTTGGTTTGTTAATTTAAATATGTCTTTGTAAAACCTTAATTCTGTTCCTCTGTCTTTTTAATAATGATATAAAAATTTGTTTCTCTTTTCTGTGCTGTATTTTTACTGTCCTAATATTTTTAATCAGTTTTAGTTCAGTCTTACTTCGTTTTGATTTTTGTTCTCTTTCTACTGCGTTCAACGGATCTACATTAGAGTTAACATTTTCATCATCATTACTTACTACACTAACTGTAACAGTTTCTGTGGTGCTTTGGCTTAGTTTCTTTTTATAATACTTTTTGGTGCTCTCTTTCCACTCTATTCTTTGAATCCGTTGTTCACGTGGGCTCATTTCGTTAATGCTTTTAATTTTTTTATTCTCATTTCGTTTTGAATAACTTTGTCTTTTTTTTCTTGCTCAGCGGCATACAGTTCAGGATTATTTTAAATATTTTTCCCTTCTAGCTATTGTTCGTCTCTTTAACTCATCCTCGATCTTTTGTTTCGCCGTTGTTATTTATCAAGAATTTTGCTTAAAATAAAAAAAAATAAGGTAGGTAGAGATATTTCAGTCCAAAAATGCACTCGTCTCCACTGCTTGTTACATAAGTAGATTTGAAGTACTTGTGTAGAAAATTTTGTGGAGGGGCGTACATTCTTAGACTGAAAATCTCTATATTAATTTTTATCATTTATACGCAATTCAATATCATTAGTGTGACTTGTGAATTGACACGAATGAAAGTAACACGAATGAGACATTCGAAAGTATTTTCAATTTACCGTCAAAATAGGTTTTAGAATATGACTTTACAGTGAAAATTAAATATAATCCTGATGCCTAACTAATCAAATAAAACAAAAACAAAACAATACATAACTAAGCAAGATATGCCGTCAAAATACTAATGATAAGATTTTGGTAAAAGTTCAAAAATTTACCAGTTTAATTTTTTTTTCAGATATCGACGTACTCAACTGAATACCACGCGCGTTCGAGAAGGATTGAGCACACGGGTACTGTGCAGGGTGAGAGGCAGGTTATTGCAGGGTTTAATGCTGTGTTTATTGATGCGTTTGGGTAGTTACACAAATGATATGTAATAAACAAACTCTTTTAAAAACCTGTGAAATGTTATTTTATTGTTACTGAAGATTGTCTCAACAATTCATTATCCTTCCTTTAGAATTATAGTATTAGACAGTATAAAAATACAATTGCAGTTTCCTGCACATGTTTTTGTTTTATATAGTAATCTAGAAAAAGTCTGCCCTTAGAACTAGTGACACTAATGAGAAATGGGTTAGTTTTATAGGCCTATCTCCTTAATTTACAGTGATAAGAAAGTCTTTGTAATAGGCCCTTAGGCGTCATAAATAAATAGTCGATTTGTAATAATTTAAGTTACGTCAACATCTACTCCACAAGAATTTTGGCCCTAAATTTGAAATGATCCACCGCACTATGGAAAATGGTAGAACAACGGCATATCAAAAATTGTTTTTACTAATGTCGTTGCTGACGCACTTAGTTTTTTTTTTTAATAGTAAAAAGTGGAACTTTAATATAATTTAGTAATTTTGCTTGAATTAAATTTGGAATAATTTTTTTTAGTACGTCAAAGTGTCATTTCTAAAAAAAATCTATCTCAGGTCTGTTCGCTTCAATATTTTAAAATTGATTTCTTTCAAAAATTTGCGGTAATAGATATAAAGTGTTATACATTTCTAAAAAGTCCATTGTATGTAGATTTTAAAGCAATTATAATGTTGTAGGTTTTATGATTATACATCTATAAAAAAAAAAATACAATAAGTGAGGGGCAAAAATACAGTTTTTTAACTTCTTCGAGATTTTTGACAGTTACCGATGTCTCCCGATGCTTCACATTTGATGTTGTTTTGTAGCGTAAATATCCATAAATATCGTTTATAAAAAATAGCTGCGGATACGTGCGGTTTCTGAAGTTACCGTGAAAAGTATGACACAAGCCAGGGAACAGATAACCTCTATCTTTTGCGGTTTCTAATGTGAATAGTTCACTGATTAGTAGTGATTAGTTTGCGGTATATTTTATTTAAATATTAATTATTTATTGATAGGATAGGTCGTACTATCTACAGTTTGCACTCATTTTGCGGTACAACTTTAATCAACAAAATGCACACTACCCTTATTTATCAAATAATATATAAAGAGTGGATTCACTTAATATCGCTATTACAAATTCGTAATAAAACTAAACAGACGTTTGACTGTTACGTACCTTCGCTGAATTTCAAAATGACTACAACTTTAAAGTGTTCTAAGCGTGAATTATTACTTCCATACATTGAAGGAGGAAAAATACTTGAAGCTTTAACAGTTTTAAAAGAAAACTATCATGTTTCTGAAGACAACATCTGTTTTATTATCAGTGATGTTCAAAGGAATCTTATTCCCATCTTTAATAGACGATGGGCAGAAGCGTCGACGAACAAGGATTCATTTTTAAAAAAGAACAGCAGGTGGTTGGATTCAGAATATTTGGTAAGTTTACCAAACTCGGATGAAGTAACGCCTGATTTGACTCCATCTACTTCTTCTGGGAAACGCGGAAGACCCTGTGTCTCTTATGGGACTCGTCAAAATCAACGAAAAAAAGAAAAATAAATACTCAAAAAAAAAACAAAATATTTTATTTCACATAAACCAACATGGGCACTTATGAAACGTCAGAAGCTAGGTGTACGGTTCCAATTGGTTGTTTCCTATGGAGAAGAGCCGGCAAGAAACTCCACGGTTACTCTTTTAAAAATAAGGGGCTTTTACAATGTTTCAAATTACAGTGTTGATAATGGGTGGACCTATGGGTAACCTGACAACAAGTAACAGGCACTCAACAAAATATTAAAAAAAAAATATATAAAAAGGTCTACTAATCTACAGTCTACAAGTTAGTTACTGTGCTGCTTCTTGAATATGGCTTTGAACACATCTACAATGCCTTTGTTCAGGGACTACGTTCAATAGGAGAAGGAATAGAAGCAAATCTCGTGGAAGAACTAAGGCTTGCTGATAGTGATACAAAATCTCTATATTTTAATCTCTTAGATAACGCAAGCTAGATTACAATGCTAACGGATCAAGAGGCATTAAGTGTTTTCACTGATTTAGATTTAACCAAAGCACAATATATTTATTTAAGGAATTTAACTAACGAGCCAAATTGTTTTACATTTCCACCATATTATAAAATACAAGAACCCAAACAGAGATATTATTCACCATCTTCAGCAATAGAAATTACAAATACACATGCAAAAATACTGAATCTTCAAGATTTATTGGACCACACTGCAGTTTGGCTATAAATTCGGTGTATAAGACTGGATTGAGTCAGTTTTATTCAGTAAATGGGGTCGTGATGGTTCATCTGGTCAGGGTCAGTACAAATAAAAATTTCCAGATGAGTCTGACTGAACTGATTTCTGACGCAAATTTGTTTATTACATCTTTAGTGCCTATCAAATTAATCAATGAGCTTACGGGCGATATTGTCTGGCAAAATTCAGTGCCTTCGTCAGTCCGTTTTTATCGACCTAAATCAATATAATTTTGCAAAGAAACTACTGAAATAACTAAAGCTGTTGTGGATGAAATAAAAAATCAAATCATTTCCTTGGATCCATCATTGATTAATAAAGAAGGCGAAGGAGTGAATGTGAAGCACGAACTCTTTCTGACAATGATTGATGGCAAAGGAGCTCAAGTATTAACGGATACACCTTCTGGTTCCACATGTACAATTTGTAGAGATACTCCACGGCAAATTAATGATCTGACTAAAGTGACTGCTAGGCTTGCAAATAAAAATTCATATCAATACGGACTTTCTACTTTGCATGCCTGGATTCGTTGTATGAAAATGATATTACATATTTCATACAACCTCTCTTTTCAAACATGGTCAGCCACAAGTGAAGAAAAGAAGCGACAAAAGCTAGAAAAGAAAGCTCTAGTTCAACAACGTTTTCGTGAGGAGTAAGGATTGATCATCGACAAACCACGACAAGTAAGTGGTAATACCAATGACGGTCATACTGCTAGAAGATTTTTTTAGATTGCAGAATGTTCTGCTGAAATCACAGGGGTGGATATAAATGTGATTAAACGGCTTTACATAATTTTACAAGCTCTTTCATCTGGTGTAATGGTAAATGCTGAAAAATTTAGCAATTATGCCGTGGAAACTGCCAGAATCTATGTGAACAATTATGATTGGTACTACATGCCATCTTCAGTACATCAAATTTTTATTCATGGTGAAAGTATCATTAAGCATTTTGCTGTGCTTCCTATTGGTCAACTTTCAGACGATGCGCAAGAATCCCGCAATAAAGATTATAAAAAAATTCGGCTACATCATGCCAGGAAGTGCTCTCGTACGGCTACAATTGAGGATGTATTTCATACTCTTCTCTACACATCAGATCCATACATTTCCAGTCTTAGAAAAACATTTAGCAGAAGTGTGAAGTCACTTGATGAAGATACCCTAGATCTTATAAACGTGAACTAACTCATTTTCGATCCTGAAGTTCACCAAATATAATTATTTATTTATTTATTCAGTAGTACACATACATATTATATATTTAAGTAGGTGCCAACATAAACTCATTAGTTTTAAGTTTTTTTCTTTTTTTGTTTTTTTTTTTAGAGAATTAAGCAAGTGTATGCTTTATTTTATTTATTTATTTATTTTATTATTTATGTACACACAGTAAAATAGATACAGATACGGCATATTAGTATTAAGTACAAAGGTACTGCTTATTTCTTAAGAAATTTCTTCCAGCAGACCTGCGAAAGGAGAAATGAAAAAGAAATGTAGACAATAGTGTGTGAGATCAAGAAGAGAAGAATTTGATTCGTGACGTCTTAAACTAGAATATTAAATATACTTACATATAATGCAAAATTTAAATAAAAATAACATATACTTAAATAAATACATAATGCTAAAATAAATAAGCTTATATATATAAATATATAAATTCTCACAGTTAAAAGGAAAGGTAATGCTCTTTTACTCGGTATTTGAAATGAGAAATAGATTTTAAATCTCGAATGCTAGGCGGAAGTGAGTTCCACAATCTTACAGCATGAACAGAGAAGGAATAAGAATAGTAGCTGGTTTTATGAGGATGGGATTTAAGGAGGGATCTAAGATGTGATCTACACGGTGCTTCGCGAGGGCGTGCGTACGAAAAACGCTCACGCAGATAGGAAGGATAAGATGGGTTGTGTAAGATGTTGAAGAGGAGACATAAAATCCGAGTGTTCCTGCGTAAGCGGATCGGGAGCCACTTGAGTTCCTTGCGAAGGTGAGAAACATGGTCATACTTTCGCAGACCGAAAACAAAGCGAATGCACAAGTTTTGCAAGCGCTCAAGCTTGTTTAATAGCTCCTCAGTAGCATCCAAGTAGCAGGCGTCGGCATAATCTATAATCGGCTGAATAAGTGTCTGTGCCAAAGAAATTTTAGTCTTCAAGGGCAGGAGACTTTGAAGGCATTTCAGCGAATGAAACGAAAAATGTACCTTTCGACTGACCTCATTGACCTGAGCACGCCACGAAAGATTGGAGTCGATAATTACACCCAAGTCTTTGGCTGTTTCGGTATAGTCAATTCGAACACCACCGAGATATAAAGGCATCAGAGATGCAATATCAGCCGCATTGCGAACGAATCTGCTGCCTATGATCATGGCCTGGGATTTAGAAGGGTTAACTTGCAAACCAAAAGACTGCGCCCAAGCGCTGATACAGGCCAGGTCATGATTCATAGCAGCAATTGCAGAACCCGCGTCAGCTACAGTAAAATGTCGGTATAGCTGCAAGTCATCTGCGTAGAGATGGAAACTAGAAGAAATTACTCTGGTAACAAAGTTTATGAAAATTGAAAAAAGGAGAGGGGAGAGAACGCTACCCTGAGGAACGCCCTCTGTGAGGCTACACCAATCAGAGAAAGACTCCTCAAGGTGAACACACTGAGAGCGGCCCCGAAGATAAGAATTGAACCAGGCTAGGGCGGATGAAGAGAAATTGATAGATGTGAGGATGCCTAGCAAAATGTCGAAATCCACTGAGTTAAAGGCGCTACTAAAGTCAAGCAATACAAGGACAGTAAGGGACTTATTCTCCATTGCCCAGCGGATGTCGTCAGTTACTTTCAGAAGCGCTGATACAGTACTGTGACCTGGGCGAAAACCGGATTGAAAAGGGGATATTATCGAGTTTGACGTCAAGAAAAATGATAATTGTCTATGAACTATGTGCTCAAAAACTTTAGAGAGAAATGGGAGAATAGAAATAGGTCTAAAGTGGGTTACTAAAGAAGGATCGTTAGTTTTAGGTAGAGGTATAATGTGAGCCTGTTTCCAAACTGACGGAAAGGAGCAAGAGGAAAATGAGTGATTGAAGATGTGAGTGAGAACAGGAAGTAAAGAGGGAAGGATAAGAGTTATCATTCTTGAACACAACTTATCATTACCGACTGCTGAAGAAGTAATCACAAGTACAGATTTCTTGACGTCATCCTCAGTAACATCGCTAAGCTTAAATTTAGAACATTGCGGTAATGGCAAACTAGCAAGACTCGCCAGTGTCGTAGCTTTGACAGACGGATCAAGAGAAAAGGGAAGAATAGAGAAATACTTATTGAGATCATTGAGGTTCACATCCTTACATTGGTTAGTAGGTGATTTGCCTATGCCTACAGATTTGAGAAATTTCCAAACATCGGAAGAACTGCGATTATTGAGTTGATCGTGGAAATAGCGTCTCTTAGCATCTTGACACAGATGACTGCAGCGATTACGTAAGGATTTGTAGAGAGACAGATTCAGCTCTGAAGGTCTGCGCTTATATCTGCTCTTAGCTTTATCCCTGCGAGCCATAAGCTCTTTAATTTTTAGCGTTATCCATGGTGCAGGGTTATGTCTTACTTTGACACGTCGGATAGGGGCATGCTGATCATACAAGTTGAGAACAGTAGTGTTAAAGTAATCTACCTTACAGTCGATGTTATCGTTCTCAAGCAGAGGGGTCCAGTCGATATCGCCGGCATCACGTTGCAAAGCTTCTAGATTTATGCCTTTGTAGTTACGGAGATATAAGAGCTGGATCTTACGCTTCGGAACGCGGATACGATACGAGAGATAAATGAGATCGTGATAAGAAAAGTTAGCCGTAAGTTGACCATGGTAAGATACATTATTAGGAGAGGAAACAATCATAAGATCTAGAAAAGAGGGTAAACAATTAGGAAAATAGTGCGTTGCAGAAAGAGGCAAAACTTGAAGATTGAAAGAAGACAAGAGTGAAAGGAGTTTAAGAGAACGAGAGTCATTTTTAATCAAGCAAGTATTGAAGTCACCCATTAAAATAACGTGCTCATACGAGTACATAGGGCAAAGATCACTGAGAGTGGAGTCAAGGGAATTGAAGTAGTCAATATGTAGATTAGGACTGTAGAGCACTGCAAGCAAGACTTTTGTGTGATGCACTGTAATCTCGAGAAACAAGTATTCAGCCGATTCAGAAAACCGTGAAGGAGATGAACTGACCACCCTGTAGGGTAAATCAGCACGCAGGTACACAGCTACACCTCCCCCACCTTTACCAGTCCTATCGTTGCGGATCAATACGAAGCCGGGGAGTGAGTATTGAGTAGAGCGAAGAGACGGCTTCAGAAAGGATTCTGATATCAATAGAGCATCTAGGTGAGCACTGCTAAAGGATGCCAGAAGGTCAGAATAGTGACCAGGAACACTCTGAGCATTTATGTGTGCTATATGCAGATTCTTAGGGTCATTGGAAAAAAGAGAAAAGATTTTATCACGTAAAGTAAGTGGAATGGAAGAGTCACTGTCCGCACTAACAAAACTAGCAGAAGAAGAGCACGAGAAGAAGCTGTCGTTAAGATCAGCTACATCATCCATGAATGTAGCTAAATTATAATATAAATATAAAAATAATATATATATATATAAAATACAAGTGTAAAAATGATTTTAAAATACCGTTAAATACTAAAACACTAATCTAGATTTTCCTTTGACCAGAAAACCCTCCCCCACTCGCTGGTATATTGGCAAAAATTTTACAGCAATAACTAACAAAGTAACACAAATGAGTAAACAATAATAAATAATGGGTAATGTAAGAGAAATAGATACAAAATGATAATAATAAAAATAAAATAAAAACAAGTGATACACACATCGAACTTTTCGAGAAATGGAACGTGACCCGATGACGGATGATGAGAAGGAACAGTGACATTGACATCTGGCACTTCGTCATTCCGTCAAATTGTTGAAATAACTAAATTGTAATACATACCGGCACTATTTTATTAAACAAAAGTAAAATGATTAGCGGTGAGACAAATAAAATTACTTAATTAACTACCGGCTCAAAATGATCGAATGAGAAAGTGATTATGCAAAGCGGCCAAGTTGAGAAGTAGTGAAGTAAATGGATTGACAAAAACAATAGCAATGAGTGTGTTACTTGCGCAGACGCGTCTTCCTCGTTCTCTTACCGGGCGTAGCCAAGGTTGTGACATTAGGAGATACAGGTTCTTCAGATTGCACAGAATCCCCGGTGTCGACCGAAGAAGACGGGAACTTAGCTATCAGATCGTGAAGTTCGCCTGCCGTTTCGATCTTCCGGCGGGACTTGTCTGGACAAATCACAACAATCTTGCCTTCCATGGACCAGCAATTTGGCATACCGAAATGCTTACGAGCAGCTGCAAACACACGATGCCGAACTTGTGTCAAGAACTCGGAGATGGTGATCCCAGTACCCTTGAGAGCTTTCTTGCTATCCCATACAAGTTGTCGGTGCTCCATTTTGAAGAATCTCACTAGTATGGGTCGGGCCTTCTGCTGTGAGAATCCGAGTCTATGACATACATGGATCATAGTTTTGTCCTTACAAACCTCTGACAACTTAATTTGGTTGGATATGATATTGTGAACCACATCAAGTACCTTTTCATCATCCCTCTCTGGCACACCATGGAACAACAGGACCTTTCTACGCATGATGGTTTCATGCCTATCAAACCCAGCAGCAAGCAACTCAATCTGAGTTTTTAATGTAGAAAGTGCTTGACAGACAAACAACTTAAACTCAGAGAACTCACGTGCGATGGATGTAATGTCTGGTGAAGCTGATGTGGTACCAGCAGTAGCCTGCTGCAATTTTGCTTCATATTCCCTCATTCGGGAGCCAAACAACTTCTCGAGGTCTTCCAGGCTGGCAGCAAGTTTAGTGTCCATGTTCAGTGTAGTGTTTTGTAAAGAAAGTGAACCAGGAACAAGTGCCACAGACTTGATAACAATAGATAGCGGGTGTGGGAGGGTATATTATAAGATTAACTGATTTATATCATTAATAAATATAAATAACTATTTTAAAAACTTATTATATCAAGAGCACACAAAAAAAAATATGTTGGTGCTATGTCTACCCACAAAGGAAAAGTTTACTTTATATTAATATACATAATTTTTTTAAGTATTCGTTTTACTTAAATATTTCGTAACTTTAGATGTTTTATGAGATAAATATTTGTAATCATAATTTTAATTACTTATTTAAATACTAAAGAGCTATATTTTTTTTTTTTATAATAAACAAATGTAATTATACATTTGTATTCACAATATAAATAGTGTTGTCCATAAGGAAATAAATAAAGACCATTTGTAAAAGCTTTCCTTTTATTTATTTAATATTTATTATTTATACTTTAGTAAAATGATAGCATCTGAACTTTACCTAAAGCCTTATTTAATACTCTATGCATGTGCAACAATTCAAGAGTACCTATTTCTTGAAAAATAAAGAAGTTATCGATTTTTGATCTGAAACAGACCTGGGTTTTCCATAGTGCACCGTGGACGTAAACAATCGCGACGGAATAAAACCGCGTGCCGCGCTAGGAATGGAGCAAATAGAAAGCGGTATATCTGTTCACACGGCCGCGATTATTCCCCGCCACGATTTTTTATCGTGCGGTGTCCGATTTTCAACGCTCGGCGTTGTGCGTTCAGTGATTACGACGTACGAAGTTTTGTACTTTTATTCCCACAGACGCGAAAAAATCGCGCGCGTTGGTCAGTACGGGCCGGGCGCCCCGCATGTTCAAGGCCGTGGCGCACGGCGATGTCGAGCCGAAGAACGCGTAAGTAAATAAAATATTGGCATTATTCCAATGTTTTATTTACGGAACAATCAGTCGTTAATGAAAGTACCTAATTTATTTGAAGTTATCGAACGTCATTGGACGATAGACGATAGCGTAGGTACGCAGTACGCACTCACTTTCTTTTACTAATTTTCAAGAAGATTTATTTATGTTATGGTTATGTTCTTATTTATTTATCTACTTACATCTACCATTACAGGATAACAAAATGCGATAAAAGGTAGGGGTAGTACGACTAAAAAGTGTGACTAAAATTATTATTATTCCTTAATTATAAATGTTTTAATGTTCTATCTATGATATTATTAATGAAAAAGTACTTTTGACTTACTTTATTTTTTATTTATCCGAACCTCGTAACTCTTGAACGGTCAACTATGGGCGCGCGCTGTTAGCATAGAATTATAGCCAATAAGTCAAAGAATAAGAATATAGTAGTTTGAAAGCCTGGTCTTTCAAGACATGGCCAAATTTTAGCAGTTTCTGTTTCATTCCATACAAAAAAATCGAAAATATTTTTTTCCGGGAAAACTATCAGTTTTAGAGAAAAACTTGTAATTACAATTATTCATCGAAATAACGAGATCTTAAGATAGGAATAAAAAAAAATGAAATTTATAAAAAAATAACGAATGTCCCTCATATAGCAGTTTCGATCCACTGTGCGCCGCGCAGTAATTAAAAAAAAAACTTATAGGTTATTTGAATTCACGTCGTATTCTGCCATTTTTGTTCGATATTAGTATTGCAAGAATTTATTACTTTGTTGTTTACAAAAATGAGTGCTACAAGCTTTGATAACACACCACCAGATATTTGTTTGTATTCGATACTCGGCAATTAAACTTTCCTTGAATTTACATAGTTCTTACAACACTGGACAACACCCTATGGTTTTAGACCCTTTTATAGAGGATTCATATCATGTGTGTAAATAAAGTCTTATATGCAACTGTACATAATTAGGTATTAAAACACTCATGTGATACTATTATCACAGTCGGCTTCGCCTCGTGTGATAAACCCACATTCGTGTTTTAATACCCCTTATTATACAACAGTTGCTTAGATAACTATTATCTACACTCATATCTTACGAGTTCTTATTATGAAATCAAAAATAGTATCATATTGTGACAGACTTTATGCACATGCAATTCTAATTTAGAATTGCATGTGCATAAAGTCTGTTATAATAACTTCCTGTATTTCTAATGAAATAAAAAGTTCTATTATGATGTAACACAACTTCCATAACAAAATAATGCTTTTAAAATAACTTTTTCTATTAAAATACATATCGACCAAAGAGTTCTCAATTCCAAGGTTTTAGTTGCCCTCGACGCACAAAATAATTTAACTACGCAACTAGCTATTGACATTATATTAATATTATACAATAACATTACCTACCTTTTTTTTTTTTTTTTTTTGGGTGGGAAATCATCAAATGACGTCTCCCGCTCTGGGCGGAGCGGAAGGGCGTGTCAGACTCTTACTGACTAAAACCCACCCGTGTTCCTTCAGTTGCCTGTGCGCCAGGGCCACGGTAACTCTTTCGAACAATCCGCAGCCCCGGCAGGCATCGGTCCTATCGGACCCCGTCAATTTTGCTGACATCTCTATGAGGCGCGCGTGGAACACGACGCGCCGTCGACCCGGGCCTGGTCCTTACCGGACGGCGAGCTGCCCATTGCTCGCCGTCCGCAAGCCCGCGCCTACGGTGGCCGGGAGTCGGCAATCGACTCCCGACGCCCAGGGTGTCTCCTCCTCCTGCGGCGGCTAGGGGCGCGAGGGCGCAGAGATTGCCTCTCCCTTTCGCGCTCCGCCTCCTCCTTCGCGAGCATTACTGCTTCGCAGAAGGGGGTGACGGCTTCCCATTCCCTCTCGCTCCGTACCATGGCCTGAACCAGGGCCGGACGCGAGAGGTCGCCGCCGCCGATCGCCGCCACGAGGACACGGCGGTGCTCCGCCCAAGCCGGGCAGACCTCCACCGTATGCTCCACCGTGTCCTCCGGTCGATCCACGCAATGATAACACCCGGGCGTTTCCTCCCGCCTTATACGAAACATTAACCTCCCGAAACAGCCATGTCCGGTGAGGACCTGCGTCAGGCGGAAGGTGAGGACGCCGTGGCGCCTCTCAAGCTACTCCTCAAAGAGGGGTCTTACCGCCGCAATTGTGGCGTGCCCTGCGCTGGGTTGCGACAGTCGCACTCTCCATGTCGCCATGAGATCCCGCCGGAGCTCTGTCCACTGTGCCGTGATTTCTCGCGGCAGCGGAGTTACGCCCCGGCGTTTCGCCTCCTCGCGCCACTCCCAAACGTGCGCGAGGACCTTTGCCTCCAGATCCCACGGCGGCAATCCGGCAAGGAGGCTCGCCGCCTCGCAGGAGACCGTGCGGTATCCCCGTACCATCCGGATGGCCATGGCCCTTTGGGACGCGTTCAACCGGCGGGCTGGCCGGAGCCTCAATGTACGCGCCCACACCGGTGCCCCGTAAAGGGCCATGGACCGCACGACCCCCGCGTAGAGCCTCCGGCAAGAGCCGCTTCAAAGCAGCCCCGGCCCGCTGCAGTCTGGGAGCCAAACGTCGGAAATGCTCGACGAAGTTCCACCGGCTGTCGAGGACGAGTCCCAGGTACTTCATCGTCGACTCGACGCCGATGTGAACCCCTCCTACCGTTATTTGGGAACCCGACAGTGGCGCGTTCCGAGGACCATGAAAACACATGGCCTCGGACTTGTGCAAGGCCACTTCGAGTCCCAATTGCCGGATCCTCTCAACGACTGTCGCAACCCCGCGTGTCATGAGTTCGGCCGCCGCCTGGTGCGACCTCCCCTGCGCCAGGACCAGCGTGTCGTCAGCGTAGCACACTACGCTGACGCCGCTAGGGAGGTCGGCGCGCAGCACCCAGTCGTAACCGATGTCCCACAGATGCGGCCCCAGGACCGATCCCTGTGGGACACCGCACGACATCTCTCGCCGGTTCCATTCTCCCTGGTGACCGGGGTAAATAACCGCCCTATCCGTCAAATAGGCCTCGACTACACGACAGAGGTAGGTCGGCATCCGGTGATACCGGAGTGCCTCCCTGATGCAACTCCAGGGCAGGGTATTGTTGGCGATGTCTAGAGACACCGCCAAGATGACCCCACCCCGGGCCACAGCATCCCCCGTCGTGAGGGCTCGCACGCTCATGATGGCGTCAACATTACCTACCTATTGTAATATTTCTGGAAACAATATCAAGTTTATTGTATTGAGTTTAGATAAAGTAGTTTAAAAAACTGCACGTACTATTATGAACCTCGCCACTCGTATTATGCAACAGATTCACAAACTTATATTGTCAGATAATCAGCTTAATATAGATTGTTAATATTGGGTATAACAAAATAATAGTAATAATTTATAACATAAAATGTTTCAAAATAAATTTGTGAAAATCATACGTATTAAATATTTTTGATTAATTGTGTAACCATCGTTTATCTAATTTATTTATTTCTATAACTATTAAAGTGTATTTTTAAATAAATAGACGGATTATACTGATTATACCGGAAGACTTCGAAATCGTAGGCAATATTTTAAACTATGATTGCGATCTACATATTGATGACATTAATTAAAGAATTAGAATAATTAAAATAAACCTAAAAATAGCTATACAGGGTTATTTGTAAAACACTTATAACCTCGCAGAACTATAATAGTAACATCATAAATAACAACTTTTGTTTCATGGCTTTTAATAATTCATCTGTTATTATTTTATAATAGAATAAAATTTAAAATATTTAAATTGATCGCTCTAAATGTGAATAACTCAACGCGGTACCAAAAGTAAGCACTAGATAAGTAAACAAACAGTACGTTGCGAATGCAAGGGCGGTACTTACTACAAAATACAGATTTAAAAAGTGTTATTAAAACAAAAACTTGAAAGTGTATTTTTGGTAAAATATTTGTTTTGTAAAAACTCTTATAGCAAAAGTTGTTGTTTATGATGTTAGTAATATGCGAGGTTATTACCTAGTGGTTTAAAAATAACCCTGTATATTGTAATTATATGTTAAAAATATAAATAATTATTATTAATATGTCGTCGCTGCTCCTCCCGCATCTATCTCAGCATCACAACGGCTACGCATGGACCTAACCAGGCCTTCGCACAAATTCAAAACTCTTAATGTGTCCCAAGCTTGTTCGCAATGGGTACAAGTGCTTCCTTCGTTCTTTCTGCTCTGTTATCCCATTTCTGGACCATTCAATCCCATACATTTTCAATGGGGTTTAAATCTGGCGATCAGGAGGTACAGGGTACTGTTTCATTTGTGATTGCCCTCGCAACCAGTCTAGGACAACCCGCGCACGGTGTATTGGGCAATTATCCTAGAAACAATATAATTCTGGCACGTCCAGGTATACCGTGCGCACTCTGGGCACCATAACATTTTGTAGCACCTCTAAATACGTGTGACCGTTATTCCTCCCTGGTATGAAAGCGAGCGCGGCTGGTCCAGCAGCACTCATCCAGCCCCACATATTCACAACAACTCTTCCCGATTCTGCATTTGGGTTCACATTTCGAGTTTCGTATCTCGTGTTATCTCTACGCCATAAATTCCGATGAGCTTGTTGGCTATAATTAAAACACTTGATCGGAAAATATAGCGTAAGAAAAATCGAAGTCTCTGTAGGCACGAGCGAATTTCACGCGAGTAGCTTTCTGCTCCTGGGTCAAAATATTTTTTTTGCGTGCCGTCTGCGATCTACTTCAGTTCGATGCAACTCGTTTCTAAAAGTTTGCATCGAAACTTCATAATCCTGTGTGAAACTGCGAGTGTATGTGAAAGGGCTCTGTTGATATGTGGCTATCATTTTACTTAATTGATCTTTGTTTATAGACCGGGGTAGAGGTGCACGAACGCGTTCTGTTATTTCTCCTCCTTCTTCATATCTTTGCACTCCGCCGCGTACCGTTGTTCTCTGGAAAAATATTAAAATAATAACAATTAGCACCAGTTTTTAACACAATATAGGAACTATAATACACTACAAAAGTCTTATTATAGTGCACAGCTGGCACACTATAAATAAAAATTATAAGCAATGAAATAATGTATGCAAAAGGATGGACTTCATCATAAATAAACTCTCAACTTTTCTATATCTAATTTCGGTATTAATATTCTTAGCAACATATATTGAACATAGATATAAGGGTAAGATAAATGGCATAGAGTAAATTCCAACATAGTATGAAGCTCTCCCAAACAAATTTGTGCTTTATCTCAACTACTTAAGTGCGTTAACGCAGTTTTTTAATAAAATGTGGCGACGACGTGAAAGAAAGCGCCATTGTTTAGGTGTTGGTAGATTTATGATCGGGTCATAAAAGGTTCCAACAACGTTTGAAGGCAAAAAGAAATAAAATAACAAACTTATTTGACTGCATTACTACATTATCATATTCAGATTTTTAAGTTAAAAATATTTCTAATATCTGAATGTTATTATTATTTCATTATTTATACATGTGTTTTATTGTTTTTTATCATTTTGAATATAAAAAGTTTTTGCAGTCTGCAATTAATAACATTTTTTAATATTATATTTTTGCATTTTTTTTTACACTGAATTACAACAATATAGCACACGATGCCATTAGAATTAAACTGGCAATATAGCAACAAAGAAATATAAGAAATTAAAAGGCAGTGATTTTATTAAATAAGTAATCATCGTTAAAATAAAATATTTATAAATTGACTTACTAGCGATCTTAGCAATGTTTTGTTACAAGGTTCAGGTAGTTTTAGCACTGTAATTATTTTCTTGGCGAAACATGATATGAATTATTGTAAGTTGCAATTTAACGAAAATTGTTCATTTTTAATAATGCAAACTAGGAAATATAATAGTACTATATAATTACTACAAGCACTTTATATATTTCTATCTCTCTCTCTCTATCTGAATACAAAAAAAAACATAACTTACTTGCAGGTTCAACTCCACGCAATTTGGGATATATTCAACCCTTGTCTATGCAAGACTATAATTTGATTTCTTTCTTCTTGAATCAGGTGTCGGGTAGCCATGGTTAACTACAAAGTTAGTCACGGCCCGCAGTAGACACAATACACACACACAGTCGAGGATACGACTAAAGGTCAAAAAGGGACCTTCGATCACAGTCCGGTATACAAGCAGAGGTCATAGTTAGGCAGGCAATCAGTCCGATATGATAGAAATAAACAGCACCCTAATTACGTAACACGCTATTTATCACAATCTGAATCATTTTGAAGCCTATTGCTAATCCATTAGTTCATATGTTCAAAAATTTGTCTGCTCAACAACGTAACTAACGCAGTGCATGTTGTTGAACTGTCAAAATGAAACCCCTTCCTACTGTTAGGTGTTACGTCCTAATTACCCCGCTGGTCGTAACATCTAATGGCGATAGGAATGGGAAGCGTCAACAATTAGCAAGATTCAAGTTGGCACTGGCTGGCTAATGTTTGTTGTTATATTTTGTTACACGCCCTGTACTCACACACATGCTTATTGTCTCTAATTGGGCGAAACCAGGAAGGGGTATGGTGTATCGCTAGCTGCGCTTTCAAAGAAATATTTTATAAACTGAGCATGGTTAACTTTTGCCCATGTCCGGTTAAGCAGCCGAAAACCTCCTAGGTTGACCTGCGAGAAAATCCCAAAAAAAAAAATTCTGCCCACCTATTTTTTGCACAGGGATTCTAATGCGAAACAAGATAATAAAATATCTATACTAATATTATAAAGAGGTATTTGTTTGTTTGTTAGTTTGTATGTACGGGGTAATCTCTGGAACTACCGGTCGGATTGAAAAAATATTTTTGCATTTGATAGCCCAATTCTTGCGGAAGGCAATAGGCTATTTAAAATCATGCTAGGATCCTAAAGGCTCCCACAGACAGGCGCCGCTCGTCGCGCGACACGCGGTGCCTTTGCGTCGGGCGTCGCGTCGCGCCTGTGTGTACGAGCCTTAAGGCACCGAGCAAAAATAAAAAAAGTCAGCAGGAACGCTAAGCGAAAACGAAATAATAGTGCGGGTAGGCGATGCGATGCGACGGAGTGGGTCGGGGGTACAAGAAGACTCACGCGGGCGAAGTCGCGGGCAGAAGCTAGTAAGTTATAAATTTTTTATTTACTTATAATTATATCTGACGTTTGCCCGTAGTTTTGTTTTAGAACACCTGTGATGTTTTCTATATACAAATAAATGAAATTTAAGTGTCTGTCTGTAATGTCAAAATAACAGATTTTTACTAAATGCATATGAAAGTATATACTGGACTATAACAAAAAAAAAGCCTTTTTTTATTATTTTTGTCTTTTTTACTGTCTGTTCCGGCTAATCTCCGAAACTGCCGGACTGATTTTGACGGGACATTCACTGAAAGATAGCTGATGTTGTAATGAGTGACATAGGCCACTTTTTGTCACAGTAGCACGTTTCCGCGGGATAATTTCCAACATCCATGCGGGCGAAGCCGCGGGCAGCAGCTAGTCAATAATATAATATGGAATCCTAAAATAGTTCTGGTTCTGGGTAAATGGGTGGAGCTTGTGATCAAGAAAGTAAGTAAACATGCAGAAATCAGAAATAAGAAGAAATAAGCAGTACCTTTGTACTTAATACTAATTTGCCGTATCTGTATCTATTTTACTGTGTGTACATAAATAATAAATAAATAAACGGGTTTAATTTGAATAAATACAATACAAAATTAGTTTTAGTATATGCGAAACCCGAAACACGTGTCTAGTATTTTTATGTAAAGAATCTATTTACAAAATTTCAAAACTGTATCATGAAAAATCACAAAGTTTTAAGCTTGTTATCTTACCTGGTTGTCCGTACAAAAACATGGTCACCACGCGGCGCCAACGCACCGCACGCGCCTCCCGCGTCGTCTCGCACTCATGATAATAATTTGGCAGTAGGTACCTACCTAACCGTACGGCGATTGGATTGTAATTATCCGGTAATAACATTTTCCATCACACTTGCAGGCTTTGGACTGTCGTAATGGTCTACTGTAGGTACTCGTAGAGATTATTATGTACTTTATTCGTAAATGCAGCCGTAAGTTATAAAATGTCAATGCGATTTGTTGCACCTTATGCCAAACACTTAAAGTTCAAAGTCGATAAAAACTGTTAAATATCGCTTTACTTCACACAGCAGGCTGTAGGTTTGTTGGCCATGTAGTCCAAAATTCCGTCTTGGACTGTGGTAGGAATTCGACTCACTCCTCTATCGACTGCTGTCGGAGGCCGAATGGTACCGTAGTCCCTAGATTTTTGCGTGGCGGAAAGCATTGTGTTTCATGATACTTTGATGCCGAATTGCTCCTCGTACCGCCGCACTGCCAGAGATAAGTTATCACCACACACCGCTAGTGTACGTACCATTTCTGTGTACTGGACGTTTGTGTATGAGAAAGACATGGTTACAAGATACTTTTTACATACGATAGGTACACGGTACACGATCAACCGAAAGACAACTGTAAGGCCCACGGCGGCCGCGTAATCGCGTAGGCGTATTGTAACTGAAAGGGAGCGTAACACGTGCGCGTCAACCTGTAGCGTCCGGGCGACTGAAGGGGTTGTTTTACCCCCGCCCCGCTGTGCGCCCGCGCCTAGTGCCGCTTTGACCTGCCGTGACCTGTGTTGTGCGCGTATGATTGCGGATAGGTACTTAGTGTCGCTCGGTGTCCAACTTGTAAGTGTCGCTCGGTGTCCAACTTGTAACATTTTTAAAATATTTTTGCGACAAAATATAACATGGTTTAAAAATTATTGGAATCGATTCAGTTACTTATTCTGAACAAACTATATTCAGGTTTCGCATATACTAAAACTAATGTTGTACATATAACAAACATGCTATTTAATTGATAATTAATATAATATTTCAGGAAATTTCCACGGAATTTCCTTAAATCATTGAACGGCGGCGGCGTCTAAAATTGGCCTTTTAAATACATATACAGGGTGGAAAAAATCAATGGGCCCTGAAGGGAAATTACGTTAAATCCTTAATATAGATTATTTTATTTAAAGGAAACATTCCTTTATTTTTAGAAAGAATCAGAACTGCATTCACAGATTTCTCGATAAGCTCACCTAAACCGGGAATCGAACCAGCTAAAAATTCAAAAAATAATCAATCGCTATTCGCGTTCTATCGCGCGTATTTAGCGTTCTGTTATAGACTCTGTCGAGCGCCACCTGGTGGCGCTGGCGTCCCGATTCGTCAAAGTCAAACGATTGATTTAACGTATTTCCGACACAAACATAGTCCATTATTCAAGGGATGTAACCAACAATTGTTTTGCTTCTTTGGTGGTCTCCTGCACCCTAATTACGTAACACACTATCTATCACAATCTGAATCATTTTGAAGCCTATTGCTAATCCATTGATTCATAAGTTCGAAAAATCTGTCTGCTCAACAACGTAAATAGCGCAATGAATGTTGTTGAACTGTCAAAATGAAACCCATTCCTACTGTTAGTGTGTTACGTAATTACCCCGCTGGCCTCACAAATGGCTACCGCTAATAATTTTGCGGAAAACATCGTATGTCCGCACTGCAAGAAGAATCAATTCGAGTTGAAGGCGGCAAAAAATCGCGCTTGGCGTTTTTATTACGTCCGTGGGAACGTGGGCTAAAGTTAATGTACTCGTAGTAATCCTTGGCTAATAATTAATGCAACGTTGTGTTAATTTGTAGTATATTTTCCTTTCATCGTCGGATTATGTAGTAGACACAAACATTAATTATTACAACTTACAAGTTAATCTTTTGCTAATTAAGTTGGCGTTATCTCAAGGTTTATTAATTAGCAAATTTATGGCTTATACCTCTGCGGGTCACAGTCACGGGCGCAGGCAAGTTTATTTTCAGGGGGACGCATCTTCAGCTCCACGAAGCGAGCTTGATCATTTTTGCACTTCACCTCGGATATGTTAATAAAATAAAATATATATAATAAAAAGTTTTATTGATTTATAAACGAGTGTTCTGGATCCCGCACTAGGATAACCTGTGTCGCAGGATCCAGTCTCTTTCGACAGATAATATGGATTATAAAATCAGTTTCAGTATAATTAATTAAACTTAAGACTAAAAGGTAATCAAATTTATGTGTGTATGTGATGAGTGTGAGTATGTATGTGATGAGTGTGAGTGTGTATGTGATGAGTGTGAGTGTGTATGTGATGAGTGTTAGTGTGTATGAGATGATGAATACTTTAACAGTTGGATGATAAAAGATTTTTCGTTTCAGCATAATTAAGACCAAGCAGCCAATCCTGAACCTGTTTTTTGCACCCAAACTTTGTCAAGGGGAAGATTTTAAGCTTATTGTTAAATTTTTCATACAGGTATGGTCCAATAAGAGAGGAAGCCTTATTGCCAAATTTAAGTTCTCTGTTCCACTTAGGTTTCCTACGTGTGCGCTGAGCCGCTACCTCTGTGGCAACTGTTGTTTTATGAGATTAAAGTAGCACTGATCAAATGTAAAGTTAGCGCACCATCAGCACTTTTGTTTCTCGATATACGAGTAACATATCAGTGGGGTATCGTATTCGTAATCTATGAGAGACCTTAAGGATAGCTCTTTGTGCACGTTCAGCAGTAATTAGGTAACTTTTAACAGCGAAACCCCAAGATAGTATGCAGTAACCAAGCACAGACTGACATAAAGACAGGTAATATTAGAGCTGTCTTTGTAAACACAAAGTCATAAGGTAAACGATGGTATTAAATGGGTCTCTCATAATACTCACTTGTAACGTACCTTGTAAATCCTACTAATCCTACTAATATTATAAATGTGAAACTGTGGATGTTTGGATGTTTGTTACTCAATCACGCTAAAACGGCTGAACAGATTTAGATAAAATTTGGCACATGGGTAGACTATGGCCTGGATTAGGACATAGGATACTTTTTATCCCGATATTCCCACGGGATCGAGATTTCTGCGAGTGAAACCGCGGGGCGCAGCTAGTAGATTATAAATAATTGGGTCTCGAATAATGATCTAGATGTCACTTCTGCGATACTGTATGTGCTCGGACGTGTTCAAATATTAAATCTCTTTTAATCCTAATTTGGTGTTTGCATTTCCGCCCATAATCCATTAGGTAAGTCATCCTGAGAGTATCTTTATCAGCTATAGAACGTAATTTTTTAAATATGAAAAAGAAAGCTTCCTTACGCGCGAAGTAACCGATTGGATTTGCTTTCCCCATCTCAGGTGTTGGTCTATGTAAATACCAAGATACTTGATACATTAGCATGTTCAAAAACGGGGCAGCTACAGCTACCCCCTATACTGTAATTGCATTTGTGGGATTTGAGTGCAATTTGTTAACGGGCAGCTGTTTTAATGCTTACTGAAAAATTAAGTATCTTGGATTTTTTAACACTAAGAGTGAGCAGATTGTGTTACAGCCAACTGGTAGCCTTCTGCATTTCAGTCTCTGCGGCACTGTAGGTGGCCTTCCAAGAGTCACCGTGGAAAATAATAGCTGTATCATCAGCGTACGCAGATATTGGCGCGTTGTCCAAATTGAGTGAACATAGACTCAACGCACAGGAGAAAAAAGGTGGGACCAAGAACACTACCTTGGGGCACTCCATATTCCACTTTCGCAAAGGTACTCTTTAAACCACACAGGCAAACCCTGTTTACGTCCGGAAAGATAGGAGGTAATCCATTCCAACGCAATGCCCCTGATACCTAAGCGTTCCATCTTTTTAATCAATATGGGCTTTGGCAAGGTCAAGGAAGACGCCGGCACAATTTTTGCCTTTGTCAAGGTTATCAATGACATGATCCACCAACTTAGAGACTGCGTCCTCCGTTGATCTGCCAATCCGAAAGCCATATTGGTTGGCCGATAGCAGTTGCTTCTTTTCCAAGTACGCTAACAGTCTCTTGTTCACAAGCTTTCAGTAGCGAAGAGTAAATTTTTGTAAGAGGTAAGCCGGAGTACATATTATCTTTAATGTGATTATATTATTTATCTATAGAATACTGACTGTTCCATTTTTCAAAGAAAAGCCGGTAGGAATAAAGTTGTATGGAACCTTCACCACAACCAGCTTCTCCAGTATTTTGGATAGAGACGTAAAAAGAGATATAGGCCTGTAATTGGATGGGACTGATGCGTCTCCAGCTTTGTAGATCGGGCAGATATTAGCTGTTTTCAACTGGACTGGAACCACTCCCGACGAAATGCTCAGATTGCATATGTGATAGATGGTACCAGCCAGACAATGTTGAGCCAGTTTAAAAACATGATTCGGAATACCATCCCAGCCAGGAGCGGAATCACTTTTAAGGTTGCTTATGATAGAATTAAGTTCTGGTTCGTCGGTTGGAGCCACAACCCTACAACCCAATGTTACTACAGAGACGTCGTAAACATCATGTATGTGACTATTTAACTACATTTAAAACAACTTTTGGTAAAAGATTTGTAAGTTTTCTAGGCCCTTACCTTTATAATAGGCTTAACAAATCAATAAACATATACACCTTGACTAGAAAACAATGCAAACTAAAAGTATGCCAATATTTGCAGAAATTAAGCTACGAGGAAACGGAAAACCTAATTTACTTACCACTCTAAGATTACGGCTAAGAGCACAGAAAAACAAAGTTACATTCACTAAATAGGTCACCTACAAACTTAGACACTCATGCATACTCATACCCACCCCTTCACCGCTTAATTATTGTCACACACACACCTACATATATATTCACAGCACACACACCCCCACACATTCTCATATACATACAACACGCACGCACACGTACCACGAACTCACACACGCACGAACACACATACACTCAATCCATTTTATAAATTGATTAAAAATATGTATGTACTTACTTATTTACCTAGATTACTTATCAACTTTTATTCTGTATTTCCGTAGTACTGATTTAATCATATATGTCTTTATTGCTTGGCACCTATTCTTGTATTAAAATACTCGAGGGGAATGGTGCTGATAGCCGAAATACAGGCTATGCCTAGTTCGGCTACAGACGCTAATTTCTTTACCCTAACTGAATTTGTTGCCACATTGCCATTGTAAAGTAGTACTAAGTTTTTGGAAAATAAACTATTATTATTATTATTATTATTATTAAGGAGTGTGACGAAGAAGGGTCAGTATTATCGAGCGTAAGTTAATTTAGGTAATTTGCTAGTTCAATCTCTGTTGTTTTGAGTTGAGTCAAGAACTGGTCGGCTAGTTGTATTCCCAAATTAGCAAAAAAAGTATTGGCCATATTCAGCGAGACTACCGGATCAGGATTTGCGTTGAGTAAAGTTACTGTAATTTTTTTTTATTCTATTGTTAGTTATTATTCTATTGTTCTAAAGTTACATATTGTTTTAATTGCTGCCCAGGTTCTCTTGCTAGGAATTAGAACTGTCCAGGAGGCTTTTATCATAAGCATATTTTAAAATTTTAAAATTTTAACAATATTATTAAAGTGGTTTCTGTAATTCTATGAAAAAATGCTCAAAAAAAGAAACAAAAGAAAAAAATTCCGATACGATAAATAAAATTATTCCTTCAGTTTTATATTTTTGTTGCAGAGCGTAATTGTCTCTATTTTCGTCTTTTTTTTTGTTTCATAGTGCAATGCGTCTCTTTTACGTATACATTTCAGCAGATTTTTTGTCAACCAGGGTCTTCTAATAGTTTGAGAATTATGCAAAATTTATTTTTTCGTGTGTCAAATGTTAGGTTAGCATTTGTCCATTCATACAAGGAGTAACTTTGTCGACTTATGCAGAAAAGCTTAATAATTAAGAGAATGTAGGATGCAATAGAGCGAGCAAAGCGAGCTCGATAATTTTTGCATCTTGATTCGAAAGGGATAGGTTTTAATTTGTCCATGCATACAGAAAGAGGACTAACTGTGTCGATTTATATAAAGAAGCTTAAGAATTAAGACAGATTAGGATGCAAGAGCGAGCGAGCAAGCTCGATAATGTTAGCACCCCGCCTAGGGTCGATTAGATTTTCGGATAAAGGAGTTCGGTACTTTGTTGACTAATGCACAAAAGCTTTAGAATTGAGAGATTGCAGAAAATTTTAGGATCTCGCCTCAAATACCTAGGTTGAGTTCTCTATTATTCTATTAGGCGTTCTCGGATATTTTTTTAGTTCTGAATGTTTTTACATCTATATTTTATGTTGAAGCCAGGAGGGTGCAAGTGCAACTGATTCGACTCGCTTGTGACTGACTGTGACCATGGGCGCCATGAATCAGTTAACACTTGTTTTTAGCAGCTCAGCGGTCAACCTCAAGCTCATCAGTACATTTAACAAAGAGTTAAGATTATGTGTACTGAAGGACCAATTTATTAACTGCTCAGATAAATTTTATTGATCCTGAGGATGCTTAGCCTCATCTGGCGTGGGTTTTAATAGTGTCAGAAATAGTTTACTACAGGCGCGTGGCTTGCTCATGGCAGTGAACAATGAAGATAAATCTCTTAAAGCAGTCTGTTGTTTGTTATATCGACCGGATTTGAACATAGCATAGCTAGCGCGTTTTTTATGCTGTGCTTAACTGTGGCGAGCAGTTAATTATTTTCATCACTTCCGTCTGCATTTAGTTTGTATGCGTGACGCTAAATTATATTTTTTAATTTGTAGTTCGTATTCAACTAGCATTGAAATCATAACGTTACTACGTACTTGAAGTGAGTTGCCTGTAGAGCAAATGTACTATCTATTAAGTACACAAATTTAGCGTAGTTTAAAAATAAATTCCATGTTGCTTACTCCACACCACACCCAATTAGGGAAATGAAATGCCAAGGGCATTTATTTATAAATCGTGAACTTCAGGGTTGTCTTATGTTAATGGAAATGTAAACACGTCTGTGTATCTGTGTATTGTAGGTATATCTTTTAGTGAGCCGCCTACAAGGAAATGTAAACACGTCTATGTACCTGTGTGTTGTATATCACTTAGTGAACCCCCTACTCCCCCACAAGGTAAACACGTCTGTGTTCCTGTGTATTGCATATCATTTAGCGAGCCCCCTACTCCCCCACAAGGTAAACACGTCTGTGTTCTTGTGTATTGTATACCACTTAGCGAGCCCCCTACTCCCCTACAAGGTAAACACGCCTGTGTTCCTGTGTATTGTATATGATTTAGCGAGCCCCCTACTCCTCTACAAGGTAAACACGTCTGTGTTCCTGTGTATTGTATATCACTCAGTGAGCCCCCTACTCCGCTAAAAGGTAAACAGGTCTGTGTTCCTGTGTATTGTATATCACTCAGCGAGCCCCCTACTCCGCTACAAGGTAAACAGGTCTGTGTTCCTGTGTATTGTATATCACTTAGCGAGCCCCCTACTCCGCTACAAGGTAAACAGGTCTGTGTTCTTGTGTATTGTATATCACTTAGCGAGCCCCCTACTCACCTACAAGGTAAACATGCCTGTGTTCCTGTGTATTGTATATGATTTAGCGAGCTCCCTACTCCCCTACAATGTAAACACGCCTGTGTTCCTGTGTATTGTATATCACTCAGCGACCCCCTACTCCCCTACAAGGTAAACACGTATGTGTTCCTGCGTATTGTATATCACTCAGCGAGCCCCCTACTCCGCTACAAGTTAAACACGTCTGTGTTCCTGTGTATTGTATATCATTTAGCGAGCCCCCTACTCCTCCACAAGGTAAACACGTCTGTTTTCCTGTGTATTGTTTATCACTTAGTGAGCCCCCTACTTCCTTACAAGGCTGGACCTTGCTTTGCATTCAATACGCGGCACTGACCTATCGATGTGCATTATAGAGGTCTTCTACGATTTCTTGTTCATGACGGTTTGATGGAAAACGTGTATTCATTCATGGATTTTTAAAGTGATTAATATAATATGACGTCAATGAAGGATTTGTTAGTCACTGTTTAAATAACCAAAAACATATTCAACTACTGATTTAATTTCGTGTACTATCCGTGTCTACAAGTGTAAAACCTGCGGTTTCATTGTATCACATAAACAGCTGTTTAGCAGAATATTGCTAAATTCAACGTTTAGTACTCAAAAAGGGCCAACTTGCGTTGTTTGATAATCAACAAATCACGACCACGACGTGCATCACGATCCAACAGTCAGTAGATGTTTAAAAAATTGTTAACAAAACTGCTATTGGAGAAATGTAATTATACAATAAAAGATTATTATACAAATGTTGCTGTTTGTGGGTAATTTGTAATTAATTTGTTATAATTAATAATGAATAGGTGAATGTTCAAGGTATTGTTATGCTATTATAATAATAATTTTAATAATTTATATTCTACTAGCTTCTGCCCGCGGCTTCGCTCTCGTGTATGTCGGAAATTATCCCACGGGAATGTGCTACCGGGACAAAAAGTAGCCTATGTGAATGTCCTTCCCCAGGATACCATCTTTATCCTCGCCAAATTTTATCGAAATCTGTTCAATGGTTTAGGCGTGAAAATGTAACATACAGAGAGTTACTTTCGAATTTATAATATTAGTATGGAAATACCCATAGATATAAGAAAGAATTATTACGTTATACGAGTACTTGTGTTAGATTACTCTATGTGTATATACACTTACCTACTGTTTTTACTGAATACCTAATTGGAAAAGAGTTATAATATTGTTATAATAATAAGAACTAATTCAATTACATGCCTCCACCTACACCTCTTTAAATTTTATTGTTTGAAAATTTTGCATGCCGTACGGTAAAATGAATTGCGACTATTCATAAAAATTACATCTTATCTGTATCACAAACATACAGTTTGATTCACCGCGGTCGGCTCGCACAAGGTTTACACACATTTCGGTCAGAATACTGTACCAATGACACTGAAACGTTGCATTCGTAATTTTAATTATGTTAACAAACTAATAGCTTCCATGTATCAAATTAACATGAAACCGTTCCTTCACAAAACAGTGATACATTTTCGACCTGCCCTGAGGAATTTCCGGAACCGTGGCTTACCTAAGATTACTCCTATTAGCTGTCGAGGCTAATGTTTTGCTTGACGTCAACCTCCGTTATAATTGAACTGTCTGCCACACCGAACAATCGAGATTGTGTGAATGACATGACAAGTGCCGTTTCTCAATTTAATAACGCATCAGCACGTCAGGTCAGACAATGCGATAGGTGCCTGCTATTGTTTGCTTTACAACTAATTCTTATCTCAAGTGACAGCTAACAGCGAATGGCAAATTATAGTCATTAACCCGTTCACATTACGATTAAATTCTTACAATTACAGTAGTTGTAAGTTTTTTGAAATTAACACTTGAGATTCTTTAACATTCCTGTTTAGGAATGTAAGAAGAGGTTAGTGTAATCTTAACGGGAGTTCAAATAAACGCTAAGTTTACATATTTTAATTCTACAACACAACATGAAACAGACTACGTATGTACAGGTATTCTACTCACAATGCAAAATAAACATCATTGTTCCATTTGGCAGTTTCTGAATTTTATAATTAATAATGTTAGATTGACACTTTCCATTGTATTTAAATGGACTATGCAAAATAAAAGTTATTTAACTTTATTTGCTTATCGTTAGTTTAAGTAGGTCAAAGCGTGAAACGGTTTACATCACGAGTTCACATAGCAAATAGACTTTAAATATCTGCAAAAAAAACACGAAAATCGCCCCCCCCCACTCGGAAGTCTCATCAGATCTCTAAGAACTGAACTTACTGTGTGATTGATCTTATAAAAATATAGCAATCATAATTATGTAGTTGGCATGAGAAACGAGCCAAGGGTTCTTCTTTGAAGATCATCATATCTTGGGGACTGTTACTTTCCACTACGTTACAAATGTTGCAATGGACGCTCATGAGAAAATAAAAGCGATGGGAATATGCTATTATTAGATGCCTATGTATGATAATGCAAGTCTATTAATAAACTAACTAAGCTATTCACAGTACGACTTGAACTAATTAACATAACACAATTATTAAGTGCTTGTCCTCTGATGCGCATCGCGTGACCGAGCTAGTCCCGCTATCTACACTATTTATATCGTCACCATTGTATTAATTAATACATTAAACTTGTTGTTTGATGATGTCGAGCGTTACAAGTCAACAGACAATGTAGCAACACGCATATTTTGGTCAACAGCTCTCTCTACGTCTATCTTTGATGTTCCAAAAAACTTCGGTAAACTAGGTGAGATGCTTTTTGATTATTTTATTATGTCATAGTTTATCATTAAAAACACGGTCAGGTTGACAACTTCCAAAATATACATCATTTAAGTTCTGTGTGAGAGGTGACGATCATGTCAGACAGCCATCCGTGTTTCTTCTCAATTCTCAATCATTTATAGCATAAAGGTTATTAAGATCTTAAAAGCTAAATGGAGATCAAATCTACATAGGTGCAACAGGATACTGCTAGATCATTATTATCATGATAATTTCTTAGTCACCTCTGTTGTCTCTAATAAAGAACGCAGGATAACCGCACCGAAGGATCAAAAAAATCCCCGAATCCTTAAATATAGGTACCTATAAAGAACATTGTACTTACATATTCGTACCTATCCTTGCACAACTGTCCGAGAAGGTGCAAGAAGCCGACGAGAGTGAACCAGGAGCACCACAGCAGCACCTCATCCATGTACTGCACGTTGATGACGCCGAACACGAAGATGAACTTGTAGAACACATAGTTCCAGAACTTGTCTTTGACGCGCTGCGCCTCGGCGACGCGTAGTTGGCCGAAGACGAGACGTTGAACACCGAAGCCGAATACCGCCAGCGAACAGTACGCTATGTTGATCAGGGTCTGCAACAAACAAAATTAACGATACGTTAGTGCTATGAAATTTGATCACACGGATTAAAAACCGATATTTTAGCTTGTTAAAAACTAGGTACACTTTGACAAAAATCTACAGCAACATGAAGTATGGTATGGCATTCACCATTTGAAAGTTTGTTGTTTACTAATAAGTTCTGTGGCGCAACCGACTTAAAAAGTCTTTTACTCCCCTTTCGTGAGTCTTTGACAATTTTGTAGCTTGAACAAAGTGGTCTTAGAAGGCGAGAACGATCGCAAAACAAAAGAGTGCATGCTGTGCTCAAGTGTGCTGTAAGGTCAAAAATATGGAATGAAACCTACTGAAAGGTTTGATTCCGTATTTTTGACCGATGTTTCTTTTCGACCTTTTATTAAATTGTGCGAAACGATATGTCTGTATTTGTACAAATAAGTCTGAAATAAATAAAATTAAAACTGTTATTTTAAACAGTTACGGTAATTTATGAAGTATGAAGCGAAAATAGATTAAATTAAAATAGCAAGGAAACTGATGCGATAACGACCTATTTGTGAAAATAATCGATTGTTAAGGCAAATAAAATTAGCGCAACGTAGCTGCCGACCCGATTCGAGTCGCATGTCGCGACTGTTTGTAGAAGCCTTAAGGCCCCTGTAATTGGAAATTGTGCGTCTTAACTTTTGTTCATAATAAAACCAAGAACGTTGATAAAGGTTGTATGCGTGTTATTGCGTAACGGTCTATCGCGGATGTCAGGAGTGGGATTCCGGAAGACATGGCTAAGAAAACTAGTCTTTCTGGTACCTTGTATAGTGAGAAAACTTAACTTAACTTACTCTTATTGGAGTTTTGGCCCACTACGGGAATTATTCTCGTATTCGTAAAATTATGGTAGTTACTACGGAAAAAGTAAAAGACAAATAAGAACAAACTGACAGAGAAAGTCACACTAAACTATGACAGGCTAGCAACTGTACAGTCCGCGTCCTTCTGTAATTCGTCATGGTTCTTATAATAATTATGGAACTAAACCACAAAGGCAGAAGGTAATTTCGCTTTATTTTCAATGGCAAAATTCGTTTCATTTTCAATGGCATTTAATATGACCGCATACGTCCTTAACAGCCTCACAAGGTGTATTAATTATGTGTTTGTTTGAGCTTCCGAAAGCACAAAAGTTCTGAATCAGCGGATTTGCTCAGTAAAACTCTGAGCTAAGACTATAGTGTTCTTTGGATTGGCAGTATTGCACACTGTGAAGCATATCCGTTGAAAACATGTTTGTCCTACACAGAATAAAGAACTAATCATTCCTACAGAATATTAGGATTAATCATAATCTTACTTAGCAAATTGCTATTCACGATAACTTTTAGAGCAACAGAAGATTAATTTTACACTAAAACTGACGCTTGGGTGAAGCCCATGTCCAGCAGACGTCTTTTGGCTCAAGTTGTGAAAGATGAGGAAGGAGTACGAACACATGGTCCTTACGCGTATTTTTCGTCCTTATCTCCTCACCTGCACCCTAATTGCGTAACACACTATCAATGACAATCTGGATCATTTTGCAGGATGTTACTAATCCATTGCTTCATATGTTCGAAAAATTTGTCTGCTCACCAACGTAAATAACGCAATGAATGTTGTGGAACTGTCCAAATGAAAGCCATTCCTACTGCTACTGTTATTGTTTTTGTGTTACTCAATTACCCCACTGGCTTCGTCCACTCCGGGTAACGGAAATGGAAGTCAAGATTTGATAAGTAAGACACTAATCTAGTTGTGGCTGAGACAATACAACACATCATGCTTAATGCTGCTAAATCATGTTGAGAGTTCTGTTCACACGAACCTCGGTAATTCGATTAAGCTGCGTTAGACACGAACTATGTGTATGAAAATGCTTTTAATCGAATGCAGTAGGTATATAGGTACTAAATAAATATCACACAACAGTAGGAAGACGAACGTATCAATAACAAGACACGCCAACAAGTTCGTGGTGGCTGACCTTTAACTAGAGTAAACCACTGTTCTACACTTACAAATTGATCACTTTACATATTAATTTAGTAAAAGAGGTGAAAGACACAATTATATCACTAGAAATAGGGACCAATTAGTTCAACCAGGTTTCAGGCTGGCTAAAGTAGACTCTTCTTTCATGGGGTACTGTTTAAAATGTTACAACAAAATACCTCCCCATATACTTCAATTGAATGAAACGAAATTTAAATCCTGTATAAAACGCACACTATGCAGTCAAGCATATTATAAGTTGGGGGATTACATCGCTGATAAAAATGCTTGGCTCAACGCTGGTCCTGCTCCACAAGGGCGCATTAACTAATTGATTAGCATTTGGAACTACTGAAGATTGTAACAAACTGTCTTTACATTGTATAAATTCAATCTTGTAGTATTGTATAATTGCATATCACATGTGTGAGTACTATGAACCTACTATAAAGCTACCATTTTCTAGGTTTGTCTTTCATTGACTTGAATGTGCCCTGGCGGCTGAGAGTATGTCATGCTCACTCAAATGTCTCGCTGGTGGTGGCGTGTGTGTTGGATCATTAAGTTCCCTTCAAAATGGTTGAGCTAAATGGTGCTGATCCATACGTCATGTTCGTGAACGGGCGCCGTCAGTGGGGACTGGTCATCTCTTGGCTGCCACGGCTTATTTTAATTTAATAATGGAATTGTTGTCGTCTCTTTATTACGGACGCTTTTAACGTTCTGCATCGTTCTCACATGCATAATTTCAACATGAATGATGTAACCAATAATTTGTAACCATATTTTGATTTAAAAGAGTGTCCATGGAGTTTCTTGCCCGTTCTTCTCCATAGGTACCTACTACGCTCTGGAATGGGCAACTAGCTGCATCTTTCTGACTGACCGACCCCTTGACAATTCCAAAGTGCGTAATTGGTTTATTTGAAATAAATGCTTTGAGTTTGAGTTTGAGTTTGAATTGAGTCGAGGATCAAGTTTCAGTAGGCTTGAAGGACAGAGAACACCTAGTCACTGGGGTTTCCAAATGACAGTACTTTAAAGGTAACTTGGCAGTCAGACAGTAAATATTCTTCTTGGTAATAATAGTATCCACGGCTACTGCAATGATTCGGCTACAAACAAAACTTCCTAAGCTTCTATTGAAAATCTGTGAGTAGTACGCTGGCAGCCATGGCCGTATGTATAATGTCGCGAAAAGCCAATTCATGGTAATTATTTCAGGGAGGCGCCCGCCTCAAAGCAGCAAGGAGCAAAGCTTACCAAGTTCCATTACAATTTAATAAGAAAAAGTGCAAGTGATCATAATTGCAAGATATATCCCCCTTATGAAAATGTTACTTCTGCAAGGAAAAGATGTTACCCAAAAAAATGTAAATAAAAATATGAAATAATAAAAATAAATGAATATCCAAAAGAATTCAAGTATTTACTAGATATGGATATGTAAGAACGAAACGAAGTACTTCAAAATTTTATAAGTTTGTAAATTGGAGTTAAATAAAGCATAATGTTATGCTACTCATGTTTTTTCTTCAATTCCTTCGACTTTTTGAACGTTTAAATCAGTCAAAAGGTTTTGACCAAAAATTTAAGTAAAGCCGCCTGTGTGAGACGGTGGGATGAGCCACTCTGCAGAGTAGTACAGAATAATTTAATTGACACGTCTGCTACTACTGTGGAGCGTGCGCGCCTACTGGCTGTGGGAAAGTGGGAGTCGGGTCTTTGGCTTCATGCACTACCGTCGTCGAACATAGACACTTTGTTCGACGACATTACTTTCCGGCTCGCTGCTTCCCTGCGGCTAGGAGCTCCTTGTTGTTCTCCTCATCGCTGTCACTGTGGCGAAGTTCTCAACAGCCTTGGACACCACGGCCTGTCTTGCAGCCGAAGTGCGGGCCGCTTAGCGCGGCAAGCAAACGATTAATGACGTCATCCGACGAGTTCTTGTCACCGTCGGCGTTCCAGCTGTATTAGAACCTAATGGCTTGGCACGAGACGGCAAGAGAACGGACGGCATGAGATGGCAAGAGAACGGACGGCATGTCTTTATTTACATAGAAGGTGGGTAGGCCTTTAGTGTGGGACGCAACATTTGTCGATACTCTTGCGCCATCCCATCTTCCTGGCTCGGTGTGCTGTGCTGGTGCCGCTGCTGCGGCTGCGGAAAGCCTCAAGTGGCGAAAGTATAAAAAACTTATCGGTAATTATATCTTCCTGCCGTTTGGGGTTGAAACCCTCGGGCTGTGGGGTCCGAGTGCCCATGTTTTGTTCAAGGAAATCTCCAAACGCCTGTTTGACACTTCCTGTGACCGAAGGGCTGGCTTTTACCTTGGCCAAAGGCTACGTATTGCCATATAACGTGGCAATGCCGCCAGTCTCTTAGGTACATTACCAGTCGACAGCGATGCGGATGAATTTTTCGACGCCATATTTTAGTTTGTTAATAGTTTTAGTCAAGTCAGGTTATTATATTTTAATTGTAAATATGTATTATTGTAATTTCATATTTGTAAATACGAATAAACTTTCTACTAAACCTTTGCTAATTATATATTATGGTTTTGTACTAACTTTGCTAATATATATATATATATATATAGGTGTGTATATATATATATTAGCAAAGTTAGTACAAAACCACAAATTCACAAGTGAACCAATCTATTCTCTTCCTGTCAATTGATGACCGAAGCAGAACATAGAAAAATAAAACTTTTTTTTCGCAATAACAACCTTAAGAATAACAATTTATACGTATAAAGAAAAGAGAAAAAACAAATACAATACAAAAACTAAGATCTCATGTCGTGCGTAGAAATATGGTTGTTAGAGAGTAATTCACACTGACCTCCGTACTAGTAAAAACTGTATGACGGTAGGTCAGTCTTCCTCGTTCTCCAATAATCACACACTTAACAGCACTTTATAAACATAATATTTCGAGACAATTAGCAGGTGTTCGGTATTAACTAATACAATCGTAAGGTGGGTGAAACTAAAAATTATTAAGAATATGCAAAATATTTAGACAAAAAATTGTTTAAAAGAAGTTGTTGTGTTGATGTTGTGTGTGTTGTATGATCATACGTTACGTATTGCGTGTTCATAATATAACTCTTGACTTATGATGACAGTGCTGAGAATTTCAAGAATTATTGAAATTGCTTTACATTCTGCTGCAGAAATTATTAATGACATAATATTGGATGGTTGGCCCAGTCTTGACACTGACTATCCTTGGCCTTAAAACGCAAATACCATTTGTCTGCGACGATGCGTTCTTGTTTATTCATAGCAGTACAAATTTTATAATTAGTATTCGATTAATATGCGTCGAATAGTCTAGACTCGAGAGCGTTGCTCGACGTGCTCGCCCTTCTCTCGATGAAAATAACACTCAAATAATGTGAAGATCACAGAGAGGGTCAAGTTGTAAATGACAAAAAATGTCGATGTTTTCCCGAACTCTGGTAGCGAACCGTCCTCAAAAATGCACAAACTAATAAACATTCCAAGATGATATCATGGCGTTCTTCAAATATTGACCCAAGTCGGGCACATGCACATCCATTGTTTTAATATTGTTTTTAATGTTAACTCTAATGGATGTCAGTATTTTTTCAGAACTATATTTTGTCCTCCAATTAATATGATATATTTTTTTGCACAGATGCGCCCAGCACATTATGGTTCTATCAAAAAATACAATGTAGATTGGTATTTTTTTTGTGATTTGAGGACAAAGATGACCGTATAATTTAAACGTGTTTATCAAGGCGTAGTCTATGAAAACGCGAATAATTCTAGTCGTTTCGCCAAGACGTGATGCAGTTGCAATTAGGACTGCCACACAGATCTGATTAAACAGCCGGATTTTATTAGAAAACTCATCTCAAACAATACAAACAATCCCATTTTTGCCCTTCTTACCGCTTTCTTTTAAGTTCTTTATGATAAATGATAAATGATTTTATTTCTGTAAGTAGGTTTGAACAAACACTTTTACACGTCAATCATATTTTAAAAAACTAGATGTGGTCGGCGTTTCCTATCTGACTACTCTGAGAAGAAAGGCCGAAACAAACTCAGAGGTCACAGTCTCTTTTAAAGTCCAGACATAATCTTGGTCAGATCATGTGAAAACCATGTAGATTTGTGTCTGAGATGGTCTTTTGAGGAAAAACCACACAGATTGAGTGGACCTGTCCAGTCAGTGCACGCATTTGTCAGTAATCGTGTAGCTCAACTCAGAACTTAAGGAGCTCAACGATTCGACGAACAATACCAAAGAAAAGACATTTGGGTAGGCCACAAAAATTACTCAAACTGCCAGACCATGATTAAAATTAACTGAGGAGAGAAAAAAAAAACAACAATGACCCACATAGTCTTCACATTCACAATACTTATTAAAATGATAATCAATGTAGACTGAATGCTACTCACATTCACAGACAGTTTACTCTTTAAAAGTCATCAAAAATACCATAAGTTATTATATAAGGACATCATTAATTCTAAAACACTCATCCACAGTATAAAATGGATTGTTGCTTGGGGGTACATTGAAGTGGCTAAGTTAATCCCAAGCCTTTTTGTCATCCAAGTAATCTTTAACTTTATAGAAACCTTTTTGACAGAGTTTCTGTTTAATAAATGATTTAAATTTATTGAGGCTCAGTTCTTTAACAAGACTTGGGAGTTTGTTGTAAAAACGTATACTTTGGCACTTAAATGAATTACAAATTTTTTGGAGCCTAGTCGAGGGCACAATAAGTAAATCTTTGTTTCTAGTATTAATGTTATGCACGTCGCTGTGTTTGGAATATAGATTAACTAGCTTCTGCCCGCGACTTCGTCCGCGTGGAATAGTGGGCTAACGCTAACTTTAACCCGCGACTTCGTTTACGTAGAGGGTGGAAATATTTTAAAATAATACGTACGTTAAGGAGCTGTTTTAGGTACCTACATCACGCTTTTATCAGTACACGGAGAAATTATTTCTTAAAATATTTCTGGGGAGTTTATGAATTTTTACTGGGGCTCTGCAGTAACGCGGGACCATAATATGCGCAAACCCAAGAAAATTTACCGGGTTACCCAATACAAATTCTAGAACAATTTTTTTTTAAGGTTTTAGAAATTTTACTGGGTTACCGATTCAATTTTTACTGGGGTACTGAACGTCATTTTTGGTATCTCGCAGAGATAACTGGGGCCACCGCCCTTCTCCGTCATGACCACCCGTATTTTGCTGCAATGTTATTTTAATACTGCGATATCTCCTAAGATATTCATTGAAATCAAATGATGTAAAGGGCAATTTTGTTTTAAATTAAATACTTGTGATGAATAACGTATTTATTTGGATAAGGATTAATATCATGTTTATAAAAACACCTTCGAAAATAATGCATTATTTTAGAACAAATTTGGTTAGCATAAAAAAGTTCATAGTGAGCCAACCTTAAAAGATAGACATAAGCTGTCGCAGACTTTTTTTTAGAACTTTTAAAGAGGAACAATTCTGTAATACATGATTTTTGTGGAACTTTAACCGTTTACGCAGCGCACGCAGCGGAAGCTCTCAAAAGGAAAAAAACAACCTACGATTTTGAAACATTGCTCATTGGTGCTCCATCCCTATTGGTCTTAGCGTGATGATATATAGCCTATAGCCTTCCTCGATAAATGAGCTATCTAACACTGAAAGAATTTTTCAAATCGGACCAGCAGTTCCTGAGATTAGCGCGTTCAAGCAAACAAACAAACAAACAAACAAACTCTTCAGCTTTATTATTAGTATAGATAATATTCTTTTTTACATAAATCAGGTTCTCATATACATATTGAGATGCGACTGTCATTATGTTTATTTCCTTAAATTTATCCCTCAATGAATGCCTACAACTAAGGTTATAAATTGCTCGAATGGCTCGTTTCTGCAGCACAAATATAGCCTGAATGTCGGCTGCATTTCCCCACAGCAAAATGCCGTACGACATTACACTATGGAAATAACTAAAATATACTAATCGAGCTGTTTCGACATCAGTCAAATGACGGATTTTATAGACCGCGTAGGCTGCAGAGCTTAGCCGCTTCGACAATTTGGTTATATGTGGGCCCCACTGTAGCTTCGAGTCCAAAGTAATACCTAAGAACACAGTGGTGTCCACGAGATCCAATTCCGCCCCATTAACTAGTACATTGGTTTTCACCTGCTTAACGTTAGGTGTCAGAAATCTAATACATTTAGTCTTTTTCTCGTTTAAAAGTAAATTATTAACACTAAACCAATGTACTATTTTAGCGATAGCATTATTTACATCATCAGTAATCATCTGTTGTCGTTTAAGCTTAAATAAAAGTGATGTGTCATCTGCAAATAACACTATTTCATGACTATTCTTTACAAGGGAAGTTAGATCATTAATATATACGAGAAATAAAAAAGGGCCAAGAATTGAGCCCTGCGGAACTCCCATAGTGACAATAGAACCCGGGGATCGCTTGCCGTTAACGTCCACTCTTTGGATCCTATTATCCAAATAAGAGATAAGAAGATCCAAAGTAGTGTTTCTAATACCATAGTGATGCAATTTCCTGACCAATGTATCATGAGAAACACAATCGAAAGCCTTAGACAAGTCACAAAAAATACCTAGGGCATCATGCGACTTTTCCCAGGCCTCAAAGATATGTGCAAGAAGCTCAACGCCAGCGTCGGTAGTAGAGCGACCCCTTGTGAAACCGAATTGTTTACTGTTTAATAATTTAAATTTAATAAAATGTCTTTGCAATTGATCTAGCATCAATTTTTCAAATATTTTACTGAAGGTGGGTAGCACAGAAATCGGTCTAAAGTTCGTGGGGTCTGATGTGCTGCCCGATTTAAACAAAGGTATTATTTTACTACTCTTCATTAAGTCAGGAATTACACCACAGTCAATACATTTATTAAAAATGATTGCCAATTCAGGCGCTACAGTGTTGATGATACATTTTGTAACCTCTACGGAATTTCCCCACAGATCAGCAGTTTTTTTAACATTAAGTGTATTGAAAGTTTTAATAATATCTCGAGCACTAACATAGTCGAAATTAAATACATGGTTACAAATATCAACATTTTCTTTCAATAGGGACTCGGCAACAGTGGGTGAAGAATTTAAAGTTTTTCTGGTTGAGACTGGAATATCGGCAAAGAAATTTTCAAAAACTGAGGCAACTTCTAAATCTTTTTGAATAACTTTATTATTAATAATAAGGCTGTAGTCACTACTACGCTTTCTGACTCTTCCAGTCTCATTGTTTATAATTTCACAAGTCGTTTTTATTTTATTTTGACTGTTTTTAATCTTGGAGCTTAAATACCGACACTTAGCTTCGCTACAAACTTGTTTAAATAATTTGGAATAGTTCTTAACATATTGATAAAATTCTTTACTTTTATTATAATCTCTTTCTTCATATAGTTCAAAAAGTTTGATTCTACTATTAAATATCCCTTTAGATGCCCATTTACTGAAGGTTGCAGATCCATTAACTGAGATCTGCTTGGGTATAAATGTTGAATTAAATTCTGTACAATACATGGCAAATAAAGAATTGTACAGTTCATTGGGATCATCACTGTAAGGCAAGTAAGGTAATTTACTACTAAGTTTATTTTTAAAGTTCTCCAAGCGACCTGCAGTTTTTGGCACTACAGTGATATCTTTCTTAGCCACTTTTTTATTTTGCTTACTAAATGTAATCAGTTGTCCGCAGTGGTCAGAATCCAGTTGGCTTATAATTTTTTTATTAATAGGTAAAATGTCAGTAAATATGTTATCTAAACATGTAGCTGAGGTAGCAGTTATTCTAGTAGGCTCCAAAAATAAATGATTTAGATTATATGACTGAAATAAATTTTTAATTTTTAGGCACATCAATGAGTCCTCTAATAAATTGACATTAAAATCACCGCATACAATTATATTCTTTCCTAATTTACCAAGTTTTTGTAACACATCATCCATGATACTCTCAAAGCAATCATAAATCGATGATGGAGGCCGGTACACGCTCAATACAACAAGCCGCTCCAACTCCACACAGGCTATTTCTATAGTCCGCTCAACAGAGAGGCTTACAATATCCTTACGTTCTTTGAATTGAAGTAGTTTATTTAACAGTATCAATGAGCCACCATGTATTGCATTTTCTCTGCTGAACGAACTACCAACCTGGTGATTACTGAAATTAAACATGAACTGATGGCTTTTTAACCAATGTTCTGTAATACATAAAATATCAATGTTGTTACAGTTCATGAATAATTCAATTTCAAGGTCTTTTTTCAACATACCTTGAATATTTTGGTGCACCAGGTTAACTGTGTTCGAACTTATTCTGACATTTTGATGATTTGGACTAGTATTTAAATTTAAATTTAATTTATGAAAATTGTAAGTCCAATTATCCTAGATTGTTGAACTATTTTGTCAACAATTTGTGATCATTGGACTTAACATTGATAGTACAATATTTTTTAGCTCTTTTTGAGGTCTTAATTAGAATTGTAATTGTAACGTTGCTTAAGCGCAGCTTGCTAATGAGCGCGGTCATCGACACCTAAAACTGTGTAGAGGTACAGTGTAGTACGTGGAGCGAGCCACGCAAACTACATGTATGAGTCAACGGCATTGAGCTGTTAGATGGAGCCTCGTCAATATTTCCAAGTTAGTATAATATAATAGGCCCACTAAAACCCATTTACGGTTAAGCTGAACACCTAGCTACGGTGGGGCGGACACGCGTGCTCTAGTACAAGTACAACTGTACAAAAAACTTAAGCGGATAACAGGGAAAGGTAATCCTTTATGGAGATGAGCAATAAGAGAGTATATAACTTACGGTCGCTTCCCGGGGAGCGCCGGGCGCAACTGGAGCCGATACTAGGTGCCAGAGCATGCAAACCATCGGCGGTGAGGAGTTGAGCAACCGGGCTCCCACCGACAACATTGCTACAGCTGGTCGTAGTGAGTTGAACAGGCGGGCTCACTACGTAGAAGCCATATCCGAATCCACGGGTGATGATACTATTTCATTCAAAAACTCAAACTCAAAGCATTTATTTCAAATAAAGTAATTACAGGCACTTTTGAATTGTCAAGGGGTCGGTCACTCAGAAAAATGAAGTTAGTTGCCCATTCCAAAGCGTAGTAGGTACCTATTATTACATTATTTCCATCCATCCCTTCGACTCGCCCCTCCTACATGACAAGAAGAACAGCTAACTTGTCCACCACCAGCACGCTTGATAGTGTTGTGCAGAAAGTCAACCTTGACGCAGAGCTTGCATCCACTACAAGCGCCCCAAGTACGCGCAGACGATGGACACCTGACATGAATAGGTTCATATTGCGCACTTATCTTAAATTGACCGCACTAGATACATACAGAAAAAAATATCATAAACCACTCCACCTAAAATTTATAGAAAAATACCCGAACATGCAGGTTGGTCGACAGAGAATAGGAGACCAACATAGAGCCAAAATAAACAATAACTACCACAAAAAACTATAGAGGAGATAAGAAACGACGTAAAAGAAAAGTAAGGTCGTTTACAATTTAATCATTCCACCCAACAGGCACAAAACCTTATCGACCACGTAAAACAAATACTTACACCGACACAATCTACCCAAATGCAACCTAGAACCCCAGAAACACAGTATAACTTAAACGATAACAAAGACTCGAATGAGATGGACCAGTGAACAAAATGAAGCTATAATGCGGTCTTATTATCGAATTACAAATTTAGGTAGATACGAAACAGTATATAGAAGACGTATGTACGATGATTTAATCAACAGCTTTCCTGCACTTGCTCATCTTAACGAGCAACGAATAGCTGATCAGAGGAAAGCAATTATAAAAAAAGAAATACGTCACTAGTGACAGATTAAATTCATTAAAACTAGAAGTATCTGAAAAATTACGACTAGATAATCTTAACGTTACCAACTTCACAAGCGAAACGACGCTAGTAAACCCAAAACACAATAGTAATTCTGAAACTCAATTTATAAACAGCACACTTCACACAAGAATCTTCACTTACTTTAAATCATACTGAAATTAACATTGCAGAAGATATTTTACTTAACCAACAAGTGAGAGATAATAGATGAGACCCACTAATAGATGAGACGTTCCAACACGCATTCCAATATTATAAAGAAACTAGCTCTACAAATGGTACTTTTATTCCCAAACAAACCTTCTAAAACACTTGCCCGTATAGTTAGCTACCTAAACAAAATAATTCTACCTGGAAACGTTAATATACTTTACAGACTACTATATCATCATCATCATCATCAGCCTATATTCGTCTACTGCTGGACGTAGGCCAGGTCCTATATAAGGTGTATCTATTCATACACGAAATATTTTAATAGATACACCTACAGCTGGCAGGTACAGAACCTATAGACGCGTTTTGTTTTAAATCTTTGTTTTTTATTTTACGTAATTATTATAATTTTAAAACTGCTCGAGACATTTTGCATGAAACCTATAGGTACTATATTCTAAGAATGGCCCCGCCCGCGGCGCCGCCGCATCGGTCATCGGGCGTCTGTCTAGTCTATTCTGTGTCGAGTCGAGCAGCGTGTTGGTGAGGTTGTATTAGCATGCATGTCTCCGCGCGACTGCGTAAGCATGGTAGTTATTTCGCGCCCTGCCGGTGGTGCGGTAACCGTCCACAGTTTGTGTGCAAACACCTGCCCTCACCTCCTATTACATGGAACCTAACAATATCCCTGGTGAACTGAAGTGGACGTACGAACATACACCTCTGCCTATCTCTACGGAGAATGCAGGCGTGATGATTTAAAAAATAAACCAACGTTGGAATACTTTGTAACTCGATCTAGTCTTATTTTAATAGCTTATCGCTTACTATAATAATAAATGTGAATTTAAAATACAAAACCACCTAAACCTAAGTAGGTAGGTACATTATTAAATTCCCTCTTTAAAGATAAAGATAATTTTATTTTGCAAATATAGGTAAAATTAAATGATGACAAATAATATAAAAGTTCAGCCATATTTTACCACATAGGCATGTAGTGAAGGTGTATTTATTATTTTTGTTTGGGTTTAATCTAAATTGCCACAACAGTTTTCTTTTTTTTTTTGACTACATAGTTAATTCCTTTTGACAACCATTTAGGTTTTTTAAGACATCTATTTTGATCAATTTAGTTGGAAAACACAAGTCGTATATTAATTTAAATAGAACGAGGAATTTGTTATAGGCTTCATTAGGAACAACTGTGTCATAAATCTCTGCGAAAGATAGATTTTTTTATATGATTTCTAAACTTAGAAATATTGTCAAGACTGTAGTCTCTTTTAACCGTGTACCAATAATTTATGAAACATTTGGTTTGATGAACTGGACAGTGAAGCAGCTGTGCCGTATGATCGGACAATGCCAATTCTATTACGTCAGTTTTAGACACTTTGCTAAAATTGTGAGCAAAGTTGTCTATGCATGTCATTCTGGCCATGCGAGTCGGCTGCTTTAATGCTAGTTTTAGGTTATAGCTCATTAAAAGACAATCAAAAGCATTTGAGTGGCTATTAGATTTAAACATGTCTATGTTAAAGTCGCCAGCCATTACAATGTTGTTGTATCGTGTACGTGATATTTCTCGCAAAAGCGTTTCCATTTTATCAAAGCAGTAATTGAGATTATTTATATTTGGTACTCTATAAATACAGACAACAATTATCTTAAAATAAGTAAGCTCAATTGCACAACATTCAAATATGCCAGATGACGATAATTTCGACATTTTTGGTATTTCCTTATATTGAAGGCCGTTTCTCACAAGAATAATAAATAAATTTAAGTTTTACGAAAAGGAACCTAGGTGCGATTAAAACAAATTTGTATCCTAATCTACAATACCTACACATCTGTAAACTAGGTAAGTACTAATAAACAGCTGATAGGTACAACTCGAATTCGCATAATTTAATTTAATGTTTTTTTGGATGGGAAATCGTTAAAATAACTTCTTCCGCTCTAGGCGGGGCGGGAGCGGGTGTCAGACTTTTACTGACTAAAAGCCACACGTGTTCCTTCAGTTGCCTGTGTGACAGGGCCACGGTAACCCTTTCGGACAAACCCGCGACCATGGCAGGCATCGGCCCTAGAGGACCCCGTCAGTGAGTGCTGACATCTCTTTGAGGCGCGCGTGGAACATAACGGGCTCTCGACCCGGGCCTGGTCCTTACCGGACGGCGAGCTACCCATTGCTCGCCGTCCGCAAGCCCGCGCCTACGGTGGCCGGGAATCGGCTATCGACTCGCAACGCTCAGGGCGTCTCCTGCGGGACTAGGGGCGAGAGGGTGCAAAGATTGCTTCTCCCTCATGCGTTCTGCCTCCTCCTTCGCGAGCATTACTGCTTCGCAGAAGGAGGTAACGGCTTCCCATGCACTCTCGCTCCGTACCATGGCCTGGACCAAGGCCGGACGCGCGAGAGATCGCCGCCGCCGATCGCTTTCGCGAGGACAACATACCACTATGTTCTAGTACTCCTAGTTGGTATACCTATAGTTTGGCAGTGTTGCGTTTGTTGCCCGAAATCCGTCGCGTACAAAGGCGCGTGCGGTGCAATACGCGGAACGTGCGGGACTGAAGGAAGAGGCGCGGGGGAGGGAGGAGCGCGCGCGGCGCGCTGGCGTTCTACTCTTTGACCATTCATAAAAACCGCGCGCCATCTTATGCCGCCGCCCGCTTCAATGACAGTAAATAACGTAGAAACTAGTGTAATAGATGATAAAAAATAAGGAGCCAGTTTTTATTATGTAAGTCAAGTAATTTGAGCTGGCGTTCTACTCTTTGACCATTCATAAAAACCGCGCGCCATCTTATGCCGCCGCCCGCTTCAATGACAGTAAATAACGTAGAAACTAGTGTAATAGATGATAAAAAATAAGGAGCCAGTTTTTATTATGTAAGTCAAGTAATTTGAAATTATTTAATTTTTTAAATAACATACTTAGACTTTGTTTTTTCATGTTTCTGTGGCTTCTGTTCCACCTATAGGTGTATCTCTTAAAATATTCATGTAAGCCCAGTCTCTTAAACTAGGCGGCCTGTATCTTTAGAGACAGGCCAGCAGTAGGCGTCACTTGCGTACATCACACGATTTTGTGATTGACGTGGCCGTTCACTACTGGTCTTCAGTTGCGTGGGAATACAAGCAACGGCTCCAATTACTTCAGATATATTTATATTGCTACCGATCGTTGGATTTTCCGAGGCATTCAGCTGTTACTTTCATTAGTAAGGTGTTTTCTTTACTCGCTAGTCTTTCAAGTGTCTGCTACGATGTTGCATTAGAGGGGGTGATGAACTCAGTTGTTTCCTTGCATCCTCTGTAAAATCATTAACAAAAATGTTAAAGCTAGCAATGGCAAATGACTAATAACATTATATATTTACGTTTAAACTCTAATAACATTATTGCAGGTCTGGCGATGAGGTCATAACGCATATCAGTGGCGAAGGTTCCATACAACTCGATTCTTACCGGCTTCCCTTTGAAAAATGGCACAGTCAGTATTCTATAGACAAATAATATAATCACATAAAAGATATGTACTCCGACTTACCTCTTACAAAAATTTACCGTTCGCTAATGACGCATATATAACGTCAATTTCCATTAATGGTGCACAGCAGTCATTTCACAACAGTTTACCTACTAATTTGCAGCAGACCGGTAGCCTTGCTGTCTCTAATAAGGCGAGAACTTTAAGATATATTTTTATTGTTATATATTTGAAAAACAACGGAACGACAATAACCGTGACAAGACCCAAGGCCGTTTGTTCACATCACGGTTTCTTTACTTTCAGTACGGCGTATAAACCGCGCCGTAGAAAAATCGTGTCCGTCAACAAGCTTCCATAGTGATAGTGATCCATACAACACTGACGACCGTGCACACACGGTGAATAAACCGCAGTTTTACACGGCAAGAAAAACGTGTGGGTACAAAGGGCCTAATGATGTAATGAATGAGTTTTGAGTACGGTAAGTAAGTAGTTTCAGACGTGGTGTTCTATACGCACTAGTAGATATGAATAGGTAACAATTATTAATTTGATTAATAAGTCAATCACCCTAATTGAAAGGTGCATAGCCCCAGCAGACCGGCACATAACTTATGTAAACTAGACTATTAGAATAACTGGCTCTTTCTGATGCTAAATACCTTTCTAAATGTATATTATAAACGAGGGTACCAGCTCCATATAAAAAGGAAAGAGGAAAAAGAAAAGAAAGGTCCGTAAAGAAAGGCAAATCGAAAATCTTTACGTTAAAGTGTCTTCTTTCTTTCTTCTTTAGGGGTTTTGGTTTCCGCACTTAGTCCTTCAAGTACGTTAAAGTGTTATTTTCTAAACGATTCAAAATAAAAAAATAAAAAAAATATTTTATTTCACATAAACCAACATGGGCATTTATGAAAAGTCAGAAGCTAGGTGCACGGCTCCAATTGGTTGTTTCTGTTGTTGTTGATTATGTAAGTAACTTACGACTATTACAAAATTACTATGCAATATGCATGAACATTATTACAATTAATAAATAATCGAAAGCTCAAAATAAAAAAAAAAGCTCAAAAAAAATAATAATGTCGCTCGTCGCGCGACAAGCGGTGCCATTATGTCGCGCCTGTTTGAAGGAGCCTTAAAACCCAACTCCGACAAAAAAACAACTAAAAAGGTATAACAAGACATCATAGAAGAACAAACAAAAAATCCGGAGTCACACGTCATGTAATTAAGGCATACATCGAACTGTTTACGTGTGACTCCGGATTTTTTGTTTGTTCTTCTGTGATGTCTTGTTTTTACCTTTTTAACCGACTCCAAAAAAAGGATGAGCTTCTCAATTCGACTGTACTTCTAGGTGAACAGATTTTGATGATTCTTTTTTTATTCAAAAGCTGGTGCTTCTCATATGGTCCCATAAAAATTTGATCAAGATTTGACCAGTAGTTTGAGTTATCCTTAATGATGCGTATTTTTTCCACTAAGCATAATTATATATATCGATAAAGTTTTAATATGTAACTTCCTGTCACTTTTATTTCCATATCAAGTAGCGGTATTCGAATTTGTGTGGGGTAGGTGCCACAACTTAAAAGCCAAACACAAAATTTAAAAAAAAGCCACTGTTTAGTAAAGTTTTTAGTTGTTGCTTTTGTCGTAGTTGGGTTTTATATTGATTTATATTTTTGTTTCAATTATTGTGGGGTTTGGGATCATTGAGGGTAGGCTACCTACCCACTTCTTTGGTTTGAGAAAATTCAATAGTAAAATTTGTGGTTTATGGGTATATATAATTATAGATAACCAATATATTTTGAAAAAGTACTCCATAAGACCTTTTATTAGATACCAAACACGATATATTAACCATTTTTTTTTTTCGCCAACTATTTTCAAGCGCTATAAGCCACCATTTCTTGTGACGTCACATAGCCTATAACCAGCGGACGATCAAGACGCTTCCAACGTCATACATCATTTGTCAAATTATGATAAGTAGTTTATTATAATATATAAAATTTATTTATAAGTAGTTTTTTAGAAGTTATGAGGGAACAGATGAACATACATACATACATACATATCGGTCAAAATCATAACCCTCCTTTTTACTTCGCCATAGTTGGGTAATTCATACTTTTTATTAATACAAGCATAATATGGCATTAGAATATTAGAATTTATTTGGTAGCGTGAAAAACAGCCGCCTTTTATAACAAAGCTACCACTCAATCTGCCGTAACCTCGACGTCCGTACAAAAGGACCATGAATTTTCAATAACGTATGTTAAAACATGAGAGGAAGCTCATTCAACTGTCAGTGTTCTTGTGAAACGTCACATGACGGTGAAACGAGCAGAAAACTGTTTTCACTTTGAGCAGATTATACGAAAGTTTTTGTTCATAGAAACGCGAGAGTGAAGTGATGACGTCACAGTTCAACAACGTTAGTTTCTCTTCCACAGAAGTCATTGCTAAAACACTGAAGATGTTTACCGAGATTCAATAATTAAGGAAACAGCAATGAGAGGCTATAATTGACCGAGCGAGCGCGATGCGTCTTCGTTTCAGCTTGGGCAAAAATGCTTTCCGCTTGTCCGGCGGATGGCTTTTCTCCTCTACAGATCGCCTTTTCTCAACCGATTTTTGTGAAATTTTGTGAGAAGGTGTGATAATAATGTGCAATTCTTTTGTCGATTCAGTTTTTCGAAATTTTTCTACATGGGGTTTGAAAACGTAATAAAAAAGTTCTGTTGTTTCGCGCTCTTTTTTGTTTTAAGCAACATAACATTAACATTTATTTAGTTTTAAGCTATGCAAAGTCGGACTCACGAGGCCCACAGCTCACAGATCCACTAGCTATGTTAGTACTAGTAGAGGCTCGCTACGTCGTCGGCAAGGCAACGCTGAAGCCCGCAAGGTGGACTTGTGCTCTAAACAGTAATGACCTCTGAATTCACTAGATATCCTATCCGAGAGATCTTTGACATATGTATACATGTCACTTCACAGATTCCTCGTTATTTTGTTACATTAAAAAATTAATCAAGTCGGTTGTCTGGGTCGTTTGGATAATGTTTTTGTTTTTCAGTGATAATAACACTGATATAACACTTTTTTTTTATGGCCAATAGATATTTTTAGCGTTTAGGCTCCCAGAGACAGGCGCGACGCGACAGCCGGCACAAAGGCGCCACTCGTCGTGCGTCTAGCGGTGCTTTTTGTGTCGCGCGCGATTCGCGTCGCGTGTCGCGCCTGTTTGTAGGAGCCTTTTATCTATGTGCTCTTTTGTGTTTACAAAAAGATGTCCAAGTATGGGTTATCTATCATTTAATTACTAGTAAAGGACATCACAACTCCTTAAATGTTTTGGAGGCTTATGACTTCTAAGAAATATCCAATACACAAAAAAATACATAGTTTTCCTCTTGCACAAAGAAACCGGCCGTTACGTCAATTTGACGTTATTATCATTAACCTACGCGATTTAAGATTGAAGACTTTCTGAAATTTCTCCATTCATTTCTTTAGTCTTATCAAGTCTTAGGGGGGGGGGGGGGGGTTAAATATTCCAATCAATCAACTGTGTCCTATCCTATCGGTGACCTCACACTGGACAGCGCTACCACATAGTCTTAATAAAATCACTGTTGAGGTTACCTAGAAGCCCTTGGACATCATCATTGTTGGATCCTGACCCCAAGAATGATGCTCACAATATACACATACAGCACAAAAATGCTGTTAGACAGTTATGTATTACTAACGCACGTTTTACTGAACGGTCGGGTTTTAATGTCTGTCTAGCCATGAGAGGTCATAGTTTCAATTTTTTTGTAACTCTTGAGTAATTGTTTTGTAATTTGACGGCACGGTTGGCACAGTGGTTAAGCGATTGACTGCTGCGCTGAGTGTCGCGGGTTCCATTCCCGCACGGAACAAATATTTGTATGACCTACAAGTAGTTGTTCCGGGTCTGGCTGTTTGTGTATGTGAGTTTAAATGTTTGTAAACGCACCCACAATACAGGAGAAATTCCTAGTGTGGGGCAACGTTTTTTAAAAAAGAAAGAAGAAGAAGAAGAAGTAATAATATTTGGATTGTATACTCGCAGCGTATTATTTTCAGTGCTTCTAGGTGGCCGTCGTCGTCATATAAAACGGGAACATACACGCTCTTTGATGCACTAGTACTGGGAAATTGCATAAAAAAAGTAGAGTAAATTATCAAGCGCGTACGCTTGTAATGTATAGACCGTAGTGTAGTTTTGAAGCAATTTAATTGTTGATTCGAACGTTCTCGACTTGTCCGTCTTACCAATAGACTGGTTAACAAGTGCCATTTTATTTGAAACCTCACCCGGACCACCGAAAATTATGATTTTAGAGCGCATTCGATTCGAAATGGCATCTAAAAAAAATATTCAACTGGAAAATTGGGGCCGGCAAAAATTGCAGAAGTTATAGTTTATTTTTTTAATTAACAAAGGCATAATTAATTGAAAAATAAATAAATAGAGGTAACAATCTTTAGCCGACAGATTATTGTTTATTGATATGTTTACACAGTACCAGATTTTTTTTGTTCCTTAATATTAATATTTACTCGGTTACATCTTTTTTTGTTCAGGTGTCAGATTCGGTCCGTGCGCACGGGAGCTAAGCCGCGCGTTTTCAGCCTTTTGTTCGCCGCTAAATTAAAATTATAAATATTGCCGGCACAATTCCCGGAAGTAGGACTTTCTTTTAGGAAATTTTCTGCTCTTTAAGGATCTTTTTTCAAATTTCAGATATCTCAAATAGTTTTTGAGATATTTGCAAAATACCGAACCATATATTGTTTTTTTACTTTATTGTTTATAACTTTTGCAATTTTTGCCGGCCCCAATTTTCCAGTTGAACAATTTGTTTAGATGCCATTTCGAATCGAATGCGGCCTAATTCGTAATTTTCGGTGGTACGGGTCAGGTTTGGAATAAAATGGCACTTGTGAACTAGTCTACAATGAACCATTTCCGCTGTACTTTTACTTCTTCTCTACGTTAGATTCTGCGTTTGCTGGGTCGGATTATCATGGTGTATATCAGTTTGACTTGAAGTCATCAGTAGGAGGTCTGTCTTTATAGTATTCCCTTCAGACTGACCATCCACAGATCCATACTGCAGAAATGTACACTGCTGAAGTAGAAGATTTTACTGACTTTGTTATGCACTGGCTTGCACTCTTCTCTATATAACTCCGACCTTTCATTAGTTTAGTCTAGCGAATTATTAGTTATTGTTTAGACAGTTCGCACATTATTACTGCGTTACGTATTCCGTAGTGGTGACGTTAGGCGAGCTCTAAACAAACACGCCGATAGCTGCTTTGGCACGGCTCGCGGATACAGTGCTGGCGTATTTTTGTAAACAATGCATTTATAAACCATGCCCCGAAAATCAGACGATTTTATATTTTAAGTTCTGCAATGTTATTAAACAGTTCACGATGGCGATAAATGTTGTGGACGGGAATATAACAGAAAACATATTATTGTAGGTATTAAACACTCTTACACTAATAAATCATTGATGAGACTATTACGTACGTATTACGTTTATTTGGACTCAATTAAATATAACCTAATACAGTTATATTACTAAGAACTAGGATACAAATAATGTAAGTGTGTAGACGGCTAACTCCTGAATTCCAAACTAGGTAAAAACCTGTATCTTGGCAATCAGTGCTCCTCCGCGGTAAAAACTTACAAATCACATACATGACAATTCCAGAATTAAATGACTTATATTTTGAATTGACGGGTGAGTGATAAGTAAGTGAATGAGTGTGGTGTGTGTAGTGTGGATGTAGGGTGTGAATGAGTGTGGTATGTGTAGTGTGGATGTAGGGTGTGAATGTGTGTGGTATGTGTAGTGTAGGTATAGGGTATGAGTGTGTACGCGAATCTGTCCTGTGCTTTCGGTATGTGAATTTTATTTTAAAATATCCAGTGTTTTTTCCGTATTGATACAATCAAGGCTTGGTTACCATTTGGTGACCACTATTTTACATTATTGTTCAGTTAAAGGATTTTTAGCATAGTTATGATTGATTTTGTTGTACAAATGGCCACCTAAGAAGTTAAAAGATGTCTGTGCAAAATGAGTGTCGCAAGCTTTATACAAAGTGGAGCAGGACGATTGACATTCCTTTAAACCACGTAAAGAGTGGCATGCTCTTTACCCGTATGTTTTCTATGTTTCTGTTGAAAAGCTGTAGGGTCATTCGTCAAGTAAACCATGAATTTTGAGAATAGTGTGAAGTATGAAAAGCGGTCTTACTATTAATATTCGCAGGTTTTGTAAAGGTCGGTAGTGGGATGAAAAATGAAAGTTTGAGCGCGCTCAAGTTTCTAAACTATTGTTTTACACGCACCGCCCCAGGAAGTTAGTTATACAAGAAACCAATAGTGACTGACATAAGGCGGAATAAACAGTTTTTAGTACCTTAGGACTAGGTAAGCGTCTGAGATTTAAAAAAATATATATCCGATCCCTCGAAGAAACCAGGTCTATGTGGGGAGCAAAATTAAGCCTGCTATCTATTAGGACGCCAAGGTACTGTAGAGGTTATATGCATGTGTCAACTTTATGTTGCCTGGCTGCTAATTTATTATCGATGGTTACTCTCGAACAGTCAAGCAAGTTTGAAATAAGGAAGGAAAAGTGATGGTAGTTTGTTTAGAGATAGATAGGCAGGGCTAGGGCCTGCCAGTGTATTCAGCAAATTCCTTGATAAATTATAATAATCTAGTTAAATATTAAATATAGTTTCCTTTCTCATAAGCCCCCACTTTCATATATTGAGAAAGGTAAAATAGTACTTAATGGTGCTCGCTTGATCAAGCGAAGGACGGTTACAGGGTGTTAGACAACTACAAATATGGGAGTGGGTCAAAATGGATTCTGAAATTCTATCGATCAATAACAATAATTATTTTTTCAAAAATTAATGTTAGGATGTTACATCTCAGCCCCTGGTTAACGGCATAAAAACCACATTGAGCATGTTGAAACGTGCTGCCCCATGAGCTACCTCTGAAAACAAGGACCGTGTCGTCTGCAAAGGAAGCTATCTTTCCATTTTGGAGTTCAGGTCACAAAGGTCATTAATGCAAATGAGAAATAAAGCATGTCCAAGGATACTACCTTAAGGAACTCCGTAGGTAATGGGAAGGTCGTCACTTATCCAATCGCCAACTCTGACAGATTGAAATCTGTTACTAACGTAGTCTGTGAAGAGTTTAAGCTGTAACCCCCTAATGCTCATAAGGATAAGTTTGACCAGCAACCTGGGGACAGAGACTGTGTCAAAAGCCTTTGCCAATCGAGAAAAAAATCCAGAACTTTATTTTTAGTATCAATATTATTGACAACAAAGTCAGTGACTTAATGAATTACGTCAGTAGTAGTTTTATTACATCTAAACCCGTATTGAGAAGCAGAGAGTAGCTTGTTTTTCTCTAAGTAGTTAATCAGTATTTTATTCATAAGTTTTTCCAAAATTATTGACAAAGTAGGTAATATAGAAATTGATCTATAATTACCAACACAGTCCATGTCACCAGACTTAAATATAGGTAGGATTTGTGAGATTTTGAAGGCTTGTGAGAAAGTCCCAGATGTAAATGCCAAGTTACAAATAAAAGTTAGTGGGGAAACTAGTATAAACCTATACCGGGGAAAAAAATTGCAGAAATATTGTCACGTCCAGCAGCACAATTATTTTTGTAATTAAAAACTAGGTTGTTTATTTCATTTTCGTCCGGAGGAAGCAGAAAAAATGAGGACACCTAAGCTTAAGGGGTACTGAAGAAACTGGCAAAGATTAATGGGATAAATGTTTATCTGCAAGTGATTTTCCGACCTTCGCAAGGAAAGCATTTATAGCGTCAACGGAATGCTGAGGGTCACAGGCGATATCAATTCAGAAGCGACTTCCTTGGATCGAGTAGTGAGTGATTGTTTTAATAATAATAATAATAAAAATTAATTTTAATAATTATAATAATTATAATTAATTTAATAGGATCTGTCGACATGTTGGATAGATTACAAGAAGGCCTATGACTCGGTGCCACATACATGGCTTATGAGGGTGCTGGAGTTGTATAAAGTAGATGCAACTCTGCGCACCTTCCTGATGTCATGTATGGGGCAATGGAGAACGGTCCTTCACTATCCAGGATGTCGAAATGTCCAGAGGAATAGCGAACCGATAAGGATCGAGCGAGGCATATTTCAGGGTGATAGTTTGAGTCCGCTTTGGTTCTGCTTAGCCTTGAATCCTCTAAGCACACTGCTGGAAGATTCAGGTCTAGGCTATCGGCTGAGGAGAGGTGGCCAGGTTATATCTCACCTCCTCTACATGGATGACCTAAAACTGTTCGCCCCCAACAATTTGCAACTGATGGAACTACTGAAAGTAACTGAAATTTTCAGTAGCGCCATCAGAATGGAATTTGGTGTAGACAAATGTGCGGTCATGCATGTAAAGCGAGGGGCGATTGTGGAATCCGTCGGAACCCAACTCTCGGATTCCATAAACCTTAGAACCCTCTCTGCATCCAAAACCTATAAGTATTTGGGTATGTCGGAAGCATTGGGCATCAATGGTACTGACATGAAGCAATCGTTAAAGGAACGCTTCTTTGGCCGCCTGAAAAAAGTATTTAATAGTCTTCTATCAGGCGGAAACAAGGTACGCGCCTTTAACGGTTGGGTCATGCCGGTTTTGATGTACTCTTTTGGCATACTCAAATGGACTCAGACCGAACTCGACGCCCTGGATAGGAAGGTCCGTACACTGCTGACTGCAAATCGAATGCATCACCCACGGTCATCGGTAATGAGGCTGTATATCCCGCGAAAATGTGGAGGTCGAGGCTTTTTAAATGCTAAGACCCTCCACAATCGCGAGATATGCAGTCTCAGGGAATATTTCTTAGAGGCCAACGTGGGGATGCATCGAGATGTGGTCAAAGTGGACAAGGGCCTCACCCCGCTCTCCTTGGCTAAAGAGAACTGGCGCAAGCCAGTAGTGCTTGACACTATTGATCGCATGGAAGTATGGCAGAGTAAGGAGCTACACGGACGCTTTTTTCGGGCCCCACATGGACCCGATATAGATCAACTAGCGTCCGTAGCCTGGCTACGTTTCGGTGACCTCTTTGGAGAAACCGAAGGTTTTGTCTGTGCAATTATGGACGAAGTTATGATGACAAACAACTACCGGAGATTTATTGTGAAAGACGGCACGGTTGACATTTGTCGGGCATGCCACCGTCCGGGTGAATCAATCAGACACATTATCTCCGGATGTTCTAGTCTAGCTAACGAAGAATACTTGCATAGACACAACCTTGTAGCCAGGATTATCCATCAGCAACTTGCTCTCAAATACAGCCTTGTAGAATCGGAAGTGCCGTACTACAGGTATGTGCCCGACCCAGTTCTCGAAAATGGAAATATCACATTGTACTGGGATCGATCCATCATCACTGACAGGACTATTGTTGCCAATAAGCCTGATATAGTGGTAGTGGATCGATTAGAGCGGCGTGCAATGATTGTTGACATAACGGTCCAACATGACGGGAACCTCGTGAAAGCCGAGAAAGATAAACAAATCAAATATCTTGACTTGGCTCGCGAGGTTGTCGACATGTGGGATGTGGACTCAGCGATCATTGTGCCGATAGTCGTGACAGCCAATGGGTTAATAGCCAAGAGCCTCGACCAACACCTGAGGAGGCTCTCGTTGGGCAGCTGGATCAAGGGTTTGATTCAGAAGGCGGTACTTTTGGACACGGCCCGCATTTTTAGGAGGTTTCTCTCTCTGGAGCCCTGACCACCGGTAGCTTGGACCCTGTTCCCGATACCGGTGGGCCACTATTTTTTATATTTTTAAATGTTTTTATATTTTTATATTCTAATATTTAAAAATATAATTTATATGTATATATATATGAAATAAAGGAAATAATAATATATCTTTATTTCAGACATACGTCCATACATTTTAACACAAATAAAACGTTAGTAGGGTTGTTAGTAGAACACATAAAAATACAACTAAACAGGGTGTTAGTAATTTGTTAGTACAAAAATCAAGATCATTAGTAGTAGTATATATTACAGTCTATTTCCTGTTACTGAGTAAGTGAACACTCGCCCAGTAAACCGTAAACGGACCGTTTATTTTGCACGCTAACGTTCTGAGGACAGTGTTGGTGCTACCACGGACCCTGCTCATCATCGATGCGGTTCTTTTCCTGATGATAGATAAGAAATCATCGATGGAAGCTCCCGCAAACATTTCGGAAGCACTGCAATACCTGGGTTTCTTCAACACTGCCCTCAGAGCGTCATTGTACTGAACACGCAGGGCATTGTAAGCCCGCCGCGTAAAATTGATCCACAGACTGCATGTGTAGAATGACTGACAGAAGGCTCTGAAAAGTAACAGTTTTACATCTGTAGTACATCGTGCGAATCTGCGGGCCAACATATTGCAGCGGACTGCCAACGCCCTCCGTTCCCTCTCTAAGTCTGCATCATCCTGTAGGCGATCCGTCAGCATGTGACCCAAGTATTTTGCTTCAGTCTCCCTCACTAGTGACGACCCCCCGAACCTAATTGGTGGCAATAATGGCGTCCCATAGCTTTTTAGAATTGTTTCCTACGTTATTGATTTCTTTATCGAGAACTTTGGTTATCAATGTTATGCAAATATCCTTCGTCAAAAACGTTGATCGTCACTTGACCTCAATCGATCAAATTAACTCTACGGGCTTTGAAACTTGTAAAATGCCAATTTGAATGTCGGGGTAAACAAGACAATTAAAATGCATCGAGTGTTCAGCTGGTTTTATTTGACAATAGATTGTTTGGCTAACCTTGGCGTCGGCCATCAGGTCATAGTAAGGCAATTAAGTGCGAGCCTCGTTTGAATACCTGTTGATCAACATGGCTATAGCGTCGCGCTCATATCGGGCCCCGGGGGATTTTCTGACATAATCAATAGCATTTCCTTCCTTATCAAAAGCAGACTGTCCGTTTTCATTTTCAATCGTTTTTGCCGTGGCATTAATTTTTTATTTTATTTAAGTGTAACACGGCAAAACAGTTCTTTGCAAATTTGTCAGTAAAACCCCATTCTACACCTTGTTTGGCTTCATCGTAACTTCACATAACCAGCCAGTCGGCAGACTAGGCACCAGACAATGTAACCATTGCATACATCTGAATATTGGTTTGCATCTGAAGAAACATCCGCAGTGCTCAATTAATGATTGTTGTCTTGGATCCTTGTTACCCTTACTCTACATAAATAAGGGAAAGAATGTTGTAGTAAATAAACAAGTAGTATGCGTAGCAGTGGTACCGGTATGAGTTATACAAAAACCTGTGTTATATTAAAAAATAAAACTGTTTCTTGTCTTGGTAAATTGGTACTGTATTATATTAATTGGGAGTAATTGGGACACGTATATGTCGGAAATACGTTAAATCAATCGTTTGACTTTGAATAATCGGGACGCCAGCGCCACCAGGCGGCGTTCGACAGAATCTAAAACATAACGCTCGACCAGATTTAAAGCAGAGTTGGTCGGTGGCGGTCAAGCAGTGAACACGTTTAGAAACTGTCGCGCGTTCTGTATAGTTGTGTCGTGTACCTACAATGTGTGATTCACTAGTGTAAATTATAATTTAATTTGAACTGCGAACGGTTTTTCTATTGCGGTTTTTTTATTCACTTCCCATGGTAGTTAAAATATGGCTGATGATAACGAGAGAGAAGTACCTTCTCCGTCATATATATATCGCGTATTACTAAGCTTGGACGAACAGCTTTTATCATCTGAATCAATGTCGGCTTTAATTGCAAAATCCCAATTTTTCAGGGCTTCACAAGGCAAGACATAATTAATCTGGTTAGCTTTACCTTTTTATTCGACTCAGGAAGGGACATTTTTCTATTATTGAGTCTTAATCTCATCAATAATGTGGTCAGATGGTAGCTAATCACGATTATTAATAGACGTCATATTTTAGTATTTCAGGAAAACAACATCGATAACGTCGAGTCGACGGGAGATTTAACACCGCTTATCAGGCGTCACAGTGAAATCTTTTGAATGTTTCCGGCATCAACATAATATTATTAAGTCGCCGATAACAAGATTTATTGCTTTTACAACAAAATTTCCTTTTGTGGTTTGATGGACTAAACTTTAATCCATGAAATATGCACGTTTTTTTACGATTAAAATACTCTTTCTCTTTTCTCGTTCTTCATCATTGATCGATAAGATCCATTAACCATTCGCTACCTTCGGTGCAACAAAGTCACAACAGCTCATTTTTAAATTTTACAGGAGAGGACTTTTAAGTTTTTTTTCGCATTTATTGCCTTATTACTTACTGGATTACTCTTTGTAGTTGGTTTGAAATCTTTATAAAATTAATTGTTTATTGCTTTTGCTATCACGTAAAAAGCTTATTTTGAATTATTACGAAAATCCTAACAAAAGACATAAAAAAATGTCCTGAATTGTGACTTTGTTGCACCGAAGGTACGCTTGGTGATTCCGGCAAAGTGTCTTTCAAACCAGTTTTTTTTATCAATTCGGGTTTTGCGGATTTTTTGAGAGTTTAAGTAGGTTGAAAATATGTAGTACTTACGAGAAAAAAGGATAAAGAAAATAGTATTACACTTTTCTACATAACATAGTTTTTCTTATGTGCACAAATAAGGACATTTGGCATATCTATCTCTATATAATAATATATATGAAACATCTTATTCATTTGGTTAAAAAAAACGTGAAACTTGGCACGAATGCGTGCCTAAGTAAGTAATAGAGTTTGTCACTATTAGTTTTTCAACCTATCCCTCAAAGGGGGTTTACGGGTGTTAAAGTTTGTATGGACGAATGTTAACGTGCGGTCCGATATAAGTTCTTGGGTTTTTTGAAAATAATCGAACCTTGATGGGGCAAGAAGGGTTAAATAATTTTTAAGGGCAGGATTACTTACGAGTAGTAAATAATAAACTTCATCATTATTCGTTTATTTAAACTAACTCTCAAAGGGGCATTGGCGGTTTGTCAAAGTTATTATATAAACTCAAAACTCTGTATTTATACCTAAGACTGAAAATAAAGGATAACGTGTATCAGGGTTTTTAGAAAATCTACCCCTAACGGGGTGGAAAAGGAGGATAAAGTTTGTATTAAAAACACCTTATTCATTTAATTGTGAAATCCACGCGAACGAAGGCGTGGGCGAAGTATTGACTGTCTGACACATCAGAACTTTTGCACATTACTTTTATAGTGTAGGCGAACACTAATAAAGGGTTTTTTGAAATCGACCTTTAAGGGGGTGAAAAGGCGAAATTATTTCGTTTGTATGAAATAATAATCTTATTTTCTTGAGATAATAAAATTGAAAATTGATTCGCATACTATTCTTAATAATTAAAAAAGATCGCAATTATTAATTGTCGAAAAGTACCTTTTAAAGGGGATGGAGGGGTATTGAACTTTGTAGGCGAAAATACGAAATCTACGCGGACGAAGTCGGGAGTGAAGTTCTAGTGTTATAATATGAGTAATGTATGGGGGCGTCTACTGTATGAATTAAAAATGTGTTTGTTTTATTAAAAACTATTTTAAAATTATAAAAATGCAACTCAATTAAACTTACTAATTAATTAGTCTTCATTTGGTAAAATAAAATTACAAAAACTTATCTATTACCAATAGGAACAATGCTGATATTTATTTATCAAGTCACAGAAAATCATCCAGGGTGCTAACTTTAGTCTGTTGTTAAAAGCCAGGAAGCAGTTCTTGTTTTTGGTAAGGCATAAGTGCCCCTTACACTTAATGCACCTGATTCTTGACTTGCAACCCGGCAATTTACAACGGGTTCCAGCAACGACAACATGAGCAGGAAAATGACCAACACCATCGCGAGCTATTTCAGCTGCAGGACGAACTTCCCCCGGTCTTCTTGAAATAATTTCTGGTATGGGGCTCTTGTTGCTTGGGCGACCTCTTTTAGCTGTTGAAATTTTGTTTTGTAACACCAAACTGCCAGCTAGTGGTCGGCGAAAATGAAGCAAACTTAGTTGGTGTTTTTTTGTTTTGGTACTCCAAGCAAGTCGTTGTCAATTTGATACTCTCGGAAGGCTTGTACTACCGTCAGGTCTGACGCTTGAAATATCATGCGAAGAGATCATTTCTTAGATTTTATGCATTAGTATCAGATAATGTAGTTGATTGAGTGTTCATCCAAGATAAAAAGTACCTGTCCGTTCCAATGGAGTACTGGGGACAGAGTTAAAATGTCATAAGACGAAGGACTCACCAACTCGGTCTCCAGTAATAAATTATTTAGTTAAGTCTCAGTCTCAAGTATATAATTAAGTAATAAAATAAACAGCTTACCTGAACACTTCAAATCTCTATCGAGTACTGGTCCAAACTTAAGTGATTAATACTCAAGTTTGCCAAAAGATGGCGTCACTAGTATCGATTTAGTTAATTTGATATGTGAACAAGCGAACACAACCGTTTTCAAGTATAAATAAAGTGATTTGGTAGTTTTATTTAAAAAATACTTTATATCCTCAATTGTACATACAGGGTCTGAAAGGGACAAACTCCTCAATACGACAGTTCTGATTAATTAGCACAATGATTAATACATACGACCTTTTAAAATCATTACCCTCTTTCTAGGGTAGTTGGTTTAAAAGGCTTCCTTTATTAGCATTGCAAAATAAAATTTTAACGGTACACAAAGTCAACGCGTTGCTCACTAGTTGCTATTGTTGAACTACCAACAATATTAGTATTTTTACATAAACAGATATCGTAATTACTTACTCGTATGTTTATAATCACGTGTTGATGCCACTATCAGCAGTGTGGGTTAATGGAACACTACGCTATCTGATTAGTAATGCGGTCGGAAGGACTAAGGAGCAGATTGCGGATTTACGCACGTAGCGGATTAGAAGACAACGAAATGTGTCCGTTTGTACACGTATTAGGAGCTGCCGATGATCACAAACAAACAACAAACAAACTGGCAAACAATCAAGTACTGCTGTAACATACTAACTAACACCATTCTTTTACCGACTTTATTCTCGGACGTTCTCACAGTCACAGCCCTCATTCAAATTATTTGAGTCTCCTAAAGCCAAGGATCAAAGCATTAACTTGACGTAAGCCGCACGGTATAATATTGCTGTTAGAATTCCTCGCACATGTCAACAGTTGTGAATACAGGAAGTAGAACGAGGCGACTGAATATTTTATTTACATCATTTAATGGAAGGATGTCTGTTATCGATCCTTTGACAATACAATTATTTTAGCAATCATATTGGACTATAATGATAGCAAAAGATGAAACAAACTTGTTATTTAAAAACGTTGTTTTTATATGCCGACAAGTCAAGAGATCAAGAAATTATACGAAAATAAACTATTATAGCGACATTCACTGATAAGCGAGATCCGGAAGGGTCCGCAAATGACGATGACCGAGGAACATAAATAGAACCGGGCCGACGATGTGACCTTTAGGAACACTCTCGTTTTTTAGCAGACACCCATAATTTATCCTGTTTACACTCGCAGAAAATCCCAGACAAAAATAAAGGTTTCTACTTTTAATCACATTCTGAATGTCAATAGTCCGATTAAGAAGTCTTTCTGTTTTTCTTGTATATTAAAGACAATGTGCATTTGTGTGGATGTGGGTGGACTTGTTTCACGCTGAGCGACGGTCAGCATCATTTACAACGATATTCGTATGAGCTAGGTAATAATATTTTACTAATGGTACTGGGTTCTTGTAGAGATCTTATATTTTAAAATGACATTATAAATAGCCTCAAACGACGAAACCCGCCTCTCTCAGTTGCCTTGCCAGCTTGTGTGGTTGATTGAATTGGTGGACTTCATTCTAGTAGATCTAACTGTCACTTCCAGATCGTCGTTATTGTTTTGATTTACAACTGGTAAACATTGGCGTGTCGTGCTTCCGGCCAAGTAGTTACAAATTATTAAAGTACTGGAATTGGGAGGCATTGGGAAAATAATGTAATGCTAATTTTGCCGCGCAAGGTCACATGCGTATATTTTCGTTCAATTTGAATCCCTTAGTAGCGTTCAAGTTCAAACATGGCGAAGACAATGCTACTTCATCCTCGAGGTATTTTTGTGTCGAAGACTCACGACTCCGAACATGGCATGTATCATAATTACGTATTTATTGATATTAACTTGTTTATTTATAGCGAAAGGTATAATTATGTTGAGTGCTAAAAGGCATCGTAAGGCGGTTTGGTGCAAAACCTGAATATAGACTTTCACCGTAGAGCCGAGAGCTTTTGACTTGACAAACAATTCTCAAGCTTTGAAAGTTAAGCGCGCTTCGCTCGCGGACTGTGTCGGTGGGAAATACCAACTGTTGAGAAATGCTTGCAATATTTTTTGCAATAAAATGCTCATAAATGCAACGCACTAAAACATGCGTCCCGGTAAGAGATCACCCGAAATACTACAACCAGCTGGTCAGACTCACAGAAATATGATGGCGTGCAACGTATTTGACACCGATGTTATAGATCTGTATTAAGAAGGGGTGCTTTCTGGGTAGAGAGAAATTATAGTAATAAAAGACATAAGATGAGAGAAGCAGGTAAATGCAGCCACGTATTATTTCGAGAAAGTCTAGTTTATCTCATTTCTTCTTACCAATCTCCAGTCGCCACGGCTTGGTTCCGCCCACTAGTACGTTCTATATACAAAGTGCAACAATCTATGAACAAATTACACCTGTTTATCGTCGGCTAGCTCACAATAGGTACTTGTGTTTACTACAAAGAACCTAACATGTAAAAGTGGATGTTTTAGGCATTTTTAAAACAAACACTTTCTTTGTTCTAGTATCAGCTATTATGTAAGTTTTGATAATATGGAGGAGTTTCTCCTAAGCCTAGAGACTTGTTGTCTTTATTTTATTAATTCCTGTAGGCATTGTATAAATCCGTAACAAAACAATATGGGCGAACGGGAAACTGACGACATCTGTTTATTCAGCACTCATACTGTCTGTTGCACCGTGCACCCTGCACAGACCTCCATATGTACGAGGTATGAAGGCACCTTCGGAGGCTAATGACTCCGAGAGAAACCCTGATAGTGACAAATTACATTGTTTAGTTAACGACGACCTGTCTTACTACACCACAATATTAACACAGGCTTATGACGCGGCGCTGCCCTAGAGCGACCGACGACGCCGTCTACGTCTACGAGTTGATGAACTCATCGAAACCTTTCAAGCTGCATAATTAAACTGAGTGTCTTAATTCTTTATTCTGCGTGATATGCTGCTGAGGACTTCGCTACAGTGTTTAAACTCATTGGATTGCCTAAAAGGACCAATCTTACCTATGGGATTAGTGAAAGTTTAACGAGAGTTATATAATATCATGCTTTCTAAATTATTTGTATGACAATTTGGTGCTCTACAGGATGTACCAGAAACTTTTCAACTGGCCCATACAAAACTTCAATACCTACTCGACCCAAATGTATGGGAAGGCAGATTTTTTTTCGCGTATTTGGTTCCATTGAGAAAATCATTCAGTCTGATGGTCAGTACCACACCTTTAAATTTGACCACATCTTTCTGGTACATCCTGTAGAGCACAAATTGTGCCCCAGCAGAAAAGAGAGTTAGGAACTGAGAGATAAAAATCTGGAGAAATATGTATCATGTATACTATGTACATGGACACCAAGAGGGACATCAAAAGGATCTTAGGTATGGAAGAATGTGTAGCTGAGGGTAGACGGCTTATTATGGTTTTGCAGAAGTGTAGTCAGTACTCAGGCGATGCGACTGATGATATGGTGTCATCGTGAATACTGAAGACAGGTGTCGCGGGTTACTTACAGTGTCCTTGCAATCAATTTAGAAAGGAAGAACGTTTTACCTAGAGGAAAAGCTGTTAATTTGACTAGTTGTATTTAGAAGGTCTCTAGAAATACTTAAGTAGGTATGTAAATTACAATCAAACATGCACAAAGTGCCGTGTTCTACATATTTGTTAGACACCTTGTCCGGATAGCCTACTAGGATGTTCACAAGATGTTCATCTTACCATTTAATTGCGGACCAACTCGCCGCGGACGATTGGTCAATTTTTTTTGTTTAATTTAACGTAGCGAACATTGTGATTTCATGAATCAATATTATCGAACCAAAACGCAAATACCCAAGTACGGTTATATGTATACGTACGCTATGTGTTCAATGCGCAAAGGTAAGAAAAATAACTATCAGTGAGCAAAACAAGAATTACGCGGTAAAGGTTGTTTGTCTGGCTTTAGTTAGCGACGATAAAGCAAATAGTTCATGCCTCCGAGCGGAGTGCTGCAAATCCTGTTCTTGAGGTGAATGAAGCACCACATTGTTAAACATACAAAGTAGCGGGTATTTATGTCATCCACTGTTTATGCTAATGTAAAATGTTTTAGAGATACCTACGAGCTGTAGAGCCTAGAATGCTGTAACACTGAATGTGTGTTATGTGCCTACGTACGAGATTACTGAAACACTCTCGTTACCTACTTTGAGAAAATACTGAACTTTCGGGAGACGTTCCCTTAGTTTTGACTAGGTATTACCCATTGTGGCTGCACCCTGAGACTGCTGAGCGGCGCGCGACACTCGTCAGAGCATAGTCCCGAAGGCTTCGATTGTGTAGCTGCTCAAGACCGCGCGCCTTCTGCCGCGATGTGCTGAACACTTCTTTCGAAAGTAGCTACTGTGACTGTGAATGATCATTTATACTGTTTACCATCTCGTTCAGTAACAAATGGACCTAGCTAGTTGGCAATCTAAATTAATGATAATGTCTAGTGGCCGCAAGCGGTACTGCTGAGGGTGACATTCTGGATTTGATTCCCAGGTCAGATAAAATGCTATTGGGTTTTCCATCGGAAATTTCTCAGTAGCAGCCCAGTCTCGATTTGTGCCTAGTTGATGGCAATAGGCTAGCTCCCTATTACATGGGACTTGGTTAAAAACGAAACGAGACTGGTGAAATGTGGGTGCACTTAGGTACACCTCTGTCTAACCCTTGGGGGAAAGAGGCGTCATGTAATCTTATGTAAATGCTAGTGAAGTAAATATAAAAACAATAAATAATACAAAAGTGTTGTTTGTTTCTAACACAATGAAGTAGTATTTCTTTGAAAATTCGTTGGTAATGAGTTCATTGTTGATTGTGTTATCATTTATCATTGAACAATATAAGAAATAGTAAGCAGTAAAGATAATATATTTTATAACATCCGAAGAAGGTTTTGGGTTTTTACATGCAGCAATCATTTTCAGTATGAAATTATTCAAGAAGTAGGTAACGGCTGTAGTTATGCCAATAAAAAAAAAGCAAGCAGCTAACAGCTGAAATAAAGCTGATATTACATGTTGTTTTTTTAATCATTTAAATCTTAAGTTTTTGTAAACTATTTGCTCAACTTTTCCTGCCCAAAGCAAGATATGTAGGTACTTATTACTTTACTATTAATAGAGCAATAGGATAAGATAACTATTTATTAATTACGATCCAACTTAAGAATATTCTTGATGCTCAGTTAATTAATGCTCTATTAAGCTACTTACTGGTGATTAGGTTTATGATTAACATAGAAAATATTAAAACTAAATTATCCTATATACTACTATATAACACGTGTTTAAAGTTAAAAACAAATTATTCATCTTGATATGAATCTGATGAAAAATTCTCACACTAGTGTTGGGCGCTTCAAATCTTTTGACTGCAGGTATTTTTTGAATCTACATGTCTTACCTAAATGTTTGTTTTCGGAAATATTTCTTGTTTTTAATAGAACTTGTAAATTGTATGCATGTGGTATTTGTTGTTATCCGGCTAATATTATAAATGTGAAAGTTTATGAGGATGGATATTTGTTACTCTTTCATGCAAAAACAACTAAACATATTTGAAAGGAATTTGGGAAACAGATAGTTTATAACCTGGATTAACATTTAGGATACTTTTTACCCCATTAGCATGTTCCCGCGTGGGATAATTTCCGACATCCATGCTTGCGAAGCTGCGGGCAAAAGCTAGTATGTTATAAATGCATGCTTATTAATTTTATAACAGTTCAACCTATTGAAATATAATTGGGATATTAATAATTCTCAGGAGTCCCGATTGCCTGGCTGAGTAGCCTGGACCATGTTCCCGAAGGTGAGCGGCTACTTTTTTGTTGAATTATTTTAGAAAAACTTATACTAAGAAATAAATTATATACCAAGAATAAATGCACCTATAACAATAATATTATTTGAACTTCTCTAAAGCCCTCTTTAAAAAAGCATGCTTTGTGAATGTAAAACCTACTTTTAGTATGTTTATAAACACAGAGTAGATTAGCCTGCTGGCAATGCTCTACATATTTATTTGATAAAAAACTGGAATTTAGGCAACATTTTTCTTCTTTATTTTTGGCACACATGTTATCAAAAACAATACCATGATAAGAATTTAGTCGAAAAATGGGATTTTACTTCGAAACAAAAAACAAAAAATATAAAAATATTGTTGATGTTGTTGTTTCATATTGTTGTAAAACAATACTGTTATGAGATTGATTTCCTATGTTTGAAAACAGATCAGAAGCAGCTATGCGCAGCGGAGAGATAGCACGGTCTGCCTGTACTGGCCAGTACTCACCCACATGCAGAGCGGCTCCTGCATCATGAATGTCATGACGTCGACGAACTGCTCGCTCACGTTTCTGGTGCCGTTGAGCGCTGGCACCGGCACCAGGCGCTCGCCCTCGCCTGGCTCCATGGCGTCCTGCCGGGCCAGCGTCGCGTTCCCGCGCCAGTTCGGGTCACTAGTCACACTCAGCGCGTAATAAACAGCGATCGAAAGCAGCGAAACACTTCCCGCGGTATAAACCTTGAGATTCGGCAAGGGCAACCTGTCTACTAGTGTCACAGGCATGGCGGACGCACAAATGTACTCTAGCGCGGTAAATAAACACTTATACTAAACCACAATTTAGAACTTAATGACATTGGAATGTTTTACAGCGCAGTTTTATCAAAATAGTAAGACACAACTCATCAAGCGCACTACGGCAGACAAACTGGGTTACCACTTTAGTATGATGTAGTTTACCCGAGATTAAATAAAAATACAGTTGCAACTAAATATTTTACCCCGACTTCTTACTCATATATTTGTTTCAACGATATCTTCAACACACAATGAAAGTGATTGCAGCATGAATGATTTCGCTGTAAGGTTACGAAATAACGTTAATTTTAATCAAAACTGAAAAATGACGACACTTTAGATGAATTGTATGTAGATTTTTTTTCAGTTTTGGATTATACGAAAGTTTTTAAAATATATCTGGCGTTCTGTAGTTTCTGCCTAACCCCATGGGAAGAAGGTGTGAGTTTATGTATGTATGTATGTATGTATCTGGGGTAATTTTAAGCGACGGGTGGTATCTCTATATGTGTGGCCGTTCAGAAATTAAACTTTGTTGGTATTTGACCTTTTTGGGCAGGATTTCACGAGATGAAAAATTGATTTTTGTTTTGTTTAAGATAATGTTTAGATTTTTTATTACTACGTTATTAATACACCGTTATTAAAATAATACAATTTATGTATTAAGATTTTTAAAACACAAAAAATGCTGGATTTAATATCCGCACGTAAACGGGTACGTCAGAGTGACATAAACAGCTGATTGACATTACGAACATCAAAATGGTATTTGGTCATATTTGATGCATTCTCGGTATTGTTTTCCCATTTTTCTTCTAAGGTAAGACAAGGATATTGGATAGAATTCGTAGAAAGAAGGCGGTGTTTTTTATTTCTGATTCAATTCAACTTGCGTTTCATTGATCTCATTGATGTATTGATGTATTTCGCGATCTTGGTGTAGTAATATAAGGAGATAAATAGAAATGTCGGAGAGAGATTACGCACCGCTGAGCATAGCCTGCGTTCGCGGGCTGTGCGACAAGATATATGACAAGAGGAAGTTTGCTGGCGTCGAGATTGAAAAGTGAGTGTTATTTCCCTACATTCAAACCGCCCATTTATTAGTAGGCTTCCTCTACTGAATGTAGACACTCAAACGACTCCAAAAATGCTTGACATCAATACTAGCCTTCGCCTTGTCGTTGGTGGTCATTGCTACAGTATATTCATAGGTGAACTGGTGGACTGGGTGATTGCCCCCGCTATACTTACCAATTGCAATAAATATAAGAAAGCATATTGATACTATTTTACTAAGTTTTTCAAAAAGCTGGTAAAGTACTGATACTAAAGTACCTTCACATATTCTGTAAATACAGGCATTAAAAAAATATTGTAATCTCAGGATGGTGAAAGACTTCAGTGATGCGAAGAACACAAGTCAGATTAAGAGGCTAATCCGGGTGCTCGGACAGGACCTGATGTCCTCCACCAACCCTAATGTGAAGAACGGAGCGCTCATGGGACTGTCCTCTGTCGCCGTCGGCTTGGGGAAGGTCAGTGTTGAAGGAAAATCTTATCTCAGTTAATAATTGGCTATTCAGTTTATTATCAATCACTGCGGGCCACAATTTAAGCCTCTTCAAGTGCATGTCACTGAAGCAAGCTTGAGACGAAATAACTGTGAGCCCATTATATATTATTATATTATTGCCCGATTACTTGTTATGCTGTGTCGCTTCGAGCTGCGATTGATTGACTTATAGCAAAGATTGGAATATTTTTTTTATGTGCTTTTACTCAAGAATGAATGTTATGTGGTGACAAAATTTAAATGAGGTGTAAGTAGTGATTACTGTTCAAGATTACCTACTTATTAATTAATCTTACTAGAACACTTAATCAAAATAACTATCAAGCTACTTTAACACTACCAAAATGAAAACAATTTTCAAAACCTACCACTGTTTATCACTCACTACATAATAATATTATAAAACAAAGTAGCCCCGCCGCGTCTGTCTGTCTGTCTGTCTGCCTGCATGCGATAAACTCAAAAACTACCAAACGGTTTTTCATACGGTTTTCAACAATGGACGGAGTGATTCATGAGGAAGGTTTAGATGTATAATATATTAAGGTTTGGTGGAAATTGGCAAAAATATGACGATGATTGTTGAAGATGTCGGAGAAAATCATACCGATTGTGAGCTACTGGCGTGCGCCGCGTAAACCAATAGAGTTACATGAAAACAATGTATTATGGAATTAATACATTGTTTATGTACCTGATTTATCACATAGGATACTTTTAACTAAACTTACTTTTTTTAGTAGTATCCGCGGGATATTTTCCGACATCGCTGCCCGCAAAAGCTAGTTCATCATATAGACATACAACTGGTTTAACCCCCGCTGTGTCTGGCACCTTTTCTGTATGAGAAGAGGCCTTTGTCGTGCAGTGGGACAGTAATAGGCTGGTATTATTATTATATGTCTGGCGCAGGGCTGCATCGACTACCTGCCGGAGCTGGTGCACCCGATCGTGGCGTGCTTTAGCGAGGGCGAGTCGCGCGTGCGCTATCAGGCAGCCGAGGCGCTGTTCAACGTGCTGAAGATCGCGCGAGGCGAGGCGCTGGCGCACTTCCCGCTCGTGTTTGACGCTCTGGCGCGACTCGCTGCTGACCCCGAGCAGCAGGTCAAGCAGGGGGCCGAGCTGCTCGACAGACTCGTCAAGGTAATCGAAGCTTCACAAGATGCGTGATTTGCTGGTTGAGGATTCACATATCACAAGCGACTTTACACCGAATTTCTGACTTCGTGAAGTTATAAATCGAAGGTCCATGACCGGCGACTTAACACCGAAATACTAACTGCATAAAGTTAAAAATAGAAGGTCCGTGGGCACCCAGGGATTCAATATTTACCTCCTGCTATTTCGGCCTTTATGTTGTTAGCAATTCGGTGTAATTTCGATTGTGCAATAGGGGCCATCCATTAATTCGCGCACGTGGGAAGTCGGCTTGATGTTGATACATTATATAGAAAAATAAAGCGCGATAAAACATAGGTACTGAATATCTTGCCTCGTTGCCGACGTCACCGACAAGGTAAGTAAGGATTGAACTCTTTTCTAGTGAAAGTCCAAATGTATCTCAACTATGTATGCACCTAAGATTGATTAAACGTGAAAGGTTTCAATTGCTACAGTACTTAACAAATATTTTTTTGTATATGGAAAACACAGCTTACAGCTGCTCAACGCATGCATTATAATTAAAATAAAACAAATGTTGTTGATGATGAGTTGCTGGTTTTTTGCTTTTTTATTTGTTCAACTGAACATACATGTAAGACTGTTTATTTTAAGCTAAACTGCACTGAACTCAATAAAATAGTCGCAATTCGTAATTGCAATTATAATATAGGTAGGTAACTATATGAATTTGCAACTGCACGGGTGCATACCGAGTATCAGGGGCGCCGGCTTTTAGAATACCTTGTGGGTGGTAATTCTCATGCCTGACATGGGGTTCTTTTTATGGCCTGCTTAATCCCTAAAATCTCGCATCTAAATCCATCCAGTAAAACTCATGTTCAGCGAACAGACGGGCACCGTCTTCACCTTTAAGAACTTACTATTTAATCTACTAAGTTTATAAAGTATGAATTGAAGAAAACCTACAATGCAAGAGCGAGCGAAGCGAGCTCCACAATATTTAGCACCCCGCTTTAAAAGGTTAGTCGTTGCGCCGGTAAGCCGGCCGGGTCTGGATTTCGGCCTTTGGCACCAGGTGATGCCGTAAATTTGATTTAATAACGATTGTAATACATTTTATGGCACGAAATTAAGTTTAATACATTTTCAAATAGTTGTATGATATCTAGCAACATTATTTAATTGGGTAACCACAACCCGTAATTTGTAAAAAAAAAAACATTTCAACGCCGGCACAGGAGCTGTCGAAATGTGTGGGAACGAGCGAAAAAAATAGTGGCGCGCGTTCCACTCAAACGTAAGTTTTGTGCTAAATTTACAATGACTATCTAATAAGGTGCATATATTCCACTGTATAAATAACTTAACATCGTATTTTCACATTAATTAGTGCAATATTTTAGTGAAAAAGTTGATAAATTAGGTGGCCGGAAAGTGACTTACAAAATTGTCCAAATATTTGGTTGTCGGCCACGCGCCGAAAAATAGCTCGCGTTCAGTCTAAATACTTTTGTCTCTTTCATTTATTTGGTTACACGCTAATATTCTTTTCTTCATTTATAATGAATCGTAACCTTATGAAGTGACTAGCTTTTAGTTTTCGGCCACCAAAGTACTGCAATTTTATCGGTTAATAATGAGACTAAAATACCCATTTCGGCAGTGGCCGAAAACTAGAGTAACACTATAATTATTATTCAGTTTTCGGCCAACTTAAAATTGTATGAACAAATAGGGCGGCCGAAAATCGAATGCCACTTTAGTTTTCGGTCATTTCATGAAATATTTAATGGCTCCTCCAAAACCTAAGGAAATAATGAAAATAATTACCAAGTATTTTATTATAAGAATAACTTTAAGATGACTGATTATCCTAAAGACTCCTTAAAAACTACAGACTCATAACGCTTCTGAGCCATGTCTATAAGCTGTTTTCGAGGGTAGTCTCGAACCGTCTATCGAGAAGACTTGATGACTTTCAACCTCCAGAGCAGGTAGGGTTTCGATCGGGTTACGGGACCATATACCACATCTATCCAGTGCAGCAGGTTATACAAAAGACCGAAGAGTATAACCAGCCTCAGTACCTTGCTTTTGTGGACTATGAGAAAGCCTTTGACTCTGTCGAGACCTGGGCTGTGCTCGAGTCCCTGCAGCGATGCAAAGTGGACTGGCGATACATCGATGTGATGAGATGCTTGTAGGACCCCGCGAATATGTCCGTTCAAGTACAGAACTGGCAGACTAAACATATCCAGCGCGCAGGAGAGTGAGACAGGGGAATGTCATATCCCCGAAATTGTTTACAGGCACTCTGGAAGATATGTTCAAGACGTTGGACTAGAAAGGAACTAGCATAAACATAAATGGCGAGTATATCTCACACCTACGATTCGCCGATGATATTGTCCTTTTGTGCGGAGTCACTGCAGGATCTTGATCGAATGTTGACTGACCTAGCTGTCACCTCTCGACGTATCGGTCTTGGGATGAACATAGACAAAACCAAGGTTATGTTTAATGACCTTATTACCCCGAGACCGATTGACATTGACGGTGGCCCCCTTGAAGTTGTTCACAAATATGTTTACCTCGGGTAGAATATGCAGTTCGGTAGGAACAATTTTGAGAGGGAAGCCGATAGAAGGATTCCGCTGGGATGGGCAGCAATTGGTAAAATTCGTCAGGTCTTCTCGTCGTCCATACTACAGTGCCTAAAGACGAAAGTCTTCAACGCGTGCGGCCTACCAGTTATGACTCACGGAGCCGAAACGTGGACACTCACGGTGAGACTGGTCCACAAGTTTAAAATCGCTCAGCGGTCTATGGAGATACCTATGCTTGGAGTCTCTGAAGGATAAAATCCAAAACGAGGTTATCCGCCAGAGAATCAAGGTAACCTACATAGCCCAAAGACTAAGCAAGCTGAAGTGGCAATGGGCTGGTCACATCTCGCAGAACCGACAATCGTTGGGGAAAACGAGTTCTAGAGTGGAGACCGCGTTTAGGCAAACGTAGTGTGGGACGCCCGCCGGCCAGGTGGAGGGACGACATGCGAAAGGCGGTTGGTAGAGACGGATGAGGACAGCCGAGGATCGGGCTCAGTAGCGTTCACTAGGAGAGGCCTACGTCCAGCAGTAGACGAATATAGGCTGATGATGATGATGACTGATTATGATAATCAACGTTATTGTTAAAAATACCTTAAAAATAAGAAAAAAGAATAAATGTGATAGTTTTGGAACTGTTATACTTAAAGTAAATTTGTTTCATTATTGTCAATTTTGATAAGATTAAAAAAAAGCTTATGATTGTACCTGATTAATAATAATTTTATTAATGTTAATGCAAATACAAAATATAGAAAGCAATAAACGACATTTATTATAATTATTTTACGATTTTTTTGAATTTGTACTGCCTTTCTTTTCTATATAAAGTAGTGGCCGTAAACTAACATTCTAGTAGGCCGAAATTTAAAATTTGTGGCCGAAAACTAGCAATTTACCCATTATTCACATCAAAAATTATTATAAAAAAAAGTTTCATGTTTTAGCACCAATGAGTTATTAAAACGGAAACTACACTATGTAGGCTATAAATTAACATCAATAGCACTAGGCTAACATAATGGCAATATTTTTTTCTGGTGCCTTAAAGTTGACAACTCCACTAAAAGGCCGAAAACCAGCGCAACGACTAACAGGTATTATTGTTTTTTTTAATGTTCAGTTCTATCTAATGAAATATTTTTGAACAACTTGCTTGAATTCATCTTGGACTACCTTCTAAAGTAAGTCCGTCAGTTACTTTACTTTCGCCTGAGTACTCATTACTGAATGTTATGATAGTTCAAGCGCTGTTTCTTAGGGACACCTTTGCCTATCGTTATCTGAGCCAAATATTTGATGGTTTAATTTAAAATTAACATTTTTCAACAGCAAACAGGAGGAGATTGATTGACTATTTTTCAGACACGTATATTTTTGGTGTTTTAAATTCACATAGTAAAAATGAAATTTGATACCTATGATTTGTTAAACAGCTTCCATTATTAATTTAGAAGGGTTTTTAGCGTAATTGAAAACAGTTAGAGTGAAACATAAGTGTTTTATTCATAATTGGGGTTTATGTATGATAATGATAATCAATATATTTTCAGGACCTTTCAATAGATAAAACATATGTATAATAGATTAAACAAGATATACTAATCTTAAAGAAAATACAGTATTACTTTACATCCGCTGTAGCATTACAAGCCACATTGTTACATTTTACACGACGTTAATTAGCCTATAACTAGCAAAACAACATGACGCTTCCAACTATACCTCGTTTGTCAAAATACGACGAGGAGTTTAGGAGTTATGAGGGAACAGATGAACATACATACATACATACATACATACATACATACATACATACATACATACATAGACTGTCATAAACATCCCCCCTTTGACTTTGCCTTAGTCGGGTAATGGCTTTGCCGCGGTCGGGTTGAAAGTGCATAGATGTTTGGATAGTATGGATTTTTGTTGGTAGGACATAGTGACGGAGAGCCAGACGTTCGAGCTGGCGGCGTTCATCCCAATGCTGCGCGAGCGCATCTACACGCGCAACGCGTTCGCGCGCCAGTTCATTGTGTCGTGGGTGTCCGTGCTGGACGCCGTGCCCGACATCGACCTTATCCCGCACCTGCCCGAACTGCTCGACGGACTCTTCAAGATGCTGGACGATGCCAACTCGGAGATCAGGCGGATGTAAGTCAGCAGTACCTCATCATCATTATTAGCATCTTTATTCCACCCACGACTGCTGAGTATGGACCTCCTCCCATTTGTGCTTACCTACCTACCTACTTATATGATATTTAAAAACCCCGAATCCCAAACAAAAAGACCAGTTTTCTAAGTGTTTAAAACGACACGCCAAAATTATAACTTCTTAATATTTTACTGTTAGGGAAATAAATGATACAGCAGACTGGTACACTACGTCAATTTGCCGTGTTATAGCCAATTAATACGACTGTCAAAGAATGACAGTAAAGTTGTGACTTGAAATTAAGGATAATTTTAGTTAATTCATTTTCATTTTTTTTTCATTAATTTCCCGATCCTTACAAGTTCCAGGTCCTCTGAAAAGTTACTAAATGAGTTGTTAATAATTCCAGGTGCGACGTTCAATTGAACGAGTTCTTGAGGAGTATAAAGAAAGACCCGTCGCGAGTAGACTTCCAGGCCATGATCAATATACTGATAACGCATGCGCAGTCGCCTGAAGAAATGTTACAGGTCAGTTAAATGGCAAGTTTCGGTTAACCAGGCACGCAGGCTCGGACCGGGTACTTACTGATTGAAAGTATTATACCTACGCTCCGATCTAGAATAATAATCGCACAATTTAGAACGCCTTTCGATCGGGGGGTTCACTTTCATATAAAGTAATATTTCTATGCATTTCTGTTGTACCTATATGACTATGCTGTATTTGTAACGGGGGCTATCGTTTTTGTGCTCACCAGTTGACGTTACTGGCGAGTAAGGTTCTGTCAGTAATTTTATTTGATATGTTTAAGAGGGCGTACAACAGTACACTAGCACCACTCCTTACATTTTTTTTTATCTCGTGACTGAGAAGGAATTATGAATAATGGCTTGGCAGGTCCCTCGGTAAGTGTGTCTAGAATTTTCTAATACCTTTTATAAAGTTTCATATTGAGACACGAAGCAACAAACTACGATCTAGAGGAATGTGGCCGCTTTTCTTTAGATCGAATTTTGTTGCTTCGTGTCTCAATATGAAACTTTAGGGCACGCCACAATTGCGGCGGTAAGACCCCTCTTTGAGGAGTGGCTTGAGAGGCGCCACGGCGTCCTCACCTTCCGCCTGACGCAGGTCCTCACCGGACATGGCTGTTTCGGGAGGTTCCTGTTTCGGATAAGGCGGGAGGAAACGCCCGGGTGTTACCATTGTGTGGATCGACCGGAGGACACGGTGGAGCATATGGTGGAGGTCTGCCCGGCTTGGGCGGAGCACCGCCGTGTCCTCGTGGCGGCGACCTCTCGCGTCCGGCCCTGGTTCAGGCCATGGTACGGAGCGAGAGGGAATGGGAAGCCGTCACCTCCTTATGCGAAGCAGTAATGCTCGCGAAGGAGGAGGCGGAGCGCGAAAGAGGGAGGCAATCTCTGCGTCCTCGCGCCCCTAGCCGCCGCAGGAGGAGGAGACACCCTGGGCGTCGGGAGTCGATTGCCGACTCCCGGCCACCGTAGGCGCGGGCTTGCGGACGGCGAGCAATGGGCAGCTCGCCGTCCGGTAAGGACCAGGCCCGGGTCGACGGCGCGTCGTGTTCCACGCGCGCCTCAAAGAGATGTCAGCACCATTGACGGGGTCAATATCTAGGTAAATAATGTACAATTAGCGCTTGAACTCCATTTACAACCTTCCATAAATTAAAATATTAAGTTGCAATTGCAAGCATAAAGCAAACAAATACTATTCTTCCTCCAGTAAGTGCTACTAAATTTGGTCCTAAGTTGTTACTTAAAATCTTAATCCATAATTAATTAGGAATGGCACAATCTTTACAATAATTTTGAATAATTTGTAAATTTCGCGATAAATAATCCCACAAACAGCAAACGTTCAGTGACATTTCCAGAGACCTAACTCTACCCCAGGTCACCGGTCCATGTGGCGGGACGCCTTTCAACGCTACGTCTTCCGGTACGCAGTCGCCACTCCAGAACAATTCGGCCTCATCGGCCATCTGTTCTTCGGGCTATGTCGGTTACCTTGGTTCTTGGTTCGTGGTGGAAGGCCGCAGGAATCCGCTGGATGCGGGAAGCACAGAACCGGTCGAACTAGCAGTGCTTGCGGGAGTTCTATGTCCAGCAGTCGCCGTCGCCGTCGTTCGGCTGAAATGGTGATGATGAACTCTACCGCAGTGGCACTAGCTTCGCCTCGAGCGGCGAATTCAAACGCGATGAATATACCCAGTTGTTTCGCTTGCAGTTGACGGCAATAACGTGGATCAAGGAGTTTGTGGAGATGGCGGGCGCGAGCATGCTGCCGTGCGCGTCCGGCATCCTGTGCGCAGTGCTGCCGTGTCTCGCCTACTCCGACGAGCCCAGGAAGAGTATCCTTTCATAACACTAGCTTATAATAATAATAATAAGTTTTTTTAAATGTTTTTATAGTTTTTTTTTAATGTTTTTATAAAAATATTTAAAAATATATTCAATATGTGTTAAGAAAAATAAGCGAAATAATAATAATAATAATCATTTAATGCAAGTAACAGAACTCATAGTGTTAGTAACAATATACTTACAAACTATGTTAGTAAAACATTAACACAGAAACAATTTGTGACATCACCGACCCACTGTAATCTAGATGTAAGACTTAGGTGTAAAAGAGAACTAAGGTAACTGAGACTGATAGCAATGGCTATCATATCAGTAACTGAGAGTGGTCGCAATGGCTATCATATCAGTAACTGAGAGTGGTCGCAATGGCTATCATATCAGTAACTGAGAGTGGTTGGAATGGCTATCATATCAGTAACTGAGAGTGGTCGCAATGGCTATCATATCAGTAACTGAGAGTGGTCGCAATGGCTATCATATCAGTAACTGAGAGTGGTTGGAATGGCTATCATATCAGTAACTGAGAGTGGTTGGAATGGCTATCATATCAGTAACTGAGAGTGGTCGCAATGGCTATCATATCAGTAACTGAGAGTGGTCGCAATGGCTATCATATCAGTAACTGAGAGTGGTCGCCATGGCTATCATATAGGTAACTGAGAGTGGTCGCAATGGCTATCAATCAGTAACTGAGAGTGGTTGCAATGGCTATCATATCAGTAACTGAGAGTGGTCGCAATGGCTATCATATCAGTAACTGAGAGTGGTCGCAATGGCTATCAATCAGTAACTGAGAGTGGTTGCAATGGCTATCATATCAGTAACTGAGAGTGGTCGCCATGGCTATCATATAGGTAACTGAGAGTGGTCGCAATGGCTATCATATCAGTGTCAGTTACCAACAAATCTATAGATTTCGCTCTGAAGATCCATTTCAAAAATCACTTACATTACTCAGTTTGGACAGATTGTAAGTAGTAAGAGATTTAGTTACTCATGTTATTTTGTACTTCCTTGTCAAGTTCACACTAATAGCCGCCGAAAACAGATGCACTTTCTTGTTATTGTGTTATTCCGCTTTATAGCGATCATACGACTGGCAAAGAGTGACAGCCGTAATGTGAGTACCTATATGGATACTTTAAGTTGATAGTCAATTCTAACTGTGCCTTCAACCGAAGTAATTAAAAAAAGTACGTCTACGTCTTACATTCAAGAAGTCCTTAGCAACTATTTAGGCATACGCGAGACGGCTGCCACAGTGAACTTCCAACTCACCAAGCTAGTGGTGTCGGAGCAGTCTGCCTCCCCCTCTCCGCCGCGCGACGCGGAGGAGGCCGCGGGGGGGGAGGGGGAGGTGGCGCGGGAGGAGGCCGAGGGGAGGCTGAACCTGGATGCCGTGGTGGGCATCCTGACGCAGATGCTGCACCACAGCTCCGTGCACACCAAAGTGGCCGCGCTGGACTGGATCTTGCACCTCTACAACAAGCTGCCCAACGAGGTGAGGCGACACTCGTATTACTTTACAGGCAGCCGTGTGTTGTTGGGCAGTTAGTTGCGCCCCTTCTTCACTCCCAACTAAAACACTAGAAAATAGTGAAGAGTGGAAGTTTTGGGGGCTATCTTATGTAAATTTGACGTTCAAAAAGTGCTGATCGTTAGTCATTCGTGTGGTACAGATGTTCCAGCAGACGGACAAGCTGTTCGTGAGCGTAGTAGGCAGCCTGACGGATGGCTCGGACGACGTGGTGCGGCGCTCGCTGGCCGTGCTGGCCGAGGTGTGCTCGTGCGAGCCCGCCGCGCAGCCAGGTGAGGCCCTGCGTACTTTGCTGGCCGAGGTGTGCTCGTGCGAGCCCGCCGCGCAGCCAGGTGAGGCCCTGCGTACTGTGCTGGCCGAGGTGTGCTCGTGCGAGTCCGCCGCGCAGCCAGGTGAGGCCCTGCGTACTGTGCTGGCCGAGGTGTGCTCGTGCGAGCCCGCCGCGCAGCCAGGTGAGGCCCTGCGTACTGTGCTGGCCGAGGTGTGCTCGTGCGAGCCCGCCGCGCAGCCAGGTGAGGCCCTGCGTACTGTGCTGGCCGAGGTGTGCTCGTGCGAGCCCGCCGCGCAGCCAGGTGAGGCCCTGCGTACTGTGCTGGCCGAGGTGTGCTCGTGCGAGCCCGCCGCGCAGCCAGGTGAGGCCCTGCGTACTTTGCTGGCCGAGGTGTGCTCGTGCGAGCCCGCCGCGCAGCCAGGTGAGGCCCTGCGTACTTTGCTGGCCGAGGTGTGCTCGTGCGAGCCCGCCGCGCAGCCAGGTGAGGCCCTGCGTACTTTGCTGGCCGAGGTGTGCTCGTGCGAGCCCGCCGCGCAGCCAGGTGAAGCCCTGCGTACTGTGCTGGCCGAGGTGTGCTCGTGCGAGCCCGCCGCGCAGCCAGGTGAGGCCCTGCGTACTTTGCTGGCCGAGGTGTGCTCGTGCGAGCCCGCCGCGCAGCCAGGTGAAGCCCTGCGTACTGTGCTGGCCGAGGTGTGCTCGTGCGAGCCCGCCGCGCAGCCAGGTGAGGCCCTGCGTACTGTGCTGGCCGAGGTGTGCTCCTGCGAGCCCGCCGCGCAGTCAGGTGAGGCCCTGCGTACTGTTCTCAGCGCTGGGACACAGAGGAAGTTTGCCCAATGCGGGTTGCCACATGTCTACGAATATTTGGTTTCTAGACAAGAATATACCGGTTTCTCTAGGATGTTTTCCTTTAACATATATATATACAAATAAATTAAGATATCACAAATAAATTGCACAAAGTAAAGTGCAAGCCTGAGTTGTGACCAGATCTACAAATAGTACGTCGGAGCCGTAACCACTAGGCCCCGCTGCCCATGAACGTAGTTTCTATGCACACAAATATTTCTACCATTGAGAGTGCACTGAGAAAAGGAAAAAGCTTTTGACCGGATGCTTAACATTTCCAAATCTGTAGTTACAAATATGCGCCTTCTGCGCTTTCAGTAACTTATGCAGCAGGTACATTCGGGTCTCCGGTGGTTCTAATTTGGCCTTTTCCATTCCAGGTGATCTGGAGTCCAGTCCATACTACTACAAGTTTCTACGAGCACTGTTGCGACTACTGGCAGCTGATGATAATCTATTAGAAGATAGAGGCGCCTTCATTATTAGGTGAGCAAGTGTACACTGTGCTGGTACACTGAAACATACTACAGTGGAATCAGTCAGGAAAAAATCTTAACAAACAAACGTAATTTTTCCAGTACAGTGAGAATCTTGATCTTAACTATGTGCCCTCGACACTAAAATTTGCAGCACTTAAAACTGATGGTACTGTCTAACAAACAAAAATATAATTTAAATACCTACCTACACAGTTAAGTTTATTTTCACACAGCTTTTTATGACATTGTTAGTAGAACTAGTAATTCTGTAATTTCCGTGTGCAGACAGTTGTGCGTGCTGCTGAACGCAGAGGACATCTACAAGGCGCTGTCCAAGATCCTGCTGGAGGACAGGAACCTGCGCTTCGTGAGCACCATGGTGGACGTGCTCAACACCATCCTGCTCACATCGGCCGAGCTGTTCGAGCTGCGCCTGCAGCTGCGGAACTTCCTCGACCCTGTCAGTGCGGTGTCACTATTACGGGATTTATTTATAATCGTTGTTAAACTTAGGAGACGTTTATACGTCAAAATGCATGGTTAAACAGTCGCTAATCATTACTTAACTTTAAACAGCGTTTATAAATAAAGGGGCATATTTTTATGATCATGCCTACCTACTGGGCGCTAGTAATGTGACAAGATCACAAGACGTACAATCGACACAAAAGAAAAAGTATAGGGCTTATAATTAGCTGCGGAAACTTCACAGACGTGTTGTCGCGATATAAAAATAGTAATAAAGCAAAAAAATAAAAGATTTTCTTTACTCATAATTTCAAGTTACTACATTAGCCGCGGCGTTTGACCCCGTAATCAGGTATAACTTCGAATGATGAGTTAGACAATATTTTTTTTAAATCATGCTAAGGGTATCAATACCCAACGGGTCTGTTAAGTTTCGCTAGCTCATTAAAAACCTGTAGCAAAACGAATTTAAAAAGGCGACTGGGATAGATTGGATGCGCAACGCCGAGAGCCGGTTGTTGTTTCTATGTCCAGCTATGGACTGCGATATGTGCACATGGCTGTACTAGTACTGGTGCCACATGGGTTAGCTCACTACAAGTACAATCTAGAGAAACATTACAATCAGTCATCGCGTTTGATGATATTGAAAAAGTCGACATCATCTAAACATTCGCTGCCAGGAGTGCAACACGGGTGTTTAAGTTCATAATAATACTAAGATGTTAAGATACAAGGTTGTTAAGGTACAAGTTTAAAGTTAGGGGTGGAGCAAGGTTAATGTTAGGGCCCTGGTGGCGAATACTCCGTCATTCCATAGCGTCATCTTGGATATTTGTTTCATCCTCATTCTCGATTCCAAACCAGTCGGCCGCCCCTGCACGCGTAGCATGACCATCATAGAAACGGGTTTAGTCGACGGAAGAATAGACAAAAATGATGTTCCGTGAAGACAGTACGACGGCAGCGAAGTAGAAAGAGTCAACTGCACTTTTTACGAAATTCAGTAGTTTATTCTTATTAGTTTTATTTTTATTTTGCTGATATCTCGATAATGATGTGTCCTATTGCAAAAATAATGAAAAATCGCGACCCTTAACCCCTAAAATGAAACATGTAGGTAATAATTTTTCACATTTTCCATACAAAAAGTGAAAAATTCCATTTTTTATTCCATTTTTATACTTTGTGGCCGTCGAGTAAAAAGTTTTCTACTGTCTTTAGCATGGCGATTACAAAATCAAATTGTTTTCACTACCTTAGACAACTGTCAGTTGTCAGTGTGATTTTGACTTTTGGCATAGAAACTTTCTTCTGAAATAGTCTACATATAAAAGGACCTAGACAACGATCGGTAGAAACGAAAGACAAAATGACGGATTGTAGAAGGATTTTTACGGTGCGATGTCAAAAATGGAGAAACGAAATGTCACTTTGTATAGAAATAGCTATGTCTTGTCTTCCAAGAAATAGAAAGCGTCATGCTACGCGAGCTGTCTAGAGACGGTTTCGATTGATATTGATATCTTATATGCCGCCCGTATGCCGCGCGTGACGCGTGTCGCGTGACGCGCCGAGTGAGCGTGACGCGTGACGTGTGCCGCAGGCCAGCCACTCGCTGTTCGCGGCGCTGTACGCGTGCTGGTGCCACAGCCCGGTGTCGCTGCTGTCGCTGTGTCTGCTCACGCACAACTACCAGCACTGCAACAAACTCATCTCCTCGTTGTATCCTTTTGTAATACTGCAACTATTTGTTGCTGAGCGAGTGAGCGCTGAGCGAGTGACTGCTATCAGATGCAACATGAGAAAGGAATGTTTTATGATGAAATCTTATGAAAAGGTACTTTGTGCAATTGATTAACTTTGAATTAAAGAGTATCATATGCTTTTTATGAATTCCATTTTCTGTCCCGGTTCCATAATCGAAAAACGGATTTTATTTTTCATTTTTATTTTTATTTTTGTACAAGTCCTTAATGTACAACTAAATAACAATAAATAAAAATAAAAAAGAAAGAAGGACAAGAATCATAGGGCATCAAAAAATTCATCCGCATCGCTGTCGACAGGAAAAGTGCCCAAAAGGCTGGCAGCATTGCCACGTTGTATGGCGATACTGATTCTTTGGCCAAAAAATAGGCCAGCCCTCTGGTCACGTGAAGAGTCGACCAACCGCTTAGCGATGTCTGCAAAAACCAAGTGGGCACTCGGACCCCACGGCCCTAGTGTTTCAACCCCAAACGGCTCGAACATATAACTCCCAATAAGATTCGAATATTTTCGCCGTTTGAGGTTTTCCGCACTTGCAGCAGCCGCCCCAGCACAGCCCGCCGTGCTAGGAAGATGGGATGGCGCAAGGGTGTCGACACACGTTGCATCCCACACCAAAGGCCTGCCTAACTTCCAGGGCATTATGGTCATTCCGTCTGGTCTCTTCCCATCGTCGCGTGCCAAGCCGTTGGGTTCTAAAATAGCTGGCACCCCGGCGGTGGCAAGAGCACGGCGGATTATGTCATTAATGCTGGCGTGTCGTGCTATCCGGCCTGCGCTCTTACTGCAAGATAGGCCATGGTGTCCGAGGCAGTCGACAGCTTCACCGCACTGGCAGCGATGCGGAGCCCCGCAAGGAGCGCCCAGACGGAGACAAGTAGCGAGCCGGAAAGTGGTGTCACACAACATAGTGCCTATGTTAGGTGATGGAAGTGCCTGAAGCCAGAGGCCCGACTCCCATTCTCCCACAGCCAGCAGACGGGCACGCTCAGCAGTATTGGAGGACGTATTGAAAAGTTTATTCCGTACCAACCTGCAGAGCGGCTCATCCCATTGTCTCTGGGAAGATGGGTTTACGGGCCGATCTGTATCTGGGCAAGCCGCAGTCCAGGCGTTCACCGCATCAGTCAAGCACGGCACTTCAAAGTCAACCAGGGAGGGGGCTAAAATTTTCCTGGTTAACTTTTCGGTGCTGTGGACAGAGGACAGGAACGCCGGTAAGCTAATACTGGTAATTTTGCGGACGCCGAGGCCACCAAAACGGATGGGTAGTGTGGCTTGAAGCCACGCTCGGTCGTCCAAGGCCACGTTTAAAATGGATGTTACTGTGCTGCGAATAATTTGGTCAATTTTGTCTAAAAGATGTGGCTGCTTCCATAAAGGGGAAGAACGTAGAAAATATATAAAATTTGGGCCAAAACAACAATATCTAATCAGGGTGAATGCTGAATGTAAATTAATTTTGGAAAGTCTGGCCGAAATTTCGTTGAAGTTTTTGATTTTTTCGTCGATGAAAGGAGAAAAGCTGTCTTCTAAAATTGGGGACCCTAGGAGGTGCAGTGAACTTTTTTCTAGAACTTTGATTTGTGGGGCTATTGCATTAAATTTCTCTATGGTCAGTTCTCTGTCGGTAATGTCAGAAAGGTAAATTTCACATTTTGAGGGGTTTAGGTCCAAGCCAATAGATTTAAATTGCTGTTTGAGCAATTGAAGGTCTTTTAAAACAGTGTCTACATCACCTCCTAGCGTTCCATCATCTAAATACCACACGTTAAATTTAGAATTTAATTTTTGGATAATTGGATGAATAGCCAAGCTGAAAATCACAGGCCCAAGAGGGTCACCTTGTTGGCATCCTACTGCAGATTCCAAAACATTGTCCTTGTATAATAATTTGGAAGGGTACCTGTAACATTGCCACAAAAAACCATAAATTTCGGGTAGTTCCTTTTTGACTTCAGCCAACAAAGTGTCCCTGTTTACAGAGTTAAAGGCATTCTTCACATCAACCTTGAGGATGACCTCACCTCTGTTGGAGTTTAAAAAGGTGGAAAGGGCATGTACGGCAGCCTCACAGCCCCCTTTCGAGCCAAAACCAAGCTGTAGGGGCTGAAACTTAGCTGTAAGCGATTCGCTATACAGCTTACAGCATATTTTGGCTGCCGTACGCCTGTAGGTGCACCCAACGGCGATGGGACGAATGCCACCGTCTCTTTTGCGCAGGGCACATAGGTTGGCCCCGTACAAAATGTCGACGACGGCCTCGTTCACACCGCCGGAGAGCATGAGGTTAATCAGGGCCGCAAGCTCTTTCTCTTCTTTGCCAGCCTTTTGGGCACTTTTCCTGTCGACAGCGATGCGGATGAATTTTTTGATGCCCTATGATTCTTGTCCTTCTTTCTTTTTTATTTTTATTTATTGTTATTTAGTTGTACATACTATTAATATTATTTGTAGATTATGTAAGATATATTTTATGTAAATTAAAAAAAAAGTCCTTAATTAATAACAAACAGCGGAGATTTGGAGATCACAGTGGATTTCCTGACTGAAGTGGATAAGTTAGTGCAGCTCATCGAATCTCCCATATTTGCATGTGAGTACCCTCCTCTTCCTAGACTCGAAAATAACATTACTTTTGGCTGTAGTAATGGTAAAATTTGTGTAAATTAATATTATTAACGACGTTGCTTTTTACAAAGCATACTGACCTCTATTCTATTTCCACACATTTAACATTCACGTCCGTTGTTAAGGTCCCAAATTTTTTCAATATAATGATATTGTCATTAATTAAATATTATTTCTTGTGGATTTCTTTTCTTTTTGATCTTGTTGAATTTTTTTCTTATCATTCCAAACACGGTTTTGTTTTATACTATTCATGAGTTTTTATGGACTTCAGTCTTTATCCTATACATGGCTAGCTTCGTTCTCATCATAACCATCATCATTATTCTAAGCCACAAGATCCACTGCTGTACATGGGCCTTTGCATGGGTCTTTGGCAAGCATCGCTACATAGAGCGATCCTAAGCTTGTCGCATCCAGCGGATTCCGGCGACGTTCACCAGGAGCCATCAGTCCGACTTGCGGTCGTGCAGTCTCCACGTTCCATTTTACGGTAGAGCAGAGTCTTAAGACACGTAAATGCCACACAATTTAAAGAGTTAGCAGTACCTATAACATGTGATGTTTTTATAAATCCTTAACTAGCAACAGCCGTTAGAGATCAGTTTGATAGACCCGAGTGAAGCGGAGGTAAGTTAATGCGATTTGTGGAAGCGGAGGACTTCGAGGGTGAGTATTCTCTTAGTCTCGTGAATTTCGCCACTTTTGTACTTCTTCAAGCTCTTTTAGTTGAAAAATGCTAAGGGGGAAGCTCATAACATTCTTGTCTAGAAGAAAAAACTGTTTTACAAAAAAAAAAACAAACGATTTAAAAAATATAAACGTCAAAAAATAACTTTAATTTCGGAAGTCGGTGTCTTTGGTTTTGTATTTTCGGTTTTTGCCACCGGTTTCCGAAATTAAAGTTATTTTTCACTTTTTGTGCGTTTTTTTTGGAAGTCTGTTGATGTTTTTGTGAAAAAGATTTTATTTTTCACTTTTTAGTTGTGGTACCGACACCACACAAATTCGTATACCATTACTTGATATGTAAATGACAGTGACAGGGAATTATTAAAACATCATCAACATAAACTAAGTGGAAAAATACGCAGTATTAAGGATAACTCAAAAACTACTGGTCGGAACTTGATCAAATTTATATGAGACCACATGAGAAGCACCAGCTTTTAAATAAAAAAAAGAATCATCAAAATCGGTTCACCTAGAAAAAAAAATCAGACCTAAAAAAAACATACAGTTGAATTGAGAACCTCCTCCTTTTTTTGAAGTCGGTTAAAAAGAAGAAAGAAAGAAAATAAATTTATTTGACCCAGGTTAATCAACTCAGCCTATCGCAGTCCACTGCTGGACATAGGCCTCTCCCACGCTGCGCCACAACACCGTGTCCTCCGCCTTCCGCATCCAGTCTGTCCCAGCCACTTTTTGGAGGTCGTCGGTCCATCTAGCTGGGGGGCGTCCCACACTCCGCTTGCCGATATGCGGTCGCCACTCTAGGCCCTGCAGTCTCGACATTAGATAGCGACAAAAATCCATCGCTAAGTCGTATCGATGTCAAATTCCTTTAATAGATTTTCAACCTTATGCTTTGGAAATAAAGTTGAAAATCTATTAAAGGAATTTGACATCGATACGACTTAGCGACAGATTTTAGTCGCTATCTAATGTCGAGACTGCCGGCCCAGGACTCATCGGCTCCACCGGCCATCGGTCCTCCGACAAACATGGCCAGCCCACTGCCACTTCAGCTTGCTTACTCTGCAAGCTATGTCAGTAACTCCGGTTCTTTTCCGGATAACTTCGTTTCTGATTTTATCCTTCAAAGAAACCCCGAGCATGGCCCGCTCCATAGCGCGCTGAGCGACCTTAAATTTGTGGACCAGCCCGACTGTCAGTTTCCACGTTTCGGCACTGTATGTTATAACGGGCAGTACTCACTGGTTGAAGACCTTAGTCTTCAAACATTGCGGGATTGAGGACTAGAAGACTTCACGAAGTTTTCCAAATACTGCCCAACCCAACTGGATCCTTCTGTCGGCCTCTTTCTCAAAGTTGTGTCTCCCGAGCTGGACGAGTTGCCCTAGATAAACATACTCCTTCACAACTTCGAGAAGCGACCTTTCGATGTGGATTAGACTCGGCAAGACGTGTTAATTGTACATGATTTTCGTCTTGTCCAAATTCATGCCGAGGCCAACCCGTCGAGAGGCTCCATTTAGGCTATGCCGCAGATGCTGCATAGCCTAAATGGAGCCAGACCAGATGATCTAACTGTTCCAGCGTCTCTGCCATTATGACGATGTCATCGGCAAAGCGAAGGTGTGAGATGTACTCGCCGTTCACGTTTATACCCTGTCCAGTCCAGCGTCTTAAAAACGTCCTCCAACGCATTAGTGAACAATTTCGGGGATATCACATCTCCCTGTCTCACTCCCCTAAACAGTTGGATGGAGGTGGTTTTCTTATCCTGGATCTGGACAGTCATCGTGGCAGCGTCATACAAACACCTCAACACTTCGATGTATCGCCGATCAATTCGACATCGTTGCAGAGAGGCCAGAACTGCCCATATTTCGATCGAGTCGAAGGCTTTCTCGTAGTCCACAAATGCCATACATAGCGGCTGGTTGTACTCTTCGGTCTTCTGCAAAATTTGCCGACAGTATGGATGTCGTCTACGGTACTGAAGCCTTTTCGAAAACCGGCTTGTTCTGGCGGCTGGAAGTCGTCAAATCTCCTGGCGAGACGGTTCTTGACGACCCTCGAGAACACCTTGTATACCTGGATCAGTAATGAGATGGGTCTATAGTTCTTCAGCAAGGTTTTGTCGCCTTTTTTTTTGAAAAACAACCACCGCACCTCTGCTCCACGCCTCGGGCATTGTACCCTCTTGGATGTCGGAATTGAAGAGACTCGCTAGCTCTCAGGACTGGAGCCCCGCCCGCTTTAAGGAGCTCTGTTGTTATTCCGTCATCACCTGGTGCCTTGTTGTTCTTTAGCTGCTCGAGAGCCACCCTAATCTCGCACTGGTCGACGTCCCGGATGTCCTCCGTGAAGTGGCGCGTTAGTTCGGCACGATGGTCATCTTCACTATATCCCGTTGGTTTCACCGTCCGCGTTGAGTATAAGTGTTCGTAAAAATCCTCGACTTCCTCGAGTATCTCGGACTTTGAAGTCACTATTCTACCACCCGCAGTTCTTAAATTCGTCAGATGGGAAATCCCTAATTGTTGAGCGAACACTATCGACCCAGGTTAAGGCACAGAATATTCACACAAAAACAAAAAAACAGTATTGTGTGCCTCACGGCTGCGCCAAATAGGCTATACATGCCAGACAACTAATGCCTGACGCTGGTTTTCAACTGGACCCTATGTTACGAGGACGTCTTACGGATGTGAATCAGTTTTATAGTGTGTGTAAACATTTAAATAAAAAATAGATATGTATGTGTAACAATTAATAATAAAATCGATTAGATATTAAAACATAATTATAGATAATAATATAGTGGTGTTTATGGAAATAAATAAAATGGTATGGTTGCACAAGAAACAAAGGACTGTCGTCAATAAAGAACTGATAACTATATACATATATCACAAATTTACATAAATGAAACATTCAAAATGATCATGTCTAGCTTCCGTTACGCATCTATGAGGTACTGCCGTAGGCGTCTTCTAAATGTGTCGATAGAGTTAATTTTTCGAATAGGTGGTGGCAGGTTATTCCACACTTTGGAAGCCGCATAACGGAAGCTACTTCTAAAAGCGGCTGTAGTATGCGACTGGTCGAGAGTGGCTGGGAGCATTATCTTCTCCCACATGCTCGTCTACTCGCACAAGTGTTTTGAACCCTTTGAATGAGCCGATCTGTGCGAGCCTACTGGCGCGGGCCGTAGACGGTATCTGCGTATTTTAGCCTAGATAAAACCAGGGTTTCAATAAGCTGCTCCCGTAGTGTTTAGGACAAGTACGGCCGTATGTATCTCAACTGCATTCATTAAATAGTCTTTCATTCATCCCCTGTTTTGGCCCACCATTCTGACAAGCAGCAAGCAGCATTCTGATTCTATACAAGATAGCAGGTCTAACCTTTCTTTAATAGATCTTTCCCTTAACTTAAGGGGAACGTGGGAGCCGCAGATTGTTCCCATGATCCGGCACCATTACATTCTAAAATTTTACAAATCCTATTATATAACTTGTGTGATACAGATTGTATTAAATTTTTTACAGCTTACAATGTTGCTAATCATTTATTTCGGCGGTTGCTACAAGGTATCTCGCGTCTTTGGTCAACGTTCAACACAGCAGTTCAATTGCTGTTTTGGACATTGGTGTAAGGCGCGGATACACTACGACTGCAAGATGGTACCAATTCTTCAGATTAGCTGTCAGGAACTGTGTCGATCGTTGTTGTTGTGTTGATAGTGTTTGTTCGCTATACTCCGAATGTTACCGCCAGTGTCTGAGATTGATCTGGTTCGGTGAGGCCCCGCGCCCTGAGACGCGCGGGTGTGCTCGCTCGGTGCGTGTGCCGCCGGTCTATTCTGAAAAATCTCACCGTGAAAACTTAGGTGAAGTGAGCTTGAAGAAAGTGAGCTGTGGGTCCACGAGGGCTTGTTGCTGTTGACAGCTCAATGCACCTAAGTTTTCAGTGGGATTTAGCCAGAACAGGCCGGCGGTACAGCGATGCGGTCCGCAGACCTGCGCCTGGAGCTGCTGGGCGGGCGGCGCAGCGGGCCCCTGCGCGGCGCGCTGCGCGGCCTGCTCATGTTGCTGCCGCAGGGCGACGCCTTCCACGCGCTGCGCAACCGCCTCGACTGCGCACGCGGCTACCCCGACCTCGCCACGTGAGTGCATCCCTCGTACCTACGTACATTACATTTATATAATATCTACATGCAACAGTGTCCCTTGAGTTTCTTCCCCGTTCTTCTCTAAAGGGACCTACTATGCTTTGGAATGGGCATCAAGCTTCACATTTTTTTGACTGACCGATTCCTTGACAGTTCAAAGTGCCTTTAATTGGTTTAATTAAAATAAATGATTTGAATTTGAAAATATGGCAAAGCCATAGTATCGATTTTGTGTAAAACGTACTAAACTGCCTCCCACTTGAACGTTCTCAGATGCTAATTACCACGACCTTGAAATAAACTTACCTACATGGTACCACGTCGAACAACCCGTAGGTACCATACATACTAACTGCTCGTTGTACGCTCCCAGGGCGGACCCCGCCGACCTCGACAGCATCTGCTGGCGCGGCCCGTCGGACAGCAACCAGCCGGCCATCGACTTCACCGCGCTGTTCGCAGAGTTCCTGCGCGTGCAGGCGGCGCATCGCGAGTACAAGATGCTGGACCGGAGTCGCGGGAAACTGCTCGACTAGCGACACTGGAGCACAAGGATCTTATGGCGCCTGAATGACATCGACAAGGTGTCGTTGTTGGTAAACAATTGTGAAATTGTCACCGAAATTGTATAAAGAAAACAGAGTTAGTACCGATTGTTGTCATGCGCCAAAAGATCTTTGTACTGGTGTATACCTCCCTGTACATAGTAATGTATAATACATCGTCAAATATCCTTGTACTGTTGTACAGCTCCCTGTACAGTCAGCCCCAAAAAGATGCGTACACGGACAAGAACCATTTTATTGTCTACAATCATTGTTCCATAACATTGTATCCATCGTACTGGTACTAAACATGGTGTACAATTAATTTGACCAAAACGAAGTAAAAGCTTTGTCCCAAAACATCTATACATTCTATGAACAAATCAAAGTAATCTACATGTAGCGGCATCTACAACGCCACATGCAAGCTACGCGTCACACTGACATCACGCAGAGTCCTGCATCGCGCAAGCAGAGTTTGCCACGCAACTAGCATATATAGCGCTCCGACATCAATCGTTGGGTAGTTGCCCACCAGACACAACACCCGTCTGGTCGGAGGATCCTCTCTTTTCTATGGAGATTTGAGTGAACTTTACATCCTGTTCCTCATACCTCTATATACATAAATCTCACAAATATGAAATGAAATGAAATAATTTATTTGCTATGAATGTAGGTACAAAAATATGGTGTTAAGTAATAGAAGGATCCAGTACATTCTACCGTGGGACATGCAATTTTTTGTATAATAGAATTAATTTTGAAATAATTTAAAAAATAAATATTTAACTTATTTTCGAATGATTAAAATCGTCAATAAAAATATAAAATCATTCAATTTGTAGATTCATTCTGTGGTAAACAATGTAAAAAATAATAATTAGTCAATAGGTAGGTAGGTATACAGTAATCATTCAATAACGAGGTAAACCAATCTAAAAGTTCATTCAAATCAAAAGTTCAACTTCGAGAGGTGTTAGAAATAAGTACTCGTATTTAGTTGTAAATGCGATGCCATAAACAACTGCCATTTACTTTAACGCGTCAGACTGACATATTATTATTGTCACGACGACGATCACATCTTAAGGTAGCCATGAGTGGCTACCTTAAGATGTGATCGTCGTCATCGCCGGGAGAATTTGCGTGTAATAAAACAGTTCAGATTCGAGTATAATCAGTGAAAGCATCCAGGCGAGCATCACAGGGCTTATCTGTAATTTACATAATTACAGGTACGCACTCGGTAACATTGCTGCCGTCAGTGCGAAAAACTGAGCATTACACCCGAATCGATGTTACATGTACGAATACTCACAGTTTGAGCGGTTGGAAAAGCAAATGCTCCTTAGCCAGTGAGTCGAGCTAGCGCAGTATTGTAACGCAATGCTCAAAATCAAATCATATAATGTTAATTAGACGCGAATACCCGGTGAGTAACCATCTTAAAAAGTCAAAGGCATGGTCTAAAAAAACAAGGTCTGGCACTCCGAGAGTGACACAAGCTTACGTCACTATCCAGTTGCCAGTTTATTGCAACAAAACAAGAAGTATGGAAACATTTTCAGTCACCATTCTGTTAAAAAATATATATCAAACATTTAAATTGACATTTTGTTTTTCTAATCAAACGAAACAATTCAATTTAAACTTATACCGACTTAATTGTTAGTTAAAACCTCATTGATTTATCGGATTCGCACAGGTAATAAAGGCGGTTGGGGAGTTATTATGACACACTACTGGTAACACAGCAATGATGACGTAGGCTTGTGTCACCCACGTGACCACTGTGTCTCGGAATGCTATACCTGGCGAAGTATATTATTATACCATGGTCTAAGCAATATTCGTTATGAACATTCGTGATTTACCTATTTGTATTTCAAATCAAAAACTAAAAACATATGACACATCAATGACGTCTTGCATGAAATGAAGGTGACAGAAATAATATTCTCGTTCTTATAATAAACGAAGTTAAATACGTGTCATTCGAAGTCAGTCGTATGACATTGTCAGTCTTGTTTACCTTGTTCAAAATGCTTACTTTGTTTTGGTAAAATAAATTGTATACTATATTTTGTTTGTTGTATGCTATACGGTGGATACAATGTTATGGAACAAAGATTCTTGGCAATAACATGGTTCCTTGTCCGTGTATACATCTTTTTGGAGCTGACTGTACATAGTAATGTATACATCGCCAAAGATAGAATTGCGCGCCTCTTCATTGGTTGTACGTACTAGTAATGGGCGTTGAATGGACGAACTAGTTAATTCGACCGTCGATGTACTGTGAACGAATCGCCGGTTCACCGTTATCGATGGACTAGTTGAATCCGTGCACGCCTCAAGACAGCTAAACTGAAACTTGCAACGTGACGACCGACGCGAGAACGTAGTCGCGTAATACAAATCCATTCGTCCGTTGAAATAAAATAATCAAGCAAACAAATTTGAACTCAAAATCTAGTATGAGGGAGTTGATATTTGTACAGGTCTAATTAAATTATTGTTAAGTGAAGAAAAGGATGCCGGTATGGTACTACGCGTGTGCGAAAGAGAAAGGCGATGAGCTGGTCGAACGCTGCGGGGTACGTATTACAATACCGAAATTTAAAAGACCGTATTTTAAAATACCTATGGATGAAATCCCGAAAAATTAAACGCCGAATGATTGTTTGGTCGAAAGTTTTAAATCCCGAAAGTTCATTTGCCCGAAAGCTTAAAATCCCGAGGATCCATATACCGAAGCTTAAAATCCCGAAGTTCCCTATCCCGATGTGCAACATCCTGAAATGACATCCCAAAGCCGAAAATCTGTAAGACTATGACAAAAAAGGAGCAACCACCAACAAAAAGGAGGACCAATAACATATAATTAAAACAAAAGTTTAAATGATAATCATACGTATAATTAGGCAAAAAAGAACACTTTATTAGGAATTAAATTATCTAATGATTTTTTAAGATATTTGATATTTCAACTATGTAGGTATTAAAAACCTAATTGACGACTCGCCTACAGTTTATTAAATTTAACGGATAATTAGACAATGGTGAAAACATTTCTGCGAGCAACTTGGAAGTAGCGCTCGCCGGCCGCTGCCGCGGCACCGCTCGCTAAGCTCGCTCGGCTCGCGCGTGGTTGGTCACAGTTTTAACCTAACCTAACCTATTCCACTCAATTCAAAATGATGAATCATACAATTTGCCTGCGAGTGGATAATTAGCCAATGGTAAAAACATTTCTGCGGCAGATTGTATGATTCGTAATTATGAATTGGGTGAAATAGGTTAGGTTAGGTTAAAACTGTGACCAACCGCGCGCGAGCCGAGCGAGCGTAGCGAGCGGTGCCGCGGCAGCGGCCGGCGAGCGCTACTTCCAAGTTGCTCGCAGAAATGTTTTTACCATTGGCTAATTATCTGTGTTTTCGCAATATCCACAGGATTTTCGCGAAAATTCGAATTAGCAAATCATCCAATCGGCATATACACAATCTCCAGTAAATCAAACACAAAACCACAGATTACGTAAACGTCATAACTGTGTTGTAGTACCATCTATGAGTAATCGCGGGAACTACGTCGCCGCTCTTTGGGATTTCATCCATCGGTATATCGTCCATTCGGGATTTCGTCCATTTGGGGTTTCATCCTTTCGGGCATTTGGACATCGGTATTTTATGTTTCTGTATAACGGCTATCGGCATTTAAAACTTTCGGTATTTTGATTTTCGTTGTTTTGGACGTCGGTATTTCAGTCATAGTTATTATGAAATTTCGGGATTTTAATACGTACCCACGCTGCGAGACAAATTGGTTTGTTTGTACTTAGAACATAGAACATTATTTATATAAGTATTTTACAGGGTCAAATTAAATTAGCTAGTGAAACTCCGCAGACGTCGTTTTATTTTTGTGGTGTCTTGGACCGCAGTTTGTGTAGTCACTTGAAATATCAGTTTTACTTGTTTGATAGTTGTTCATATTTTTTTAATTTCTGATGTTCAGTGTGTGATTCAGTAGGTATTCAGCCAGTCCTAAGCCTGGAAGAGTATGAAGGGAAGTTCAAATTAGCTACCTACAGCACGCGGGAGACTAGTCTACCGCCTACGTCGCGTCGCCGCCGTCGTCGCCGTAGACAGCGTAGACTTCGTCGCAAAGTTTATCCAAGTTGACGCGTAAATTATTCGACGAATTTAACTAGTTTATAGACTAGTCGATGAATGAAATTAGACGGTCTAGTTTCGTTCACGCCAAATACGTCGACGATCCATCTCTAGTACGTACACATTTATAGTATTTGTATAGTATATATAGCAATACACCAACATGGGTTACTATCATTAGTCTCTCAGTCACCGGCTAGATAATAAATAATATGTGATTTTATTTGCAGCAAAAAATAATTGTAGAGTAGACGTACAGTTTTAGTTTAGACATATTGAATTAATATAAAATACTTAATCATTGGTGCCGATTCTCTTGTACACCGAACTAAACTAACTAAACTATCACTAAAATTCCTTACTTTTGGCTATGAGAATCTTAAAGCTATTCTGCAAAAATATATCTCTAAATTTAAAAATAATTTTGACGCAACTAAAATTTAATTTGACAATCGCGACTCTACATGGTACTTGTTTGCCCTACCTCGTGAATTTTTTTTAGAGCCGGAGGCGTGCATGGGGGACAGCCTCGACGTGTTTTATATGGATTTTTTCACTTTTTGTATGGAAAATATAAACACACACACTCGGGGACTGCCGCGGTAAAGCTATTGCATAGCATTTTTTATCAACTTATGCAATTATAATTTTTTTTAAATTTTTTTTTTATGCATAATTTTTTTTCTTTGATATTAATTCAAGTACAGTCGTACACGTTAAGCGTACGCTCCTCGGCCGAGCTACATGGTAGGCCGAGTGGGGAGTGTTAGGTTTTATTTTCGTTACGGAATTTCTTGATTCGGTCGCCGCGCTCAAAGCCCGCGATAAAAGCTATGCAATAGCTTAAAAAAAATATTACCTACATGTAGAGTTTTAAGGGTTTAAGGGTTTCATAAAGGGTGTTGAAATTTTCATTATTTTTGCGATAGGACACACCATTTTCGAGATTTATGCAAAAAAAAAGAAAAAGGAGATACAGTACTGTTTTGGCACCTGAAGTCGAGGTTTTGTGGTGAATTTTAGTTCATGACAACTAATTTTATTCCACACCTTTTTAATCGCGATTAAAATTAGCCAGATTTAGTTAGACAACCAAAATTTTAGGCGAACAACGTCAAATTCAGAATAGCAAAATTGCCATTTTCACTAAACTACTAACTCAGTGCTATCTTAGTGCTGTTAAACTAAAATATAGTTAAGTTGTGTCACTTTAGTCTATTTCAGAACGGGAAATCGTCGTTTGAAAGGAATAAAATAAATTTTAGTGATTTTTAGTCTAGTTCAGAGAATTTTGTGACAAGAGAATCGGCACCATTGACTCTCCCCCCCCAGTCTTCAACTACGTGTGGCAGTTACCATCTTGTACACACGCACGCCGCTGTACGTCCGGGAGTACGGAGTCTCAAACATATCTGAGTGTAGTGTAGCACAGTTATAGTCAGAATAGGATACGTATTCGGTCCGAAGGCGAGCGAACAAGAGACCAAGAAAAGACTGAACGATAGAATAGGAGCGTTCGCAACTTCGAACAAGGCTCTGGGTGAACACCCGGGTGCACTCGAGACAAATAGCATGACATTCTGAATATGACTGTGTTACATAATACGCCTGCTGCTCCTAGCTTCGCTTCGAGTAATCTAATCACGACTATTGTTTGAGCCCGCGCGGTCATTTGATAGGTCGGACAAAAGTTTGTGAAAAAAATAAAATTCTCAAATACTATATAAGAAGAAGAAAGAGGAGCCGTTGCTTTTTGCATCAAATCCGAATTGTATTTTGATGATTGTTTTTATTACATTAATTTATCAACGCTATGCTTTTATTGCAATTTAATTATGTTTTTTGTACAAACAAGTGTAGTTTAGTAATACAATGAAGTATTTTATTTTTTATTGAAGCGTGTTGTATTTATCCTGAATGTTGTAACTATCGCGATCTTTATATGAGATGTATGAACAATGTATCAGTAAGCGTACTGTCATGCTACATTATTGCACCTTAAGGTAATTCCCCTGTTGTTCTAGGTATACTTTCATAATATTGTTTATACATTCCATTAGTTATTAATAATTATTGAAATAAAACCAAATGATCTAAAAAAATAATATAGTTTTATTTTTATTATAATAGTAACAATGATCGTCTATAGTGAATTATTGCTTTCTATAAATTGTAAAGTTATAATCAACATTAATTATTCTAGCTATGTTTAATACTTAAAATATTATTTCCGCTTATTCGACTATACGAATATAACATATTGCTGGATTCCACCAGCACTACCAGAGCTAGTCACAGCAATGTGAGCTACAGTCCTTTACAGTTATTTTACCTCTCCTTTTGCATCATAGTGATCTTTATTGACATTGCTGTAAGGTCCATAACATTAAAAAAAAAACTCAAATAATTTATTTCAAATAAACCAATTAAGCACTTTGGAATTGTCAAGGGGTCGGTCAGTCAGAAAGATGAAGTTGGTTGCCCATTCCAAAGCGTAGTAGGTACCTATGGAGAAGAACGGGCTAGAAGCTCCATGGACACTATTTTAAATCAAAATATGGTTCCAAAATATTGGCTACATCATTCATGTTGAAATTATGCATGTGAGAACGACGCAAAACGTTAAAAGCGTCCGTAATAAAAAGACAAATGTCTCGCTGGTGGTGGCGTGTGAGTTGGATCATTAAGTTCCCTTCAAAATGGTTGAGCTGAATGGTGCTGATCCATACGTCATGTTCGTGAACGGGCGCCGTCAATGGGGACTGGTCATCTCTTGGCTGCCACGGCTTATTTTAATTTAATATTGGAATTGTTGTAGTCTCTTTATTACGGACGCTTTTAACGTTCTGCATCGTTCTCACATGCATAATTTCAACATGAATGATGTAAACATAGTTTGATTTAAAAGAGTGTCCATGGAGTTTCTTGCCCGTTCTTCTCCATAGGTACCTACTACGCTTTGGAATGGGCAACTAGCTTCATCTTTCTGACTGACCGACCCCTTGACAATTCAAAAGTGCCTGTAATTGGTTTATTTGAAATAAATGCTTTGAGTTTGAGTTTTGACAAAAATAATTCAAATATTAAATTAAATTAAAAATAAGCCGTGGCAACTAAGAAATGACCAGTCCCTACTGAGCGCGCCCGTTCACGAACATGACGCATGCATTAGCACCATTCAGCTCAACCATTTTGAAGGGAACTTAATGATCGAACACACGCCACCACCAGCGAGACATTTGAGAGATCATGATAATAGGTTGCTGACAGAGGTACAATTACTGCGAAACGACTGTATCTCTTGATACTGTTCACATTGGCATTACTATTATCAAGATAATCAATAAAATCTTTGATACAGGCAACAATTATACTGCGTAAGTGAAGACCAATGTAAAGAGAGCAAGCACTTCTAGCCTGTACTTAAAATAAACAAGATTCCCTATAAATGTGTACTTTTGTTTAATAAAATATAATCGATTAGGAATGCTGTGTTCTGTGCAGTCTTAATAAACCAAAACAAAGTTTTGATAACATATTACAAATACAAGAAATAATATTCTGAGATCAGAATGAGTTTCTTCAGTGCAAATCACTGGCCTCTGTAAGCGTTTTATTTATTTACTTCGTGGGTGTTATTGCATTACAAATATTTTGAATAAACGTGTGGAAATCAACAACCCATGGTTAGTTATTTGAATCGGTATGACGCTTTAAACAGAGGATATTCTAAGACGTGATGTGACATTCACCCACCCACACTGGCCCTGCATCGTTCATTACGAGTCACCCTCTCACAGAGAGGAGGCCCGAGTCCCAGCAGAGGGAACAGTATAGGTTACTTATGTTAAACTGCGGAGATTTGTTTCGTTTAGGCTCAGAATATCCATTTCCCAAAATGCCCCTTTCCCTAAATATGTCTTTCTCTAAATTTCCCTTTCCCGTAGCTATCGTGGGACTGGAACATTTTGAGAAAAGGTCATTTCGGGAAAGCGACATTTCGAGAAAGGGACATTTCGGAAAGGGGGCATTTTGGGAAATGGATGTTTTGGGTAAGGCACATTTTGGAAAATGGACATTATGTCGAGGGGACATTTCGGGAAAGAAATTATTTGAAACTAAGTGACATTTGGAGCCTGAACGATTTGTTTCATTTTCAGAAGGTAAACCCTAAGTATATTATTAGTTTGGCACTAATTGTTGCTTGATAATGTCATTTACTTCTTACAATATTTTGCTTTGTTATCGAATATGATATTTACAATGAACTGTACGGTTTCGTGTAAATCTGGCATTCTTCCTCTTAGCGTGCGAGGTCCATGAGAGGGTCACTCGAAGACGATCTTCGAGTGACCTACCTTTCCATCTTCTGCTACGAGCGGCGCACCCTGGGCAAGCGACTTCTGTTGATTGACTAATCCTTTCACCACGGTGGTCAAAATAAAAACTCTAGCATTTAAACTTAGTAGCACTGTATAGTGTGAACATACTGGGCGTTACCCAATGGCGCACGAAGTGTTCCCGCTGCGCACGCGCGGCGCGTCGTCGGGCAAGTCGCACGCGGGCGCGTAGATGACGGTCCGGGCGCCCGACGCGAAGCCGCACGAGCCTGCGCTCGACGCCGAGCGACTGTCGCATGACGCCGAGCGACTGTCGCATGACGCCGAGCGACTGTCGCATGAAGCCGAGCGACTGTCGCATGACGCCGAGCGACTGTCGTATGATGCCGAGCGACTGTCGCACGTGTCGCCCGAGTCCGCCGCGCTGGCGACCGACAGCGCCGTGTCCGAGTGCAGCTGCACGCTGGAGTCGCACGAGCTGGCGGGCGGCGGGCGCTAGGGCGACAGCGACTGCGTCAGCTTGTTGAGCTTGCTGAGCAGCAAGGAGTTCCCTTTGAGCGCGCTGGCCAGCTCGTCGTGCGCCGCCAGCAGGCCGCGCACGCCGGGCGGCACAGCGGGCGGCGCACCGGTCGGCACACCGGTCGGCACACCGGTCGGCACACCGGTCGGCACACCGGTCGGCACACCGGTTGGGGCGGGCGCGCGCGCTCCGTTGGTGTTGTGCGCGCGCACTCCCGTATCTTTCGGTTTCCCGACGCCTGGCTCCACCTTAGACGCGTTCAGCTGTAAAAGTAGCAATTTGACCTTTATCACGCACAAATGATACAACTATTTTAATTTTTTATTGATATTAAGTAAATTCTCAATCTATTTACTTACACACATACATACATAAACTCACGCCTTCTTCCCATGGGGGTAGGCAGAAACTACAGAACGCCACCTGCTAAGATCCTTTTGCCTCGTTTACGTTCATACATCTGGTCATACACGCACGCCGGTTGCGAGTACTACACACCTGACCTTTCTGAAGAACATCACCAATGAGGTCACTATACGTCTCAATCTATTTATATGGCATCAAACCAAAACCTACACAACAACGAAACATTTTAGTGTAATCTTTTCAATCTGCCTGCTTTTCGGACCTCCACAACCCAGTTACTGGGTAACGCGATACCTCTTGGTGAGACTGGTTGTCAGACTTTTTGAGCTTCTGACTACCCGTAACGACTGTCAAAGATCCACGAACGATAGCCAGAACCAACGGCTTAACGTGCTTTCCGAGGCATAGAGGGGATTCGGAGTTTCGGTATGTTAAGATGGTCACCCATCCAGGGAGCGACTGCGGCAAGCATAGCTTGACTTGATCGATCGACCCGAGCGGCTGATATGATACAAAAATAAAAATGAAATGCTCTTCGTTAGTAAGCGCATCACTTGGGAACGGCTGAACAAATCCTCATTGAAGACCGAACAAGATTTTAGGGAAATGAATATTGAAAAAGTTTACCGGAAAATTTGGAAAATATTTAAAGTCCTTTTTTATGAATTATAAAAATTTGGACGGTATAACGTGTGCCGGGTCAGCTAGTTCTTTACAAAAGTAGCATTATTGAATGTGATAATAATAACAAGGCGCCAGTCGTGTAGCTGGTCCAGACCTGCGCCTGCGCGTCGCTGACGTGGTCGCGCAGGGCGTGCTCGGCGTCCTGTATGCGCGCCGCCAACGTCAGCAGCTTCAGCTCGGCGCCCGACACGTCCTTGTCCAGGATCTGCGTCTGCAGGTACACCGTCTGCGCCACCTTGTACCTGACGACAGGACGAACGATATTATTGTTATGTACTGTATTATGATGTTAAATTATATGCCTAATCTGAAATTATCTTTCCTAGAAAACTAATCTATTTCCAATTTAAAAAACAGATCGTGTTTGGCATACGGCGGACTTTCAGAAATTTATTATGAAGGCAATCGGTCCTAAAATAAACAAAATTAAATGGCGGCCACGTTTCTCAATTTATTCTGTCAAAAGATTCGTATTCGAAAAACACACGCATCATGATTAATATAAAAAAAAAACAAGGTGAAATGATAATAATATAATAATAATAATATTTATTGAATAAAACATGTACAAAAAGTGTACATTTAGTCAACAGTTTTAATATTTTCCTTACAATTATAGTGCCTAAAAATAAACTAAAATTAAAAAAAATTACAGGTGCAAGTAATGTTGATTCGGAATTACAATATAAGAGAGGGACACACCGATCTAGGTTAATTCAAACGTGTGTTTCAGGCCATCACTTTACATTTCAATAATTGGGACAGTAAATTTTAAGTTGAACTGATAACAATAATCTATTAACAACTATGAGAAAAAGCATATTGGTACATTAATACCTAAAACTAAGCCTATGGAAATATACATAATTAATTACGAGGGAATATATTATCATCATGCCAAAATTTCTAAAAGTTTTGCTGTGTCTGAGTGATTGAGTATCACTAAATATTCTGATAACATTTCATGACATTTTGTATAACTTACACTATAGAAGCTTAGTAACTTGTTGAGCCTATTATAGAGATAAGGCCCTAAAAACACATAAAATCGATTAGCAAAAGCATGTCTAGTTTGAGACTTTATGCAAACCAAGTCCTTGCTTCTCCTATCGGAAGGTACTGGGGCAAAAGGAAGTGCAGTGTGCTGGTGTAGTACTAAGCTTAGAATAAATAATTGCGGTACTGTTAGTACATTACATCCTATGTAGAGCTGGTGCGTAGGAAATCTAAAAGGGCGAAAGCTTTGGGAGGGAAACCTTTAGGATTGCTCTTTGAGCATGTCCTAGAGGGAGTAAAATTGTTTTTGCAGCACCACCCCAGGAAATTATGCAATAGGTAAGAATGGATTGACACAAAGCTAAATAAACCTGTTTAATTAATTTATAGTCGGCTATGTTCCGTAAATTCTTAAAAACATATATTAATTTGCGCACTCTACTACATAGTAAATCGATATGTTTACGGAAATTCAGATTGGAGTCAATAGTAACACCTAGATATTTTAAATGGTCGACTTTAGCTAAACTGGGGCAAGAACATACATTGTCAGCGTATGTATGTGCTACAGTTATGTACGTAAATGTTTAGATTAGTAAGTGGGATGTTATTATTTCTCATAGTAAATGAAATGTATTTTGTTTTATCTGTATTTAATGTTAGGAGATTATTATGCAGCCTATTACAAACAATGTTAAAACCATTCTGAGCATGTTCATAGACCTCAACTCTTGTTTTCGATGAGAACAATAGAGCGGTGTCATCCGCATAAGACATTATGACACCATTTCGGAGTGGCAGGCTGCATAGTTCATTTATATAGATTAAAAATAACGTAGGGCCCAAAATACTGCCTTGTGGAATTCCAAAACAACTATTTTAAGTTCAGAACTTGTATACTGACCTATTTTTAGACATTGATGACGATCGCTGAGATAATCAGAAAATAGTAAAAGTTGTGCTCCTCTTATCCCAAGTGTTTCAAGCTTGTGCAAAAGTAAGGTACAAGAAATAGTGTCGAAGGCCTTGGCAAGGTCTAAAAAGATCCCAATTGTGTGCATACCATTATCTAGATTGGAGGTAATATAATTAGTTAATTTGTGTACTGCTTGGCTGCTAGAGCTTTTGGCCTTAAAACCAAATTGATTATCTGAAAGTAATCTGTTATCTTCCAGATATATTATCAATCTACTCATAATTAGGTTTTTATAAAAGTTTTGAAAATCATTTTGTGAAATTCGTGTACGGGTCATAGATAAAGCGAATTATAGCGGTAAGGCGAATTATGTAAAAAAAAAAATGCACTGCACAGATAACACGTGTCTCGATGCGACAGCGCCGACTTACTCACGAGTAAACTGTTATCTGAAGCATGCTTAGAATTCGAATATACACTTTGCATGTGTGTGAGTCGATTCCGACCATTTGTTCCTAGTTGAAGTAGTTTGTCAATAATACTGTACTAATAAATGTCGAGTGTCGGTCTCGGCCACGGTGATGTCTCACCACTCACCACTCACCAGTCAGCGATAGCGTCGGCCCGCGCGCGCGCCAGTGGCGCCGCCCGCTGCAGCAGTGCGCGCGCGCGCCGCCCGGTCTCGGCCACGGTGATGTCTCACCACTCACCACTCACCAGTCAGCGATAGCGTCGGCCCGCGCGCGCGCCAGTGGCGCCGCCCGCTGCAGCAGTGCGCGCGCGCGCCGCCCGGTCTCGGCCACGGTGATGTCTCACCACTCACCACTCACCAGTCAGCGATAGCGTCGGCCCGCGCGCGCGCCAGTGGCGCCGCCCGCTGCAGCAGTGCGCGCGCGCGCCGCCCGGTCTCGGCCACGGTGATGTCTCACCACTCACCACTCACCAGTCAGCGATAGCGTCGGCCCGCGCGCGCGCCAGTGGCGCCGCCCGCTGCAGCAGTGCGCGCGCGCGCCGCCCGGTCTCGGCCACGGTGATGTCTCACCACTCACCACTCACCAGTCAGCGATAGCGTCGGCCCGCGCGCGCGCCAGTGGCGCCGCCCGCTGCAGCAGTGCGCGCGCGCGCCGCCCGGTCTCGGCCACGGTGATGTCTCACCACTCACCACTCACCAGTCAGCGATAGCGTCGGCCCGCGCGCGCGCCAGTGGCGCCGCCCGCTGCAGCAGTGCGCGCGCGCGCCGCCCGGTCTCGGCCACGGTGATGTCTCACCACTCACCACTCACCAGTCAGCGATAGCGTCGGCCCGCGCGCGCGCCAGTGGCGCCGCCCGCTGCAGCAGTGCGCGCGCGCGCCGCCCGGTCTCGGCCACGGTGATGTCTCACCACTCACCACTCACCAGTCAGCGATAGCGTCGGCCCGCGCGCGCGCCAGTGGCGCCGCCCGCTGCAGCAGTGCGCGCGCGCGCCGCCCGGTCTCGGCCACGGTGATGCGCTCCAGCACGTGGAACTGCTCGTCGTTGTACGTCAGCGAGCGCGTGGCACGGTCACGCACCAGGTGCTGCCACGAGTCGCGCAGCCTGGAATTTTCGTCACACCAAATAAATAAATGAAGTTTAAATGTTTTTTAATGGAAATCTTTAATTAATTGACTGACAGACAACGCACAGCCTAAAGCATGGGTCTACTCTAGAAGCTTGAAATTTAAGTGAGCATTTAGGAAGGATTTTTTTTAAACTCATCTCCTTAAGTGGTCAAACACGGGATGAAACTTTGTATGGAAGTTCATCATCTCTGCTAATGGAGAACCGCACAGGGCGCACGGCTCGTGACGTACAAAATGCAATGCGGGGACCGACCTCTCGACGAGCGTCTTGGCCTTGACGTGCAGGCGCAGGTCACTGGGGCAGGGCGCGTGGTGCGCGGCGGCGTCGAACTCGGCGCGCAGCGCGGGCGCGGCGTGGCGCGCCACGAGCGCCGCGGCCGCCGTGCGCAGCGAGCCCGCCTCGGCCGCCAGCAGGCCCGCCATGGCCGACCAGCCGCCCGGGCCCAGCGCGCCGCCCGCGACCTGCGGCCAATGTTACGTCAATATTGGTAATCGCAACTCAAAAGGAAACTGTTATCTCACAGCACATGTTTTTTTTGGCACCCTGTATTGGTACGTATATTAATCGTATTATATTAAAAAAAAAGTAACCAATCTATCATTGAAAATCGTCCATTTGTTTTATTTAGTTTTAACTAGAATCACGAAATCGTTATAAAAAGATTATTGATAATGCACTCATCAAATTGATTCAATTCCAGTTATGGTCATCAATGTCATATGCAAAGTACAGGCTTTGTCAGCGCGACATGCTTCGTGCTACTGACCTGCGTGTTGGCGGCGTGCGCGGCCAGGTCGAGCGCCCGCGCCGCCGTGTGCGTGAGGTGCGCGTGCGCATGCAGCGCGTCGGCGCGCGCCGCCACGCGCGCCAGGCGCGTGCCCAGCAGCGCGCCCCAGCGCGACATGCTTCGTGCTACTGACCTGCGTGTTGGCGGCGTGCGCGGCCAGGTCGAGCGCCCGCGCCGCCGTGTGCGTGAGGTGCGCGTGCGCATGCAGCGCGTCGGCGCGTGCCCAGCAGCGCGCCCAGCGCGACATGCTTCGTGCTACTGACCTGCGTGTTGGCGGCGTGCGCGGCCAGGTCGAGCGCCCGCGCCGCCGTGTGCGTGAGGTGCGCGTGCGCATGCAGCGCGTCGGCGCGCGCCGCCACGCGCGCCAGGCGCGTGCCCAGCAGCGCGCCCAGCGCGACATGCTTCGTGCTACTGACCTGCGTGTTGGCGGCGTGCGCGGCCAGGTCGAGCGCCCGCGCCGCCGTGTGCGTGAGGTGCGCGTGCGCATGCAGCGCGTCGGCGCGCGCCGCCACGCGCGCCAGGCGCGTGCCCAGCAGCGCGCCCAGCGCGACATGCTTCGTGCTACTGACCTGCGTGTTGGCGGCGTGCGCGGCCAGGTCGAGCGCCCGCGCCGCCGTGTGCGTGAGGTGCGCGTGCGCATGCAGCGCGTCGGCGCGCGCCGCCACGCGCGCCAGGCGCGTGCCCAGCAGCGCGCCCGGCGCGACATGCTTCGTGCTACTGACCTGCGTGTTGGCGGCGTGCGCGGCCAGGTCGAGCGCCCGCGCCGCCGTGTGCGTGAGGTGCGCGTGCGCATGCAGCGCGTCGGCGCGCGCCGCCACGCGCGCCAGGCGCGTGCCCAGCAGCGCGCCCAGCGCGACATGCTTCGTGCTACTGACCTGCGTGTTGGCGGCGTGCGCGGCCAGGTCGAGCGCCCGCGCCGCCGTGTGCGTGAGGTGCGCGTGCGCATGCAGCGCGTCGGCGCGCGCCGCCACGCGCGCCAGGCGCGTGCCCAGCAGCGCGCCCAGCGCGACATGCTTCGTGCTACTGACCTGCGTGTTGGCGGCGTGCGCGGCCAGGTCGAGCGCCCGCGCCGCCGTGTGCGTGAGGTGCGCGTGCGCATGCAGCGCGTCGGCGCGCGCCGCCACGCGCGCCAGGCGCGTGCCCAGCAGCGCGCCCAGCGCGACATGCTTCGTGCTACTGACCTGCGTGTTGGCGGCGTGCGCGGCCAGGTCGAGCGCCCGCGCCGCCGTGTGCGTGAGGTGCGCGTGCGCATGCAGCGCGTCGGCGCGCGCCGCCACGCGCGCCAGGCGCGTGCCCAGCAGCGCGCCCAGCGCGACATGCTTCGTGCTACTGACCTGCGTGTTGGCGGCGTGCGCGGCCAGGTCGAGCGCCCGCGCCGCCGTGTGCGTGAGGTGCGCGTGCGCATGCAGCGCGTCGGCGCGCGCCGCCACGCGCGCCAGGCGCGTGCCCAGCAGCGCGCCCAGCGCGACATGCTTCGTGCTACTGACCTGCGTGTTGGCGGCGTGCGCGGCCAGGTCGAGCGCCCGCGCCGCCGTGTGCGTGAGGTGCGCGTGCGCATGCAGCGCGTCGGCGCGCGCCGCCACGCGCGCCAGGCGCGTGCCCAGCAGCGCGCCCAGCGCGACATGCTTCGTGCTACTGACCTGCGTGTTGGCGGCGTGCGCGGCCAGGTCGAGCGCCCGCGCCGCCGTGTGCGTGAGGTGCGCGTGCGCATGCAGCGCGTCGGCGCGCGCCGCCACGCGCGCCAGGCGCGTGCCCAGCAGCGCGCCCAGCGCGACATGCTTCGTGCTACTGACCTGCGTGTTGGCGGCGTGCGCGGCCAGGTCGAGCGCCCGCGCCGCCGTGTGCGTGAGGTGCGCGTGCGCATGCAGCGCGTCGGCGCGCGCCGCCACGCGCGCCAGGCGCGTGCCCAGCAGCGCGCCCGGCGCGACATGCTTCGTGCTACTGACCTGCGTGTTGGCGGCGTGCGCGGCCAGGTCGAGCGCCCGCGCCGCCGTGTGCGTGAGGTGCGCGTGCGCATGCAGCGCGTCGGCGCGCGCCGCCACGCGCGCCAGGCGCGTGCCCAGCAGCGCGCCCAGCGCGACATGCTTCGTGCTACTGACCTGCGTGTTGGCGGCGTGCGCGGCCAGGTCGAGCGCCCGCGCCGCCGTGTGCGTGAGGTGCGCGTGCGCATGCAGCGCGTCGGCGCGCGCCGCCACGCGCGCCAGGCGCGTGCCCAGCAGCGCGCCCAGCGCGACATGCTTCGTGCTACTGACCTGCGTGTTGGCGGCGTGCGCGGCCAGGTCGAGCGCCCGCGCCGCCGTGTGCGTGAGGTGCGCGTGCGCATGCAGCGCGTCGGCGCGCGCCGCCACGCGCGCCAGGCGCGTGCCCAGCAGCGCGCCCAGCGCGACATGCTTCGTGCTACTGACCTGCGTGTTGGCGGCGTGCGCGGCCAGGTCGAGCGCCCGCGCCGCCGTGTGCGTGAGGTGCGCGTGCGCATGCAGCGCGTCGGCGCGCGCCGCCACGCGCGCCAGGCGCGTGCCCAGCAGCGCGCCCAGCGCGACATGCTTCGTGCTACTGACCTGCGTGTTGGCGGCGTGCGCGGCCAGGTCGAGCGCCCGCGCCGCCGTGTGCGTGAGGTGCGCGTGCGCATGCAGCGCGTCGGCGCGCGCCGCCACGCGCGCCAGGCGCGTGCCCAGCAGCGCGCCCAGCGCGACATGCTTCGTGCTACTGACCTGCGTGTTGGCGGCGTGCGCGGCCAGGTCGAGCGCCCGCGCCGCCGTGTGCGTGAGGTGCGCGTGCGCATGCAGCGCGTCGGCGCGCGCCGCCACGCGCGCCAGGCGCGTGCCCAGCAGCGCGCCCAGCGCGACATGCTTCGTGCTACTGACCTGCGTGTTGGCGGCGTGCGCGGCCAGGTCGAGCGCCCGCGCCGCCGTGTGCGTGAGGTGCGCGTGCGCATGCAGCGCGTCGGCGCGTGCCCAGCAGCGCGCCCAGCGCGACATGCTTCGTGCTACTGACCTGCGTGTTGGCGGCGTGCGCGGCCAGGTCGAGCGCCCGCGCCGCCGTGTGCGTGAGGTGCGCGTGCGCATGCAGCGCGTCGGCGCGCGCCGCCACGCGCGCCAGGCGCGTGCCCAGCAGCGCGCCCAGCGCGACATGCTTCGTGCTACTGACCTGCGTGTTGGCGGCGTGCGCGGCCAGGTCGAGCGCCCGCGCCGCCGTGTGCGTGAGGTGCGCGTGCGCATGCAGCGCGTCGGCGCGTGCCCAGCAGCGCGCCCAGCGCGACATGCTTCGTGCTACTGACCTGCGTGTTGGCGGCGTGCGCGGCCAGGTCGAGCGCCCGCGCCGCCGTGTGCGTGAGGTGCGCGTGCGCATGCAGCGCGTCGGCGCGTGCCCAGCAGCGCGCCCAGCGCGACATGCTTCGTGCTACTGACCTGCGTGTTGGCGGCGTGCGCGGCCAGGTCGAGCGCCCGCGCCGCCGTGTGCGTGAGGTGCGCGTGCGCATGCAGCGCGTCGGCGCGCGCCGCCACGCGCGCCAGGCGCGTGCCCAGCAGCGCGCCCCAGCGCGACATGCTTCGTGCTACTGACCTGCGTGTTGGCGGCGTGCGCGGCCAGGTCGAGCGCCCGCGCCGCCGTGTGCGTGAGGTGCGCGTGCGCATGCAGCGCGTCGGCGCGTGCCCAGCAGCGCGCCCAGCGCGACATGCTTCGTGCTACTGACCTGCGTGTTGGCGGCGTGCGCGGCCAGGTCGAGCGCCCGCGCCGCCGTGTGCGTGAGGTGCGCGTGCGCATGCAGCGCGTCGGCGCGCGCCGCCACGCGCGCCAGGCGCGTGCCCAGCAGCGCGCCCAGCGCGACATGCTTCGTGCTACTGACCTGCGTGTTGGCGGCGTGCGCGGCCAGGTCGAGCGCCCGCGCCGCCGTGTGCGTGAGGTGCGCGTGCGCATGCAGCGCGTCGGCGCGTGCCCAGCAGCGCGCCCAGCGCGACATGCTTCGTGCTACTGACCTGCGTGTTGGCGGCGTGCGCGGCCAGGTCGAGCGCCCGCGCCGCCGTGTGCGTGAGGTGCGCGTGCGCATGCAGCGCGTCGGCGCGCGCCGCCACGCGCGCCAGGCGCGTGCCCAGCAGCGCGCCCAGCGCGACATGCTTCGTGCTACTGACCTGCGTGTTGGCGGCGTGCGCGGCCAGGTCGAGCGCCCGCGCCGCCGTGTGCGTGAGGTGCGCGTGCGCATGCAGCGCGTCGGCGCGCGCCGCCACGCGCGCCAGGCGCGTGCCCAGCAGCGCGCCCAGCGCGACATGCTTCGTGCTACTGACCTGCGTGTTGGCGGCGTGCGCGGCCAGGTCGAGCGCCCGCGCCGCCGTGTGCGTGAGGTGCGCGTGCGCATGCAGCGCGTCGGCGCGTGCCCAGCAGCGCGCCCAGCGCGACATGCTTCGTGCTACTGACCTGCGTGTTGGCGGCGTGCGCGGCCAGGTCGAGCGCCCGCGCCGCCGTGTGCGTGAGGTGCGCGTGCGCATGCAGCGCGTCGGCGCGCGCCGCCACGCGCGCCAGGCGCGTGCCCAGCAGCGCGCCCAGCGCGACATGCTTCGTGCTACTGACCTGCGTGTTGGCGGCGTGCGCGGCCAGGTCGAGCGCCCGCGCCGCCGTGTGCGTGAGGTGCGCGTGCGCATGCAGCGCGTCGGCGCGTGCCCAGCAGCGCGCCCAGCGCGACATGCTTCGTGCTACTGACCTGCGTGTTGGCGGCGTGCGCGGCCAGGTCGAGCGCCCGCGCCGCCGTGTGCGTGAGGTGCGCGTGCGCATGCAGCGCGTCGGCGCGTGCCCAGCAGCGCGCCCAGCGCGACATGCTTCGTGCTACTGACCTGCGTGTTGGCGGCGTGCGCGGCCAGGTCGAGCGCCCGCGCCGCCGTGTGCGTGAGGTGCGCGTGCGCATGCAGCGCGTCGGCGCGCGCCGCCACGCGCGCCAGGCGCGTGCCCAGCAGCGCGCCCAGCGCGACATGCTTCGTGCTACTGACCTGCGTGTTGGCGGCGTGCGCGGCCAGGTCGAGCGCCCGCGCCGCCGTGTGCGTGAGGTGCGCGTGCGCATGCAGCGCGTCGGCGCGTGCCCAGCAGCGCGCCCAGCGCGACATGCTTCGTGCTACTGACCTGCGTGTTGGCGGCGTGCGCGGCCAGGTCGAGCGCCCGCGCCGCCGTGTGCGTGAGGTGCGCGTGCGCATGCAGCGCGTCGGCGCGCGCCGCCACGCGCGCCAGGCGCGTGCCCAGCAGCGCGCCCAGCGCGACATGCTTCGTGCTACTGACCTGCGTGTTGGCGGCGTGCGCGGCCAGGTCGAGCGCCCGCGCCGCCGTGTGCGTGAGGTGCGCGTGCGCATGCAGCGCGTCGGCGCGCGCCGCCACGCGCGCCAGGCGCGTGCCCAGCAGCGCGCCCAGCGCGACATGCTTCGTGCTACTGACCTGCGTGTTGGCGGCGTGCGCGGCCAGGTCGAGCGCCCGCGCCGCCGTGTGCGTGAGGTGCGCGTGCGCATGCAGCGCGTCGGCGCGCGCCGCCACGCGCGCCAGGCGCGTGCCCAGCAGCGCGCCCCAGCGCGACACGCAGGCGCCGCACAGCACGGACGCCGCGCACACAGCTTCTACGCGCCGTTTGATCACGTGACCCACGCTGCACGCCGTCTGACACACCATACAAATAAAATAACATATAAGCAGACCCAACAACAGCAATTTCGCCGGTAAAAAATACAATGTCTAGAAATCCTATTTTACCCGGGATAATGCAAGAATTCTAACGATGCCAAGCAATCCAGTCTTTTTAAAGTTATGGTGGAATAAAGAAACACACACATAGGTACATGAACCCTGAAAATATGACACTCCTTTTTTGGGCAGCCGTATAACAATAATTCAGTAACAATTAGACTTCAACAGTGCTTTTATGTCGTAGCTGAAAGGGCAGTTTTCGCAGTTCAAGTGTTTGAGCACTCACCTTGGCCTGACTAGCGTCGTTCTCCACGGACACGATGTTGGGGAAGACAGGGAACTTGGGGATGTCGGGCTCGGGCGCCATGCTGACGTTGTTGTTGTTCTTGTTGAACAGCATCAGCGGCTCCTCTGCCGTCGTCTCCGGGTACTCCGCGCCTGTACCAACGTCGCTCAATTAAAATCTAAAATATCGTTGCAACTGCATATAACGTAACACGTATATTTGCAGCCATGAAAATGATGACCTAGAAATGTCGTGAAATTAAGGTAGACTTTATTTTGATTTTAATTTTTTGGCATGGCATAGCATATCATAGCATTATCAGCCTATAATGTTCCCACTGCTGGGACACAGGCCTCCTCTCTGTGAGAGGGAGTGGGCCGCAATCCACAAACTTTTGCCATGGACGTCGGGAGTCGATAGCCGATTCCCGGCCACCATAGGCGCGGGCTTGCGGACGGCGAGCAATGGGCAAGGACCAGACCCGGGTTGACGGCGCATATTGCTCCACGCGCGCCTCAGAGATGTCAGCACTCACTGACGGGGTCCGCTAGGGCCGATGCCTGCCAGGGTCGCACGTTTGTCCGAAAGGGTTACCGTGGCCCTGGCGCGCAGGCAACTGAAGGAACATGGGTGGGCTTTAGTCAGTAAAAGTCTGACACGCCCTCCCGCTCCGCCCAGAGCGGGAGAAGTTATTTAACGAATTCCCAACCAAAAAAAAAGTGTGGACAAAGGGGTATACTATGATATTTAATGATGCCATGCTGCGTGCCGCGGATGAAATACAATAGTGTTCGATTGGAGAAGCCTATGTCCAGCAGTGGACTGCTATAGGCTGATGATGATGGTGATGCTGCGTACCCAGCGTGTTATCGTCGACGACGGTCAGCATGAGCTTGTCCTGGTGCAGCAGTATCTGCGACTCGGCCACCACGCTGGTCTGCTCGCAGATGTATGTCTGCAGGTGCTCGTACTTCTCATCCGGTTTCAGAAACACCTGTACGTAACATCCTATCATGTTAAGGTGGGCACACATAATATGAAACACTAGCTTCTGCCCGCGACTTCGTCCGCGTGGAATAGTGGGCTAACGCTAACTTTAACTCGCGACTTCGTTTACGTAGAGGGTGGAAATATTTTAAAATAATACGTACGTTAAGGAGCTGTTTTAGGTACCTACATCACGCTTTTATCAGTACACGGAGAAATAATTTCTTAAAATATTTCTGGGGAGTTTATGAATTTTTACTGGGGCTCTGCAGTAACGCGGGACCATAATATGCGCAAACCCAAGAAAATTTACCGGGTTACCCAATACCAATTCTAGAACAATTTTTTTTAAAGGTTTTAGAAATTTTACTGGGTTACCGATTCAATTTTTACTGGGGTACTGAACGTCATTTTTGATATTTCGCAGAGATAACTGGGGCCACCGCCCTTCCCCGTCATGACCACCCGCCGCCGGCCTTGCACCATTATTTTGCTGCGATGTTATTTTAATACTGCGATATCTCCTAAGATATTCATTGAAATCAAATGATGTAAAGGGCAATTTTGTTTTAAATTAAATACTTGTGATGAATAACGTATTTATTTGGATAAGGATTAATACCATGTTTATAAAAACACCTTCGCAAATAATGCATTATTTTAGAACAAATTTGGTTAGCATAAAAAAGTTCATAGTGAGCCAACCTTAAAAGATAGACATAAGCTGTCGCAGACTTTTTTTTAGAACTTTTAAAGGGGAACAATTCTGTAATACATGATTTTTGTGAAACTTTAACCGTTTACGCAGCGCACGCAGCGGAAGCTATCAAAAGGAAAAAAACAACCTACGATTTTGAAACATTGCTCATTGGTGCTCCGTCCCTATTGGTCTTAGTGTGATGATATATAGCCTATAGCCTTCCTCGATAAATGAGCTATCTAACACTGAAATAATTTTTCAAATCGGACCAGCAGTTCCTGAGATTAGCGCGTTCAAGCAAACAAACAAACAAACTCTTCAGCTTTATTATTAGTATAGATAACACGAAATGTAACAAACGTTAAAAAGAACATGCTGTCAATGCGACGTGAAATGTGACACAGCAACTAGGCGCATTTGTTTGAATCTGTGTTACATTTCATGTTGCAATGCATATATTTGGATGGCATGTTCGATTCCACGTTACGTAATGTATAGCCACCATCACATAGCTCATACAGTTTTAGATGATGACCTTGCGCAACTTAAAAGGGATTTGAATCCACCAATAAAAGCCAAATGTTTCATAATATTGGAGAAACATTCGCACTTGTTCCTCCACCGTAATGTTTTTTTTTTTTGCAGTTTTGTCGGGAAACTTAATACCCTGAATGTTCTGTGTGCTGATAGCATCGCTGCAACATAAATTAATGGTTTCAATGGAAATGTTTAGCTCTTTTTTTTAAGTTACCTAATTAATTAGCTTTTTGTTTGTGAAATAACATTTTTGACAAACAAAAAAAAAATTGAGCCGTCGCGGGACGCCTGGCAGATGTGAAACATCGAAACTATTTTGTATAGAAAATAAAGCGTGGCGTCGCGTCGCTACGGCATGCGTCGCCACGCCAACAATCGGTTTTACCCGCGGCTATAGATGTTTCACATCAAAAGCTAATTAATTTGTATGTTTTACGTTCAGAGCATTTTTGCGATAAATGATAAATGATTTTATTTTTGTAAGTAGGTTTGAACAAACACTTTTACATGTCAATCATATTTTAAAAACTAGATGAGGTCGGCGTTTCCTATCTGACTACTCTGAGAAGAAAGGCCGCAACAAACTCAGAGGTCACAGTCTCTTTTAAAGTCCAGACATAATCTTGGTCAGATCATGTGAAGACCATGTAGATTTGTGTCTGAAATGGTCTTTTGAGGAAAAACCACACAGATTGAGTTGAGCTGTCCAGTCAGTGCATGCATTTGTCAGTAATCGTGTAGCTGAACTCAGAACTTAAGGAGCTCAACAATAGATTCACCATTTCTTCTTTGGCGGTCTCTCTTAGGGCTGCCAAAAAAGCTTAATCAAAATAGAGTCAATAGACGCGTGTCTTCAATAAATCACAGTATAGTGGGTTTGTCGGCATGAATATTACAGGGGGCTTACTTTTGGGTGGCCTGTTTGTTATAATATCCTTGAACACGAAAGCATTTAAAAACAGTCTGTTAGACTATTAACATTCCATAGTAAAATTGCGACTGAACGCCAATCAGTGTTTGGACAATGATGGTTGCTTATAGGTATTGTTCACGAACGAATCCGGGCCGGCGGCGACGGTAGAGGCATGACGAGTGTTGCGCAAGTGCTGCCGACATCACAGTAATTTGGTTAAGATAATAGATGTCTTAATCGACGTGACTTACTTCCGAAGTCTCGTATATCATGTCGTAAACAAAACTACACGTAATTGTCTTTTAATTTATCACAAGTTGAACAACTAATTTCGTGGTAGTAGCTTATAGAATCATTACTACAATTAAATATGAATCTAAAATTACTGCATTGGCCATGACTTTGGCCATAAAACTAAGTACAAGTAGCAAAGTAAAAGTTTCAAGTAATTATAGTTGTTTGTTACATTGAAATGAATGTTCTTTACCCAAGGGGAAATATTTGTTAGTAGATAATAATATAGACAGTATCTTTACCTTTATGCTAGCTGCTTTATTAACATGAAACACATGCACAGGTGTTGTGGACGTGGCAACTTGAACCTCAGAGAAGAACCTGTCGAACGTCCAGATCCGGTGAGGGTCTACTTCTAGCAAGCCCGCCAGGAGTGGTGTGACTAGCTTACGTAAGCCCAGGCTCAGCTGACAGTGGGACGGCAGATCACGGGCCCAGTCTATTGGACCATTCTCTGTTGTTTGTGTCCCCTGAGAAAATAATATTGTTATTGAGCACTCTTCTTTATATACAAAATATTACTTATTGCTTACTTAACAGAATAGAAAAATTATATTATTGATACAATTACGATGGTGCTGGTCATGTTGCTAAGTTGTTGGACCTGGGGACTACTGATTTAAGTCTTTTGAATGCTCCATGAATTGCCATCTGATGAATGATTTTGATACTTACTGCAATGACTCCAGATGCCTTCTTTGTAGTGATATAGAACATGGTCTCTTTGTTTCTCCTTCCTCCATATGGCCTGAATGGCAACTGTCCTGTAGCGACATGGTACAGTGTGACACCTATGGACCACAGGTCTACTGTTGCCCCAAAACTCTTCCCCACAGGCTTGCGTAACACTGCTCGCTCGTACATGTCAGGGTGCAGGTACTCTTCAGTGCCATACAAAGACACAAATTGTTCCTCCTCCTGCAATTCTCTTGCAGCTCCAAAATCCGTAAGTTTGTATGTGGTAGTTCCATCCTCATTTATATATTTCATTATGTTCCCAGGCTTGAGATCTCTATGTACTAAGTTATTATCACGCAAATGCTTCATGCCAGCTGTTAAGTGCTCTAACACTAATAGAAACTCGTGTTCTTGAAGGCCGTACGTATTCTCAGGGTCGTCGAGTATATTGAACAAGCTACCGCCGGTGCACAGCTCCATGACAATGACTTTCCCGCGTCCCTCCTGCTCCTCTTCGATGGCAAGCAGTTTCACGATGTTCTCGTGCTTCACCTTCTTGAGCACTTCAAACTCCCTCATCTGCACATCGTGCGGTCGCATGTGACTCAGCTGGTTGAATGTCTTCACAGCGACGGGCTCTCCGTTGTTTTTGTTGACGCCCTGGAACACTGCACCCGTAGCACCCTTTCCCAGGACGCTAGTCGTACACCACACGTAGTTCTCAGAGCCCCGGAGGAACGACATTTTCGAAAGTTTATTTCTTGTGTAATACAGTTACATATGTTTTACAGAGTTATAACACCAAATCGACTGTAGACAGCGTTTTTTTTTTAAAGCAACTAATCATTAACCACCTTGTCATTACAGATATTATTTGAAGTTTACTGTAATCATGAAATAAGTAAATTAAAGTACTAAGCGTTCATTTTCAACTTCACATCCAATGCAATCAACAAAATTGTGACATTATTATGACAAACAGTCAGACTGTCTTTTCGACACTGACGTTTCAGTGTCCAGATCGACAGTTTTTTTTTTTAGTGTAGGTAGAGGCACAAGGGCCGGAGGCGTAAATAGAGAATGCTATTTTCAGTCCACCACGGCAGTAGGCAATATTTCTTTGGGAATAAAATAATAAAAAGGTGAGTAAAAACCTTTTTTAAAAATAAATTATAAAGTTACACTGTGCTTACCTTGAGTACACAATCGTGGATCGTATTATCGTGAAAACCTACCTTTTTTCTTGCTTCTTATCATCCGGCAAAAGCGGGAAACCATATAAAGGGCAAGGATCTTATGGACGAAAGGAGAATTGTGGGTGATTGTGGGTCACGCCGAAGCGATTTTTCTGACGAAACATTTGTCCGTCAAAAAGTGTCCATTTCACCCATTGACATGATTTCACCAACAGTGACAAGCTGTCAAGACTGTCACTATTGACTGTGCTGTCATTTCTTTAGTGCATCTGCTTCTGATAACTGCCTCACACATTATACCAATAACAAAAAATACTTGTGATTCCAAAGTTTTCAGCAAATTAAGCTACACTAATATTTGTAACTATACCTTTGGATATCTGACCAAGTTACTTGTAGTGTGTTTATAGAAATTCTAAGAACAAATGTGAGTGGAAACAATGTTGTTGTTCGTGTTCCTAAAATACTTCTATAGATTTCACAATAATTTCTGCATTTATTACACTCAAAACTCGATTTTTCCTAAAACAGTATCTATACCTCTGTAAATTAATTTATTAGCGCATCATTAAAAGTATTCCCATTTTCGTCAGGTCATCTCGTCATGAAGTGAAACGACGCGAGCGTTCCAAAAGCAGATCAGTGGAACATCGCAGGGACTGGAAACACAAAAGCCACGACAGAACACGTTCGCATTCCCCAAAATCTTCGAAGCATAGGTCCCCAAGTAGAGAAAGAAGAGAGTCCAAGCATAAGAAGAGTAAAAAAAAGAAAAGACATTCATCCAGCAGTAGCTCTAGCAGTGACAGTGGTGAGGAGGAGCTGAAGCTGTTGCAGAGGCTCGAGGCCGAGCGACTCCGACTGAAAGATGAGAAGAAAAATCAGAAGGAACAACTGAAGGCCAATGAAACACCAGAGGAAAAGAGGTACGTTGACATTGTAATTGTACAGTGCACAGATGGTTTGTCTGTTTGCAGGATAGCAGTTTTAATTTTTGAGAAACGGTGAAGTTCTTTGTTAATCTTCTTAAAGCAATTGTAACTTCCATGTAATCCAGAGAAATACAAAGAAATTACCATTACAGTTTTAATTTTTGTTTATTATGAGTACATAACAATCCATACTAAATAGATTACAATATACAAGCTAACACTAAAATATATATACTATGTACAAATATATAATTTTGAAAAAAGGGAAGAGCTTATTATGACATCGTAAAATTTGTCCGCATCACTGTTAATGGGATAAGTGCCCAAAAGGCTGGCAGCATTGCCACGTTGCGATTATGGTTGACATATAGGACATCCGTATCTTTTCTATCTATTAAAAAAATAAGAGAAGTGTCATCAGTGAATAAAATTATATCCGATAAGTTATTAATATGTCGGAGGGTACACTTAAAACCTAAAAGACATAAACTTATAAACTATGAAGTAGGTACCTATATACAACAGAGATCTTACATGCACTCATTGTTCAGGGCTCGACGTCTCAGAGAAAAACAAGAGAAGGAACGCAAGCGTCGCGAGCGCATGGGCTGGGACAATGAGTACCAATGCTATACCAACCAAGACAACCCCTTTGGAGACTCAGCGCTCACCAACACCTTTGTGTGGACTAAGAAACTTGCCAAGGAGGGCGTCAAGACTGTGTCCCGAGACGAGTTGGAGGCACTCAACAGGCAAAAGCAATTGGAAAACAAAATAGAGCTGGAGAAGGTAATGTTTTGATTGTATAAGTATCAGATTGTAGAAGTCTAAGGTGGAGCTCTTCCTATCTCCTTAAGATAACTTTTAAAGCAAAGTTGGAGTTTATTAGAAATCCCTCTAGAATCAATAGTAAGGATGTCAGGTTCTGATTGGCATATTTTTTTAGTAAGTATGTTAATTATTTTGACAGCCTTGTTGGTGTAGTAGTTACAAGCGCTACTGCTGAGCATGAGGTCCTAGGTTCGATTCCCAGATCGGGTAAAGTGTTATTGGGTTTTTTAGTAGCTGCACGGAGTCTGGATTTGTGCCCCATTAATGGCAATAGGCTCGCCCCCTATTACATGGGATTTCAACATAACTGGCGGGGGCACAATAGGTACACCTCCGCCAAAACCCTCCAGGAATTACAGGCGTTATATTATGTCAAGTATATTGCATGTGTCAGAGTGTAGAGTGGTTCGGGTCGGTGTGCAGGTGAAGCAGCGGCGGCTGGAGCGTGAGGCGGAGCGCGCGGCTCGCGAGACAGAGGCGGCGGCGGCGGCGCGTGCGAGAGAGACGCAGCAGTTCCACACGTGGGCGCGCCAAGAAGACGCCTTCCATCTGCACCAAGCGCGCCTGCGCTCGCAGATACGCATCCGCGACGGACGGGGTACGAAGCGAATACGGAATAATATCTTTCTTCAAAAATGTCATGAAGCTAAGTAGCAAATGCTAAAATTATGATAAAATTTTGAACCGGCATTAGTCGTCTTAACCGACTTCAAAATAAGGGAAGGTGTACATAAGGCGAGTTTTTTTTTCCAGGTGTGTACACCAATTTATCCGTGATACTGCCAGTAAATCGATTTACGAGATTCTTATTTCGTTTGGTAGAGGAAGCTCGCACGGTGATCCCATTCACATTTTATTAACTTTGCTTGGGTAGCTTTTGAGTTAGCTTCAATAATACACGTTATTTAGTAATCCTTTTGTGTATGTTGATGATGTTACAAAAACTTCCTATAACTGTTAGGGAATCAATATATTTATTAAAAATAATAATAACTACATAATTAATATAATATTTACACAATTATTTACATGTCATTACACCATTTCGTTTATATCCTATAATTACAGTACTGTCAAATTATTGATTAATTAACTTAAAACATCCTCATTTATCCATAGCGATTTTTTGCAATCGACGTATTCTCAGTTCGTCAGCCGCAACCACATCAGTCTTGTCTAGGTAGGACTGCTCCATCGCCGAAGCCGAATAACTGGGCTATTGGTTTTAATTTATGCCTTGTGCCGCGAATGCACATGCTAATGCTAGTGGCACGGATTATTGAGATGATGATTCTTGATCTTAGTCAACCCATCACTACGCTAAAGGTCCTATTCCAGATGTTTTACGAAGGTGCGAAGACTCCGTCAACGGATGCAACAAGGGGGGTGAATGTTGCATTTCACAAGCGTTTGAAATATTTCCTTATTTTTTCTACTTCGGCGGATTTTAGTACTGAGGCGACAGGGCGTGAAATATAAGAAGGAGCGTCAGTGTCTACGACACGGATATCAAATAACGCCTCCCTCTGAGCATCCCAAACGCCCCGGCAACGAAGGTCTCCACGTAGTCCGCAGTCTCCTTCGGAGATGATGGGTTCTTTGACTACATTTCCCCATGCATGTTGACATAAGTCACAGAATAAATCTTTAATTTTATTATGACGACGTGTTATTAGACCACCCTTTTTACAACATAGAGCATGATTAACGTTGAATTCATCACAGCCACAGCCATCACATGTTTTTGTCATAGAGACTGCTAATCTGTGGTAACGTACGCCGAACTCTCTGAACTCTAATGGGGATAGATCGAAATTGTATTTCTTAGCTGGTACGATAGATAGACAGTTGGAGGATTTTGTTTTAGTTTTTGTCGAAATTGATCGTTCCATCGCTCTTCTCTTGATAGGGGAGAGTTTGACGAAGACGGTATCCAAGAGTTCGTCATCGAGAGTGTCTATCTCTTCGCGGCTTTCTTTCTGTGCATCTTTGAGGATTTATGATGTTGAGAGAGGTCCATATGTGTATTTTCTATCTAAGCACTTGAGAGGATTGCACAACCTTTTTTTGAACATACATAGTTTATATTAGTCATTTTTGATAGAGCGGAGATTGCTAGACCGCCTTTGTGAACGGGTAGAGAGAATAAGTCGGCTTCCAAGGTGGAGATATCGCCTAGAGTGGGTGAAAAGTTGTAACGCAGTGTGTTTGTTAGTGGTTCGAAGAATAGGTTTACGTTATGTAAGACTCGTAATAGGAATGACCATTGTCGTAGTGCCCAAGAGGGAATTTTGTGATTTACTCAAGCGCGGCAGATGAACATAAGGGAGGATACCTTGCATCATGCTGAGTACTTCTACCATATATTAGCCCTTTATCTAGGACCGTGCATCTAAGGTAGCCCATCGGATTACAAAAAAAAAAAATCGATGGTCAGAAATACTAAAGCGCGTCAGATTAAGGTAAGGTGGGTTACTGACGAGCTAAAAATGGTGCATTTAGACAATCTGATGACTTGAGCGTAACGTAAGGAAGTGGGAGGGTTACAAAGCTGCAAAAAAAATGTTGTATTGACATTCTCGAGCGCGGTTTTTTATTTTTTTATTTTGAACTAAATTATTCAAAAATGAGAAAAAAAAAATCTGCCGATTTCCATAAGCCGAAGTAATAAAAATCGTCTATGAAGATGAGAGCGTGCAGCTGGAGTAAAGCATGTATTCCCACTCCGCGCCTCTCTCCCTTTCACTTTTGCCTATCTCTGACTCTCTCGCGCCATCCCCACACTGCTTTCCGTCGCCATGACACCATCACAGCTGATCACAAAACAACGCGTTCGTGTTATTATATGTACGACCATAGAAATATAAAAAACAGGAGAAGTGGCAAGGGCAAAGTCTGTGTCCACGCGTTATGTTCAAACTGCTCATGTCACAGGCAAATGGCCGTCTCCGCGAACTAGTGCGCTTTCTACCGTGATCGTGACAGAATATAAGAATGCAGTTTTGTTCAGTGGTTTCTTGTAAAAACCGAAACCAAAACCAACACTTTGTCAATCATGGAATCACTTACTATATCAAATCAATCAAATCAAATCAAATCATTTATTTGCATAACACAGGTTCAAAGGATGTTACAAACGGTTCATAAGGTACACTGTATTATAACCATGTGAGGTGTGCAAATATATTAGGAACATTATGACACAATAATTCTGAATCGGTTTTCTTATTGAGTCAGTCATTGAAAATATAAATAGACAGTAAATTTCTTACACATTAAATTAAATTTGAACTGATAAATTATAACAGTAATGTCAAGCAAATTAATAATGTCATAGTGATTGTAATTATTGTCATATTGAATTAATTTACAAATATTTGCTATAGTTCAAATACAATATCTTTATCGTCGAAGTAGTCTTTTACATTATAATAACACTTTTTAATTAGGAATTTATATAATTTCTTCTTAAATACATGAGTAGGTAACTTTCTAAGGTCATCGGGCAATTTATTATAAATCAGTGATGCCATACAAATAATACTTTTATTGAGTAATGCCGTTTTTCCATACGGTATTTCTACATCTAGTCTTTTTTATCACGGAATTGTCTATAATAGCTTAATAGAAGCAGTCTCATAATAGCTTGGATTTGGTTTTACAAAAAGATTTAATTCGTATATGTACAAGGAAGGTAATGTAAGAATTTTTAAATTTGTAAAGTAATGTTGACAGCTTGTAGTACTATCTAAATGGCAAATTGCTCTGATGCATTTCTTTTGGGCTTTGAATACAAATTCCTTGTCTACAGAGTTGCCCCAGAATATTATACCATATCTTAATATAGGTGCAACAAGTCCGTGATATGCTGTTAAGACGGCTTCTTTGTTGACAATTTTGGACAGTTTGTAGAGAGCGAATGAGGATTTATTTATTTATTTTTATTTATTTATTTTTATTTTTATTTATTTATTTATTAATTCTTTTACAGAGATTATCTACATGTGTTTTCCATGACAAATTGTAATCTATATCAATTCCCAGAAATTTGGTATTTGTTACAGAATGTACTCTCTGTCCATCGTAATTAACATTAATATTTTTAGGTTGAGTTCTTTGGCGAAAGTGCATTATTTTTGTTTTGTCCGTATTTATTTTAAGATTATTGTTTATCAACCATTGAATTATTGTACTTAATGTTTGATTGATTTCATCTTCATAATCATTTGGTTTGTCACATTTTATTATTACTGTGCTATCGTCTGCAAATAGTACCATTGGTTGCTTGACGTGTCGAGGGAGATCATTAATGTATGCTAGGAAGAATAAGGGACCCAAAACAGTACCTTGTGGAACTCCAAATTTTATAGTTCTAGCGTGGGATCTATATTTGATCTCATTTCGTGTTCTGTAGCATATTCGTGTAATTTCTGTTACTTGTTTTCGGTTAGAAATATATGAAGAAATGAGGTCGAGCGCTTTACCTCTTATGCCGTACATGTTTAATTTTTCAAGCAGTACTTTGTGGTCAACACAGTCAAATGCTTTGCTCATGTCCATGAAGATAGCACATATTGGATTTTTTTTTGTCCATATCAGTCAAAACAGTTTTGATTAGGTCATAAATAGCAATGTTAATAGATTTGCCCTTGCGAAATCCTTTTTGTTCGTTAACCAAAATATTATATTTTTCTAAAAAGTTGTATAGTCGACTATGAATAATTTTTTCAAATAATTTTGAGAAGATAGGGATCAAAGCTATCGGTCTATAATTTCCCATATTTTGTTTGTCATCTTTTTTGTAGAGTGGAATAACAACAGATGTTTTAAGTTTAATTGGGTAAATTCCAGTGGCAATGCATAGATTTATTATGTAGCATAAATGAGTAGCAATAGACTGTGACACATGCTTTATAACTTTGGTACAAATACCGTCATAACTCACGCTTTGGGTATTTTTTAATTGCTTCATTTCTCTATCAATCTCCATTGGAGTTGTAGGGGTAAGAAAAAATTATTTTACGTTAGTGTTAATGTTGTGATTCGCCGGTGCTTTATTATTTTTAGAATTAGTTGTATTTACTGATTGTGATACTTGGTCGATAAAATAGTCATTAAAACTATTCGCAATTGATGTAGGATCTCTAATTTTGATATTATCTCTTAATACTTCCGTAATAGGTTCTTTGGGAAAGTTAAATTTAGAATTATTTATAATTGACCATGTGGCTTTCGATTTGTTTTGTGTAGTATTTATGTGATGGTTATTTTGTGACTTCTGTGTTAGGTTTATAATTTTTTTAAACTTAGCAGCGTATTGCTTAAAAATATGTTTGTTTGTTTTCGTTGGAAGGGCCCTATACTGCCATAATAATTTTCTTTTTATTTTGCTACATGTTTTGATACCTTTTGAAATCCATTTAGATTTTTTATTTAAAGTTTTCGTTATTGTTTTGTAAGGAAAACACAAATTATAGAAACATAAGAACAGTTCTAGAAACAGATCATAAGCTTCGTTAGGGTCATTTGTCAGATAAATGTCAACAAAGGCCAAATTGTTCATACAGTTATTAAATTTGACGAGGTTTTCCTTACTATAATCACGTCTTCTAATACGCCAAGATTTTATCATACATGTTTTTTTAAACGGGAAATGTAATATTTGGGCTGTATGATCCGATAATCCTAATTCAATTATATCACTTTTGCATCTATGAGCATTGTGAGCAAAATTGTCAATGCAAGTGTTACTGATAAGTCTAGTGGGATTTTTAATTTCTAGTTTCAAGTTATGGCTTTCCAGAATATTTTCGAAGTCTAGAGTTTGTCGGTTCCTTTTTAATATATTGATATTAAAATCTCCGCATAAAACAATTTTCTTATTAGTGTTATCGCAAATTTGGCGTAATAACTTTTCTAAATTATTTTAAATTACAGTAATACATGAGTTTGGTACTCTATAAATACAAACTATTATCAGACTATGTTCCGTTAGTTCTATAGCACTATATTCTATGATACCTTTAATCGAATGTTTATTATTTATTACTATATATTGATGTCCAGTTCTAGTTAATATACAGGCACCTCCCCTATTTACGTCTCTAGAAAAACTAAGTGCTAAGCGAAAGTTGGGTAAATTAATAGTAGCCTCCTGTCCTGGCGTCATAAAATGTTCAGTAATACATATTATGTCAATGGGTGTATTCTTTAGTTCCAATTCCTCTAAGTGTACCGCCAAAATGTCAGATTTGTTTATAAGACCTGCAATATTTTGGTGCAGAATGCGAATATTATTATAAAAGAAAAAACTGCGAGCTTTGTTCATTTTTGTCACTAGTTACATAAGGGAACAACTCCAGGTCAATTTTAATCCTATTCATTATATTTTTAAATATGAATCGTATTCCAGCTTTATTTAATACACCGGATTTATTTGAAAACATGTCAAACTCAAATGTTAGGTCATAATTAGTTTCAAAATAGTATGCGTATTTATGATATAGAGTAAGTTATTAAACATCTCAACCTTGTAGTTATATATAGGCGCTCCTCGTACATACGTAGGAGTGCATATTATTATATTTGTGTGGGTTATTTGTACCAAGCTTTCGTTAATTACTTTTACTAAATCAATAAAGTTATTTCTATGTTTAATGTCAGTGTCTCCTAATAAAATTATACAATAATCATTCATACTGAAGTCTCTCAATTTTGATTCTATGTTAGCTAATAGTCGTTTTATTTTAGAGTTTGCTAATGAATAACTACAAAAATTAAATTCTTTAGAAAAACTTTCTTCAATAGCTGGTAGTTTGCCTCTTAGTGCGCTATTACTTAATACACACAGTTTTCTATGTTTGGCTTCGTTGTGAACGCTCGTTCTTGTAAGTTTTTTGTCCGGTGTTGAATTTTTCATTGGCGGCGCCAATTTTATATCATTGGGCGACATATCCAATTTTGGCATCAGACTTTTAGTAATTGGTGTGTTATTACTATTATTAGTTGACTCTGCCTCTTCCAAATTATTCTTCACCTGTGCGCACGTATTATCTCCAGTTGGTGACTTATGATCTTTCTGCACCGTCTCTCCTGAATGGTTCATCAACCGTGTGCATGCTATTTCCTTATTAAGTAGTTGATTGCGTTTTTCTGGTGTCGTAAACTGTAAGCGTGCACTTTCTCCGTTGCTGTCATGTATTTTATTTCGTGTAGTTTTCTTAATCGAGGTTTTTGGGGAATTTTCTGTGAAGTCTAGTTTTTTGTAAACATTTATATTTTTTTGGCATTTTACCAACTCACAGTTTATGTTTCTGTTTTCTTCGTTTAATGCATCGATTTCATTATTAGCAGACTGTAGTTCGCTTGTTAGTTGATTTATTTGTGCTTGGAGCACTTCACAACATGATTCATTTACATACAGGGATGTGTTTGGAAGACTTGTAATTGTTGAGTCAAATATGTGAGAATTAGATAAATCAGTCAATGATCTCGATTGGTATAGATTGGTAGGAATCCTTTTTCTATGCGTTATGTTAGTGTAAGAATCCATTCTATGTTTCAGATTATCAATGGTTATGTGATGTTGTTTATGTTACTAAGGCGCCCTCTGTTAGCACGTTCTTGACTTTTAATAACTGGTGCTCAAAGTTATTTATTTATGATGAATTTAAATCTCGCAAAAAGTCATCGATTATGTGCCCCGGATTTGAACTTGATACGTGGGAGCGAGCTTCCACCTCATGTAGACGATTAGTCGTCAGAGCCACAAGGTAATTAAGTGGTAATGTTGAAATTAAGTATCATTTATTAAAGGTCGAAAAATTTGAATTTTGCAAAGCGGTTGGTATGACTAATGTGTCAGGATTTTTTTCCACTTGACGTAGGTACACATTTGTTTGAGACACTAATGTGAACACTTTTTATGTTGAATATGTTTACTTTGAATACAGTTTGTTTGATTGATTGTATTGATTCTAATAATATCACTGTAATGTTATTGTTAATTTTAATTCTCACTTTTGTGGTTTATTACAAATAGTCACGGTAGGTATTTTAACACTAATTATCTCAGTCACTCTTGAATTAGCCACTTTAAGAACGTATACACTGGTAAATTAGACATGTTTAGATGCATTTCAATAATTTTTAACACAAAGGTACGATTTTAAATATTTTAAAATGAAATGTAAACACGGAGCTTATTTATCGAGGTGTCAAGCGAGACAGCGCCATCTACCGTTGTAAGTACAGGTATTTTACTTTATTTGTCTTTTAAATCATGATTAGCTGTCAGATTAATACGAGTAATACCCCTCAATATAATCGTCAGATTTTAGGCTACCATCATCATTTTATCATTTACCATAACTGGGACCTCAAGCTGAACCTTCGGTATAATAATCTGACACGCTCGAGTATTTCAATATGGCGACTTTCTTTTTTTGCATTTTCAAAACTTCGCTACAAGCTTGCGTCACTTCCGAATCGTCAGTCTTTTGAATGAGAGCATTTTAAGGGTGAATTTAATATCCCCTCTGACTATCTGACGCGTTGGAATAATATTTTTCTTCTTCTATTTTCTACCCTTCTGTATGGCCACCCCCACTACGCAAGTCGGCAGATGAATATATCTTCGATATCAGAGACATGCTGGGGCATCTAAACTATCAATATCTCACGCGCTTAAGTATTTCCATTTAATTGTTTTCTTTTTTACATTTTTGAAAATTGGTAGACGCTTTCTCCACCACTGAAAGGGGAAACATTATATAACTTTTTATTTTTCCTATCAACTAATCTACAAAATCTAATAGGTCCCCACGACGACGCTCCAGTAAATCCCCATTTAGCATCATGGCCTCGCGTGTTTTGCCTTGCTGTATGAGACGGGTGAATTTTTTTGTGACGTTATTGTTATCCTTTTTGTCTGTTGTAGGAGTTACGGAGAGAGTGGTCTGCTTTAATAGCCTCGGTTATTATTATATCGAAATATTCTTCAGCCCATAGATTTTAGCGTCGGTCATCTTGTTATATCTTTTGCTTGTTTAATATTCTTTTCTCTTTGTAACATGACGGCAACATAAATTAAAACGCGTTCAGAAGGATAGTCTGATTTAACGAGATGTTCTATTTCTTCGGCTAATTTGTGAATAAATCTTCTACCTACAGTGTTGAAGGGAAGATCATAGAGTTTCCCTTGAAGATTGCATACATTTTCCCATCGTTTTTACCATATGTTTGTCTTCGATCCTATTCCATTAAAAAACGGGGATCCAAAAGCATCTTCTAGGCCTGTTGTGTGTATGGTCTGGGTAAGTGCAGGAGGTGGATTCTCACTATGGGCGGCGCGCATAGGCCGTTGTATTCCATTTCGTTTAAAGGTTTTAGGACAATGAGGACGCTGCACGGTATTATGAGGATTCGCTTTGACTTGTCGAATTTTGGTCTTGGGTATTCATTTTTGATTTAATACATTATTCATTTAGATATAATACAGAACTAATATGAAATAAAGAAGGTAATAAATATTATTATTTAGAAAATTGTCAGGATTTTTTTTTGTTGTTAACATCTTGTAGCTAGGCAACCAATAACTGTTGTTTACATAGAAAGTAGTGGTATATGAATTTGTTTGAGTAGGTAGGTACCACATCTAAAAAGTGAAAAAATTCTTTGTAGTGTTGTTTCTGAACGTCGATTGTTTTTTTTTGTATAAAAGTATTTTTTTAAATACTCAAGATAGCGCACATTACAGTAAACAAATAATATAATTATTTGCAGCCAAGCCCATAGACCTGTTGGCGTGGTACGTGAGCTCAGAGGAGTGCGTGGACGCGCTGGAGATGCACGAGCCCTACACCTACCTCAACGGGCTGCAGACGCAGGACCTCGAGGATCTGCTCGAGGATATCAAGGTAAACGAAGTTTGGAGGTGGAGGAACCAAGTGTGAAGTTCCTTCATTGAAAAGGGAAGATCCCTCTTCCAAGCGGGCGGGCGATCGCGCGTAAGATCTTGCTTGCGCGATGTAGGATTCTGGAATTTCAGTTATGTTTGATATTTGCTACTTGTAGGTCGCTAGCTGTTTGCGTAGTTCCAACGTAGCGCGCTAGATGTCGCACAGAAGTGAGGTTAGAACGTGATGTTGTCGTTACAGGTGTACAAGGAACTGGAGAACAACGCGAACCAGGCGTACTGGGAGGACGTGCAGACCATCGTGCTGGACGAGCTCAACAAGCTGCGCCGCCTGGCCGCGCCCGACGCGCGCCGCGACGGCGTGCACCAGGCCGTGGCCGATGACGTCACGCAGGTAACAGCGTGCTGCCAGGACGTCACGCCGTCGTGATTAACACACCACACGTTGCCTACTTAGCTCTTTGTGTTGTATGGCATTATGGCCGTGCTGGAGCTCAAAACTGCATAGATTGTTATGTTATTTATTTATTTTATTAATTTTAAGAAAGCTTACAGCTAATACATCTCAATATCTAGTACAATATGAAAAAGATGGCCAATTACAAGCTTCCACTAACGATTAATGTGAGTAATGTTAACTACGCGAAAACAGCGACTAAATAAATCCAACTCGACATCCTGACTCAACATATTAAAAGTACGACAAGCTCTTATCACATACGAGTTCTGTCTGTAGATAGTTCTGACTTATGGCAAGCGTAGTTGCAGTTAATAAAAGTTAGCATCTTCCTAAGCTTACCTGCCGGATATCCATCCCTCTCAGTTACCTTTTTATCATGTGTGCGTTTGTTACTGTAGATATTCAAGGGCAAGACGGGCGTACAGCTGGAGGCGCTGCAGACGCAGATCGAGCAGAAGATCAGCGGCCGCCACGACGGCGTGGACGTGGGCTACTGGGAAAGCCTGCTCAGCCAGCTCAAGGGTAATATACACGCTGTAAAAATACCCATCATATAGCCGTCACCTACGCATTCTGTAAATCATCATCAATTAATCATTGGATATAAAAAAGTGACAGGCTGCATAGGTACTTATAACGTTACTAATACAAGTAAATTTAATTATTTTATAATTTTTTATGCATGATTAAACATATAGATAGTTTATTTTAAACTAGATATTTTTATTCTTTGCTTTTTAGTCTAGTATATTCTTCATTTAGTTAGTCTACAAAGTAATAACTTGACCAGGTTACTTGTTTATCATCAGACCCTCGACACCAAGTGCCATTATATTGGTCTCATCATAACGGACCATATGACCCCAAACTCGAGGAGTTTACTAGTAACCACTGAAGATTTACAATATCCACCTCCTGGCTCCATCATCAGACCCTCGTTACCAAGCCCAATCAATCTCCCAAGTCTTGTTAAAGAACTGAGCCTCAATAAATTTAAATAATTTATTAAATAGAACCTCTGTCAAAAAGGTTTCTATAAAGTTAAAGATTACTTGGATGACAAAAAGGCTTGGGATTAACTAAGCTACTTCAATGTACCCCCAAGCAACAATCCATTTTATACTGTGAATGAGTGTTTTAGAATTAATAATGTCGTTATATAGTAACTTCTGGTATTTTTGATGAGTTTAAAAGAGAAAACTGTCTGTGAATGTGAGTAGCATGCAGGCTACATTGAATATATGATTATTATTTTAATATTGTGAATGTGAAGACTATGTGGGTCATTGTTGCTTTTTTTTTCTCCTCAGTTAATTTTAATCATGGTCTGGCAGTTTGAGTAATTTTTGTGGCCTACCCAAATGTCTTTTCTTTGGTATTGTTCGTCGAATCGTTGAGCCCCTTAAGTTCTGAGTTGAGCTACACGATTACTGACAAATGCGTGCACTGACTGGACAGGTCCACTCAATCTGTGTGTTTTTTTCCTCAAAAGACCATCTCAGACACAAATCTACATGGTCTTCACATGATCTGACCAAGATTATGTCTGGACTTTGAAAGAGACTGTGACCTCTGAGTTTGTTTCGGCCTTTCTTCTTAGAGTAGTCAGATAGGAAACGCCGACCTCATCTAGTTTTTAAAATATGATTGACGTGTAAAAGTGTTTGTTCAAACCTACTTACAGAAATAAAATCATTTATTATCATTTAATCTATTGTACTCGTCAAAATGAGCCAGATGAGCCCAAACTCGAGGGGTTTACTAGTAGGCACTGAAAAGTTCCACTTTCCACCTCCTGGCTCCAGCATCAGATCAGCTCTAAGATACCAAATTATATTATTATCATCCAAACATAAAACTTTATGCACATGTCAATAAATACTGTACAAAGGCAGAGTTAGTTAGACTTAGCTAACTTCGAGGCAGAAACAATTAACTAAGATCAATCAAACTGCCATCATTTGACATGGCACCTTTTTGTTTGTTTGGCGCCGCGCCGCGCTTCTAAAATTTGATTTGTAGACTACAATTTTATTTTTGCTTTTCAGTTTCTTATTTCGTCAGTTAATTTTTTTGTTAAATGTTGTTTCACGGAAACACTTTCGCTCACTGAGCTGATAGCAAGCTGTGTCGTCCGCAGCGCACATGTCGCGCGCGCGCCTGCGCGGCCGGCACCAGGCCAACCTGCGCCGCAAGCTGCAGCTGCTGAAGCAGGAGCAGGGCGTGCAGCCCGCCGCCAAGCAAGAGCCCGGCGCGCACAGGTACACACGCCTCATACAAACATTCATCATTAAACACACGCCATTATGTGATAATAAAGAATACTTATTTGTAGTATCCGACCGAAACAAGATTTTCTGCCAAAACCGTAACCGAATATTTGGCTTCGCTTCTATTTTCGGCTGAAACTGATACCTACTTATGAAGGTAAGTAAAAGTTAGGTCAGTGGGTCGCCTTAGGGACAGAAATTTACATTATTTTCTTAGACCCATCGTTTTTCTTAGGTTTGTAAAAATAATTTGACTAAAGGCTGATTTTGCAATTATCAGATTGCTTTTATCCAAAGAAAAAGCCGACTGAAAAATTGTGTGTTATAAAACCGGCGAAATACGTGCCGCACCACGGACAGTGAAGGATTTCGCAGTCAGGATCAATTCCATGCACAATATCGAAAATACCTAATCAAAGTATGTATTACATACATACATTTATAATAAATGTATATCTGAGGGAGTTGTACCTAAACTGTGCAAGCATGCATATATTGTGCCCGTTCACAAAAGTGGATCCAAACGCAGCGTCGAACACTATCGTCCCATTTCCATCCTGTTTGCCTTGTCCAAACTATTTAAAAGGTTAGTCCATAACGAAATTTATCCTGTACTCCACAATATAATAATTCAACAACAGCACGGTTTCGTTAAACGGCGGTCGACCAATACTAATTTATTATCTTTTCTAGCTTTTTGTTTAATTGTGTTGACAGCCGTGTACAAGTGGATGCAGTGTATTCTGTAAGGCTTTTGACAAGGTAGACCATGAAATACTACTAAATAAAATAGCGTTCAACGGAATCCGTGGTAATCTTCTGAGGTGGTTTACTTCTTATATTACCAATCGCAGTCAGAGGGTTGTAATGAATGGTCACCAACCTCACATCGCACAGGTGACCTCTGGTGTGCCTCAAGGCTCTATACTTGGTCCCCTTTTGTTTATTTTATATATTAATGACATCAGCCAATGCTTTCGCAATACCAAGTTTTTACTATATGCCGACGACCTCAAGGTATATAGAGCCATTCGACAAACAAATGATTGCCTTCTCCTGCAACAAGATTTAGATCGACTATCCTGTTATTGCCAGCAAAATAAGTTGCAACTAAGTTTAACCAAATGTAACTTCATAAATTTCACAAAAAATAAAACTAAAATAAACTATGCATACACGTTGTGCAATGCCCCCCTGCTTAAAGTGGACTTTATTCGTGATCTTGGTGTTCTTCTTGATTCCAAGCTTTGCTTGGGCCTACACATAGGAAAGATTGTTAATAAAGCTTATCAACTTTACGGATTTGTAATGCGATCAACAGTCAATTTTAAAAAGCCTTCTTCCTATATTTGCCTGTATAAGTCTCTAGTGCGCTCTCAACTGGAGTATGCCGTGTCCGTCTGGAGTCCATACTACAAAAAGTATGTTGAGATGATTGAGTGTGTTCAATACAAATTCCTGCGTACCATGCATTATAGATGCCATGGATATTATTTGCCTCACCAAGATTTGATTGGCAAGTATAAGCTCGAACTCTTGAAAATAGACGAAAGTACTTAGATGCCATGAATCTATATAATATTGTTAGAAATAAATTTGACTGCATTGAACTGTCCAATGTTATGTTATGCGGTTCCTAGGACAGTCCACAAGCGTAAGGTTCGCGCTGGCAGTTTATTTTCGGTGGGCGCTTGCAAGTCCAACTCTGGCTTGCGTTCGCCTGTTCGCATAATGGTTGATTCCTACAATAAGAATTTCGAACATATAGATATTTTTGCATGTGCTCCCTATAAGTTCAAAATTTTATACATGAACATTTTTTGCTATATTTATCTTTATCATGTCAATTCTTTCATAAATACTATTTATATCTTAAACGCGATAGTTAATTAGTTAGAAAAAATATATATGTATATATATATATATATATATATATATATATTTGTAAACCTAGCGATTATTATTTTATTTATATCCCATAGTTAATCTGTGAACAGCGTCGTGGGCTACAATATTGTATATGTGTTTTGTGTATTTCATATTTCATGTTTTATATTGTAGTTGTTTGTTGTTCCTTTCCAAAAAAAAAAAAAGAAATAGTAATTCTCGAAAACAAAACTATGAAAAATAACTTTATCGATATTTGAAAAATAAATATCGCAGCGTGTTCTGATCGGACCCGCTGTGATGAGAACACACCGACAGACAAAGATTAAAACCCCACCAGGGGGAATAATTAATGATTAAACGAACTTACCTGTACGTGCAGTTCAATCACAATTACACTCGAGCTTCGTTCTCGATATAACCATTAACACATATGTAGTTTCGTAGTTTGTAGTTTTCATGTAGTTTAAAATCCGTAGAATAACGCTGAAAAATCCATAAATTGGCTCTAGATAAATCCGTAGATCTACAGACTTTTTAAAAAGCTAAATCTGACTGTTTGGAGCGGCTAGAATAGTCTTGAACCTAGTCCGTCAACAGCGTTTCTTGTAAAATTACAGGGTGACAGCACTTTTGTGCACAGCTAAAATCAGGGCTTCATAAAGTTTTGATAAATAGCGGTATAAAGTGTTACATAACGTTATAAGTATTTCGTTATGATTCAACAATAACATTTTCGTCACAAATACAATTAACGATATCAAATCGCGTTACAGATGCGGCGCGTATATTATAGCACCCGTGAACCATAAGGGCGGACAAAGATTTTTTTTCCGGAATTGACGTATTTATGATCTAGAAGCATAAATATGCTAGCTATGACAAGGGCGCCGCGAGATGATCTCGCTCTACCCTGATCAAAGGTTAGGGCTGGCGCTGGAGGGAGGGATGCTATATCTTCGAACGAAGCTCTTCGAGTAATTGTGATTGAACTTCATGTCAAAGTCAAAGTCAAATCATTTATTTCAAATAGGCACATAAAAGGCACTTTTGAACGTCAAAATTTACAAAAAAAATAGAATTGATTCTAGTTGCCCCTTTCAAAAGGTAGTTTCGTATGGAGAAGAATGGGCAAGAAACTCCACCGTTACTCTTTTAAAATGTTTTACAATATTATGCAGGTTCACATTAATTATGTAATTATATGTGAAGACGATGCACCTAGAATAAAATTACTATACCACAATAGGTAAAAAGAATTAAATATAATGCAAAGACAGGTAAATTAATTATGTGACAGATACATGGTGCTCACATTATTTACAAATAAGTATTGAAAAGTAGATGATGTTTCCAAAATTTTAACAAGTATTAATTTAGTGACATGTACAGGTAAGTTCGTTTAGTCATCAATTACTCTCAAGCTTCGTTCTCGATATTAGCATAACACACATGTAGATGTTTAGCGATCGCAGTCGTGAAATATAATCAATTAAATAGGGTACATGTTGTATCTTTGCTTTGGGAAATTGAATTAAGAAAACAAATAATTTCTACCCATTATGTTTTATAGCTGTGTTAAAGTCAATCACATAATTGAATAGCTTTTCAATGATTACAATGTTATTACGGAAATGAGATAATTTAATTACCCATTTAACACACTGTATCACCTTCAGTAGACATCGTTTCATATTATTCTATTATAATATTTAGCAAATACCATAGAAGTTAAAACCAACCGCCAGTTTTCATGCATTTATGGAAATGCACGCAGGCAAAGGTGCTGAGCTGTTCGGTTGCAAATATTGTACCGAACATATTCCCGAACACAAGATGAGATAAGCAAGATTAAAGTCAAATCACCTTAGTTAAATAATAATACAAGTCAAATGGTAAACAAAAGTAAAGTAAAATGGTGAACAAAGTAAAAGTATTGTAAAATGGTAAGTAAAGGTAAAAGTATTACAAAATGGTAAATAAAGGTAAAAGTATAAATTACGGTAGTCCTTAAAACATAAAAAAAGTTACACTAATGAGTCTTCCACTCTTAACACAGGTTATTTTCGCACTATAGGCAACGTAGCTCTTTCCTTTTTACACGCACTACGCATAACCCTGGGCTACCGCCTGGTGAAATATGCACTAAATCTATCGGTTCACTGTCCTTTTGCTGACGGTCAACAGTACTCAGCTTTCGCGGGTGCACTTCACTATGGCCCCTGGTTGACTCCGATGTAGTCGCCACAGACTCCTGTCTAGTGAGGCTCCGCCCGGCTGGCCGTAGGAAGCGAGCAGCATCTCACTCTTCTCCAGACCCAGACTGCTGCCGCGCATAGGACAACTCCCTGCAACTGCTGGGACATCAGCTGACACTGTACTGCACTGTACTGTTGGGTAGACAACGGTGCACTGGTGAATGTCATGGACTGATATGTCATCGACCTCTGCTTTGTGTGTCTTAATCTGTTCTCCAAGAATGGATAGAGATCTATTCAGACTCATGTCCTCTGGTAATTCTGCTTCCATTGGTATTTCAATGTTCACAATATGGTTTATCTGGTCTAGCTCTGGTACGAGCATATTTGGTGAAACATTTAGTTGGTTGGATTGTTGTTTTAAGGAATACTGAATGAAATCTTTACTTTTAATAAAGCATTTCTGAGTCATGCTAATGACCCCAGCTCGAGTCAGCTGACTCCTCGGTAATTCCTGGCTCGATTGGATGATCGCCGCAAAATGTTCGCGTCAATTGTTCCCTCGTCCAAGACTGGTGGCACCTTTTGTACAGCCTGTATAAAATGTAGGCAACTCTGAGAAACAACAGCATACATATGACCATAAGCACAATACTTATTGCGGATATGTGGAATTTGAACTCCTCTACCGTAACTGAATTGTAGCCTCGCAAGGCACTGTTCTGATTTAAAAAAACCCCTTCATTCTGCACTTTAGATTGACACATGGTGATATAATTCTTTCAATAAGTTTTCAACTCGACGACACTCGCTCTGAGAACGATTTAGGCCCGTATTACAGAACCTCACTCAAAACTCAAGCATTACTTAAAACTCGTTTAAAGCCATTTGATTGGTTGAAACTAGTTTTAAGTAATGCTTGAGTGTTGAGTAAGGTTCTGTAATACGGGGCTTAGATTAAATGCGCACATGATTAACAAATGTCCGTTCAAGTGGCAGGGTCGCCATATAAGGACGGGACTTAAAGGGGAAATGAAATATTTAAATGCTGAGTAAAGATTGAGTATATTTGGTGCATTGTTAAATCTTATATGCACTCACACAAGCATATTATAGTATACTTACACACTACATCACACTAGGTTTGTCATTTATTCTTTTAGCATGTGCATAATTTTGGGGATGGGATGCATAATGCAACTTGCTTGATAATCTACGATCGGCGTATTTACACTACATCTAGTTAATATGAATTTTTGTAACTAAATCTCGCGTCCAAATTGATAACAGTTTCAGAAACAAAGCTAACAGCTGTTTTATCCTCAGATCACAGAGTCCTGAGACTGAGCGGCCTGCAGAGCCGCCGGCTGAGGCCTCCACGTCGACTGTCAAGGCGGAGGAGCAAGAGGGAGCCGCGACCGGGGAGGAGAGAGCTGTGGTCGGGGAGGAGAGGGCTGTGGCCGGGGTCACGGGGGCTGTGGTCGGGGACGAGGGGGCTGTGGCCGGGGACGAGGAGGATGTGGCCGCGGACTCGGAGGCCGGCTCGGAGTCGGACGCCGAGGACGAGCAGTGCGCGGCCAGCGTGGCGCTGTACCGCTCGGGGCGCTACTCGCCCGCCTGCGTGGCGCCGGGCGCGCTGGAGCCGGCCACGCTGCTGACGGAGCCGGAGCTGGACGCGCAGCGCCTCGCCTACCTGCGCGCCGCGCTGCACGCCGCGCGCCCACCGCCGCACAAGGTATGCGCCACGCTGCTGACGGAGCCGGAGCTGGACGCGCAGCGCCTCGCCTACCTGCGCGCCGCGCTGCACGCCGCGCGCCCACCGCCGCACAAGGTATGCGCCACGCTGCTGACGGAGCCGGAGCTGGACGCGCAGCGCCTCGCCTACCTGCGCGCCGCGCTGCACGCCGCGCGCCCACCGCCGCACAAGGTATGCGCCACGCTGCTGACGGAGCCGGAGCTGGACGCGCAGCGCCTCGCCTACCTGCGCGCCGCGCTGCACGCCGCGCGCCCACCGCCGCACAAGGTATGCGCCACGCTGCTGACGGAGCCGGAGCTGGACGCGCAGCGCCTCGCCTACCTGCGCGCCGCGCTGCACGCCGCGCGCCCACCGCCGCACAAGGTATGCGCCACGCTGCTGACGGAGCCGGAGCTGGACGCGCAGCGCCTCGCCTACCTGCGCGCCGCGCTGCACGCCGCGCGCCCACCGCCGCACAAGGTATGCGCCACGCTGCTGACGGAGCCGGAGCTGGACGCGCAGCGCCTCGCCTACCTGCGCGCCGCGCTGCACGCCGCGCGCCCACCGCCGCACAAGGTATGCGCCACGCTGCTGACGGAGCCGGAGCTGGACGCGCAGCGCCTCGCCTACCTGCGCGCCGCGCTGCACGCCGCGCGCCCACCGCCGCACAAGGTATGCGCCACGCTGCTGACGGAGCCGGAGCTGGACGCGCAGCGCCTCGCCTACCTGCGCGCCGCGCTGCACGCCGCGCGCCCACCGCCGCACAAGGTATGCGCCACGCTGCTGACGGAGCCGGAGCTGGACGCGCAGCGCCTCGCCTACCTGCGCGCCGCGCTGCACGCCGCGCGCCCACCGCCGCACAAGGTATGCGCCACGCTGCTGACGGAGCCGGAGCTGGACGCGCAGCGCCTCGCCTACCTGCGCGCCGCGCTGCACGCCGCGCGCCCACCGCCGCACAAGGTATGCGCCACGCTGCAGCGCAAGCTACAGAGCGTGTGAGCACGCACGGTACCCGTTCACAGGGCACACCGAGTAGATAGTGTGCGTGATCCATTGCCGATTTCGGATACAGTGGCTATTTCTGGTTTTGACAGCTGTTGGTTACGAACGTGTGCTCAGATATGTTTATTGTAACCTAACATGGCTGTGAAGTTGGCAGTAATCGCTGCACAGTATACACTTGATACTTGGCATTACGCTGACAATTTTAGCGCTTTGTAACCCTCCTGTTGTCAGCGCTGCAACAGATCGGGAGGGAAAGACGCCGCGTAAAAAGAGCGCGTCGATATTAGGCAACAATTAAATGTAGAAAAAGCACACATTTAATTCAGTTAGTCTTGAAAACATGGGCAGTAGGAGTCGAATGCGCGCACTAAAAGTTCCGTACCACCAAAAGTATCATAGTTAACCTTATTATTATTTGCCATATGCGGCTTGGCGTCCTATAACGATTAGAAAATATACATGCCTGTGAGGCTCTACTACTGATAAGCACAATGAGGCGCCGACACTTTTGCATTGAAATACCATGTGCATCTGGAGTCTGCTAGCCCATTTTTTTTATCCTTGTGAAACAAATGGAGACTTATAGGGAAATTAGTTAAAAATAGCAAAAACTTGAAGCAAAGGTCCATACATTTCTTTTATGAACAAATGACTTGGGCTCTCAATCCAGACGCCTGCATAAAGTGGCATAGTATAAATCTCATAAAGTACTATCTCTGTGTATTTCTTTTTTTTTTTAATTTGTTTAGATTTACTTGATATTTTTAAGAAATTTTGCTCTCTCTAGAATATGACGTTACAGCTTTATGGTGGTTTAACTGGGTCCCGGAGTTCATTAGTTTCTGTACTGAGGAATCTACAAAACATGAGTTAAACTAAAAAAATACATAAATAAGCCTTTTATCATTATATATATAAAAATTACGTGTCGCGTTGTTTGTCCGCGATGGACTCCTAAACTACTGAACCGATTTTAAATTTGATTTCCACACCGTGTGCAATTTGATCCAACTTGATCGATAGGGGGTAGCTTACATCTCAATTTATAGTCGCAATATTATTTTATTGCATATTATTTGTCTATTATTTGACAGTCACATTTATCTGTTAGCTCCAAACGATTCTAACAGATGGCGATATCTGTTGACTGGATTGAGTAAGTATTCAATGGATGGCGCTATGTTAAAAATACAAACGTTTCATATAAGCTACAATTTAATAGCAGAACCACCACGTGTTGCTGAGGCTAAGGTATAACCTAAATTTATTTTGTAATAAACGACATACACTGACATAATATTATAAAGAGAAAAGATATGATTGTTTGTATTGAATAGGCTCCGAAACTACTGAACCGATTTCAAAAATTCTTTCACTGTTGGGAAGCTACACTATCTCCGGGTGACATAGGCTATATTATATTATGCTTTGCTACACGGGCGAAGCCGGGGCGGGTCGCTGGTATCTTATAGTTTTTATAGTTCTTAGTAGTTTATATCTGTAATTTTTATGGTGTAAGTACATAATAAAGAATATTCTATTCTATCTCAGTGAATTAGTTAAGAGGCGGTATCTAGGAAAATAGCCTATCTTCAATTAGATTTTTCATGAAATTGATAAAACTTAGACATAAAGTTAAAATAATATAAAGAAGATGATATTTCCAAACTTTTTGTGGAATAGAAACAAAATATAAAAAGAAAACTCGATAAAAAATATCACGAAGTTACCTCAAATTTTCACGTATTTTCGATTTGTACTGTTTGTTTGTTTTGTGTTTTTTGACTGATGAGTAATAGGATAAAAGTTTGTTGATTATTTGTATTATTAATACAGGGCGAAAAACATTGTAGAGGATTTTTTTTGAATTCCTGTTGTTTTTGGTTTTATTACGACTACAATCAATCTTTTAGCACTTACGACGTTCTTAGTTCGCGGAAGAAGTCATCTTTCGTCGCACGTTCGGTCAGTTCAAGCTTATTTTTTTTGCAGCTCAACTCAGAACTTAAGACGCTCAACAATTCGACGAACGATACTAAAGAAAGGACATTTGGGTAGGCCACATAAATTACTCAAACTGCCAGACCATGATTAAAACTAACTGAGAAAAAAAAAGAAAAGCTAAACAGTGACCCACATAGTCTTCACACACAATGTTAAAATAATATAATATTTTACAAAGTAAATATTCATATCAATGTATATTGACTTTATTTCATTAGCTCAAAATAAAAAAGCGAAAACGATGTTATGCGATTATATTCGCATTCGTATCGTCAAAAAACAAGTTTATTAAGTTTGTTTTCATCATGATTCATGATGTAGTATCATGAGTATGTAGTATAATACTTTGATAGAAATACTTTTGCTTTTAAGGGTTCCGTAGCTCAAAAAGAAAAATTGAAACCCTTATAGAATCACTTCGTTGTCCATCTGTCTGACCCGTTTTCTCAGGAATTCGAGGGGATATCAAGTCGAAATTGATATCAAATACTCAGGTCTGCGGTCCGTTGGAGCTGTAATAAAATCGAGCTGGTATAAATTGCCATTCATGTCGCATAATTTGACACTGCAAAAAAATTCAAACCGTTCCCGGTGACCTAGAATCATGAAATTTGGCAAGAAGCAAGGTGTCACAGCACAAATTGGTACAGGAAAATGTACGAAAATCATTCATTTGTTCTTTATTTCTTTCAAGTCGGTTTACACTGCAATCTAACAAAATGTTTTATTTTACTGCGTAGGTAGTTAAGTTTGTCCTTCAATTCGTAATTGGAAGTCCATAGGCTGTATCACTTGAGTGAAGCCACGGGCAGCCGGGCACAACTTTGAGACGGAACCCTCAGGGCGCCAGTTCTGCTCGCACTTGCGCGATTTTCTTATTAATGCCAATAACTGACAAATAAACCGGAATATACTATAATAAATATGTTCAGGAAAATAAAAACGTTTAAAATAGTAGCCCACCAACATCGGTAACAGATTCACGGACATACAATAATATTGAATAATATACCTACTTGTACACAGCGATCATACTTAGGTACATTGAATAAAGCCGTTTCATCTGATTATTTTCAATACTCAATACTCAATTCTTTATTGCATTCCATATGTATTACATAGATGGTCTAACAAGGTAAAATATCAATATGGACCCTGTCGGGCGCAGCAACATTAGGAGAGAGGAAGACGGCTAAGCAGCAATTCAAGCAATTAAATTATTAATTTTTATTTATTATTTATTTAATTATTTCGTATACATAGAGAATATTCAAATTCAAACACGCCGGGCGAAAGGTTTCTACTGGCGGGAAGGGATTGTGTTTAGTTGTCGTCGTAGTTTGATGAGAGGTGTAGGCAAGAAGATGCGGGTGAAACTTGATTTTGTTCTGGCTTGCTGCGCCCTCTTAAAAAGAAATAATGGCTCATAAGTCATTGGTTGAAAGTAACTCAGTTAATTTTTTTTAAAACGTCTGAACTGAGAGCCCAATATTTTCGGCTTTATTGACTATACTCAACCTCATAGATTTATACAACTTAGCTTTTTTTTTTACTGTATTTTTATTAAAATTTGACATATCGTCCGTTGTATTAAATGTATACTGTGTACCTTTGAATCATGTTTTCTTCTTTATCTTTAAAATCAGAATCAGTAAGCCCATACTTTAAGCCAATATTTTAGCCTTTGTAAGTAAAACAACTAATAATAATTTATCATTTTGTATAATGGTCTGGATAGGTCGCGACATGTTTTTCCTCTCCTCTATATGGTACATTTAGACCTGTCTTAGCGGAGGTTTCCGTAAATAAAACAACGTTATTTGAAACCCAACTATTCGGGAAACTGGGTAAATGTAAAGCCTCTTTAAGTGATCAATAATCCTAGGTCCCTTGATATCCCACTTATCCAATTACACTATAATTATTTGGTAAGACACACTAACAGCTAATTATCAGATGCGTGTGTTTCAAATATTTGGAAGCTTTAATTGTCATGTGCATTAGTCCTTTAGTTATTAAGATTGTTTCTAGCATAAGTGTAGTGAATGTGGTGCGGCTGTGCTTTTTTAAATAAATAAACAATCAAACATTAGCCAGTGACATAACCTTCCCGTGTGGCCCGCAGCCGGCGGGCGCGCCCGCGGAGGCGCTGGAGCGCGAGGCGCGGCGCGCGATGGGCGCGGCGCGCGACGAGGCGCCCTTCAGCGTGGAGCACGCGCTGCCCGACCAGCCGTGCCTGTGGGCCGACAAGTACCGCCCCAGGAAGCCTCGATACTTCAACAGGTAGCACTTCGTGTTTCATAACTTGCCCGACAGTTGAGGCTACATAATATTCTCTCAGCCTTATCCCAATTTATTTAGGATCAGCGTAAAATGTCTTCTCCCATCTCGGTAGTCACCCCCTTTCTAGACGTGTCATCTCTCATACAGAAAATCACACTACTGTATGGTCAAAAATTTAATCTAAACCGGTAAATAGATATTGACACCAATCGTTTGTTAAGTTTCATCAACTAACTGAATAAGCATATCTACAACCTTTATTTGATGTGAATATCTGTTGATGGCGTCCCTTGCTCACAGAGTGCACACGGGCTTCGAGTGGAACAAGTACAACCAGACGCACTACGACATGGACAACCCGCCGCCCAAGATCGTGCAGGGCTACAAGTTCAACATCTTCTACCCGGACCTCATCGACAAGAACGCCACGCCCGAGTTCTCCCTGGTCAGTGCTGTACTTACTTCCTATTCTACTATGCAATTGTTTGTGTGTGTAAGCCAAGCCTACGAGGACCGCCAGAAACGCACCTCTTTATTCTTCAATTCAGAATATCAGATAATTTTCAAATAAACTTAATGTCATACCAGACAAAGTTCAAAATCCAATGCAACAAATATTTGTTTATTACAAATGGTTACTCAAAAATCAACTTAGACTAGATAACCATAAAGTATATTATAGTTGAATAAATGGCAACTGAATGTAAATTATCTAAAATTCTGAATGATTCAAGTTGATATTATATTTTCAGGAAAAAAGACTGTATCTATACTTGAGAGCAATAAAATCGCACACCTTGACTTTTTTTTTGTTGAGGCAGGTATTTTTCATGAATGCGAATAAATTTAAAAAAAACATATGCTATTTGAAATTTTCCTTTAGTACCTTTCCAAAGAAAATGTAACTCAAAATTCTTGATCAAATTGTTTATTAATAAGGTGTATTCCCTCCCCTAGCCTTAATTACAGCTCTTAATCGGTTTTTCATGGACCGTATTAATTTTACCATGAAATCTTGTGGTATAGTGTTCCACTTCTCTTCAATGGCAAGTTGAAGCTCTTGGAGGCGCGTAGGAGCAGGGCTTCTTGCTCGAACTCTTCTTTTTAGTTCATCCCAGACATGTTCAATCGGAATGAGATCAGGACTACGAGCTGGCCACTCCATCGCGGTAATTCCAACGTCTTCCATGTAGTCGCAAACTGTTCTAGCGACATGCGGTCTTGCGTTGTCATGCATTAAGAGAAAATCTTCTCCCATAAGCCACGTAAGCGGCCTTACATGTTCTTCGAGCACTTCTTCGACGTATCGTGCAGCCGTCAACCCTCTCGATCTCGAGCCGGTATTCGCCCCAGTGATGAATGCAATGTCAGTTTTAGTGTCCAACATTATGCCACCTCCAAAAGCCACACTTTCGCTTATGCAGCATTGTGCAAATCGCTCTGATGACCTTCTGTAGACCCTAGAGCGTCCACCATAACCATGTAAAGTCATTCTGCACTCATCAGAGAACATAACAGCCCGCCATTGGTCATATGTCCAATTTAAGTGTTCCCTGGCAAATTGTAGCCGGGCTTGTCGGTGAGCTGTGGTTAATTTGGGACCATTTGCTGGGAGATGTGAAGTCAGTCCTGCTTCACCCAGTCTTCTTCTAACTGTCCACCGACTTATACTGACATTGCGAACTTCTCGAAGCTGTGGTCCCAGTTGAACCGCATTCAGTTGCCGATTTCTCAAAGAACTTGTCACAAGAAAGCGGTCATCACGCTCTGCTGTTCTGCGTCACCGGCCAGATCCTTTTTTTTTGAATGGCAACTCGTAGTTGTGACCCTTAGAGGTCATGGCTACTTAACCGGACTATCCTGCGGGTGCCTTAAAATTGACTCAAAGCCTCCAGCTAGGAGCATAAAAAATCCAAAAAAAAAAAACGAAGTTGTTATACCTGCGGCTAAGGGTGCAAGTAGTGACAACGCAAACAGGTGAATTTCGGGACTTTGGTGTACGGTTGGTTTTTGTAAGTTACGTGAAGGTCAATGATTTTAATTTTAGGTCTTTGTAAAGCTAAGCTTGTATGCTTTAATATTGCCTTATAATTTGTACTCAATATCTTTACATTTAAGTAAAAATTCAGTAATAAACCAAATTACAAAGGATGTGCGATTTTAATGCTCTCAAGTGTAGTTTCAATTGGGTATTGATTGTCGAAGTGAAAACTGAACCGCTTTATTACACTTTGATTCTAAGGCATTATTACACTTGATCTGAAGAAACAAAGTAATTGATAAGTTTGTTGCATGTTGTTTTCAGAAAGCGTGTCCCGAGAACCCCGACTTCGCCGTACTGCGTTTCCACGCGGGCCCGCCCTACGAGGACATCGCGTTCAAGATCGTGAACCGCGAGTGGGAGTATTCCTACAAGCGTGGCTTTCGCTGCCACTTCCACAACAACATCTTCCAGCTGTGGTTCCACTTCAAGAGATACCGATACCGCCGCTAGCTGCGACGCAACTCGCCTCTCACCATTCAACTTGATATTTATCCATTGACAATACTGAGGTGAAATAAATAATCTTTCACCTAAAATGCATTACTTATTACTCTTTTTGAAAATCAAATTAGCTGTAACTGAACAGTAAAACTAGTAACTCATAATGATTAAATGTGAATGATGGCTGACGGCTATTGCTGTCATAAGGCATTACATCAGTTTGCCACTGCCACTGATTTAATAATTGAAGAGGTCGCTGTAAACTATCGATCAGCGCTAGTTTACATCTCTCCCTCAAAACATGTGTCTAGCTACACAAATTATTTCAACAGCCTATTGAAGCCATAACATTTATGCTTCTCCCTCTCTGGATTCAACAAATCACAAATACCAGAAGATGACATTTACTATTACTACACGGTGACATTTGAAACACAGTTTTGCTAGAACAAACGTTGTTCAGACCATAGTCTACTACCATTCTATAGCATCCAATAAAACAAAAACGTCATTGATTTTCGAAAAAAGACAACGTTAAAAAAGTCGGGATTATTGTCACTCCCTACAACACACATACTGCGGCGCTCGCGTCTCAAAGTAGTAGCGGCGCAGCGCGCGGGTCACGCACGGGACACAGGATTGTTTACAGGGAAATGTATTAATGTACACTCCATAAACGAAATTTAGTAAGAACTTATTTTTGTACGTCTACTAGAAAATACCAAAATTAAACGTTAACTTCGGTAGGTATTTTATCACTAATAAGTGGCTACTTTAAAACAGATTTTTATGGCCTGGTATGGCTTTGGCTATGGTACACTTTGGTAGGTATTCACTGGCTATGCCACGATTACACGACGTGACGCACCGCACAGACACGCGACGTCGCGTCGCGGGCGGCGAGGTGGCTGACCTCTAATTTTATCATTTTGTTCTAGGTGCGAACTTACGGTGGGTACTATCAGACATTGTTTTGATTCTTTCCTGTAGGTACGGGTACCTTTTTTTTTTGTTCCGGGGTGGAAAATCCTCATGGATGTCCTCCGCCCTGGGGGGCGGAGGGGTCTGTCAGACTCTTACTGACTAAAAACCACCCGGTGTTCCGTCTCACACCTACGCCGGGGGTCGCGGGAACGTACAAATCTTCCGCAACCCCCGGCCGGTGCCGGTCCGTTCGGTCGAGCGGGGGGAGTGAGGTGTTTGACTCCCCCCGCGACGTCTAAGAGGGGCGCGCGTGGAACACTACGCGCCGCCACCTCGGGTCCTGATGTATGGGGGGCGACGGACGTCCCCGAGTCCGTCGCCCCTGGACCCATTTAGGGGGGCTGGAAGAGGGCGTTGTCCGCCCTCCGCCGACGCCCGGTGCGGCTGCTGCGGGCCGGGTGAGAGGATGAGATCTCTCGCTCCCTTTCCGCAGCCTCCTTCTGCGAGATGACTTTCGCAGAAGGATACCACCGCGTCCCAGGAATCCTCGCCGCCGACCATCGCATTCACAACGGCCAGCAGCGAGAGGTCACTGCCTACTCCTGAGATGAAGGCACGGCGCGGCTCCTCCCAAGCGGCACACTCTGCCAGCGTATGCCGCGCCGTGTCCTCCCGGCAGTTGACGCAGTGATGACACCGGGCGTCCGGCTCCCTGTTTATGCGATACAGGTACTTCCCGAAGCAACCGTGCCCCGAGAGCACCTGCGTCACCCGAAACGACAGGGAGCCGTGCCTCCTCCCGAGCCAGTGGTCGAGCACCGGCCGGACCGCCTCGATGGTGACGAGGCCGGCGGTAGGGCGTGAGAGCCTGTCCCGTCATTCCGCCACCAGGACTTCGCGGAGCTGCGACCGACGCCCCTGATGACTCTGACGGCCATCGCTCTCTGCGGCTTTCGCAGAACAGAGAAGCTGCCGGCCGTCAGGTCAGCCGCCCAGATCGGGGCCCCGTAAAGGACCATCGATCGCACGATCCCCACGTAGAGCCGCCTACAAGCGGCGCTCGGGCCCCCCAGATTGGGAAGCAGCGTTGACAGCGCCCCGGCCGCGCCCAACAACTTGGTCGCCAGCTGCCGGAAGTGGGGGCCGAAATCACACCGGCTGTCGAGCACCAATCCCAGGTACTTCATGGTGGGCTCGACAGCGATTCGAACCCCCCCCCCCACCACGATGTGGGATCCGGATGGTGGCGCCCGCCGGGAACCATGAAATACCATGGCCTCCGACTTATCGAGGGCCGAGGCGCCGTATGCGGCTCACCGTCTGTGAGACCGCAGCCGTCGTCAGCAACGCTGCCTCCCTGTACGAACTCCCCCGGGCCGTGACCAGCGTGTCGTCCTCGTAGCACGTCAGGTCGACCCCCGGTTGGAGTTCGCCCCTCAGCACCCAGTCGTACCCGATGTTCCACAGGAGCGGGCCCACGACCGTGCCCTGTGGAACACCGCACGACATGTGGTGCTGGTTGACGCCATCGCGTCCCACGTAGGTGACACACCTCTCCGCCAAATAAGCCCCAACGATGCGGCGGAGGTAGAGAGGCACCCCATGATACCGCAGTGCCTCCCGAATACAACTCCAGGGCAGGGTGTTGAAGGCGTTGGAGATGTCCAAGGATACCGCCACCACCACCCCACCCCGGGACACCGTTTCCTCCGTCAGGACTCTCACCCGCGATATAGCGTGTATGGTGGAGCGCCCATGCCTGAAGCCGAACTAGTTCTCGTCCAGGTCCGGTCCTTCTCTGCACAAGTGGCCGACGAGGCGGGCTGCGAGTATCCGCTCCAGCAGCTTACCCACCTCGTCTAGCAGCACTATGGGCCGGTACGCGGACGGCGAGTCCGCAGGGCGCCCCACCTTCCTGAGCAGGACCAGACGACCGGTTTTCCACAAAGTGGGAAACTGGCCCTGCTCGAGGCACGCTGTGTAGAGTCCAGCACCTTCAGAGCGAGGGCTAATGCTCGGCCGTGGATCCAGGTACGGGTACCTATTGTAACTAACGTGACATTATAAGGTATTATTTATTTATTGGGATATTACAGAAACAAGACAAAAATTTACGACAAAACCGGGTTAGCTCCGTGGACACCAAGACAACATTAACCCCAATTTTCCCTTCATACTTATCGGGCTTAGGACCGTCAAAAATTCTAGCTGAAATTAATTTAATTCGCCGTGATCCAGTAGCCGCTGTGTAGCTGCCAGTATTGTAGCAGATGTGGGAATCTGCGGGTTGAAGATCCCTACCCTGCGCAGCGCCGCTGAATGATTTGGTTTAAAGTACATGCGCCTACCTTTCGCCAGATTGTCACCAACAATTGCGTAAAAACGCACCATATCCAACCACTCCACATTTGAATAGTTAGAACCATAGATATAAGAAGGAAGGAGATATGCCCGGTAGTTGAAAATGTATCGGAACCCGGTGTCTCCAGCGGGGTAATTACGTAACACACTAACAGTAGGAATGGGTTTCATTTTGCCAGTTCAACATGCATGCATTGCGTTTTTTACGTTGTTGAGCAGACAAGTTTTTCGAACATATGAAGCAATGTATTTAGCAATAGGCTTCAAAATGATTCAGATTGTGATAGTGTGTTACGTAATTAGGGTGCAGTTTGACCCTACCACTCACCGCTACTACACATGCAGTTCAGTAAAAGCAATAGATACGAAGTCTCGCACACGCTCGCAATTCATAAATCAGAACGTAATACAAAATCAATTCTAAACCTTATCTCATCAAGAACAGCGTGCATTTACCATGCACCGTACAACTTACCTACACAAAAACGTTTGTCGTTATCGTTGTGTAGTGAAAAAGCAATTTATTTTACATATACGCTAGTGATCGACTAAATCGGAAAGTTATCGAATCTTCCATTTTTTATAGTACTAAACAAAATTTGGGGTACTGAAAATTAAATAAATAATAACGAGAAAATATTCGTTGGGCAATCGACATTGTTGTCGATAGCCTACCTTAGTGGATCTGCACAAGCACACAACTCGCCACAAGATGCAGTGGCCGTACCACGCGATGCATCCGCACGAATGAAGTATCGTTTTGTGATTTTTACATTGCTTGTCCAGTCACTTAGCGCATACTTAGGTAGTAATTAAGGAGCAATATATTTATAGAGGTATGAGGAACAGGGTGTAAAGTTCATTCATACTCTATGGAAAAGGGAGGATCCTCCGACCAGACGGGTGTCGTGTCTGATGGGCAGCTGCCCAACGATTGATGTCGGGACGTTGTATATGTATATATGATAGTTGCGCGGTAAACTCTGCTTGCGCGATGCAGGATCTTGCGTGACGTCATTCTGACGTGTAGCTCGCATGTGGCGATTGTAGATGCCGCTACATATTTATTCCAAAAAAGTACAATCGTTCGATATTTAAAAACAAAAATAACGTAGTAAAAGCAAGAAATATTTTATGATTTGTTGTTTTTCATGATTTTAAGGACAAATATATTAAAATACTTGTACTTAAAAATGGTGATTCCATGATTGGAAAAGTTTTTGTTTTGGCTTCGGTTTTTACAAGAAACCACTGAACAACACGGTATTCTTATTTTTATCACGATCACGGTCGAAAGAGCACTAGTTCGCGGAGACGGCCATTTGCCTGTGACATGAGCAGTTTGAACATTACGCGTGGATACAGACACGCCCCCTTGCCATTTCTCCTGTTTTTTATATTTCTATGGTTAGAACTCATTTTCACAAAAAACGCGCGATACGTGCCTGTGACTTAAATACAACGAATGAATATGCATCGCTCGCTCGAGAGATTTCGGTAGACTAGCTAGTGGCTACCGCTCGGGCGGCTCAGGCGGCCCACGGCAATCAACAAAAGAAATGGGCGGAGCCGTACTTCACGTGATTGCATGTTATTGGCTAATGATTTATTTGCATTTCGGCCCGCATTGGCCGGGCATCCTTGTATTCCACGTGGACTCCTCATAACTCTTTTGAATGCCCTATCGCTGCCGCGATGAGTGCTTCGATGTTACGGTTAATGTTTGAACACGTTTGAGTAACATAAGACTAATTTGAGAATGCTTAGTTTAGTTTGTTTTAATAAAATATTTGATGCTATAAAATGGTAGTAGACAATGGTCTGGACAAGGTTTGTTCTAGCAAAACTGTGATTCAAATGTCACAGTGTATAATTTTTGTGCAGACAAAGGTTATCGTTCTAGATCGACTGGCGAGACAATGTTGGGTTGACGAGTGTCATTCATAATAAATTAAACTTGTAGTGGGTATAATATATACTTGCCTAGAAACATCTTTACAAATTGAAGCTATTCTGTGTAACAGAGTACATAAACATTTTTTCCCACATTACTTGGTACTGGAACTACAATCCTGATGAAAGCTTATGATTGAAAGTACAATATTTGCTAATCTAATTCAACAAATCAAGCTTTTGTAACTTTTTATTTACATCAATTACATAAATGACCTATTTGTTGGGAATATATTAAATTGTTTTATTGTTTTGGTTTATTTTCGGCTGGATTCACAACTTCCTCTGAAGCGGGGTTACTGTGGAAGTTCGGAAACTGTTCCCATGGAGCACTAAGCTCAAAGCGCCGGAACTCTTGAGCCAGCTCTAAGGGCTCTACCACTACACGCTTCTGTTCATCATCATAGCGCACCTCTACGTAGCCACTGAGTGGGAAGTCCTTCCTGAAGGGATGACCCTCAAAACCATAATCAGTCAAAATTCTTCTCAAATCAGGATGGTTGGCAAAGAAGACACCATACATATCCCATATTTCTCTTTCATACCAATTCGCAGCTTTAAACACGTCGTTGGCAGAGTCTACAGGGGTCAACTCATCAGTGTATGTCTTGACTCTGATTCTAGCATTGTAACGCAGTGACAACAAGTTGTATATGATCTCGAACCTATTGGGTCGGTTGGGCACGTCCATGCCGGCGATATCCACGAGGTTCGTGAACTGTGCGCTGTGGTTATCCTTCAAAAACTGCAGCACTGGAATAACTCCTTCAGGAGGAATAAGAACTTCCAGTTCGTTACCCGCCGTTAGTTGCACTTTTTGTACGTATTTAGGCAAACAATCAGCGATGTATTTTCCAAAATCAACCAAATGAGTCTTCTGAATCGGATCCACTTTAGCTACCGTTGGTCGAGTCTCCGTTTGAGAGGCCGCTTGGTCGGCTTTTGTAGCCACACGCAGAACAACTGGAGTCTTCACATTGTTAAGAATGTTACGCCCTAAGCTGCATCCAGCACCAACGGTGCGCTTAAGTAGGAACGACATCTCGTTCGGTCTGTATTTCCAAAATAAACTTACGTAATTCGACTATTGAACAATCCGTCCACTCTTCAATTCCACATAAACAAGACAGACGTCAGTCAGGTCAACTGTCAGTGTCATTTATCAAATACCACAGACTAATGTCAAATGCCACTAGCCTGCAGCAGACCGTCCCTTTCCACAGACCCAGTATCTCTACGTAGTTTGTGCACGAATCAAAACAACTTGACAAGTATTGTACAGTTCACAGAAGTTAGAGATGCTATTAGTGCTTTTTACTGTCTTGTACCCTCAATGATAATGAGAAAATACAAACAGCGAATTGTGTGACTTTCTTTAGACGATCAATCTGGCATCAGTGGGGTAATTGCGTAACACACTAAGGCTCACTTACGTGCTCATGGGCTATCCTAAATAACTCGGTGTTAACAACTAACTCAGGATTAATCAAATAATTAATCTTGCGCGAGCAAGAGTTAGGTAAACCTACGGTTAAACTTTTAATTATTAACCTTCCTATACTCGCGCCAAATTCCGGGACACTTATACCCCCTCACAGACCGAAAGGTCGGAACCCAATTCCAGTACTTTTTATGAAAAAATACATGTTGGAATTATGTTTTCTGAAACTTTGGAATATCATGATTAAGATAAACCCAATTAGTAAACCATTGATTTACTGAGGAAATAGTCTTTCATTTCAGTATCTGAAATAGTAAGATTTTCGTAAGAGTTAACAAAATATTAGCAAAAAAATATGTTTTCTTCTAACTGACAAAAGCAATTTTAAAAATTGAAACGGGAACCTCATGAGGATTGTATATATACAACACATTCAAAGCAGAAGTGTCATCATCAGTGATCGGAAAAAGGTGAGCTAAAATACCTGAAGTTCGAAAAAGAACATAGACAAAGTGGAGACGCCTTACGACAAAATATTTTTTCGGGACTACTGTCCCGGGTTTCAGAACATTAGTACAACCTTTTAGATAATTACAATAGTAATTAAAATTTAAATCGGGGACTGCCGCGGTAAAGCTATTGCATAGCATTTTTTATCTACTTATGCAATTATAATTATTTATTTATGCAGTATTTTTTTTTCTTTGATATTAATTCAAGTACAGTCGTACCATATACATACACGTTAAGCGAACGCTCGGCCGAGCTACATGGTAGGCGGAGTGGGGGGTGTTAGGTTTTATTTTCGTTACGGAATTTCTTGATTCGGCCGCCGCGCTCAAAGCCCGCGATAAAAGTTATGCAATAGCTAAATAAAATAACCTCACCTAACTAAAATTATTAACAAACTAATAAATGGCGTCTAAAATTCCTCCGCATCGCTGTCGACTGGTAATGTACTCAAGAGACCGGCGGCATTGCCACGTTGTATGGTAATGCTTAGCCTCTGGCCAAGGTAAAAGCCAGCTCTTGGGTCATGGGAAGTGTCAAGTCAAACAGGCGTTTGGAGATTTCCTTGAACAAAACTATTAAAGTACAACAAAAATTAATAAAGTAAAACAACTATCGAATTCTATTCCTGTTTCTGTTTTAAAAAAAAGAGTATGTACGATATTTATTGTTTAAAAAGAATACTCTGAAAAGAATACTCTGTCTACGCTTTATTGTGATTAGGATACATTAGTGCGAGAGAGAAAGACTTGTTTTTGAAATTAAAAATGAAAGTCTGCAAAAACACCTAAAAGTAACCTTTTGAGTCGGGTAACCTGGAGGAGTTAAAAATCACCTAAAAGGTTACAAGAGTAACCTTCTGGCAACGCTGCACACTATCTCTCTAACACAGACATAATTTTAAAGATATGTCTGTGCTCTCTTGTTAATAAACTATAATGTTGGCTGTGTACTCGCCTCGAGGCACCGCGAGGCATGACGACTGCGAGAATATTTATGCTACACTCACTTAGTCTCTTTTCGTCTCGCCTCGCCTGCTCTCTGTTCCGAGCCGGTTTTTTGTGCGCGAATCAAAGGGTCTCGCTTACCCTCGCGAGTGCGTCACTGTACATTCTCGCGTCATTCAATTTAGCGCAAGCTTTGTAAACACCTGGACGTTTTACTTAAATATCATTATGTGGAATAACGAAGCTAAACTATATTTTTTGGACATATATCAAACCGAGCCAGTATTGTGGGAACAAACGCACCGGTTTCACAAAAATAAAAAATAACCACGATGCGCGGGCTCGAATTTCAGAACAAACGGCTTTTCTATTGATGAATTGAAGAAAAAGACGATATCGCTTATGGTAACATACAGAGGGCACAATAGTGCACGTAACTATATTATCTGATAGCGCATAGGGTAACAGCTGCCGTAACTTATAAATAACGCGTCCATCTTGTCGGTGTTCGCAACCGTACTGAATAAACGAGAGTGTAGGTACAGGGTCGCACTCGTCACTCGACTTGTCACGCGAGTGCTCTCGACGAAACATGGCAAGAGCACTCGCGGAAGTGTACAGGCGCCCTAAGATATGGTCTGCACAGTGCACCGACCACAGACTAAATTATCATGTTTCTGTCATAGATAATCCATACTAAGTTTTACTGTACTGTGTGATAACGGTGTGATACCATGAAGTTACACAAAAATATAACTTCATGTGTGATACCTGCTGTGGGGCTGTGTTGTGCAGTGTTGCTTGCTACTTATTATTTAGTAATCTGTAGTTCTCTATGTAGTCTGTGATGTACACGTACAGAGTATAAAAAAATATCTGGTCTGTGCTTTTACTTATGTTGCTATGTGAGAGTGTGGTGGGCTCAGTTTGGGCAGTTGGAAACAGATGGAAACATTGGAAAAGAAAAGAAAGCCGGCTGTGAAAGACGTGAAGAATGTCCCTTCAAAAAGCATAATTCTGCTATTTCAGCTAAAGTTACATGCTCTGTGATTTCAGCACTGATATAAACTTGCAAAATTGGATATTATTACTTTAATAGTAGGTATACTTTATAAGTATCGTCTATACTGCCTAGTTAGCACTTGTAATGTTTTTAAGTAGTATTTAAGGCTGCTAGTATCATTCAATAGTGTTAGTAAAAATATTAAATCGTATAACAAACTAGAGTTTTAAGACTGAGTAAGTTGTTGGTGTCACTTAATGTGTGTGTAGCCTTGACTGAGTGAATACTTTGTTTCGTAAGTATTAGCAAGGATGGAAGAAGAATTAATAAAAGACGTGAAAATGAGGCTGCGTTCCCTGGTGGTGTCGAGCCCGACGCAAATGGATTCGCGCCTGTTGATGCGCGACTACTCGAAGCTGTTGGGCACACATATTCCGTTGACCAGGATGGGATACAAGGACTTCGTCACCTTCCTCAGGGAGCGCTGCAGTGACAGCTTCCTGGTGAGTACTGACTACTGACCTTCTGCCGATTATTCCAATCAGACCCAATCTTTTGTTCTCTTTTTTTGGTCTCTGTCCTATTGATAGTAGATGTGACAGTTTGTATGTTTGGATGTTTGTTACTCAATCACGCAAAAACGGCTGAACGGATTTGGATGAAATTGGACATACATGTAGTGTATAACCTGAAGTAACACAGGATACTTTTTATCCCGGTAGTACTTTCCCGTGGGATAATTTCAGTCATCCACAGGGGTGAAGCCGCTAGCAAAAGCTAGTAATAAAATATAACTATGTCTTACTACCAATGACCTTGATGACAACCAATGTCCTTTTTGTTTTGTGAGGTGAACAATAAAGTGTTTAATAAATAAACCTTTATATAATTTGTATTTTTCAGTCTCCCTGGTATTTGTTCCCACACATTTTATAATGTTCGTCTGTCAGATGTGCTCACTCTTACTTTTGCCTGTTGCAAACTAATTATATGTATGTATGTTTTAGAGAACAATACATACAAATTGAATATTTCAACCAGGACCAAATACAAATAGTTCAAGTAAGATCTGATAAAAAGATTATAAATGCATCAATATCTCAGGGCAGTGTCATTGGATGTCTCCTATTCATCATTTACATCAATGACCTTCCCAAAATCATGGAAGAACCAAGTGCGCTATTTGCGACAATATTTCTCTAATTACCACATGCCAAACAAATAGTAATATAAATGAACACCTAAACACGATTTTCAATAAAACAACAACATGGATGGACAAGCACAACCTTGAGATTAACTATACAAAAACCAAACTAATGATTTTCTACCCTCATCATCATCAACAATCCCCATTACTTTATTACCCATTATCCCCAGTTAACTTCTCAACAAATGGCAAAAATAATTAAGTAGTTAGAGATGTTACACTATTAGGACTCAGTAGACACACACATTCCTTGGAAAGTATGATCAAAATTATCGAAATTCACTTATGCACTTACCACCTATTACGCCTAGGCTCATGCGTGGCTCAGCTATGGCATTATAATGTGGGGAAATAGCACAGATGCGCCTATACTGTTCATTCTTCAAAATAAATTAATTCGTATCATAATTAACATAGAAAGACCAATAGGTGTAAACCCTTTTTTATAAAACATAAAATATTCAACTTACCATCTATCTTTATCCTGGAAATATGCAAATTTGTTAGAAAATACATGAACTTTTTTACAATCCACGCTGAAAAACATGGCAACCAATCTGTTAGATATAAAAACTTGTTAATGTTACCCCCTTCGTGCATGAAACTACATTCAAATACTGTCTATGTAATGTCCATAAAAATATTCCATTAACTACCAGATGCAATAAAAATGAAACAAACGGTAAAATTATGAATAAACTCAAACAAATTGATTAAAAAAGGATACTACACAATTAACAAATACATACATGACAAACAAATATATTTAACACAAACAGACACCATATGTTAGTAGTTTAGAATTCACATTCATACATACATAGATAAATATTATATTACATCCTAACTCTTCCTAATCCTAACTATCCTAACTATATAATAATATATAATATAATATAATATATAATATTTTAATATCATAACTAATCATAACTAATATTATAAATGCGAAAGTAAGTTTGTTTGTTTGTTACCTTTTCACGCCTAAACCACTAAACCGATCATTATCCTAACTTCCTAACTAATATTATAAATGCGAAAGTAAGTTTGTTTGTTACCTTTTCACGCCTAAACCACTAAACCGATCATCCTGAAATTTTGCATATACGTTGTCAGGTGTACAGTAACGGACATAGGGTACCTATCATCCTGCAAAAAAAGTATTGTACCCGAGGAAAACAACAGTAACGTTCTTATGATAATAGATGTCGCCATGTGTCTTTCGAATCATGATTGAATTATAACCCGAATTGATAGTCAATGTCTAAATTAACGCGGGCAAAAGCTAGTCCAATATAAAGCATTAACATTTGAGCTTGTATTGATGTTCAGTTGTTTCTGTATGATGCTCAAGTAACTTTGTTTGTTTTCAGTTATCTGGCCCACCATCAAATCCAATACTCACCGTGATTGTACCAGAGTCATCAAAGCACATTGATAATTTTGTACAGAGATCAAAAGTACCTTCTACTGCAAAAGTGTAAGCATATAAAATACTACCTTGAACAATTTTAACTTATACATTCACTCAATTTAAATGCATGTTAAAGATTTTGTGTTGTGTGTGTAAATGTAAAATATTTAATTCTTTTTACACTAAACAGTAAAACAAAAAGGAGAAGCATACAAGAAGCTAAAGTGAACCCACCTAAACAAGATCGCATTTACGATTCATTTGTCAAACACAACCCACCCACCATCGAAGAGCCTAAAGAGGTGAAAGAGGTGAAAGCTCCAGACATCGTCCCCAAAAGCACCAGCCAGAACAAGGAGAATGTTGACCACCACAGGAACACAACGGTCACTAGTAATGATGTCAAGAATTTCCTTAAGAAACGCTTTCCACTGTATAATAGTTTACATTATTTAGACGAGGCTGTTTCTGAGAAAGATGGAGCTCTGTCTCTGTTCCAGGACGACGATTCAGGGAGACATACATCATCAAGTGAGTTCCTATTTATTCTGATTGTGGGTTTACATCTCCCTAAATACATATATTGAATTATTTATTCAAAATGTGTGTAGTTAGGGAGATGTAAACGCGCTCCGCGGATACCGCGTCCAACGCCGGCCGCTTCTCGCTGTTCACCGAGAGGAAATACGAGGCGAAACATTCCGCACACTCCACCTTCAGCAATAAGCCGTCCTTTGTGACTTTGGGTTTATTGCGTCTAGATTATTTACTCCCAATAAAGTTCCAGAACAATTTCGGATCCACTTGTAGGTTCTTCATGGGTTGAAGCTATCTTTAATTTGACTAAATTTAGAAAACAAGAAAACATTTCATAATCACTCTTGAGAGCCAGTTGCTTTATACATATAATTTCTGATAATGCCACTTAAGTTTGATATCTCATAGCAAATCTGATGTGTACCATTCTGGATAACTAAACCTACACCTATGCTTATTTACTTTATTATTTTTCTTAGGAACACACTCACAAGGATTTTATTCACTATTTCAAAAGTAATTTAAAGCCGCCTCGGAGTTACGAATGTTAATCAAGAATTCCAATTTACTAACCGTAAATAATTATAGAAACCTGGAAAACCAGCCTTATTAAAATTCCACCTGTGTCTATTGAGTGACGAAAAACTTTTATTCTTCTAAGAAAGCCCTAGGGTACCCTCTGGTTTCTGATGAGAAAGCCTGGCGTTAATGACCAGCGGCGGATGTTGTTTATCAATATTAAGGGCGCTCGCCCACGGTGACTTTTTGGAGCGATTCAAAAGCGACACAATAGTAAAGACCGCGATACCGGCGTGATGCAATCGCTGGACGTACACCTTCGTTCACGTAACCACGATTCTACATCGCTACTAACGCGCGACTATCAATGTTGATTTGACCGAGTCCATATTGCAACTGGAGCGTCCACAGGTTTCCACAAGTAGTTACTACAACATATGACTGTATCCATACCGCTTCGCGTCTTTATGAACTCTGCATCGCATCTGTTTCGATGCTAAATCGCGGCTGTATCGCGATAGTAGCGATGCAGAATCGTGGTTACGTGGGCGAAGGTATACGCCAGCGACGGCATCGCGCCTGTATCACGGTCTTTTTGAGACTGTATCGCTAATGAATCGCTGCAAAAAGTCGCCGTGGGTGACCGCCCTAAGGTACGATTATGAACACCTGCCGAAATTCACAGTAGGCAATAAAATATTTCAAATAACTTTCAATTTGCACCGTTGTAGATAGCATATTAAAATCACCCATCACTAAAACGTTGTCAGTTTAACTCAAACAGTCTCTAATATATTAAATAAATGCATATATTCCGTAGCATTACATTTTTGCGTAATGTAAACAACACAACAGAGGAACAGAAAATGATTTTGTCTGCATACCGTCGCGCGCACAATCTCAAATAAGGCCTTGTACACATTGTCAACAGAAACGCGATTTAAACCAAAACGCGTAGGAACCGCCAAAAAAATCCTCGTTTTCGTTCGTCCGCTCGATCACATCGTTATAATTATGTTCAATTCAGTTGGAATTTGTTCTTCGTCGAGAATCCCTTTATTGAGGCTTGACACCGTAATTGCAAAAAGAGATCATACGTCAATGCCAATAAATTATTATGGAACGTATTGGTTTTCGTTCGTAATCCTCGAACATTCTGAATACACTTGAATGCACTTATTGCTGGCTTTGATTGCCTTTTGCTGGTTTCCGGAAGTGTCGAAACCACACATATTGGCTAAATTGCGCCTTTAATGGCCAACTATCCACGTTATTTACCTTATAAAAAAAAGATTGACTTGTACTTTTGGAACGTAGTTCCTTAACGCGACTTTCGGTAGGAGTTGACTGGTAGAAATAATTAAATTGAAATTCCTTACGTGAAAAAGCGTTATGCGCCCTCCATGCGACTTTCTCTCTCTCTCTGTCTGTCTTTTTCTAGTTTCGCATAAGGAACTTCGTTCCTGACGGTAGTCCACCGACCGCACCCTTTTTTTCCAACTTTATCTGTTGATCCAAAGATTCCCCCTACATGTTCCTCTGTCACCTCCTCAGTTGTGTCTGGATGTAACCACACATGCAAAAACTTCTTTCACTGAATTACTTGAAGCGTAGCAATTTGAGTGTTTCCTCTTTTTGGTATCGCATTAGTCAATACTGTCTCGGCGGTTTCCGATATGTACGCAGCCTTATTTATTCCTGTCTCGCTCGGCCGCTCGGCGCGCATGTTTCGTCACCTTTACGTGCGGTTCCTTAGCAACACTTCCTACGTTTATCTCCCTCGCACGCTGCGTAGTAGAAGGTATCCTGACTGGTTTATCCATCTCGCTCTTCGACGCATCCATTGAAACAAAATGAACTTCGATCTTCTCAATTTTAGTGGACAAGTCTCGAATACCCTCGTCTATTTCTTGATTGTGACGAAATAATTTCCGATCGTCCGCTGCTCATCTTCAATTTTCTTGTTTTGTGGCTCAATCACCGCTATTAATTTTTGCTGACAACGCTACAACTTTCTTCATCAAATCGTTGAACCTTTCGACATTAAATTTGAACATTTTAACCGTTAATCGGAATAAAATCACGGAGGCTAAGTTCGCGTGTCACTGTAACCAATGAGTTATCTTGATTGAATGGCAATAAACTCCTGTAGTAGAAGAAATTAATACTTAAGAAGTAATGCTTCTCTCTTCAGGTGGCAGCAGTACAAAGACTCGTCAGTTTGAGGAGCTAAAGTCTGAGATAATGGAGCTGATTACTGCAGCTCCGGAGGGAGTGTGGTGCACAGATCTCATAAGGCTTTATAGGTGAGTTCTTCAGACAGCCACCTGACCACCTCGTTTGAGCATTCATTGCCTGTCAGTGGCTGGACTAAACCCGCAATGTATGCAGGCTAGGTTCGAATTCTTACATAATTTATATAATTATATTAGCTACCGTGCTCAAATCACATTGAATGTTCAAGACGGTATAATGAGTACAGGCCATAAAAACGGGCCAGGGTCAAGCTTTTCGGAATGTAGTTGCTGTGAAACTCAATGTTGGCTACTGTGGTATGCTAATAGTGTACACAACAATATACTATGTTGTTGTAGTTCAAGTTCTCGTAGCGCAACATTTATCTGATTGGTTTGTATTTTAAGTTTTTATGACTACTGAAAGGACAAGCTTTGTGCATGTTGATAATAAATTAACTCGTCGAGTACAGATTATTCTGGTGAGTCAAATCGAATTCAATTTGGATAAGTGATCCATTAGCACGAGCCAGTATAAGCGAGCCAGCGCGGTATCAAACTCGGGTAGCGCTAGTGACAGTGGGCGTGTGGTGTGCACAGAGAGCGCTACAACCGCGAGCTGAACTTCACGCGCTTCGGCTACACGAGCATCGTCAGCCTGGCCTACGTGCTGGAGGCGCGCGTGCAGATCACGCGGCCCGTGGACACGGGCGACTGGCTGTTGACGGAGCGGCGCCGCGCTGCGCCCGCGCCGCCCGCGCTGCGCATGCGCGCCGCCCGCGCCGCGCACGAGCACGCCGCGCGCCCGCCCGACCCCGACCCCGACGACGCGCTGCCCGGCATCCAATTCGTGAGTCACATCCTTCTTACTTGCAGGACCTCTAGGTACATCGCAAAAAGGTTAAAAGGCGCTAATCGGGAATCTAGTTTATTCTCGATCGCAGTATCACAATTTTGTAATGTTTTTGTATTTTTTTGTTTTTATTCAGCTTCATTGATTTAAAGGCTTTATCGCTTGGCAACCACATCGCCCAGTACAGGAAAATACAAAATTGTTGGTTACAATCTAACTTACTACTAACTCATAATATCTGTAGATTTAAAGTTTCAGTTTGTCTGTTGTTTTTTTTTTGTTTGATGCCATAATTTGAAGGAATGGTGGGTCCCGGGTTTAAAAAAATAAATAATGTATTATAATGTTAATGACCCGTGGCGATATAACATCTTTGATATTGGCCAGAAATGCATAGAATAGAATAAATATATTAATTTGTTAAGATAATAATTTGTGTAACAATTTATTTGTGAGGATGCCATGTATTTTCTAGCTTAATATAGTATGCAAATTTAGTACATTTGAAAAGAGAAAGTAACAAAAAAATAATTTCAATTAAGATAACTTATCTGCTAAGAAATCTCATCAAATGAATCATGAAATGCAACTACTGATCAATAACTCACACAGGTTGCTCGTACGCAGAGCATGCCTTAGGCTGGGATAGCCTGCCAATTCAATAATATTATTTACTAAGAACTGAAATGGGATATTTAAATGACTCTTACACTTACACATATATTATGTTGCTAGCTATCTGGAATCGGTATTTGGTATGTTTATGTTCACGGTCGTGCCGGGCGCTGTGCAGGACCCGGACGTGTTCCCCGCGGACTGCGTGCGCTTCATGGAGAGCATCCCGGCGCTGTCGCTGGCCGACTGCCGGCCCGGCGCCATGCTGGAGGTCATGGTGGGCGAGGTGTACTCGCCCTCGCACTTCTGGCTCATTCGCCTCGGGGAGCGGTACAACCTGGCCATGGAGGAGATCATGGACGAGATGACGTGAGCACACCACCCTCACTTACGATTGGCGCAATCCAGAAAATGCTTACGACGCCTTTGTTGCTATCTGAACAAAATATGTAAATGTGTATTTGTTATACACTAGCCCTATGAAACAAAGTTTCAGCACTATGTCTTTATGCTGCGGGAAACATAGCGCTGGCGCTGGTACATAAACGTTTTACAACTGTTCGGTCCAACGAAACCGAACACTTGCCAACGCGACACTTAGAAATAATGTTATAAGTGTTTATAACATCCACAAGTTCAGTGCACCTCTAGACACCAAACAGTCCGGGTGCATTCGTAACAGTAACATTAACATTCTACATTTCAACATAATTCTAACATAAGGTCATAAAGTTTATGAGCAAGGTGTGATAAGTACAACAGAACATCGCCTTTGCTTTCGATGCCACCCTTCCCAGCACCTCGCGCCCCGCACTACGACAACACTGCTTCCAGCTACATAGTTTGACGTTGGGGGTGATAATGATTAGCAACTATTTCTAAACTTTATTTACCATGAATACGAGGCTCGACAACATAGTCGATGTAAGTAGTCAACCTCCTGCCGCACCTCCACTGACGCGGCGCCACTTGCAGGCTGTACTACAACGGCGAGGGCCGCGAGCGCGCGCTGGCCCGCGGCGCCGTGCGCGTGGGCCACTATTGCTCCACGCTCTACGAGAACGACTGGCACCGCTCCGTTATCGTCAAGATCGTCGATAGCGACACCGTCAAGGTATTCTTGCAATAAAATATAACAAAATGCGTGAGTGTCGTGGAACATTCGGTTGTTAGAACTTTCGTAGTGTATTTAGAACATCCATAGAACAAATTTGATTACCACAAAAAGAGTTATATTGAGTCAACTTTAAAAGATAGACATATGCTGTCGAGGACTTTGTTTTAGAACTTTTAAAGGGGAACAATTCCGTCGCACATGTTTTTTTGCGTAACTTTAACCGTTTACGCAGCGCACGCAACGGAAGTTCTCAAAAGGAATCATGTTTCCCCGTTTTTGCAACATTTTTCATTTATACTCCGCTTCTTCTGGTCTTAGCGTGATTTTATATAGCCTAAAGCCTTCCTCGATAAATGGACTATCCAACACAAATATTTTTTCAATTACAACCAGTAGCTCCTGAGATTAGCGCGTTCAACTAAACAAACAAATTAAAAAAGGGTCGTGACGGAAAAGTCTTACACTTTTTTTCGTCTAGCCCCCATCCCCTGAATCCGTACCGTGCGATAAGGAACTTCGTTCCAAAAGTTGCATAAGGGGGGGGGGGGGGGTCTATTTGAAATTCAATTCTACTTATAAGCTAGGTATTTATTTAGAGATTGAACAAAAATGATCAAAATTCAATCTTTTTATTTTGTGGTCTGTGTCTGTGTATTTATGACATATAACGGTGGAATTTCAGATTGCTGTAAACACAGTCGGGGTTTCCATATATAAATGTAACATACTTTTATGTTAATAAAATATTATTATTTAAAAACTCGAAGCATTTACTTTAAATAAATCAGGCACTTTTGAATTGTCAAGAGGTCGGTCAGTCAGAAAGATGAAGCTAGTTGCCCATTCCAAAGCATATTAGGTTCCTATGGAGAAGTACGGGAATGAAACTCCACGGACACTCTTTTAAATCAAAATATGGTTACAAAATATTGGTTACATCATTCATGTTGAAATTATACATGTCAGAACGATGTAGAAAGACGTGCACGTTAAAAGCGTCAGTTATAAAACGATAAAAAAAAACCGCCACCACGCACAATGAAGGGTTCCGTAATTGGGATGATTTTATCCGAAAAGCAAACTTAACATTGTAGTTGCAAAAAAACATGTTCTTTCATACATCGATATACGTCGCGGTCAATAATTCTCCAACTGCAAAGTAGGTTCGAAATCACAATTTTTTTTTAAACGTGATTTATAAATCTACAAATTAACGATTTTCCGACATTTTCCTTTATTTGTGTTGTGAGACCTTGGTTTGTGCCAAAACGGAACACAATAAAACACCATAAACAAATAATAACATGTCAGTTTGAAGAGCAATAAGACTATTACAACTCATCTATTGAGTAGACACATCTTTCCAACAGGAGCGCCTTGAGCCTTGCCTTGAATGAGCCTGTGTTCAGTATGCTTTTTTAAGTCAAGCGGTAATTTCTTAAATATTTGAACTGCCTGCTACTGTGGAATATGCTTAACTATTCCAAAAGCTGGTATGATTTTGTTTCCAAAGTCTTTTCTACGGGATTTTTCCCTTACAAGCCTGTCCTCGACTGTTTCGTAGTCATATACATATTTTTTCAGTACTACGAGGGCGGCACTGAAAATATCGGGAATCAAGGAAGTGACACAACATTACTATTTAAAAATGTATTTATTGCTTTTCGAAGTATTCTCCGCGAAATTTGACACATTTTTCCATACGATGGAACCAATCATTGAAGCAACCATTCCATTTGGAAGTTGGGGTCTCCAAAATAGCCGTTTTGTAGGCGTCCACAGCTTCTTCAGGTGATGAAAATCTCTGTCCACGCAATTTATTCTTTATTTTAGGGAAAGTATAGAAATCATTAGGGCTTAGGTCGGGGCTGTACGGCGGATGGTCTAACAATTCTATGTTTTCTTGCTCTAAAAACTCTTTTGTTCTGTGCGCGGTGTGAGAACTCGCATTGTCGTGATGCAGGATGATGCGGCGGTTGCAGTTCTCTTTACGGAGTTCAGAAACGACCTGTGGCAAACAAATGCTAGCATACCTTTCTGCATTAACCGTTCTTTGTCCCTCAAGAGGAATAGTCGTAACATGGCCGGTTTTGGAGACAAACGTGGCCACCATTTTTTTTGCAACACTCCGTGAATGAACAATTTTTGTTGGCTTTAACTCATTTTCGAACACCCAAACTCGTGACTGGTTTTTTGTTTCGGGTTCGTACGCGTATATCCAGGATTCGTCATCTGATACGATGTTGTATACAGCATTTGAGGATCCTGCGTGGAATCTTTCGAGAGTTCTGACGCACCAAGTAACGCGAGCCGCTTTTTGCTCTTCACAGAGCGAATGCGGTATCCATCGGGAAAACAACTTTTTTACACCTAATTGTTCATGCAAGATTATTTGTATTTGACTCATGCCAATGTCTAAAGTTGCCTGAATTTCGCGGTATGTCACATGTCGATCTTCCGCAATCAGCTTACGCACAGCATCAACGTTTTTTGGGTGACTGCAGTTTTTGGACGACCTTGACGGGGATCATCACTGAGCTTGACACGTCCACGTTGAAATTCAGCAAACCAGCGATAAATTGTGGTTTTGGATGGGGCTTCATCACCAAATGCAGAAATCATCCGGTCAACACACTGTTTTTGTGTTAAACCACTTCGAAAGTCATAATAAATCATCGCTCTTGAATTTTCTCGAGTCAATTCCATTTTCTCAACGACTAAACAAGTTTGACAAAACCTTGTGACAAGACCGAGAATCTTTTTTTAAATAAATAAATGGTATTCGATTTTTAAAACCAAGGAGTTTTCAATTAAAAAGATTTTAATATGACAGGAACAGTGGAAATATTCCATTCCCGATACTTTTAGTGCAGCCCTCGTATTACTATCACTATCACGACTCGAACTATCCGATGGGGATGATGTATCTTCGTTGGTGTTTATTACAAAATGGTCCAATCTATCGTCGATGGCCTCTTCCAATGTCATAAATTCGTCTTCGCATTTGATGGCATGATGTACAACTTTTTGCCACTCGTCTGGCCCGATGGATGCGAATTTTTCAGACAAAAGACACTGCACTTCGGTCAAATTCATGGCAACATTGAATTTGCTTACGTGCTTATCTGCGACCAAATGTTTTGTATCGGATTGAAGTCCGGATGATACGGAGGGAGCCTTAACACTGTGTGGCCGTGAGCTTCCATTATGGTGTCAAGCGAGTACTTTACATAGACATGCCTAAGGCGTTTAATTATATCGTACAATTCCGGTTTATACGCTTTGATATTGAAAGGTCTGTTTTTATCTTTTAACCAATCCTGCATAATCTTTTTTGCAGTTACTGTTCGGTGCCCTGTCTTCTAACGAGGTTGGGAATTATTTTCTCTTGCAACCATTTCTCGTAATTTTCTTTGTTCATTTCACTGTGATAGTCTCCTGTGGTCCGAGCCGATTTGTACATGAGCAAAGCAGTTGGTATGAATCCATTAGCCCCACCAGCATGCACTATAATGAACCTCGGCCCCTCGAAATTGTTTTTTTTATGCCTTTGTCTTGACCGTCAGACCAGAGATCAAATTCGCAAAACTTATTCGTTTGTATGGAACTGATGGGTGTCAAGAACGCATTTTCTCGACGGCCGGATAAGTTTTTTGCTTGAGGGTGGGTACAATGGAGTAGCTTAATTAATTCCAAGACTTTTTATAGTCGAAGTAGGGTTGCCAAGTGTCTGGCTTTTTACAATCGTGTCCAGCCAAATATATACAAGTCTGGCCTGTCCGGCTTTTGTTAGGCTATGAGTCAACCCCGCCCCGTCTCTTATTAGGTTATAAAGTGGAGTAAAGATATTTAATTTTTGTAAACTGGAAAGTTTCAACTATCTATAATTTATTTGCAAATGATAAGGCTAATTATTGATTGTTGTAACTTTTAAGTAAACTTTTTGACAGAGAAACTTTGTCAAAATACACAAGTTTGTCACTATAATGACTAACTAAGAACGGCGCATGCTTATTATGCATGTGACTATAATTATTTTGTTAATTTGAAAAATTTTCAAGGTATAGAAATAATATAAGTAATTCAAAGGTTTTTATATGAATAAAGATTTTATTAAATTATTTTTTTATCTAATGAACTAGCTAAGGGTGTATTCACGTAGAAAGCTGGTAGCCGGCGCCGATATGATAGCCTTCGTCGGCGCTGAGAAGCTCCGTTACCAGCGTTCTACATGAATACACCCTCGACGTGGTCGAGCGCATATAATGTGTGCGGCGGGCAGGTGCGGCACGTGGACTACGGCACGGTGGAGACGGTGGGCGTGCGCTCGCTGCGCGCGCTGCGCCGGCGCTGGGCCGCGCTGCCGGCGCAGGCCGTGCGCGCGCGCCTGGCCGGCCTGCGGCCCTCCGCCGCCGCCCGGCGCTGGCCGCGCGCCGCCGCCGCGCAGCTGCTGCGCCTCGTGCAGGACGCGCGCCTCTACGCCAACGTCGTGGCCGTGGACACCGAGGTGAGCGCCCGCTCCTGGCCTTGTTTATCTCGGCTCGTGCGGCGTGGCTTCTTTCCTATCTGCATATTAGCCTTCGTCTTTTTTCTAGATATATCGCCTCTTACCGATCTGTCCATCGTTACCGCTCCAAAATATTTATTTTATCACTGTGAAAAAAGTTTATATAACGACGTTTGATATCCCCTCCTCCCTCGCGCAGCACGACGTGCTGGAGACGCTGCTGATCGACACGCGCGGCGCGGAGGACGTGTGCGTGAGCAGCGAGCTGATCCGCGCCGGCCACGCGGACGCGCGCGCCGACTCTGCGCTGCGGGTGAGTGAGTGCGCCAGCCTCAGCGACGTGAGCGCGTCGGCGTCCGAGCTCGTGGGCGCCGGGCCGCGGCGCCTGCGCACGTGGGACGCCGACGCCGCGCCGCCGCGCCGCAGCGAGCGCCTGCGCCGCCACGCCGCCCTGCACGAGCGTCTGCACGAGCGCCCGCACGAGCCCGACGTACACGAGCCGGTCACACGCACGCCGGTGCCGGAGCATCGCTCTCCTATCACCGACCCTGTTCTGCGCCGCCGGCTAGCTTTAAATGAAAAATATCGGGATTAACTTACAAAATGCTCAGCTCGTATTTTTTTCTTCTTTACCTCACGTCCACGTCAGGCAAAGCCATAGGTAACGGTGCAGCTAGAAAAATAATAAAATATGTGTTAGTTGGCAGCAGTAGTCTATTTATTAATTGATATATTGGTTCAAAATGTAGCATAGCTAGACTGTTCAATGCACACACATATTTACAACAGTAACATTAATATTGCTGCGCTATACACAAAATTCAATTCTGTTTTCTTGTGTTATTTTCAAAGATACTGTTTACACAACAAATCAATATTACTATCAATACAGCACTTCCGAATATAATCATCGTTTGATTTCATTATCACTATACTATTATTAATTACACTAATTCTACAATAACATTTCTGTTTTTGTTAACAATAGACGATTGCAAAAATTTCTGTACTAGAATACATTTCTGCCGTCGAGAGAGAATGCGTCACAACCGCCTGTCAGATGAGCAATATTAGAAACTATTAAAGATAATATTTGTGAAACACAAATTGATTTGTATAGAGGTATCAGGTGCCGGGAACACATTCTCTCGGCGGCCGCACGGGAGGCCCTTATTTTTATTATTTGACATGATAGCGGGTTTCACATATTCTGTGAAAAGAACATTGTTTTGAACGTCCTATGAATCAACACGTATGTAAACTATGATAATTCCTAATTTATTTTCTGTAGCCCAAGAAAAATAAGTTAAATTAATGGCAAATCTTCGAAATAAATCCCCGTGAAGATTTATCACCGGGATTATCTTTATTCCCGTTAAACTGCCTTTGGGTACGGAACCCTAAAAAATACCTTCATGAGATAATTCAATTAAGGGAGGATCCTAGAAGATGGTGCCAATTATTTTTTTATTTTCAAATTAGAAGCTATGTATTCGTGGGTCATTTGTTGATAAAAATGTGATCAGGAGCCGGCGCGGCGGCGGCGGTAACGATCATAATATAGTTACTGATTTATATAATTATGTCGAGAAACGTATTCATAAGAAAAAAAAAACTGTACAACCAACCGCACATTACACTTGTGTTACGAAAACTGAACTTGAGCACTTACTGCTACGACATGAAGTCGCGCGGTTGACTGTACAGTACCAAGTTAAAGTTATGCGCTTCGGAAATCATGGTCCATCTTCTTTGCAGATAATAATATTAAAGCCACAACATTAAATTTTGTCTTGCAATAATAGTTCAGCAAATTAAATAAGTGTTTCAACTATGACGTGCGGGATGAGGTGCATGCGACTACCGTACATTGGTAGCTTATTCATACTAATTCGGAAACACGAATATTGCGTAGACGCATAACTATAATTGCAGTGTTGTAGCTTTAAATATAGCGGGTCTATAAAAACCATTAACGACACCGAGAGTCACTTGTTCTTCCCGTTGTTATGATAATTTTTTTACTGGACCGTACCTGGGAGCCTTCTTGTTACGGAGATATGGAAGGTCCAAACTTTTATTTACGAATACAATTTTTAAATATTATAACTCATCTGTAAATACTCCCACGTTCCCTGTACCGTTGCTTGCACCCATAAGCACAATGTTTTGCGAGCGTTAAACTGCGCATTGCCGTAAACAGTGAATTTTCACACCAAAAATAAAAATCGTTTCCCGGCAATTATTTTTGCAGTTACTTAGTTTGATGTACAGAATGCGTAGATGACGGCTTCATGATGTGTCATTTTACACCCTGTATGATACCAGGGACGCATGGCCCGAAAGGGAGGAGGCCTGTACTCAGCAGTGGATGGACAAGGCTGCCGATGATAATGATCATATTATTATTATTAATAAAAACGAATTTATATCGTGCTAGTAGTAGATAATATATTGCTTTGTTTGAAAAGCGCTGCGCTCGAACCTCGGGGAAGGGTTCGGTAGAATCGGTACAACACGAGCGTCGGACGCGTCCTCGAGATTCGCGCACAGTCACAGTCGTTCACCGCCCCATCGCTCGTTGCAGACGGCGGAGTGCTACCTGTACCCGAGGTTCGAGGCGCTCGAAGCCGGCGACACGCCCAACATGGCCGAGATACACGCCTACCTGCGCGACGGCATCGCGCTCGACTACGTGGACGCCTACCGCCGGCACGTGCCCGTGTCTCTGCCTGCGCCCGCGCCGCCTCCCGCCTCGCCCGGCCCCGCCCACGCGCTGTACGTGGCCTCGCCGCCCAGCCCCGAGCGCGCCCGCGCGGACACGCTGCACGAGCTGTACGTGCCCTCGCCGCCCAGCCCCGAGCGCGCCGAAGCGGACACGCTGCACGAGCTGTACGTGCCCTCGCCGCCCAGCCCCGAGCACGGCGAAGAGGACACGCTCCACGAGCTCTACGTGGCCTCGCCGCCCGCGCCGTCCAGCCCCGCGCCCGGCGAGGAGGACACGCTGCACGAGCTCTACGTGGGCCCCACGCCGTCCGCACTGCCCAGCCCGGAGCCCGGCGAGCTCGCCACGCGCATCCCGCTGCTGTGGCCCGGCGCGGGTACTGCGGCTCCTTGTCCCACCCGAGAGGACCCGCCGTCCGTCCCGTCTGTCCCTCCGGCCCCGCCGCCTGCGCACACACTTCCCGCGCCGGTAGTCGAACAAACTCCGGCGACGCCTCCGCGGGACCCTCGACCAACCGCCGCGAGGGTCGAGCCGTCCGTCAACCCACGATCTGCAATCAACCCTGAAGCCCAGTCTTTTACTCCGCGACAACGCTTTCACCCTCAGCCGGTTGTCCACCCCCTTGCGGCCCCTTCCTCTCTGCTGCTCCGTCACCCCGCGAACGGGGCGGGCTGCAGGTCGTTCCTGCCGCTGCCCTGTTACCCCGCGAGCGGGGCGGGCTGCGGGCCGTTCCCGCCACCGCCCTGTTACCCCGCGGGCTGCGGGCCGTTGCCGCCGCCCTGTTATCCCGTGAGCGGGGCGGGTTGCGGGCCGTTCCCGCTGCCGGCGCTGCACGCGCAGTCGCCGGGCCCTCAGTACCCTGCGCCCGGCGTGGTGACGCTGAGCATGGCCGAGTGCGAAACGTACCGCCAGCTGTCGCGCGTCAACCCGGAGGCGGCGCACTGGTACATGGCGGGTACGCTGGCCCGCGCCATGGGGCCCCCGGCCGCCATGGGGCCCCGGGCTGCCATGGGGCCCATGCGCTCGCCGCCCGGTTTCGGTGCCTAGTCCCGCCCATACAGGTCCTCCAGCCCTGTGTCTTGCTATCCACATAAAACCACTCTTACCTCCGAATTAATAGATCTTGACAGCTGCTGCCAAAAGCATTTTTACTCTAATTTTTGTATGTTAGTTATAACGAAACTTGATTTAGGGAAAGTTTGACTTTGGATGTAAGAATACTTCGGTCTTTAAAAAGGTAGCATTTATTATTAATATTATATTGGTAAGCGTTGTTTTTTCTTAAAACTCTTGACTTATATTTTACATACGCTGGTGTGTCAATGTGATTTTTTGACATCTAGATTTAATTTGAGATCATTTATTGTCCTAATTTGTTTTGCGTATTTTCTACTGTTAATGTTAAAGGTGCTCAAAAGTCGGATATTATAAATATTTTGTTTTTTAGTACCTACCTAATTATTATGGACATGTATGACAATGTCAGACAATGTTTTGTATGTAACATTTAGCTATTAGCAGACAGTACCTATGCTACTCATCCGATAGCTGTAATCAAAGGTGGTAGTTAATTTCTATTCTGAAATGCTATGTATGCTATGCTAACATTTGTGTATGAAATCTTAGACCAAAGCATTGGACTTCACTCTTATTTTTCATTACTTAGAATTAAGTATAATAAATATATTTTGATTGTTTCTGTGATAAAGATATGAATCAAGTCAACACTTTCTTTGAATTAAAAGTATTTTTCGGAATTAACCATGTTTTTTATTATTCATCTGTTTAATCTGCTTGTTCTGTAGCAGTAGCATGCTATGTTGTGTATAAAATACCACCTCCTCTACTTAACCCTTTATTAGGAAATATTTTAGGTGCGCGTGATGTTATGTTATACGTATACCTGACAAGCACGTTGTGATGGGGTTAAAGAGCAGTAGTAAGCGAAACGAGGTGATTGGCACATTTTGCGTTTCAACTAAGCCATAATTAGAGGTACGGTCATGGAAAATAGTACGAGAAATATTGTGTAAATGTGGCTTAAGGACGCGTTAGCAAATCTGACAACAATAAGCAGTTTTTCGGTATAATTTATATTTCAATTACAATTTACATTTCGGTACAATAATAATTACGCCATTCTCCTTCATCTTCAAATGCCAGCTTTATTTTTTTGGAAAAAAGATTGTATCGTAAACCGCCCCTAAGACAACCCACTGACCAACATTTTGGATTATAATATTGTAAAAAAGAATTTCCGTTGCCTCTTCACACAAAGTTGACGATAATAATCGATAATAATAAAAACTATGACTAACAAGCACTCCAGTGGATGTGACGAAATTCCTATTGCTATACATAACGAGCACATAAAAATATTGGCTGGGCCACTATCTACATTCTTTAACAACTGCCTTGAGCAGGGTATTTTTCCAGAACAATTAAAAATTGCAAAGTTTGTGCCAGTTTATAAAAAGGGTTCAAAAACGGGCCCTGAAAATTACAGATCAATTTCGCATCAGCACACACTTTCAATTTTTTTTGAAAAAGTATTGTAATCTCGGCTATTTACTCATCTTCATTTAAATATAGTTCTACATGATAGACAGTTTGGTTATCAGAAATGAATTGGCACTGGAGATGCCATTTATAAACTTTTAGATGATGTGGTTAGCAAAATAAATCATAAGTTAAAGGTAACAGGGATTTTTCTAGATTTATCTTCCGCATTTGGTACGACTGATCACAATCTACTTATTGCTAAATTATTATGGTGTCAGAGGCAGAGCCCTGCAATACATCATATTTAAGAAACAAGAAAATGTATGTAGAAACCAGCACTGTAGAGCATAATGGACAACGAAAAACATACCAATCATCTATAATTACCACCTCTGGCGTACCGCAAGGTTCCATATTAGGTCCCATTCAGTTTATTATTGTCACTAACGATTTGATAAATTATATTACTTAAAAAAATCATTTCAGACATTAATCCCGTATCTTTGCCGATGTCACTAACGCTGTAGTAGGGGCGAAAAGTATTAGTGAACTTACAGACAAGGTCAATACTACGTTGGAAGCTTTTCAGTTTTGGTTCAATACAATTAGATTAATAATACATATTAAAAAACGAACATCATATTGTTTCGAATCACTGCAGGCAACAAAGATAATATGGATATAACCCGTAACAATGAAAAGATAGAATAAGTGAGAGATGTCATGCTCTGGCCGGAGCGGAAGGATGTGTCAGACTCTTACTGACTAAAACCCACCCGTGTTCCTTCAGTTGCCTGTGCGCCAGGGCCACGGTAACTCTTTCGAACAATCCGCGACCCCGGCAGGCATCGGTCCTATCGGACCCCGTCAATGGTGCTGACATCTCTTTGAGGCGCGCGTGGAACACGCTGCGCCGTCGACCCGGGCCTGGTCCTTACCGGACGGCGAGCTGCCCATTGCTCGCCGTCCGCATGCCCGCGCCTGCGGTGGCCGGGAGTCGGCAATCGACTCTCGACGCCCAGGGTGTCTCCTCCTCCTGCGGCGACTAGGGGCGCGAGGGCGCAGTGATTGCCTCTCCCTCTCGCGCTCCGCCTCCTCCTTCGCGAGCATTACTGCTTCGCAGGAGGTGACGGCTTCCCATTCCCTCTCGCTCCGTACCATGGCCTGAACCAGGGCCGGACGCGAGAGGTCGCCGCCGTCGATCGCCGCCACGAGGACACGGTGGTGCTCCGCCCAAGCCGGGCAGACCTCCACCGTATGCTCCACCGTGTCCTCCGGTCGATCCTCACAATGGTAACACCCGGGCGTTTCCTCCCGCCTTATCCGAAACAGGAACCTCCCGAAACAGCCATGTCCGGTGAGGACCTGCGTCAGGCGGAAGGTGAGGACGCCGTGGCGCCTCTCAAGCCACTCCTCAAAGAGGGGTCTTACCGCCGCAATTGTGGCGTGCCCTGCGACGAGAGGACTGCGCTCGAATTTTCGGCTGCGCTGGGATATCATTTACGCGGTCAACTGACGTTAATGAGACACAATTACTATTACTTTTCTATTGTTACCGAACTTAATAAGATCGATCGACAGATGAGGGGTTTGAAATGTAATATTTTCGAGATTTATCACATTGTCGGACAGAAACTGTGAACTAGAAAACACGAAAAAACCACTAAAACCACATCCGAAACGATAACTAAAAACGTTAAGAATTGATAAACTAAATAAATACCGAGGCTAAACTTTAAAAGAAAAATATTTAATTAATGCAATAGAATGCAATGTTCATAATAAATTGAAAACTCAAGATACATTTTATTTGACAGATGTTTCACTGGATATTAGAACATTACAACCAAAGTAAATTACCTATTACTAATAGTTAATCAAAATTACAACTAGTGCCATTGCTCTGCATTTCGGTCAATTTTCTTGCGGAGAAAACCTATTTATTAATTTAAATGGCTTAAAACTATCATTACAAGTCTTAACTTAGGCGATAGCCAAGTCACACACACACAAATTTATAATTAATTAAAGCACAAAATACATCTCAATGTGTTTGTAACAAATTGTAAACAATAGTACTTTTGCGAATTCACCCCAGTGAGGCCCAAGTGACATATAAATATATCAATTTCGACCTGACCTGGTGCGAATTGCTCGAGTCAGAAGGATTTTGGCCTGCAAGTGGGCCCTGGCTGATGGCACGACCAGCAGCAGTGGCGGGGGCCGTCGCCTCCACACATAACGGTCGAGTACGTGCAAGTGCAACCGCTTTGTGCTCTATGCCTCGGAGCAGTTTCACCATGTAGGTAGGTACATACGACACCAGCGCAAATTCCTGTCGCACCTCGAATTGATTGTACCCCACCATACCCAGTACGAATAGAGTGGTGTGCATCAAAGGGTAAAATGGGTATACCCTATAGTTTCTTGTACACACGGCTACATATCAAGCTATACATTTTCAGTATAAGCATTATTCGGAAATCCTATACAATACGACTTCAGCTTATACTGGAAATATATAGCTTGATATGTAGCCGTGTGTACAGGTGGCGCGTGATCATGCTCTGGACTCGCTCCAACATCACCGAGTACTTAGCCACATGTGGAGCCCATATGACAGCATTATGTTCCAGATGATTCCTGACTAATGCGTCATACAGGACTCTGATGGCTGTGATTCTGGTAAAGTCTCGCGTCTGCCTCAGAACAAACCCCAAGTTTCTAAATACCTTTTTGTAGATCTCTGTTATATGATCGAGAAACGACAGTTCAGGAGTGAGAACAACCCCTAAATCACTTACCTGCGTGACTCGTTGCATCGGTAGGTACTGCATCTACTACGTACTCACCGTACGTACCTCTGAGTACGTACCTCTAAGTACCTCTGAGTTTGTTTCGGCCTTTCTTCTCAGAGTAGTCAGATAGGAACCGCCGACCTCATCTAGTTTTTAAAATATGGTTGACGTTTAGAAGTGTTTGTACAAACCTACTTACAGAAATAAAATCATTTATCATTTACTCGTAGAGTAGAGGTGCACGTGCGCGGGTGAAACTTATCACCCTGCACTTGCGATATGTTGTAGAGCTTGTTCTAATGACTCCATTCCACCAACCTATCAATGCCATCCTGCAAACGTCTGCAATCAGATTCCGTCCTGACCTCCAATAGCAATTTGAGGTCATCTGCAAATAACAAACAAGATCCATTTTTGACGACTTCTGGTAAATTGTTTATCATTATTATAAATTCCAGAAGCCCCATGTTGCTGCCTTGACTCACCCCGGACCAGGTGTAAAACGGATCGAATTCGCAGCAGTTGCAGTCAACATACTGCTAGCCTTGCATATAGCTGGCTAAGAACTACAATATATGTGGTGCACCACCGATTTCTGCTAACTTACGTGATAATATGTCATTATCGACGGTGTCGAACGCTTTTATGAAGTCAAAATAAGCAGCGTCAACCTGTACACCAGCATCCATCGCTGGCACCACCAATGACAGGAAGTTAAGGAGATTGGTGGCAGTGCTGCGCCCCGGCCGGGACCCGTGCTGCGCATCCGATAGCTGAGCTCGGACCTGCTCCTGCATGCTGCGGTGGACGCCAGGTTCGTAAACCTTGGCCGGCGTCGACAACACGGCCACCGGTTTATATCCACTGATGTCCGATCCTACCTTTCCTTACGGGACTGGAATGACACGCGTTATTTTCCATCAAGTTGGAAACGTCGCTGATTGGAGACATGTATTAAATATATAATGCAGAGGTTCCGCTAATACCCTACCACAATCCCTGAATAGGAAGGCTGGTATACAATCCGGGCTGCTGAACGGTTCGGTTTTAGGCGTTCGATTGCCTCTCCAACGTCCTTAAGACTCAGCGAGTTTAGTTGCACGCGCGACACACTCATGGTCCCCGCCGTCGTCGCCGCAGCCGCTTGTTGGTCAAGTTGTGGAGGCGCACTACCGTATACCGACTCGAAAAATATCGCAAATTGCTTGGCACATTCCAGATCCGTTATGTCGCTGCCACGCTATGCTCCTCGCGCTGCCGCGATGTTGCCCTCTGGCCACACACTGCTCTACTCGCGCAATTAATCTCGAAGCTCCGCACTACGTCGTTCGCCTTTCCAACACAATGGATGTCGAAACTGGCAGCGTGTGCGCTATGCATTTATACATAGTACTTAGAGCAAATGATTTAAATGTCATACAAAGACGTCGTCGTCGTTGTTCTCGCGATTATGTGACTGGTCACTCGCGCTCGTATTGCCGGTCCTTTGACTCGCGCTAAGAAGCCGGCGACGAGGAGCATGACGTGCGGCATGATGAGTAACGTGGCCACAATATGTCGCTGCCTCCTTTCCTCGCTACTTTCCATGCCACTCGACGAGTGTGTGGCAGCGATATTATGCCGGTTGTACACTCTCCTCGCGGCACTGTGAGGCATGACGAGTGCGAGAGTATACATGCTAGACTCGCTTAGTCACTTTTCGTCTCGCCTCGCCTCGTCTGCTCTCCGTTCCGAGTCGGTTTTTTGTGCGCGAGTCAAAGGTTCTCGCTTACTCTTGCGAGGCGATGCGAGCGCGACACTGAACATTCTCGCGTCATTCAGTTTAGCGCAAGCTTTCTAACCGCGCGGACATTTGACTTATATATCACTAGCGACCCACCCCGGCTTCGCCCGGGTAGCAAAGCATAATATAATATAGCCTATGTCACCCGGAGATAGTGTAGCTTCCCAACAGTGAAAGAATTTTTGAAATCGGTTCAGTAGTTTCGGAGCCTATTCAATACAAACAATCATATCTTTTCTCTTTATAATATTATGTCAATGTATGTCGTTTATTACAAAATAAATTTAGGTTATACCTTAGCCTCAGCAACACGTGGTGGTTATGCTATTAAATTGTAGCTTATATGAAACGTTTGTATTTTTAACATAGCGCCATCCATTGAATACTTACTCAATCCAGTCAACAGATATCGCCATCTGTTAGAATCGTTTGGAGCTAACAGATAATTGTGACTGTCAAATAATAGACAAAAATTTGCAATAAAATAATATTGCGACTATAAATTGAGATGTAAGCTATCCTATCTTTCAAGTTGGATCAATTTGCAAGCAGTGTGCAAATGAATTTTAAAATCGGTTCAGTAGTTTAGGAGTCCATCGCGGACAAACAACGTGACACGTAATTTTTATATATATAAAGATTATGTGGTATAACGAAGCTGAACTATTTTTTTTTTGAAATATAGTCAAACCGAGCCAGTATTGTGGGAACCATAGCACCGGTTTCTAGAAGATTAAAAAAAATCACGATGTGTGGGCTCGAATTTCAGAACAAACTGGCTTTTCTATTCATGAATTGAAGAAAAAGAAGATATCGCTTATGGCAACATACAGAGGGCACAATAGTGCACGTAATTATAATAACTGATAGCGCATAGGGTAACAGCTGCCGTGTAACTTGTACCGCATCCATCTTCTCGCGCAACCGTACTGAATAAACGAGAGTGTAGGTACAGTGTCGCACTCGTCACTCGACTTCTCGAGCGAGTGCTCTCGGCGAAACCTGGCAAGAGCACTCGCGGAAGAGTGTACAGGTGCCATTAGCTGTTGACCATCCATAATACTTAATAGATTTTTTGTTAGATGCGCTGGTCTCAGATCGTAAGGTGAGTGGGGGGAAGATGAAAAACGGGGTAACACAAAAAGTTGTCCATAACGCCAGACTTAATGCAGTTTTTGCAGTGATGGCAACATTATTAAGATCGCCATTTTGTTACGTCGCACATCTCAGTCAGCGTTTGCCGCTTTGAGTTAATGGTTGTGTGAAAAATGCAAATGTCTGCGCAGTGACTTTTACGCAAATTAATCGAGTGTTTTAATCTTACCCCGTGTCCTGTAACTTTACTTACGAGGTGGGTACGAATGTTTTATTGGAATATCTACTCATTATTTTTAATTCTTAGTTGTGTTATTACATCCAAATATGGATATTTTTCGTATTTTAGGATTTATTTCAATTTTCCATCTTTACCCACCAATATTTGACGGGGTAAGAAGAACATATAAAAGTTTCGACCTTACCCCGTTTTCAAAAGTCATACTAATAGACAGATGTTCTCAAACTGTTGTAATAAGATAAGTATACAAAATAAAATAATAGGTACCTACCCTTTTATGATTTTATGATGTTCATATAGAATATCGGTTGTGCAAATTTTGAATTAATTAATTTTGTGTATGCGTGATTAGTGATTACATACTGTCTTTGAAATATTTAATTAAAATAAAATTGTTGTTTTGTTTCAGCCAATATAACGGATGCACAGTAATAAACTGTCAGCGAGACAAATTTGGCCATTTATATCTAGAAGTACTTACAAATACTATTATTATAAATACTAACTTAGGACTACCGAATGACTATTCAACAAATGCATTTTGCCAATTCAGAATCACCATGTCACGTAACTACGTCCGGAAACCTCTACGCGCAACTTCCTACACTCATGACGATGTTGCTAACACCATAGAGTAAGTAAAACGGAAGGAATTGACATTATACGGCACGGCAAAACATTAGAATATACCTATTGCTACTCTTCAAACTCTCTGTTTTGTAATATCTTGGTATTAGGATAGAGTAAAATAAAAATATATATGTGATTGATAGCGATGTTTTATTTTCAGTATAACCTTAAGCAATTAAAGTGGAAAGTTTGAGAACCTCTATGTTAATCTCCCCCGGTTGGGGTAAGATTGAAATATAAAAAAATACAAAAATATTATATCTTTGTTAACTAAAGGTATTTTGACACTTCAGGCAGTTCTCAGTTTTTATCGCACTTCAAACTATAGACTAGTGACGACCAACAACGTCTGATAATCATTTGAACGATTTTAGAAACTATTTCGATCTTTCCCCATCACCCTTTCTTCTTCCCCCTGTTTCATTCTCGTGATAAAAACATTTTATTTAATTTTTTTTAATGCTTTGGAACAGATTTAACAGGATGTTATCAATATGATAGAAAAATATACTCTTTGCTCTTTACTCAATACAAATAAATTTTTAGCATAAGCTAATATGAACTGTTTTACAAGACTTCAAATACAACACTGCTCATCTCATCAAAAAACCGTTCGATTTTGCCCCCACTCACCTTATAATATTTATTGCCAGAGTGACTTTGGATCTTTCGCAAACTGACATTGTATTTTAGTTTGATGTTGTTTGTGTGCAGTACTTTGAATGTTGTTTTTAATACTCGTAAGTTCTCGGTATTTAGAATACTTACTGTAAACAATTAAATCCTTTGTTTCTTTGTTCCATTAAACGTCTTGTGAAGTCTAGCTTTGGTTTTTAGATCTTGTATTATTTCGCACGTGTACCAATTAGGATATGTGTACAGTGACTTCACACTACGGTTTTTCTTGGGGACACATCATTCACCTAAAATGCTGTTAATTTTGCTGCAGAAGAAGTTTACTATATCGTCCAGGTCGTGCATCTCGTACATATTATTCCATTCCGTTGAAATTAACAAAGAATAAAGCCAGGCACGTATACAGAGGGGGGATAGTTAGGATTTATACCCCCCACCCCCCGAAAACTGACGATACATAAAATAAACGGGATCATAACCACTGTGAAGTACGAAGTAGGTATAGGTCGCTCAAACAAAACAACTAAACGGCTTTTCTTGATTGATTTGATAGTATGTGCGTGCGCGTGACGTTGCCATACTTCAGTATGAAGAAACAGACAATGCGCTTAGCGCTTAAGATTTTTGTAGTGTAATTTTTAAAACTTTTCGATGTCCATTTTATATTTCAAACGCATGACGGTGACGCGGACGAGTCCTCTTCGGACTTCAGCTAGGGGCCGTTTTTTTTAGTGCTTGTCATGTTGGGGGGGAAGGTTTGCCATAATCTATTTATTTTGTGGCCATAATAGCCAAGCTTGGCCATAGGTGGATTGGCTATCGCAGTATGGTATTAAAATGCATATTATTGTAGAATGCTGCTGCCTATTCTTTAATAAGTCCCTTAGTCGCCTTTTACGACACCCACGGGAATAAATAAGATGGTGCTATTCTTTACGTGCGTCTCCACACGGACGGCGTTTGTTTATAATAAATTAAATAATGAATAATTTAGAATCAATTTTATCATGATTTCATTATAAAAAAATTATTGTGCATAATTTTTATTGGAGCGATTCCGAACGAATAGACAAAGCTTGACTTGACGGAAAGAAAAAAAATATGATAACAAACATGGCGGGCCACAGAGCGTCATTGAATTTTGTTTATTAGGTCAACGTTTTAGTTTTTGTACTAAACTGTATCACGCCTTCGGATTATGTGGTCACATACAAGGGGACGGAGCCTCAATGTCAACGTGCGGAAAAGGTTTGTCACAATGCGTTGTGCGTGTAGAAGTTACGAGTCGAGCGGATAAAGTGAGCGTGGTTAGTGATTACAGGAAGTGCCGGGGCGAAGGCGCTCGGCGGTAGGCGACTCGGCGGGTGATATGCAAGCGGCGCCGGCGCGCTACGTGTCAGTGAGCGAACTGTACTCGACGGACGAAGTGGAGCTGCTGCTGGACGAGATTAGGGAGCTGGAGCCGACGAGCTGCCGCGGCGAAGACGTGCAGGTACTAGCACTGCGACAGGTGACCCTCACCCCTCACTTACCTGATGATACGGTTCGACACTGTATTACCCCTCTTGCATTGCACAGAACTTATAATTCGTACTTATTAATGCCCTGGAGTAAGAGCATATTATTTATGTATCTTTTGTTGTTAATCATCTTTTAGTAGGTTTATGTTTTTGTGTAGTTTATTAGAATATTGTTGCCATACTTAGATGTTCTGTCATGCACTGAAATGTTGACCTAATTCTTGGTGGAAAATATAACGGGACAGGTAAACACTAGATGTGTTGCCTGTCAGCTATAAGCACGCACAACTATTGAACGATTCTTAGAGAAACTTTTGTTTAATACCTGAACCTAAAGGCGTTACTTTTATTTTCTTGCTAAAATAACAGTTTAGTTGAGTATTTCATGCATCGTTTCATCATATTATTGAATCAAAGAAAGTTTCAGATATATCCGTTATAATCTGAAATGTGAAGTCTTGGGTAGAAAGATAAAAATTGTTAGTTTGTTACAATATTTTCTACTAGTGTACAGGACACTGGTGGAAAATAAAAATTTGGCTTTTTTATTTAAATCACACTTTTTAACTTTAATAATAATTTAATCATTTTTAATTTGCCATTCAGTTTTTAGATGTTCAGCTTAAGGTGAATCCTCAGCTGTAGCCCGCCAAATTCAAATTTTCTTCAGTTTTTTGCAAATTGCAGCTCTGTTTTACGTCATATGTTGATCAAAATGCGATTTGCGACTGCAGGAATGATATATTTACTGAATAATAATCATAAATTTCATATCAATCGTCAAACTTTGGGAATTCCATTATTTTTTCCAAAGAAATTCCATTATCTTTTCATAAGATAGATTTGAAATTTATGATTATTATTCAGTAAATATATATCATTCCTACATTTCCAAATCGCATTTTGGTCAACATATGACGTAAAACAGAGCTGCAATTTGCCAAAAACCGAAGAAAATTTGAATTTGGCGGGCTACAGCTGAGGATAACCTTATAGAAAATACTATATCATTATTTTGCTTTGGTGTAGCCTTTTCTTAAAACAAAATTAGTATTTTTACTTTTCTGAAATCAAACTCATGATCTATGCTCATCTCTATTTATTTTAGTTTAGGTGTTTCCTCAGAATTCCCGCATCAAAAATCTAGCGTATGTAACATATCATAACTCAAATGTGGACAAAATATTGCCTAACTGTCCTCCATGTCTCGCTTCGAATCAGTGATCAATCGCAATACTAAACATGTACTACGGGTGTGGGATCAGGACTTCGAGATAGCGGGCAGCGGGTGCGGTGCGGGCGCGGGCGGGCGCTCGCCGGCCGGCACGGAGCTGACGGAGCGCAGCTGGGACTCGCACGCGCAGTACCGGCGCGCGCCGCCGCCGCGCCCGCGCCCGCTCGCGCCGCTGTACTGCCGCCTGCGCCACCTGCTCACGCCGCGCGGCGCCGCCACGCTGCTGCTCGTGGTAACTGACGACGGGCCTGCCGTTGCGAAGTAGCCTGTGGTTTGGCTATGGCCGTTGATTTCGGCTCGTCTTTAGCCGCGTACTGACCGACCTCTGGTGATCGCTCGAACGCGTAAAGTATGTCCCGCATGAGGCAGCCCGGTCTGTCTGGACCCGGCTAATGACATTAAAATAACAAGTTTTTCTGAAATGGCACAATTTGGTTTTCGGTTTTGCTCTAACATCATTGTTACAATGATCTGGGTGAAAATGCATAAGTAATGTGAACAGCGTTCCAGTGACACATGCCTGGTTGTTATTGGTCGCTGTGGGCTTTTGTCCGACCCTCCTTTATACAACAACATATGCACTCTTAATTCAGACTTTAATTGTTTTGCATTTGCCTGACGGAACGTGGTAAAAAGCTCATCCGAATTTCATCTAAATTTGTTCAGTCACTGAGGCGTGACTCTTGATAATCTAACAGAGTTTTTCATTAAATTTCATAATATTAGTAGGAAGTAGGATCGGATTAATTTTGCGTTTATAAAAGCAGCTTGCGCGGCACGATATACGATGCGCGTGGCAGTGTCGTATACGAGAGGTCGCTTCAGAGTTCCATTACGATGAGTGCTGAGGTCCCGACGTGTGCGCAGCTGTGCTCGCTGGGCGCGTGCGCGTGCGTGTGGGCGGGCGTGGGGCTGCGCGTGGCGCGCGTGCCGCTGGCGCCGCGCGTGCGCTTGCTGCTGCTGGGCGCGCTCACGTCGCTGCTGCTGCACTCGGCGCTGCTGCTGCTGCACGTCACGCGCCTGGCCGCGCTGCTGCCGCTGGACTGGAACAAGCTGGTAACGTACGCTCGCGCGCCGCGCCGCGGTGGCGCCGCCCGGGGCTAACGCTGTGCCGCCTTCCGCAGGGCGCGTGGACCAGCGCCTGGAGCGCCGCGTCGCTGTCGGCGGGCGGCGCGCTCACGCTGCACGCCGTGCTGGCCGCGCCCGAGTACCGCTGGGCGCCCGCGCACCTGGCGCACCTGCTGTGCTCCGCCGCCGTGAGTGTCCGTGGCCGGCTCGCCGGGCGCAGGCGAGCGCGCTCTAACCGCGGCACGTTGCAGGGGCTGGGGCTGGGCGGCGCGTGCGCGGCGCTGGGCATGGCGCTGGGCGGTGCGCGCGGCTGGCTGCGGCGCCGGGCGCAGGCGCGCGCGGGCTGGGGCGCGCGCTCGGCGCCAGGCTCGCCGCGCGCCGCCTACCGCGCGGTGCCGGCGGCGCCCGCGCCGGCGCCCGTGGCGTCGACGTCGCGCGACGACCCGTTATAGTGAAGGCCGCCCGCCAGTGACTCCCGGGCGGCCGGGCCGGACGGAGGCCCGTTTTATAGTTTTGTATGCCGGTCGCGCCCCGCGCCGGCTCGATCTCTTTATGATTTCCGCAAGTCTGATTTTTATTCTAGTCCGTTATAGGTTAGCGATGGATCATTTGTGAATTTGACGAGCGACGACGGTTCCTCGGTTAGTTTTTGCACAAATATTTCTAGTGATCTAGTCGTGTTTTATACCGATATCTGGTTGTCCGGGAACAGTCGTTGTCCATTACCTGGCGGTTTCGACCGTGTCCGTGTGTTGTCCTGGTTTTCTCTTCGTCCACTACGCATTGTTTACTATAGTTATATGCGTCATTTATGCGATATTGAAATGGTTCATGTAATTAATTAAATAACTATACACCAAATGTATCCGAAGGGTAATGTTTTAATTGTAAGCAAAGTATTTATTATTATGTTTATGTTAATAGCCATATAATTGTTGTATAGACGGCGGGTACGCCGTGTACGCGCACTTTATTTTCTCGTAAGCTTGTAATAGATCAAATCGTTTGCATGATATATCGTCGCTCGCCTGATTAAGCCCCGTGTTATTACAGAATCTTACTCAAACCTCAAGCATTACTTAAAACTAGTTTCAACCAATTAAATGGCTTTAAACGAGTTTTATATAATGCTTGAGTTTTGAGTGAGGTTCTGTAATACGGGCTTTAAAGTCCTTTCTCATTTTTCAGCTGATTTGAGTTAGGACAACTACATTTTTCTATTCGTGATTCTTTAAATTTTCAATATATTTTCTTGAGTTAATCTCATATTAAATGGGTCATTGCGCTGGTCTTCGACCTTTTAGTGGAGTTGTCAACTTTAAGACACTAGAAAAAAATATTGCCATTATGTTAGCCTAGTGCTATTGGTGTTAATTTATAGCCTACATGGTGTAGTTTTCATTTTAATAACTCATTGGTGCTACAACATGAAACTTTTTAAAATAATATATTTTCATGTGAATAATGGGTAAATTGCTAGTTTTCGGCCACAAATTTTTAATTTCGGCCTACTAGAATGTTAGTGTACGGCCGCTACTTTAGTAGAATAGAACGACAGTACAAATTTATAAAAATCATAAAATTATAATAAATGTCGTGTATTGCTTTTTATATTTTGTATTTGCATTAACATTAATAAAATTATTATCAATCAGGTACAATCATAAGCTTTTTGTTAATCATCAAAATTGACAATAATGAAAATAAATTTACTTAAGTATAACAGTTCCAAAACTATCACAGTTACATTAACATAATCATAACTCTTCTCTTTTTCATCATAATATAACTTAAATAACAGTCGGATTTCTTATTTTTAAGGTATTTTTAACAATGACGTTGATTATCATAATCAGTCATCTTAAAGTTATTCTTATAATGAAATATTTGGTAACAATCTTTATAATTTCGATTAATGCCAACTAGAGCTTCAAGCTTTCACTTTGATACAAAATAACAACTATAATCAATATTTTTTCTATTAATCAAAATTTTAACTAAGCCTGCTTATGGCAAAATCACCTGCAATCAAATCTGCTAAATCAAGGATTAAAAATGCAAAACGTTGCATTTAAAGGGTTTATAGAGGTATGAGGAACAGGGTGTAAAGTTCACTCACACCTCCATAGAAAAGGGAGGATCCTCCGACCAGACGGGTGTCGTGTCTGGTGGGCAACTGCCCGACGGTTGATGTCGGGATGTTGTATATATGTTAGTTGCGCGGTAAACTCTGTTTGCGCGATGCAGGATTTTGCGTGACGTCATTATGACGTGTAGCTCGCATGTGGCGATTGTAGATGCCGCTACATCACTCCCCCCGGAGACCGGAGGTCGATAGTGGGCTGAGTCCTGTATCTTGCGATGCTTGCCAGGGCCAGGTGAGGTTCCAGTGAGTCGGAACCGGGTGTCGCATAGTTCGCGGTGAGTCGGAACTGTCTGCGAAGATTCCCCAGTGAGTCGGGGTGGCGCTGCGTTATGCTCCAGTGCGTCGGATGTGGTACAGCGCCGGGTTGAGGCTGACTGCTGGCGTCGACCAGGAGAGGGTTTGAAGGCTCTGCTTGTGGACCGGCCGAGAGTGCAGTGTGCTGTGTCAAAGTTGCTGATGAGGCTGAGGGTGATGACCAGGTATGCGCGGTCGCTGCATGCTGGTGGTCAGGATACCCGTAGAAGCCGTGGGTGCTGGCTGGCTGTATGACTCGCCGCTCGAAAGCTTGAAGGAAGTGATGATGACGTCACGCTGATGTAGATGCACGAAGGCTGCGCTCACGTTCATATTCGGGGTCACCAGTATAGAGGTATGAGGAACAGGGTGTAAAGTTCACTCACACCTCCATAGAAAAGGGAGGATCCTCCGACCAGACGGGTGTCGTGTCTGGTGGGCAACTGCCCGACGGTTGATGTCGGGATGTTGTATATATGTTAGTTGCGCGGTAAACTCTGTTTGCGCGATGCAGGATTTTGCGTGACGTCATTATGACGTGTAGCTCGCATGTGGCGATTGTAGATGCCGCTACAGGTTTGTCTTGAACTTCTTCATATTTTAGTCCGACAAAGTCTGTGCATTTTAAATGATACCATTCGGTGCAAAATTTTAAATGATACCATTAGGTGCATCCAATACTTTTTCCGGATCTTCTTCTGTTCGATTATTAAGATATCCTGACACAGGGCGCAGTCTACTTATTAAGATATCCTGACACAGGGCGCAGTCTACTTATTAAGATATCCTGACACAGGGCGCAGTCTACTTATTAAGATATCCTGACACAGGGCGCAGTCTACTTATTAAGATATCCTGACACAGGGCGCAGTCTACTTATTAAGATATACTGACACAGGGCGCAGTCTACTTATTAAGATATCCTGACACAGGGCGCAGTCTACTTATTAAGATATACTGACACAGGGCGCAGTCTACTTATTAAGATATCCTGACACAGGGCGCAGTCTACTTATTAAGATATCCTGACACAGGGCGCAGTCTACTTATTAAGATATCCTGACACAGGGCGCAGTCTACTTATTAAGATATCCTGACACAGGGCGCAGTCTACTTATTAAGATATCCTGACACAGGGCGCAGTCTACTTATTAAGATATACTGACACAGGGCGCAGTCTACTTATTAAGATATACTGACACAGGGCGCAGTCTACTTATTAAGATATACTGACACAGGGCGCAGTCTACTTATTAAGATATCCTGACACAGGGCGCAGTCTACTTATTAAGATATCCTGACACAGGGCGCAATCTACTTTTACTCTTTCATTTTCCTTCATGGGGTTCTTGGACTTTGCGGTCTTTCGTGTTAGAACTTTAGCACTTTTTATTAACTGTTATTTTTCTATTCTTTTCTTTTTCAAAAATTCTTGTCGTTTTTTACTCAATTCTAACTTCTCTATTTTAACTTTTTCTTTATCTTCATAAAATTTTCGCCACTCTGCAGATGAAATTGCCGCAGATGAAGGTATACGTGTACTATTAGTGTTCGATTTATTTTGCGGGTTGCGGTATAAATAAATGTGTTTTTTATAGCATCTCTAGTTTCTTTAGTTAATGCTACTGAAGCCGATGATTTACTAGTTTATAGAGTGCTTGAAACGGAAGTGCAAGAAACGTACTAGTCTGATTATTTGAATTTCAAACAGCACATTGCGTTGAATCATTGTATTTTCTGATGTTTCAGAGGTCTTGTTTGGTATGATGACTGTTTGTGGCAGTACCATTGTGGTCATTAGGTCAGTGGTTATTATTGCATCGCTGGATTCTTTTACCAATTCAGGCATTGGCAGTACCGTTGTTGTTGGGAGGCTTATTTGAGTTGGTATTACAAGAACATCATCCAACGGTACTAAAGAACTAACATCTGAATAACTTCATGACAAATGCGATGTTGAAATGACGTCGTTATCGATCAACGATTATGATGCATCGGTAGATGAATCCTTATTTAAATGGGTTACTGGATCAACGTGAGTTACTGGCACACTTTTCTCTTGGTTTATGTTGCACAGATTTTCTAGTAGCAAATCTCCGTTGGTCTGACTGTTTGGAATGGTATCAAAAGATATAATTTCTGTCGTATTGAAGTCGATCTAAATGTCCGGTCTTCTTATTCGTCTTTATTATTATCTTCGATTATTTGAGATGTTGTCACATTGACTGTCGAGTTCGTCCGGTCTTCAGAGCATGTTTCGTATAATATACGTCATCAATTTGTATCTGAGAAGACTTTATTTTCAGTTTCTTCATCTCCTTCAATATAACAGACACGTTTATGTTTTTTTATGTTTCAAAACCTTTCTTGTGGAAACTAAGTCTGCGTTAGTTATTTCTTTAGAAACATTTCTTTCGGGTGTTGCATTATTATTGTTTAGTCTTTCCAGGGTATTCTGGACACATTTCGTGTAATCCACCGCATTAGGATCAAATGGATAAAGTCCGCATTTTCTCACGCCATTTATTATATTGAGCGGCATATTTGTATTTTCCAGGCTGTCTTTTGAAAAGAACGCAAAAAATTGTGACCGAAGAGTTTATATTTTCTGGCTTCGTCAAAAACTTCCTGACTACATTTCTCCATTCTGATTTCAGAGGTCCAAAAAAACTGACATCTGCCGGCTGGAGCATGTGCGTGATGTTAGGTGGCAGAGCATAAAAAATTATTTCCATTTGCTCGCACATCCCGCTCAGCCCAAGCGACATATGGGATTTGTGTCCATCTACCAGTAACAGAATGGGTTTTTGAACTTCGTTACTCACCACCCAATTATCAAAAAATACATCACCTCGCATCCAACCACTCTCAGACATTCCGAGGACCCAATGTGGTGGCATGCTATCTGCGATTTTTTTTTGGTGGGCGAATATATGGAAAAGCTATTAGTGGCGGACATACTTGTGCGTTCGCATTAAATGTCACCAAAACAGTTAAATTATCTTTTTATTTATTTATTTAAACTTCTCGCACACAATAACATACAAAGGCGGACTTAATGCCTTAGGCATTCTCTACCAGTCAACCAAGGGTGGTGTAGAGATAAGATGGCAGGTGCTCTGCTCTGCTTTTTCGCTGCCACTTTTAATTTGGTACAGATTGCGATACCCTCGAGGACCAAGGACCTTTCCTGTTTTAGGGCAAAAGGCGAACACACTCTCATCTCCATTAAATATGCGTTCCGGAGATTCCAATATATTATGATGATTTGATTCCACCAGAAATGTTTTAAGCTCTCGAAACCAGTGCCTGATTGACTCCCGTTACCCTAGCTCTCGCCTTATTCATTCCTGCAGCGGCTCTTTGTGAAATGTCCGGATGCCTTTTCAAGAAGTTTATAAACCATGTTTGTCCAGGACGGCCGTCTTTAAAAGGAATCTGCATGCTTCTTTTTTATTACTTCTCTCGCTCTGGGCGAAGCGAGAGGGCGTGTCCGACTCTTACTGACTAAAACGCACCCGTGTTCCTTCAGTTGTTTGTGCGCCAGGGCCATGGTAACTCTTTCGAACAATCCGCGACCCCGGCAAGCATCGGCCCTATCGGACCCCGTCAATTATGCTGACATCTCTTTGAGGCGCGCGTGGAACACAACGCGCCGTCGATCCGGGCCTGGTCCTTACCGGATGGCGAGCTGCCTATTGCTCGCCGTCCGCAAGCCCGCGCCTACGGTGGCCGGGAGTCGGCTATGGACTCTCAACGCCCAGGGTGTCTTCTGTCTCCTCACTACTTCTTCCAGATATTCTATCTTGTACAGTTGCCCTAGGAATTCCACAATTTCGGAAAACTTCTCTTATGGACAGATTTTTTTCGCGAATATCTCTAAGTGCCTTGTTAATAGTATCTTGAGTATATTCTTTTTTTCTTTTTCTTTTTTGCATTATTTGCTTAGGTTTTAGAGGAGCCGTCTGAAAAATGTATACCTTATTAAAATAATTGTCTTCCTCCTAAAAATGCATGGTGAAATAAATATTTCATAAAATGACCGAAAACTAAAGTGGCATTCGATTTTCGGCTGCCCTATTCGTTCATACAATTTTAAGTTGGCCGAAAACTGAATAATAATTATAGACTTACTCTAGTTTTCGGCCACTGCTGAAATGTGTATTTTAGTCTCATTATTAACAGATAAAATTGTAGTACTTTGGGGGCCGAAAACTGCAAGCTAGTCACTTCGTAAGGATACGATTCATTATAAACGAAGAGAAGAATAATAGCGTGTAATCAAATAAATTAAAGCGACAAAAGTATTTAGGCTGAACGCAAGCTATTTACCGGCCGCATGGCCGACAACCAAATATTAGGAGAATTTTGTAAGCCACTTTCCGGCCACCAAATTTATTAACTTTTTCAATAAAATATTGCACTAATTAATGTGAAATTACAATATTAAGTTATTTATACGCACATTATTAGATAGTCATCGTAAATACAGCACAAAACTTACGTTTGAGTGGAACGCGCGCCACTATATTTTTCGCTCATTTACACGCGTCGACGGCTCCTGTGCCGGCGTTGAACTGAACATTTTTTTAGAAGTCACGTGTTGTGGTTACCCGATTAAGTAATGTTGCCAGATATAATACAACTATTTGAAAATGTATTAAACTTCATTTCGTGCCATAGGTACATTATGATACAAGATCAATGCACACGCGTTTCATACGACTTTTTCAACATACGAGGGTCATTCAATAAATACTTAGCCTACAAAAAGTAAACGAAAATTTTGGAAAAGTGGCAATTTATTTTTCAACATAGTCTCCTTTTAGTTCGATACACTTAGCCCAGCGATGCTCCAACTTTTTTAACCCGTCCGAAAAATAGTTTTTGTCAAACTCTGCAAAATAGGCCTCCGTGGCGGCGATGACCTCCTCATTCGATCCATATCTATTCCCGGCGAGTGATTTTTTCAGATTAGGAAACAGAAAGAAGTCACAAGGGGCCAAATCTGGAGAATACGGTGGATGGGGCAGCAATTCGTAGCGTAATTCGACCAATTTGGCCATGGCAACGGCAGACGTGTGAACCGGTGCGTTGTCGTGGTGAAACAGCACTTTTTTCTTCGCCAGATGGGGTCGTTTTTTCTTTAATTCGGCGTCGAATCGGCCTAATAAATCGGCATAGTAAAGCCCTGTAATTGTTTTACCCTTCTCGAGGTAATCGATGTAGATCACACCTTGTGAATCCCAGAAAACGGTGGCCATAACTTTTCCGGCCGATTTTACAGTTTTCGCCTTCTTTGGAGCACGTTCCCCGGTCTGGATCCATTGTTTTGATTGCTCCTTGGTCTCTGGTGTGTACCAGTGGATCCAGGTTTCATCGACGGTCACAAAACGACGCAAAAACTCCGCTGGATTCATCTTAAACAGCGCCAAACACGTCTCCGATGTGGTCTCACGGTTGCGCTTGTTTTCTGGTGTGAGTAAACGCGGCACCCATCGCGCCGACAGCTTTCTCATGCCGAGTTCCTCGTGAAGAATATGATGCACTGTTCCTTCTGAAATGCCTACAGTCTCAGCTAGCTCCCGAACCTTCAATCGGCGATCTGCCAATACGAGATCATGGATTTTTTTAATGTTTTCCTCCGTAGCAGCTGTTTTCGGTGCACCTGGACGTGGTTCATCAAAAACCGACGTACGGCCACGTGCAAACTCGTTGAACCAATTCTTGACGGTGGCCATCGATGGAGAAGAGTCACCGTACACAGCATCCAAGCGCTCTTTGATTTCGATGCGCGTTTTCCCTTCCAAAAATAGGAATCGAATCACCGAACGATATTGCTCTTTTTCCATTTTTGTAAAACCGATCGACACGTTCGCTTCCATAAGTTGTCAAATTAAAACAAATGAAGGGATTGGAATGAAAATTTGAAAAAAGAATTAAAAAAGAATGTGCTACACTGTGGTAAAACTCTTTTGAAACTACAGCGCCCTCTGGCGATGAGGCTAGGTACTTATTGAACGCCCCTCGTACTTGCCAGAAAAAAAACCGACTTGTATTGTTATTAACTTTTAATTATTTAAACAATTAGTGAAAGTACAATTCTCAAATTTATACCGAACAGTTTTTGTTAGCATTTTTACAGTTCGTGTTATGAATTTATGATATTGTTATTATTACTAATTTCGTTATTTTCATTTTCTTGGGTACCTACCTAAATGTCGGCGATGATGAAATATTTTCATAGAAGTTGGATGAATGTTGTAAATGGGCCGTGACCCTGCCTCGATTATTATTGATAAATGATAAATGATTTTATTTCTGTAAGTAGGTTTGTACAAACACTTTTACACGTCAATCATATTTTAAAAACTAGATGAGGTCGGCGTTTCCTATCTGACTACTCTGAGAAGAAAGGCCGAAAGAAACTCAGAGGTCATAGTCTCTTTTAAAGTCCAGTCATAATCTTGGTCAGATCATGTGAAGACCATGTAGATTTGTGTCTGAAATGGTCTTTTGAGGAAAAACCACCAGATTGAGTGGACCTGTCCAGTCAGTGCACGCATTTGTCAGTAATCGTACAGCTCAACTCAAAACTTAAGGAGCTCAACGATTCGACGACCGAAACCAAAGAAAGGACATTTGGGTAGGCCACAAAAATTACTCAAATTGCCAGACCATGATTAAAATTAACTGAGAAGGAGAAAAAAAGCAACAATGACCCACATAGTCTTCACATTCACAATATTAAAAGTATCAATATATTATTTCCGGCGGGTCAAATCTACGTATTGCTCTTCTTCCCTACGTGAAGTCGACCTTTTTTTTATATTAACCACACAACGAAAACGTTAACAAATATTTATGGAAAATGCCGCGCCGGTTTTTTTTTTTACGCGCGTCGCGCTAGCAATGCGCGCGCAGGTGTAAAGGCACTGGCAAAATCGCTAAACCAACTATATAAAAAATATAATAAACACAAAATAATGTTTTGAATACGCAAATTGAGGTTAATATGTAGTGAAAAATATATAATTTAATAAAATGATAAATTTGGTGATTGATTTATGATATAAATATTTGATAAACCTAAAATAGTTTATTTATACACAAAAATATGAATTGTTTTTAGACATAAAAATACTATGTGCGGATTGAAAAAAAATATGTAAAGTAAAAAACACGAATGTATAATAAGTTGAATTATGAACCTAAATGCGTTGCCATAAGAGTCACTTTACAAGCGTGTTGAAAAATGTATTATAATCGTTATTAAATCAAATTTACGGCATTACCTGGTGCCAAAGGCCGAAATCCAGACCCGGCCGGCTTACCGGCGCAACGCTGCGCACGTTGCCTTTCAAAATGGTTATATTTTGAGATCCAAATAACAGAAACGACGGTTAGTGAAAAATGTAAAGAATCACGAATAGAAAAATGTAGTTGTCCTAACTCAAATCAGCTAAAAAATGAGATAGGATTTAGTCCTGAGAGCGACGATGTGATTAATATGATATGATATAATTAATGTTCATACAATAGTAAGCGTACAGTATAGTTAGTGTTAAGGGAAAGTTCAACATGTAATACAAGTTGTTAATAGGAAATAATTTTATACTGTCCGAAGTGTGGTCTCCCCACGAGCTTACCGAGTGCTTGTCCTCGCGGCAGTCGCGGCCCCTCTCCGCACCTCTGTTACAAATTTTCGATTAATATTCCTTTGTATGTCTTATACATATCACAATGTAAGTATTGTTTGGTCTCGTCGCGTGTGACTAGTGCCTCCCCGCCTCGTGTGCGCGGCGCTTGGTGTATGCGACGTGCAACTGATGCAACTCACACTGTGACACTCGTTGCACACACACACACACAGGAGCATGTGACGTAACACGGACGTTTGTTGTGTACTTACCTTCTCTACGATCTCGATCAAATAATGTACGAGTCATTTTTACTTTAAAATTTTTAATGATAATAATTATATGGTTTTATACAAATATGCTTTTGTTTCACTTTTACTCACTTCATACGCTAAATAAGTACCTACCCACACTAAAATATTTTTATAACATGTTTGGTGGCACAACGAAAGTTAGGTATCGTCATAAATTCTTCACATAAAAGTTAAAGTCCCAAGAATCGTATTCCTAGGGCAGCTCGCATCCCATTTGGATCAGCTACTATCTACTAAGCTAAGTAAGTTCAAGTGAAATCGGCTCTATGTAACGCTGTGTAGGTGGTTTCTTATGACGAAATTGAAATGAAATTACCTATTTATTCTCTGAATAGGATAAAATAGGAAATCAAATAAGCTAGATGGAGTCGACATTTTCTGTCTGACTTCCCCTGAGAAGAGATGGTGAAAGAAATTTAGGGGTTGACAAAAAGATAAAAATCGCGGTAGGTCGCAAAAAATTGCACGGCTCTGATCTTTTTGGTTCGCTCGTCCGCCCCCAATCTAAGAGGCTGCAACCTCAACATTGTTACAGATCCTACCACCAGGCGCAGAAGTGGTTGGGGGCGAACAAAAAATAATTTTGGACTTTTTGCGGAAAATGGCCATTGTTTGAAGTGTCCGGCTGAGCTCAAACTGTTGCAAGTTTTGTAGGTAGGTATAGGTACTGAAAAATTTGTTGGTTGGTCAAAAACTGAAAGAAGTCCGAAAATTTCCGAGAGGCTTTTCGGCCACCACGCAGTTAGCACAGGCCTTTCAAAGCTGAAAACTTGATTTTACACTATTGGTATCTATCCTAACAACATCTCAAAAAATCAGTAGGACAGTGTAATTTTTTGCGAACTACGATTTCTGTTAAATGTGTATACGTAATAACTGTCCTACTTATATCAAAAATATCGTGTAACAAAATGCAGGTTAGGTTAGGTTATTATTATTTCCTATTATCCGGCCTGGCCTAATACCTAGTCAGTTACGTCCATTCATGTAGGTGTTATCTGGAGTATACCACACGATTTTTTTTTTATCAATAGACAGATTATCTTCTAATCATGTCATAATTATTGGTCTTATCGATAAAGCTACTATCGCAGGTAATTCAGTCTCCAATTCATTGCGCTTCTTCAAACTCGTCACTATCGGCTAATGTGAGTTATATTGACAGAGATAATAGGGATTATTATAGATAATCAAACTAATTAATTAGCTAGTGGCCGATGGTTGATTTAAAAGGGGATGGATGCCACGCGATCACGGGAGCAGACGCGCTCGGCCGCAGACGCCGCCGCCGAGCCGGGAGATCAGATTTTTCGTAAATATTACACCGACAAAGATTACATTTCGTCGCTAGAGGGAGTCTTGAAAGTGTTGTCCGCAGTGAGTTTTATTTATTATAAGGAATATCTAACATTCGCAAATTTAAACAAATTACCTATTGCATTTCAACTTTTAGGATAGATATATAACTGGATGATTGATACTCATTGATGAACGCTATTGGTTTGAGTGCAGTTACTGTTAATATTGACACGGGCCACAAGAATACTAAAGGCCATCACTCATTATAAACGTATCGTCACCACCTCGAAAATTCCGCCCGCTTGTCGCCGACGCGCCGTCAGCAAGACGACCGCTCGCTGCTGGCACGCCACCGGTGAGGTGACAGCTTGTTGTTTACAGACCGCTTACTAGTTGGTAGCTCACCGTCCACGCGCCGCTCACTAGTTGGTAGGTCACCGTCCACGCGCCGCTCACTAGTTGGTAGCTCACCGTCCACGCGCCGCTCACTAGTTGGTAGGTCACCGTCCACGCGCCGCTCACTAGTTGGTAGCTCACCGTCCACGCGCCGCTCACTAGTTGGTAGCTCACCGTCCACGCGCCGCTCATTAGTTGGTAGCTCACCGTCCACGCGCCGTACGCTAGTTAGTAGCTCACCATCCACGCGCCGCTCGCTAGTTGCTAGCTCACCGTCCACGCGCCTACGGCTAGTTTTCAGCTGATAGACCGGTTTGCGAACATTAGTAAGTATGAGAATATCAGAATATGCGAGAGATGCGACGCGCGACAAGGAGACAGCCGTGCGAGCGGCGTGAGGACCGCGCGTGGTCTGCGAGGCACACATGCATACCGCTTGCGGGCGGTTCTTCGCCGGGGTGCGGGCTGCTCGCATGAAGCGCCCGGCCGACGCGAAGTGTGAAGCTGCCCGCGAGCTGTCCCCTATTTAGTCTGATTCACAAGCCCAAATCGGTGTTACTTCTTGATAGAGCTCCTAAAAATATAAGCGACAGCTCATTGGATTCGGAATGACGTCTAGAAAAATGTGTTTCAACACTGATTTCAACGGTTTTACAGCACATAAAAATTGCAAATGCATTAGCAAATTAAGATGAAAAACAAGGCGTTTCGTTTTTGGCTAATAATTAGAAATTTATTAATAATTAAGATATTTTGAAAAAATGTTCTTAAAGGGGAGGAAATTCTCAATAAGAGTCCCGACTCTGAACTCTACCTGTATTGTTTATAATTTTAATTAAACATTGAAAATAGGGCTCCGAGCGGCCGCGATGCGCGCGCAGCCTCAGAAGTGAGTAAGTACACCACATAAAATATATTTTTTGTAGTATTAAATATAGATTTAAACATTCGAATAAATTATGGTGTATTCTAAACACTTAAAGGAATAACGTCCCGTTGTAAAAAAAATCAAGTGTCTTTTAACGGATCACGGTGTTTTTCTTCTTCATTTTTCCTCACTGTGCCCTATACTTAGTACGTGAATAATGGCATCGTTGTACAAATACTACTACTGCTAATATTTCATTTTTAGAAAAGTTGGGCAATTGTTAACTAACAAAATTTTTTCGGCCCTCTCCGTGTTCATTGGATACAATATTTCTTTTTTTATTGTTGGTCTATAAATTTTTCGCTTCTTGGAGCCCATCTTACTTTTATATATACTCAACAAAATTACGTGATAAAAATGTTTAAAAGTAGTTTATTTTGTTTATAATAATTTCTAAAAGTTAACAAAAAATTAAATATCCAAGAAATGAGTTATGTTTCTGCGATCACGAATTTAGTTAAATAAAACTTTATTTATTACAATTATTTTAATTACAGAAAAACAGTGTATTAAGCTGAAGGCCGATCTAAAAACTAACTTCACAAACAATGATTTGGAACAACATGTAATTGATCTTATTGCTAAGTTGCACTTTAATACGTAGGTTGGCGGCTGCGTACTCAGCGTAAACGGTTGTTATGATGAGTTAACTAATGTTGTAATTTTTTTTGCAAATATTATATTATTGCTGTTTTCGCATCTATCAATGGCATTAAATAACGTTGTGGACAATTTTTCTACGCCATTTCTTTATAAATTCTTAATAAACAAATGGCATATGAAAATGTAAAAAAAAAATACCTACCATCAGAAAATAACGATCTTAAAAAATTTTTTTTTTGTTTAATTGTTTGTGATCGTTTTTAAAGATTTCAAAGAAAAACACGAAAACAGTGTAAGTATATAAATAATGGCTATGTATTACAACAAAATTATTATTTTTGTAATGCCATATTGTCGTAATTAACGAAAATATAATCATGTATTTTTTTCCTTTTCCTAGTGTTCAAAAATAGGATGGACCCTAATCTTATTACAATCTAGCCTTATAAATAGACTGATAAGTAATTTAATTATAACCTAAGCTATTAAATTGTCTTTACTAAGAATGTGTCCAATAGCACTTTTCTTATTGTCTCTATTAAGGCGAATACACTTTGTTCTTGTGTTTGTTTGGCACTTTTCTACTTTACACTGTTCACTAACACAACACTAGTTCGAACGGTTTTGTTTTTTTAGTCTTCTAACTATGTTTGTGTGGTCGAGAAGCTGGATTGCCTCGAAGTTCACATGCTGATGAAGTCTCTTTTCGTGAGCATCTGCAAGTTTCTGGATCACTTTTTCGATGAACTCAACTTTTAGGTCCCGGTGGACTTTAAAATTTTCCTTAGTACTTTGTTCTGGAATCGTTGTATAATTAATATATTGGTCTGTTTGGTGCAGCCCCATAGCTGAATACCATAAGTCCAAACTGGCATCAGGACTTGTCTGTATAGCAACAATTTGTTTTGCACGAACAGCATGGAGTTTCTTCCAAGCAGCCAATACATTCTTTTGAATCGGAGGTCGAGTTCATCTTTTTTCTTCTTGACGTGGGCTTTCCAGCGTAGCTTTGCGTCAAGGGTCATACCGATATACTTGGCTGTATTCTCATTTGTGACTTGTTTATTATTAATGTAAATTGGAAAATACTCTTGTTTTTTGTTGGTAAAATTTATATGAACAGATTTGGATTCATTAAGTTTAATCCTCCATTTTTTAGTCCAGTCATAAACTTGATTTACAGCTGTTTGAAGCTTTTCTACTGCTTCTTCGTGGCTGTTTTCTACAGCCATTATGGCTGTATCATCAGCAAAGGTTCCAATCGTGTTTTGCTCTAACTCAGGAATATCGCAAGAGTATAGTAGGTACAGGACCGGATCTAACACACTTCCTTGCGGTACACCAGCTTCAATTTCTTTCAGTTCTGAGTAGGCGTCTTCTTGTCTTATTCTAAAAACTCTGTTCAGAATGTAGGATTCTAATATATCTGCAAACTGCTTTGGTAACAGGCTCTTCAATTTATGTATAAGGCCTTCATGCCATACTTTATCAAACGCTTGCGCTACGTCTAGGAATACAGTAGAGCATACTTTCTTGTCTTCAAGGGCGTTTTCTATTACGTTTGTGATCCTATCTGTACTTGATCGATGGTAGAGTGTTTTACTCGAAATCCAAATTGGTGCTCTGGTATTATGTTTTTGCTATCTATTATTGGTTTAAGCCGCTTGATGAGCAACTTTTCAAATAGCTTGGACATGATTGGTAGCAAGGAAATAGGCCTATAAGATGATGTTTCGTGAGCCGGTTTCCCTGGCATAACTATCATTATTACTTCGGCCACCTTCCATAAGTCTGGTACATATTTAAGCCTTAGTGCGGCATTGATTAGGGTCGTTAACTTAACCAAACCCTTTCTTGGGAGGTTATGAAGTAGGTACTTCTCCTGTTATTAAATCGTAACCTGGTTATTTTCGTGTACTTATATTACGTTTTATTGCTCGTATGACTTCTCTCGGTGTTACCAGTTTTATGGTAACTTCATTTTCTGATGTCACCATATTAGCCAAAGTGTGATCAACAATGATTTCCCCTTCGTTTGGTTGAAAGATATTTTCTAGGTGCTTTGCAAACCTCTTTGCTTTTTGCTCATTAGTAACCGCCAATTGCCCATTTCCACATTAGATAGGTGGGATTTGGGTAATCGGCGTTTTTAGGTGCTTAGTAGCCTTCCAAAGGGAGTAATCTGTCCTTTGGTCGTTACTTAGGCTCTGAAGATAGGTTTTGGTTGAGTCGTCTTTAAATTCTTGGATTAGTCTTTTTACTTTTTTGTCAGGTTATTGAGATTGCTTTGCGAAGAGAGGAGATTGCTTTGTGAAGTGTGTTTCAGATAACAGGCACACATCAATTTTTCTATGTCCAAAACTACTTGTAACTCGTTCTGATGTTTTTGTAACCCATTTGAGTTCCACGCCATAAGTTTTAGTGTAGTATTCATTTTTTGGCTTAGAAGTAGCAGCTTTGTTGCTATTTTCATTTTTTTTCAATCTTTCGTCAAATGATGACTAAGATTTCATCCAACTTTTTGTCACTGTTCATATCAACCAAAGGCGCCTTGGCTATGCCTGTAGCTACTACTACTACTAAACGAGTGTTTTAATACCCCTTATTATACAACAATTGCATAAGTAACTATTAAAGACAAATTAATCTTCTATAAAAAGGACTTGAATGGCCATCGTCGTATCTCTAATAGTTTAAAATTTATATTAGTTAATTACCTACTTGACAAATCAAGTGGCCGCTTCAACTTCGGTATCGTATACTATTTGAAAGTACTATAAAAAATAATAAAAATGATGAAATGCCAATCATGATTTTTTAAGAAAAAATAATTCCTTCTATTTAAACAATTGAAATATTAAAAAAAATACTATTATAAACAATAAAAAAAAATTAAGAAATTTTTGGAAGTCATTAATTTTTCAAGTCAACAATATGTTTCTTTTTTTTAATTCTTGTCATAGTCCATTTGATTATTAAGAATTTATAAAGCTTTTGCCCGCGGCGTCGCTCGCGTTAATTTAGAATTTGACTATCAATTCGGGTTGTTCGGGGAATTATAGTAAAGAGCATGAAAAACCGGTCTATCGACACTCTAGACTCACAAAATTAATTAGGTACTTAAATAATAATAAAAAAAGCTCTTAACACCACTAAAGTTTCTATAATAATATAATTCAATCCTGATTCGAAAGACACGTGGCGGCATCTGTTATCATAAGAACGTTATTGTAATGTTGTTTTCCTCGGGAACAATACTTTTTTTCGGGATAAAAGGTACCCCATGTCCGTCTCTGTACACCTGACAACATATATGCAAAATTTCAGGATGATCGGTTCAGTGGTTTAGGTGTGAAAAGGTAACAAACAAACTTATTTTCGAATTTATAATTTTAAGTTAGGATTAAGTTAGGATATTAGTTAGGATGGCGTAACAAAATTGTTGCCAACGTTATTTAATGCCATTGATAGATACGAAACTGCCGATCGTACTGGTCTGCCAGTCTAATGAACTATAGAGAAAGGGACAAGAGAGTGGATTTGTACACGAGCAACTGCTTGTCCAGTATAATTAAACTCACGCACAGGTGGCCCTAGCTTTTTATTTCCGGATCTAAGCGTATTAAAAGCCCTGCGGAAATGGGGTGTTGGCGGTAGGGTTGAGGTATTGATGTACCGGGGCTTTAGTCAGCACCCTGCACGTAGGCGGCCAGGGGAGAGTGGTCGCTCCCGGAGTGGATTGAGTCGGGACTCTGGATTTGGCAGCACAACTAGTGACAAAGCAGCCCTATTTAGGATCGCTCTGCTTTCCTCTGCACAGACGAGGGGTCTAGAAAATGTGGCCCAAAAATAGGTCGGCTCCCCCATTATCCAGGTGCCGCACCGCGGACGCTTGGACATCGACAAAACGCGGTCGAAAGATACGGAAGCAATCTAAGAATATGATAAAACTCAAACAACCAACTTAGCATCGCTACATGGAACATACAGACTCTGCTGGACAACGACCGTAATTTATGCCCAGAGAGAAAAACTGCTCTCATAGCACGAGAGTTGGCTCGCTTTAACATCGATATAGCTGCAGTTAGCGAAACACACCCACACCACACAGTGACTGACACACAGTGAGTGACTTAATATTTAAGATACTCAAGACGTGCATCAAATCTTGACGACGTAAATGACGCCCTACTGCAGTTACAAAATTGGTTCACTGCTAATCATTTATTATTAAATGGGAAAAAAACGAAATGCATAAGATTTGCTTTACCGATTGTTAAAAGTACTGAGGGGAGAGTTAAAAGTACCGTTTCTGGGGATCACGTTCGACTCAAGGCTGCAATGGGGTCCTCATTTAACATCTCTTGCAGGACTGCTAAGTTTAGCAGCATAATTATGCTGTAAGAAAAATCCATCAATTTACTAATGTAGCTACCTACCGCGAGGCTATTCTTTTTCAATTACTTTCATAGTATCATGTCTTACGGTATTTTACTATGGGGACGGCCTGCAGATATTGAGTCTATTTTTATTCTGCAGAAAAGAGTCATCTGAGCGCAGACTGCGCTATTATTGCCTCCGCAGGCGCTATTCTCTAAGGGAACTGTTTAAAGATATTAACATCATGAATTCATGACGGTACCTTGTCAATATATCTGAAAAAATCATGTACGTAAGCAAACATTTTAATCTTTTCACTAAACCAGGTGAAAGACACAAGTTCTACTTATAGGACTAGAAATAGGTACCAATTAGTTCAACCAGGTTTCAGACTGGCTAAATTAGACTCATCTTTCATGGAGTACTGTTTAAAATGGGTTCCCTCTATCTGGCAGAATTTTGATGCTCCGAAATTTATTTGGCATAACCCACTTGGCATAATCTTCTTTAAACGAATATATATATGGCATAAAAATCATTTAATATAATTATTGTTTGGCCGAACGTTTATATGTCCGAATTTACAAAGGCATAGGTACTTTTAAGATGGCAGAATTTTATTTGGCATAATTACTTTTGGCAAAGCTTAATTTCGCATAATTTCGTTTCACATAACGTTTATTTAGAGCGACGATTATTTGGAATAATTTCACTTGGCATATTAAGAAGAAGGCAGAATATCATTTGGAATCATTTTATTAGGCATAATTATTGTCATTTCTATAAAATATAATCATATTCTTAACCTTAAATAAAAATAAAAATATTGTCTTAAAAAGTCAATATGTTGTAACTACTACAAAAGTTAGTGAAGTGACAGAACCGAATCGCTGCAAACCGACTGCACGTAGTCTTGTCTGCCCTACCCCTAGAGTGTAATTTAAGCCCGCGTAGGGGCGGAGGGGCGAGGCGGCCCGCGAGCTGAGGAGCAGGTGGTTTTAACGCTCGCCGCCGCGGCTGAGGCTGGCCGGCAAAGCCGGCCAGCAAGCCGAAGCCGCTGTGGTGAGCGTTACAACCATCTGCGACGAGAAGCTTGCGTGGGACCGCCGGAGCCCCGCAGCGCCGGAGCCGTGACAGAAACCCTGCCTGCTGCATGTTGCATGCTTGCTTGCATGCTGCATGTTTGCTTGCATGCTGCATGCTTGCTTGCATGCTGCATGTATGGTGTGTGCTTTTTTGCATGTTTGCATTCTACATGCTTGATGCATACATGCATGGTGTGTGCTTTTTTGCATATTTGCATGCTACATGCTTGATGCATGCATGGTGTAAGCTTGTTTGCATGTTAGCATGCTTCTCTCATGCTTCATACAAAATTATTCTAACTATGAATTTTCCGTAATGTGATAGATGAGTCTTTTAATTATTGTGGATATGAAAAGTATGCCAAAAGATGATTCTAACTGTAAACTTTCTGAGATATGATAGTTCTACCTTTTAATGATTATCGATATGAAATGTATGTATGCCAAAAGACGATTCTGATAGTGAACTTTCTGCAATATGATGGTTCTACTTTTTAATTATTATGGATATGAAATTTATGCCAAAAGACGATTCTGACAGTGAACTTTCTGCAATATGATGGTTCTACTTTTAATTATTATGAATATGAAATTTATGCCTAAAGATGATTCTGACTTACAAATTTATGCGTTTTTAATGTATTATAAATGAGTGTATGCCAAACGATTTTCTGCGAAATGAAGTTTATGCTATGCGCTGTTATGCAAAATAATATTATGACATAAAAATTTCTGCTATAAAGGGTAGACCCGTTTAAAATGTTACAATAAAATACCTCCCCACGTACTCCAACTGAATGAAACGAAATTTAAATCTTGTTTAAAACGCACGCTATGCAGCCAAGCATATTATATATTGGGGGATTACGTCGCTGACATAATGCTTGGCTCAACGCTGGTCCTGCTCCACAGGAGCGCGTAAACTAATTGATTAGTATTCGAAAATATTGTTGGAGCTACCGAAGATTGTAAAAATTATCTTTGCATTGAATAAAGTCAATCTCTTAGTAATGTGTAATTGCACAGCACACGTGTGAGCACTATGTACTTACTATAAAGCTACCATTTACTAGGTTCGTCTTTCATTGACTTAAATGTGCCCTGGCGGCTGAGAGTAGGTATGTCATACTCACTCAAATGTCTCGCTGGTGGTGGCGTGTGTGTTGGATCATTAAATTCCCTCCTAAATGGTTGAGCTAAATGGTGCTGATCCATACGTCATGTTCGTGAACGGGCGCCGTCAGTAGGGACTGGTCATCTCCTTGCTGCCACGGCTTATTTTAATTTCAGAATTGTATTTTTTTTTGTTTTATCTTTTTATTAAGGACGCTTTTAAGGTGCACGTCTTTTTACATCGTTCTCAGATGTATAATTTCAACATGAATGATGTACCTAACCAATTTATTTGTAACTATATTATGGTGATTTAAAAGAGTGACCATGGAGTTTCTTGCCCGTTCTTCTCCATAGGTACCTAACTACTACGCTTTGGAATGGGCTACTAGCTTCATCTTTCTGACTGATCGACCCCTTGACAGTTCAAAAGTGCCGGTACTTAATTGCTTTATTCGGAATAAATGCTTTGGGTTTGAGTTGGTCATTCCATATATTTTACTTCTTACTTTGAACGTTCCGCTGATGGTATCGAGCCTATCAGATCAAACGTGTTTTAGGTATTTACGTAGGAACCTACCGACCTGTTGCGTGTCGTTACTACTCTGTTTCTAGACATTACTACTTATCCCGCCATAAATTAGTGTAGGTATTATTTTGTGTTCTGCGGATAATAGCTAGAACGTTCTACATAATTAAAAACGTTCACTGTGAAGTTTATTTTGACGCAGGTATGGGTCTCTACAAGTTCTATTACTATACCTACCTACCGTCACCAAATGCGTGTCTGCAGGCGTAGCATGACGCTTTCTATTTCTTGGAAGACAAGACATAGCTATTTCTATACAAAGTGACATTTCATTTCTCTATTTTTGCCATCGCACCGTAAAAATCCTTCTAAAATCCGTCATTTTGTCTTTCGTTTTACCGTTCGTTTCGTTTTACCAAAACGTCAAAATCACACTGACAACTGTCAGTTGTCTAAGCTAGTGAAGACAATTTGATTTTGTAATCGCCATGCTAAAGACAGTAGAAAACTTTTTACTCAACGGCCGCAAAGTATAAAAATGGAATGGAAAAATGGAATTTTTCACTTTTTGTATGGAACATTTAGGGGTTTAAGGGCATCATAAAGGGGGTCGAAATTTTCATTACTTTTGCGATAGCACACACCATTTTCGAGATACAAGTATAAGCAAAATAAAAGAAAAACGTGAACAAACTACTGAATTTTGTAAAAAAGTGCAGTTGACTCTTTCTACTTTGCTGCCGTCGTACTGTCTTCACGGAACGTCATTTTTGTCTATTCTTTCGTCGACAAAACCCGTTTCTATAATGGTCATGCTACGCGTGCTGGTGTTCTCTCCACAGGCAGGTAACCTAAACCAAGACAGTACGTGTTTCCAAAAATATACAAGAAATTACTCAATTCGTCTAAAAAGAACACTTACCTACGTAGGTCATCAATATTATGCATGAGGATGCACCGCGACTGCGTCCGGAGTCGCGGTTGTAACAATGGCTAACAGGATGTTTGTCATGTACTAGAATACTTCGTTTTTGACAGTTGCTGCCTAAAATAAATAAGTAAACATGATTTGCTACTCTATTCGATCTGATTACACAAGTATAATATAAACATTACGTACTTATTATGTACTTTTAATAAGTAATACTCAGATACAATCTACAGATCAACTGATACGACGTACTCTTTATAAAACTTCGCCTATCAGTAATGTGCCTCATATCTGCAGAGATAACATAGCGTTTGTAGGTATTCCCAGAAGGGACAGATAAACAAAGTACAGTCACACTTCGTTATGCACAAGTACCTATAGCCGGGGTCGCGGGTTTGTCCGAAAGGGTTACCGTGGCCCTGGCGCACCGGCAACTGAAGGAACACGGGTGGGTTTTAGTCAGTAAGTCTGACACGCCCTCTCGCTCTGCCCAGAGCCGGAGAAGTTATTTGATGATGTCCCACCTAAAAAAAAAGGGGGCGAGCCTATTGCTATCTATCGGGACGATCTCAGTAGAACGCAATAACAGTTTGTCAGATATGAGGATTGAACCCGGAGGTCCCCCCAAGCTCAGCAGTCGTACTAAAAAAAACTCGAAAGCTGCGTACGAAAAAAATCTGCTAAAAAGCATGAAAGAACACAATATTTCTTTCTGAAACAGTCAACGAATCAAAACATCGTAACTCACTAAATAGATATTTCATTTTGTTTCATAACCTCATAACCGTGGTCGCATGTCGTCCTGTGCGATATTATCGGGTGGCATCCAACCACGGCGGGTGCAGGTGACGTGTGCACGACGCGTGTCGACAGATCGTGTGCGTGGTGTCGGCGGTGCTGTTCCTGGGCTGGGCGGCGTGCCCGGGCGCGCCCGCGCTGGCGCCGAGCGCGGCGGGCGCGGCGCTGGCGTGCGGCGCCGCCTCCGCGCTGCTGTTCGGCGGCGTCGTGCTCGACCTGCCGCTCAAGGCGCCGCAGCCCTACCTACTCACTGTTAGTACATATCTGGTATGCGCTGTTTCGGCTACGAGACATCAGCTAATATGTCGTTGTGCGCAGGACATCATAGTGTCGACGGTGATGGGCTTGCTGCTGCTGGTGACGGCGGTGCTCAGCATGACGGTCTGCGAGTTCTACAGCCTCGTCAGTAGTGTATAATTGGGGTTCCTGGATCAGAAGAGATCCAGGAACCCCAATTACACACTTGATGTGAACTAGACTATCAGTAAATCGATCAATATTTACAATCAGTAATTCGATCAATATTTCTCAATTCATATCATTCATTCATTTACTCAGGTTCTATATTCAAGTATTCGAATTGTGACCAGGATCCCAAATTACACAGTTGATTTTCATCTGCTTGAAATTAAAATTTCTTCTAAACTGATTTAAATCAAAGGAATTTCATCTTCCGGAAGAATCTGGTAGCATATAATGTCTTCTGAATCAGGTATCACTAAATCATGTGTTATGTTCCTCATTGAAGTTGTGTCCGTGTTCCGACACTTTGCTGAACCCGTTTTCAATTTTTCGCTACCAATCTGCACATCGTTAACTCGGGAGAAATGTTAGCTCTCTATTACCACTTTTAAAGACAAGTTCTTGAATATTTCCCGAATTTAATGCATCATGCATGTTTCGATAGAATAAATCTTCTTGTGTTGTGTTTTCGACCTGATGTTTTGATGAATTTGCGCTCGATTTTTATGAGCAGGCTGAATATCATGGACAAATATAACCTCACCATTAGCGTCCTGAATAATAATTTTACGAATGCCTTCAGAAGTATATTTCACTGAATCCTGCATTGTAACTTATATATTTTTTTTTTTTTAACATTTAACATTTGAACTACAATTATAGGAATCAAATGACGCATAAAATGATTGTCAGTAATTTTATAGTTACGTAGACTCAATTGCTTTTTAGTAGCTTATTCAGCAGACAATCAATCTCATCAATCTATCCTGTTCCACTTTAGGATAATTTTATATTTTTGTTTCTTTGAAAAATAGACGTTTTGAATTGTCAACATAATCTGTTCCTTTTACAGCATTTAAATAAAAACAATCAGGAAAAAATATAGCATGTTGCATCCATGGATCATCGTAATACTCCCAATCTTCAATACCACCTCCACACGAAAAGCACATAACTTTATCGTTTAAACCACTTCCACAGTAAAAAAAACCTGCATCAACCATTTCCATCACCAATCTTCGTTTTTGAAAATCTACTGTAGCCCAATAATGTTGAAATGAACATAATCGAATTTTATGTTTATTATATGTTTCATATCGCGGGTTGAAATAATTATGAATCATTTTTAAGAAGGTCTCGATACGGGTATGTATAAAATAATAATGAAGTTTTGTATCTTGTGTTCTCAATTTATAAAGATGTGGTGCTGCGAATCGTAATGAATAAGTTTTTATTATGAAATAAAACAAAAAACATTTACTCATAGAAAAAAAAAACATTTATTCTGATATATTGTTATGATATAAAGAGCTAACAAATTACTTAAATTATAGTTTTTTCAGCGCAGCCCTTATCTTCTAAATTATAAACAATTAAAAATACTTTTATCATAAATCCACTTTTTTAAACATGTTACATTTTTTAAAGCACACACATTTGAATGATACATACAACTAAATATATTACTACATATTCCATAATCATCAAATAATTTTTGTAAACTAGGACAGTTCTTATCTTCTAAATTATATACATTATCATGTTTTACAATGTTTCTTAGCCACGACACTTTTTCACAGCCTTTTACATAAATGTTTTTATCTTTCAGATAAGGTTCAATATATTGCGGTAATTTTAAGTATGGTATAAAACCCTCTTTCCAGAAAATTTTTCTGTTTCTCTCTATCCAATTTACTTGCGATTTTTCTTTTTTTGTAAGATTGTAAAATGGGAACGGTGGTTTGATTACTAATACCATAATTTGATTTCTGTATGCTATTGCTATTTCTTTCACAATAAACTCGTTACTTTCGGTCTTAAACCCTTGCACATCGACTATGGCGTTCATAACAATTTCCTTACAATACTGCTTAAGGGTTTATATTCGATCAGACGATCGTTGATGATTAAGCAATAGGCAGATGTATTTTCTGGTATATCTTCAGAACTTTCTATTTCCAGTCTCACATCTACAGCCCCAGTTTTCAAGGCTTCGTTCTGTCTTGAGCAATCAATTACAAATAAAGGAGCCTTTTCTTTAAATTCACGCAAATCAAGCATCGGTTCAGACCGGGTGTTATAATAAGACTGCCGAAATTGGGTAAACATTTCATATAATATACAATATTTGTCTTCAGAAAATTTTGCACTAACCGATTCGTATGGATAATATTGAGAATTTAAAAAAAGAGTAACATTAGTTATTTTACCATGGTCAAATATTGAACAGTCTCTAGTTTTCATATTTTTTCTATTTGTCTGCAAACCAAAGATCACATACCTTGGTTTTTCGAGTTGTGATGCAGTCTTCACAACCCAGGAATGTTTCGTAGTTCTAGGCAATAAAGGGTATTCGTACAAGTCCCAATTTCTAAAAGCTATTTGAATAGGACGATCCTTTTCTAAATATTTAAGTAAAGTTAATCTTTCCCGATCTGAAACTTTTATATGAGGCACACGCCATTGCAGTCTCTCTATATTTACTTCAATGGAATCATTATTATTATCAAGTGTAACACTGTTGACATTCGAACTGCTTCTATTGAGTATAAGTTCATGTTTACAGTTAATCATAATTTTATTATAATCTTCCGCGAATCCTAAAACTTTATTCAGCGGTATAAGGGCACTAAAAATACCATCATTATCTTTAACCCCCTTTAAATTCCAACCCCAAATAGCAGCAGCCTTACTTTCCCCCTCGCTCATAGACAGATATGATTTTAGAGTGGTAGTAATACCTGCATTTTTTATGCGGTCTATCTCAACACCGTTAATTTCATATCGAATGTCTTGAAATAGGAATGATATATGATTATTTGTAAAATTAACAATCTTTCGTGTTAGTTTTCCTGCTGCATCTTTCGAAGCCACAGTGGCTCGACCTTCAATGTAAATGTAGCTGGCTGAAGGTAATACGTACAAATCTTGCTGATGTATGGGTATACGTATTTCATCATTTTCATTAAAACTGTTGCTATATGGATTATAAGTATGAATTTCATAACTCACTATAGAGTTATCAATTTGTGGTAAACCATTCACCTGAAGAATACTCATAATTTAAATCCCAAAGCTCGAAGAAATAATTTATTAACTTTAGTTAATTTCTTTATTGTTCGTATATGTGTTCGTCTTTTGATGGCACGAGAACGAGTAAAGCTATTATCTTTGGCAGATGATTTTATATTATAAACTATCATTATTATTTTTATTTTATTTTATTTTTCACTCTATTTTCACATTCATCTCTTGTAACAGATAGTGTTAAAGTGTTGTCTTATGAGTACGACATGTAAAATTTAAACCTTTTTTAAAAGCGATGATTTGATAAAACCATGCCTTTTCCAAAACTCTTTAAGAAATTTAATGCATAAATGTCCGCAATTGAATAAGTTATTATTTTGCAAATTATTATAATTATAATTGATATTGTTAGACCCTACATAGCGAACAAATTCTATTGGAGGTTTCAAGTTACCGTAACTGTCAAAGTATTCAATATATTCATTTAAAATTATATAGGCTACCCAATGTGTACCAGAATTTTTTGAATTATCTAAATTTATGATTCCACACTCTTTTAAAAACGGAGACTTCGGTAAGGTATCCCTCATATACACTCCGCGAAAATATGGAACATCTTTAGTAAAATATATGATATCTATGTTAGTAAGAGCACGATTAGGTAGCCTATGATTTAGTTTTTTTTCTTTGAATTTGTATATATTCCAAGTCCATCCTTGTAACGGTTTAGCCGCAGTCCATTTCCAATGTATACACCTTCTGCATTCTTATTATGACTTTTCTTTTCTTCTAAACGCTTTCTTGCAATTCTATATTCATTTATGGTTTTAACGATACCAGCAATTCCACTTGCAATACTGCCAGCAGCAGACAAACCAGCAAATATTGGTATTAAAGGTAGAACACCACCAGTTTTAGGAATTGGTATGATACGTGGAACCCTGGTAAATGAATCACGATTTAATTCTCTAGCAGCAGCATAGGCCAATTCTATTAGTTTCTTCCTACACTTCGGTTTAATTTTTTTAATGCACTTTTTGGTATGGGTTATTAAACTATTAAAGTTTTTTTTGAGTCCAGCTCCAGAACTAACTTTTGTTAGCATTATATTATTAACTAAATTGGCAGCAAGTTTTTCTCCTGTGCTTGCATCGGAAGATAAAGCACGCTTTCTTGCCATTTTTAATAAAATGATATCTTCTTTGTGACGATCTTTCAAACTTTTAGAATTATTATATGCAATATCGTGATGTTTACAATATTCGTCTAATTTGTTCACACCCCTATCACCTCGAGCCAATCTTTCACGTAATCTAGTTCCTGGGCCACAATAGTTATATCCCGGTAAATGGAGCTCAAATGGTAAATTATTAATTAAATTATTGACAAGTCCTTCTCCTTTCATGTGTACAAACAGAATGGAACCATTGTCATAGAGCATAATGTTATATTGATGAACCACTCATAAAATATTTGTATTGCCAATCCAACTATTTTCACAGGATGATAACCCCAACCATTTCACGAAAACATTTCTGCCTTTTCGTTTCAAAACTTTTTCAACAAGGTAAATGTCAGGATGTTTAGTTTTTTGTAATTCTTGATCATAAAATGCTCCTAAAATAGGTTGTTCTTTAACATCTTGTAATAAATATGTAACAGGATTTGTGTTTTGAACTTTATTGATCTTAAATATCTCTGTAGACCAATTAGGAGTGTAACCTTTTTCAAAACAACCTTTATGTTTACTTATTCGCACAAAATCACCTGTCTTAAACTTGCGATGTATTGTTTTCGTTCGATTTTGATTGAAATATCTCTGTATTAGTTTCATTTTATTGCTATGATTCACTTGAACGGGGGGTAAACCAATTGTTCTGTGTATGGTATGATTATATCTATTAATGATATTTGCAAGCGTCCCGTCCATCCATTTATAATTCCCTTTAAAACTAAATTCCTTGAAAAGTTTACTTTTTATCGTCCTTATTAACCGTTCTACAATTGAAGCTTTTTTCGTTGAATAAGTGCAGTAGTGGTTGATAGAATAATTTAATAATATTTTTTTGAAACTTTTATTGTAAAATTCTTTTCCTTGATCTGTTTGCAAGTTTCTAGGGATACGTTTTTGTCTACTCAATAAAGTATTGAAAGCCTCAGATACAGTTTGTTTATTTTTTTGTTTAAGTGGAATAGCCCAAGCATACTTAGAGAATCCATCAATGACGACTAAAATATATTTGCAGTTGTTGTTAAATTTTGAGAAACTTTGCATATCCATTAAATCAGCTTGCCAAAGATCATCTATATCTTTTAATATTACATGTCTTCGAGGAAAATTTATTCTTGCACTTCTATGAATTTCATTTATAATTTCTCTTTTCACTTTGCTCATTCTTCCAACTGTCACTTCTGAATTACAAAATTAGACTAAGTAACAGTTTATATGATAAACCCTTTTATTCTTGTATTACACCCGCTTCTTTTAGCTCTTCAATAATTGATAAGATTTCGTTGTCAAGATTAGTATTACCTGCAGTTTTAGAAGCGATCAAAAGTTTAAGCCTGTCCACTAATTCATTAGGATCATCCCAATAAACAAGTTCAGTATTTTTTTTATATTTTTTAAGATACGGTAGACCAGCACCTCTTTTTTCCCTAGATTTAACTTCTCTAGGTTCTTTTAAGCATTTATAAGACTCAGAAAATAGTGGCTTGATCACTTGGGAATATTTTAGACCTTTATCACCTTTAATTTGACCTGCAGGGTCAAAGTCTCTTTTATGAGCATTAGTTGTAAGGAGTATTTCTTTGTACACTAATTTATCTTTTAAATCGACCAAACTTAAATCAGGCCTTTTGCGAAGCAATAGTTCTTTTAGACCGGGCGTTATTTTATACTGTTTATCAGCTACGCAGATTTTATACACTTTACCAGAGATCTCATGAGTGGAAGAGAAATTAACTATTGTATTTCCGATCATATGTTTGTTATTGTCACTACGTACGCCAAATGGTATATTCATATCTTCATATATTTCAATGATATCTTCTTTTTTCAACGACGCATTATTATCTTTTTCTTCTTCATCTTCTGAATAAAACTTTTCTAATGAGCTTGACTCATTAGATGATTCATGTTTGTACATATCATGAGATTTATCACGCAAAAATATTTTTGAACCTATATCAGTGTGTTTAATTTGGTTATCATAAGAATCTTCATTTTTTATTGTAGAACCTTGCTTGTTAGCTACTATTGCATTAAGAGGGTCTGCGAGAGGCCTAAAAAAATACTTCAAATGAGTGTCGGTGTTAAACTCATAATCTTTCATTTGTTTCACTTTTTCTTTTATAGCGTCCGCAGACTTTATTAATTGATCTGTAATGTTGTGGTCCATTATACGACTTATACTGAGAAGTATTTATGCTCAAATGATTTATTTTTTTTATTGCTGTCATAATTTATAGGACTATTAATCACAATAAATAAAGTTGTCAAATGATTGTCTATATCTGCCTTTGTTTAATTCACAATCCTTATTAATAGTCAAAAAATCATAAGGATGTATCCAGATTTTAGAACACAGATCTTTGAACTTCGACCACTCTATATCAGAACTAACATGTTCATCGTATATATGTTTCAAATTAACTTCATCTTGCTTAAAAATTATCAAAAAGTTAACATTGTCACGTAATAACTGCTTTGGTATTTTTGAATACGTTTGAGATAAATAAAAACAATCTATACTTCTGTGTCTGCCCATTGTAAAATAATTTCGTATGTTAATTTGCTTTTCACAAACCACATCATCAAAAATAATAACTGAATTCGGTAATGCATCGTTAGGATGAATAACTTCGTCATCAAAATTAAATATATTAAGTTTTACTTCTGGTACTCTTTCTAAGATCTGCTTTAGAAATATATATTTTGGTTGAAAGCTAGTCTTGGAATACAAGTAAACATTTTTAAACTTTAAACCATTTTCATGGATTAACAAACTAATCATGACGTTCGTTTTCCCGCAATTCGAAGGGCCACATATTATACATCTTATATTGTTCGGCAGAAGAACACTATGCTTTGCGTGTAGCTTATTTTTCTCTACCTCGATATTTTTAACTTCTAATGAAACTAGTTGTTTGACCCACTTCATATTTGTATCTGTCAGAAAAATTATATGTTCTAGTATTTATAATGCTTATCAGGGACGCTAAGTAATTATAACCCCCAATAATCAGATCATAGTTCTTTTAGCTTTGGTTTCGTCGAATAACCTCACAAATAAAATAAAATGATCGTATATACTTATATAATATCTATACAGGTAATGTTGATAAAAGGTTACAAATAAAAACAGCAAATATAGAGTACAAGTAAATATGTATGTATTAAATGACAATATAATTCTTCAATTTATACAATGATTGAGAATAATTCTCATATTAAAATGTATCATATAAGTTCATATTTGAAGTAAAACAAAACTGAATTAACATATGTAATCACAATGACCCCAAGGTACAGTATTTATTTGATTTCCCAGAACATGCCTTTTATCGTCTATTCTGTTTAAAACTACTTTATTTACTTCTTGTGAGAACAGAACATGCTTCATTGATTTTATCATATTCATCTTACGCTTTAATGTTAAGTTTTTAAATAAAACATCTTTATAATTAGATGATTTTAAACATCTCGTTACAGGCTTTGATACGCCTTTAGCTTTATTTATTTGTGTATTTAATGATTTAATGCAATATAGCTTTGCTCTTAAGCCTGTAAATTCGGTAATTGGGTCACCTCCTAACTCATCCTTAAATAAGCCAGGAATTTTTTCGTTCACCTTAGGAATAAAGTAATGATTATTAGTTTCAAAATTACTTGTATCGAATTCTGATAAATTATCATGCATATCTTTATAAAAATCTTCAGTATGTATCAAATACAACAAACTATCAGTATCAGTGTAGCATAATTTAGCTTTGTCACCATATTTATTCTTAATGAAATTATAATGATAATTGTACAGATGCCTCTTAGAGAATTCAAGCACCGCAAATCCAATATATATCGGTCTGTCTAAAACAAGTTTCGTGGGACTCAGTTGTATGGCTATAAAGTTTTCATTAAAGATAGAAACACTTTTTAAATTTGGTTTTGTGATTAATTTCTCAGCACCTACTATTTTATTCGTTTTATTCAAATCATCATTCCATTTGGTTACTAATTGGACCTCCACTTGCTTACGTTTATTTTCAATAGTTTTGCCAAATATTGAGTTATTTAAAAGCTTAAAAAAATCTCTTTCGAATGATGTTGAAGCTGCTTGTCGTAAGCTAGTATTCAAGTCTATATACTTTTTCAAAAAATATTCTTGTTTAAAATAAAGGATTCTATGGATTTTTTTTAAAACTAGGCCATTTTTAAGACATGCTTTTAAATGAACATAGTGAATAATGTAGTTATATTTATCATACAAATTTGCAATTAATTTTGGTGTTTTCCCTCCAATAGGTATGAATTTCTCGGGAGCAAAAGGCAAGTCGCTATGTAAATTATGTAACTGATTTGGATACGCTAAATCTACTTCTAAAATGTAACCATACTCGCCATTATCAGGAACATCAAATAAATTAAAATGTTTGATATCATTATTTTTCATAAATTTAAACTCTGATATCGGTAATTTTTTAGTCATAGCATATCCATAAAGATTATTACAATCTAAATATATCAAATATGTTGATGGTTTAGAACTATCGAAGTGAGGTAAATAAATGTTATTGGCTTCAGCATATCGGTGAGAGCACTGAGCTAATCCTCCACGTATTCCTTTTTCCAACATTTTATAAATTTCTAAATCATTAATCAATTCTAACTGAACACCTGTGTAAAGGAGCATAGCGTCCCAACTCAATCCAGGTGAAGTCACATAATACGCAGGATCGAGTTTATAGTGCTGCAGACAAATTTTTCTAAAATTTTCGAATATATCACATAATAATAGTACATCACACTTTAAATACAAGTCAGTATATTCACCAAGAGAACTAATATCTAAACATTTCCACACTGTTTGGGCATGTTGATATTCAGTATCTGTTATATGTTTCATTTGTAAAGTGTTATAAAAATGATTCTTTGCTGGAAGTTGTGTTTCATTATATGTTTCCCACGAACAAATGTACTCATACGGGTATACACCTTTGCTTCGCAGTAAATTTAATTGGCTTTTATCCGGGAAATGTGATGATAAATGAATAAAATCGTTCTCCGTTAAACTTTTACTCAAATTGTCAAGACTTGAACTAAGAAATTGAAACGAATCTATAAATTTAATCTGTATAGGCTTACATGCTGCCCCGGTTTTGATTATTTTAGTTATGCTTATATATTTTTCTTTTGTTTTTGGTATAATTTTTATCGCACCATCATATTTCGATAATTCTGTAATAAATATATGAGAATCATAACCGGATAAGTTATGAAAGATAACAGGTATAAATGAACACACTCTGTAAATTAAATTGCAATGCGAATGCGCCGCGCCTCTGTACTCGGATGTAATATGATCATGATCACAAACTTTATCATCAAATAATAAATGATTACAGATATGGCATGTAGTTGCTTTGCTATAATTATCAGTTTGCGCTCTCGTCATAGATCTCATGGGTTTCTTAGTCATTATAATTTTGTGAATTAACTTCGCTTCTTCAATTAATTTCTTAACAAACACTTTTACACAATCAGGTCCTCTATATGTTACGAATTTGTTCAAGCTACTATCATGTGAGCAACATACATAATACGCAAAACAAGACGGTTGATGTAGTTTATTTTTTATCGTACTTTTATCACTATGTTTTTCTCTATAATTTAATAGTATACTTTCAAAGTCAGCATAAATCACAAAGTTAATTTTTTGTTTTCGCTCATAATTTTTGAATTGTAATCTATTGTTTTTATCAGGCAGTATGGTTAAAATTTTGGAACAAACATGGGAATGATACTTCTTTTCACTAGTAAAAAATTGCAAACATGTTTCACATAAATGCATTTGACCTTTATGGCATGTAACTTGTCGTCGTACTAAGCGTAAAAGGTTTTTTATCAAGCAATAATGACCTTTATTTTGTTTTTCAAAATACAGTAAGTTAATATGTTTATCTTTCTTACAATTCGTCACATAAAGAGGGCCAGTTACAGTACAACGTTCATCCAATCCATAAATATTAATACTAAACTCACAATTATTCTTTTCAAACAACTTGATATCTTTAGGTAAAGGTGGAAATGAAATTCCTTGTATATTAAATATTGTACGAAAGTGTGGATAGGAGTTTGTTCTACAGACATTATTTTTTGCTGGAAATAATGCTGCCACAATACTCCATAAAAAACAGTACTCATCATTATTGTGTATATTCAAACAACTCTTTGTGTTTTTAATAACTTCTGGTAGCTCTAAATAAGTACCGCCCCGCATGGGGGAATATTTATTTATATTCATTTCTAAATGACTTATACATACAAATGACCACCCAGATTCACAATGCTCAAATTCAGTAAGTTTTCCTTTAAATATTTCTATTATATTTGAGAATAAATTATTAAAGTCAGTACTGTTGTATATAGTTTCATATTTCGTGTTAAATGACTTGAGCTGCTGCTCACTTAATTGTGGTAGTATAAAGTAAGCAAACAGCTCGAAGTTAACTTTAATGCAAGTATGTTCCAATAATGATAACTCAATGATTTTCAAAATATCTTTTCGCTTATCACCCAAGAATGTCTCTAGTATGAGGTACTCGTCTTCTATGGATGGGTTTAAACGATAAGTCATGATTCTATTTTTAAATGCCGTAGCTACAATATCAACATTTTCAAACTTTGACTTTATTAAACAATTCGATTTATGAATATTCGTTCTCTTATGATATCTGTATTTATGTTCTGGGATCTGTATTTTGCATTTAGCACAATTAATATACTTTGATAAACAATTTGGCTCATAAACATTTGTATCGTATTCATTTTCTGGAATATCAATTTGGCATTTATCATTATTAATTTCACAATTAGCTGATGAGCCATCACCGGAGAGCATAACTGGAAAAAAAGACAATATTTTTATTGTATAGTTTAATAATTAGGATTAAATGCGGTTACAAAAAAACTATCTTAAAATAAACTCCATATAAGTATATAATGATTATATGTGGTATAGCATAGATCTCATAACGTAAACTATTGGTAAGACTATTGATATGAGCTTATAAAAGTAGGAACACATTTTTTAAACTCCTTCCTGGTGCTTGTTATGTAGGCGTTTAGGCAACGCCAGGACTCTGAATCCTCATCACATTTGTTTTTAATCGTGATTACCGAGTGCCGCCACCTATTTACTGGTTGGATCCGCTCTATTTCATTGCATTTATATACTTTGAGTTCTATATAGAACTCACCTCTTTTTTGCTCGTTCATTTGTCGTGAAAATCCGTTCGCCAGTCTCCTCGTGATGTACGAGTATATCGGGGGAGATTTTTTGTCCACAGCAATGTCAATTTCATCGTCGTCACTGTCGGTCCCGAACAACTCGCGAGCCGTTGACTTGGTGACAGGAGTGATTGGGTGAATGGTCGGCTTAGTTTTCTTACTCGTAGACGGCTGAGGACTGCTTCTTGACAAAGGCTTGCGCTTTTTGTTCTCCTTTGACTTGGTTTTCACCGGTGCATGGTCATCGTCTGCCGATTCGTCCTCAGAAGGGAAAATATGGTCAGCTGTGTTCTTGGACCTGTAATAAATAAAAATAATGAATTAGTACAGTAACAATAACATTTTGTTTTAATCATGTAGACGGCACTAAGTGAATGAATTTATTACTTGAATGAATATTAAAAATGGTGTATCAATGAACAGTTTAATTTTTATAGATGAAGACTCGCTAACTTATCTGAATGATTGAAGAGGTGAATAACTACCTATAATACTTGAATGATTGAATAGTGAATTAAGTGAATAACTAATATACTGCATTTCTTATCCACTTATTTCTTTCTTGTTTCTAACAAGAAACTTTTAAAGATAACACAAAGTAAATTACATTGCAAAGTGAATAGTTACTTACATTTTAGAAGATTGACGTTGCTCTGGTAGTTTAGTGTATGTAAGATGTAACTGCTCCTAGCTGAAGTGTTGATGTGATCCAGCTTCTGCAGGATGCACTCTTAAATAGTGGTAAATCGACGTCACGATATCCCATATAAGGAATAGGCCACGCGTTACAAAAATGCTTTATCAGCCCTAACACCCAAATATGTAATAGTTTACGTTGTAGAAAAATATCTTGCTAAACAATAAACACCGAGATCTTGCAATTTGAACTTTATGTTCAGTGGGTAAGATACCTAAATTCGCTAAGTTGGTGGGTGGTCCTGTTCAGATGTCTATTAGGTGCTGCTCAGGGTGATGCCGCTTTTGTGTGTATTGACTTTTAAGTCACCAGTTCACAGATAGCGATGCAGTGCGGTAGCGCCAGGTGACGTTTTGTATTGTTCAAATCAGTATGAGCGCGTCACACAATATGATGTGGATACAGAATAATAATGATACAGTAGGTTAACTGCGCAGTGACCTTGAATTAATTACCTACGACCGCTCGGTAGATAAATCCACGTCCATCCATGCATAACTGTCGCGCAAATCGAACAATTGTCTACCGGTATACACTGATATTTTGAAGCGCGATGTTTCGGTCGTTTTCTATGAAGTCAAACTACTGTATCATTATTATTCTGTGATGTAGAGCAGTGTCCAGGCATTCCCTAGCATCTAACGTCACCGCGACGCTATCGCACCGCACCGCCTTCTATTTACCGCTGGCTTTATATTATGGTATGCATTTAATTGAAATCTGAAACGGTATAGCGTCGTATTGTCTCGAATATATAAATTACATTAACACGTGCTATAGTATACTAATATTTTCTCAGCAATTTTGAACTTTATATCTATTGAAAATTATTTATTAGAATCCTATAAAAAGGATAAATTATCTTGATAATTCAAATACTATTTAGTTTCCTACCAGCAAGCGCTAGTAATCAACGAGTAATAATTATGTCGGTGAGTATTAATTTAATTAAATTCTTTTATTTTATATTTGATTTTATTACAAAGTATAACTTGATTTAATTAGAGAACCTACCATCAGATTGTTGACTTAAATAGTGGAATGCTTGCAATAAATACTTATAATGCATTTTATGCTCAATTTCATCAATCTATTTAGTTTGTATTAATCCTTATAACAATTCCTCTATATTTTTTGTAACACTAAATAAGTAAACATGCAAATGATAATTATTATTTATATCAGAAAATGAATGCCTCGTGTTATAATTATTATGAGCTATTTGGGAGGAGTACGTAATGAATATTCATTTTTGTTATATTTTCAGGATTCTCAAGATCTATTCATTTTCTCTCCTATGGAACCTCGCGTAGTGCAAAAGGAGGTTGGCGAGGAATCGACGAGGCGTTTGAATCTGAAGAGGTCCAACGATGGAACTCATTACAGTTTTGTGAAGCGACCTTTAAAAGGTTCAAAGATAATCCGCATCGAAATATACGATGCAAAAGATTTTACCGATCGCGAAGAAAGTTCATGCAAATGCAAAGCCGATTTGTGTGTGCAACATGTTGTTAAAAATACCATGATGGATGGTGTATACCAATCAACAAAGGACCTCATCTTTAGGATCCAGGAAAATTTGGATAATGTCTTTTAATGATAGTATAGATAGTAAATATTTACTGATCTGATACTGATACTATATAACTATAATAATAATAATAATAATAATATAAATTATGTACGTGCAAATAATATATTAGTACCTACTTAATATACATAGATTAAGTATTTCTATAAAAATTGTAACCTTCCAATAAACGCTTATTTAAAATGAAAAAGTATTTTTATTCAATAAATACTAGCTATTGTGTATCATTAATTATTATGTAATATACTTATTAGTACACCATTGTATATCGGGTCGAATCTCACTCAGGACAAACCTATATTAAACTTGTATCATCATAAATAGATAAAAGGGTTTATTACTGAAACACTCCAAATACTTGGTATGATGTATTTTAATAGAACATGTATTGTATTATAGTTTTACACATTCATACATAATATTCGGTTGGTAACGAAAAGAACGCAACCAACTTCCTTATAAGAACACAGCTCATGTTCACAGTTCACGTGTAGCACAAAGCTGAGCGCCACACACGATGATAACATTACCATTTACTAGTGTCTGGTTTAAAAAAATTAAAAATCAAAAAAACACAGATAACTGTATTATTAATTAATTAATTCAATTCATATTCAGCACCGTAACCATAGTAATACATCTATACCTTTGTTTGTATATAAATAGATGCAAAAAATCTTATTAATGTATTTTTGAATAGATGAAAAGTGAATGAGTAAATGGATGAATGAAATGTATTGATGTAATGAAGTGACCTCTGAGTTTGTTTCGGCCTTTCTTCTCAGAGTAGTCAGATAGGAAACGCCGACCTCATCTAGTTTAAAAAACATGATTGACGTGTAAAAGTGTTTGTACAAACCTACTTACAGAAATAAAATCATTTATCATTTATTGTCAAATATTGATCGAATTACTGATTATAGATATTGAACGATTTACTGATAGTCTAGTTCACATCTAGTGTGTCATTGGGGATCCTGGCCTTATTTTGAATACTTGAATATAGAACCTGAGTAAATGAATGAATGAATGAATGTACATGAATTGAGAAATATTGATCGAATTACTGATTGTAAATATTGATCGATTTAATGATAGTCTAGTTCACATCAAGTGTGTAATTGGGGATCCTGGATCTCTTCTGATCCAGGAACCCCAATTATACACTACTCTCGTCAGCTACTTGCACGGGGTGAGTGCCGCAGAACATCTTTATAATTATATATAGGTAGGTGTCCCGACTAACATATCATCGCCCACCGATTACGGTGTTCTTGAGATCGCGAGACAGCAAACCTAAGGGAGGACGCCCTCAGGCTAGGTGGAGACAATGTTCAGAAGGAGCCTGGAAATGGATGAGAGTAGCCGAGGATCGAGTTGAATGGCGTGCTATTAAAGGGCCCTATAATGCCTATATTCCGCAGCGGACTGCTAAAGGCTGATGATGGGCAAAACATTTCCTATTGTATTAAAGAAAAAGCCATCTATACAAATAATAAAATCCTAGCGAAGTCAAAACGGTACATTGTTACTTTTTGTTCTCATTTAATTTTTGAGAGGTCTGGGAATGATTCTAATGACGGAAATGAAATGATATTTTTTTGAATTTTTGTCTGTTTATTTGAATGTATGTTCCAGCATCACTCAAAATCGACCGAATAGATTTTGTTTAAAATGATGCATAGATATTCCTTAAGTCTGGTCAGTCTGTAGGCTTTAAATTATCACGCTATTTGCTATGGGGGATTGAGCAATATTGCAATTTGTTCGTATTATTTATATATATTCTTATATATATTCATATTTATATATATTCATTATTATAGTAAATACTATAGTTTACCACGAATTGTAAAAAGACGAGGCAAAATATTGCAGATAGGGATTTAACCTTTTAAATGATTATCATCACGCTATACCTTTATGGAGCTATGCAGTCAATCATTACATAATAATATAATAACGGTTATTTTAGTCAACTCTCAAATTCGATTCCTAACAATGTTTTTTTTCCGTTTTTACATTTCTTTATACTATTATATTATGCCAGTTCGTAAAACGTACACAGAAAAACGTACAGTTTAGGCCTCTGCTGTCATCTTTGATTATACTAAAAACTAGCTTCTGCCCGCGACTTCATCTGCGTGAAATTTCTTGCTCCCCCGCCCCACTCCGTCGCATCGCATCGCCTGCCCGGGCTCTTACTTCGTTTTCTAAATTCGTAATTCGTGATGACGGCTCACCTCAGCTAAGTTGTCACGGCGACATTTTGAATAGATTGGCTGTACAGTCGCCAGCACATTAAATTACCACAAACTGTCAGATTTTCTCATTGGATTTTGAACTTAACCATCAACATTGTAAGTTTTAAAATCGTTTGGAGAAATTTGACAGTTTCGTTTAGCTTGACCTGCCGGCGACTGTACGTCGCTTGCTCCCGCTCCCCAGTCCTGACTCTCTTCATGCTTTGGCTGCTGAGACCAAAACTACAAACAGTATACAGGAAAGTTTTATAAAAATGTAGCTGTTATTTATGTGCGTGTGAACTGAGGGACCACACTGGGAATTCGCAAAATAAAAATCCTAGGTAAGTAGTAGACTTAAAACAATTGTAGAACGAATCTGGGAATTTGTAAACAGATATATTAAAAACTACAGCCCATAAAGTATGGTCCCTCAGTTCTCATACACCTGATGCACCTGATCTGGCTGATGCCAGATCTCGGAAAGTATCTCAACAATGAAGGTTACAGACATTTAGTAAAGAATTTGTAAAGATTTTTACGAAATAACAGACGACAAAGCATTAAAGATTAAAAAAGAACCGAACCTTATGAAGTTAAGTAAATGTGAGATAAATTTACCTTATTTTCTGTGGTTTGTAACAAATAAGGGGGTTTGTGTTTTAGGGCTGATTTTGCAATATCAGATTTCTTTTACTCAAAGATAAAATTGACTTTTGGCAGATTCTGTAAAACTGTAAAATTTTAAAATGGCGGTCGAAACTTAAAAGCCTAACGCTACTATATTAGCATCTGCGATTAGCAATTATGTAATTTTTCAGAAGCTCAATACAGCGACTGCACCGGCCGCATAATTTTAGCCGAGTCGCCAAGAAGCGATGCAGCGTCAAGTAATCGCTGAAACGTGTGATTTTGCTATCGCTACCGAACGTAGTCACTATGATGCATCTGCTGCGATCCCTACTCACTGATACTAAAAGCAACTTGTCTGCTAAGAACCTAAATGATTTATAAGTAAACACTTATTTGTTTCTGGGTTTTCTACAAAAAGGGTGAAAACTGGACTCCATTACTAACTCAACGCTGTTTGCATGTCTGTCACATATTCCTGTCTATCTACTATAACAAAACCGACAGCTCACGAACGCCAGTTTCGGTCGGGCTGAACATTCGGCCACTTTTTGGCCTAAACTTCAGCCGAAACCGAACCTTCGGTCGGACACTAACTAATATGTTTAATTTCTTAAAATATCAATCAATAGGATTATATGAACTCATAGGGTTGTCTTGATGATTTTAATGATTATAATTCTGTAAAAACATACTTGTTACGGTTGCGAATCATATTTTGTTCAACATACTACCTGACACTGACCTGCAATTGCAAAAAACGTGAGTAGTGTACGGTCTCATCGCCGTACATTTTTCTGCTTACTCTATAACCTACTTTAGGCCGACGATGCGCGTCATAATTTAGCATAATAAAATACCATGACAAACGAATTAAAATATAGTGAACTTATAACTGTCAGAAATAATCGCCGTCCACTCTAGTACTGTCACTTACTGTTAACTTAAATAAACTTAACTACTTAGTGCATCTTAGTGGAACGTGTTTCTCTATACTAACTGAACTTACAAACCTTCACGACAAATCAGTGTGTGGAGTTAACTATTACAACCAGTACATCTATGGTGATCTTGTTACGGTAGCGAATCGGTTCAGCTGGTCTCCCGGAATAGGGTCGCCCCAGTTGGATTGAGAAGGCGCAAATACCTAACCAGAGTACAGGCACATTGAGTACCCACCGGAACTAACTTCAACGACTGGAAGAGCCTTCGACTACTGGAAGAGCCTTCAACTGATAAATGATTTTATTTCTGTAAGTAGGTTTGATGAATGACGTGTAAAAGTATTTGTACAAACACTTTTACACGTCAATCATATTTTTTAAACTAGATGAGGTCGGCGTTTCCTATTTGGCTACTCTGAGAAGGCCGAAACAATATCAGAGGTCAGTCTCTTTTAAAGTCCAGACAACTACTGAAACTAACTACAACTACTAGAAGAGCCTTCAAGTACCGGAACTAATTACATTTATCTATAAGAAGAGCCTTCGACTACTGGACGAGCCTACAACTACTGAAATCAAACAACTGCTAGAAGAGGTTCAATAATAATGTTTGACAAAAAACGAATGACAAATGATCATTTTAGAAATAACATTATAAAAACTAATCATTTGACAAAATACAGATTTCGCAAATGTTTTACTTTGCAAATATTTCAAATGTTAAAATATCATTCCAAAAATATTCATTTGACCAAGTACTTCGTTTGCGATTTTACAAACTGATACCATTAGATTGATAGTCAATTTTAAAAAATACACGGTGCCCTAACCAAGTAAAATAGGTAGAAGTCGGTTCTGGCACTCGCCAGCCGCTGCCGCGGCACGCTCGTTTCGCTTGTTCGGCTCGTGCGTTGTGGTCGCAGTTCTAACTTATCCTAAACCTAGCCATTTCTGTTCTAAAGCAATGCATTTTGTCAAACGTTATTTATGCTTTGCGTTGTTTTACCAATTTACATGATTATAAAAAGATTAGTTTGTCAAATGATTTATATACAGAAAGAATAGTTTGATAAGTGATAAGTTTATCAAGTATAAATAATTTATTTACCTAACGTTATTTTTTAAATTAAAATTTGTGATTCGTTTTTGTCAAATGACAGGACACCGCTAGAAGAGCCTTCGACTACTGGAAGAGCCTTTGACGATAACTAGAAGAGTCTTTAACTACAAGGAGAATCTTCAGGACCTTTTGGAAAAGTTATTTTGTGAATTACAAGGAATCTATCATCTATAATCAAGATGAACAAGCTATCGCTACAATCAACATATTTTGAAAAGATCAAAATATTATGTGCCAACAAGGATAGAAGATATCTCAAAAAACTAAAACGGGATACGGCCTGAACGGCCTACAAGAAAAGGGCCCCAACCAAAAGGATATCCTAGAACTTATCATAAAATGGAGAAGTTACCAATACGCCTTTACAGCCGACATTTTCTCGATGTTGCGACGTCGAGAAAATGCACCGATGTATCTGGCTATCTGAGGAACAACAACATTTTACAGAAAATTATTTGGCGAACTACGCCATCAAAGAGGCTGCAAGAGTATCAACTTTGCACCGGCATTTATGGCACTAAGTGTGCACTGTGGCTAGCCATGGGAACCATCAAACAACTTGCATACGATGATAGTCACAAACACCCCATGGCAGCCAAAGTACTACTTAACGAAGCATAAGTAGATGACGTCATAAGCGGCAACAACTCACTGGAAGCGGCCCAGGAACTTCAGACATCGTTTATTTTGCGGCTTCACATAACGCCATTGCTCGAATGGCGTTATGTGAAGCCGCAAGATAACCCTGCAGACTGTGCATCAAGAGGATTGCTACCGACCAAGCTAACAACATTCAGTCTGTGTGTGGAGGGAAGGTTCTGCATTTCTGAATACCTTCCAAGAACAAAATCGTGAAGAAAACATAACATGTACATTTACAACTAACATAGGCAGCGTTTACCAAGTTAAGTAAAATAGAGTTCTAAATCGAACTTTATGAACAAAGATACCATCAATAACTCAAATAACTGTATTCATAACTTATTAACTAATTGCAGTTCATTACCAAAGGAATCAGAATTGTAGCATGGATACAACGATTTATCGGAAACGCACGTAATAACTCGAAACGTGACACCGGATGCCTCACTTTATGCAAATTAAACAATGCAAATTAACAAATAATAAAATAAGTGCAACAAACGGAAATTACGAAAGAATATAAACAACTTATGATGAAAGAAACTATTTCTACGAAAAGTAACATTTCAAATTTAAACCATACTTGGACAACAACGGCTTAATCCGAGTCAGGGGTCGACTGAACCATTCCAGTTTACCTTTAGAGATAAATTCACTCATTCTACCTAAGGGTGGACGACTTACGGAGTTGGTGATCCATCAAGCTCACCTAGCGACTTTACACGGAGGAGCCAGACTAACTTTAGCGAACATCCGGCAACGGTACTGGATCGTTGGCGGTTACAGGGCGGTGAAAGCTGAACTACGGCGCTGTGTGCGCTGCCATCGCTACAACCCATCGGAGTTGAGCCAACTCATGGGAGAACTGCCACCACAACGAGTCACACCTTTGCGCCCGTTTACCAGCACGGGAGTTGACTTCTCAGGACACGTCGAAGTCAGACTCAACAAGGGAAGAAGGGTTCGAACTTCAAAGGGTTACATATGCATATTCTTATGCATGGTGACAAAAGCTGTGCACATCGAACTTGCATCGGACGTGAGTACTGAAACTTTCATAGCAGCTTTCCAGAGAATGTGCTCCAGGCGCGGTACACCAGCGGGGTAATTACGTAACACACTAACAGTAGGGATGGGTTTCATTTTGACAGTTCAACAACATTCATTGCGTTATATACGTTGTTGCGTACACCAATTTTTCGAAAAAATGAAGCAATGGATTAGCAATAGGCTTCAAACTGATTCAGATTGTGATAGATAGTGTGTTACGTAATTAGGGTGGAGGTCACGTCTACTCGGACTGTGGTGCGAATTTCATAGGCGCATCAAGGTTGCTTCAGAAAGAAGACTACAAGCAAATCTTGTCGCCAAACTTCTTCAATAACATCGCAGACATGGGAGTACAATGGCTTTTTAACGCACCCGCTGGGCCGACTGCTGGTGGACTATGGGAAGCAGCGGTCAAGTCGATGAAGTATCACATTCGTCGGGTGCTAGGTGACCAAAAAATTACGTATGAGGTATTTCCTACCCTGCTTGCGAAGATAGAAGCTTGCGTGAAGTCCAAGCCGCTTTGCCAGCTCACTGAAGACCCTCAAGGATTTTATAACTATCTGACACCGGGACACTTTCTAACGGGGGACCATAATTTTGTATAATAAAATAACATGATTAACGAATTACACTGAACGAACTATAACTGTGTAGCTATTAATTGAGACAAATAATCGCCGTCAGTGGACGTCGATTATTTCTCTCAGTTGTTGTTGTCAGTACTAGAGTGCTAGTACTGTCACTTAATCTTAACTTAAATAAACTTAACTACTTAGTGCATCTTAGTGGAACGTGTTTCTCTATACTAACTGAACTTATAAACCTTCACGACTAATCAGTGTACGGAGTCAACTACTACAACAATAAAAAAAAAATCGCGGGCACCCTGACGTATGCTCCGTAATAGGCGGAACGTAAATACGGTTCTACGTACACACGGCTACATATCAAGCTATACATTTCCAGTATAAGCTGATCTCGCATTGTATAGGATTTCCGTACAATGAGAGGTCAACTTATATTGGATATGTATAGCTTGATATGTAGCCGTGTGTACCTAGGTAAATCGTAATCACAGAAAAATAAACTATGACTAATCTTCCTCTATATGTATACCAATATCACTGTTTTATGAATTAACGTTTTTTTACTATGGTAATCAACATTTCAAACTTATTGAAAGTACTGACCAACAAAACAATATTCTTACGTTCAATTAAGCTGCATCCAAATTTCATTTACTTGTTTAAAAGTATTTAGTAGTTAATTTTGTAAACTACTGTTTCATTCAATGCACATACGCTATGTATTATAACATTAATTTAACCATACAACCTTGTTTTCTTTCCGTCTAACGCTACTAAATTAACTTTATTACACAGTACCGTCTCTGTCTACATTTCGTTTGATAGTGTGGTGACACTACTCTGTCCGTTTTCATAGAATTGCTAAAATAATGTTATCTCAGTTAAGAGGTAAGCAATACACAATTTTAGTTTTCTATTATTTAACAGAAACTTACTAAAAGTTAAGTACCTACACTAGACTTTCTGATATTCCTTTCGTTAAGCATCTATTAGCACACGCACAGGTCAGTCGAGGCAGTGGTAGATTTGCCCTAAGGCCCAGTAGGCCTGGGCCTAGGGCAGCTAGATATTAGGGGCGGCCAATCGTGACAAAAAATTCACTGGTGATAACAAGAAACAACTCAAAGTACCTACGTATCTCTAAAGTTTGACAATTGATATGAAATTGATAATTATTATTCAGTAAATATATCATTCCTACAGTCGCGAATCGCATTTTGATCAACATATGACGCAAAGCAGAACTGCAATTTGCAAAAAAGCAAAGAACATTTGAATTTGGCGGGCTAAATTTCAGAATCGATTTCGATAAAAGTTGGCAATAAATTCATTATGTAGTCTATATGATAGGTGCTGAGAAAGAGGCGGCTGGTACTTACTACATGGCCTGGGGGTCTAGAGCGGCCGAGACTGCAAATCCGCCACTGAGTGGAGGTGAGGATTGAGGGACCAGCGGGGTAACTGCATAACACACTATCTGCAAAGCTTTCATTTTGACAGTTAATAACATTCATTGCGTTATTTACGTTGCTGCGCAGACAAATTTTTCCAACTTATGAATATATAATAGAATATATATAATATAGCAATATCCTTGAAAATTATTCATATTGTGATTGATACTGTCGTAAGCAATTAGGGTGCAGTTTTAATAATCGCTATCTTTAAATTGCTTCTATATTTTGGTGCTCTATTTCCAGTTTACAAAACGTTTTAAGACTTTTACTATAACTTTATGTAGAAAAAGCACGTTTTATTTATTTACTTAATTAGTTAATATTAAAAAAAAAATATCTTTGTTATGTGGACTGACGGACCATAGTTCAGCTGTTGATGTATTTTGTCTGTTATTTAGTATATATCTTTACAAATTCATTACTAAATGTTTGTAATCACAAAACCTCAATTTTTAAGATACTTCCAAGATCTGGCTGACAGTCTATGAGAACTGAGCGACCACACTTTATGGGCTGCAGTTTTTAATATATCTGTTTACAAATTCCCAGATTCGTTCTACAATTGTTTTTAGTCTACTACTTACTAAATCATAGGATTTTTATTTTGCGAATTCCCAGTGTGGTCCCTCAGTTCACACGCACTGTGTAATTTTTAGTATATTGTGGTTTCTTACGACTTCCACGCGAATGAAGTCGCGGGCAAACGAAGAATATAGAAATGAATACTTTGAATTCCAGCCACTAGCCGTGCTGAACGGGGGCATGGTGATAGCGAGTGCGGTGATCACGTATGTGAGGGTGATGCGGCTGTGGGACTCGGCCAGCCCGCCCCACCTGCCGCTCGCGCCTCCCTCCGAGCACGACGTGTGACGGTGATGCGGCTGTGGGACGCGGCTAGCCCGCCCCAGCTGCCGTGCGCGCCTCCCTCCGAGCACGACGTGTGCCGTGATGCGGCTGTGGGACGCGTCCAGCCCGCCTCAGCCGCAGCGTGCGCCTCCCTCCGAGCACGACGTGTGACGGTGATGCGGCTGTGGGACGCGGCTAGCCCGCCCCAGCTGCCGTGCGCGCCTCCCTCCGAGCACGACGTGTGCCGTGATGCGGCTGTGGGACGCGTCCAGCCCGCCTCAGCCGCAGCGTGCGCCTCCCTCCGAGCACGACGTGTGCCGTGATGCGGCTGTGGGACGCGTCCAGCCCGCCTCAGCCGCAGCGTGCGCCTCCCTCCGAGCACGACTTGTGATTGTGATGCGGTTGTGGTACGCGTCCAGCCCACCCCAGCCGCCGCGCGCGCTTCCCTCCGAGCACGTGTGACGGTGACGCGGCTGTGGGACACGTCCAGCCAGCCCCAGCAGCCCCGCGCGCCTCCCTCCGAACACGACGTGTGACGGTGATGCGGCTATGGGATGCGACCAGCCTGCCCAAGCCGCCGCGCGCGCCTCCCTCCGAGCACGACGTGTGACCAGCCACACAGCTGCTGGCATTATGTCCTGCCAGGCAAGTCTACTGACATGACAAGACAATATTCGTGCCACAGTGAGTGGACCACCAAGCCTCTCTTATTTATGAAGGATTCAACAGTATAAACATAGCTTAAGTTAAATAACTTACAAAATTCAATGACTGCATTTATAACAATTATTGCACTTGATATATAATAAAAAACAACAAATATTTTGTACATCCAACACCATTTGTAAACATTTTATGCCTAACCTAACTAATTATTACCTTTACATTATAAGTATGAGCACTCTCACATGTATTAACTGTTCTGTGCACTTGTGAAGTACTTCTGCACTGACTCCACCAGACTGTCAGCCTTGGGTCTGGCCGCTACTCCAGCTACCTCAACCCCAAGGTTCTCAATCTTGTATGCTGTTGAGTTGCCAATAGCAAAGTGCGGCAGTTCTGAGAGGCTGTTGCTGAAAGTCTGTAGCTGCCGGTGTATGTACTCACATCCGGAGGGGCTGAAGAATACCATGCAACACGGACTGTCTGCATCGTTGAGTTCCATCAGATTTGTCTTCAAGTTTTCATTTTCTTTAGTCTCGTACACAGTCAGAGCATCCAGCAGGACATGCGAGGATTGTAGAACAGTTGGAAGACTCTCTGATCTTAAACTACCACAAGGAAATAAAAAGTTCGACTCTGAAGGATTCTCTTGAACTATAATTTTTGCAAGATTTTCAGCATTTCCTGATAACATGCCTAGAGCTTCTAAGCCTAGCAGTAGTTTGATTTTGTGGCAGCTTGCATCACCCACTGTGTAAACTTTTTTTGTGTTCCATATCATGAATCGTGTGGGGTCCCAGCACTTGGAGACAGCTTCTATAGCTCTAGGGCTAGTGAGTATGATACCGGTGTAATCTTGTAGCAGTTTCTCAGAGAGCTGTTGTTGGTTGGTAAACTCGAACTGCAGCGGCTCCACGAACACCGTCGTGTAGTTGTTGTCGAAGAAAGCTTTCACGTAATCTTCCGACTCGCTCTTGAATAAAACAACTTTCTTCATGATAGCGAGATTTAAACTAGATGTCCATCAACTCCTTTGTTTGCCGTTCACCTCCACATAACAGCTGGCCCTGAAATGGAAGTAACACTTAAAGGTACCACTTTGAATACTAAATAAAAAAAACATGCAGAGCAAGTGTGAAAGTAGGTGAATTAAATTATGAGAGGATCGGAACTAATATCAAGCTATAAATCATTATAAAATAAAATATAGCATGCCTTTGTGTTAATACTACCTCATAAAATGCACAACAATTTGTTTGTTCAAGTGGTTTTAAACTTGATTCCTTTTTTTTATACGAAAACTGTCATCGCACAACGAAACAAACAATGAAACAACATCCATCGAAGGTGTTTGCGTTCCATGCCAAAGTACGAAATCTTTAGATATTATGCATTAGTCTTGAACTGTCAAGAGGATATTTTTAATTGTTATTTCGAGTTTTTTCATTGCAGGCTCTCACAGATTAGGGCAGATTATAATCTTAATAATATCTATCTTTGAAGTGGTTAGTAGGCATTCAGGAATTAGTAAGCATATTAAACAAAATAAGCATTTCCCTAGTTTTATTTTCAGTACCGTAAATGCATAATATACTAAACTCTAAACAAGCTGCCAAAATTGTGACAAGACAAGTGACATTCATCAACAACTGACATTACTTTTCACAATGACAAGAAAGTTACGTTTTGTAAGTGCTTCAGTGTGACCGATTTTGTGGGCTGGTATGAGACAACTTACTGTTGTGTCATCTCATAACTGCTACAGAAAATAAAAATAATGATGCTTGTAGCCAGCAGTAGACATTTTTTATTTTTATTTAATAAAGGACAATAAACAGCTACAATACAAAATGTTTACAAATAGCAATAATATAGGCTCATTTATGTAAGTAGTATTAACAATATTGCAGCCCACTACAATATCAGCATGTTAACAAACTTAAGATTAGGTAAAAAGTGCCACTAGATTAGCATTACTCAGATATATAAAATAAAATAAATAATTGATTATTAAATTAAAATACAATACAATGCATGGGCTTCTGAGGAAAATATAAATAAATAATTGTATTATTCCATGGCAAGTATTTCAGCAAGCTGTTTGATAAAATAAAAAGAAATTCAGATTCCGTTTATAAATTACGTTTAGTATCTTTTTTGAAAGCATATAAGAAGCGGATGTCATGTGTAATCCTGAAGAAAAATTTGGATGTGTCATAGACTCAATAATAGGAATAGGACTGTAAATAAATGATTAAAATTAGCACACACAAAATACAAATGAACGGGCAATTTTATATTCATAATACTGTACAGTGATTTTTAGTTATTTTGGTGGACGGATGTGGGTAACGAATGGCGCTAAACGGTTGTTCGAGCGGGCTAGTGGTGACGGCGGTGGTGGCACTGTTGCTGCTGCCTGCACAGTACTACGTGCCGGACCTGTATTTGGGTGTAGAGGACCCGCTGCTGGAGCAGCCGGAGAGTCCATCCAGCGCCGGATGGGTCGATTTCGCTTTCGTTCAGTTGCCACCGCTTGACCTGTTTGTGACAGTAACGTTACTGATACTAGGAATGTCAACATATCTTTGCGAGTGGATACAGAGAAAGCTGATGGAAAGAAGAATAGTAAAGGTGCGCACTATTCTTATTTGATTATAACGCATCTTTTTGTAATGGTTGATATACTGGTTAAAGTTTAGAAACGTGCAGCCTCGCTAAAAAGCATGCGAAACTTTTTGAGGGTTCTAGAGGGTCTTCTGAACCCACCATTCCACAATATTCTTTTTTTTAGGTTAGGAACGTCAATATTTATGAACTGCCGAACTATTTACATAGAGTATAAGTAGTAAAATTAATGAACGGGTAGTTACGTGAGGGCGGTTAACAAATCGGAATTAGTCGGTAAGAAATCTAAGTTGGAAGTCGAGCTCGCCGGCTGCTGCCGCGGCACCGCTCGCTTCGCTCGCTCTTGGCTAGCGTGCGGTTGGTCACAGTTCTAAACTTTTTTTTTTGTTTGGTTTGTTTTTTTTTTGTTTCCTCCGCTCTGGGGTGGACAGAGGGGTCTGTCAAACTCTTACTGACTAAAACCTCCCCGGTGTCCCCTCGTACACCTGCGTCGGGGGGGGGGGGGGGGGGGGCCGCGGGTGCGAATGCGGCTTCTTCTGCCTCGGACTGGTGATGGCTCGCGCTATGCGGGCCACGTCCAAAGGAGGGAGTGAGGTGGTGAACTCCTCCCATTACGTCTTAGAGAGGCGCTCGCGGAACACTACACGCCACCATCTCAGCTCCTGTGGAATGGGGGGCGACGGATGTCCCTGACTCCGTCGCCCCTGGACCCGTTTAGGGGGCTAGACGGGGGCGTTATTCGCCTTCCGCGACGGTCAGTGCGCCTGCTGCGGGACGGGAAAGCACTCGTGATCTCCTTCTCCCTTTCTGCAGCATCTTCCTGCGAGATGACTGTTTCGCAGAAGGATACCACCGCGTCCTAGGACTCTGCACTGCCGATCATTGAACGAACTACGGATGACAGCGACAGGTCGCTACTCACTACCAAAAAGAGGCCACGGCGTGGCTCGTCCCATGCGACATATTCGGCCAGCGTATGCCGCGGCTTGTCCTCCAGGTAATGGACGTAGTGATGGCACCGAGCGTCCAGCTCCCTGCCTATTCGACATAGGTACTTGCCGAAGCAACCATGCCCCGTCAGTAGCTGTGTCACCCTAAACTTCAGGGAGCCGTGCCTCCTGTCGAGCCAGTCGTTGAACACTGGCCAGACCGCCTGGATTGTATCCAGGCCGGCAGTAGGGTGCAAAAGCCTCTCCCGCTATTCCGCCACCATCACCTAACGGGGCTCCAATCGGCGCAGCGTGATCTGTTGCTGCACCAGTCTCTCGCCCTGTGTCTTGGCCTCCTCGCGCCACAGGTGTAGTGTTGCAAGGGTCTTCGCCTCCAGGTCCCAGGGCGGAGATCCGGCAAATGCGAATGCCGCTTCGTAAGAGATCGTGCCATATTCTCTAATGACTCGGACGGCCATCGCTCTCTGCGGTTTGCGCAGTATTGCGATGTGACGGGCCGTCAGGTCAGCTGTCAACACCGAGGCTCCAAAGAGGGCCATTGACCGCATGATCCCCTCGCGTAACCGCCTACAGGCGGTGCTCGGGCGCCCCAAATTGGGAAGCAGCGTTGACAGCGCACCTGCCGCGCCCATCAGCTTGAGCACCAGCCGCGGGAAATGGGGGCCGAAGTCCCATCGGCTGTCCAGCACCAATCCTAGGTACTCCTTTTTTATTTTACAGAAAGCTTACTGACTAATAACACAATTAAAAATCAATCGCAGGTAAGAAAATTTGCTTATTACAAGCAACCACATGTATACATCTAGTTACAAGTACTTTGCGTTGACTAAATATACGTTAAAAGCGAATTGCAAACCAAGAGAAAATGAAACATTTTTAGTTTGGTAATTGCCAGTGGAGAATTAGTCGAGTCGTGCAGCATCAAAACAGTTAAATCATATATGAACGGCTACATAGTAATACATTAGATATCATGATCCGAATTATTCATGACTATTTCTAAATATTCCTTGTTTAGGATCTTTCTAATAATACGATGTGCTCTGGTGCAAAGTAGATCGATTTCCAGGTGCGATGGTAAACGATTGAAGTCTTAAACACTACAAATGGAGAAGGCGTTGCGCCTGTACTTAGTCGATGCGCATGGTGCTTGTAGCAGAGGTCGTCTGCGTAGGTTATTTTGATTAGTGTGAAGAAGTATTTTGCTGAGCAGTTCCGGACAATCAATCGAGCCATTTGCTATGCCTGCCAAAAAACAATGGTTTCTATGTGATCGTTAAAAAGTAATTTGCTGTCGTGTACTACATCAAGATCTCTGATACTGCTTGTCTTACTTATGTATGTACTATCTAGTTCATAGGTTCCCAACCCATAATTGCCCATAATGGGCAAGCGCCCCCTTTACAAGAAATAGTAGATTGTTATACAAGGGTCGAAAGGAATCAATTCCCATACGAGGTATTTAGACGCCCGAGCGCAGCGAGGGCGGCTATAGTCCGAGTAGGAATTGATGACTTTCACCCGTGTTAAACACTCTACTTTTCATTTCGAATACAAGGAAAGTAAAAATAGTAGTTTTTCTAAAATATTAATTAATAATAATAATTTGAGACTCATTTTTAATCAAATACTAGTCTATAAAACTGATATGTTGAATTTCGGTACAGCTTACAGAGTTTTTTTTTCTTGTGGCTTCGCACGGTTTGTTCATTTAGCCAATGTCACGTTTAGTTTAATTATTACGAAGAAAACAAAGCTTACAGAGTTAGTATCCCGCCAAATGATAGATAGTCCTTTTTAAATTTTAAATATGGAACACACCGCCTCACCGCCGCGGGCCGTCCCGCTTAAGGTGGATCCTCAGTTGTAGCCCGCCAAATTCAAATATGGTTTGGTTTTTCGCAAATTGCAGCTGTGTGTCAATTGTGTTTCTGGTGAGTCACTGCAAATTGCAAAAAACGTAAGTAAATTTGAATTTTAGCGCCTCCCCCTTAATGGGTATTTTTTTAATTCACACTGGCTGTTATGAAGTCACTATTATGTAAAAAAAATCGTAGCCGACTACCTAACCAAATTGATTTCTATTTTTAAAATTCATTCCGGCCCTAGAGAGGGAAGTAATTACTATGAGTCATTCCCGCCCTAAGACGGGGAACAGCGTTTTCCACCCGCTACTCAGATCAAACAAACAGTACTTTCCGTGTATGAGAAATGAAAAAATAATTCTAACGCCCCCCTTTGCATAATAGTTAATTATACCAATTTTATATGTCTGTTTATTATCTATAAAAATCACAAATCAAAAAAAATATTCCCTCTCTCGCTCTCTGTCTGTAATCGTGCTACTCGTGGTCGTGGTTGAGGGACGTCATTATTAATTATTAAAATACAAAAACATGTTTTATAACAAAAACATTTAATTCAGACAAAGACCATACAAACTCTTATTAACGAAATTATAACTTAACCAACAAATGCAACAAAGGCAAAGACAAGACGATTAATTAAAATTACTAAAAAATAATAATACGAAAATAAAATTCAATAAGAAACATAAATATCAATGAGATGGTTGAGGCTGGTGGAGTTTTAACAATTTGTTAATGTCGGGTTTCAATTCAGTTAACATCAGTCGCAAATCACCACGCTCAGTGATCTGCAGGCTATTCCTTTTCTTAGACGGTAAATTAGCTACTGCAGTAAACCTACGCTCAGCCAAACATGATGAAGGAAACGCAATTAACCAATCCAGGGTGAAGAGCTGATATTGATTTGGGAACCAGAACTTTTGGTATCCATTTCTGAATTTTACTTTTAATTCTTCATTAGTTGTGAGTTCTACGAGTTCTTCTTCTAAATTTGTTGATTCTGCTGTATCTGCATTTGCGAAAGGATCTAAAACCCAGTTTGGTATATTCATATTTAAAATATCCTGGAATCGCTCTGTAAAATCAGCATGCAGAGCGTCCAGGTGCCGGCAGTAAGTAAGTAAATCTTCCTGTTGTACCGATAATGCTGATAATTTCGGAAAGTTGCTGTATTCACCTCTTCCTAGATTTCGTTTGAATAGAAGAAGTTTTCCCACAAAAGCAGCTATGACGATTTTTGTTTTTATTAAATTCAACTCATCACCTTCCAATTGTAGGTAAATTAACGTCATTGAATATTTTGAAAAGGTCTGTCAAATAAGCCATGTCATTTTTGGACGCAATCAAGTTTCCGAACACTTCATCGTCTGTTTTCAAGGAAGTCCCGTACTGAGTCAAATATATTGAAAAAGTGATTCAGACCGACACCTTTCGAGGGCCATCGTACTTTTGTATGCAGCAGCAAGCGATTATAGTCTTCATAATTTTCATTACAAAGTTTTCCAAATAATCTGTCATTTAATGAATTGCTTCTGATAAGAAGCAATTCATTAAACAATAAGACATTAGAAGCAAAACAATAAGACATTAGAAGAGCTTTCCCTGCCTTTTAAAGATTTCATTTCGAGCACGCAAAGATCCCGTATTTTTGTCGTACGAGGGTCATTCAATAAATACTTAGCCTACAAAAAGTAAACGAAAATTTTGGAAAAGTGGCAATTTATTTTTCAACATAGTCTCCTTTTAGTTCGATACACTTAGCCCAGCGATGCTCCAACTTTTTTAACCCGTCCGAAAAATAGTTTTTGTCAAACTCTGCAAAATAGGCCTCCGTGGCGGCGATGACCTCCTCATTCGATCCATATCTATTCCCGGCGAGTGATTTTTTCAGATTAGGAAACAGAAAGAAGTCACAAGGGGCCAAATCTGGAGAATACGGTGGATGGGGCAGCAATTCGTAGCGTAATTCGACCAATTTGGCCATGGCAACGGCAGACGTGTGAACCGGTGCGTTGTCGTGGTGAAACAGCACTTTTTTCTTCGCCAGATGGGGTCGTTTTTTCTTTAATTCGGCGTCGAATCGGCCTAATAAATCGGCATAGTAAAGCCCTGTAATTGTTTTACCCTTCTCGAGGTAATCGATGTAGATCACACCTTGTGAATCCCAGAAAACGGTGGCCATAACTTTTCCGGCCGATTTTACAGTTTTCGCCTTCTTTGGAGCACGTTCCCCGGTCTGGATCCATTGTTTTGATTGCTCCTTGGTCTCTGGTGTGTACCAGTGGATCCAGGTTTCATCGACGGTCACAAAACGACGCAAAAACTCCGCTGGATTCATCTTAAACAGCGCCAAACACGTCTCCGATGTGGTCTCACGGTTGCGCTTGTTTTCTGGTGTGAGTAAACGCGGCACCCATCGCGCCGACAGCTTTCTCATGCCGAGTTCCTCGTGAAGAATATGATGCACTGTTCCTTCTGAAATGCCTACAGTCTCAGCTAGCTCCCGAACCTTCAATCGGCGATCTGCCAATACGAGATCATGGATTTTTTTAATGTTTTCCTCCGTAGCAGCTGTTTTCGGTGCACCTGGACGTGGTTCATCAAAAACCGACGTACGGCCACGTGCAAACTCGTTGAACCAATTCTTGACGGTGGCCATCGATGGAGAAGAGTCACCGTACACAGCATCCAAGCGCTCTTTGATTTCGATGCGCGTTTTCCCTTCCAAAAATAGGAATCGAATCACCGAACGATATTGCTCTTTTTCCATTTTTGTAAAACCGATCGACACGTTCGCTTCCATAAGTTGTCAAATTAAAACAAATGAAGGGAATGGAATGAAAATTTGAAAAAAGAATTAAAAAAGAATGTGCTACACTGTGGTAAAACTCTTTTGAAACTACAGCGCCCTCTGGCGATGAGGCTAGGTACTTATTGAATGCACCTCGTAACATGCTGGATTGCGTAAATCACGTCTTTGCTTATCAACTTGCATAGACTTGTTAGTCTTGTTACGGACAGTTCTAAACCGAATCAATTAGTTAGTTTATTTATACTTAATGCTTATTTTAATGATTTAATTTAATGATTTTTTAATATTTATTTACGCCATAATAATAAGATAAAAATCTTAGGCCCACTTGCGCGTTCATGTATTATTCTAAATAACTCTGAGTTAACAGCTAACTCAGGGTTTATCAAATAGGTAATTCATCTTGCGCCACCAAGAGTTAGACAAAACCTAGAGTTAAACTTTTAAATATTTAACCCACCGATGTGGGCGAGTTAAGTCGCAAAACTCAGAGATTAGTGTTAGTAAAAGTCAAAACAAATTGACGTTATGAGGAGATACCGCTGATAACTTATTTTTTATTTTTATTTTATATTGTTCGACGTTGTAGTAAGTGAAAATTATGTACTATATTAGCTGGCAATATATTCATGAATTCGTATAAAAATTAAAATAAATATGAATTATATAAAATCTTAAAAACATATTTTTCAGTAACTGACGTTTTCGTCAATCAATAAACAGTCTCCATGGAAACCACATACAATACGATTAAAATGAAATGTCATGTTATAAAATTCAAAGACAAGAAAGTATTACGTATCGTAATGTCGTGTAAAAGAGATGGGTATACAATTTCCGTTCATTGTTCGTTTATTCATTTTTGGTCGGATTACTTATCAGGGCATAGACATTGGGCACGCCACAATTGCGGCGGTAAGTCCCCTCTTCGAGGAGTGGCTTGAGAGGCGCCACGGCGTCTTCACCTTCCGCCTGACGCAGGTCCTCACCGGACATGGCTGTTTCGGGAGGTTCCTGTTTCGAATAAGGCGGGAGGAAACGCCCGGGTGTTACCATTGTGTGGATCGACCGTAGGACACGGTGGAGCATACGGTGGAGGTCTGCCCAGCTTGGGCGGAGCACCACCGTGTCCTCGTGGCGGCGATCGGCGGCGGCGACCTTTAGCGTCCGGCCCTAGTTCAGGCCATGGTACGGAGCGAGAGGGAATGGAAAGCCGTCACTTCCTTCTGCGAAGCAGTAATGCTCGCGAAGGAGGAGGCGGAGCGCGAAAGGGAGAGACAATCTCTGCGCCCTCGCGCCCCTAGCCGCCGCAGGAGGAGACACTCTGGGCGTCGGGAGTCGATTGCCGACTCTCGGCCACCGCAGGCGCGGGCTTGCGGACGGCGAGCAATGGGCAGCTCGCCGTCCGGTAAGGACCAGTCCCGGGTCGACGGCGCGACGTGTTCCACCCGCGCTTCAAAGAGATGTCAGCACCATTGACGGGATCCGATAGGACCGATGACTGCCGGGCTCGCGGATTGTTCGAAAGAGTTACCGTGGCCCTGGCGCACAGGCAACTGAAGGAACACGGGTGGGTTTTAGTCAGTAAGAGTCTGATACGCCCTTCCGCTCCGCCCAGAGCGGGAGACGTCATTTGATGATTTCCCACCCAAAAAAAAGGGCATAGACAATGCAATTCTATTTTATGTTTCGTCGATTGGCCTGCAATGTTCCCAACTCAAAAAACATAAATATCAGGTTTACTAACCCGGTGTTACTTTTTAGTAAAACGATAACGATAATTACTTAACTCCGTGTTTACAAACTCTATATTTATTAATTTAACCCGAGTAAACGTGCAAGTGGGCCTTAGACGACTAGATAAAATGATTTTTCAAGTAAATAGATGGATTTTCAAAGTATTTTAATATATTAAATTTCTAATTAGGTAGGTACGCCGCGACCGCCCGCTTGACTGCCATAACGCCCTCCATTTGCCTTTGGACCCGATACCGCCCCCACGAAAAGCTCCAGCGCCCACTAGGGGGTGGTACCGCCCCGTTGGTAAACTATGATCTAGTGTATACCCTGAACTGATAGTAGTTTTCTGGCGCGTGTATACTACGTGAAAACATTTGGATACGTTAAGTTGTAACTTATTGGTTTTGCAGTATGAAAAGAATCTGTCAAGGTCAGACTGAAATAGCTCGGTATCAGATAACGTACATGCAGACTTAAGAACCTTCATATCATCTGCGTTTAGTAAAATAAGTGAAAGCGGTTACTCAGGTTCACTGAGCTAGAAGAATGAGTGTCTACATTAGTATCTAGATCATCACAGTTTGAGTCTGGTTCTTGGAAAGTTGAATTGAAGTAAGATGAGAATAGCTCAGTGATACCACCTTCACCGGTGTCTGCGGACAAGTCCCTAAAATGCAGTACGTTAGGTAATGAGTTACCACTTCTATTACTCTTAATATAAGACCAGAACGACTCACGGTTTTTGAAGATTGAGGATTCTATTATTTCCATATAAACATCAAAACACACCGCTTCCCGGTTTCGAAAGATAGAAAAAGCGTGATGATCTGATAAATTGCCGTAAATTTTATATTTATTTGTTATGGTATTTGTGTTTTTCTTTTAATATTTTAATTAATGCACACCAGAGCGGGTGTGTCGAATTCTTTAGTGGTTTAACGGGAATATACGTGTCCCTTAGCTACTACAGTTTGTTAGAAAAGGCAGAGAGCTTGGTCTAAGGAACCAGCAGACAACAATGTAATACAGTCTATATGATCTAGTGCAGAAGTAATTGCAGGGTAATCAGTTTGATAAAATATATATTTTACACTATGTTTCTCAATACATTTATCGACTTCAACGATATCAGCGTCAATAATTAGTGGTTTGTGGTGTACATCGACAGGCACCGCCAAGGAGTCAGCACACTCATTCACCTTGACTGCACCGTTGACATTACGCTCACCATTAAACTGGGACAGGTTACTCGCATTTATTGTGTCAAAGAAATCCAAAATACATCGAACAGATACTTTCTTAGGGTATAATCCCTGGCTATCATCAGAATGTTGCCATTCCACATCGCCACCAAAGTTAAAATCACCAGTTACTAAATGGAAGATTATGGTGGAAGTTTTGTAACTGAGCTACGTACGTATTACCAACATTTTCTTGACACAAGACTGCAAATATTAATGTTATAGCTTAAAGCTTCTTCAGAACGATGGATACCCATATATCCTTAGCGGAGGTATGCCAGTCACATTTTTGCACAACGTTCAGATCACTTCTCACTAAATGGTTGACTGGACGGCGATTCGATCCCCTCCGACCACAATGTGTGATCCCAGCGGCGGCGCCCGTCGGGGGCCATGGACAGCGATGGCCTCCGATTGATTGAGGGCTACCTCCAGGCTCAGGCGTCGGATGCGACTCACCACCTGTGAGACCGCTGCTGCCGAAGCCAGCAATGCTGCCTCCCCATGCGAACCTCCCTGAGCCGTGACCAGCGTGTCGTCCGCAAAACCAGTAAAATGACTGAACGGGCAACTTTACGTGAGGGCGGTTAACAAATCGGAATTAGCCGGTAAGAAATATAACTTGGAAGTAGAGCTCACCGGCCGCTGCCGTGACACCGCTCTATTCGCTCGCACGGCTCGCGCGCGGTGGGTCACAGTTCTTCCTTAACATAAACTAACCCATTACTTTATCAACAAATAAAATTTCGGGTTTTATACGTAAATATTTACGTTTCTAACCTCATTATATTTAAAAAAAAAGCGTCTCCGGCGATAAAATATTGTTGTGGGGGTTCAGAAGACCCTGTAGAACCCCTAAATAATCTCACATTCTTTCCAGCAACTCAGCACGTTTCTAAACCCAACACGATATAATTTCCGATTTGATTTGGTGTTTAGGGCTTAATGCAAAAATACAGGTTTATTTCTGTCGCATGAAAACACTAGATAAAAGAGTATTCCCAGTACCTAAACCCACCTGCTGGCTACTGAGCGATCGTTATGGCTACCTAAATCAGGAAATTAACTGATCTATCTAAAACCCCGAATGGTAAGTTGTGCAGGCCGATTATGCACTCTGCTATATTACACTAGTAACCATTAGGTCTGCGGGTTCGTGCCACAGGGGGTAGCTGCTAGGTGTGGTGCAACACGTGCTGACGCGCTTTTTGTGTGCAGCTGAACCAGTACCTGGGCGCGAGCGTGGAACGCCTGCGCGCATGGGATGCGCAGCAGGAGCAGCTGGAGGTGACGCTGAAGATGGTGCAGAACGCTACCTCGGAGTACAACCTGCTGCTGTACCTGCTCCTGCGTCAGCACCGCTGCCTCGCCGGACATAACGGACCCCCCTCCAACTGCTTCTTCGACAAAGGACTCGAAGAAGACCTCACTTTTTTAAGGAATCCCACGCTCAACGCGTAACGCGTGCGTCCTCGAGTTTATTATTTAATAATTATAGTGTTGAGTTGTTTACGATGTGGTGTTATTTCGTGCGCTGCGCTGCGGTGCGATATTCGCCTACATTTTCAAACTTTTCTGTAAAGGTTGACAAAGTAATTTCTATTTTTTGTGTAAACGTTCAAATGAAAATTTAAACTGTGGCGGTTGCAAAAATTTCGGGCTCGCTTTGCTCGCTCTACCATGCTATATTCGGCTGATGCTCTAGTTTTTCTGCCGTCGACAACGTATCTCCTACTTCTGTATTTATAGTCAAAAGAAAACCTAACGTTTTTGAGGCAGCATACAAAATATTTCGACGTCCATTTGTGGGCAATTTAGTTTTGCCGCTCCGGGCCCCCGACAGGCTTAGTCTGTCACTGCCCCTTACTTTCTTTTAAAATCCCTACGCCCCTCAAGTTAATTTGTCCACTTGTGCAGGAAAGCTTAGAGTGTAAGAGCGACCGAAAGCGAGCTCGAATATTTTTGCGCCGCCTAGGACAGATTAGATTTTGTAAATCAATCAAACAGTAATTGACGACGGGCCGCAATCGCAATGACCCGAACACAGCTATAAATATGGCGCTTTCAGCTAAGTTCACAGGCAAAACCGAGAAGAAACAAAGTTCGTTCACTCAACAGTTTCATAAGTTAGTCGCGGTGCCCATCGAGCATCCGGGCTGGCCACGAAACTTGTTACGAGCGGCCGCTGCGGTAGCTCCGACTGCCCTGAGTGCAGCTTCTTTCACGACCGCGTTACGTCTATCGCGCAGACCCCGAGTGCAGCTTCTTTCATGACCGCGTCATGTCTATCGCGCAGCCCCGCGCGCGAGTCCCGAACTGCGAGCCAACACGTCATGAGATCACCCTCCGTCCCTGGCCCTGAATTTCATCGCTAAGGGCCGCTCGAGGGTAACAGCTGTGTAACACAGTTCAATAAATTTTGATATCTGCCTAGTTTTGTAAACAAATATAGGTAATGCAAATATAACTATTAGGTAGTCCAAAAATAACAGACATTCTTCGAAGTCGGCGCGGATACTGAATTGGGTACCTACTTGAGACCACACGCACTAAGCGGCCACAATCACTGAGTCCCTTTACTGAACTATTGAAAACAACGAATAAGGACCTACTTAGAGACCACGCGCACTACGCGGCCATAATCAATGAGTCCCTTTATTGAACTATTGGCATCAACGAATAAGGACCTACTTAGAGACCAAGCGCACTACTCGGCCACAATCACTGAGTCCCTTTACTAAACAAGTGACAACAACGAATAAGTACCTACTTAGAGACCACGCGCACCACGCGGCCACAATCACTGAGTCCCTTTATTGAACTACTGATAAAAACGAATAAGTACCTACCCGCGTATGTTTGGAAGAGTATAAGGAGGTGTGTTTAGAAACTTTGAACAAACTCTTAGCATATAATAATGTCACACGTGCGGTAGGTACAAGCGGCTGCTTGAAATATCTTTTCACACATGACCGCGTAATGAGCCGCTTTATATTCGGAGTCGGTTCAGACTATTCCCCACTTTCTATTGTTGTCAGTTGATTTGGTCATGTTTGGCAAAGAGACCAAGGAATTAGCCATGCTCGGGTGACTTCATCACTAACCGATCACTACGCGCATGCAACGCATTATTCAAACGTCCCGGAAGAGGTGCGCCATCGCTTTAACCATGTTATGCCTTTACAGACAAGTTCCGTTTATAACGCTTTTAATAGATTTTAGATCTAGATCTAGATTTTAGATTTTAGATTTTTTTAGATTTTTGGTAGACTACTCACGGGTTGTAGTCCGGAAATACAGAGAATTATCTACACCATGGATTCCCAACAGGCGGTGAGCGCAACCCTTGGGGAACGTAGAGTGACCAATGGGGGCCGCGGTGGCTCCAAAAATAAACTACGTAGTTATATCTATGTATTTTTTCTTGGTATTAGAAAAGGTTAAGGATTCCAAAACCCAAACATTTCATAATACTTGGTGATGTCACATGAGCTTCAGCTTGTCGACATGTCGACCATTTTGCTATTTAATTTTGCTTCAGGTTTCCTTTTTCTGTACGAATGTAAAAAAAAACGAATTTAGCTGAAGCGGGGTGCTTAAGAGGGCGCAGCAAGACAGAAAAAATCAAGTTACACCCGCGCCTCTTTGCCTACCCCTCCCATCAAACACGACGAAAACAAAACATAATCCCTTCCCGCCAGCTGAAACTTTTCGCCCGGCGTATATCTAGGAATTTGAATTTGAATCTTGTGTGTAGTGTGTATACGCAAAATAATCAGATGAAACTGTTCTATTCAATGTACCTATGTATGATTGCTGTGTACGAGTAGGTATATTCCGTGAATTTGTTACCGATGCTGGTGGGTTGTTAGATTAGAGAGTAGACCGACTTGAATGAAATAAAGACTAAATGTTATTTCAAGATACGCTCTATAAATTTTCGATTCCGAATTGAAAGACAAACTTAACGTTGTAGTTCAAAAAATATTGTCCTATACATTATGTAATATGACCCATACAAATGAACGAATTTCTGATATTTTCCTGTACCTATTTGTGCTGTGAGACCTTGCTTCTTGCCAAATTTCATGATTCTAGGTTAACGGGATGTATCATATGGGTTTTAATTTCTTTGCGAGTGTCAAACTATGTGAAATGAATGGTAATTTATGCCAAGATTCTAATTCAAAGAAGCTCGTTTTTTTTTCAGCTCAAGAGGACCGTATATCTAAGTACTTGTTATCAATTTCAACTTGATACCCCCACGCATTCTTAAGAAAAGGGGTCAGAGGGATAACAAAGTGATCCCATAAGGGTTTCGATTTTTTCTTTTGAGGTACGGACCTCTAAAAAGCAAAGCACTTCCATCAAAGTACTATACTACATACTCATGATACTACCTATATGATGATGAAGACAAACTCGTTAAAATTGCTTTTTTGACGATAAAAAAGCGAATAATTGTAATCGCATCACTTACCTTCCGCTTTTTTACTTTGAGAAAATGAAATCAATGAAAATTTATTGGACCCAAATTAAAAAAAAAATTGTAATTTAAAAACCATTCGAGGTGACCACCTTGAATGGTGACCACCTCGAATGGTTTTTCAGTTACAATATTTAAACGAAGTATGATCATTGTCCAGTACCTTTATTTTCAGTGAAATTCTTCACTAGGTAAGACATCTGTTTATTTTGCCTATACTATACGTTAAGCTTGAATTCAGAATCTTAGATCATAGTCATGTTTTGGAACTAGAAACTCAATGCTGACGTGACAAAGTTCAAATTCCAATGTAACCAATTTTTATTTAGGGCCTTGTACGAGTTGGACCTCACGACGTCATCGTGGAAAACAGTGTTAACCAAGTAAAAAAATATAATGGCATATCGTGGATATTGCTATGCAGGATCGTGCAAAGTCAATTAGCACCAGTGTTACCAAGTAAAAAATAATATTGGTATGGTGGATTTTGCACTGTATTGTGCAAAGTCAAATGGCACGTGTCATGAAAATCTATTCTGCGCGGAATGTGAGTAGAAAAAAGTCCTCGGCGAAAACATTTGTGAAAAACAGGCCAATTTCAGAACAAACAGATGTACCCTGTTTGATCTTTAGTTCAAGCAATATTTATCATTAAGAATTTCATGTTTCTCTGCACTTTCAGAAATCAATAAATGTATGAAAATGACGAATCATCGATCTTGTATACGAGTAACTTGGCTGACAGCAATCCTACAACTTTTGTTTCATATTAACTACTCGTATTACTTCAAATAACTAGTACTAAACACACGTACCATTTTTTTTCGTTGGCACTTGAACTTTCAGGAAAGGCCCAAAAATGTATGGAGCCTGAATGATCTCCTTTTCTCCGAAAGAAAATTGACCGAAATGCAGAGCAATGGCGCTAGTTGTACTATACCAGTAAAAAATCTGTCAAATAAATGTATTTCATCTTGAGTTTTCAAAATTATGAACATTGAATTATTATAATATTTTTATTATTTAGTTTAGCCGCGGTATTTATTTAGTTTATCAATTCTTAACGATTTTAATAATCGTTACGGAAGTGGTTTTAGTGATTATTTCATGTTTTCTATTTCACAGTTTCTTTCCTACAATGTGATAAATTACGAAAATATTATTTACGCAATATAATATGCTACTGTATCACCTCTTGGGGTGGAGCTCCGAAAACTACCTTAATAGAAATTGAAAGAACCCAAAGAGCTATACTGAAAGTGTCATCTATTCGACCATATCGCTACTCTACTGAACAGTTATACAAAGAATGTAAAGTCCTGACAGTGCGTCAACTGTTTATATTGCATCTTCTGCTGAAACAGCATACTCTTTTGGTTTATAATCCAACGCTGTCCAGGGGGAAAAGACGATATGACCCAGTGGAGCGCCATCATCTACGTCACAAAACTATTTTTGCAAGGCGTTTCTTTTGCTATCTTGGTGGCTACTTATACAATAGAACTCATAAGGTGTTACATATCTTTAGTCTCACAAAGAATAAATGCAAAAACAGGCTTACTGATTGGCTACTAAAATTAAACTACACTCGGCGTCACAAAAATCCCACCTCTTTAAGAATTCCCTTCAAAGTCATTTTAACCCTATTAATCAACGGTAGACATATGACTATAAGGTATCATTGGAATGGCAATTTATTTAAATTTCAGAATAAATCAATAGATTTCGTTTTGTGTTTACCAGGGAATAAAAAAAGCAAGCTAATGCAAATGATTAAAAAGTTTAATTTAATTTTATCAGCAAAAATTGCAACAAAGTCCATAAAAACAATTTAAAACCTAGTGTTACCCCCCTAGCCCTGATGACTGCTTCCATGCGTTCTCTCATGGACCTAATTAATGTGACAACAGTCTCTTGAGGAATGTTGTCCCATTCTGCAACGACGGCATCTTGGAGGTCTTGGAGAGTGGTAGGGGCAGGATCACGTGCCCGTACTCGCCGTTTCAGTTCATCCCAAAGGTGCTCAATAGGGTTCAGGTCTGGACTACGTGCCGGTCAGCGCATAACAGGGATTCCAACTTCTTGCAGGTAGTCACTTACAATTAATGCGGTGTGACAGCGGGCGTTATCGTGCATTAACGTGAACCCACTGCCAACAAAACCCGCATAAGGGACAACCTGCTCCTCTAAGATCTCTGTTATGTACCGATGAGCAGTCAGCGACCCTTGCCCGCGAGCACTTCCAGTCCGAGAAACACACACAAGGTTCGTTTTGCCGTCGATTGACATGCCGCCCCAGAACATGCACGAGCCACCCCCGTATTCCACTGTCTCTTGAATACAGGCTTGTGCGAATCGTTCCCCTCGCCTCCTGTACACTCTTCTACGCCTGTCGTTGCAGAAAAGACACAGTCTCGTCTCATCCGAGAAGAGCACAGCTCTCCATTGGTCTATTGTCCAATCCACATGGTCACGGGCAAATTGCAACCGGTCTCTCCTATGCTGTGCAGTCAATTTTGGCCCTGTAGCAGCCCTGTGAGCTGTAATTTTCTTCTCCCGCATTCTTCTTCTAATCGTGGAGACGCTTACAGAAGTTCTGCGAGCTGATCGCAGTTGTTGTTGCAGCTCAACAGCATTGGAGAACCGATTACGTAAAGACGTCGAAACAATGAAGCGATCGTCTCTTTCGGATGTGCACCGTTGTCTTCCAGATCCACGTCTTCAGATATAGCCACCAGTCTCTTGGAAGCGTTGGAACACTCGTCGAACGGAAAAGCGACTTAAGTTCAGTTGCCGAGCAACATCACATTGCCGCATCCCTGATTGCAGTAATGCAATGACTTGAGCGGCTTCATCTGCAGTGGTATCCATTTTCTGGGGTATTTTCTTGCTGTAGCTGTTCACGTGTGTTCACTTCAAAGGTTGGATAGCGAATGACCCACATTTTTTTTTTTTTTTTTTTTGTGTAGGGCAACTCGCAGTTTTGACCACTGGGGGTCGTGGCTGCTTAACCGGACTGTCCTGTGGTTGCCTTTCGGATTTTACTCTAAAGGGCCTCCAGCCAGGAGCGGAAAAATTTAAAACTAAACTTATAAGTTAGATGACCGCACGCTAAGGGCACCCCCTGTGGGGTACGGACCTCGGCTTAGGGCGTCATCGGGAGAGGGCAGCGCGATATTGGGGACGGGCTGGATCGAAGGGTTAATATCATGATTATTAATCGGGGAATTTAAAGCTACAGGCTCAGCTACGGCGCGGGCTGAGGCCTCATCGGACTGGGGACGGGGGGAACGGATGCGGGGGGGTCGTCGCGTGGGACCTCGTCGGCGAGGTCGAAACGATGGCGGTCTGTGGCCCACATTTAACCCGGGTCGCCCTTTTTATACCCTTGTAGGGAGGTGCAATTAGTGGCCGTTGTAATGCGTATTTTGACAACATTTTTTTTAACGTTACGTGCTAATGAGATCTGTTGTGTTTAGGAATTCTAACTAATGTTAATTTAAAGGTCGTTAAATATACTTTCAATTGATACTAATATTAATTAGGTTTAATGTATTCGTTGATGGCGGGACATGCTTGAAACTTATTTACGGAGAGGTGCGATTTTTGTGACGCCGAGTGTATATTGATACTGAAAACATCCTTATAATGACCTAGACACACTATCACACACTCTCAAACACCTACACACTAACACATCCACACACTCACACACCCGCACATCACCCACACTATACATCTACTAACATTCGTCTCGCATACTTAGATATTGATCATATTATAAAAAACTATAAAATGTCGTATGATTCTTGACTACATTCTGTCAGCGCGCTTAGTACATAATTTATAAAATGAAAATGTAAAGCGGTGGGATCCTGGTGTCCTGAAACACAGGCCACGAGCCTAGCTTAGGCACCAGTCTCCCACAATATATACTTACCTGAATTGTGTAACAATGTCAAATCTGACCAATGTAAAATAACTCATGTATATTGTGGTGAGAAAAATAAAGTTGATTGATTGATTGATTGAGGTAATTATTAAAAAATTCTTAGAAGTATTATTATTAAATTATGCTATTATCTGTGTATTCATATTTTCATATTAATGTTTGTTTTTCTATTTTCAATGGCAAAATCAAAACCTTAATTGAAAATAACTTCGTACCAGCGCCAGCAGCCGCCACGTGGCTATTTCAAATCTCAATTACCCACTCAGCGAAAACAAAATAATTAATATTCAGAAAAAAACTTTGAAGCTTAACCAACTAAATAACGTTTTAAAGTAATTAAAATGTAATATTTGTTTCTGGGAACATCGTGGGATTGTAACTCATTCCGCGGAAGACAAAGGAGCGCTATTTAATTTCGTTTAACTGCGTATTTAAATGGCTGCCACCGCGGTTCTCCACGAAATTGGATATATTTGTAGGTGAAGTGCGGCCCGAGCCGACCCGGGCCGAGCCAGTTCTTCTTTAGTCACTCTAGTGCTCGCTTTACTTGCCAGTGTTCATATTTAGTGCTCGCTCTACCTTCCTGTGTTCATACGGTGAAAGACTATATTGAAGACAAAAAGGCTTGGGATTGAGCTGCTCCAATAAATTTACACAGTGAATGTTGATTTTAGTTTGCTAACTCTTTTCAGACATGAATATTTACTATAAAAAGTATTATGTTATTTTCATTATTGTGAATATGAGGACTATGTGGGTCATTTTTTTCAGTTTTATTCTTGGTCTGGCAGTTTAAGTAGTTTATGCGGCCTACCCAAATGTCCTTTCTTTGGTATTGTTCGTCGAATCGTTGACCTCCTTAAGTTCTGAGTTGAGCTGCACGGTTACTGACAAATGCGTGCACTGACTGGACAGGTCGACTTAATCTGTGTGGTTCTTTCCTCAAAAGACCATTTCAGACACCGATCTACATGCTCTTCAAACATTATTACCGAATTTATATATACACATTGACATTGATAAATTTTATATATACAATGACATGAGTATTTACTTGTAAAGTATTATATTATTTTAATTTTGTGAATGTGAAGACTATGTGGGTAATTGCTTTTTTTTTTCTAATTTAATTTTAATTATGATCTGGCAGTTTGAGTAATTTATGCGGCCTACCCAAATGTCCTTTCTTTGGTATTGTTCGTCGAATCGTTGAGCTCCTTAAGTCCTGACTTCCTGAGTCGAGCTGCACGATTACTGACAAATACGTGCACTGACTGGACAGGTCCACTCAAACTGTGTGGTTCTTTCCTCAAAAGACCATTTCAGATACCAATCTGCATGGTCTTCGCATGACCTGACCAAGATTATGTCTGGACTTTAAAAGAGACTGTGACCTCTGAGTTTGTTTCGGCCTTTCTTCTCAGAGTAGTCAGATAGGAAACGCCGACCTCATCTAGTTTAAAAAACATGATTGACGTGTAAAAGTGTTTGTACAAACCTACTCACAGAAATAAAATAATTTATCATTTATCATATTTAGTGCTCGCTTTACCTTCTTGTGTTCATATTTAGTGCTCGCTCTACCTTCCTGTGTTCATCTTGAGTGCTCGCTCTACCATCCTGTGCTCATATTTAGTGCTCGCTCTATCTTCCTGTGTTCATATTTAGTGCTCGCTCTACCTTCCTGTGTTCATCTTTAGTGCTCGCTCTACCTTCCTGTGTTCATCTATAGTGCTCGCTCTACCTTCCTGTGTTCATCTATAGTGCTCGCTCTACCTTCCTGTGTTCATCTTTAGTGCTCGCTCTACCTTCCTGTGTTCATCTATAGTGCTCGCTCTACCTTCCTGTGTTCATCTTTAGTGCTCGCTCTACCATCCTGTGCTCATATTTAGTGCTCGCTCTACCTTCCTGTGCTCATATTTAGTGCTCGCTCTACCTTCTTGTGTTCATATTTAGTACTCGCTCTACCTTCCTGTGTTCATATTTAGTGCTCGCTCTATCGCCCTGAGTTCATCTTTAGCGCTCGGTCTACCTTCCTGTGTTCATTATTAGTGCTCGCTCTACCATCCTGTGTTCATCTTCATGTTCATAGTACAGTTGTCTTTAGAAAGAAAGGAAATTGAAACTATAAGTACGCGGAAGATAATATAGTGTTTTTGTCGCTCCTGTAATGGTCCAGTGAGTGGCGAGGGTAGCCTTCATTTAATGCTCGATTACAATGCCTACATCCAGATCACGAACAACCAAGCATTGAGTATAACTACATAACCGTCGCACCAAATATGTCTGTCGCATCCACCGTATTACACTGTGTACTCAGATGTAGATTACTCTCATTGATTTGGGAATAAAATACCAATAATGGAGTCATGACGTAACTTAACTTACCGATTTGCAAATTTAATAATAATAAGTTTATTTATTTCGTTATCAACAGGTTCTAACAAATACATTTTAGAGGCCTTCTTTTAAGTATGGAGATACCTGTAACAGAAGACGTCCCTCTTTCATGTCTATGTGTACACATACAAAGCCTGTTAACGACAGAATAAATAACAAAATAGTTACAAGGAGAAAAATAAAACAAGATAATTTACAGATAATTAATAAGGTATGATTCGTAATCTCAGATAATTTACTTTCATCCCCACTTACAAACAATACTGAGAAAAGCAGAAAAAAATGGTTGCAATAGAATTTGAATCCTGTCGTGTATGTCACTGAGTTTTTGGTTCTGCATTTGATAATTATCTCAGATTCCAATTTTAAGTATACTTATGTGTGGAGTGTGTGTGTATGTGTGTGTTAGGGTGCGTGCGTGCATTTGTTTTAAGTACCATCGGAGGACGTGCGTATGAATACACAAGGTACGACTGAGTACCTTTTCGAGGGTCCGCGGTTTGACTTGACCAAAGATCCGTATTCTTAATACGAAAAAGATCTCTGAACCTTGGTTTGATAAAGAATATTCATAATCTTAAACAATCATAGTGTATCCACCAGATGGCCCCACTGTCGCCTCATACACATGCTCTTTACGCTCACTTCACGTTTGTTGTGTTACCCGAGGACCTGTGTGTTAACTTTAACACAAAAGACCTCGGTTAAGTAGCTTTTCCAGACATTGTGTATTTATGACCTCGGTTTGCAAGATTTTCCAACCGGTGTGTATTCTAGTCCTCATTTGGACAGTTTTCCTTGTGTGTAAAAGACGAGTTATGTGCTATCATTTAAATAAAATTATGGAGGATAATATCGAAGGTAGACTGAATCCACAAAGAAATCGTTAGTAGCTACTAGGTACACAAGGAATAAGGAGGCTTCTTCTGCAGTATGTACTAACTATCTAGGCCTGCTCAGATTACACAAAATTATAATTTGCACCATCAAATATTGTATTGTCATGAGAGCTGAATACGTGTATGCTCTTCATGAAGAATCTAAAGTAGAAATGCCTTCTTAAATGGAATGTCGGCAGCAAGATTTGCAGCAAACAAAAAGTACAAAGAAACAAAGAACGTGAACGTACTAAAGAAAACAACACCAACTTTACTGAAATAGAAGTACGTTTATTTTAAAATGAAACAAATCATTTAACTAACTTTTACCAACGATCTACCTAATGAAATAATAATCAAGTTGCAGCAGTTGATTAGAAAATGTACGTAACAGTCAAACAAAACGACTTATAGAAACCATAATTAAAAAAGATCAACATAATTTGGGCTAAAAACAACATTACATAGCATAATGCTTCGAAGCATTGTACTTTATGGTCCGGCGATTTTTCATTGTAGCTATTTTTTCTGGTAGAATATACCCATTTTTGTGTATTTTTGAAAACCCCCAACCTAGCAAACAATAGGTGCCGAGAAAAAATCGCCAAAAGTTTCTTACGGGATTGGTGGGATAGTGGGAGTAATAAGGGTGGGGAAGTTCACGTGGCGAGTTTAATTTGGTTTCCAAGCAATAATGAGGTCAATTACATCTTTAAGGTGTAGGTCAACACCCCAAAAGTCAAGGTCGAACACACCAAAGGTCAAGGTCAAACCAAAATATGCTCAAATCTGGGAATATTACCTGGGAATATTAGGCTGAGGTCAAGGAAATTTTCAAGGTCAATGTCAATCAATTCTTGAAATAAGCCGTAGTCGACGGGGGTCGTTTGCCGAATGATGTCAAAGTCTATCTTTGTCAAATTCAGCAATACTTTGAAGTTAGTTAAGTTTTTTGTTTCCGCTACGTATGTTCAAATGTAGTTTATTTATATTACTCCCAGTTGAATTGATAATATCAACTGTCCCAAATATATCAACTTGATATATTTGGGACAGTCTTCAGGGTTACAGTTAAAGGAGTTTTGAAATGTATATGGTCTAGGTCATTATTAATATTGTTTATGATAGCCATTTATAATAGTTAAGTATTACTAAACATTCGAAAATCAACCAAATCAGTTTGAAGTGGTTTTATGTACTTAGCAGTAAGTAAAATTTTTATGTAAGTAACCATTAGATAGTTGGAAATAAACGCTTGTCTTGAGAAGACGTGTTTCTATTCACCTCCATACTTCATGGCGACCCTGCCATACGCGTTCCGGGAACTGAGCTTGTGAGCTATCTGATATCGTGCGCTAAGTGCTAACAAGGCGGATTCCTGTGTGCCTTGGTGCACAGAGTTATAATGTTTTACAAAGTGAATAATATAGACACGAGTGTGATTGACTGTAGTCGTGTGATACAAGACGCTAAAATAAAGCAAAATGGGAAAAAGTTACTCTAAAACGGAGGAAAAGGACATTGTCATCGCCCAAAACACTTCAGGAGGTAATAATAGTGCGAGTGATTTTGAACAGGAGAACCATATCAAGTTTAACAATATAATAATTACTACATTCCTGGTGCTGATGGCTATTGTGGTACTTGCATTAATTTACCAGAAACTGAAAAAGGGACATAAGAAATGGATAGATCAGCAAGTGGATTCTGCATTTATAAGAAGGATGCGTCAGCGTTTATCTGGAAGGAAAGATCAAGCTCCTGGTGAAGAAGATGTTTGTGTGCAGTAAAGTTAATTTGAGAGAAGATTCGTGAGTACATACATAAGTGTTAAAAACGTGAGTTAAAAGAAATGGTGCGTTTGTGTGAAAGTGTTTTTACGCGTAAGATTATTGACAATTTTAGATTTAAAAGTATGTAGTTTAGTCATTTTCAGTTCTAAAAATAGATTGCGAATCGCAGTACCAAAGTACGTAGAATTCCGACTCAGCATTTTTTTTATCGGCGCATTGAATGACAGTGCTTCGAGTTAGAATAAATAAAATTGTTATAAATGAAATAAGATATGGAGCTACAATTTATTATTTTAATTATAATGTTTTTTTACTTATAATATTATGGCTGACGATTTAATAGAATTATGTGAAGATTTATTAGAGATTCGGAAATATCTTATAAAAAAAGGCCAGAGTAGATATAAAGGTTCAATTTCGTCAGATAAGTTGCAAGAGGCCGAGATATGTTAAACAAAAGTAAGACATTGTTTTCTTCTTTAGGTTAATATAAAAAAGGAATCGGAAATCGAGTTAATTAATATCACGTACAAAAAGATTTGTGCTTTATTTTCTGAAATATCTAAATTGTGTACTTTGTCTGGCGTAGAATTAAAATCAGAAACGATGGAATTTGATATGAAAACTGCTTGTATGTTAATACATATTTTAGATGATAAGGAAAAAACAACAAAACGATTGATTGATGCAGTAGAAATGTATGCGGATATGCTTAATTTTTTTTTATTGGCCTGTTAATTAATATTTTGACATTACAAATAATCCTATTCAATTAATCTAAATCAATATCATTGTATCAAACTAAAAATATTTATTCATAAACAATTTCATTAATTTATTATAACTCTTATTGTAATGTCTATAATTTGCATGCACTTAGCTTATTTAATTTTTCTACACCAGCAATGGTAGTAATCGATGTTTAATTTAAGATCTCAATGTACCATATATTTGGAAATAAAATATTATTAGTATATTATTATTTATTTTCAAGCTTTTCGCATGTCTCGGGACCATGAGGTCGGCATACGAGGGGCCGAAGCCAACTCGCAGAGGCCCGTTAGAATCTATAAGTAAAGGAAATGAAGCACAAGCCGGCGATAATCCCTGTATGCACTGTGCAAGTGCACCCAAGGACAACCCCCGGTTGATGTTGGACTATTGCAGGATATGGGAAAAAAAAGATATTGGACTATGGGTTTGAGTGCCTAAAGTGGACTACTTACCAAGAACTATGGAAGGACTATGACTCCTGCTTGATCAATGTTTTATATATACACGGATAAAATGGCAAGGGGTGACTTGCACACTCAATAATGGGCCCCCGGTCAACAGTTATTAATTAAGTTTATACTAAAGGGAAGACTATCATTAAATGCCAAGTTACGTTAGTTAGTTAGTTAAGTTAGTTGCCATTTAGTTTCCTTGCTCTTGTTTCATGTTTATTATTGTATATATTATATGTAGATAAGTATATGTTTTATGTATGTATGTATTTGTTGTATATGTAAATGGTACACCACTGACTACCTGCATTATTGTCTCTCCTTCTCCCTTGAATCCATCCAAAGGTTGTCTGTAAAAGATCGCTTTTAGCGATAAGACCGCCCATTGTGTCACCCTGTGTAAAATGTCTACATTTATATCTGTTATTTTTTATGGTGTACATAATAAAGAGTATTCTATTCTATTCTATTCTATTCTCTACAAGTAGCAGACTCTTACTCGACAATTAGTGACATGATTAAGGATTTTAGGAATAAACTTTTAGTAAAAAAATCATTGACAGCAGTTCAAAATCAAATTCAATCTTTGAACCAAGGAATTGAGGAAAAATTGGGATTGAGGAATACGGATCGGAACTTGAAAGATTATTAACAGATTTGAATATTTCACAGGCTGAGGGCGACACTACCAAATGTGCGATTCTGAAGCCAATTAATTAAAAAATGGCTTTGAAAAAGTTTACAGATGGTCTTAAGAATGAAAGGTTGGATACCATCATCGCCGCACGCAACTACACGTTACTGAAGGACGCAATCCAGGCAGCTAAGGACGAGTTACCGCCATCTTCGTCTTTTTCCAGGCCTGCTGAGGTTATGGAGATGACTTCAACATTTCGAGGTAGAAACAATTATCGTTTGGCAAAGTCTCGAGCGCAAAACAAAGGACGTGGTCGTCCAAATTTCCATAATAATAACAGAGGTAATTTTCAAAATAATTATAATAATTATGGTAATCATTCAAATGGATATCAAGGATACTCCAGACCTTATAGGTACACCCCCCGCGGAAAGGGTCAGTATAACAAACAAGGTTATTACTATAATAGGCGTGGTGGCCAAGACTTTTACAAAGTAGCGGTCCCAGCACAAAGTGACAATAGTCAAGCATGTACTACAAATAGTTTGGAACAGAAGCCTGATAAGACAGGCAATCAATTTTTTCGTGATTAAAAATTTTGTATATAACACTAGTAGTGGTAAATTTAAATTAATTAATTACTATACTAACGGTAAAAAGCTTATCCTATTATTAGATACAGGCGCATCCATTTTGATCCTTAAGGAAGAAGTACTTTCAAGGACAACACAGGTGTTTCAAGAAACATTAGCGGTCAAGGGAATCAGAGGTAAGGTTTACTCCTCTGGTTATGTATTGCTCGATTGATATGTTTCTGAAACTGAAATGTTTCAAAATAAGTTTCATATTTTTAAAAGTTTACCAATCGTCGTTGATGGAATATTAGGATTTTCTTGAGTAGGTATAAAGCAAATATTGATTTAGATAAAATTTTGCTACAGCTACAGATAGTTGAAAAATATTGTAATCTACCAATTTATGACGAACCGGATTTCAGTAATTCACTACTGATCCCACCTCGGAGTGAAACCATTCAATACATTTATTTAAACACGGAAGTGGAAGGTGATTGTTTTGTTAGCGCTAGAGAGTTAGAAAATGATGTTTTCCTAGCAGGTACTATAGTTAGGCCTAAAAATAAAAGAGTACCTATAAAAATGTTAAATACTCGAGATTAAGAAGTAAGTTTAAAAAAATTGTATTACACTTAGAGGCTTTAGAGGACTACCATATTTTGGGATTTAGCAAACTTGAAAGTAGTTTAAAAAGACCCAATACAATGTTACCTTTATTAGAATTACAAGATTTAAACAGATAAGAAAATGATTCCATTGAGAAGATTTGTACTAATAATTCAGATATTTTCTATTTACCCGGTGATAAGTTAGAAACTACAAACATTTGCGAACAATCCATAACATTTAAGAGTAATATTAATCCTATTCATACAAAACCATATAGGTTACCACAAGCCTTAAAGCCGGAAGTAAATAAACAAATAGATAATATGCTTAAATATATAAGAGATAGAAGAATCATCTAGCGAATGGTCTAGTCCATGGTATAATAATATACTTCGCCAGGTACAGCATTCCGAGACACAGTGGTCACGTGGGAGACACAAGCCTACGTCATCACTGCTGTGTTACCAGTAGTGTGTCATAATAACTCCCCAACGGCCTTTATTATCTGTGCGAATCCGATAAATCAATGAGGTTTTAACCAACAATTACGTCGGTATAAGTTTAAATTGAATTGTTTCGTTTAATTAGAAAAACAAAACGACAATTTAAATGCTTGATATATATTTTTTAACATAATGGTGAATGAAAATGTTTCCATACTACTTGTTTTGTTGCAATAAAGTGGCAACTGGATAGTGACGTCAGCTTGTGTCACTTTCGGAGTGCCAGACCTTGTTTTTTTAGACCATGGTCTAGTCCAATCCTGCTGGTTTCAAAAAAATCAGAGAGTTCTCAGAAGTATAGACCTTCGACAAGGATATTATCACGTGAAACTGGCACCTGAAAGCCGAAAATTTTCAGCATTTTCGATTAGTACAGGACATAACCAATTAAAACGATTGCCGATGAGTCTTAAGACTTTTTGTAGTGCTTTCAGTAGAGTCATGTTAATTGCTGTGTCAGGATTAGCTTTTTAAAAGTGTTTTATTTATTTAGACTTAATCGTTTTTGGAAGATCTTTAACTATTCATAACCAAAACTCATTGTTGATTTTGAAAGACTAAGTGTCAATTCTTAAAGAAATAAATTTTATATCTGGGTCATTTAGTTTTTGCTGACGGTGTTTCGCCTGACCCTGACAAAACTAAGGCTTTAGAAAAAAAATCCTACACCTAAAAACGCTGATGAAGTGAGACGGTTTGTTGCCTTCTGCAACTATAGAAAATTTGAGACTTCCTTTACAACAATTACTAAGCCTTTAAATAGTTTACTAAAGAAAGATAAACCTTTTGTTTAGAGCTCGGAGTGCCAAAATGCATTTAATTTTCTAAAAACCACATTAATGACGCTTACTATACTACAGTATCCAGATTTTTCTGAAACCAATGAATTTATATTACAGACCGACGTATCTGATTTAGTTGTAGGAGCTGTATTGTGTAATAAGGACATGAAACGTGTTGCTTATGCCAGCAGACCATTAAATAAGGCAGAGCAAAATTATCCAGTAATATAGAAAGAATTAACAGCAATTGTATGGGCAGTAAAGTATTTCAGACCTTACTTATTTGGCAGAACTTTTACTATTATGACAGACCACAACCCTTTAATTTATTTATTTGGAATGAAAGATTCATCTAGTACGCTAATTAAATTCCGGTTAATACTTGAAGAATATGATTTTAAGATAGTGTACGAGTATGTGAAAGGTAAGGACAATGTCATTGTGGATGCATTTTTTAGAGTGTGAATAAAATCGAGTGAATTGAAGGATATAAAAGAACAAATTTTAGCCGTAACAACTAGGGCACAAAAGAGGAAGTTATAAGAGAGTTGTAAGAAAAAAAAACTGTTCCTAGTAAAACCACCGACAACTGGCCTAATCAACCCAGAGTCGTGGAATAACTAAGACAACCGTGTGATTCTATTGAAATTAAGTTAGTAGAAGAAAAAACTATGAGGAAGTTTAAAAGAGAAAATATGGTAAAGGAGCAAAAGGATTGTTTTGTTTATATACCAAGCAAAATGTTAGTGTGTATTAACCTTGACTTTAGATTGCATCTCTCGCGAGCCAAATTTGCGACTAAGTTAAAGGAGTTTTGTGAAAGAATAGAAGTAAAGGAACTATGCATAGTGAAAGATGATAACAATAATTAATTTATAAAAGGATTATGTAGTGAAATTAAATTGTTAAAATAATGGACCGGACCCCGAATATGTATTTTGAGAGGAATTGAAAGAATATATGACGAGAAGGAAAAATAATTTATTATTTATTACCCACCAGTGTCCATGCGGGTATGAATAGAATGGCGAATAACATTAAAAGAAAATATTACTGGCCAGGGTTAGATATGGATATTTGAAAGTTTATAAGTACTCGTAAATGTGAGATGTGTCAGAAAATGAAACAAAGTATATATATACGAAACAACCCATGACAATAATAGTTTTTTTTATAATAGTTTGTTTTCTTCAGCATTAGCTGCCTTTGATAAAGTTTTTCTCGACTTAGTTGGACCTTTGGACAAGGATGAGTCAGAAAACTGTTATATTTTAACCCTACATTGCGAGTTGACAAAATACATAGAGGCATATCCGTTACCCAATAAAGAAACTGTTACTGTAGCTAAGGCATTCGTGATTAATTTTATTTTACGATTCGGTATCCCGAAATCTATAGCTACGGATAGGGGAACAGAATTTATTTCTCAAGTTATGAAACAGGTATGTAGGCTATTAGAAATAGAAAAGTTAACATCCAGTGCATACCACCATCAATCAATCGGTTCCCTAGAGATAGCCCATAAGCATTTTTAAGAACTTATTGTAATAATGTGTATCATTCATGGTCGATTGGTTACCTTTCTGGTGTTTTAGTTTGAATACTAGTGTAAACACGCAAACTGAATACACACCACATGAACTTGTGTTTGGAAGACAATGTCGTTTGCCAAACAGTTAAGAACATGATCTAGAACCACTGTATAATACTGACGATTATTGTTTTGATTTAAAATATAAGTTGCAAGTAGTTTAAGAGATGCAAGAAATTTAAGGAGATTAATGTAACGACTATGCCTTCTTAGTATAAATTTACTGAAAAGGCACAGTCAAAAAGACGGTCAGTAAAAGATCTTTATGCCCATAAAAATATAAAATTGTTAAAAAAATACAGTGATTCACCAACAAAATGTTAACAACTATGGTTAAGATATAAACATTTTTGTATTTTTTTTTGTATCCAAAATATAAATATTAGGAACAAACACAAATTGGTTGTACCTACAACAAGGTTCAAGAAAATAGGTGGCTCGTTCAGATGTCAATGTATACGCTTTTATTAAACGACGTAAAAAAAAGGATGAGGTTCTCAAGTGGCCGCGCATATACAACATGTCCCAAAATTCAACGATAAGCCAACACCGGAGGATAGACCTGCCCATGACTACTCGGGGAAAAAAAGAAAAAAAAATATATCAAATTTTTTTACTAAGTTATCAAAAAAAAAAGAAATTCTTCAAAAATTGAGACCTTTTATGACATTTTTCACTACCATGACCACAATTTTTTAAATATTTGTGTTTTCTTTTTTTATAGGCAACCTGAATAGCACTGCTATCTACCGCAATTCTTAAAAAATCCAGAATACCTCTAGTTTTTTCACAAAAATTAATTAAACTTATTTTATTCCCTTAATTTTTTGAAGATTTTTACTTTTTACCAACTTTAACTTATCGTAGTGTAAAAAAAAGTAGGTACACTAGTATGGCAAGTTTTTTTATAAATTGACGCAACTAATCAAGATTCCAAAATGGTATAATACTCTATTAAAACCAGCCACAAAAAAATAATATCCATACTAGTTCATAATAAGAACAAAATTCCTTAAATTGTAGTTGACAGTAATCACTTCAACCACGTGCCCAAAATGGGTTCTTGTTACAACTTCTAGGAATTTAAATGGGGCATACTCGTCACAGGCTTCACCCATATCACTACAGGCGTGTGCAGACGTTATTACCGCGGGACTATCCACTATGAGTCACGTTTTGCCGTGTGATGCTGCAAAGGCACAGGGAAGATCCCGAATTCCTAGACAAAATTCTATGGTCGGATGAAACAACATGCAAGAAAGATGGGTATTTAAATCTTCACAACCTACATAGTTGGAGCAATGAAAATCCGCACTTGATGAGACAAGACAGATCCCAATATCAATTCAAGGTTAACCTATGGACCTATGGATATTAAACGGAAAAGTAATTGGGCCCTTTGAGTTACAAGGAAACTTAGATGGGAATAGTTATGTAAACTTTTTACAAAATGACTTGCCAGAATTGTTAGACGACGTGCCCTTAAGTGATCTCCAAAACATGTGGTTCCAAAATGATGGCTGCCCAGCACACTATGCCCGTCCTGTGCGAGAATATTTAAATCAAGAGTATCCAGGGCGTTGGATCGGGCGACTTGGTCCTATGTTATGGCCACCCCATTCACCCGATTTGAACCCCCTGGACTTCTTCTATTGGGGTTGTCTTAAAGACAAGGTCTACTCAAAACCCATTGCGACATTGAACGAGCTTCGTCGAAATATCACTCAGGCTGCGGATTACATCGATAGCAGAAGATATGCAAGACAAATAAAACGATCATTTTTAAGGCGATGTCGTGCATGTATTAATGCTGGTGGCAAACAATTCGAACATTTGCTGTAATGTTAATAACGTAATAAATTACACGTGAAATTGTTTGTACCATGTGTTTTGAAATATTAAACTTTTTTCAACAACTAATACTTTTTATTACCCGACCGTCATTTGGCCCCTGTTTAGAAATAATAGGCACATTTCTTTTTTGTAACTTGTTTTCCTAGAGTATTATACCATTTTGGAAACTTGATTAGTTGCGTCAATTTATAAAAAAACTTGCCATACTAATGTTCATACTTTTTTTTTACACCACGATAAGTTAAAGTTGGTTAAAAGTAAAAATCTTAAAAAAATTAAGGTAATAAAATAAGTTTAATTAATTTTTGTGAAAAAACTAGAGGTATTCTGGATTTTTTAAGAATTGCGGTAGATAGCAGTGCTATTCAGGTTACCTATAAAAAAAGAAAACAGGAATATTTATAAAATTGTGGCCATGGTAGTGAAAAATGTCATAAAAGGTCAAAATTTTTGAAGAATTTCATTTTTTTTTGATAACTTAGTAAAAAAATTTGATATTTTTTTTCTTCTTTTTTTCCCCGAGTTGTCTTGGGCAGGTCTATCCTCCGGTGTTGGCTTATCGTTGAATTTTGGGACATGTTGTATATATATATATATATATATATATATATTTTAATAAACTTCCAAGCAATGTTCAAGATCTAAGCCTTAATAAATTCAATTCATTCATTAAACGTAAGTTGTGCCAGAAAGCCTTTTATACCGTTAAAGATTATATTGAGGACAAAAGGCTTGGGATTGAGTTGCTCCAATTTTTGTATAAGTACTGAATGTTTTTTATTGTTTCTTTTACTATTTTTCATTTTATTTTACATAATCTGACATTTGATGATTATTATATTTATTATTTACACAATGGCATGAAAATTTACTTTGTGAAGTATAATATTATTATTTAATTATTGTGAATGTGAGGACTATGTGGGTCACTTTTTTATTTTTTCACTTTCTCATTTACTTTTAATGATAATTTGGTAGTTTGAGTACTTTATGCGGCGTACCCAAATGTCCTTTCTTTAGTATTATTCGTCGAGTGGTTGAGCTTCTTAAGTTCTGAGTTGAGCTACACGATTACTGACAAATGCGTGCATTGACTGAACAAGTCCACTCAAATTTGTATGGTTATTTCCTCAAAAGACCATTTCAGACACCAATTGATATTGTTGAATTTTATAAATACATTGACATGAATATTTACTTTGTAAAATATTATATTATTTTAACTATTGTGAATGTAAAGACTGTATGGGATATTGTTTTTGTTTTCTTTCTTCTCATTTAATTTTAATCGTGGTCTGGCAGTTTGAGTAATTTATGCGGCCTATTCAATGGTTCTTTCTTTGGTATTGTTCGTCGAATCGTTGAGCTCCTTAAGTTCTGAGTTGAGCTGTATGAGTACTGACAAATGCGTGCACTAACTGGACAGGTCCGCTCAAAATGTGTGGTTTTTCCTCAAAAGACCATTTCAAACACAAGTCTACATGGTCATGTTCATGTTCATATATTATGATCTGATCAAGTTTATGTCTGGACTTTAAAAGAGATTGTGATCTCTGAGTTTGATTCGACCTTTCTTCTCAGAGTAGTCAGATCGGAAACGCCGACCTCATCTAGTTTTTAAAATATGATTGCCGCGTAAAAGTGTTTGTACAAACCTACATGCAGAAATAAAATCATTTATCATTAGTCGTTTCGCAGCAATAATTTCTGCTCAAATGTTGCTTAGTTAGATTTTGGGCATAATGCTTGGATTTCGGCTCGGTGATGTGTCTCTATACAACCACAACCTATATATTTGTGATGGGTGAGTGTGTTTCAATAAATAGAGAAATGGAAAAAGCCAGTAAGTGTAACACTGTAACGTTCCTTTATTAATAAGTAATAAATTACATAAAATGACTATTTAGACAGTAGATTAGGCTTCTTTCAAGCATTTTATAAAACCAAATTGCCAACGTCTTTAGTCAACGCAATACGCGTGATCTTGGGTCGCATCGTGAGAACTCGTTTGGTTTGCGATTCCCTGTTCTCTCTCCCCTGTCACCCCCCGCGGCAGAAACGCCAGGCTGGAGCCCTGAGCATCGTCCCATGCGCCGGTGACAAGGCACATCGTCCTATGTTGGCATGAGTTTGATTTTTGACGCATGCTCGCGTCGCTGCTGCTCAGCGGCGCGACTTCATGCGGGTCCCGTCCTTCAGCCACGGTTGTCGCCGTTGTAACCGTTTTTATTTTCTAATTGACTACATATAGTATGTAGTTATGAGTCTTAATTAAACTCAGTTTAAATCCCATATTGGGTAAGTGTTGAACAATGTCGCTTTATAGATATTTTGTGTACCTATTTACCTATCTGGGTCATCTTAGGGCGTGTGCCTGTTTGGTCATAACCTCTTATTGTTTTAAGCTTATTATGCCTTCTGCGTTATTATTTATCCATGTAACCTATTTGCCATTCAATCATAATGATCATCATCAGCCCACATTCGTCCACTGCTGGACGTAGGCCTCTCCTAGTGAACGCCACTGCGCCGTTTGCCATGAGCTCTGTGCAATTTAAGGGAATTTTCCATACATTTAAAATCTGAAAGATGTCGTGCTTCTCACTTCCATTTTGTAAACCCCGTACTGATTGTGACAGCCACACACACTACCTTCATTAGCGCACTTGTATAGCTCGCTTATGCTTTGGGACACCAATCAGTGGTGATGACCATATGCCATCTATGACGCTGGACATTATTTCCAGGGTCCAAAGTATCGGCTTGCTTATCATCTCCAAAGTCAATCCGGAAATATCGGAGGCATCCGGGCACTGAGTTCCAGGCCACTACCTTCGGGCAATTCCGGGCAACCACGTGTTCCGCGCCGGGTAAATATTTTACCTGCGAGGCCGCGTCAAGCTCGCTACGGGTCTGGCGATTCCATCCGCCGACCGTCACTTTTCCTGGCATCTGCAGCGTGGCTCACCGCTGCAGTCTTCGTCACACCAGTCTGAGCCAGGAGAGTAGTGCGCTACTCCCAAGGGAACTTAAGGAAAAAGTGTGTGACCAGAAACCTACCTATCTCTTTTACTATCTGGGTCATTATCAGGAGACTCATTATTTGGTTGATTTCGGTGTCAATTTTTTTTTTAATATTTTGTCTTTACTAATATGAAATATCAAATCTAGATTTAATTTAAAACATATTAATAGTAGAGGGAATCATATAGACCAAGTGGATATGAAATCAATTACTTAAAAAGAAATGGTGTACACTAAATCAAATAATTTATATTTCAAAGACTGTTTTTTTATATATATTAACTGCCTAAGTACTACTGTGAACATTATGGTCTGTAAGAAATAGCAGGTTAATTTTACAATAAAACATTTTATTTTATCAAGACCAATGTCCTATTTATTAAGTTATAGGAAAATTTACAAAAATCAACTTTGGAAGGAAGAGTTAAATTAGTAAATTAAATGTAATTACAAATAGTAGGTAGTCTTAAACTAACAATATAGGAACTTAAAAAAAGTCTTAGTTGAGATCTAGCTTAATCACAGACAATTTACTTATTGATAAAAAATCACTACAAAAATCACTTAAAAATCAGTCTTTTCAACAGCATCAACAATTATTACTATAGAAGGCACTTACTTAACTAATAATATTAGTATTTTTTATTAAAAATATTACTTTGCCTGTTGATTTTAACATAGTTAAAGTAATAAGCTTTTAGGTATATTTAGCACCCAGCATTCAATTAACAATGTAATAAAAACTTTATGGTACAGTTTTCAATCCTTAATTAAAAAATGTTATATTCTTCGTCAGTGCTTTCTTTGGAATTTACAATTTTGGAGAATACTATCGGAGCAATATTTTCACAATCTGTCGACACACGTGTCTAGAAGCTATCACTTTCATGCAATCCATTGTCTGAGGTTATGGTATGGGACAGGCGCTGCTTGGTTTCATAGAAATCATCAGCAAGATCAACAGAATACTACTACCAGGTTGAATCAGAATATTCGATAAAATTTGAGGTTTATTAGATTTAGCTGCACTGACTCCACTCCCTTTTTTGACTTGATTTGACTTTTTAATCAGATCCATCTTGTCACTCTTGTTTTGGTTGGTTCTATCAGTCGGCAGTCTGACAATCAGTCAGTCAGTTTGCTCGCCCATAGGCGAGCAAACTGACAGACTGCTAATTATACATCATAATGTATTATATAATCCTACACGATACCCATGTTCACACAATCCTCTTCAAGACACCTCATCTCTTTGCGCCTTTTTTTCAAATTGTGTTTGTTGGACGACATTCTACTTCTCTCCCTAAAAACTCTTTGTTGGCGAGGATCTAATTCCCTTACAGGCTTTATCTTTCCTCCATTCTTCTTGTTATAATACCGTTGCCTATGTTTCTCCTCGTGCACTGCGTAAAGCTCTGGATCGCTCTCGATTCGAGCTTTCCGACGTCGTGCAGCCAATCTCTTTTTAACCAACCGATCCTCTTTTGAATCTGCCATAATCACAATACTGAAACAAGATGAGAGGTGATGAGAAAGTCAAATAAACGATCTTAAAATGTAAATAAATGACTATTGATTGATTTCGGTGATTTTAAAATTGATTTCGGTGCACCAATTTCCACCGAAAACACCGAAATCAATGCCACTAAAATCAAAATAATTAGCAAAATCCTAGATATTTCCAAAAGTAACCCGAATTTTTTATAATAATCTCTTTTATTGAAATCGAATACATATAAGACATACTTTTATTATAATTTAAAAATATTAAGTCAAATAGTTGTGGATAAAATGGATTCACCGAAATCAATTTTAAGGGTATACCAAGCCACCGAAAACGATTACATACCTGAATAAAACAGTAGGACGGAGACGCATAGACGTGTTATCCTCACCACCAATGCGTCGCGACTGACAGTTTGTATTACTCGAACAACCATTCTCGCAGTCACTAGAATACAGGATATATGAACGGATCGGTGCGCGCCACTGATATCAATTCTAAACGTCGGACGCGAAGACAACCAGTTGTAACTTATCTACTAAGGCCTATTATGGCGTATAAATGTTATAAATTGAGTTAATAACTATCTAGTTGTTTGTGAACACGTGCAAAATAGCGCCATGTATTGGATAAAAAAAGATAAAAAATAATTTCCGCCGCAAAACGGGGCTGGACGCGGCACCGAGGTCAATATTTTGGAGGTTTTTATTTTTTTTAACTAATTTATAAAATATTTATTTAAAAAAAAACACAGGCCCCTCCTACTATTTTGATCGTACCTGTTATAGAAAAAAATATCAAGTCGTTAGTTACCCATTTTGTACTGGATTTCGACCCGGACACGCGTATTTGAACCTGCTGAGAATGACCGATCTTTTATAAGTAACTAGCTTTTGCCCGCGGCTTCGCTCGCGTTAATTTAGAATCAATTCGGGTTGTTCAGGGAATTATAGTTAGGAGGATGAAAAACCGGTCTATCGATACTCTACACTCACAAAATGTATTAAGTACTTAAATTAAAAATTAAAATAAACTCTTAACACACTACTAAAGTTTCTACAATAATATAATTCAATCATGATTCGAAAGACACGTGGCGCCATCTATTATCATAAGAACGTTATTGTTGTTTTCCTCGGGAACAGTACTTTTTTTCGGGATGAAAGGTACCCTATGTCCGTTTCTGTCCACCTGTCAACGTATATACAAAATTTTAGGATGATCGGTTTAGTGGTTTAGGCGTGAAAAGGTAACAAACAAACAAACTTACTTTCGCATTTATAATATTAATAAGTTAGGATAGACTTGTTTATGTTGACACTGCGTGGTCTTATTTCTCTTCGCTACGTAAACCTTTTCCGTCACACAAGTTAAAAAAAGAAGAAACTGAGTACCTAGTGCAGCTTTTTATCATGAGCTGAAAAGTGAAGATCATTTACTTAAGAAAAATGAAGCGAGAAATGCGAAGAGATTTATCAAATTAAAACTAAAGACGGAACCGGTGAAATATGCCAACTTTGCCAACCAAGTTATCTTTATCCAGCATATATAAGCAAATTTAACTTGCTTTTAGGGCAAAGATACTTTGATTGGCAAAGTTGGCATCAAGGTATCTTTGCCCTACAAGCAATTTATAAGCAAATCCGCTAGATTTGATCATAAATTGCATTTAGGGCAAAGATACCTTGATTGGCAAAGTTGGCATATTTCACGGAATGTTCAAAGTTAACTGAATGTGTCTGTTTTATAATGAGACAAATCATTTATACATTTTTCAAACTGAAATAATATTTCTGCTTGGCTAGCGACTCGCGACTGTTGCTTCGGCGTGACATCGATGATAACTCCGTCTTGTTATTTAAAGATGACGTTGACACATATTTTGGCACTCTCGGAGTTGTGGCCCCAACCTTGCAGAGCTCATCAAAGATAATCTGGTGAGGGGTGCGATGGCTGTGGTAAATGTCATGAGTGTTGTGTTAACTACTTGAGATGGGAGGCTGCGCGCGTCGCTCCGCGGTCAGCGGCTGGTCCGTGTGGTCCACGTCGGACGGACTCTGAGTAAGTCTTCACATTTAACAACATTAACATTCTTAGCTGATATTGTTATGGAGGTACTACATATTTCGAGAAGATGCGGAAGTTCTAAAGTTAGTGTAGTGGTATCAGATGTGTAGTTCCAAATGGTTGCAGATCAGATATATGACACGAAATCATTAAATATCGAGTGCAATGAGTTTATTACTTAGGGTGAATTTCACCAAAGTTTTATACCTAGAATAAATCTTATCATGGGAATAAATTTAGAATTTTTGACATTGTTCCATACTAGAACTGTCAGACGTCAATTTTATTTCTCTGATAAAAGGTATCTGACTTTGGTACAGTCAGCACTTAATATAGCTTCGTAGTGATCATCGATTAAATATAAAGGCGTAATTCTACTGCTGCATAGGATTTCAAACACAATGTGAATTGTTCCTGAATAAAATTGAATTGAATTGATGGGCATGGAGAGGACATGCATGTTAGTGGCGCGGTTTATTTGTTTGCCAGCTTCTCATCCGTAAGTAGCGTGGCCGGGGGTCGCAGTGGATGATCCGGCCTATATTTTTATGCAAATACAATAATAAATATCAGGTCTTTTAGCACTGCAAATTTGGTACATTATACATATATATGTCAGTAATTATAGCTACAGATTATTTATTCTTGGGCACAGTGCTTTCAATTTCAATAACGCAAGGAAGAAATAAACTCAAAATCAATATTATTTTTTAACAGGCAATTACCTTAAAATTTTAACAGTAAAATAATAGAATAGGATATTTCAATGGCTGATTATGAATAAGATGATAATTTATTTTCAAAGTCAACATGAGAGTAAATCGAGTCGAAACCCAACGTTGTCGGGAGCGTCCGCGCGCCCCCGCGCCCCCGCGCCCCCGCGTGCAAACACAAGAGAATAGAACCGCAGTTACATCTGGCTTCACTTCCTAACCAAAAAACAGTTTACAACACCGTGTTGAGGACGAATTTCAAACAACATGCTCAATGTTTGCTTTCCAATTTCTCGCTTTCAATAAAATACATTCAAAGTTTAGCATTAAAACTTTCAATTCAAGCTATCTTTCCCTTCATGCAAACGTGTATGAATAATTCCTGTTTTTTTGAATTGACTAAGTTTACAACAAAGGCGAGCCGTGTGTTGGCGCAGTCTCCAGTTCTGTACCTTGACTCATTGAGCCGACACAGATGAAGTAGATAAACAAGGTCCCACGGTGTGCTGGCGCAGTCTCCAGGTCTGTACCTTAACTCCTTGAACCAACATAGGTGAATTAGACAAACTAGGCCTCGCGAGCGTCGAGCGTCGAGCGTTGACCGGCGCAAGAAAGATGCCCTCGCTTCGCTTACAGATAGAGCCTCGTCCTACGTCGCACTACACGCGTGTCGCTCGCATGTACTGCGCTAACGTATTACCTCGGGACGAGCGCGAAATGGCCCCCGAGACCTGCCATCTCTTTGAATTGTAAAAATATTCGGCTTTACGCGAATCTGACGTTTATCCCTTAGAAACAGCGGCGAGAATAGCGCGCGCTGTGGGAAGCGCTTTGAAGTTAAGTATCACTTCTGCGAGACTTATTTCCTACATTATTGATAGCAGGATATTTGCGAGGTTGTATTTTTTACGAAGTCGTCGTACAGCTGGTGATCGGAATTAACGGGATTTGGCACTTCCCCTCCACCGCCCAGCCCCTCGCGTTCGCCACCGCAACCGCTTATCAGATCCCCAGACGTTAACCTGTTCACATGCTAATGATAAAGACGTCTAACAAGTCACACAAGAGGGATCGACGGCTGGGGTTCGTGACTAGTTAAGTATCTACATACGTCCTACTATCCCAATTTATTTTTAACTGAATGTATTACCAAAGATAGTTCGTACAGAATGTTCATTTACTAATAAGAAAAGTAAATATGAGCCGTACGCGGCACGACGCGGGGCATTGTGTTTTATTTTCATCGGCGGCGGCAGTGATCCCCGCGGGAGCGGGCGGCGCACACAATGTACGCGTGAAATATGTGACGCGCAACGCTTTGTATGTGTTCTGCGGAACCGGTAAAATTTTTAATTAGAGCGCGGCCGTCGACATTAGCCATAAGGCAGGAGTTGCGGCGACAATGGACGTGCAGCCGCCTGCAGCCACTACACAATATCTCACTGAAAGTCGGAAAAAGTGCAGCTGAATGTTTTAAATAACATCGACCACCGAGCGAGCGCATACGGATACCCGATGTTTGCTCTGAAAGTTAACGCCCGATGCGGGGGAGCGACGTTGAGGTTTGTTACCAAAGCACTTGTATTTGTGGTGTAGACAGTGTTCAATATAGTTGCTAGACAGTGTTTGATATAGTTGATAGAGCGCACTGAGCAGAAAGAACAGAGCATTGTTGTAAAATTATGTAACAAGGTGCCACGTCGGCTACGACGAGACGTACGACGAGACTCATGAGATGTATGAGGCAAGAAAGGTCTTTAAGGTACGTTTGAAGTGGTGTCAAGACCATGAAGACCAAACAAAAATGGACATACTAGCCTCGCATCACTCTAGAAATGATTTTCGTGGTTTTTGGAAGCATACCAATAAGTTGCAAAATAGATCAGGAATTCCTGTGAGCGTCGACGGAGTAAGTGAACCTAGAGAGATTGCTAACCTTTTCATGCAGCACTTTTTTGTGATGTCTTCTTTGGGACCCTCATGTAAGGTGCTGGATACTCAGTCTGGATCGGAGATAGGGATTAAATTTAAATCGAAGGAGGTTACTCAGACGATAAAATTTATGTCTAGAGGTAAGTCCCCAGGCCATGACGGGCTCAGTATCGAGCATCTGCGTTATGCCGGTCCACATTTGGCTAGAGTTCTTACAATGCTTTATAGCTTTTGTATGGGCCACAGTTGCTTGCCAAGTGAGATGATGCGAACAGTAGTAGTGCCCATTGAAAAAAATAAGACTGGTGACCTTGCGGATCGCAGCAGCTATAGGCCCATCTCACTAGCTACTGTAATATCAAAAGTGTTTGAACGTATGCTTAATACACAACTAAATAAAACTGTAAATATTCATGACAACCAGTTCGGGTTTCGACGTGGTTTATCAACAGAAAGTGCAGTGTTGTGTCTTAAGCATACTGTCAGATACTATACGCAGCGTGGGACGCCGATTTATGCTAGCTTCCTCGACCTATCCAAGGCTTTTGATCTGGTTGCTTATGACGTATTGTGGAGAAAGATGGAGAAGGATAAGTTGCCAATGGAGTTAATAAACATCTTTAAATATTGGTATGGCAACCAGATCAATAATGTACGATGGGCTGGAAGGTTTTCTGGGCCATGCAGGTTGGAATGCGGGGTGAGGCAGGGAGGGTTGAGCTCACCCACGCTGTTCAACTTGTATGTAAACGAGCTAATTGGCGAGCTCAGCAGCACCAGAGTGGGATGCTATATAGATGGTATCTGATCGCGACGATAGGTCGTGGTGGAGCAAAATAAAAATATAGTGGACTGTATATTATGAATAAGTATAATGACACGAAAGACAAATTACAATGGTAAAGAAAACAAGAATTAAAAATGTCGTTAATAAAACGCGCAAGCGCAGCCGTGCGTGGATGCATGCAACAGCTGACTGGTTGGTGCGGGGGCCGGCTGACTCCCCGCTGTCCCCGCGCCCCTCGTACACTGCCGCCTGTGTGCGGCGATGTTGAGAAGAGCGGTCTCAACAGTATCTGTGTAAACAATATTAGCTATGCAGACGATATGGTGCTTCTGAGCGCGTCAATCTGTGGTCTCAGAAAGTTGGTCGCCAAATGTGAGGAGTATGCCAAAATACATGGTTCGATGTATAATTCCAATAAATCGGAGATCATGGTCTTTGAGGCTGGGTGTAGTCCGGGTTATGTACCACCTGTATTACTCAATAGGACTCCACTACAAAGAGTATTTAAGTTCAAATATCTTGGTCATATATTGACCCCGGACCTCAACGACGGACTCGATATTGAGCGGGAGCGGAGGGTGTTGTCGGTACCCGGGTGAGCATGCTGGCTCGCAGGTTTGCACGCTGATCACTTAAAGTCAAAATTACTCTGTTTCGAGCTTATTGCACTTTTTACACGTGCAGCCTGTGGGCTAGGTATACGAGTACCCAACGGTCGTAAAACGCCCTTCGTGTCCAATACAACAACGCTTTCAGGGTATTGGTGGGGCTGCCCCGTTTCTGTAGCGCATCGGGTATGTTCACGGACGCACACATAAATTGCTTTTACGCAACGATGCGGATGAGGTGTGCCTCCCTGGTGCGCAGAGTACGGGCCAGCTCCAACAATATCCTGAAAATGATCGCTAGCAGGCTCGATTGCGTTTATATCAATCACTGTAGTGCCATCTCCCATGGGATGAAATAAATGTAAATAAAATAAACTAACGTAGCTCTTAAGTTAACTAACACATTGAGTCATTGTTGCTTGATTAAAGAATTTATATTATTATTATTATAAGATTTTTCATAAATCTTGTTGTAATTGACGAGACAATCTCAAAAATATATTTGTCTCTTTTCTATGGCTTTTAGTTCCTAAGATACAGCTCCCACACCCGCGGTAAAGTCTCTTTCGCCCCCGCACTGAATGCAAGGTACGTACCAGTTCTAAAGTATCTGGTAACGCAGTGTAACGCAGCTGTAAAATATTAATTAATGTACTACAAAATTCAAACACAATGCGAATTGTTATATGAATAAATAAATAAATAAATAAGTGAACGTGTTAAGGTAGAGGCGAACTGGTCCCACGTACGCAACGACGTCGACATCTGGACTTGAATTTATATTAAAAAAGCTTTGCATTAGGAACACACTGTTGTGTGACTGCGTTGCACATTAGTAGGATCAATTTTTCTCTAAGTACTTTGTTTTGACGTACGTCGAAATGAACTTCCGAAGGAGGATTTTTTTGTGAAATGATAGAGTTCTCTGTTTAGCCGTTCAGGAGGCGCGAACTTACTACCTTTGTACATGGTCTTGTTGGACATCAATATTGCCTTTAAAGTTTCGTATGTAGGTACTTACGTAAATGTTAATTCGAGCAGTGATATTATCTTCCGCGTCGTGTTATGATATCGGCGACGGCGCGGCGCGGTGATGTACCAACAAATATGTTAAAAGTGATTTCCACACAAAAGCGTTCGAGTCCATCAAAAATAATGACGTCGTGTATCTGATAAAAAAAACTTTCCGTGGTATCGGCGACCTGTCGTATTGTGTGGGACACATGTCGCGCTCGACACGACTCGCGACACATCGACTCGCGTCGCCGACTGACCGACGAATCGCTAACAGTCTCACTGTCACGCTGCGCTGTCACGCCGTCACGCGCGACCACCACTCAACATGTTTTGTTTTCCTCTCCCGTCGTTTTACCGACAGATTTATTGCGTGACAAAGTTTCACGCCCGAAGTTCGCTCGTCTCGTTTGCTAGCGATTTAAGAAGTGAACATTATCATACAAAGTGATCGACGTGCAAAACAAAAAAGTTTGCGTTGAGTTATGGCCGCCATGAGCGGAGTCTATCAAACGACTCGCTGGTTGTTTTTGAGGCACTTCACTTTACTGCCAACTAACTTATAGTTTGTTCGAGCTTCAAAATACTGGAAACAATAAATATTGTGTTGAACTTTTGATAAGTCAGTGGACATTTCCCACTAATTACTCAGGGCTATATTTGGGGCGAAACGTGGAATAATTTGGTACTGGTTAAAGGCCAGCAGTCTAAAAACGAAAAATTGTTAGAACAACAAAACAGAAAACTGTTGTGTGTTGTTGTTGTCGAAAAACTTTAGTTTTACTCATTGAAGAAAAAAGCTGTTTTGTGCATTTAGTTACTGCAACGGACTCTTATAAGTTAGGCCAAAACTCGAAATCCCGAATCATTTTATTCCGAATGAACGCTATCCCGAATCACTCTATCCCGAATAGCGTTGAAAATAACATGTAAAATACATGTTTCTTTCATATACCCCTGTATTTTTCTATAAATAAAATACAGAAACTTTCCATGCGGACCTTCGATTGAATCTTTCGCAAGTTTAAGTTTTTTACATGTATTTTACGGTGTATTTTTCGCGTTAACATAATAAGACAACACAAATAATAAGATGGCATTTTGAGGGTAAATTTATAATGATGTTGAGTACAGTACATAAAGACTTCTTTCATTTAATTACATTACATTACTGTTCAGTTAATATTAATAAGCTAGATTTGTTCCCTCTGATTGCAAAATTCAGACGAACATGAAATTTGTTTTTTTCGAAAATTACATGTATTTTATAGGAAAGATACAAAGTTTCAAAATAAACAAAATGTATCTTTCGCAATTTTCAACGCTAATCCTGAGTGTACGCTATACCGATCACGTTATTCAAAATGAACGCTATCCTGAATCACTCTATCCCGAATAAACACTATCTCGAATACGAGTAGCTTTATCCCTAATGAACGCTATCCCGAATCACGTTATTCCGAATGAACGCTAACCCGAATCACGTTATTCCAAATGAACACTATCTCGAATAATGTGAGTCCAAAATAAAGTTATCTCCAACGAACGCTATCCCTAAAATGAGGTTTAACCCTCAATTAAAGCTATGTATAAAATTGTCCAGAAAAAGTAGTTAAAAGTTAAAGGCAAATCTGTGAAATATAAAATCTAGTGATGATGTATCACTGGGGTTACCTTTATGCAGGCATTCGAAACACTTTCTGAGAACGTTACGATACAAAAAAAAATATTCGACTGTCAAAGGTCTCGAAAGGCAGTATTTTTGCTAATATTTCGTGAAATATTGGTTTAACGTCCAAATGTTGTAGCAATGAACTTTTCACACAATATTTCTAATACCTGATAAAGATAACCCAGGTGAGAATTCTTCACTAGGGTTTTTTTCACAGTAAATATCTCGTATTTTCCTGGGCTAAAGAGAGTAACCGTTAGTCAAATAAAACAGTCTAAGAAAATTGTTAGAACATTTTATAAGTGTAGTAAACAAACAAACAACAAAAAAAAAACTGCCTCTAAGTTCAAATGAACTCACGAGTGTGAACGGTGAACGTTATGAATACACTAGGTTTTGCCCGCGGGTTCCGCCGCACTACCCGGACAAAAAGTATCCTATGTCCTAACCCAGATCATGGTCTACCTGCCTCTGTGTGCCGAAATTCGTTCAGCCAGTGAGGCGTGGAAGGGTAACAAACAGGGAGGGAGTTACTATCGCATTTTAAATCTAAAAATAAAGCTATTCGTCGGTAAGCACATCACTTGAGAACGCCTGTACCGATTTGACAATTTTTTTATTTTAAAGTGTTAGTAATAGTCCAAATTAGGTTTACATGGAAAGAAAAATTGGAAAAGTTTCTCGGAAAATTTACAACTTCGTGAAAACCTGTAAGTCCTTTTTTCTATGAGATTTTTGTAAAATCTAATGATATAGCCATTAGATATTTGGAAAAAGAAACCATTACTACGATATTTTTACGAGATGATGTGAAGTCGTTTTCAGGATAATTATTATCGGTTAAGTACAAATTATTTAGAATTAAGTGGCCCCAGAAAAAATCGGTTTTGTCATTCACGGTGTTCCACATTTTACACAGAACACAAAACTTATTTTTGCTGCCGATAGCAATAAAAATAGTGTGCATGCGTGAAAAAATCTATTTTATACCCAACTGTGTTTCCTCAAAAAAATCGTTGGTCTAACTAAATGCTTGTTTTCATCAAAAGTAATCTCTTTCGCTTTGTTGTTACATTTGAAAGTTCCTGGAAGTGTTTTATATTTTAATACCATTTACTCTTTTAAACACAGTTTTAATTGTGGGTCTTCTTTTTCTACTTAGCGTGTCGATAGCAAAAAATTCATATTGTTGTCGTTGTTGTTGTTGTTGTGTTGTCCCAAAATTCAGCTAGATACGCGAACTGCACTCACTGACGCAGTCATAATGTTATCAAGTGCACAGGTAACAGCGCATGCGGTGGCGCAAGACGGGCCATTGTCTGTGGGGAGACGCTGCATACGCACTTGAGATTTGAGTCGTTCATAAATCTGTGGAGATTGTCTTTGCTCCGGCCGACTTAAGTTCGAAGGCTATTTAGAGATTTCCAAGTCGGCCATGGTAACGTGTGCCCCAGTGGAGGCTGAGGGTTAAATATCCTTATAGGAATAGCGTCCATTTGGAATAGCGTGATTCAGTATACCGATCATTCGGGACAGAGTGATTCGGGATAGCGTTAATTTGGGATAAAGTGATTTGATATTTCCAGTTTCGGCCTAACGTATAAAGAGTCACTGCAACGATAAGCTTGTAAATAGTCACTCCTGCGCACCATTTTTTATCGCTTCACGATCGGATCGCTTTACGAGACTCGAGACTAAGCGGTCGTGTTTTTGTATTGATGAAGTAAACAATTACGACAAGTAAATTTATTTATTTGCGACGTCAGTATAAAAGTAAAGTGTGTCACGTGTGACTTGTACGTTTTTATATCGAGTTTCATGTGCAAGATGAACTAAATATTTTTATAAGCTATAAATACGGTGTTTCTACTAGTATGTCGAATCCAGGATCGAGCCCGTTTGGTCGTAGCCAATTGCTACATCACAGTCCTCCACCGACGCCTACCGAACCATTACCCCGGAGCGACCCAAATCCACCAGCACCCGCGGAAGATGAATTGCCGAGTGAAGTCATCAGCACGCCGGAGATCCAGAAATGGTTAGGATCTATCGATGGCATTCTGAACGAAGTTTGCTCTATTGTCGCTGAAGGGAAAATGAACTCAGACCAGAAGCTTCGTGTCTCCTCTCTTTGCCGGAAGGTCTCAAGTGGAACTTCTCAGATGGCCGTCTTATACCAATCGTTGAAGCAGAAAACTATCCAGGCCCATACCACAATCCAGCACCTACAGGTTCACCAGAACGTTGTGAACTCTCTCCAGCAATTCAACGAGGTTGTAGAGGCAAAGCTGAAACCCTCAGAAAATAGTTCTTATGCTAGCATGGTCAAGAAAGGTTCCGATAACTTCGTCCGTCCTGCAAATTTGAGATCAGTTGCCATCTATTCTAGCGATAAGACCCAAACAAATGACGACACCAAGTCACTTGTCCAAAAGATTATCTCCCCCGAACAACTGAAGCTTCATGTCCGTGGCCTGAGAAAAGTGAAAAATGGGGGCGTTCTGATTAGCACTGAAAATAAAGGCGATATAGATAAACTGAAAAATTCGGATAAACTAGTATCATCGGGCCTTACAATAGAAGAACCTTCGAAACGCCGCCCTAGGGTCGCTGTTATTGGTGTCCCCGTATCCCTTACCGAGAAAGAGGTATTTGAATGCATTTATGAGCAGAACCTTTCTGACAAGCTGCCGAATACAACTCGTGAGTCCTTCCTTGAGAGCATCAAGTTAAGCCATACATCGGGTAAGAAAGACCTTCCTACCTGTAACTGCATCTTGGAACTACCCGCTAGCATAAGAAAAATTATCATAAATCAAAGCAGAATTTTTATAAACTGGACATCGTGCCCTGTGAGAGATTTTACGATAATCACCAGGTGCTTCAACTGCCAGCAGTTCGGACACGCAGCCAAGTTTTGCCGAGAAACTAGTCCTTCTTGCAACCATTGTGGAGAGACTGGACACTCCTTCAAGGAATGCAGCAGCAAATCTTCTCCCCCTCAATGTGCGACGTGCAATCGCTTCAAGAGGAAATGTGACCATCCAACAGGTGATGTAAGTTGCCCGGCGCGGAAATATGCAGAGATAAACCACATTAACTCAATAGACTATGAAGGCGCCTAAGAGAGCCACCGAATACTTTATTTAGTTAGCACATAAACAGGTAGTTTATTCTTTATTTATATTTCGTTTAAGTTTAGAACGATCATGACAAATCAGTTTATTTGTGATCTAGATAGATTTTCTGTGTCTGAATCTAAAATCTGTAATGTTGAGGACTGCAAATACCTTCTTCCTTCTGGTGACAAAACGTTAACCCTGCTCACACAGAATATTCGCAGCATAAATCGAAACATGAGCGGTTTTGAAAATGTTGGTTGTCAAAACAGACAGTCAATTTACCATCTCTTGATGGATATTATTCTTATAAAACTAACAGAAACATAAACCAAAACGATGGATTAGTCATTTATATCAAAAATAATTTAAGAACAATCAAAGAAGAACCTGTATACCAAGATAGTAATTGCTTAATAATTAAAATAATTGCCGACACGGTAGTCATGGCTATTTATAGGCCTCCTTCTCAAAATATGGACCGATTTTTAGACTCACTTGACATAAACTTAAAAAACATAACATCTTTTAAAACCATAATACTTTTGGGCGATATTAACATTAACATTGCTTCCGGGAAAACTGATACGTATGTTCATAATTATCTGAATATTTGCTCATTTTATGGACTTTTACCAGCTCACTATCACCCCACGCATCAGAGCGGGTCATGCTTAGACTACATCATTCTAAAATAAAAAAAACCATCCAAAACATTGGTTACTAATTCTTCGCTTACCGATCATCAAGCTGTTTTACTAACATTACAATTAAGTTCACCTAGAATAAACTGCATGCGTAGCTACACTAAAGTTAATATGATAAACCTTGAAAACGACATACGCTGTATTAATTTTGACCCTGATTATAATTCAAGCGATGCAAATATTTCTTTAGAGTATTTCATAAATTCGTTACAATATGCAATAAGGAAAAACACATTCACTAAGACAATGCCTAGAAAGTATAGTTGTATGAAACCCTGGATCACACCCGGTCTCGTTCGTTGTATAAGACATAGAGACAAGCTTCACCTAAAATTTAAACTCGCACCTGATAACGAAATACTTTCTAACACTTATAAAAGGTATCGAAACTTCTGTAATAATCTTTTGAAAAAACTAAAAAATCAGCATGATAAAAATGAATTAAAGAAGGTGGGGAAAAATAGTAAACTTGTGTGGAAATTTATAAAAACTAACACATTTAGATCGAAAAATCCCGAACCACCGCTTGATTTACTATCAACAGAAATAAACCCATCCGAAGCAATGAATAAAGTAAACAACTTTTTTGCTAACGTTGGTAAAAACTTGGCTGAAAAATCTTTAAAATCTGGTCATTTTTCCCGTCAAATCCCGACTACGACAACCTCTATAGTAAAATCTTTTGTTTTATTAGATACCGGTGACGTTAACGAAGTAGTAAGACTAATAAACGCGTTAAAGGATGTTTGTGCTACTGGGTGGGATGACATACCTAATAGTATACTTAAAAGATTTAAATACCTACTTGCCCCTCCGCTAACCCACATTTTTCAGCTATGTTTATGTCAAGGAATATTCCCTAAATTGCTTAAAAAAGCCGTGGTCACATCTGTATTCAAGTCTGGAGACAAAAACTGTGTGAATAACTACAGACCCATTTCAGTGTTAACAGGCCTCTCAAAAATTTTAGAAAAAATCATTAACAGTAGATTGATAAAATATCTGGAAGATAACAGACTACTTTCAGATTGTCAATTTGGTTTTAGACCTAAAAGATCTACTAGCCAAGCAGTACACAAATTAACTAATTATATTACTTCCAATCTAGATAATGGTATGCACACAGTTGGGATCTTTCTAGACCTTGCCAAGGCCTTCGACACTATTTCTTGTACTTTACTTTTGCACAAGCTTGAAACAATTGGGATAAGAGGAGCACAACTTCTACTATTTTCTCATTATCTCAGCGATCGTCATCAATGTCTAAAAATAGGTCAGTATACAAGTTCAGAACTTAAAAATAGTTGTTTTGGAATTTCACAAGGCAGCATTTTGGGCCCTACGTTATTTTTAATCTATATAAATGAGCTATGCAGCCTGCCACTCCGAAATGGTGTCATAATGTCTAATGCGGATGACACCGCTCTATTGTTCTCAGCTAAATCAAGAGTTGAGGTCTATGATCTTGCTCAGAATGGTTTTAACATTGTTTGTAATTGGCTCCATAATAATCTCCTAACATTAAATGCAGATAAAACAAAATACATTACATTTACAAAGAGAAATACTAACATACCGCTTACTAATCTAAATATTTATGTACATAGCTGTAGCACGTAACGCTGACAATGCATGTTCCTGCCCCAGTTTAGCTAAAGCTGACAACTTAAAATATTTAGGTGTCACTATTGACTCCAATCTAAATTTCCGTAAACATATCGATTTACTATGTACTAGAGTGTGCAAATTAATATATGTTTTTAAGAATTTACGGAACATAGCCGAATATAAATTAATTAAACAGGTTTACTTAGCTTTGTGTCAATCCATCCTTACCTATTGCATAACTTCCTGAGGTGGTGCTGCAAAAACAATTTTACTCCCTCTAGAACGTGCTCAAAGAGCAATTCTACAGGTTGCAACCTTTCGCCCTTTTAGATTTCCTACGCACCAGCTCTACATAGCATGTAAAGTACTAACAGTACCGCAATTATTTATTCTAAGCTTAGTACTACACCAACACACTGCACTTCCTTTTGCATAAACTCTCAAACCAGACATGCATTTGCTAATCGATTTTATGTGTTTTTAGGACCTTTTCTGTATAATAGGCTCAACAAGTTACTAAGCTTCTATAGTGTAAGTTATATTAAATGTAGTAAAATATTATCAGAATATTTAGCGATACTCAATTACACAGACACAGAAAAACTTTTAGAAATTTTGGTATGATTATAATAATTATATTCCCTCGTATTTACTTTTGTATATTTACATAGGCTTAGTTTTAGGCTTAGTTATAGATTATTTTTATTAGTTCAACTTAAATTTTACTGTCCCAATTTAATTGAAAAGTAAAGTGATGGCCTGAAACACAGGTTTGAATTAACCTAGTTCGGGCGGGTCTACCTTATATTGTAATTCCGAATCATCATTACTTGCATCTGTAATCAAATTTTAGTTTTAGTTTATTTTTAGGCACTAAAACTGTATTGAAAACATTACTACTGTTGGCTGAATGTACACGTTTTGTAAATGTTTTATTCAATAAAAATATTATAAATATTATTATTATTATTTTCCAGTCAAGTTTAGATTTTCGACTTTGTAAATGTATAAATAATACCTACTATTCAAATATTGAAGTTTTCGGTATATTGTCTGTTCAGGATCATAAGTTAGTGACAGCGGCGGCGGTAGAGCTCTCTGGCGGCTCCTCGTAATAAAACGTACAGAAGTGAAGAGGAGTACGCATAGGGAGTATGTATACGATGAGTTAGCTGATGTATTGTGACAAACAACGAATAAACAGCCGCAAGTATTGAACAAGTGAATGGTGTCCATTGTGCGATGAAAGTCTATTCAATAAATCGTGCGAGTTTTGTGCGGACGAGCGGAGCCCGCACGAGTGGCCGAGAAAGGGTGCGGGAAAGAGGTGCTCTTTTCAAGAAATGAGATTTATTGAAGTCAATGGGATGGACATAAAAAAAACAACCAATATTTCCTCGAAGCAATTAAACAAAGTGGAAGCGGGGATTTGTTTTATAGAACGGTTCTCTTAATTAAAAATTGCGAGGAGATCAAGCGTGTCCGGCGCGCGCTCGCTACAATAACTGAACTTAATAAGAAATGCCACTCTGCAATGCTAATGCTTGCAAACTTAATCCATTCGCTGCACGCGACAACTCTATTATGCATTTTCTGATAATTAGTTCTGGCATTTTATTTGATTTCGCCAATGTTGGGAACGTTTTTAATAAAGAAGCTAGTACTTCGAAGTTGCAGAGCGGCCTTTCAAGGAACTTTAAAAAATAAGTTTCTCAAAAGTAGCCAACATGCTGACGTTATTCAAAGCAATCGACATTGTCTGCGACGAACTGAGTCTGAGCCGCAACCCACCAGCTCCCGGTGGCCGCAGGAACATTTCATATTTGTCAGGAAAGTTTTTTTGGAAGCGGTTCCGGAAATTCTAAGAAAAGGCCGGGGTCCCGGTCCGGAGGCCGGGGATTTGACTCGAGCCAATTTGTAAAATCCGGGATGAGTGGCGGCCGCTCCCCCGCCCCTTCTCGTGCCTGACGTCGTCGCTCCGGTGCGTCAGCTGAGTTGAGACAGCATTTAGTCGATGGATTGGGTTAAACGCCTACATGAGTAACCTCTATATTATGTACTCGTATGTGTGTGTGAGTGCGCTTATTTCTTAATCTGCTTAGCAGTAACTACATACATATATACGTGTATGATCTGCCGTATCAGTTAAGTCTGTATTGTAGGTAGATTTACTGAACGATATTGTATAATTTAAATTATAATATTCTAAAACGCGTGTTATGTTGACGTCTATGTAATGTGTTAGAAAATTTAATATTAAATCAAAGAAAATGATGATGATGATGTCAATTTCATTTTAAGCCGGGAAAATGAAAAACGTGACGCACATGGAAAGTTACAAAAAATGACTGAGTGTTAATAAGGTACATTCCGATCTGAGCGCCCGGAGCCCGGACTGCTCCGGATGGAGCCCTGGTTCATGAGCAAGCGTACGGGGCAAGGATTACCAAGTTCAGCCACTCGAGAATATTTTAAAGGCATTTCCTTGAAATGTTTGGATCTCAGCCGCTCCCCCTCGCGCCCCCTCACTCCCGCTATCGCCACGCGCTTCATAACCTCTTCGACGCCGCGCGCCGGTGGGACTTTCTGATGTAAGTACATGGATGTTCGATTGAGATAATTTTTCAAGTATTAAAGTTACTTGAACTAGGATTTCTGCAGAAAAATTATTACAATATTCAACCGCTTAAATGTTTATTTTGTTTTATCTTTATTGCTCTGCGACAGGCAAATAATGGTGACATCAAAGGGAGCCGGGGATTAACAAATGTAATGAATCGACATGCCGCGCGGCTATTGTGAAATAAAACGAATGTCAATATTACAGTTTTGTTTTGGAACAGCATGAAGGTGAAGGTACAAACATAGCACAGCAGTTATACCTATTGAAGAGTTAAATACCAGCTCACCTGTAATGAGTTATAGTGAGACCTTCGAGGTTGCTCTCTCGCGCATCAAAAGAGAATTTGTAAACGGTATGTCTTGTGCTTTATAACATATTTAATACCTAACGTTTAGTAATTCTGCTTGGGTAAAAACAAAGAGAGAGGGGCTCTTTGGCGCGGTGAGCCCTTTGATCCTGATGCCCCCTCTCTCCCCTCACCCTGGTGTTGTTGCGGGGGCGGGGGGGTTGCACGGCCATCGGAGTGGATTGTGCGATGTCGGCGGATCAGCGGTACGCGGCAGCTGTCCGTCACGGATTAAATACACATTAATTAACAATGTCTATTACATTCTGTTTGCACTTATAACAAGAGCGTGTTGACCACGCACTGTGCTGCACCGGGCAGAGCGTCACGCCTCACCTGTACTCCTCTCAAGTTCCATGTAATGGGGCGAGCCCATTGCCTTCAACCGAGCAGTAGCCCGGCTACGGGCTGCTACTGAGAAATTCCTGATGTGAAAACCCATCCAACACTTTGCCCGACCTGGAAATAGAATCGATGACCCTACGCTCAACATTATTATAGGTACGTGAAGTACTTACATATATAAGTGAATGTGACGTATTTCCCCTCAGGCACAACACACGGCACACGCGCCGCCAGGCTCAGACGTACGGAGCTCGTTGCTTACGTTTCTGTGACATTTGATGTAAATACTGACGTGAACGACGTTCTTTATTGTGTTCAAGTTATGATCAGAGTGGAATGAAGTTTAGATTTATTTATTTATACACCATATTACAACAGTAGATTAAAACAGTATTTCGGTTTTTCTTCTAATGTTTACACACCTTATAGGCGTAGTTACATAACATTCAAAGAAAATAAAAGTAGAAAAAACAAAGTTTCAAATATATTGTGATCCAATCAATCCTCTACACGACTACGGAACGTACGGTCAACCTAATGTCAGTTAACACTTGAAATACGAAAAGCGCCTTTACAGTAACGAAATAAAGGCGATGTAAGAAGTCAAACTGTTACCCTGGACGTGTCACGTGGGGTTCACTGTACTAGGTTATGGGGTAGGCTCGCATTTACCAGGAAACAAGAGTGAGCTGTCACGGGGCTGACGGCGCTGTGAGCTGATAATCCGGAGATTAGCGGGGATCAGAGGAGCGTAGTTACAAGCGAGTGTCGGCTCGTGATCGCCATTACTCAGCGGAGATAAAGTCGCGTCCTATCGCGCGAGCGGGCGGTGCCCGCGCGGCGTCGCTCCTGCCGGGCATGTCTGTGTGTGTGTGAGCCAATAAAGAGAGTATATAAACAAGCGTTTACACGCCGGTGTAATACTTGACCCTAACATCGCAACATGATATCGTGCGTCATGACCTCATGAATGTGGTAGACAAGGTTATAAAATAAATATATGGGTAGCGAACACCCTGAGGTGTGTACTGTAAATGATGTGTGTTATGGTGAGCCGATTGTTTACTTCAAATAAGTCCAAAGGGTCAGCCGCTGGCGCATTGTAATATCTTAAAGCAGTATCTGATTTCTTGCCCTACGACTACAACCTCACAAAACCATTGAAGCAACAAACAGAGCAAACAAAACGTTTTCCAAATAAGTGACCCTAGCATCTGTTCGTGGCGCGCTATTAGCAAGAGTGCTGCGAGGAGCAGAAGTCAACACGAACTCGACGCAACTCCGGAGCACATCAGAGTACCTGTGGGTAGAGGTCGCAGGACATTAGTCCTACTAACTGCTATAATCGGTGTCTTTGATCGTATGTAATATTAGTAGTAGGCAGTGAATTAACGTGGAGTCACGAGCACATACCTTGAGCTTGTGGTGCACCTCTGTGGGTGACCTCTGCGGTTTCAACCATTTTTTTCTAGTTCGTTTAAACTGTCATCAATTTAAAATACCTTAAAAAATAAAGTATTTGATTAAGACGTAACAAACAGTTCGTTCATTTGCTGAACAATCGGGATTGAATCGAGTCGACTTTTATAATTTTAAATTGAGCCAAGTAAGTTTTATTGATTATACTTTACCTTACTTCCTCATTAAGATTAAAGTTATTATGTGTTCTGTTATCTGCAGTCAACCAAGTTGTATTGTTGAGTTCTGCACAAATGGTGTAAGATATTCTTATTATTTGGTATGTACTTTCTCTTATTTGCTCTCTCAGCGGAAGTTTTAGCCTTTTCTCTGGTGTAATACCCTATTTTATCTGTCGTAGGGGTAGAACCAGTTAAAAAGGTCAACGATAGCCAAATGAACGATAGCCACTGGCAATATTCAAATACATACAAGAAGCATTAAATATAATAAATAATAACAAACACGCAGTAGGGATTTTACTAGACATGAGCAAAGCCTACGATAGAGTGTCTTACAAGATCCTTCTAAATAAATTATATGAAATAGGTGTCAGGGGCACAGCCTACAAATGGTTTTGCTCTTACTTAGAAAATCGGGAACAATATGTAGAAGTAGATTATAAAGATGCACAGACTGGCCAGATAACGCGTGTTAAATCTGATAGAGCAAAAGTAACCATGTCAATTCCTCAAGGTAGTGTTTTAGGGTGCCTATTGTTCCTAATATATATAAATAACCTCCCTAAAGAAATAAATTCATACAGCGTCCTATTTGCTGACGACATTTCAATAATTTTTCCTTATGATAATAACGGGACCCTAAATGAAATCTTATATGACATTCTTACTAATATAGTGGCATGGTTGAAGGACCATAATTTAGAAATAAATTTCTCGAAGACGAAGCTGATGCAATATAGACCATATCAGAAAGAAAAGGTAGATATCGACTTCTCATATAAAAATACAAAATTACAATGTGTAAACGACTTTTCACTGCTAGGCCTGACTGTCGATACAAATATAAACTGGAAAGGTCATATACAAACCCTATCAAATAAATTGGCTAGCTTTACATACGCCTTAAGAGAACTAAAAAAAGCAACCGACTTCAAAACAGCTCTTTCAGCCTACTACGCATACACATATTCGTGGCTAAACTATGGAATTATATTGTGGGGAAATAGTGTAGATATAGAGCGACTATTTATTTTACAAAAAAAATGCGTTCGAATCCTAGTAAATATAGAACGTACGGAAAGTTGCAAACAATACTTTATAGAACATAAAATTCTTACGCTAACAGGTATTTATATCCTAGAAGCTAGTAAATTTGTGAGAAAATACCCATCGCTTTTTCCGCTAGCAAAACAGCAACGCCCACAGCAACGCAGTCTTAGAAACCGATATCTAAACGAATTAGCGGTACCAACTTCAAGACTTGCTATGTTTCGTTCTGGGCCTCTGGCCATGTGCGTTAAAATCTATAATAAACTCCCGAATTCAGTTAAGGATACAGAGTATGATAACAAATTCAAAAATGACCTACAAAACTACTTAAACTTAAAATCATATTATAGCCTAAAAGAATTTTTAACTGAGAAATAAATAAATTACTATCGACTCGAACACATTACACATACATAACTAGGTACTCTATAAGACATCAGTCAGAAAATGATAATTTATTTATTTAGTTTGTAAGAATGACATAATGTATAATAATAATTAATATTTTTTTAATTAATCTGTATTAACAAATTGTATTAATAATGAATAATGATAGCATGTTAAATTAATTAAAACCTGTCGCCTACACATTGCTGTGCCCTAGCAGGGTTCATTGTTTGGAACTATCATAATGTAACAACCTGTAAACAACATGAAATGCAATAAATTAATATGAATATGAAGGGCTGCTTCCGGCCCTCTTTGTTCCGGGCACTGGACTATTCACCAGACCTGCGTGCTTTTGGGTTGCTATTACCAGCCGCATAGAATGCTTGGAGTTGGAGAGCGGCGAGTCCGTTTTGGCGACACGTGACCGTCGTATCGCCTGCGATACCGTCGCGGCGCGCCGCGCTGTGAGGTTGCGGTTCGTCAACCAGTTCTAGTTCGGAAATCAAATGCGTAACCCGCCCGCCCCTCGCGGGGCTATACTCAAACAGAAAAAAATAAAAAAATACCTATTTGTGTTTTCAAAACTAGGTTTTTGTGAGTTATTTTGAAGGAAACGCTTTTGTTATTGAGGAATAAAGCAGAGTATCAGTAACTGGTTACAAATTCTCAGTAATACAATCCAAAAGTAAACTATTCTCAACGTATGCAGCCACATGGGCACCGACTTATTCTAAGACGAAGAGTACGAACTAAAAAGTATTCGCTCCGCCACCTCGCAGCCTGCGAGGCAATACCATTTCCATATGGTCGTATATAGCGAGTGTAGCGAGTACGTGCAGCAGCTATTGTGCGAGCCTCGAGCGGCTGCGAATAAATGACGGTTACGACATTACGGCATTACGGTGCTACGACAAGTTACGACGTAACCGTAGCGCACCACGTACTTACGATGGACATTTTCTTGCTACGAAGTGGGCGGCCGCAGACGTATTACTTACAGCTACGGCGTAGCGATACTACGTCATTATAAATTATGTAGTACAAGCTACGTCGTAGCGCATAGTTAGTAGCCGTCGCCGGCTACGACGTAGCTTATATTTCGTATCAAGTGCTAGAAATATCGAAGTATCGTAGCAGATATTTTATGTTAATCACGTTATAAGTAACTTAATTACCGTGCAGAGAAAACATAACATTCAAATTGAATGTATCATATCGTCTGTTATTAAACGCTTTATTGTATTTATTACGCACAAAAGCGGGTATACTATTCATTTTAATTTAAGTTACACTGCCAAATGGGTACAATAGTGCCCGCATGTAACAACAACATCTTATTCTAGCGGCGACCCACGTCTTCTCACGTAAGATATGTCGTGCGCCGACGGTTCGTCCTCACTAACAGAATAAGCGCACGCATCTCGTTAACAAAGGAGATGTCACATAAGTGGGGCCTGCGCGACCCTCGTCAGAGCCGGGGCACTGCCGCACCCCGGGCCCCTGGCCCCTGATAGCCGAAAGTTTGCCGCTAATTAACCGCTGCACGGCAACGGTGACGTCACCACGCAGGTACACCACTAGACCTCCCATTAGTGTGTAACAGCGGTCCAGTAGAGATGTGCCACCATCGATATCTGGATAAAATATCGACATCATGATATTGATGTGGAAGTAAGTTATTTGGCTTCTCGTATACTTACACGAACGTTATTGGTGTTGTTTCATATTCATATTTATCTAAGAGCTACGACAAATCAGTAGAGAAACTCCTCGTAAAGAAGAAAGGACGCAGTGTTCTTGTCGAAAGAAAACACGCCGTCACGCTGTTTGCCACATAAGTTGGCGCGTTCTTAGAGAGTACGTGTGTGTCGGGTCTCCATCCAACGGTCACACATATTACTATGTAATGTACGCCAGTCCGTATACTGACTCCGACAGGTGTAATTAGGACGCACACTACAGTGCCGCGTCATAGATGACGTCAGAAGGTTCGTTCGATTATTGTGTAGAGACACAGTGCCGTGTCCACAGAAAAATCTGCTGATGATATTTCTATGCATATATTTTCATGAACGTCATCCAAGAAGCTGCGGATCTAACCAGATGCAATCCTTCATCGTGATTTAAATTATTTAGAAGCACTTGATCGAGGTCAAGAGCAGGCTCATTCAGCAATAAAAAAGAAGTATATCCAGCAGTTACCAATGTAAGACCAACAGTTAATTTTTCAGGGTTTGTGATGAGTAGTCCTTCTGTTTATTATTTCGAGGCAGTGGCATCCAGGTCTCGCTTGGGTACGTACCGTGTGTCATTGTGTCGAGGGACAGACACATGTGGCCACTGATGAGGTCGCCACCCGCGCCCGCACCCCGCGTCTGGCCGCAGCTTATCGGACGAGCGCGGACTACTTAGTCCGCGCCGGCCGAAATCATAGCCTGCACACGTGCACAGCGCACTGCGGCTGCACGAGCACACGACCACGCGGTAGTGATGTGTCGCGGAGGTATCGCGCCGCGCAGGTGCAAGGTAGCGTCGGGGTTGACTCTTCACATGGACAGCACCGCCGCCGCGCCGCACTGGACCATCACTTTCAACTATCCCAGCAGAGTTATTAAAAGAGGTTCCCCTTGAGATCGCTTGTAACAAAGGATTTCATTCTGTGTAGGTACTCAGTGTGTAGATCTGAACTTTGTGGTATTTACACCTATACAGAGCTACACAATGTGTATTCATTCGTGGCCAATCAGTCAATGTCACATCTAGTTACAAGTTTTCTTCACAGTTTACCTACCCATACCCAGTACTCAGTTACCCAGTTTTAGTTTAGTATGTAAATATACTTCGACTCAAAGTATAAGTATATTTACGTACTGCCATTAGGTACTTATTCCGTTAACGCGTATGAAAACAAACAACGCCTAAAGACAAGTCGCATTGTTAAGAAAACAACGCACAAGCGACGTTTTGTGAATACCTACAGAATGTGTATCAGTGCTACATTAGTCGCGCACCTTCACACAGCCGCCACGTCCCGCGACGTCACCAGACGTACACAGGCACGACGTAGCGCGAGCGCGACACGTGACGGACGAACAAAAGACTTTACTCTTTCACTCTTAACCTCCGTATCGGAGGCCTTTGCTCAGAGTGGCCTATTTATACCGGGAATATTATAAAATTGAAGAGGGCAAGGCTTGCTCCATTGGAGGCAATTTATAAAATGTATTGTGGAGTGCTGACAGCAGGCAGGGCCGGCGGCGGTAGCGCGCCGTATTCAATATATTCCTTTTTATATTGCCGTTGCCGTGGATGATCCGCATAACCTTCTTATATAACGTATGTTGCGCGGCGTCGCCATACAGTAGGTTCTATAGTTCTACGTACACACGCAGTTGGACTTTACAATAGCAACGTCCCGATGAGACTCACAATTGCCATGTTTGTTATCATGTCCCTGACGAGATATATAGTACAACTAATCAATGATAAAACCTACTTTTGCTGGAAATTTACAAAATTAATATTCATTCGCGAAATCTGAAAATAAATTAATTTATTACAAAACAACTGTTCGTTATCGATATTGAATTTATTATTAAACGCTTGTTCGCTACCAGAAGTAGTGAACAGTTTTAGTCAGGACAATTGTTTAGTAATTAATAAACCGTCAATTAATTAAACTCGAGTGTTTCTATCGGATGCGGACGGCACGGACGGTGCGGGCGGTGCGGGGGGTCGGTGCGGGGCCCGCAGCCCGTCCCTGGAGCGAGCCGCACCGATATTGTGCCGAGTCAGCTACAGCGTGCCACTTCGCATCATCAATCCTATTATTAAATCGATTTTTGTATAATCTTACATCTTGGTATGCCTAAGTAGGTACTTTTACAAGTATAATGTTTTAAAGACTTCTCGTTGAGTTAACGTCATTTAGAAGTTAGCGGTAAGCATTTCATAAAGTTAGGATTTACAAAATAATGCGATATTAAATAATAATGTCATGTGCTTTGGAGTAGGTACAGTTGACCTAACATTGGTTGGCTTCAATATTATTCTATTCTACTATCATTTTGTAATAACATTTTGGTACCTACGTGTAATGAGGGCCTTAAAACGCGTGATCACGTTTGTTGAATCAGCAGTATTATGTGTGTGCACACTTACGAACGTCCGCTATGTAATGATACACAACGATGACTGTTGTGTGGCTGTCAGGCGGCGCGGTCTGATGCGACACACTCATTGTGTACTCATCCTAAACTAACCACGTGTGCTTCAGTTTGATGATCCCCTATCGTCATCCCCCCGTCCTTTCTCTGCCGCTGTCCGGAGCGCCTGAGCCTTTCCTAATGTCACTCGTCCTCCGGCTGACGTCTTTGTAATGCCGTTTGCAAAGCGGAGAAATGTTCGAATAAATCGCGGACATGTTGGAAGTAGTACGTGAAGCTCAGCAGGTCATCTCTTTGTGCGCGGGCGTTCATTCCTGTAGTACACTGTACACACCGCCGCGCGCTGCTCGCTGTCCGCCGCTCGTAAGTATCTCGAGTATACCCACACCCGGCTCCGTCCAATAACATTACATAATAGAGTGGCCCCGTATAAGCTCGTTGAGTCAACTACTTGAACAACGCTCTATCTATTCGATCGAGGCTCTTGTATACGTAATGAGGACCACGACTCATGCTGGAGTGCTTTCTGAATTCTGCGAATTTCTGGAGATGCATACTTATGTCTAGTTGAAGGAGAAAAGAACAGAAGATTAATGAAAGCGATTACAAAGCAGCCTATTTTCATTAAAAATAACTACAGCTATTTAATGGAACCTCTATTTAATGCTAAACAGACTTCTGACAATATGATGAGAGGGTACCGACCCATAAAAAAAAAAAACCGTAAAGCGATGCGGCGCAAACAAAACGAGCCGATTAAGGAAAACGCATTGATTATTAACTTCGTGGAATGTTCATAAATTGTGTCGGTCGTCGGCAGACGGGCAGACGCACCGGACCGGCTCCGGACCAGGCGAGTACTCGTTAAAAGATACAGTGTAATCGACGATCCGGCTCTAAAGGCGCAAACTTACTTGTTATTGGGACGTGGGGTCGGACACAGAACAGGCGGTGGCCCGCTCGAAGCGATATGTGCCGGTGTTCACGTGTCCTTCTTGAGGAACTGTGGGATATTACCATGGATTATGATATCTGGCTAATTTTAAAAAGCTGATACAGAAAAGTGTCGTTTCTTATAAAGAAGCACCGCGAATAACAATATTAGTATACATAAGTAATATTATAATGAACCAGAATCAACTACAATATAATTGAACTAGAAATGTTAAGTCATTTGAACTGAGTTTAGTTTATTGGAAAGCAGGTACAACATGAGACGTGACGCGCGTGTGAGAGTGTCAACGTTACGACGAGTGACGTCACTCCCATCCATATCACGTTCAAGCCGCGCGGAGGCCTCGCGCTCGTTCCCGCACAACGTTACAATAAGTACTTACATCACGTTACGGTTTGAACTAAGAGGAGCGGAGACTCGTGACGAGTGCTCAGTCAATGCGACGACATGCTGTTAGAACGTAGTTTAGGTAACAAGTCTTTTGTCTGCTAACTTATGAATGTTCAATTGCTTTCATCATAATTATAATATTATTATTTAGGTACATCAGTCCGTATTTTCAACTGCAAGGCTAAGAACTCAGTACTCTCCCTTTACTTCCCTTTATTTAGAGCTACTAAAAAGATGTCTAGCTGATCATAATTAGTACCCAACAAAAAAACCGGGAACCTCCCACAGTGGAGCAACACGTCTGTCCGTGCCGCCTGCTCCCATCGTGAAGCAGCCGCGTGGCCAGCCCGAGCGAGAATAATAATAAAAACAAATTGTACAACTTTTTATCGACGGAAATTGGGGTCCGAACGATTCGTGCCGAAGCGAGCCCAAACTTTTTTACTGACTAAACAATTTCGTATTTGTCCGCGCGAATTGCCCATAAAATGTAACGGCTCATGTAAATGAGTGACTACAAAGTATGTCGGAGACGAGTGCGCGCACTGAGCACGTCGCGCGCTGCTTTCATTACAAAACGCGAGGCGCGGCGCGCGGCGCCAGGGTCGCGGGGGCGCTGCAGCATGCATCGCTGCACTCAGCGCATTGCCTATTCATTATTATTGTTCTGCAGGCCGTCACCCCTCCCCCCTGCCACCCCTGCCACTCCTGCCGGCCCCCTGTACCGTGCAGGCACACTGTTAATTTTCCTTTGAGCCCTGCACATTACACATACATCATTATACTCAACAGGCAAGTTCCTTTTGTATTAGGACAGGAGCTCCGGTGCCCTCTGATAATACAATTGACTTAATATTCTCTCTTTGTGTTCAGAAAGTTGAATGTTGGAATCTGACGATTTCACTTTTATTCAGCTCCGGTAGGTTTAGTTATTCGAGCACCTCAGGACTCAGGAGAGCAACTTTATCGAACCAACACTCAAGTTAAATTGTTGTTCGATACCAAACTTTGTTGCCCTTTAAGCATTCCTTTTGAAGCTTTAGGCTTTACAATTTAGATATATTTTATAAAATACAAAAGTCAAAGTCAAAAGTCAGTTCAAAAGTCAAAAGTCAGTGATATCAAAAGCAAATACGACTTCGTTGTAAATAAAATAATGTATTTGTTACGATTGTAAAAATGTTACGGTATGTATTATTCTTTGAGCAGAATAGATTCCTAATAGCATTATAAAAACTGAGCTCCGAATATTGTAGTAAATATTATAATTACGAGGCAAAAGGAGTATGTAAGGATCGTAGCAGGTGGCGTTCTGTTGTTTCTGCCTACCCCCATGGGAAGGAGGCGTGAGTTTATGTATGTATTATTATAATCAGATAGCAGAGCGCTCCTTGTATCACGTAGGTTCAGTGTGTTATAATTATAGTCAGACTAGCTTCTGCCCGCGGTACCGCCCGCGTGGAGGACGGAAATTACCCCACGGGCACGTGCTACTGGGATAAAAAGTATCCTAAATCCTAACCCAGGTCATGGCCTCCGTAATCTACCTATCATTCAAATCCAGCCGTTAAAGCGTGAGAAAGTAACAGAGAGACAGGCAGCAAGTAAACGCTACCTAAATATTATCTCATGATACGAACTCGGACTAAATTCCAATTCCTTAGATCTTTAGAGGCATGAGGAACAGAGTGTGTAGTTCACTCATCCTCCATAGAAAAGGGAGGACCCTCCGACCAGACGGGTGTTGTGTCTGGTGGGCGACTGCCTGACGATTGATGTTGGGAAGTTTTATATATAATATATGTTGATCGCGCTTTTCTCTGCACTCTGCTTGCGCGTGGCAGGATTTGTGTGAGGTTAGGTCTTTGATGCTTAGTTCGCATGTGGCGCTGTAGATGCCGCCACAAATCTTAAAAAAGGGGCAAACAAAAATTTCAATAATCGTGTGAATTTTTAAATCGTCCCCTATTTTATCAAACGCAGAAACACATATTTTTTTATTTATTACCAAAAACATCAATTTTAATTTTCATACCCAATCAGTCTGCCTGCCTTTTCTCAACTATGTTGGGGTCGGCTTCCAGTCTAACCGGATGCAGTTGAATACCAGTGTTTTACATGGGGCGACTGCCTATCTGACCTCCACAGCTCAATAACTGGGTAATATGAAACCCTTTGGTAAGACTGGTTGTCAGATTTTCGGGCTTCTGTTGACCTGTAAAGACTCAAAGATCCATGAATGACAGCACGGACCAACGGCTTCACGTGCTTTCCGAGGCACGAAGGAGTCTCGGTATGTAAAGATGGTCACCCATCCACAGACCAACCCTGTAAGTGTCACTTAACCTGATGGATCGACCCGTGCCTCTGTTATATATGACTTAGCTACGAGCTCTTCACAAGTACTTACTTATAACATTACATAACATCACGCCTTGTTTCCCCGAAGGGTTGGGCAGAGATACACCTATAGTACCTCCACATTTCGCTAGTTATGTTTTTAGTCCCATGTAATAGGCGGCGAGCCTATTGCCACCATCCGGGCACAATTCCAGACTCCGGGCTGCTACTGAGAAATTCCTGTTGCAAAACCCAATAATATTTTGCCCGACCTGGGAATCGAACCCAGGACCTCATGTTCAGCAGTAGCGCTTGCGACCGCTACTTACTTATAAAAGGAAAGTTTAGTTCTTAATAATATCAGTTACATATTTGATACATCTTGATATCTTGGTTGAGATTGGACACCGGTGATGACAATGATTCATTAAATCTATTTATATACATAAGTGAACTGGCATTATCAATGTCGCATATCACGAGCCATCGCGAAAATCGGGATGTCATATATTACACCTCTACCTCAGAAAAATCCAATTTGACTCTGTTGGGGGAAGATTTTGGAAAAACTGTGATACACGGGTCTCATAATTTGAATTGAAGAGTATGTGTATCAATTTTCGCTTAACCACTGCGCCAGCCGTGCTGTTACTCTTCATAAAGAACACACCCTCCAAACTTCATGTCTCTAGGACCAGCGGTTTAAGCTGTGCGTTGATATATCAGTCAGGACTTTGAATTTTATATATATAGATAGCAGAGCGCTCCCTGTATCACGTAGGTTCAGTTTCTTAGGATATTAGGATGATAGGCAGACAGTTGAACATACGAAAATGGCGGATCCCAAGGACCCAGACCATACGCATTATTGAAAATTATTTATGTTAAATGTTATTCTATATTCGTCGTTGCTCAAACTTCAATAATTTCTTTTAAAAATAACATAACTGGCAATATTTTTTCTTTATTTCCATCTAGAAAAATTGTAGAATCTTATAAAATTCGTATTTGATGCTGATGGTTACTAGAAAGTTAAATGTGAGCCCTTAAACTACGAACAAATTAAAAAATATATCGATAGCCTGACTTTGAACTGCGTTTAAAAAAAACTAAGAGTGATAGAGCGGTTCTATTTCTAGGAAAACATCTTTGGTTTATGCCCGTTGTAACGGTATGCAATATGCACAATTTCTTTTTTTAAACTGGTTTATATCATCAATTATAATTGCCCGGGCCTTTTTTCACGGAACTCTACATTTGCGAAAAGTGAAATTAATTATACGCAAAATTGTCAAAATGGTTTAAGGAGTGTGGGCTGTGACGGAATTCTACTATTACGTAAAGTGCATAGCCAAATAAATACACGTAAGTTTAATAAACATAATACACTCAAGAAAACTTACGATGATTTGTATCATTTATTTATAAAATGTTTTCTAATTGTTCCCTTGATTTGCTATGCATGCTCGGCACCGGTTTCGTATTTCGACGGTTGCAGTTCGTAGCAGCTTCTCCGCTTTCATTGTTAAGAATGCTGCATTTATTCGATTCATCAACTCTTCTCGACTAAGAACCACGGTTGCGTATACCAGGTCTTTGGCTCTACCCCACACGTAGAAGTCGATCGGGGTGAGGTCTAGTGACCGCGGAAGCCAGGGAATCGGACCACCCCGACCAATGTATTAGTTAGGAAATGCATTATTGTTTCCATTTATGTTATCTGGTAAATAACTTTTTTCAAATAACGTGCGGAAATTCAAACTAATTATAAATTCGAGAATCAATGACGAACAACGATAATTTTTCACGCGCCAATATTTCATTTTTTTTTTTTTTTTACTTTAATAGCTTTTTTTGTAAGCCGGTTCGAAATTTAAGTAAAATCTTAGCAAAGTTACCTCCTTGATTGCCATGTTTCGAAGTAAAAAGTTCGTAAATTTTTTTAATTACATAATAAATATGAGTTTTCATGGTAATTAATCGGCCGCTAAATATAACAGGTATGGATTTTCATACTTACATTGCCGGCCGCTGCTCTTGATATACTGCTCTTGATTTGACAAGTACAGTATTTTCGATTTATTTCGAAGAAAGTTGTCAAAATAATGCTCGAATTTCCAAGCATATTTAAGAAAATCTTAACAAATCGAAACGATAACAACAAAATAAAACTAGTGAACAAAAACAAGTGAACGAAAACAACCAACGAATAACAATTGTTACAAACAATAATTGTTATTTCATGCACCTGCGCCTTAGGTCACAGTTATTACAGTAGTCCCTAATTTTTTTGGCCGGGTTGAACATAGGCGCGTTTCAGTTGGGAAAATACCATGCGCGGATGGCGCAAGATGGCGGTCGCGCTCTCTTCAGCCTGGCCATAAAGATTGGGGATTACTGTACTAATGCACAACAAGAATATTAAATTATGTGACCATTCATGGCAAAACATAATGATAAAATTCTCGATGAATCTTAAAATATGAGACCAATATTATTAACTAAGAAAATTTTATCTGCATACAGCTTTAGAGAAACCTGAAAAGCCCATCCAATTGAAAACATTAAGTTATAAGATACAACATTTTCCATACCTACCAAAACCTTTAAAAGTTTTTGGAAGAAACAAATTTTCCATACCAACCAATGCCCTTAAATTAAACAAACATTTAAAATAATTGTTTTGCATGTATAATTAATTTCACTTTTCGTAAATGTAGTTCCGTTAAAAAAGGCCCGGGTAGTTGAAATTGATGAATTACTCTAGTTGTTTTAAAACAAATTGTGCGTTTTGCATACCGTTAGAACGGTCATAAATTAAAGATATTTTCCTATAATTAGAACTGCTCTATCACTCTCAGTTTTTTTTTAAACGCTTTTTGAATTCGGGTTTGCGGTATATTTTTTAAATTTGTTCGTAGTTTAAGCGCTCGAATTTAACTTTCTAGTAACCATCTGCGTCAAATACGAATTTTATAAGATTTTACATTATACTAGACGAAAATCTTAATGCCCGTTTGGTTATTTTTAAAAGAAATTATTGACGTTTGAAGTTTGAGCAACGACGAAATTTGTTCAAAATAAAAAATAAAAAAATGCGTGTGCCCTGGGCCTTGTTATTGGGCCTAAACATGTAGCAGACGGTCCCACGTATCCACCATTTTCGTATATTCAACTGTCTGCCTAACATCCTGTATAATCAGATAGCAGAGCGCTCCCTGTATCACGTAGTATACGGGTAGTTTAGTACGTTATTATATACGAGTGTGTGTGCAGTAAGTTATTATCAAAATTAATTTACATGTCGGTGTATCGGGTACAGGGCAGGCGGTGTTATGGTGAGGTGCGCTACATGAACAAGGCAATGATAGCACAACTCTCGCCAAGCACTCGCGTCGTTCTCGCCCCGCACTCGCGCCCGAGCGCCCGTTTATCTGTACTCATATTTAATTTACTCGCGTAGGAAATGGCTCATAAACGGTGATTTTGAATGGCAGATGTTGTGTTTTTGTAGGCGCATCCTGGAAAATTCCAGTATTTACTGCATAATTAATAAATTCGTCGGTCGCGCCCTCGACCGTCGCGGCCAGTGGGGCCCCGGGGCCCTGGGGCCGCGTGCCGCTGCGCTCGTTACTTACCGCCGAACAAACCCGTGGTTTAACAGGGTCCGGTAACCGACGCATTAAAATTAATCCTTTTTTAAAAAACAGAATTATCCCCCTGGGAGCGAATTTGTTTGCATTTTATATATTGTTTACAGACAGGTTGTGCCCGAATGTTGCTACAAAAAATAGGGATAGTGTTCAATTTAAGGCAGATTATTCATGAACCGCGTAACACGACATGGAATAAATACCTGCACGAATAAATTACGACGCTCGTGATCAACAGCCTCATCAAGCAACAAAAAGACTGACTGAAAAAAAAAACAATCGAGAAACAAATTGTTCATACTATCCGGTTGTGATAGGTTGTCATAGGTTGCCGTTCTAAGGGCCGACTTTTGTCAGCAGCAAGAGCGTGCGACTCCTGCACGTCCTGCGTCCACTCCAGTACCTGGCTGTCTGCAGGCCGAGCTGGTTGCGGAAATAGCCCGGACCGTCATGCTTCAAGTAGGGGGCATGATGAATGCCCGCTTCGAGGGTTTGGAGACTCCCAGCCCAGACACTCCGGCCTCCCTCTGCCCCCATTTTTGGCGGCTGGCACTCAAGTTGATGGGCGCAGCGGGCGCGCTGTCATCACTGCTTCCCAATTTGAAGGGATCTGAGCACCGCCTGCAGGCGGTTGTACGTGGGGATCATGCGATACATTGCCCTGTATACGGCCCCGGTGTGGGAAGCTGACCTGATGGCCCGCAGTATCGCAGTGCTGAGAGTACCGCAGGGATGACACCTCTCTAATTTTTAAAATAGGTAGAAAAGATACGGATGTCTTACATGTCAACGATAGTCTGGCGGTTCTTTCGAAATGGTTCGCAGCTAATAATCTTTTACTTAATGCGAACAAAACTAAATGTCTTAAGTTTTCATTACCAAATGTACCCCAAGTGGGTCTAAATTTAAAACTTGATGGCAAGAAACTAGATGTTATTACGGAAACTGTATTTCTAGGAATTACTTTAGATTCACAATTGCAATGGGGCGCCCACATTAGAGCTCTTTCAGGTAGATTAAGTTCAGCTGCATATGCAGTAAGAAAAATAAGGCAGTTGACTGATATAGCCACTGCTAGGTTAGAATACTTTGCTTATTTCCACAGTATTATGTCTTATGGCGTTCTGTTGTGGGGATCGGCAGCTGACGTAGATTCAATTTTCATTTTGCAAAAGAGGACAATCCGCGCGATCTATAATATGGGTCCTCGCGAGTCTCTTAGAAACAAATTCAAAGAAATTGATATACTAACTTTACCTTCTCTCTATATCTTAGAAAGTATTTTGTATGTTCGCAAAAACTTAGGACTTTTTAAAATAAGAAGCGATTTCCATAATATAAATACACGTAGTAAAAATGAAATTCTGATACCCAAATTTAGATTAACTAAAACAAGTCATTTCTTATAAACAGTATCCGCTTTTATAACAAGTTGCCAATGTCAGTTACAGAACTTAGCGATGGAAAGTTCAAAACCCACATCAAACGTATCCTTATCAAAAATGCATATTATGAGATTAAAGACTACGTTGAAGACAAGGAAGTTTGGCAATAATTCCTTCGGCACTTGTGGCTTCCCTGGTACTTCATTAACGGCACCACTATGTAAGGGTCTATTAACTGCTCCCAAATTATGAAATTGATTTGAAACAAAAAAAGATTTTTTTTTATTTTTACTTTCTTCTTTGACATAATCTTCACATTATTTGACATTATATACCTCTAATTCTTATTTCAACTCTTTACTTATGGCTTTTGTAGGATTTTAATTCAGATTTGTTACAGTTGTAATGGCAATCATGTCATTTGTTTTAAATAGGCTTTTATTTTATATAGATTCTTCTATATTTTGTGAATGTGAGAACGTTGTAAGCCTAACTTGTAGACTAGATTAGTAGACCTTTTTATATATTTGTTTATGTTGTTTAGTGCCTGTTACTTGTTGCCAGGCCTACACTGCATACGCTTGCAGAGTGTGCAGCTTGGGAGGAGCCAAGCCGTGCCCTTGTTTAGGAAGGTGAAAGCGACCTGTCGCTGACGGCTGTGATTCGTTCTATGGTCGGCGGCGCAGCGTCGTGTGACGCAGTGATCTTCTTCTGCGAAAATGATATGTCGCAGAAGGAGGCAGCGGAAAGGAAAAGGATAATTTCGAGTGTTCTCCCGGCCTGCAGCAGCCGTACCGGGCGTCGTCGGCAGAGGGCAGATAATGCCCTCTTCCGGTCCCTTGATGAGTCCAGGGACGGCGAGCTCGGGGATGTCCACTGCCACCTATCATGTAACACCGGAGGTGGTGGCGCGTAATATTCCACGCGCGCCCCTCTTAGACGTCGCGGGGGCAGTCAAACACCTCACTGCCCTGCTTGAACAGACGAAGCTCGCAGAGGCGGGCCGGCACCAGTTGGGGGCTGCGTTGAAGAGTGCTTAAGTGCCCCCGTAGCCCCCAAGCAAGTGTGCGAGGGAACACGGGATAGTTTTTGTCAGTAGAAGTATGACAGACCCCTCCGTCTGCCTCAGGGTGGAGGACATCCATGACGACAACAATACCGACACCAAAAAAAGAAAGTCGTTCTCTTGTAATTTCCATGGGTCAGTTTTACGATCATGTTACACTTTTTTTTGTAAGCCTGTTATATCTTATCCCTCTCCTGGGTACAGGCCGCCCTCCAGTCCATCCATCTTTACAATTTAATAATTGTAAGTAAAAACTGAATGTTTGAATCTTCAAAATGTGTGACTTGTTGTTTGAGCACGTCACGCATCAGTGAGCAGGAGGAGGCGGCCAGTGGCAGCGCATTTGAGCCTTCCACGCAGCTGGTACCTTTCATAAAGAGGTCAGTAGAATATAACTTCAAAGCCATACAAATTATAAACGAACTACATTTATGTTAATTGTTTACGTTAAGAGTCCGCTGGAGTGAAGGCAATCTGTGTAGTAGTATTGTTGTTTTTGATGTGAAGATGAACGGGCGATAAGTTCGCTTGTAAACATAAAGATAACGCGCTACGACTGTCGTAACATGCCTTACGACCACTAAGGTGGAGTACTGTCTATCAACCGAGATTATGTTGTGCTTCACAGGCTATTCGGGTAACAGTTATTGTGTGCAGTGTCATAATCAGTGTGGGCACGCAACTCATGTTCAATCCTGATGGTGATATTATTATTGTAAACGCTTGTGTCAAATAGGTAATACCAAACAATTATAGAAAGTAAAATAATTAAATATCGATGTATAGGTATCCCTAGGCTAGGGCCCGTGACTAAATAATAACAGCTGCACGGGTCGAAAATGACGATGATGACGCGCCTTAAGTGACCCAGGTAGGACTGAGAGCGACAGTACAAAGGCTTCAGGCCAAATACACTGCTCCAGGACCTGAATGCATTACTGGCCGTGCATGGGTTCTGGGCATCAGGGCACTCTGAACCCGATTAGTGGGACTCTTGAGCACATGATTGGAGTTTCCACGCCAGTAGATGACTGGAAAGCTCTGGACCTGTTGAAAAAGGAAGGGCGTCCTGTGGACTCTTCATCCGCTTTCCATCTGCCCAAAGAACCCGCCACACTTTCCACACTGATGTGTTAAGTCTTTCAGCAACAACTCCTATGCTTGTTGTAGGATCCTCATTGAAAGCTTGTAGAATTATTTCATCTATTACAACATTATGTTGTCTAACATTCACTCGAGGCACTTGAAAATGCAAATTTCCGGTCACCCTCAGACGTCGATAGGTTGTTGAGAAGGTCTCGTGGTGTGGTAAAGTCCTAACAGGATAGCGCTCCTGGTAAATTGTTCGCGCTTCACGCGCATTGCAATTAGCCCTGCTATACGCCAGCAACATATCGGCATACTCTTCGTAACTGAAATTAGGTATTGTAACGACAATAGCCAAGACGAACAACGGAAAACAGTTAATAGATTTAACGAAAACAAGATTTAACAATAACACGATTTAACAATAACAAGGTTCAACAAGAAGATTCAACTACGAAGAGAACAAAGTGAAACGCACAGGAACTACCAATAGCAGAGATAGTCAAATTTCAACTGATCCTGATCACGTCACGAACTTTGAAAGTATCAACCCATTGATAAACAAGGAGAAGAGTCATTTTACATGCGCATGAAAGAGACAGACTTTTTACCTGCTTACATTGATCGCATTGTTCAAACTGGTTCCATTTTTAGGGTGCGTGATCGGCTGCCCCGACCAACTAGTATATTTTACCATATAATGAGTTATTACGATGACATGTACCATACCGTTGTAAAGGATATAAACTAGAGAACTTTTTAAAATAAATATAAGTTCAAAATAGCGTTCAGTTTTTACATACATGAATTTAGAAGTTGTCAGTGTTTTAAGACTTTGGAATCACATATGTCATTTTCTACAAATCAATTGCATCAAATAAATGTATTTCGAATAACAACACATTGCATACTATAATAAAAGTTATTTTGTTCTATTACAACCATAAGCAAAAAAGTTACGACGATTAAAGGCGACATTAAAACTACATTTCAGGTAATTCAAAGAAAAAACAAAAAAAACATATCTCAATTAGGACATGGGGTCTTTGGGGTGAAACCTAGCAAATGACCCCCCTAATCCCTCAAAAAATGGTTTTTGTCCATGCGCCAAACAACCTGTATAGTGGAGTTTAAAATAAAATCGAATCGTTGCACAAGAAACAATGGACTGTCGTCAATAATTATTAGATAACTATATCATTATTCATATCAATGAAACATTCAAATTGATCATGTGTAGCTTCCGTTGCGCATCTATGAAGTACTGTAGACGTCTTCAAAAGCGTCGTCGATCGTGTTAATTGCTCGAATAAGTGGTTGCAGGTTATTCCACACTTTGGAATCCGCATAGCGGAAGCTACCTTTAAAAGGCGGCAGTATAATATGCGACTGAGTCGAGACTCGAGAGCTGCTGCGAGTACTGCCTTCTCCCCATATTCTCGTCTACTCGTTATCCAACTCAGCTTGTCGTAGTCCGATTTCTATTATTTAACTATACCGAACAGAAGGCACGCCAAGTGTAGTTTGTGTCATGATTTCATTCTCAATATATAGCGTTTGTTTAGAAATTATTCATCTAAACTCATGAAAATTTATCAAAAACAAAATAATGGTGCCGATTCTCTTTTACACCGAACTTAAGTAAACTATCACAAAAATGTCTTATTTTTGGTTAAGAGACTCTTAAAAGCTATTCTGCAAACAAGATTCTCTAAACTTAATAATAATTTTGACACTACTAAAATCGAGTTTGACAATCGCTCAGTTGCGTAGACCATAGACCAAGATTAGTCGGAAATTAAAACAAAGAGTGAATCAAAGTGAACGAAATGATCAGAAGTGCCAAAAAAAAAACCCGAGTAAAATCACATAAATCTTTAATTGTTTATCAATAATTATATATTATTATTATTATACACAAAGATCATATTATTACAATTCTCCACGTAAAGTTTTAAGTTGTGGATATCTAAATGGATTACGAGAAAAAAAAGAAACAAAATTGTAGAAATTTACCAATATTTTGTCACTTTTGACATTTTGTCTGGCCATTGCGTGTATTTTAGTGCGTTGACGTAAGGTTAACGCACTAAAATGTTTCACTTCATGTAATGATGATGAAATAAGTACGTATATTTAGTGATTTAGATATTTGTTTCATGCATATATTATTATATTCCCTACATTTCACTGATTTAAATTAGTGCTATTAAATTAACACTTATAATAATTTACCGAGTATTGCCGATATGTGAAACTAAACGTGAAACGACCCCATTTGTGCTGTCACTGTTACTTGACATACTTCAAATAGAAGGCTAAGCTTGAGGTATTCCGATCTTTAAATCGATGTCAATACAAGAAATTCGAAAGTTAGGTTAGAATTTAATTTAGAAGAGATTTAATTTAGATTAATTTTATTTTATTTAGAAGAGGCTCTCGGGCCTCGACTAAGAGGGCTCCTAAGCGCATGCTTGGAGGAGGGCCAGTTCCCACCTCGTTGGAAGACGGGGAAACTGGTCCTCATTAAGAAACCGGGGCGCCCGGCGGACTCTCCGTCCGCTTACCGGCCCATCGTGCTGCTCGACGAGGTGGGCAAGCTCTTTGAAAGAGTCATTGCAGACCGCCTCGTCGGGCAGCTGGTGCGGGTGGGGCCGGATTTGGCGGAGAGCCAGTTTGGTTTCCGCAGGGGGCGCTCCACGGTGGATGCCATCATGCGCGTGCGAGCCCTCACGACGGGGGATGCTGTGGCCCGGGGTGGGGTCGTCTTGGCGGTGTCTCTAGACATCGCCAATGCCTTCAATACCCTGCCCTGGAGTTGCATCCGGGAGGCATTCCGGTATCACCGGATGCCGACCTATCTCTGTCGTGTAGTCGAGGCCTATTTGGCGGATAGAGCAATTATCTACCCCGGTCACCAGGGAGAATGGAACCGGCGAGAGATGTCGTGCGGTGTCCCACAGGGATCGGTCTTGGGGCCGCATCTGTGGGACATCGGGTACGACTGGGTGCTGCGCGCCGACCTCCCTAGTGGCGTCAGCGTTCTGTGCTACGCTGACGACACGCTGGTCCTGGCGCAGGGGAGGTCGCACCAGGCGGCGGCCGAACTGATGACACGCGGGGTTGCGACAGTCGTCGAGAGGATCCGGCAATTGGGACTCGAGGTGGCCTTGCACAAGTCCGAGGCCATGTGTTTTCATGGTCCTCGGAACGCGCCACTGTCGGGTTCCGAAATAACGGTAGGAGGGGTTCACATCGGCGTCGAGTCGACGATGAGGTACCTGGGACTCGTCCTCGACAGCCGGTGGAACTTCGTGGAGCATTTCCGACGTTTGGCTCCCAGACTGCAGCGGGCCGGGGCTGCTTTGAAGCGGCTCTTGCCCAACCTGGGGGGGCCAAACGCCTCCTGCCGGAGGCTCTACGCGGGGGTCGTGCGGTCCATGGCCCTTTACGGGGCACCGGTGTGGGCGCGTTCATTGAGGCTTCGGCCAGCCCGCCGGTTGAACGCGTCCCAAAGGGTCATGGCCATCCGGATGGTACGGGGATACCGCACGGTCTCCTGCGAGGCGGCGAGCCTCCTTGCCGGATTACCGCCGTGGGATCTGGAGGCAAAGGTCCTCGCGCACGTCTGGGAGTGGCGCGAGGAGGCGAAACGCCGGGGCGTAACTCCGCTGCCGCGAGAAATCGCGGCACAGCGGATAGAGCTCCGGCGGGATCTCATGGCGGCATGGAGATTGCGACTGTCGCAACCCAGCGCAGGGCACGCCACAATTGCGGCGGTAAGACCCCTCTTTGAGGAGTGGCTTGAGAGGCGCCACGGCGTCCTCGCCTTTCGCCTGACGCAGGTCCTCACCGGACATGGATGTTTCGGGAGGTTCCTGTTTCGAATAAGGCGGGAGGAAACGCCCGGGTGTTACCATTGTGTGGATCGACCGGAGGACACGGTGGAGCATACGGTGGAGGTCTGCCCGGCTTGGGCGGAACACCGCCGTGTCCTCGGGGCGGCGATCGGCGGCGGCGACCTCTCGCGTCCGGCCCTGGTTCAGGCCATGGTACGGAGCGAGAGGGAATGGGAAGCCGTCACCTCCTTCTGCGAAGCAGTAATGCTCGCGAAGGAGGAGGCGGAGCGCGAAAGGGAGAGGCAATCTCTGCGCCCTCGCGCCCCTAGCCGCCGCAGGAGGAGGAGACACCCTGGGCGTCGGGAGTCGATTGCCGACTCCCGGCCACCGTAGGCGCGGGCTTGCGGACGGCGAGCAATGGGCAGCTCGCCGTCCGGTAAGGACCAGGCCCGGGTCGACGGCGCGTCGTGTACCACGCGCGCCTCAAAGAGATGTCAGCAAAATTGACGGGGTCCGATAGGACCGATGCCTGCCGGGGCTGCGGATTGTTCGAAAGAGTTACCGTGGCCCTGGCGCACAGGCAACTGAAGGAACACGGGTGGGTTTTAGTCAGTAAGAGTCTGACACGCCCTTCCGCTCCGCCCAGAGCGGGAGACGTCATTTGATGATTTCCCACCCAAAAAAAAAAAAAAGGTTAGAATTTAAAAAAAATATCAATCTCAACAAAAAGGAGGGGGCTCCGCAACTTTTCCTTCAAAGGGGGGTTCTACAACTCCCCCCTCTCCCCACCCACTCCCACCCCTTAAATCGACGGCTGATTAACTAAATTCCTACCTCATAAAAACATGTTTAATAAAAAAAGAGGATTATTTGTATTTGGTGACGACGTTAGGTTGTTTATGCGTTGTATATACTTTTAAGGATTTTTATAAATAAAATCACGCGACTGTTTGCTAGCTCTGTATTGAGGCAACTAAAAACATGCAAAACGATCGGACATACCGCCCACCAAAAGGACCCTGTGTCCTTTTACAAATACTACCATTGTTACTTCTGCTTACAATTAATTGGACTTAATAACTAGATAACCTATTATTTTCTACATTTTAAAACTCATCAAAACAATATAACAAATTAATCTTACAAGTGGACTGTATGTAACAAAAATGAATAGCAGATTATCCAATAGTAAATAGATCATTGAGGTAAGTACCTAAACATTTGTTTCACAACATCATTAGTTAGTTATAAGTTGTAGGTACATAGTTATAAGCAAAGCATGCAGGTGGGACGTTACAATCGTAAACTAGTTTAGGAACTTGAATTATTGAATGGTAAGTATGTATGTGTAGTATATCTCAGTAGTAATTAAGTAGTTTATGTGGTTAGTATAATATACTTACTTTGATAATTTAATTAATAACAACATTTAACAGTATACAAACTTAGAGTTTAGGTAGAAATATTAACTTAGATAAAGGTCTTTTTAATTCACTTTGCCCTTTACACTGCACTGTAACCACTCTGACTAAATTGTCTTTTCCAGGATGCAGCGTTTTTATTTTTCCCATGAGCCATCTCGTGGGTGGCAAGTTTTCCTCTTTGATGACCACAATATCTCCCACAGTAGGTGACTGGATAGCCGATTGCCATTTCGTCCGTTGTTGCAGAGTGTTCAGGTATTCTGAATGCCATCTGCGCCAGAAGTCTTGTGTCATTCGCTGTACTAGTTGCCATCTAGTTAATAGGTTTATGTTGCATTTTTCATAGTTATCGTCTGGAACACTGAGTAATGGCTCACCTATCAAAAAATGCCCAGGTGTGAGTGGTGACATCGTCTCAACAGTGTTGTCCAACTGGCATAATGGACGGGAGTTAAGACAAGCTTCTATTTGTGTCAGCAATGTTGCCATCTCTTCATAGGTAAGTTTTGTGTCTTTGCTAACCCTTGCTAGATGTCTTTTTGCAGATTGCACTCCGGCTTCCCAGAGGCCCCCACAGTTTGGCATTCGCGGCGGGATAAAATGCCACGTAGTTCCATCGATTGCTAAGTGTTCGGAAATTTCTTTAGAAATGCTGTGTTCACCTGTTTTGAAAAGTGCTTTAAGTTCTTTTGCAGCACCAACGAAATTGGTGCCGTTATCGCTGAACAGATGAATACATCGACCTCGACGTGCGACAAATCTCCGGAATGCAGCCAGGAATGCTTGAGAAGTTAAGTCTGTCACGGCTTCTAGGTGTATGGCACGAGTAGCCATACACACGAATAGACAGATGTACCCCTTGGTAGCATGATGCCCTCGTCCCTTTGATGTTCTTAACAATACTGGACCTGCATAGTCTACTCCACTGTTCAAAAAGGCCCGCTGTAGACTCACCCTTACAGCTGGTAATTCACCCATTAACTGGTTGTTTGTCTTGCCTTTGTTGATAATGCAAACCTTACAACTTCTTATGCATTTTCTTGCTGCTGATTTTAAGTTAATTATCCAATAATTACTTCTTAGGTACGTCATCATAACTTGTATACCGCCGTGCAACGTTTGTTTGTGTGCTTCGTTGATCAACAATGTAGTGATATGTTGATTACTCGGTATTATTATTGGATGTTTTGTTGCGACTGGCAAATAAGCGTTTTGTAAACGACCTCCAACTCTCAGCAGATTGTTTTTATCTAAAAATGGTGTCAAGCTAATTAGTGAACTTGATTTTCTCACTTTACCATTTTTCTTAATGTATTCTATGTCTCTTTCATACACTGTCTGCTGATAGTAAATTATGCAATATTGCAAAATTGTGTTCATTTCACCAGTACTTAAATACTTCTCTTTGTTTTTGTTGTTTAATAATCTTCGGCAATAAGCGAGTACCCTTTTCATTCTAGTCAGATTAGAAAATCTTTCCCAAATTGGTTTTTCTTCATTTTCTTTATTTTTAGTTATATAAGTACATGTTAATTTTAAATCTAAATCTGTCTCTGTATTTTCTGATCTTCTCAAATTAACTTTCCTTTTTGATAGCCATTCTGGCCCCTTCCACCACATCTTCTCTTTCTTCAGATCTGTTAGGAACATTCCTCTGGATGCTATGTCAGCAGGATTTTCTTTTGATACAACATGATGCCACTGTGTGTTGTTTGTATTGTCTTTGATTTCCACCACTCGATTTGCTACAAAGGTCTTCCATTTTTGAGGTTCCCCATGAAGCCACGCCAGTACAATAGTTGAGTCTGTCCAGCAGTAGGTTTGATTACAAGGAATTCTCATGGCTAATGTGACTTGTTTTAAAAGCCTTGACAACAACAGAGCTCCACACAGCTCAAGACGAGGAAGCGATATTGTTTTTAATGGAGCAACTTTGGTTCTCGATGCAATTAAATTTGTGGATACAGTACCATCCTGTTGTTCCACTCTGCAGTATACAACGGCTGCATAAGCCCGATTTGAGGCATCGCTAAATCCGTGCAGCTGTATTGCTTTTATATTGCTGCTGTACGAGTGTAACCATCGGTCTAGTGAAATCTGGTTGACGTTCTCGAAATCCTTTCTTATCTTCAACCAATCAGAGGTTAATTCTTCGGATAATGGTTGATCCCAGTGTGCGCCAACTAACCATAGTTTTTGAATGAGAATTTTAGCGAGCACAATGCTTGGCGATATCCATCCTAATGGATCGTAAAGTTTTTGTATATCTGATAAAATGTTTCTCTTCGTAATGGTAGATGATGGTGAAGAAAGACTGATTTTGTAAAGAAATTGATCAGTACCAAGATTCCATGCGATACCCAATGCCTTCACAGTGCCATCTAGGTTAATATTAAGTTGGATGCTTGAAGAAATGTTGCTTGGATCTATTGACTTTATCAACTCGATGTTATTTGATGACCACTTCTTCAACTCAAAACCTCCCTTACTTAACATAGCCCTGAGTTGATTACTAGCTTCTATGGCTTGTTCAACAGTGTCACAACCCGACATTACGTCATCGACGTAGAAATCTGACAAAGTAATTTCAGCAGCTACTGGATAGCTATCTCGTTCTTCATTTGCGAGTTGGATCAAGGTCTTCACTGCTAGATAAGGTGCTGAAGTAGTCCCAAAGGTCACGGTAAGTAATCTATAATCTTTTATTTCTTCATTGTTATCATTTCTCCACAGTATTCTTTGAAAATCGGCATCTTCCTTGTATATCATGACCATTCTGTACATCTTTTGTATGTCTGCAGCGAAACAGATGGCGTGCATTCTCCAGCGCATGATTATACAACGGAGGTCTTCCTGGAGTACTGGACCAGGTAAGAGTTCGTCATTTAATGATATACCATTTGTTCCCTTACATGATGCGTCGAAAACTATGCGGGTTTTCGTGGTTTCTTTTTCTTCACGCAGGACTGGATGATGGGGTAAGTATACTGATTTTCTTGTATATATTTCTTTTTCAGGTACTTCTTCTATATGACCTAAGTTTTTGTAGTCTTCTATAACCTTTTCATATTCTTCTTTCAACTTAGGCTGTTTTTTAAACCTTCTCTCTAATTGCATCAATCTTGTTTTAGCTATATCTCTTGTATTTCCTTCTGTGGATTGTATACAATTTGTTTTAAATGGTAATTTCACTATAAATCTTCCTTGGTCATTTCTTGAGTATGTTTTGTGATAAATGTCTTCGCATATTTGTTCTTCTTTTGTATTGTTTCGCCTTGTAGTTGTGTCTATCTCCCAAAGTGTTTTTAGCATGTGATCGACGTCTACTTGGTGATGCATAACAAGAAATGAATGTTCTTTGTGTGTTGTATTTATTTCTCCAAATAATATCCATCCTAGGGTTGTTTTCTGTGCACATGGAGACCCTGGTGGACCCTTGATTAGCTCTTGTTCGACTATTCGTGCATACTCCTTAACACCGAGCAGCAGATCTATCGGGCCTGGGTTATTGTACTCTGGATCAGCAAGATCGAGACCCTCCAGGTGCTGCCAGTTGTGAACAGTCATTGTGTGGTGTGGTATTCTCGTGGTCAGTTGCCTGGACATGACGTAAGCTTCGACGTGCATGTTGAATTCTGGTTTCCTTCTTGATAGTATGTTTAGCTGAACCACGTGTTTAATTGGTGCTTGCATAGATCCCACACCTGTTACAGTGCCATCAATTGATTTTCTTTTTAGCTTCAATAATTGAGTTGCCTTTTCACTTATGAAGCTCGCTTGTGAGCCTTGATCTACAAGAACCCTTAACAGTGTCGCATGTCCATCTTTTCCCTTTGCTTTGACTAGTGCAGTTGCCAATAATGCTTTTCCAGATACTCCGATACCAACATGAAGAGTTGTTATGTCCTCCTTGTCGGCTTCTAGTTGAGATGTCGATGGTTGTATTGGTTTTGTCTCTGAGGTATCCTTCGACTTCTCCGATTTGTGAAGCAAGGAATGGTGACGTCTTCTACATACGCGGCATGTAATTGGTACCTTGCATTTGTAAACTGAATGACCCGGAAGCAGGCAGTTGAAACAAAGCTGTTTTTCTTTCACGTAATTGTTACGTTGTGTAAGATCCATTTTAATAAATTCTTTGCAATGACATAAGGTATGCTTTTCACTACAAAGTACACAGCTTTTATCTTTAACAACATTCGCGGCATGGTAGGATCGCTCTTTGATTGTACGATCTTTATTTGTTACGGGTTGTATCATTTCCAGTGTTCTAAACTTTGATTCCAAAAATCTTTTTAACTCTTCCCAAGATGGCACTTCGTCTGATTTTTCCTTATAAGCAAAAGTTTCCCACTCTTTATGTGACTCCTGGTCCAACTTCTGAATCACCAGAAATATAATTAAAGGATCCCAGGAATCGGTATTGATTTTCAAGTTTTTTAGGTTATTTATGCACTCTGTCGTAGTATCTAATAAAGTCTTTACACTGTTAGCTGTTTGTGTTGTGATTTTCTTTTGATTAAAAAGTCTTTTCAAAACAGAGAACACAATAACACGTTTGTTGCCGTATCTGTCTTTTAACAATTGCCATGCTTGATTGTAGTTTTTATCCGTAACTTGAATGTGCCGTAATATTATTTCTGCCTCACCGGTGACACTTGATTTAAGATAATGCAGTTTTTGAACGTCACTGATTGATGTATTTTTATGCACAAGTGATGTAAACATGTCCTGGTATGTAGGCCACTCCTCGTATTGTCCCGAAAAGGTTGGTAATTGTATCCGTGGCAGTTTTACAATCGAACATTGCCCTTGACCACCAAATACTGAAGAGGTTGAGGTTTCCATTGATGTTTGTTGCTGTTTGCTCAACATATCTGTCAAGTCCGCTTGTAGACAAAGGTACAGGTCTTCAATGACAAAATAGTCTTCATTGAGAAAATAAGAAACTTCTCCACGCTTTTCTCTCGGTGTACACTGTGTCAACATCTCATGAGCTTGCTTAAAGGAACTCCAATACTCTTCAATGCACTTCAATCTAGCCTTTATGTAACCGTCTGTAAGTCTCACTTTAGGGCACTTTTTTAAGTTCGTTTGTGTTTTTTGTAACAATTTTGCCACGTCTTCTAGCGTATTCAAATATTTTTGTTGTTCCGAAGTTAACGTAGCCATTGTAACTTTCTTTTATGTAAGTTATATTGTTAATATCACTTGTGTTATGAATTGCCAACCACACTACCCACACTTTACTAAAATATCTAATTTTATAAAAACTGCACAATTTTGCGTAAACAAGTCGTCTTATCTCTGGAATGCGGCTGCCTATTGTTCTCGGCTCGCTCGGACATCGATTCACTAATGACCCACAGGTGTCCCAGTAGTAATTATCCTGCTCGATTTGCGACCATATGGTGACGACGTTAGGTTGTTTATGCGTTGTATATACTTTTAAGGATTTTTATAAATAAAATCACGCGACTGTTTGCTAGCTCTGTATTGAGGCAACTAAAAACATGCAAAACGATCGGACAGTATTTATTATCTGTCTGTTTGCTACCTTTTCACGCTTTAACGGCTGAATGGATTTGGATGATAGGTTACTATTTATTTCGGTAGCACGTTCCCGTGGGATAATTTTCGACATCCACGCAGGCGAAGCCACGGGCAGAAACTAGAATTTCAATATTAATTTGCGCAATTTAATTATTATATTCGTAGAGGGCATCGTTAACCTAGGAATTGAGAACTCATTGGTTGAGCTGTACTTTAATAGAAAAAAGTTATTAAGTCGTAGTTTTTTACGGATGAACAGTCTTGTTCGCGTCTTGTTGTTGAACGGCTGAGCTATGTATTGATTGAGAAAAGCAGAAGTGTAATTATTGTAGTCTAAATGTATGTGAGTGAAATTAACTAATTATCCGTAATTATATCGTTTGTCAATGTAAGTGGCATTCTGTAGTTTCTGCCTAACCCATGAGAACAAGTCGTGAGTTTATGTATGTGTGTATATTGTTTGTGGACGCATTTTAACCAGTGATCTAACATTAGTTTAATGGTCTTTCGAAATTATGTTATACGGCGGAACACAGTAACACTTGTTAAATTTCGCAATTCGTTGTTTTAACTGGGAAAAGTGCCGCGTGCTCGGTGTGGTGTACCTACCAGCAGTTCAGGGGTCACACTGGTCGTCGTGTGCCGGTTGGGGTGACTTGACACGGTTTATTTGGTTTGATAACCGTCTCCCGGCGCCTGACAATACTCCGACAATTGACTAGCGCCCCCAGGGGCGGAGGGCCGGCGCTCCGACGGACCGGACCGATACGAACTGATCAATTACATCCCGCTTACGATATAACCATTTACTTTTTATGAAGAATTCAGACTTTAGAGTGTTCAAGTCACGGGCTTGTTTTTGTAAGATAACATTGCACTTCCATCCTATTTTAAAACAACAAATTACAATGTACTCTCCATTATATGTATGTATAATGTACTCTCAATTACAGAGTACAAATACGACATGACAATGGTGTCACTATCAATTTATTGTCGTATTGTGCTTTTAACAGTGTTTAACTCAATATTCAAACTGTTTCACGTTGTGTGTGCGGTGCGACCGGCCTTCAACAAACTACGGATAACCCTGAATAGTTACAACATTTTCCAGTAAAACATGATGCGTATTGCTGCGTATAATCTAGTTTTTGTTCGAGTGAGCGGCGCTGTAGTGCTCTTATTATGTTACAGTTTGGTAGGACTTCCTTCCAAGTTCCCAGAACGTGGCCGTCTCTTGGCTTCCCGGGTTTTTATGTTGTTGGCTGAACACTGATTGCGGTGTGAGCATCAAATAATCCGAGCGTATGTGTTCGATACCAAGCTTCGCCAACGACTACATTGACACGGAGCCGATAAAGTGTCGTTATAGAGCTGAGGCACAAGTACCTACATACGGTGAAGGCCATCATCGTATAGAAACCTTAGAAACCTGCACTTATACATACGTACGTGGTCTGTATAGTCACCAACACACAGTGATTAACTGTTATTCCTACCCGGGATGAGAAGATGTATTTGTTCCGCTGTCGGACATTCGTAATTACGAAGCGAACAATGCAAATGTATGGAATATGGTTGACCCGAAGGCGACGGCGACGTAGCAAGCGAGCAGCTCGTTAGTCACTGTTTTGATATTGAACCAAGATTTGATATACTTATTTCAGTGAGTGCACATTTTGTGATTCTATAATGTTAGATGAGGGCCTTGTGGCCAAGTAATAACAGCCGCACGGGTCAATCAGGTTAAGCTACGCTTACCACGGTAGGTCCGTGGATGGGTGACCATCTTTACATACCAAGACCTATCCGTGCTTCGGAAAGCACGTTAAGCCGTTGGTCCTGACAGTCATTCGTAGATCTTTGACAGTCGTTACGGGTCGTCAGAAACTCGAAAGTCTGACAACCAGTCTTACCAGGGGGTATCGTAGTACCCAGTAACTGGGTTGTGGAAGTCAGATAGGCAGTCGCTTCATGTAAAATACTGGTATACCGCTACGTCCGTTTTGACTAGAAGCCGACCACAACGTAGTTGGGAAAAGGCTATGCAGGTGGTGATAATGATGTTAAAAGTTAAACTTTTGTGACAGCGTGTTTGGTTAACTCACACGGGCCGCTCCACGCTGCGTGAACATCACGCCACGTGGACATGCCGCAGTCGGAGCGTGACCGCTACATGTTGTACAAGCATGATACACAATGGTGCCGATTCTCTTGTACACCAAACTAAACTATCACTAAAATTGATTATTTGTGGTTAAGAGAATCTTAAAAGCTATTCTGCAGACAAGATTCTCGAAACTTAAAAACAATTTCGACACAACTATAATAGAGTTTGACAGTTGCTATGTTGCATAAACCATAGACCTAGATTTGTCGGAAATTAAAATAAAGAGTGAATGAAAGTGAACGAAATGATCCGAAGTAAAAAAAAAGCCTGAGTAAAATAAAAAATATATAAATGAATGATATTAATGACGGCGTAACACTATATTAATATTTACTTTAATAAATTAAGATGCAATAACCTGTATTCGGTAACGTATTCGTAATATAACTCCAGCGTTTTTTTTTAAATAAGAAAATATAAACATTAATTTGATTTCATTCAGGTAGCATGATTATATTGCTATTTTTTTCAGCGTAATAAAGCTACCTCCTAACTTCCTAATCCTAATACCAACTAATATTATAAATGCGAAAATAAGTTTTTTCGTTTGTTAACTTTTTACGCCTTAATTACTGAACCGATCATCATGTTTTGCGTATACGTTGTCAGGGGTACAGAAAACGACATAGTGTACCTTTAACCAGAAAAAAATACTGTTCCCGAGGGAAAGAACAGAAACTGTCGACGGTCACAATTGCTTTTGGACGCTAGATTGCGCTACGTGTGTTTCGAATCATGATTGAAATATATGTTTTATTAGAAACTATAGTAGTAGTGTAAAAAAATATATAAGTAATACAATTTGTGAGTCTAGAGTGAACTCCAACACCGTTTGACCGAACACCATGTAAGTTGGCACCTTTGGCACCTAGGTAAGTATATTATATTTTTAATGGAGAAGGATTCGCAGGATTTTTCCGACCTCCACGCGAGCGATGCCGCGAGCAAAAGCTAGTTTACTTATAAAAATGTGATCTCGAGAAACGCCCCTAAGACGAGGCACTGACGAAAATGTCCGATATTCTCGTCGCCGTAGGAAAGCCCTATCAGGGACATCTTGAATTTTTCTGAGTCTGTTTTTTGTTATGTCATGAATCGACAACAGCTGCATTCATATAAGCTTCTAAATTGATTTACAACCTCACAAGCATCCAAACTTTCAAGAACTAGTAGAGAATGTGCCTTGTAAATTTTAGTTCATGACAAGTAATTTTATTCCACACCTTTTTAATCGCGATTAAAAATAGTCTGATTTAGTTTGACAATCAAAGTTTGACAATCATAATTGCCATTTTCACTAAATTGAATAAATAAAATGACATTAGTGCTGTCAAACTACATATAGTTTTATCACTTTAGTCAATTTCAGAATGGGAAACGTAGTTTGACAGGAATAAACTAAATTTTGGTGATTTTTAGTCTAGTTTTGAGAATTTTGTGACAAGAGAATCGGCACCATTGTCAAATATTCATTTATATATTCATCTTTGTTTGTAGAATAAAAATGTGTGATGTTTGTGCATTAACAGTCTTATTTATAAACGTCTCTTAAATTTTAATCAATTGCTAAGCAACTGATTAGCAAAATTCTTATTTACAAACGCTATTTAGCGTTAAGAGGTCGCTAAGCAATTGATTAGTAGCTGTCAAAATTAAACACCACCGGTGCACTGTTAAGAGGATGCTAAGAGGCAAGATGGCGGATTTTATATGAATCAGCTGATGGATTTATTACGATTATTGTGGGCTTCTAGGTTATTTTGTTCCTAATATCGAGTTGTGCCTTAGCAAATATGGAGTTCGACAATCTTTTACGGGATTTCAGAACGACGCAAAGAATTAAATAATTTTGAGACGCCGCCGGCGGGAGGCAGACGGAGGAATACTCACAAACTTCGTTTAAATCCACTACGAGAATTATTACCTATTACATATGTTATCAATAGTTAATTATATTGAATTTGATTGAATCTGTTTTAATATTAAAAGTATTGTTTTGACTATTGTAGTACCGACTGAGTTCGTAGGTGGCACGACTAACGAATCACAGCGCACTGCCGGTCGATGGTGGGAATGAGAATGGCGGGAAAACGCCACTTTGGTTGTCGTACCAGTCCTGCGAGCTCAGTCGTAGATAAGACATCGCGATACGAGTACTAAAGCTCGAGTTGTGTTTTAAAAAAATACCTGGTGTGGATTGGAACGTATATTTGGTTTTGTATGATTAAGAAATACAATAAGTAAGTACATGAACAAGTATCTATTATTTCCGAAACCTTATTTTTGCGAAGTCATGAACCTGAATAACAGTAAATTTTCATATCTAAACTATTACTAGATTGTCTGTAAGAGTACAGAGTCTACATCTCAGAAGTGGGATCAAGAGTCCTGTTTTGGCCAGTAAAATATTTTTCTACCCTTAATAATTTACCCGTATGTTAATTATTAAAATTGTTTTGGTTCTTGACTACTAAAATATGTCATTGCAATTTAAAAGTTCGTTTTTTTTCTTTTAAATTTTGTTGTTATGAAACGCTATGATATTAGTTCGCTTAATAATTTGCGGGACACTAAACGCCCCAGATATTAATATCAATAAAGTTTATATTTCTTCAACCAATTACTATGCATACAAACCTATACAAATTTGATTTCTTTTAATACGAAATGGTTTTTGTTATTTTTTTAACTACCGTTCATTAGTTTTGTACTATGCAACCACGAGTTTTACTAACAGGGGGATGTTTTAGTATTGGCATTATTTTGTTCGACCTTATATTTACAACATACTTACTCATTACGATTATTATGTTACTTACGCTTTAATCGTACCAAAGTTGTTTATCTACAGATCGACAGATGGCTTAAACATACTTTGTAGCTTTATAAAATCCAATTAAATATTTTAGTGAATCTGACGTACATAATGTGCTTATATTATGTTTCATGTTGTGCTAATTCTCTTTATTTTAGAATCTGTTTTCAGACCGAATTCTGTGGGATATAATTAACATTCCAAGATTATCCCATGGAAGGGGACATACGAGAACATGTTCTCTACACCCCGACAGATCCGACAGGGTCACCTACTGCTAACCGACGGTCACGCAGTCCTGCAAGGCGTCAAGCCTGCAGCCGGGACTTAAGTCGGTCACGCAACCGGCTGAGCCGTCAATCAAGAGGACGCCTGAGTCGCTGCTCACCAGATCAACCGGTTCAGCCTCGAAGGCGGGATAATCCTCGCTCACTCAATCGGCTGAGTCAACGACCGCGCAGCCCAGAGGTCCGACAGCGTAGCGAGCAGAGGAGCCGCAGCCCGGACCGCCGAGCATCGAGCCGGGCTGACCGTCGAGCATCACGCCGTGCGGACCGCCGAGCATCGAGCCGTGCAGTCCGCCGAGCATCGAGCCGTGCAGACCGCCGAGCATCGAGCCGAGCAGACCGCCGAGCATCGAGCCGAGCAGACCGCCGAGCATCGAGCCGAGCAGACCGCCGAGCATCGAGCCGAGCAGACCGCCGAGCATCGAGCCGAGCAGACCGCCGAGCATCGAGCCGAGCAGACTGCCGAGCATCGAGCCGCGCGGACTGCCCAGCATCGAGCCGCTCGGACCGCCGAGCATCGAGCCGTGTAGACTGCCGAGCATCAGGACGTTTCTCACCTGGCCATGCAAGCTACCACTCGCCAAGCCATGGGAGCTGCCGTTCGCGTAGCCCAGTGAGGCAGCCGCGAGCTAGCGCGGTGAGAGACGTGCAAGCCGCAATTCAAGATAAGACCAAGGGTGAGTCAACTTCTCTATCGGATTTATCTACTCTATCAGATCTTGTCAATGTTTTAAAATCTATGTCCAATAATAGTGCAGATAAATTAGGTTCCTATAGCAACACGATTCCCGAGTTTGACCCAAGTAAACGGGAACAGACAATGACTATGTGGCTTCATAAAGTCAATGAGTGCGCTATCATTTATGCGTGGTCGGAGAAGCAAGTAATTCATTTTGCATTACTGAAACTAAGGGGTATAGCCCAAAGATGGTACGAGGGCCTTCCATCGGTCCTGTTTACTTGGGGTGAATGGCAGGAAAAACTTTTGGCTGCTTTCCCATCGGAAGAAAATTATGGCCAAATGCTAAGCGATATGTTGGCCAAACGGGCTAGGTTCACGGATTCCTTAGAAGAGTATTATTATGACAAACTGTCACTAATCAATAGATGTGGTATAAGTGGGAAAAGAGCAGTCAAATGCATTTTGCATGGCATCGACGACCGGTCGGTTAGATTAGGTGCTGAGGCAGCTCAGTTTGATGATCCTAACAAACTCCTTTCATATTTACGTAATGCTCGAAATATAAAATTCAACAACGACCGTAAATTAACGAAAGGTCAACCTCAAAAACACCAAAATAGCTCTAACCCTAGGCCTACACGTTGTTCTAATTGCAAGAAGGATGGTCATGTTACATCTCATTGCACTCAACCCATTAAGAAGTGTAGTCGATGCAATAGAATAGGTCATGAGGTGGAACAGTGCTATGCCAAACTGCCGACCACTGAAGAGAAAAAGGTCATGCGAGTAGAGGATAGGGGTGATGTAAGCGCTCTTGAGTCTTCTAAAATAACTACTCCGGTGTCGGAACCGAACAAAAAGTATTTCAAAACTGCTATTGTCAACGGTTTTTCCATAACAGCGTTCATAGATTTTGGGAGTGAATGCTCAATGATTAGGTTGTCAGCATTTCGAAATATAGGTTCGAGCTATAATGTCAATAATCTCCCAGTACTAAGAGGATTCGGCAATTCGGTTGTCCCTTGCATAGGTAAACAACGAGTTCAGATAATTATTGATCGGGTGGAAGGTGATCTCGAATTGTTGATAGTTGCAGATGATGCAATGCATGTACCCCTTTTAATAGGTCAAACATTTACGGAGCAGCCACACGTAGTCATTCGTAAAACTAGTGACTTCTTGAAAATCTGTGAACTTGAGCACCAATATGTAGTCCCTAATAGCAAAATAAATTTGTTCTGTAAAGATTCCGTTGAAGTTTTGGGTCATGCTGTTGTGAACGTGTATACAGAACCGCCACATCAGGGCGACATCTTTGTCGAAGGAAGTCTGCGATTTCAGAAGGGTGTTCGCTATTTAGTAGCCGCTGGATTGTTTCAGATGAGAGAATGTGGAACAGGACAGATCGTTATCAGTAATTCTTCGTCAATACCATTGGTGTTTTCAAAACATTCTGTGATTGCTCGTGGTCGTGTGGCTCGGGAAGAGTCCAGTGTGCAAGTTTTGAATATTTCCTCAACTGTCAGCAATGACTTCAAGTCTATTACTGAAGCTGATTTAAATCTGGAAGAAGGACTTACTCCAGAGCATACGATCCAACTGATCAATCTACTGAATAAATATCGGTCCTGTTTTGCTTTCAACTTATCGGAATTAGGGAACACCACAGCTGGGCATATGACTATAGATCTCCAAGACAACGAGCCCGTCGTCTATAGACCCTATCGTTTGTCGATCAGCGAAAAAGAGAAGGTTAGGGAAATAGTTTCGGAATTATTGGAGAATGACATCGTAAGACCATCAACGTCATGTTACGCAAGTCCTATTGTAGTGGTTAGGAAGAAGTCTGGCGAACTTCGTTTATGCATAGATTATCGTGCTCTTAATAAAAAGACCGTCCGGGAAAACTATCCCATGCCGCTGATTGACGATCAGCTGGATGTCCTTTCTGGTAATAAATACTACACGACTTTGGACCTTGCTTCAGGGTATTATCACATACCAATCCGGGAAGCAGACAAATATAAAACTGGGTTCGTGACTCCGGATGGTCATTACGAATTTAATCGTATGCCATTCGGCCTTGCAAATGCCCCTGCTACCTTCCAACGTATTATGAACCAAGTCCTTGGGTCTTTGCGGCACAAGGAAGCCTTGGCCTACTTGGATGACGTGATTATTCCTTCAAAGGATATCAAGGAAGGATTGTCTAGATTAGAGTCAGTGTTGCGCCTGTTCGCCAATGGTGGCCTTACATTAAAACTCCCCAAGTGCTTTTTTTTCTGTAGTTCGGTCGAATATTTGGGCTTTGAAATTTCTGCTAGTGGCATTCGTCCTGGTGAGAGGAAAGTAGAGGCTGTGAAACTCTTTCCAACTCCTCAGAGCCAACATAACGTTCGTCAGTTTCTTGGGCTGTCTAGCTTCTTCCGCAGATTTGTCAAAAACTTTTCGGTTATTGCAAAACCTCTTACACAACTCTTGAAGAAGGACTCCAAGTGGTCATGGGGTACAGAGCAAGAAACCGCATTCCGTTGTTTACAAAAAGATCTCGTACAACGTCCCACTTTAGCCCTATACAATCCGAAGGCAGATACCCAGCTTCATACGGACGCCTGTAAGATTGGAGTTGCAGGTATCTTGTTGCAAAAAGATAAGGACGATGTGCTTAGGCCAGTCGCTTACTTTAGTAGGCAAACAACGCCCGAGGAACAAAACTACTCATCATACGATTTGGAGACGCTTGCCGTAGTTTCTTCCTTACAGAAGTTCCGCGTTTATTTAGTAGGTATACCTTTTAAAATTATTACCGACTGCAACTCTCTCCGTGCAACCTTTCAGAAAAGAGATATGATTCCACGAGTTGCTAGGTGGTGGGAACAGATGCAGGAATATATTTTTTGCATTAAGTATAGGGCTGGTCATCGCATGGCTCATGTCGATGCACTCAGCCGGAACCCTATGCAGCAGGCTCATGATGTTATGGTCGTTAGTGATTGCGATTGGTTAGCTACAGTCCAAGGCGCAGATAGTGAGATTCAAAGGATCGTTGGAATTCTAAAAGATCCTCAGTTTGATGACGTAATTGACATTAAATCAAACTTTAAGTTGAAGAACGATAGGCTCTTTAGGGTAACTAGTGACGGCGATAGGTGGGTAAGGTGGCAGATTGTTAAACAAAATCACGACGATATAGGCCACTTTGCACTTGACAAAACTCTGGAACGTATCAAAGCGACATATTGGTTTGCAAAAATGCGTAACTTTGTAAAGAAATATGTTGGTTCTTGTCTAGAATGCGCTTATTCAAAAGCCTCTGGAGGCAGGAAACCTGGTGCTTTACATCCTATATCAAAGGTTGATATTCCCTTTGACACTATCCACGCAGATCATGTTGGCCCCTTTATACGCAGTGCGAGAGGAAACATGTACATTTTAGCTCTGATTGATGCATTTACTCGGTATATTTATTTAAAACCCGTAAGGAACACAAAAACTTCTACCTTTATAAAGGTTTTCCGGGAGTATTTCGGTTTGTTTGGTGTTCCAAAAAGGCTCATATCGGATCGTGGAACCTCGTTTACTAGCGAAAACTTTAAAAAGTTTATGATCGAAAAGAACATTAAACATGTGTTGAACGCTGTTTCTACCCCAAGGGCCAACGGTCAGGTAGAACGCTATAATAGGACACTTGTTGATGCTTTGACTACAAAGTGTGTTGGTTCCCCTGATAATAAATGGGATGAGCATCTACCTGATGTTCAGTGGGGCATGAACAATACGTTCAACAAGGGCATAAATCGAACACCGTCAGAGGCTCTGTTCGGCATTAGACCATCGGGTTCAAGTGACTGTAGAATTGTATCCGAACTGTCAGACGACTTATCTGGTTCTTCTAAAAGCCAAGACCTATCACAAATTAGAGAAGAAATTAACTCTCATGTCAGTTCCTATCAAGAGTCGCAAAAGAAGGCTTATGACGCTAAGCACTGCCCAGTTCCAAAATATAAAGTAGGTGATCTTGTGAGGGTCGAACGTCAAGTCCCAGCTACAGGAAATAGTAAAAAACTTGTTCCGAAGTTTCAGGGACCCTATAGAATTACGAAAATTTACGATTTCGATCGTTATCAAATTGAGGATACTCCCCTCACACGAAAATCTAACCGGTCTTATTCGACAGTTGTTGCAAGTGACAAAATTAAGGCCTGGTTGAACTTTAATAGACCACATGACGAATCGTCTGGCAATGAAACCGAATGACCTAATTATGTATTCTTGCTTCAAATGTCAATATTGTTTAATTCATGATTAACAAACCTTACTTATTTCAGTTTTACCTACAGGTTTACCTTTTCAAAAAGGGCTATGAAATAATGCCCGTATATGTACATCGAGCCATGAAATAACGCTCGTTATTAATTATAGTGGGCCATGAAATAATGCCCGTATATGTACATCGAGCCATGAAATAACGCTCGTTATTAATTATAGTGGGCCATGAAATAATGCCCGTATATGTACATCGAGCCATGAAATAACGCTCGTTATTAATTATAGTGGGCCATGAAATAATGCCCAAATTTATGTTTTTTGATTAAAATAATAATTCAATGTTGGTAAAATAACAATTGTTTATTAAATCTATAAATTTATTCTCTTTACACTCAATAAAATAGGTACAGCACAATGATGATGTGCTGCTGTTAAACCATATTATTATAATGTATTAATTTGTTCAATCATTATTGTCGTTCACAAGATTTAGGCTTAATATATTTAAGGTATGTTTGTTTGTGCTTTCTTTACACGAGGACGTATTATATACCTTGGATGGCCGACTGTTATCAATAGTTAATTATATTGAATTTGATTGAATCTGTTTTAATATTAAAAGTATTGTTTTGACTATTGTAGTACCGACTGAGTTCGTAGGTGGCACGACTAACGAATCACAGCGCACTGCCGGTCGATGGTGGGAATGAGAATGGCGGGAAAACGCCACTTTGGTTGTCGTGCCAGTCCTGCGAGCTCAGTCGTAGATAAGACATCGCGATACGAGTACTAAAGCTCGAGTTGTGTTTTAAAAAAATACCTGGTGTGGATTGGAACGTATATTTGGTTTTGTATGATTAAGAAATACAATAAGTACATGAACAAGTATTTATTATTTCCGAAACCTTATTTTTGCGAAGTCATGAACCTGAATAACAGTAAATTTTCATATCTAAACTATTACTAGATTGTCTGTAAGAGTACAGAGTCTACACATATTCTTCATTCGAAGTACACATAATGAAAGGATTTATAGGGAAACCTCAGTCAGGAGGAGGCTCAGTAGGTTTGAAGAGAATGAGTTCGTGAGGAAGCTCATGGGAGATTGTGATTATCCAATGTGTTATCCCATGTGCCCCTCATCTTATGACGCCAGTTTTAATACTGTTACTGTACCATTTTATTCCTGTTAAAATTTTCCGATAACATTTTTGAGTTTTGTCTGTCAACGTCACGAGTAGTCACGACAGATACAAAAATCGTGGGTTTGATAATTTTATTCTTAAAATTCTGTTTTTGAGTCGCTTATTTTGAATATAATCTGTGCCAAACGCATACTTTCACCTCTATTTCGTTTCGCAACTAATCACCTGCTAACTAGCGTTTATAAATAAAGAAAACTTAATCATTGATTAAGAGCTAACCAATTAGTTAGCTATTCAGTGGCTAATCAGTCATTAGCGATATTTTTATAAATAAGGCTGTAAATGTAATGATGATGTGAGAGAAGAAGTGTTTTTTAACCATAATTTTAAAAGTGGACAAAGATTGAGGACGCCTTACACAGAACAGCAATTCAGCATCATTTTCATTTTTTTTTTCGTTTTTTTCAGCATTGGTTGAACAGCAATTTATTTTTATAACCGACGAAAACGTTCTGCTCTGGGGGTCTAGAATCATGTGCGGAATTCATGGTTTCAGTTTGCGCGTCGTTGTCCTTGCCACACTGCACTAGGAGCTAACATGATGAACAGTGGCTAGGTTGGGTAATAAAGGCATGCTAAGTGTGTTACATTGTGTGCAAGCGTAAGAGATGGTAATCCTTTGTGTGGAGAATTATTTAAATGTGTAGAGAGGCGGGCTAATGTAGCAGAGCGCAGGGGGGGGAGGGGGGAGGGCGCGGAGCGGTGTTGGTAAAATACCGATACCTCCGACAGTGCACGAGGCTCTGTGGCTCTGTACCGCTGTGGGCTAGAGCCGAGAGTTGGCGGAGAAATCAGTCGGTGCATTAAAACGAACATCATTTAATGCAAAAGTTAGACGTAGTTAGTAAGTACCTACACATTATTGGATGAATCATTTGTGATGTTCTCTGAGTCGGGTGGAATAAGCGCGAACGCGCACTGTTGCGGCCACGGTCGGCCACGACATTCTCATATCCGGGTGGCTGCAGAGCCACCCGGCTAACTTGAACTGAGTGCAGATAAAAATGTATTAGCGTCAGAACCCGGGTAAGTGCACGCTCGTTTGTGCCAAACCCTATGCGCTAAAAAGCTGTAGTTTACCTACTCACTGTACGATACAAGTTAGTGAAATACAGACGTGGTCCACAGTTTAAAGGTGAATGTCCGTGCGTACGTGCACACGTTGCGTGCCGTGCGTGTATTGCGGCTAGTGCAGACCAGTGGACGTTCACCTTTAGCAAGCATAATAACATTTATGATAGTCACTTGTTTTTAGCGTATAAAAGGCTGCTTTTGCATATTGTGCACTTGGTATCCCTAATCTAGACGGTTTACAAGAATGCGAGAGACTGACCACTTTTCTGTTGCGTCCATATTATGAAATAATGTAAGAGATAAAATATTATTATTGCTATTGACATCAATATCAATATTAAATTGAATAATACTGACAGAAACAGTGCACCTCACCTAAATCTGACTGCAGAACGGGGCTACTTCCGGCAGACCACTATGCAAGGCCACTATAACAAGGCTTGTAAACTGTCTAGATCATATTATGTTAATTACATCCTATTCTGCTGCGGCCTTTGTGATAGATTCAACGGTGACTGACCACGCCACAGTCCTCTTAAGCCTTTCTTGTCTAAATCCTGAAATCAGCAGAAACAATGTGTACAAGAAAGTTGAACATGATGCTGCCCTTGCACACTTGCAAGCTGTTTTCCTTTGTCAAGGATGACTCTGTCGCAAATGATGCCATCGCTCTTTTTGTTGATCATATTTCAAATGCATTAACACAACACTCGGTCATAATTTCTCGACCCTCGAGAAAAAATATTGCTAAACCTTGGCTTACCCCCGGTTTACTGCGATGTATCCGCCACAGAGAATCCTAATTAATCTAATTAATCGAATCTTAATTGGGATTCCATTTCGGCCAAGTTTATTAAATTTGCTAAACACATTATTGTTCCTCATCTGACTAAACTAATCGAGATCTGTCTTACCCAGGGTGAAAAACACCCTGGGTAAGACGGGGTAAACTTTCTGCAACACAATAAGATACTGTCAGAAGCTCAGTTTGGCTTTAGGTTGGGAAAAAGCACTTAAGATGCCGTAAGTAGATAGGTAGATCACGTCAAACTTAAAATAGATCAAAAACAGATATGCATCAGCATATTTCTCGACCGGGCAAAAGCTTTAGACACCGTTATGATTCCTTTCCTTGTGGACAAGTTAGATAACATCGATGTTCGCGGAGAACCTATACATTTTTTAAGGATTTTCTTTGTGATCGTACGCCAAGAGTTAAGATAAAAGAATACGTTAGCTCTGATGCTTGAGCTACTTTTGGCGTCCCACAAGGCATTATTCTTGGCCCGAGTCTTTTTCTTCATGATTTACATAAATAACACGTGTCAGTTGCCACATATAAATAATAAGATCTTTACCTACGCTGACGATACGGCATTCATATTTCATGGCCCCGGTCCGGAGACGGAGTTCAACAAAGCAACGAACTGGGACTGCATAAAGTAAGCCATTGGCTAAGATCTAACTGCGTCACTTCGAACCTTTCCAAATCCACATTCCTCCAATTCTCTTTTTCTGAAATTAAATCTGTCAGTGCAGATATTAGACTACATGTCTGCAACTTGGCATCTTCAGCGACATGTTCATGCACAGCTATCACTAAGTCTACACATGTGAAATACCTTGGTGTGATTGTAGATGAGAAGCTTGGCTGGCGTCAGCACATAGACCTCACCACAACGCGTATAAGGAAACTTATTTGGGCATTTTTTTTAAACTTAGCCAAGTAGCCAACTTTGAACTCCTTTGCTCTGTGTACTATACGTTCGTGCAGTCAGTCGTGGGATATTGTGTTGCTGTATGGGGTGGTGGATGCAAGACCTTCATGATTCACCTGGAAAGGGCCCAAAGTCTCTACTTAAAGTCTTCCAGACCCTTTAGATTTCCCACCAGAGTCTTATACGAGAAGTGTTAAGTACGTACAGTAAGACAGAATTATATTCTGCAAGTTATTAATAAGCAGCACACCTTTGATGCACAAAATAATAAGAAGCGCACCAATAAAAACGTTTGCTTACCTTTACGCTGCCACACGGCGACCGCCAGGCGACCGCCAGGCGACAGCGGATATATCTTGCCACTTTTCGTTATAATAAGTTGAACAAAATCCTGAACATAAATCCCCTTATGACTCATGAAACAAAAAAGAAGACCACCAACGTGGCAATGTTGCCAGCCTTTTGGGCACTTATCCCATTGACAGCGATATGAACGAATATTAATTGTATTGTCGATATGAATGAATATGTAATTGTATTATAATTGTAGCTCTTCCCTTTTTTATTATATACTTGTACATAATATATATTTTAGTGTTAGCTTGTATATTGTAATCTAATTAGATTGTTTAAATAAAAATATCAACAACTGAAAAAAGAAGGTAAATTTCTGGCTACTTAAACAGGACTACAACGCAACTGAACATGTATTGCAATTAACACAAATACACTGGTCTTCAAAACTTATTACCCCACTTTTAAAATTGCAATTTTCCTGAACTAGAGTCAGAATATTGAAATAAAAAACCTTTTATAGCGTATTTAATGTACTTACTTCGAAATTATAGTTTATTATACATTAGTCAACGGTGCAGACACGACATTTAATATACGCATTTAATCATGGTAGTTCCTTCTAAAGTCAACCATGATCTGGTTGCTGCACCCAAGACTGGCTCCATAAAAGAGAACTCTTCAGTGGTCAACAACACAGGCACGAAGTGTTGTATAAGTATTCATTAAATCATGATGATAGCCCGTTCTAAAGCGTGGCATGACTTGGATAGTGCAACTTGGATGGTTTCACACCATGACGTGTGTAAAGGCGCGCTTGGGTTCTTTGGATTTGTCTTTAGAAGCACATTTCAAGATAAGGCGATAGAACAGATATTTAAAGAAATTCTAATGCTAAAAAGTACAAAATAAAATGTAAGTAAAAACCTTTTTAAAAACAAGCTTATAATTAACTAAAAAGTACTACATAAAACTTACGTTAACATAAAACTTTAATATTTTCTTAAAAGCATGAGGCGTGAACGTCCTTCTTACACTTTAAGATAAGCTGCAAGCTTCTAAGAAAATATTAAAGTTTTATGTTTATTTAGTACTTTTTAGTTTATTAAAAGCTTGTTTAATTTAATTTAATTGAATTCTGGCTTTATTGTAATTTGTTTTTGTGCTAATTTACGGTAAATTCAATTCAATTCTGGTATCCACGCTGAGATATGGTGTAATTTTCAGGGGGAACTCGACGGAATAGGAGTCTGTTTTTAAAGCCCAAAAAATGTGCATACGGGCAATGTGTAGACAAGACCACTGATAGCTGGGAACCATATTTCAAATACGGTAACTTAAGATTCTTACCTTACCTAGCCTCTTCATATATGAGATGTCAGTCTTTGTCAAAACTAATTATGTATATGTATGAAAAATTCCGAGGTGCTAGATATAGAAATAAAGTTTAGAGAGTGCCCTGCAGAACTTATTTAATAGATTCCAGTGTTACATATTGGATGACATCCAAGATTTGTAATAAACTAGCTTCTGCCCGCGGCTTCGCCCGTGTTGAGGACGGAAATTACCCCACGGGGACGTGCTACTGGAATAAAATTATCCTATGTCCTAACCCAGGTCCTACCTTTTTTTTTTTTGGGTGGGAAATCTTCAAATGACCTCTCCCGTTCTGGGCGGAGGGGAAGGGCTCTTACTGACTAAAACCCACCCGTGTTCCCTCAGTTGCCTGTGCGTCAGGGCCACGGTAACTCTTTCGAACAATCCGCGACCCCAGCAGGCATCGGCCCTATCGGACCTCGTCAATGGTGCTGACATCTCTTTGAGGCGCGCGTGGAACATGACGCGCCGTCGACCCGGGCCTGGTCCTTACCGGACGGCGAGCTGCCCATTGCTCGCAGTCCGCAAGCCCGCGCCTCCATAGAAAATGGCGGACTCGACGACCAGACGGGTGCTGTGTCTGGTGAGCAACTGCCCGACCATTGATGTTGGGAAATCTTATACAAGGAGCGACTGCTTATCTGACCTCGACAACCCAGTAACTGGGTAATACGATACCCCTTGGTAAGACTGGTTGTCAGACTTTTGGGCTTCTGACGACCCGTAACGACTGCGAAAGACCTACGAATGACAGAGTCTCGGCTTAACGTCACCCATCCACGGCCCAACCCCGGCAAGCGTAGCTTAACCTGATGGATCGACCCACGCGGCTATTATTTAGCCACGAGCTCCTCATCGATTTTTATATCCCTAACATAAGAAATGCTAAGTTTCCCATACAAACTTTCATCCCCTGTATCACCCCTTTTAGGATTATTTTTGAGACAAAACACCTATGTCCTTTCCCAGGATGCCACCTATCTCCATACCAAATTTTATCGAAATCCGTTCAGTGGTTTATGCGTAAAAAGGTAACATACAGACAGGCAGACAGTTACTTTCCAATTAATATAATAATTATATAGCTTCTGCCCGCGGCTTCGCCCGCGTTGCCTGTAGGAAACAAATTACATTTTCTTTTTCAGAAACATACGTTATAGGCGCTCTCATTATCTCAATTGAATATACAAACTGACAATATCAAAAATAGCAATAAGGACGAAGTTCTCCGTAAGCGTGTGTGAAAAGATCTCTCTGTGATGTCTTGTTTATAACTTCTTAGTTGACTTTTTGTCGTAGTTGGGTTTTAGTTTTTATATCTTTTATTTTATTACTTATAAAGTTGAATAGGTAATAAAGAATATGTTGTTAGTGTAAGCATTTGATTTTATACAGAAACAAACGAGTTTTTTTACATTCAAAATCAATCTGCCTAGCCTTTTCCCCAACTATATGTTGGGGTCGGCTGCCAGTCTAACCGAATGCAGCTGAGTACCAGTATTTTACACGAAACGACTACCTATCTGACCTCCACAACCCAATACCTGGGTAATATGATACCCTTTGGTAAGACTGGTTGTCAGACTTTCGGGCTTCTGTTGACCTATAAAGACCCTCAAAGATCAACGAGTGACAGACGGGAACAACGGCTTAGCGTACTTTCCGAGGCACGGAGGAGTCTCGGTATGTAAAGATCGTCACCCATCCACAAACCAACTCTGGCAAGCGTAACTTAACCTGATGGATCGATCCGTGCGGCTGTTATAAATATATTAATTAGCTACGAGCTCCTCACATGTACTTACTTATAATATAACATAAAATCACGCGTTGTTCCCCCGAAGGGTTGGGCAGAGGTGTACCAGTAGTACCTCCACATTTCACCAGTTATGTTTTAAGAGCCATGTAATAGGGGGCGAGCCAATTGCCATCAATCGGGCACAATTCCAGACTCCGGGCTGCTACTGAGAACTTCCTTTTGGAAAAACCAATAATATTTTGCCCGACCTGGGAATCGAACCCAGGACCTCCTGTTCAGTAGTAGCGCTTGCGACCGCTACTTACTTATAAATGGAAATATTAGTTCATAGTAATATCATTTACATATTTGGAACATTTTGATACCTTGGTTGAGATTAGACACCGGTGACGACAATGATTCATTAAATCTATTTATACACATAAATATACTGGCATTATCACGAGCCAACGCGAAAATCGGGATTTCACATATTACTGATACACCTCTACCTCAGAAAGATCCTATTTGACTGTGTTGGGGGATGATTTTGGAAAAACTGTGATACACGGGTCTCATAATTTTAATCGAAGAGTATGTGTACAAATTTTCGAGTCAATCCACACAGAGAATAAAAAGTTTTACAGAAAATTCAACCCCCCATTTCACCCTCTTAAGGGTGGAATTTCGAAAAACCTTTTCTTAGTGGATCATTACTCTTTATTAAAAATAAACCCTGCAAATTTTATGTCTCTAGGACCAGCGGTTTGGGCTGTGCGTTGATGTATCAGTCTGGACTTTGAATATTATGTATTTATGTAGATAGATAAGTTTAGGTATGCCACGTTTCCTAAACCAATGAATAAGATCTTTCATATTATAAACAGTATCCTTTTCTTTCACCCCCCGCGGGGTGGAATTTTGAAAATTCGTTTGGGACGTTTCCATGACTCAAAGATTATTTATACCATTTTGAATTAATCAAGGCTCCTAGTAAAATCCTCTCCTGCAAAACTGACTATCCTTTTTCACCTCGTTAGGGGTTGATTTTCGAAAAATCCTGATACAGGTTATTCTTTATTTTTGGTCTTAAGTATAAATATTGAGTTTTGAGTTAATCGGACTGCGCGTTAAAATTCTGCCATACGAAATTTGACAGTCCCCAATACCCCTTTTGGGAATAATTTAGAAAACTAAAATTTAAAGTTCATAAATTGTTTGGGTTAAAACTTAAAAAGTCAAATTTCCAAAACCTCTTTCTTAGGAGCGTAACTTAACCTGATAGATCGATCCGTGCGGCTGTTATATCTTATATATTATATTTTATCTTATTTTTGTTATATCTTCTTTTCTTCTAAGAAGGGGTTTTTGGAAATTCAACCTTTAAGGGGTGAAAAGGGGAGATTTTGTTTGTATGAAAAATCTTATTCCTTGAGTTGATAAACTTGAAACTTGGCACGAATACTTATCTAGGTAAATTATAAAGATTATCATTTTTTGTTTTTCCAGAGTATTCCTCAAATGGGGGCTTAGGGGTGTTACAGTTTGGGCGCATTCATTGAGGCTCCGGCCAGCCCGCCGGTTGAACGCGTCCCAAAGGGTCATGGCCATCCGGATGGTACGGGGATACCGCACGGTCTCCTGCGAGGCGGCGAGCCTCCTTGCCGGATTGCCGCCGTGGGATCTGGAGGCAAAAGTCCTCGCGCACGTTTGGGAGTGGCGCGAGGAGGCGAAATGCCGGGGCGTAACTCCGCTGCCGCGAGAAATCGCGGCACAGCGGACAGAGCTCCGGCGGTATCTCATGGCGGCATGGAGAGTGCGACTGTCGCTATCCAGCGCAGGGCACGCCACAATTGCGGCGGTAAGATCCCTCTTTGAGGAGTGGTTTGAGATGCGCCACGGCGTCCTCACCTTCCGCCTGACGCAGGTCCTCACCGGACATGGCTGTTTCGGATAAGGCGGGAGGAAACGCCCGGGTGTTATCATTGTGTGGATCGACCGGAGGACACGGTGAAGCATACGGTGGAAGTCTGCCCAGCTTGGGCGGAGCACCGCCGTGTCCTCGTGGCGGCGATCTCTCACGTCCGGCCCTGGTCCAGGCTATGGTACGGAGCGAGAGGGATAGGGAAGCCGTCACTTCCTTCTGCGAAGCAGAATGCTCGCAAAGGAGGAGGCGGAGCGCGTGGCCACCGTAGGCGCGGGCTAGCGGACGGCGAGCAATAGGCAGCTCGCTGTCCGGTAAGGACTAGGCCTGGGTCGACGACGCGTTGTGTTCCAAGTGCGCCACAAAGAGATGTCAGCATAATTGATGGGGTTCGATAGGGCCAATGCCTACTGGGGTCGCGGAGTGTTCGAAAGAGTTACCGGGGCTTGGCGCACAGGCATCAGAAGGAACACGGGTGGGTTTTAGTCAATCAGAGTCTGACACGCCCTCCCGCTCCGCCGGGGCGGGAGAGGCCATTTGATAATTTTCCACCCAAAAAAAAGGGACTCGAAACTCAATATAAATACTTTTGACAGAATATTAACACTAACAAGGTTTTGGGTTTTTCGAAAATTGTACCCTGGCGGGGCAAAAAGTGGTAATTAATTTAATAATTTTTGAGCTAATGCTCAAAAATTGGTGTAAATAATCTTGAGTCAAGTTATCGAAATTATCCCATCGATTTTTCAAAATTCCATTCCTGTGGGGGTGAAAAGAGGGCACACATATTATATTAAATATCTTATTTCTTTCTTATCAATATTCGCCTCGGTAAATAATAAAGTCTATAACTTAGTTTTTTAAACAACCCTTCAAGAACAATTTAAGCCGTGTCAAAGGAGAAGAGAAGGACTCCATAGTCTCCTGGGCCCAGGTGTGTAACTAGCCTTATTTGTCAGAGGATATAATAATAAGGCCTCACTGAAAATTTGGTGAAATTTGGCTATCCAGGAATCAAGTTATATGAAGTATAGTAAAAGTGAGGTCACATTATAACATTGTAGTTTTTTGATGTTATTTGCGTAATATTTTTGAATGGCTTCGGTTGTGTAATGGTTTTATGCATGGAGTGCAAGTAGAGAGCCTCCATGTGTGACGTGTCGAAGATCGCATGCCATGGACAATCGTTACAGTCGGAGACAAGTCTCTACATTCAATATCCTGCACTTAGAAGCAGTAGGTACGTACCTAACTTTTAAAAAAGTGAGAAGAGGAAGTAAAATAAAACACCAATATATGTCGTGTATACAATATTTATTATTCATCTTCAGTAATTATGAGAATATCATCTTGCAGGAGGTACGATATTTTCTTGGTATATTGCCCAAGTGAGATATCATATTGTACACATTACATGGGCACAGCAGCCTACAGTCCTTCTTAGCTCCTTGGCATACATAGTTCTCACTGGTTACCTGAAATAAGTTAACTATTTAAATCATGTTCAACCATAAACAAGCTTCATTGCATGTACCTATCCTAATGAATGTTCAACCAAATCGCTACGTCCCAGCCGCGACCGAAATGGTCCCAATAACTGTCAATCACCAAAGCCTGAGAAATCGGTCCCATTGGGACTTGACGGTTACCTACACCTTTTTTATGAGTGAAACGGTCAAACGGCACATCTTAGATTCGTATGTAATTAATCAACTAATTAGCTATTAAGTAAGTATTGTTTTAATATATGCTATCCAACAAAAAACAGCCGACAGAGATGACGTCGGAGACCGTAAACAGTAGATACATAAGTCTGGTTTTGTTCGCTTGATAGGCTAAAAGCTCGATTTTAATAGGTACTTACAGGCTGAGATGCACGCCACTGACGAATAACTGATAAAATCGCCTCATCGTCCAAGACTCTTCTGCCAATAGAGTTACTGTGACAAGTCGCAATGGTACAATTCACACAGCAATCCATGTCGTCAATATCCGATCCATAGGCGTAATCAGTTGTCCAAAATAGAGAGCCAAGTAATTCAAACTAGCAAGATCCGTCGAATAGTCCTATATCATAATATTATGCAAAGCCGAGGTCGTGGGGTTATACAATAAAACATGGAAAATACGTGCACACTCAGAACGAAAGACGAACGAGTGCCGGTTTTTTTCTGCCTGTTTTCTGTCAGTTGGTGACTAGTATTGCCAACTGAAAAAAAATTAAAGGAACTTGATTCGATATGAATCGATTCCACGAAACGATTGATAGGTAAGCACTTGTCACTCGATTTTCATACATATTCTGAGATTTTACCGATTTATTCATTATCGATTACTAAGAATTCAGGTTTGTATTTAATCGTTTATTTAGTTTCTTAACTTAATTTAAGTTTTCTCGCTTCCTAGATGCATGGTGATACATGGTACTGTATTTTGTGATTTCCTTAAGAAAAATATAACGGTTTTTTTAATACACATTTCAACTAGTTAACTGCTGGGCCCAAGATTTCCCATCTCCTTTAGTAAGAAGTTTTTTCACGCGCTGTCGGTTTAAGTCAAATTTCGGTATTAATGCTTAAAACAAAAATAAGAAAGTATGTGTTTCAGGGTTTTTCAAAAATCAACTCCTAACGGGGAGGAAAGGGGAAATAAAGTTGAAGGGGTGGATTAATGGGTATAAATATTGTTTAAGTCCTACAATGGAAACGTACCAAATGCTTTAAAAAAAATAAGCCCTGTCGTGGTGAAAAGGGACGACATAGTTTATTTGTAAAATCATTATTCGTTGATGTATAAACTAAAAAATTGGCTCGAATACTTAATTACCTACTACCTTTCAAAGGTGGAGAGGGTGTTAATTTTTTTGAGGAATGTACGAAATTTACGCGGACGAAGTCGCGGGCAGAGTGCTAGTTTTATATATATAGATTGACATGTTATATTATAGACATTGACGACTTGCACATATTATTATTTAAGCGGAAGCTAAAGGAATTTCTAACTGATTAAGTGTAATTACAGTGTGATGGAGTATCTGAAAGGGAATCCTTATGGTCAATAATATTAATCAGTTATTCAATAATGACACGTGTAACTCACAATTATTATTTATAAAAGACTTTTATTTATTTATTCACTATTTACAATGACATTTATTTAATTATTGACTACTAGATACTTCTTGACATTGAAAAAAATATTGGTTAAAATGATTTTCCAATTTAATAATTTTGTTATAATGATTTATTGTTATTCAGCATGGTATTTTCCTAATATATTGTTAATTTATGTGTAAAATGTTGCATGCCCAAGTGACGGCAGAGCATGGAGAACATATCAAAACATGTGTAACATCTATCTATACCCCTTCTTTTTTATCGTGTGGAAATCCTCATTGATGTCCTCCACCCTGGGGTGGGTCAGGTGGGTGGGAGGGGTCTGTCAGACTCTTACTGACTAAAACCACACGGTGTTCTCCTGCTACCTTTAGTCGGGTGCTGGAGTGCCGTCGCATTTCGTCACGCTCCCCCGGCCAGGTGTTGGCCCGCATGAATTCATGTGGACCCCGTCACAACATCTATACCCCTACCCATGTTGGCAAAAAATAAATGATTTAATTTGATTTGATTTTATTTTAATCTTATTGGTAATATTCTTTTATTTTTTTTATCTAATTTTGTTTTAATCCTGATTTTGTTTTTTGATTTAATGAGATTATTTAACATGCTTTAATTCTAATTCTATTTTTAGTGCTTAAATAAATAAATGTAATGCCAAAATAAATACTATTAAACTTAATTTTAAGTAATATAATTTTATCACCTTTCGCTGCATAAAACCTGCTATTGTAACCTAAGTGTGCATACACACGAGCGACACGCGTCAATGGTAGAGGCAACTGTAGCCGTCGAGTGATCGAGTGTCGACGGCAGCCGTCGACAACGTGCCGCTCGTGTATTTGAGTACGGAGCTCTAATACTCCAGCGGCACGTTGTCGACGGTTGCAGCTGCCTCTGCCGTTAACGCGTGTCGCTCGTATGTATGAGCACTAAATGGAAGTAGTCACTGGCTCCTGAAAGACAGGTACTCTAACCTAGCTCTGGTTCCAGGGTCTCACATTTTTCTGTAACCTGCGGGGTAATTGTGTAACACGCTAACAGCAGGAATGGCTTTCATTTTGACAGTTCAACAACATTCATAGCGTTATTGACGTCGGTGACCAGACAAATTTTTCGAACATATAAAGCAATGGATTAGCAATATCCTTCAAAAATTCAGATTGTGATTGATAGTGTGTTACACAATTAGGGTGCTGCTTTTATGGCAATAAATAAATTTAATATTTATTATGATTTTTCGCTTATAGGTCGTTTCCTATGGAGAAGAGCCGGCAAGAAACTCCACGATTACTCTTTTAAAAATAAGTGGTTTTTACAATGTTTTCAAATTACAGTGTTAATAGGTATGGGCTGCCGTCCACTAACTAAAAGGCAGCTAAGTGCAAAAAGTAGTTTTCGAGAAAACGCAAAAATAAGTGGGAATTGATGTCTCTTGAAAAGTATGCTACCTAGGAACAAGGTTGCAAGTTATATACGTAGGCATAGTCTTTTTGCACAATATGTGATATATTTCATTAATTTATATTAATCACATTTTATTTAAATTCATTTTCTAACTTTTAGCTAAGCAATTTTTTTCATTTTTACATAATTTACTGCACTATAAGGCCGCTAGCCATACCTTAACTGCTTTATAGTATTTATTGTATCTCTAAAAATATAAATCATAGAAAAATTATTCTTACACCAAAATATAGAGCATCGAAAGTTGTATAAGACTATATTACAAAGTGAAAAACGACCAACTGTGGGTTAACGGCCTTTTAGTTAGTGGACGGCAGTGGGAGGACAGTGTAGGCCTGTCAACAAGTAACAAGTACTCAACAAAATAGAAAAAAGTCTACGAATTTACAGTCTACAAGTAAGGCCTACAACGTTGTCACATTCACAAAATATAGAAGAGACTAAATAAAAGATAAAAAAAAACAAATCTAAATTAAAATCTTGTCTACAAAAACCATTAGGAAAGAGTTGAAATAAGAATTGGTCGTATATAATTTCAAATAATGAGAAGAGTATATCAAAGAAGAAAAAAAATCGTTTTAAATAAACTTCCTAATTTGGGAGCAATGGTGATGCCGTTAATGAGGTATCAGGGAAGCCACATGTGCAGAAGGAATTATTGCCAAACTTCCTTTTCTTCAACGTAGTCTTTAATCTTATAATAATATTATGCTTTTTTGATAAGGATACGTTTGATGTGTGTTTTGAACTTTCCATCGCTAAGTTCTGTAACTGACTTTGGCAACTTGTTTTAGAAGCGGATACTGTTTATAAGAAATGACTTACTTGTTTTAGTTAATCTAGATTTGGGTATCACAATTTAATTTTTACTACGTGTTATATTATGGAAATCGCTTCTTATTTTGAAAAGTCCAAGTTTTTGCGAAGATACAAAATACTATCTAAGATATAAAGAGAAGGCAGAGTTAGTATATCTAGCTTCAACTTGCTGACTAACTGACCGACTCTTTGACAATTCAAAAGTGCCTGTAAATGGTTTAATTGAAATAAATGCTTTGAGTTTGAGTTTATCAATTTATTTGAATTTGTTTCTAAGAGACTCGCGAGGACACATTTTATAGATCGCGCGGATTGCCCTGTTTGGTAAAATGAAAGTTGAATCTACGTCAGCTGCCGATCCACACAGCAGAACGCCATAAGACATAATACTGTGGAAATAAGCAAAGTAGCTGCGCTGTGATATATCGGTCAACTGCCTTATTTTTCTTACTGCATATGCAGCTGAACTTAATCTACCTGAAAGAGCTCTATTGTGGGCGCCCCATTGCAATTTTGAATCTAAAGTAATTCCTAGAAATTCAGTTTCCGTAATAACATCTAGTTTCTTGCCACCAAGTTTTAAATTTAGTCCCACTTGGGGTACATTTGGCAATGAAAACTTAAGACATTTAGTTTTATTCGCATTAAGTAAAATATTATTAGCTGCGAACCATTTCGAAAGTACCGCCAGACTATCGTTGACATGTAAGACATCCGTATCTTTTCTATCTATTAAAAAAATAAGAGAAATGTCATCATGTCATCAGCGAATAAAATTATATCCGATAAGTTAGCCATCATGTAAGGAAAGTTATTAATATAAACTAGAAATAGGAAAGGGCCAAGAATTGAATCTTGAGGTACGTCCATCTTAACTGACGACCCCGAGGACGTCGCCCCATTAACGTTTACTTTTTGCTGCCTGTTTGATAGATAAGAAAAAACAAGATCAGCAGCTTGTCCACGAATTCCGTAGTGGTGTAATTTACAGATCAGTGTATTGTGGTCAACGCAGTCAAACGCTTTTGAGAGGTCACAGAAAATGCTAATTACATCCTGAGACTTCTCTCAGGGTTTCAAATTGTGACTGATGAGTTTTACTCCCGCATCAGTCGTCGACTTACCTTTCGTGAAACCGAACTGGTGACTATGTAAAATCCCATTTGAGGTAAAATGTGACACCTGGTCTAGCATGATTTTTTCATATATTTTACTTAATGCTGGTAGCACAGATATAGGTCTATAATTAGAGGGATCACTCTTACTACCTGATTTGAAAATTGGTATTAATTTACTATGTTTAATTAAATCAGGAAACGTACCGCAGTCTAAGTTGTTGCTGTTCCTGTTATTCTAGTCGCTTCATTAAATATACATTTTAAATTGAATAATTTAAACAATGAGATTAAATACATTTTTCCGGTGAATTGATTAATATATCAATATTTCGATCACCACAAACAAAAACTAATTTATTATCTTTAAAAACTTTACGTAGTATTTCTTCCACATCGATCAAAAATGATGACAAGTTTGTGGCTGGTTGTCTATAAACATATAAGAAAGTATGGCCTTCAATATTGAGGATTTGTTGGATGCACTGGCAACTTAAAAATTATTTACATTAAAAAAATTAAAATTATTTACATGAAAGTCTCGGGACCCACAAAAAGTCTGGGATTTACAAAAAGTCTCGGGACTTCGAGACACGAGACAACCCGGGACCCAAATCTTAAATGATATAACGCATGTGTTTGTTTGTGATCTTTCCATGCATGGAAAAATCACAAACAAAGAGTTGTGGTGGACTAAAATATGCCGTGGTATCGAGGGGGTGCGAGGAGCGGTGTGAAATGATAAATTTATTCGTAATTGGTGGCGACTAGTGGCGGCTGTAATGGAGGCTCATTTGCAAATCAGATTTTAATGATGGACCGAATCGCACACGTACCTTTATGTTGGATGTAGTATTACAGCGTTTTATAAATGGTAAACTTTTTCAAATAAAAAGTACCAGAATCACGGTGAAGACAACGAAACGCAAAAAAAAATTACAATGTATTGCTTGTTTTAAACCGAAATAAATGAAGAGTGACGACGCGCCCTTGACCACTGACCACGAAATGTTGAGGAAACAAGAGCTAGAGTTTGTTTTGTTTGATGTTCCGGCTGTCTGTCTGAGTAGTGTGTCGTGAAACCGAGCTGGTGTAATGGGCCTACATGCTTATGTACCCCTACCCGGAGATGTCCTATAGCCTACCGATATGTGATACGGCTCATATACCTACTCTGTACAGAGAGCTGACGTCGAGGTTTTAAATTTTTCGTTTTTTTCCCCTACATAACATAACGTAACATTACGCCTGTTTACACGAAGGTCTAGGCAGAGGTGTATATTTTTATATAATAATATAAATCACCCTATGTCATCACAATGGTTTCTTATTATAAATATGTTATTTTGTAGTTAAGCTTGTATCGGGCTCAGGTGTACTTGAACTAAACCACAGATGCCGCGCGCCGCGCGCCGCGTGTCCACGGATGAGCTCGTACTGACTCGTACCGTGCATTGTATTAGTGAGCTGTACCGTTCAGCGGCAATTAGCTTAGTGCCCCTTGCTTTTGGTACTATTATCGAAAATGTTAATCTTATATTAAAGTTAAAAATAAAACTAGACAGCTGGTGAGACTAGGTCACAGCTGAAGTATTGTTCGATAAAATGTCGTGAGCACTATCGAAATATACGGTCAGCCGCTGCTCGGAAATAAATGCCTATTTCAAGATACACTTTCTGGGTCAGCCACAACAGCCACTTTCATATTTTATGTATTCATTTGGTTCGCAATGGCTGCATTATATTCTTGGAACTGTACCGATATAATTCTGTCGAGAAATTCATTGCACATAAAAATTAAAGGCTAATTATATGTGGACGTAAAGCAGTGAGTTAGTGACCGCATTACATTACATGTGTGAATAAACGTTGTCCGTTCCATGAACATTTTATAACTACCTTATCCCACCGCTTCTACCTGTTTAACATTGTTATTAGAGTAGAAGAGAAATGATTAAAAAGTGGTGAATTAACGTTTGAGCTGGCCCTGTGGGCGAGCTCGACGTTAGCCAGGACTGCGGTGCCTAATTATAACTACCCCGCGAGCCCCGGACCCCCGCGGCCCCGCGATCTGCGCCTGGCGCTAAGCGGTTAGCGTTGTTTGCACGCCTTTCAGGACAGGCTCGCGGGCCACACTTACACGCTGCACACGGGGGCGACTCCAGCTGAGGCATGATGTCGGCCATGCGAGCCGCGACTGTACGTGGTGCACAGGGTGTCATAAATTAGTTTTTAATCCGTCGATGATGTGCGTTTGCGCTGTTTTTCTCAGACCATACTTGTTTTTTTGGAATTTGGCATTCTGCGTAGTGTAATGTAAATATATGTTAATAATATATTGTACTCGCGCGGCGCGCAGGGCGACACGGCCGACGCGCGGCGCATCTCTGTCGCGGTAAATAATTAAAAGCCACATACGTTATGTTGATTGATGAATTGCTCGTTTATACAATGTCTGGCAGTTTGAAAACGAACGTTTTTGCCTGAATCGTAACATAACGCAAGTAACAGAAGGCTCACTACCAGTAAGGCAGGGTAAATAATGTAAATAACTTTAATAAAACTACATATGTAAACAATAATTATAACTTTATTTTTATTTCGTCTAAAATATAACCACACTTATTTTATATAAATTCTGGAGATGTTACTCGCACTGTATCCAACGACCGATTGCCGATCACCTCTTCCAATATTCGTGTGGCAAGTGTCACCCCGCCATTGCTCCGGAAGTTCGCAACGGAACAATAATGGCGCGACACGAGTGCTGCCAACCTAAATATTAATCAGATAACATATCTAATTTTAAATAGGTAAACGTATTAATTTTGAGTAGCCCTAAAAAGGTTATATTAAATATGTTTTAAACAAACGAATCAACTAGTAATTACATCATAAATCAAAATAATGTAAATATGTATGTCTGTCTTTGAAGCGACAACAATAAAACAAAAAAAATAAAAATCACAAAAATAAATATTACGAAAATCAGAGCTCAAGTGGTGTCACTACAGCCACAGGTTAACTTCAAGCGTATAAGAGTTTCCTGCGGCATTCATGTGTTTGTGGGTTAACTACGACCACGTGGTTTCTGGAAGTGTCTTGCTGGTTTCACCTGTGTGGCAGCAGTGCCCGTCAAGATGGAGGGCCAAGTCTTGGATATCAAATCAGCCTATATAAAAGTTTAAAACTGTAAATCTACTATTTGCTACTGATGCAATAATTTTAGCTACCTCAATGTATACGTAGTTATTTAACAAAATCCTTGGTCCCTCCATTTTGACGTCAAAATGGAGGGACCAGATAGATGGGCTGGTCGAAAGAGTATCCTACTTATATGTTTGTATAGTATTATAGTATCATAGTTCTACTTTCGAAATACGAAATTTCGAAATTTCGAAAATCGATCTTTCGAAATTTGACTGTCCGTAACATGAATCGTTTGAGAAATATCGACCATAACCGTTGGTCCCTCCATAATGATGATTCAGCAATTTGGTCAGACATGTTACTGGATAGTATTTTCTGTTTTTCGAAGTGATTATATTTCCTAGTATCTATTTTCTAACTTTAAATTATGCAAATATCTTTGATTAAAGTGTAACTTAAAAAAACACTAAAAATTTTTAGTAGGTACAAATAAGGTGTAATTGAAATATCTGTAACCCAAAAGGATAAATTAACTCATAACTTATTAACAACTGTCACAATGAAACCAACCCAAAAATCATGAAAAAAAATCTGTTGTTCCAAACATTTGTCCATGCCATGTGAAAATATTTGAATGGAATCGCTGATTTATTCGCGATTTTCGAATTAAAGTATTAATGTTTGATAATCTATTGATTTGCTACCTTCAGATTACGTGTAAATTAATACTTAAATAAGTATTTTAAAGCGTAAGTTTATGAAACAATTAAATATTATTGTATGTATAATAAAAAGTAATGTTTGTGGATAAAAATAAATAATCTGATGAAATATAAAGTTTATTACACAGCTTATATATTCACAAACTTTGTAGCAATGAAAAACTAAATATACAAAACGAAATCCCTACACACATAACAATAGGAGAAAAATATTACTTAATTCTTTCGGTGATCGATTTTGTCTCACCGGTGCGGTGTGTGGAACTGTTGGCCGCTTGAGGCAAATTGTTCGAGAGTTTTAGGGTTATGGAGCTGTTATGATGACATAAATACTCGAGTCACCCAAAGCCAGACGTTTTTTGTACCTCATTGTTTAATTTACGTTTTTCCACAATTATTTTGTTAAATTACCTTCACCATCATCAGCGGCGGCCGTGTTCCGCCCGCTGCTGAGCATAGGCCTCCTCCCTTCTGTAACATGCTTCACTTTAGTTTGTGTATTTAACTCCATCACCGCTGCTCTCAAAACGGTGAAGGAAAACTTCGTGAGGAAACCGGCATGTCCTAGAACCAAAAAATTTGAAGACATGTGACATTTACCAACCCGCACTGGGCCTGCGTGGTGGATTATACGGCCCACTCCCTCTCACAGAGAGCAGGCGTGTATCCCAGCAGTGGGAACGTTATAGGCTGATTATGTATGTATGTATGTAAGGAACTTGTAATTGATTAAATAAATAAATAATGTATGTATGTTATGTGAACGGGTGCTTAGGTATTCAAAGGGGACATCGACCTTTGAACTAACGTTTAACAAAACGGGTCATCTGATAGGAAATCCTGTACAGGTTTCATGTTTAGACTAGGAGATCATATAGTATCTTGGTAAAGCCGTAAGCAAGGTTGTGTGGCGCTGTCCTCCACAGAGGCAAAATATCTAAGCCTCAGCCAAGCAGAGCAAGAAGCTATTCATTTAATAAACTTGTTAAAAAAATTAACAAATGGGATTTTTATCAAAGCGGTAGTCATTTACAACGACAACCAATTGTAACACAAAATTGCGAGAAATAAGATGCACCATAACAGGACTAAACACATCGATATTAGGTTACATTACGTTCGCGAAGCTATAGACAATGAGGCGGTTGAGGTAAAAAATATGCCTTCACAAGAAATGGTAGCAGATAATTATGTTAACAAAATCTTTACCAGGCTTAAAACTAAAAAAAAAATTAACCGACTTCAAAAAAAGGAAGAGGTTCTCAATTCGACTGTATGTTTTTTTCTTTTTTTTATGTGTGTTAGCTCAGAACTTTTTTCTGGGTGAACCGATTTCGATGATTCTTTTTATTTGAAAGCTGGTGCTTCACATGTGGTCCCACTTAAATTTGATCAAGTTCTGACTAGTCGTTTTTGAGTTATCCTTAATACTGTGTATTTTTTGCACTTAGTTTATATTGATGATGTTTTAATAATTTCCTGTCACTGTTATTTACATATCAAGTAGTGGTATAAGAATTTGTGTGGGGTAGGTACCACAACTAAAAAGTGAAAAATAAAAACTTTTTTACAAAAAACAACCGAGTTCCAAAAAAAAAAAACACTAAAAAACGTGAAAAATAACTTTAATTTCGGAAGTCGGTAGCCAAAAACGACAATACAAAAAACTTTTTTACAAAAAAACAACCGACTTTCAAAAAAGACACAAAAAACGTGAAAAATCTTTAATTTCGGAAGTCGGTGTCTTTGGTTGTGTATTTTCGTTTTTGGCCACCGACTTCCGAAATTAAACTTATTTTTCACGTTTATTAGTGTCTTTTTTGAAGTCGGTTGTTTTTTTGTAAAAAAGTTTTTATTAGAAACATTATCTATTAAGGGGGCGAGTAATGTGTTATGTAATGATGTTAATTAATATTGTTTTTGGTGTGATTTTATTTTAAGTTGTTATGATTTCATGTCATATTTCATTTTAGATAAGATAAGATTTATTTATTTGTTTAAACATTGTATACATACAAAAGCATGCAAGATATGACATAATAATAATTAGTACTTTTTAAATTAAACTTTATAGTAAGACATTTGCATAATCTAAAGGTAGAAAATAGGTACTAAATATGATGACTTCGAAAAACAAGAACAGACTATCCATTAACATGTCTGACCAAATTGATGAATCATCATTATGATCGATATTTCTCAAACGATTCATGTTACGGACAATTAAATTACATGTTTATAAAGTAGAACTATGATATTGTAATACTATACATAAGTAGGATACTCCTCCGACCAGCCCATCTATCTGGTCCCTCCTTTAGTCCCTAGGGACTAAGGATTTTGTTAAATAACTACGTATACATTGAGGTAGCTAAAATTATTGCATCGTGCATCGGTAGCAAATAGTAGATTTACAGTTTTAAACTTTTGTGTAGGCTGATTTGAAATCAAAGACTTGGCCCTTCAATTTGACGGGCACTGGCAGCAATAAATATGATGAGATCGTTTGTCCATGGCAGGCGGCAGGCAGCTGGACGCATCATATTTTTAAAAGCTGAGTTTTTTAATTGAAGCGTAACTATATTAACAGTGAATAAATAATAAATGAACGGCTTGATTGGATATTCAGCGCTGAAACGTAATTGGAAGACTTTTGAACTGAGTTGCAAATTTAATTAGTGTAAGCTTTAATATGCCTTATATTTAACGCGTCAGAAGAATTATATCAATTACTTGATAGTATGTACTTGGTATGTATTTTGATATAAATTAAATTAATATTATGTTGTAGGATGTTTCAGGCACAATATCGGTTTTTGTTACTCGATGCTGCCACACATTATAATATCAACCGAAAATCACACATTTGTATTGGTATGATAGTGACCTATACACTACCAACAGCTGGCTTGGTATGCAGGTACCTACTTCCTACCACTGTGGGATGAGGTACATTTAGGACAATGAAGATGTGTGTAGTATGTAGCCACGTAGATACCTGCCGGCCGGGGCTGGAACATATACATGTAGAATAACTATTGCGCTCGCTTGCGAAGCGCGGTAATGTCGTGCGCCGCGTCGGCCGCCCCGCGCCGCGCCCGCGAGTGCGAACCTTATCGCGCGCGCCTCATTACGCGCGGATTTCTTCATTACTCATTTACACGGATTTCAGTGTTTTACACGGAGCGTGTAATTTATTAATACGTCAAACTTGAGCTAATCCAATCTGCGCCGGAGCGCTAACGCCGCACATTACAAGTGGGGAAACGTCTCTAACTTTATATGATTTCTCTATTTAGGTAATTAACGCTTATAATAATAATAATAATAATAATAAACATTTATTTCAGAAAACAACCATATTTCAACACACTCATTTTAAAAACAACTAATTCACATCAAAATAAAATAAAGAAAACAAAACAACACACACAAAATAAAAGCAATTAAGGACACAGTTACACACATTAGGACCGGGAGGAACTGTCCACTGCTCACAGTGCAGTGTGCAAACGTATCCAGTGCGCAGCAGTGGACAGTCCCACCTGTCCGCGAGCACGCTTATCATACTGTTGCTACTGGACCTAACACGACTCAGCAGCGATGCACACTAATATAATATATAAAACGTTTATTTTCTCTACACAAGTTATGTAATTACAACTAATATGCGAGAATAGTGCACAAACAAGGAGCTAACTTTGTGAGAGATTGGTGCCTGAAGTAGGTTTATACAAAAGCCTGTATTACAGGTCACCAGGGCCCTCCCGCGGCTAAATGCCTGTGATTTGGACCATTATAGCAAGGCAGTAATACTTAACTAAGGTTGAATTGAGAAACAAACAACAAAAAATAAAAAGTTACTAGACTGTGAGTTAGTAACTAGAAAAAGTGTATAAGAGGGATGCAAGAGTGAATGTGAGAGGTTGCTTGTGTGAGTGTTGTGCGAGTATGGTAGATGGTATGTTTCTACATACCATCTACCAGCAAAGGGGATAAGTAGTAGCTAGAGATAGTCTATCTGAGACAGATCAACAAATTCTCAGTTCCCTGATAGTCAAAAGTTTTTAAATAAGTAGTGACTGAAATTTTACATTTGTGTTTAGTTTGAGGATATATATTTATAATGTTATTTAGCTTATTATACAGGTATGGTCCGAGAAAGAGTAAGAAATTACGCGAGTGTGCAGAACTGGAAGGTTGTGTTTGGCATACTCTGCCTTTTCGGCGCTTATTACTACACAGATTCGGATCGTATTGTAGCAAGGAGTGTTCTTTAAGCACCGTACGCAATACGAAGGTTTGCCTAACAGTAAGTATGTCCCAGTCCTTAAAAAGGTCTACAGTTGGGAAGAGATAGGGAAGACCGGCCCCAACTTTGAGAATGGCACGCTGTGCCCTCTCAACTTCAATAAGGTGGGTCTTGGCGGCACCTCTCCAGGATGTAATGCAATACTCTATTAGGGATTGGTATAAAGCATGATAAACCATTTTAATAACTCGTCGGTCCGCTGCGTATCTAAGGGTTTTGAAGATGTAGATTAGCTTACGGAGCCGGGTTACAAGGACTTTTATATGTGGTTTGAAGGTCAGGAGTTGGTCTATAATGATACCAAGGTATTTTATATGATCGATTCTTTGGAGAACGGGACAGGAGTATAAGGACGTGATGACAGGAACACAAGCATGACAGTAAATACTAAGATACGATGGAGGAAGTTGATTTGATCTATGGGCAAAAGTGACATATTAAGATTTGTTAACATTAAGCGTCAGAACATTCGATCGGAGCCATTCGCACACTTGGTTAAAACCCTTTTGCGCAGTGCCAAAGACCTCCTCCCAGCTCTGTCCGCTAAAAAAGAGGGCAGTATCCTCAGCAAAGGTAAAAATTTTACCCTTGAGGAGCTGGAGTTGGCAGAGGCTGTTGATATACACCAAGAACAACGTTTGGCCGAGTATACTGCCCTGTGGAACACCGTACTCGATACATGTCTCATCGCTTAGCCTATTGCCAAACTGAACTCTTTCATTTCTGCCTGTAAGGTAGTCCTTCATCAATTCAAACGGAATATCCCTTACACCAAACCCCTCCAGCTTTTTGAGTAGCTGCGGGATAGAGACCGTGTCGAAGGCTTTTGCCAGATTAAGGAATACTGTCAGAAATTTTATCCTTTGGTCTAGGTTTATAATGATGGAATATAAGAGTTCGTGTACTGCGTCATTGGTTGATTTTTGACGTCGAAAATCATATTGATGAGGTGAAAGAAGATTGTTACTTTCTAAGTAATTTGTTAGACGACGGTTTATAAGCCACTGCTTCCTTATAAGAGCATGAAATCCATCAGTGTACACTTCTGCGAACTTAGTCGAAGAATCGTGCTGCAGAATCGTGGTAATCCCAGCAGCAACCTTAACGCATTGCTGTATTGAACACGGAGGGCGTTGTATGACCCAAGTTAGTGTAGTTAACCCACAGGCTGCACGTGTAAGGTGTTTGGCAGTAAGACTTTAAAAGAGTCACTTTCACTTGATTACTGCTATGCGTGAACCTGCGGGCCAACATATTACACCGGACAGCTAACGCCCTACGTGTTGTTTCCACATCCGCGTAATCCTTTAGGTCGGAAACTCAGTGGCCCAGATACTTGAACTGAGCCACTCTGTTTAAGGGGGTACCGGGGGGGTTTTTGCCCCTTAAATACTAGGAGCTCATTTTTATTCACGTTATATCTGAGCCCATGGGCCTCCGCATAGAACTTACAAATCCGAACACGCAAACCCCCGATCGATGGACTCAGCAGTACCATATCATCTGTGTAACTTATATTGTTGAGACAAACGCCGCCTATGTAGCACCCGACACTGGCACTGTTCACCGACAAGTTGGTTAATGTACGGATTGAAGAGCTTCTGTGAAGTCAGTCCACCCTGTCTAACCCCGCACAGCAACCTGTACATATTCGAGAAAGAGCCTACTCATCTGACACAATTTTTCTGGTTGTTGTACCAATACCTAAAAATAGATGTAACTTCCGGACTGCAATCTGTCTTACCATCGAGCTTGCGCCATAGTTTGTCATAATTATGACACCAGGTCGAAAGCGTTTCAGCGTCGTGTAAGCGTCGAAGGCGCCGTCAGTTGAGACTGGTCATCTCTTAACTGCCACGGCTTATTTTTATTATTAATCTTATATTTTGAATTGTTTCTTTATATTTTTTTCATTGTTCTCGCATATAGAAGCAACAAGAATAATGTACCCAGGATTTTGTAATATCTTGATTTAAAAAGAGTGTCCTTGGAGTTTCTTGCCCGTTCTTCTCCATAGAGATCTACGTTATGGAATGGGCAACTAGCTTCAACTTTCTGACTAACTGACCGACTCTTTGACAATTCAAAAGTGCCTGTAAATGGTTTAATTGAAATAAATGCTTTGAGTTTGAGTTTGAGAGGTCGAGAAAGCATGCAAAAACGGGTATTTTCCGATCACTATAATATTGAACAGTCTGCTTAAGACACATAATAGCATTTTCCGTTGACAAATCAGATCGAAATCCAAATTGTGCGTTATGGAGCTTAATAGGCCTGCCCAGTTGGTGATCAAGCAGACTGTCCAGTACTTTCGCAGTAACCGTGGCTAATGAAATCGGTCTATAATTGAATAAATCCGGAGTATCACCTATTTTATTTTTAGGAATTGGTACAACAACAGTGTACATCAGTCTATCAGTTAGGTACAAATGGCTAACGCACAGATTAAAAAACCTGACCAACACCCTTGGCAAGTGAACTCCTGCATTTTGCAGATGCTCGATCCTGAGACTGTCGTAACCAGGAGTTTTACCTCTTCTCTTATTCCTAATAATGCCTGCCACATCCTTGGCTCAAAACCTGACTTTAAGATCTCCGAAGGTTGACTCAGCATCAAGCATTTGCGGTGCCGTATGCAAAAGCGAATCAACTTTAAAAAGATGTTAGAAAGGATTGGTAATGTTCTGTGGTTCATGCAAGCCAGCCACACTCACAGGTTGACCAGGCTACGGATTTAACTGATTTGTCTTTTTCCAAAAACCCTTAAAGTCCTTCTTGCAGTAGTGGTCTGCACTTATGTCCTTTGTAATTTTTTGCTCGTTATTGTGACACCACTTTAATTGGGACTTAAAAAGTCTCCTGGATACAGACATGTTTTCGTAAACATCCGACAGAGGGTTTTCCATTCAGCACCTACATCTGAAAGCAAAGCCTGGCCCTCACGTGAACATCCCTGATGTATCTGTTTCACCCGGTTATGCTACCTTTGTTACGTCTCTTTCTAACAAATGCTGAACATTTAGACGCATCTTTTAATATTCATACTATTTCATCACACAAGTTATCGAAACAATGTATATGGAATGTAGTTGGAACACATTTTACCAGCACAATTACTACATTTCAGAAGGAAAATCAACATTATTCAGTTTAACATGACATAGCCTATTGTATTCATACATTTGGTTACGGTCCCTTTCACCCCATGCCACTTGATTACTACTAATGTCAGTTTTAGACAGCACGCTTTAAGGTTTTATTAATCCTAGATCATACTCGAATCGTATAGGATAGTGGTCGGACCAGTAAATGTCATAAAGAACAGACGCACCAACAACAGCGTGCCGCGCGGCACTAGTCACGACACAGTGGTCAAGCCAGCGCCGCGATCCGTGAGCGTCACTCACAAAAGTGTATGTATCCGACGGCAATAGCTCCCTGTCGACGCATGACCACAACTGTTCGGCACAAAAGTGTTTTAGTTCAGTATCAAAAGGCTCACCTGGATGTGCGTTGCAGTCACCCAATATAAACACTGATTCTACATTATTACTTTCAATAATGGCATTTATTTCACCTAAACGTTCGGTAAATTCTACTAAGTTATCTGTTGAGTCTGTTGGCATATACACAGAAAAAACGATTATAGCACGATCAGTGAGTTCGGTTTTCCAGATGTGAGACGTCGTGAGGTAGCAACCAAGTTTCTTGTAAGACAATTACATCTGCCGTCTTACGAATTCGGCGTATATATTCAACCGAACGCGTCACACTTTTGTAGTTGTACTAATTTAGTTGATTTATTTGAATTTAGTTGTTGTTGTTTTGTTTTGTTGTTGATTTGGGTTAGCAACGTTTTTCAGGGTATCCTCTCTTGCCTTTAGTTGCCTATCGATGTTTCTAAAATGATGAAAAGCTATTCCTTCTGGCGAAAAATTTGATTCCATAACCATGTCCAACTTATATTTTTAACAGACTTCTAAAAATTTAGGTTCTCAATTCGTCTGTATTATTATTATTTATTTTTTTATGTGTCAGAACTTTTTTCTGGGTGAACCGATTTCGATGATTCTTTTTTATTTGAAGGCTAGTGCTTCACATGTGGTCCCATTTAATTTTGATCAAGGTCTGACTAGTCGTTTTTGAGTTATCCTTAATACTGCGTATTTTTTCCACTTAGTTTATATTGATGATGTTATAATAATTTCCTGTCACTGTTATTTACATATCAAATAGTGGTATACGAATGTGTGTGGGGTAGGTACCACAACTAAAAAGTGAAAAATAAAAAAAAATTGCAAAAGAAACAACCGACTTCCAAAAAAAAAACAATAAAAAACGTGAAAAATCGGTCGATGGCCAAAACCGAAAATACACAACCAAAGACACCGACTTCCGAAATTAAAGTTATTTTTCACGTTTTTTAGTGTTTTTTTTGGCAGTCGGTTGTTTTTTTTGTAAAAAAGTTTTTATGGAACAAAAACTTTATAAGCGTTAATAATCTTTTTCCATTTTCATCTTAATTTTTTCTAACGTGACGGTTATATTACATTTATCTCTAATGGACTATGTACTATGTCACACACGGTCACTTCCTTCGCCACATTATATATGTATTATATGTACATCGGAATCAGAATCAGAACTTTATTTGCTATGAATGTAGGTACAGGTACAGGATGTTATACATAAATTTATGAGATCGGCTACAGTCTACCATACGGCATGCAAATTATTACATATAAAAAAATGAATATAAACAAAACAATGTCAACAAAATAAAACAGGAATTAAAGTGAAGTCAATTAATAATATTATAGTCAGTTACATACGTCTTACATGGTCAAATTTGCAATTAATTATTACAATCATAATCTTGATAAATTCTTAATAATAATTATTATTATTTTTATTTATTTGCATAAAAATTAGGTACAGAAATAATGCAGATGTTTTATAATTAGGGATCCTTAGACATTCTACCTTAAATTAGGCATGCAAACATTTAGTACAAGTGATTAATAGTCTAAAATACTGTCATTATGAAAATTCTTACAATATGGTCAATAAAATAAAATAAAGAATTAAAGATGTCGGGATTAATTAGGTAACTATAAAGTTTTATCATTTAGGAATTCACAAACGGAGTAATAACATTTATCAATTAATAAGACTGATAATCGTTTTTATTCCGTCGGGTATTTTGTTAAAGATAATCGGGCACATACATATAACACTTTTCCTTAATAATGCAGTGTTATGACCACTAACACGTAGCATGTTTGTATACTGTGTTCTAATTGGTCGTGTTCTCAGATAATTTATAAAAAAAATACATATTTGATTTTACAAAAACAGCTTTTTCAAAAATGTAAAGTGATGGTAATGTTAGCAAATTTAAGGACTTGAATATAGGTACGCAACTATCTGTGACTTTCATGTTACACATTGCCCTAATGTATCGTTTTTGAGCCTTGAATACCTGTTCTCTTAGACCACAATTTCCCCAAAATATTATCCCGAATCTCAGAATTGAGGCCACTAAACCATGGTAAGCAACTAATCTGGTGGCATATTCACTTTCCTGGATAGATTAAAAAGCACATACGCTGCTGAATTTATTTTTTTGCATCCTTCTTTTGCGTGTGGCTTCCAGGTTAGTTGGGCATCTATCATTATACCTAACCATTTTGTAACTTGCCCTTGGTCTATTTTTGTCCATTGTAATTTAAGTTTAAAATTTGCTGATGTATCCGTTGATAGAAATGCACGCAGTCTTAGGTATATTAATCGTTAAATTATTTTGATCAAGCCAGTGTATAATGTCCGTTAAAGTATTATTTATGTCATGTTCATACGTTTTAGGTCTGTACATTTAATCAAGGCAGTACTATCGTCAACGAATAAGACCATAGGATGTTTTATGCGTCGTGGCAAGTCATTAATATAAATTAAAAATAATAAAGGGCCCAAGACCTGTGGTACGCCATATCTAATAAGTCTATGTTCCGATAAGTATTTTTTTTCACGCTTTGTTCTTAAACATATTTTTGAAACTTCTGTATGCTGTTTTCGGTTGCTGAGATATGATTTTAAGAGATTGTGAATATTTCCTCTGATACCTATGATGTTTAGCTTTTATAACAGAGTTTCATGGTCAACACAGTCGAAGGCTCTCGTCATATCAGTTAAAATTGCGCAAACTGGAACCTTTTCATCGACATTTCTAATTATCATATTCATTAAATCGTAAGCGGCCGTATTTATGCCTTTATTTTTTCTAAATCTCTTTTGTTCTACACTCAAAATATTATATTTAGATAAGAATTTATTTATCGCGTCAAAAATTATTTTTTCAATAACTTTTGAAAAGATTGTGATTAAAGCAATTCGCCTATAATTGGCCAAATATTCCTTAGATTTTTTTTTTTGAAAAGTGGCTTTGCAATAACGGTTTTTAATTTGTTTGGAAATACTTCGGAACTGATACTCAGATTTAGTATGTGACTAATATGCAAAGCAATGTCACTCGATACAAATTTTACGACCTTAGTTGAAATGCCAGAGTTTGTATATCTGCTGCTTTGAATTTAACTTCAGAGTCTATAACAGCCTTCCCTCTGTTTCCAATAAAACAATTCTTATGTCTTTTTCTCTGTACCTCAATCCACCCATTATCGTTATGTTCCGGTTTCCATCGCCCATTGCATACGATATCAGCAAAACATTTTTGGTTTTGTGTGACGACATGTTGTACATTGGGAACGCTCGTATGTTTCAACGCTTACATAGATGAGCGAGGCGCTTGCGTCTCGTGGATCTCGTGGCTGCTCTGTTTCGCACATACCGGTTGAGGTGTACCACCCTTACTCGATAAATTTGCAAACGGCGTTTGCACTGGTTTTCATCTTCCAAACATATGGGTCGCAACCAACAGGATTACTGTTGCTGTCTTCATATATATTAATCCCCGAGGCACCTTGTGTTGTGTTCACATTACACGAAAAATAATTAACCATTGACGTATTTTTTAACGAATCAAGATCCAACTTTATCTGGCGTAACTGGTCAGCAGTGGCATACTGTTCCTTTATCTGAGTAATTTCACTCTGCATCTTTACTATGTCTTTTAATAACCTTGTCACATCGACATGGCATTGGTCGAACAGTACAGGCGGTAGTTTTTGCAGGACTCGAGCTACAAATATCGGAATTTCTTCTGGGTCCGTTTCTTTTAATAAACAGATACTATCATCAATATTACGAAGCGTTTTACCGTCCCTCTTCCTTATTTTCTTCCGCTTTGCCATCGAAATAGAATGCAAAGACAAGCAGATCCTCAGCATTTTCAAAATCCGACTCCGAAAAAGCACTTTTACATATACGACCAATGCTTTCTTCGTCCATAAAGTCCATTTTATTGCATATAAATGCAAGCACCTCGTTTATAACAACATTGCATGAGTTACACTTTACCACGTTAGAAGCCATTTTCAAGAACACAACACTACCGATCGGCAAGCGCGCGCGTCGCGGACTTGAGTTTTAGTTCTTTAATAGTGAGTCAGTACTTTATCATAATTGAGTGTAGCGATATTACTAACAGTATCTTACAGTTGGTGCCATGCAATGCCTTGAAGTTGAGAGGCATATGTTCAGGCAACGACCAGTACTGCAATACCCCTTACGAGCAGAATAAACCTGACTATATCTTTTCCATTCGACTTCAAAAAATAATCTGACGTAGAAAAGCGATAACTTACACATATACATCACGCCTTGTTTCCCCAAGGGGTTGGACAGAGGTATACCTATAGTACATCCACATTTCGCCAGTAATGTTTAAGTCCCATGCTATAGAGAGCGAGCCTATTCCCATCAACCGGCCACAAATCCAGACTCCGGGCTGTTACTGAGAAGTTCCAGATAGAAAAACCCAATAACGTACAAATACTTAATTGCAGCATTTTAAGTAGGTGCTTATTGCTCAAAATTAATGAATAATTAGAGTCTATTTGACCACTACTGATTGGTACAGATACTTTAAAGGATCGTTTCTCATATATTACCCTATTTATATACTTACTGTACATTCAGATAATCGAACTTTGGTAATTTACCATTCTTATGAGACGGCCGCTCGTCACGTTAGGCCACGGAGTCTAATAATGCTGGTATTGAAATAATAGGAAGAAATATAACAGAGAGAGAAGACCGCAGCTTCTGCACGAGCCGTCAACGATTAGCAACAATAGGAACGACGAAGTTGTGCGAAGTCAAGCGCCGTCCGTGCCACAGTATAATAAAGTAAGCAGTATGACAGAGTTGTGTTTAACAAATATGATAATATATCCAGAGTAATTTAAGCAGGTAATGTTAACCCTATCGAAATAAATTTGCTTATCGTCAGGGAAATTGTATGTAGATAAAAATTGCATTTTACACCATATTATTTGGATGAATATAGGATCAATAGTTTAGATTTCACGAACGAGTTTTTGATCTCGGGACGCACGAAAAAGACTTTCTGTGACAGACTGAAATTCACGCGGGCGGAGCCGCGAGCAGAAGCTATATTTTGTTTCTTCAATTGGGCATCGATCGCATCGAAAAAGAGAGATACTTACCTATTAAGTATCTGCCAAGGAATTAATGCTAGCTACGCTTAAATAAATATAGAAATATTTACATAACATAAACAAATAAAAACTAAAAATACTTAATGTTATTTTTGTAGGCTTACCTTGCCGAGTAATAAAAAAAGAACTAGGTTTCTATATTAATGAATTCAAACAGTCTTACACTGAACAAGCGATGAAATTTCGAAGCGCGTCGTTTCGGCCGATTTATATGAAGACGTAATACTGCTTACTTAATTGTACTGTGTCCGTGCTGCGGTGTAACCAAATTACGCGGAGATTGCCTAGCAGCGCTTGTTGCTTACGCTAACGAGGCAGGAGGCTGCGGCTCACTCGTCACACCGCACAACTCAATAATAAATTCCTCTTCTGCAGTATTATGGACTTTCTACGCAGAGCCCTGGAATACTTGCTTTGATAAATTTATCAAGACAAGTATTCCAGGGCACTGCGTGTGCTATTTTCAGATACTTTGAGAATAGCTGTCAGGCATAACGTCATTAGCCTATGCTAATTACATAATGTCATGACGCGCCGAACAAATTGTGGTGAAGTTGTAGTTAAGTTCAAGTTGAAGAACTCAATCTTTGAACTGCACGTAGCAGTAGAATGCGCTTTTACCATTTAGCATCCCTTACCCATGTGGGGAGCAGATAAGTTACACCAACTGCGATCATGTGTCAAGAGCCAAATCCTAAGAACTTATCACCTAGGGGGCAGCAGGCGCACGCGCTGCGCTACGTGATGAATTTAAATTGTGGCAATATGGACGTGCAGCGAACGCTTCCACGACCACGTGCTACGTACAGCTAGCACACGTTATAAGACCCTTCCCAATCTTAGAGAACGGTAAATATGAATAATTTGAGTATTCCCCGCGGAGCAGGCTCGTAGCTTAAAGTTACGATACGGTTATGGGGTATCGGCTGTGCGAGCAGCCGTGTACACTGAACGAGCGGAATATTTCAGTTTTACGCGCGGGAATATGTAAGGGTATTCGGTGCGGCAATCTGGTGCGCGTCGGCTCGCGGCGCCTGGTTGAGGAAGCTCGGTTTAATGCTCCTGACGCGCGTAAATTTGACAAATGAGGGAGTAAAAATGCACCCAACATGGTGGCCGGCCAGCCCACGGTGAGCGATGAGCGGTGTGCGGTGAGCTGAGTGGTGAGCGCGGGGCTGCAGCGCTGCAGCGGCGCCCGATATTGTCAGCTTTATTTATTTGCAGAGTCGCTGCGCTGTATGACTAGCTCTGATCATAACTCTTTCTTTTCCAAGTTCCTGTGTGAGCAGTGTCCACGGCAGCCGGTGTACATTATTTGCGTCTGAAACTTATTGTCTGAGCACTACTGTGAAATGAAATCTTAAAAACAAAGTTAGGTATTTCATTTCATATTATGAAGACATTACCCTGCTTCTGGGGAAGAGGGAAAATAAAATGTCTTTTAAGATAAACGGTATAACTATCTTACATTCACAATTTTCTGACTTCGAACAATCATAATGTTCTTGTAGTAAATATAGCAAGTATATAGTAGTACCCTAAGCAATATAGTAGTAAATGTAGCAAATACAAATACATATTATTTGAATAATTTGCTATTTTGAATAAGTTGGCGAATTAAATTATTATAATGACAGAGTGACGTGATAAGCCGGTCCCAAGCAGGTGGTGACAGCTCAATTAGTAACAATGCCGTCATCTTGTAAACTATTGACCCGTTGTTTACATCGCTGTCGCCGTGATGATTTGTTGTAAGTAGTAAGTAGTAGTAATAGTAAGTAGTAGTAGTAATAGTAGTAATTTATTTATTTTCTCTCAAAAAGGTACAATTTTGGTACATAGTATATGAGTTACAGACAGATTCAAACCTTTGTGAGAGCTGGAGTCTATACTGGGTTCGGAACCTGTATGACAGATCTCCAGGCTCACACTTTTAAAATTACAATATTAAAATTGCACTTACGTACTACAACATTATAAAAGCTCCATAAATAATAAAACAGTGTCATGATCAGTGACAGAAGTGTTGGCGATGAAACAAAAAGCAGCTCTTCTCGTTTTTAAAATTAGGTGGTCGAGACAGGTGTTACTTTGTCGCGTAGGAAGAGTGTGTGCTGGTAGCATACCGTGATAAGCGAGCATTGTCAGATACTCAGTTGCACGTGAGTCATTACTGGTGTCGGAGATATTAATATTTATGTCACCGGTTATGATTATGTTTTTGTAGGAAGATACAGTTTTTAGTACCTCATTTAGTCCACGAACGCAGAGACATTCCGAACAGCAGGCGAGCGATAGACTCAAAGTCAAGCCAAAGTCAATTCTGTGGAGTATTGTGTTGTGCTTGTGTGCGCTGATGCGGTGACGATGTTCTCTTTTGTGTATACGAATACAAGCTCTCATAATAAGACAGTCAGAGAAAATAAAAATTCTCGTTCAATAATGTACATATACTTACTCCAAGATCTTCAGAAAGCAGACTAATCCTTTACAGTTAAATTGGTGATTAGTCAGAGCAACTTACGCATTCTCTTCGCTCCCAAAATGTAATAATTTGCAATACGCTCATAATATATTCAATCAGGTTACAAGTGCTGAAATATCAGCGAAGTTTTCGTCGCAGCAAATTGTTTCATTACCAATGCAAATATACACAGTGTAATAAAGTTTCTTTTACTTACAAAACGCACGATCGTCTGGCATACTAATGAGTCGGGGCACAGAGTAGTTACCGCACAGAGTGCACACGTCGATGGAATGAACAGTGCGAAGAGAGTCAACGAACGAGTTAACGTCCCCTCGGTGAGCGTCCCCTCGGTCAACGTATCATTGGCTTTTATGAGATGAACCGATGAGTTGACACAGAAGACCTACAGCCAATGATGCGCATAATGTAATCATATGGGCTGTAACCCCGTATTAATAAGGGGGTAAGTGTTGTGGCGTAGTAGCATTCGTGATGTTCGGTGATTGGCTATAAACATCTCGCCGGTAACAAATGACAGACACACTCCATAATATATCTTCCAATAGAGAAATCTACGTCGACGGTGATCACTTGCATTTAGAGATATTTTACGGCAGTGCGTTAATGTCATGCACGTATTTGTTATTGTGTCGAGTGAATCTTCTGTGCCCGGCCTGCCTCCCGGCACCGGGCAGCCGCGGCGACCATCCGCAGACGTCATTTGTAACTTATAAGTCTTATAGCACCCGAGCTTGCATTCATATAACTTGTGATATTGTTTCTCTAGGCCACATGGCTTCCCGCTTCGTCTATTTTCTTTTGATTAACTTTATCGCGGCTTCCAGATGGAGTTTCTTGAAATGTTTAGCAAATGCTCGTAGTTTTGTGTTGGTTCACTGCAGATCTTGACTAACAGAACTCACAACTTGGAATATGTGCCGAGTTTTGCCCGAGTCTAGTTAATACACGCACGTCTTACAACTATACTCTGTTTCACCTTGTTATACAGCTGCTATGGCTGAAACACTGATTGAATAGGTTCAATCCTTCGTAATCTCTTCTCTATTTACTTATCGTTAGGTAATCTATTTCGTTTGTAAAGCGAACGCCAAGAGGATTAGTGCGTACTCAGAACCAAATCATCCTGAATAGATTTTGAAAGGTATAAAACTGAATTGATTCCTAAATCAGAGAGCTTTCCTATTCCTTGTGAACTGACCTAGATACCCGGGACAGAGGCGCGCACGGTTATACCTAGACTGTTGTTACAGCAGCATCGTGTCATACATCGAGCTGAGAGGTCTCCGCGGAGTAGTACATCAACGCGCGTGTTAGCGCGAGCTTATCATGATTTCATTACATCGAACGTGCTGTTGTTTTGTAGCGATCATTAACAGGAAGAATACGAGGAGAGTGTTTAGTGCGGCCGTCGTGCGTCGATGTCGTGATGTACATTGCCGGCTCGGTTCACATTGCTCCTCGCTGCGCTGTGTCCGCGCCGCGGTGGATGCCGGCGAGAACGTTAGCACCTCTCCGCGAGCTGGCAGCGCATCTCATTGCAGGGAGGAAATCATGTTCTTACAAAGCGTTTATTGAATTCCATGTGTCACGCATACTAATGGGCTCTCCCTAGGTTTGTTAGCAATTATTTTTCAGCTCGCTGTGAATTCAGCAGTTAATTGCATATTGTTCTTTGAGGCTTGACAAGCATATTTCAGATATATTTATTTTATTGATATTATAGGCACTTAGTTAATGTGGCGTTGTGTATATTCTTCACAATGATATAAGTTCGACACCATACTTCTCTTTCTGTTCGGCTCAGATGATTCCGTCGTGCTGTCAGCCAGGCTCCCTCGTGGCGGTAGACAGCGGTATAGTTCTAGTTTGTCGTAATTGTTCACAAATTCAATGTCTGAAGTAAACTATTTGCGGCGAGCAGTGTGCGGGAATTAATCGCGCCGCAATGAGGGCATACTTCAAAGGATGGCGAAGCTCTTTGTGCCGGACTGTGCCGTCGTGCCGCCTGTGCCGTAGTTTGCCGCCGCGACCGTAGTGTGCCGCCTGTGCCGGCTGTGTGTGTGTTCTGCCTTCCATTGGACGGAGCTTGTTTGGGAACTGTGACGTCGTTTTACACGATTGAAGCTTAATGATGAAGAGTTAATTTGATGAATTATAGTTACCTAATAAATAACTAATGAGATTATTATTGATTTTAAAACAATTGGGTAGGGTACACACAGGAACATAATTATATTTACGTACGGAATGTTGTTACGCCGCATTAAGGCTCCTGCAAACAGGCGCGACACGCGACGCGAATCGCGCGCGACTCAAAGGCACCGCTCGTCGCGCGACGAGCGGCGCCTTTGTGTCGCGCTGTCGCGTCGCACCTGTCTGCGGGAACCTTTATACTAACATAATTGGAAGCAGGCCGGTGGGCAGTGTGAAGTAGCCTGTTACAATAGAGGTATCTATAGTAGGTATTATTCTTATCAAGCTTGTAAGTACGCAAATAATCAATAATTTAATTTAATTTTTACCTAATTTGTAAGTAGTTACTATTTACATAAATATAAATGTTTATTAGACTGTTAAATAGGAAGAAATAACAGGCTCCTTTTATTTATTATTCTTAGATATAGATAGCCAATGATAATACGGAGGTGGGTACACAGATTTAAATAGTTTCGTTGCTCTTTAGGTAAAAATAGAATATCATTTTTAGGAATAATTACAAAGAAAGTAATTTTTTTTATTATTTATAGTTCAATATTGCTGGAGGCTGGCGTGGGTGGCAGGATGTAGTGCACTTAATGTTTGTTACTAATAGATCAAGGTATACAATCGACATTTTTTTACTTAAAGTAGAACCGTCTGTTTGCGGTGCGTTGCGCGTGTGCGCCGCTTGTTACCCGTCTGTGCGCCGCACACTGCGCGTAGGCTACGACTCCGCGTCTCCGCGCGGCTGTAGCGCACTCGCTTAATTAAAAAGAAACAAACGTTCGTGCCGGGCGCGCCGCGCCGTGCCGCCCAGGGCTGCCTTGTATCGTCGTTTACTTTTAGCCCTCGTCGAGTCGTCGTTCTACCTCCCCCCCACATCCAATCCGCTCAGCTCGATCCCACCCCACCCCCTACCCTCGCCATTTCTTTATTTACCACTCGGTTACGGTGATCCGAGTTTTTACTTCTCTTAGTTTACTTTATATTTGTCCACTTCATACATTTTAATTGGTTTTGAGTGGACCATGGCCATCGATGTACCTAATCATTAGCACCGCGTCAGAGCCGCGGTCGATGGCTTGCGTTTGAACTGTTAAATAAACACTCTGATTGCGGCTAATGCTCGACGGAACCCTCCTTGCCGTGAGGCTCTGATCTGTGTGCTGCGGACGTCTGTGAATATTTCAAGGCGAAGTGTTCAGATTACAATGAGACCCTTTATTCCTTTGGTACTCACCGTATATGTGCATTGAGTATGCGTCTCTCTCAGCTACCTATTCGTAGTTGTGTAGAGTCTATTTCTGATAAGAAAATATAAAATTTAAAGCATTTGTATAAAATTGTTCAAATTCAAGAACAAATAGGATTGAATATCGTCGATGAACATTGAAACATTTATCATTTCACAAAATAAATGAACGCGAAGTTTTCGCAGGAGATTTTAACTTCCAACTCTATTTCACTAATAGCCGAAGTTTCTGGTTTTTTCGTTTGGTTTTTCGTCTTAAATCGATTCTTCGCAAAAACTTTCGCTACGGCATTAATAATAATTAATTTTCTTTGTAAAACCTTATTGGTGCGGTCTGCGGCGCGTGCCGTAAAATGAAGGAAAAATTCCTCTGTTTATTGTAATTGTCGTAATTATCTTTTGTTATTGTTTAATAGTCGTGCGCTTTGTTCGCTCGTCGCTCGCAGCTCGCGGCTGCTCCGCCTCGGGGCGCTCCGCTTGCACCGCTCGCTTCAAGCGATCGCTCTTTGAGACACGTGCGGCAGGTTGAGCGCAGTTTTTACTTTACACAGTTAAGTCAAATGGAATTTTTCATTTCCTTTTTTGATATTTTTGTCGGGTGTCATTCGAATTCAGAATTAAGTTCATTTTTATAAAACCACGTAGATATGAACGCAGTATTTTCTGTGTGTGTAAGCCGCTTTCATTATTTCTGAAATTCTATTAAGTACCTACTACGTAGGTATGTTTTGCTGATCGATTGCAAACGTTTCACGTTTCGGTTGATATTAGAAAGTTATTATTATTATAATGTGGCCACAGTTCGAGCGCGCACTGTGACTAGTCCCGTCAGATTAAAACGCTTCCAAGCGGAGGACGACGTATGATTACATTCTTACATCTATTTTGTAGAAATAAGATAGCTATATATTACAGGTATATATTGTAATCGATTATTTCAAATAATTGACAAGAACAAATTCGTAGGCATATCAATACATTACAATATCTAATAAAGTTGCGTGTTCAGCACAATACTATTAGTCTCTAGCGACAAAATCTGTTCCAAGATGATATTTACGGGTAGGTATGCCAAGTTTGTTGTACGCATACAATTTTAAATTAGGCTAACCTTAGCCAACTTATACGAATCTTTAATCCAACTAGCTGTAGTTAACTCAGTGGCTCGCAGCCAGCGCGAGGCCATGAATGTATCGGTCCAAACACCACAGACCATTGCAAGATTATACCGAGTGAAGAATTGAAACATCCGCAGATCCAGTGATATTTCAGTGGCTACGAATATCCGATACAGACGTGCGAGTAAATGTATTGTAATGTATTCGTCGAGGATCTGTGCGCCGAACGATTGGGTAAATATGATTTGCACAAAAATGCTAAAACATCACCGTATTCGCGCCGATACCGGAGTGAAGAGCCAAGCCTATGTCATCGGGGCGAGCTCCACCTGTGAAATGTGGCTGAATATTTTCGCACGTCGTGACAATTTATATCCTATGTGTCAGCTCGTGGTTGTGTGATTTCCGCAAAGATTACTTGTTCAACGAATATGAGAGACGAGGACGACTAGATATTATCAGTATCTAACACCATAGTCGTCCGTCGGATTTCTTTGTTTTGCGAACAAAACAAAACAAAAATTATTCAAATCAGTTACGCTGTTTTCGAGTTTTTGCGAGACTAACGAACAGTAAGTGATTTTTATATATAAGAGAAGAAGAAGAAGAAAAGGAAGAAGATGTTGAGTACTAGTTTTTGCCCTCGGCTTTGCTCGCGAGGTGTTTGGAAATTGTACCTCGGGAACGTACTACCGGGATAAAAATAATTCTATATCCCACGCCAGCCGCCGCCTATATTCGTATGCCTTTTTCCAAGTCTGGCCAGCCGTTAAGGCATGAAAAGGTTGCAGACAGACAATAAATTGAACTAATCTTTTTCTTTAGCTATAATTAGAATAGCTTTCATTTTGACAGTTCAACAACATTAATTGCGTTATTTACGTTGTTGAGCAGATAAATGTTTCGAACATATGAAGGAATGGATTAGCAATAGGCTTCAAAATGATTGAGATTATGATTGATAGTGTGCTACGCAATTGGGGTGCAGGTTTTAGTGATTCTAAGCCCTCGGTCACGGGCGATTTTTTATCGCGCACTACTTAACCTTGAGTTGAAAATCCAACAGTGTATTTTTTTTACGCGCTGGGATGCGCTGCGTTTGATTCTCAACGCGTGGCGTAATACCAAGAGTTAAACATCTAGAGCGCGACAGAAAAATGTCGTGTAATAAAATCGCCCGCGCACACCCGGGCGAAGTGTGACTTAAAAATAATAATTATTCATTTTAATATTTTCAGCATAAAATTGAAATACCCTAGCGCCGCCATTGACGAGACGTACCATCTTTATTTTTATTTTTACAGTTTTATTTATATATTAGGTATATATAGGTATATATTTTTTAATTATCATTGTTATGGAATATTCTGCCAGAAATACAATAATCATCTTCCTATAATTAATTTACGATGCAATTTTGACGAATAACTAAGTATTATTGTTTGCCTGTAACACTGACCGAGCAAAGTTACTTTTGTCCACTACTTGGCGGTGGTAGAACTTTGTGAAGGTTTGAGCAGTACTGGTCCAGCCAGCTGCTTTCCTAATGGCAGCTTACGAGAACCCAGAGGCAGATGCCGCGCACGTGGCTGCGTGCCGCGCTGAACGCAGACACGTCCACGCCGCGCCGCTTGTACACAGCACCTGCTTGGTCCATCTGTTGATAGTTTGAGCAGTTGCTGGTTTGTGCGGAGTGCGGACGCTTATAAGAATATATGGCTATAATTGTCACTTCAGATCTTATATCTATTGTAGCGAACATATAATAAGTCTTCTATTATGATGGCGCGCGGCAGATTGCCCTATTCTCAATAAACTACGGTAATATTAGAACAGGTTGTTCGCGTCCAGCTGCGAACGTTTTGATGACATCAGAAATACCTATCTGAATGCTAAATGGACCTGACACGATATTTTCTAATTTTATTAGAGACTAGTTTCTGCCCGCCGCTTAACCCACGGGAGCGTGCTACCGGGCGAAAAGTAGCCTATGTTACTCCTTATAACATCAGCTATCTGCCACTGAAAGTCCTGTAAAAATCGGTCCAGTCGTTTAGAACTGCTTGTGGATCCAAGATACAAGTGTATTTGGAGTGGCAGTCTTAATTTTATAAACGCCTTTCAGAAGCCTTTAACTTGGTCGTTAGAAGTTACAATACTGCCTAACAGCAATGAAAGAGTTGAGCGGTGAGAATTCAGAGATCCGTAAGTGGCACCTTTGTTAAATAGTTTAGTTAAAAATAACATAATATCTGATGGTGAACCAGTGTCAGTGTTAAGTTGTTGCTTGCTGTTTGCTTCACAGAACTGCCACCATAGTTTGTAGGTACCGTTGAACTGAGACAGTGTACTCTGGGATAGCGAAGACATCATTAAGTCGAGCGCAAGGTCTGGTGTTCCTCTGAACTCGAAGGCAGGCCCGAGAGCACCGCTGCAGCCAGGGTAAACTGTCTCAGAGGGAGTTGGGGAGTCCTGAAAGAGGACAAGGAAATATTTGAATCAGGCGTTACGTATAAAATATCAGACTGACGTATTTTATTCAGTAATGGAAATCAAGGCTGTGACGTCCAATAAGGGAAAATAATTATACCTATTGCTTCGTTTTTAATAATGTTCAGTATGCATTTCAAAATCAAAGAGAGGGGTGGAAATACGTAGAAGTACCCGGTGCGTTTCCAATTTATTGTAAATTCATCTACTGTCATGGCTTCAGGGTCTGGTTTCCATGAGACATACGTTTTGCATTTTGCATTAGTGCGAGAAGCAAAGAGATCTGTTACTGGTTGGCAAATAATGCCAATACCTTCTGATATTCCGAGACAGAGAAGTTCCATTGAATATCGGGATTGATTTTTATCGATTCTTGATCTGCTTCTTTATTATCTTTTGTATTTATATGCGACGTCAGCCAGATATTCCGTTTCTCGCACTACTGCCAGATAGTTTTGGATAAGTTAGTTAAATGAAGGAATTTAATCTCTCCCATTTAATTCGTATAACTAATAGCAGTGGTGTTGTCAACGCGCAGCAAAATATTACAATCATTGTCCTGTGGGTCTCGAGCGAAGCATTTCAGCCCAAGGAAGACAGAAAGCAACTGTAAACAATGAATATGAAGGTTGCCCTGGCTGTCTTCCCAACCACCGTTGACACGTTCGTTGTTACAAATTACACCCCAACTTGTTTTAGAAGCATTAGTAAATATTATTTCTAAAACCAAGTGCTGAGATTCGAGGGGATTTGATGTGAAATTTATATTTTTAATCCACCACTCTAAGTCAGATAAGATTACAGCAGAAGGTCTTTTTCTTTCATTTAATTGCGAATATCACAAGGTATTTTGTTGTAACTTTTAACACAGTAGGTACCCCATAGTAGGTATGTCAACGACAGCCTATCTCTGTTAAGATTTTTGTGACCAGCTGACGGATACGACTCGACGCACTCGTAACCTCAGAGGTCATTAATTTATGCGTATTTGAGTTGCACCTACCAGCTGTTTATTAGTATTTACCTAGTTACTACAGTACCTACACATCTCTATAAACTAGGTAACTACTAATAAACATATTTAGAGATTTAGGATTAAAAATTGTTTTAATCGGAACTAGTAATTTAATAATATACCTGCTTAGGTTTAGGAGGTTTTGTATTTTAAATTCACTATTATTATTATTGTAAGCGATAGGCTATTATAATAAAACTAGATCGAGTTACCCAGTCTATATACGTTGGTTTATTTTTAACATCATCACGCCTGCATTCCTCGTAAAGATAGGTAAAGGTGTATTTTCATACGGTCACCAGTGATATAGTTAGGTCCCGTGTAATAGGAGGTGAGGGCAGGTGTTAGTATCCGGCAGCACACAGACTGGAGTGCGGTAACCGGACACGGATTATCTACAGTGCTTGCGCGGTCGCGCGGAGACATGCATGCGAACACAACCTCACCAACACGTTGCGCGACACAGAATAGACGAGACGCCGCTACGCGGCAGCGCGGCGCAGCTAAAAATTTTTCACGTGTCTATAGCTTCCATACCAGCTATAGCTGTATCTCTTAAAATATTTCATGTATGAATAGATACACCTTATATATCTGAAGAATGAAACGTCGAAATATAATTATTTTATGTACAGGGCATACAAAGGAAGCTGACGTACGCAGCTAACTTCATGTTGGGTGCTGCGGGCATCGGTCAGCTCCAGTAAGTTTATGTTGGGTGCTGCGGGAACCGGTCAGCTCCAGTAAGTTTATGTTGGGTGCTGCGGGCACCGGTCAGCTCCAGTAAGTTTATGTTGGGTGCTGCGGGAACCGGTCAGCCCCAGTAAGTTTATGTTGGGTGCTGCGGGCATCGGTCAGCTCCAGTAAGTATATGTTGGATGCTGCGGGCACCGGTCAGCTCCAGTAAGTATATGTTGGATGCTGCGGGAACCGGTCAGCTCCAGTAAGTTTATGTTGGGTGCTGCGGGCACCGGTCAGCTCCAGTAAGTTTATGTTGGGTGCTGCGGGAACCGGTCAGCCCCAGTAAGTTTATGTTGGGTGCTGCGGGCATCGGTCAGCTCCAGTAAGTATATGTTGGATGCTGCGGGCACCGGTCAGCTCCAGTAAGTATACGTTGGATGCTGCGGGCACCGGTCAACTCCAGTAAGTTTATGTTGGGTGCTGCGGGCACCGGTCAGCTCCAGTAAGTTTATGTTGGCTGCTGCGGGCACCGGTCAGCTCCAGTAAGTTTATGTTGGGTGCTGCTGGCACGGGTCAGCTCCAGTAAGTTTATGTTGGGTGCTGCGGGAACCGGTCAGCTCCAGTAAGTTTATAATGGGTGCTGCGGGCATCGGTCAGATCCAGTAAGTTTATGTTGGGTGCTGCGGGCACCGGTCAGCTGCAGTAAGTTTATGTTGGGGGCTGCGGGCACCAGTAAGCTCCAGTAAGTTTATGTTGGGTGCTGCGGGCACCGGTCAGCTGCAGTAAGTTTATGTTGGGTGCTGCGGGCACCGGTCAGCTCCAGTTAGTTTATGTTGGGTGCTGCGGGAACCGGTCAGCTCCAGTAAGTTTATGTTGGGTGCTGCGGGCATCGGTCAGATCCAGTAAGTTTATGTTGGGGGCTGCGGGCACCGGTCAGCTGTAGTAAGTTTATGTTGGGGGCTGCAGGCACCGGTCAGCTGCAGTAAGTTTATGTTGGGTGCTGCGGGCACCGGTCAGCTCCAGTAAGTTTATGTTGGGTGCTGCTGGCACCGGTCAGCTCCAGTAAGTTTATGTTGGGTGCTGCGGGCACCGGTCAGCTCCACTAAATTTCTCTCAAAAACAAAGTAATTGCATTAAACTGAGTCCTAAGTTCATCGCAGCTTAAAACTGTTACCATACAGTTTCTTACTCACTCTTCTTGACAGCACTGACGTCTCCATGGAAGTGGATTTACTACTCGAACTTTACGAAAATTATAACAAAAAGTCAATGGATGGGAGAGCTGTACGATTAATTCAAGTCACGTTGTTACTCTGCTACATCTACACTTTGTTTGTAATTGTGTCCATAAAGTTGTTAATAATCGTATACGTCGACTTACATAATTCGTAGTCACTACAAAAATTCTTTGATTAATTATTATAAATGTAAAACTGTATTAGTAAAACAAAACTGTCCTGGGTATGGCTCCACGCATTTATAAAATTCCGGACGCCCTATAAGAATTAAATTTTTCACAATTAAAAAAAAAATGTTGTTCTTAATTGATAAATGTTAAACTATTGACGAATACTTAAATGACGAATTAATTTAGAATTACAGTTATTAATATTGTCATTAAATAATTTTATCATTTTGATTATTTTGACATAGATTTTTGATTCCTCATTTACCATATTTGTACGCTTCCCGGCATAACATAGCGCTCTGTTCATCAAACATAAGATCTGTATTTTTTTCCCAATGTTAACAAATAGATAAATAGGTACCTACAGCATATATAGCCTAAAATGTTCCCACTGCTGGGACACCGGCCTCATCTCTGTGAGAGCGAGTGAGCCATAATCCACCACGCGGGCTCAGTGCGCGTTTGTGGATGTCACACGTCTTCGAATTTTGAGTTCGAGGTAGTTCTGGTTTCCTCATTATGTTTTCATACACCGTTTTTAGAGCAGTGGTAATCAAATAAATGACACAAAGTAAAGTACATGCGGCTGCAGAGAAACCTCACCCCCTAGAAATGTATAAAAGCGCGCCATCTCTGTGAAATCAATGAAACTGCTAAGATATTCTAATAGAAAATAAAATACTGGCGGCGCTCATGCAAGCGACCGTAGCCGCTAGGTAATTAATATCCATCGCATCCTGCTTAGTGATATTTTTAAACTTCCAAACGTGTTCCACAAACATTATATTTTTCACAAGTTTCTAAAAAGTCACAACAGATTTTTAAAACTTTATAAAATCTTTATTTAGGTCAAAGTAAGAATCGAACCTGGACCCTATAACTCACGAGCCTAGTTATTATACCGCTGCGTCAATCAGTTACTTAGCTTAGACGTGTAATTCGTCGATATGTTTTGAGTCATCCATCACATCATTCATGTCGGCCGTGTCGTTATAAAAAATAGCTGATAATGAAGAAGATTGAGGGTAAGCTTATAATTTTTGTTAAGACATGACGAAATGACGTCGCATCATAGCATAATTACTCGTTTGCTTGTGCGGTTCGAATAACGCCTTCTAATTATAATAAAATCATGCCTTAACTTTTTAAAAGTGAAAATAATCGTCCTTTGGGAACAAAATCAAAGTTTAAAGAGTATTGCTCGAGAATTAAATGTCGACGTAAGTGTAATCTAAAATAAAATCCGTATAAATTTTCATTTTTATTCCATTATAAATCTAACTTTTTAATTTACTTCCTTATAGAGAAACACAGTTCGTTTATGGGTGCGACGCTATCAAGAAACTGGTGAAGTGAAGTGTAACCGCCAAGGGCCACGTCCGATTGCTTACACAAATCAATCCAACCGTCATCGCAATATTGTTAATAGCCATACCACGGATTCTTTCAGAACCACTCGATCAAGCGCTGTAAGACATGGCATTTCGCTTACCACTATCCGAAGACATTTACATGCAGCTGGAATCCATAATTATAAACCTGCCAAAAAAATCGCACTAACCGAAGCTCATCGTCAAGCCAGGATAAGATTTGCAACCCAATATATGAATTTTGATTGGGAAAATGAAATAGTCATTTTTACCGACGAAAAGACTATAAAGATGGACGTAAAATACTGTGGAGAAGACCAGGGGAACGCTACAACTCTCAAAATGTTTTACCTTTGAGGACTAGTGGCAGGTTATCGCTGGGTAAGCAATAGTTAATTTAATTAAATATTAACATTTACCTACTCACTTGATTAAAATATAAATATTAATTATTTGCTAAATTATGACTCATTGGCGCTGTGACTATTATAACAATATGTTATTATTAGTAATAATAATTATTAAGATGAATCATTACAAGATAATAATTGTAAACAAAGCATAAAAAGGGTTTGACAAGACAAAGACATTGTCTTTTTATATAGGGTATAGTAATAAAAGTTTTTTTTTGTTTTCAGGATATTGGGGATGGATGTCTTCGACGGGTCCTGGAGAGCTTGTCGAAGTCGGCGCTCGAATGAATGGCAAATGTTACTTGGATATCTTAAGAGACGTGATGATTCCAACAGTTCGCAACGTATACCCTGATGGGCATATTTATTTTATTCAAGATAATAGTTCGGTGCATCGGTCAAGATCGGTTATGGAGTGGTTTTCTACACAAAGAGAGATTACTTTGATTGATTGGCCATCTAAAAGCCCTGACTTAAACCCGATAGAAAATTTGTGGGGTCAAATGGTGCTTAATTGGGACTCAAGTAAAGTCAGAACTAAACAAAATTTAGATGAAGTGGTTATGAGAACTTGGGAATTAATGCGATTAAGTGACATTTGTTTTAATATGGTAAATGGAATGAGATCAAGATTAGAAGAAATTATAGAAAGTGAAGGTTACCCACTCCGGTATTAGTATAGGTTTGACCCCACAAGTTATCTACAGTTAAGTTTTATATAGTTAATTATTTTTTGTAAACAGTTTTGAAAAATCTCGAGAGATGTAAATTGTTGTTCTGTTTGTTTCAAACGTGAGTAACATGTTGGTTCTCTTGTGAAATCATCAAAACTAAATTATCTATTTATAAGTTGTAAATAAATATTTGTTAATCGAACTTGGGTTTTATATTAATTAATACCATAATAATAATAAATAATACTACGTATTTGTGTGAATCGCCTTTATTCCGAAAGACCGCCTTATTATAAGCACCTACTTCCCCTCTCAACCCGCAATACCCCGCTATCGCCCTACAGTTACCACTAGCCCCTGCAGTCTCGACATTAGACAGCGAGAAAAATCGGTCGCTAAGTCGTATCGTTGTCAAATTCCTATAATAGATTTTCTTTCCAAAGCATAAGGTTGAAAATCTATTAAAGAAATTTGACATCGATTAGACTAAAGACCGATTTTTGTCGTTATATTTGTCGAGACTGCAGGGCCTGGGCTGCCTAAATATGCTGATGTTGGTTAGCGCATGACAATTTTGTAATAAAAACGTAAAAAACGATTGATATATGGGTATCTTGCACGCTTACTTGTGGAATCGATGTCATTATCTACAGAACACTGATTTCATTGATGTCACAGAGATGGCGCGCACGTAAATATCGTAGTAACTATATAATCCTTTTCATGATGTTTTCTATATCTACATTTCTAGGAGGTGAGGTTTCTCTGGTGACAATTTTATATTAATAACGTAAAGAATTATTGATAAATGGGTATTTTGCATGCTTACTTGTGAAATCGATGTCAATAACTACAGAACACTAACTTCATTAATTTCACAGATGGCGCGCACGTAAACATCGTAGTTTATATTTTTTTTTAAAGAGGTCGCTTTTTATACATTTCTAGGGGGTGAGATTTCTCTGGAGCTGCATGTACCTGCTTGGGTTCGAACCAACGACCTGCGACATATAAGTCGAGTCCATTAACACTGGGCCACCATTCTCTCGTTTAGGGACACCGGTACAAAATACATTCCTGGTAATTCTATTGTTTCAGCAGCCATGTGTGTAGGCTGGCGGCGCGCGGAGCTTTTTGACAAAGCAGTGAGCGTGATGCAGGTGTCGAGACTGCGACGTCGCGGAGAGTGGCCTGTGTTTGGTCGCAGTGTAGAACATATCAAGCCGCGCCGCGCTGCGGTGCCGCTCCGCGTTGCTTTACTATTCAACGACTCTTTGTATGCAGAACATTCGGTGCAGGGCACTGCCGCGTGCCACTCGGGGGCCCGGGGTCTCGACGACAAGAGGACAGGCGCTCGGGGCCCTCCCGGTACACAGGAGATAATTGCATTGTAATTTATTGCATGACCTAGCGATTATTATTCTATTATTTTTATCCCATAGTTAATCTGTGAACAGCGTCGTGGGCTACAATATTGTATATGTGTTTTGTGTATTTCAGATTTCATGTTTTATATTGTAGCTGTTTGTTGTTCCTTTTCAATAAAATAAAATAAAATAAAATAAAATGAAGGTGTACCTCATTTCCACTTTATGTCTCTAAATACCGACTATCATTAGGCAATACCGAATTTTCGTACGTTATTAGTAAATTAGCAATTAGCCAACTAAACCACAGTGTAACAAATATGCACCACTACAGCGGAGGTTGCATATACCTATATGAGTGTAATCAAACACACGTTGCCGTACAACTCAGTGGTGTCGTATACCGAACGTTCGTTATCAGTGTATGGTTGGGCACACTAGTGTCAGCAGGTACTTGAGTTCACTTGTTCCGAATGTTTTCACACGATGAAAACAAAGTCGGCACGATAAGAAGAGTGAGCGCACGTTGTATAATATGTTGTTATGCGCAGCTTACAAGCTCATATTAATTTCTTTCACAGAGCGCAAGGCATTGCGATTACTAGTGACGCAACCGATACGAGATCTCTCAGTAAACAGACGTGAGATATCATCGCGAGGAACAACATAAAGCGTAAAATTAATGTAGTGCTCATCGTCATTAGGCACGAGACAGTACACAAGAGTAGCACACGGTTTCTGTTATTAAACTCTACTCTACAACCCTACTGTGGGAACAGCTAGAGACGACAGTCCTCCAACGATAAGTTAATCGTCAAGACCTAGTGGGAACGCGCCCTGACTCTTAATATTGCCGGAAGGGTCGGGTGACTGTAACTCTTAAGATTGCCGGAAGTGATCGCTTGACTATCTCTTAACATTGGCGGAATGGGTCGGGTGACTCTAATTCTTAACACTGACGGAAGGGGTCGGGTGCCTCTAACTCTTAACATTGACGGAATGGGTCGGGTGACTCTAATTCTTAACATTGACGGAAGGGGTCGGGTGACTGTAGCTCTTAAGATTGCCGGAAGTGATCGCTTGACTATCTCTTAACATTGACGGAATGGGTCGGGTGACTCTAATTCTTAACACTGACGGAAGGGGTCGGGTGCCTCTAACTCTTAACATTGACGGAATGGGTCGGGTGCCTCTAACTCTTAACATTGACGGAATGGGTCGGGTGACTCTAATTCTTAACACTGACGGAAGTGATCGCTTGACTATATCTTAACATTGACGGAATGGGTCGGGTGACTCTAATTCTTAACACTGACGGAAGGGGTCGGGTGCCTCTAACTCTTAACATTGACGGAATGGGTCGGGTGACTCTAATTCTTAACACTGACGGAAGGGGTCGGGTGACTGTAACTCTTAAGATTGCCGGAAGTGATCGCTTGACTATCTCTTAACATTGGCGGAATGGGTCGGGTGCCTCTAACTCTCAACATTGACGGAAGGGGTCGGGTGACTCTAATTCTTAACATTGACGGAAGGTGTCGGGTGACTGTAACTCTTAAGATTGCCGGAAGTGATCGCTTGACTATCTCTTAACATTGACGGAATGGGTCGGGTGACTCTAATTCTTAACACTGACGGAAGGGGTCGGGTGCCTCTAACTCTTAACATTGACGGAATGGGTCGGGTGCCTCTAACTCTTAACATTGACGGAAGGGGTCGGGTGACTGTAACTCTTAAGATTGCCGGAAGTGATCGCTTGACTATCTCTTAACATTGACGGAATGCGTCGGGTGCCTCTAATTCTTAACATTGACGGAATGGGTCGGGTGACTCTAATTCTTAACACTGACGGAAGGGGTCGGGTGACCGTAACTGTTAAGATTGCCGGAAGTGATCGCTTGACTATCTCTTAACATTGGCGGAATGGGTCGTGTGCCTCTAACTCTTAACATTGACGGAAGGGGTCGGGTGCCTCTAACTCTTAACATTGACGGAATGGGTCGGGTGACTCTAATTCTTAACACTGACGGAAGGGGTCGGGTGACTGTAACTCTTAAGATTGCCGGAAGTGATCGCTTGACTATCTCTTAACATTGGCGGAATGGGTCGGGTGCCTCTAACTCTTAACATTGACGAAAGGGGTCGGGTGACTGTAACTCTTAAGATTGCCGGAAGTGATCGCTTGACTATCTCTTAACATTGACGGAATGGGTCGGGTGACTGTAACTCTTAAGATTGCCGGAAGTGATCGCTTGACTATCTCTTAACATTGGCGGAATGGGTCGGGTGCCTCTAACTCTTAACTTAGCGTTAAAGTCTTTTATTTATTTATTTTATTATTTATGTACCCACAGTAAAATAGATACAGATATTAGTATATTTGTGTCTTTTACTCATTTTATTAACTGCATAACGTTTCTGTCAAATGGGCTTCCTCGAGCAGTGTGTTCCACGAGCCCCGGTACCGAGGTCCTCGTATACAAAACAGCTCTCGAGTGTTTCTGTTCGTCCCTAAGAGCCGTAATAAACTTGTCTGCTACTATATCAAATTAAATTCTGTTAATTTTCTTCTTTACTTATTAGAAAACTAATTAATTTACTTTAGGGAAACTTGTACCTCTCTAGAACACTGATCACTCGCTAATTATTTCGCCAAGTTAACGCAAGCTGACACCGCGCCGACCATTTTTCATGCAATGGCTTGATAAAACATTTTTAATTGCGGCAATTTATCGGTCCTTAATTGTGAAACAAACGATCCGGAGTTAATACTATAATTATTTATCTTTGTTACATAATGACGAATCGTTGACTAGTGGCGACACACGGCGCGGGGCCACCGATTCTTGATGCTTCTAGCCCGCATAAAGACACGTTTGCAAATGAAAAATTACATGTATTAGTTCTCGGTCACAAACATAATGTGTGTCGACCGACAAGCATGTTAACTGACGTGCTGGATACCACGCTAACATATACAGTCTGCGGGATTCTACTGAGTGTAATACACAATACAGCGTGTTATGACACCATTCATGTCTAACGATGATTTATATAATTTCATTAGAAATTGAGGGAAAAAGTCGAAGAAAAACATTTCTTTTTACAAAAGTTACGAAGCAGGAAAAAGAAAATAAGCAATAATTTAGAGTGAGGTAACGACCTCTGAGTAAAAGGGAGAAAGTTGCCAATTTATGAGTTTAATAGTATAGCGCGGTGACGGAATAAATCATCGCGAGAGGAAACCGTCCGAGTCACTGGAGCGGAGCACGCGCCCGTAGACACGTAGGTGTATATCATGTAACGACCATACAGAGATGTACAGACATCTGTGTTTAATGTTCAGCTTCAGACTCATATTTTATTGTTTATTTTAGTGAGCACTGAGTGGAATTAAAAACAAGATCTCTAGCTCGGTGTTGTAAGCTGTAACATACGTATCCTAATCCTAAATTCCTAACTATCCTAACTATATATTATATATATATATATATATTATATAATAATTTATTTAATTATTATTATATAATATTATAAATGCGAAAGTAAGTTTGTTTGTTTGTTACCTTTTCACGCCTAAACCACTGAACTGATCATCCTGAAATTTTGCATGTACGTTGTCAGGTGTACAGAAACGGACATAGGTTACCTATCATCCCGCAAAAAAGTACTGTTCCCGAGGAAAACAGCAATAACGTCCTTATGATAATAGATGGCGCCACGTGTCTTTCGAATCATGATTGAACTGATATAACCCGAATTGATAATCAAAGTCTAAATGAACGCGAGCGGAGTCGCGGGCAAAAGCTAGTAGGGTATATTTATATACATTTAAATTACAGAGAGTGCATGTATGTTAAAAAAAAAAAAACTTTTACCATTCGTTTTCAAAGTCATCGTCATGTCATGTGTATGTGTTGGTGTGTGTGTGTGTGTGTATGTGTGTGTGTGTGTGTGGTGGTGGTCTCCGCAGTTTGACCTAATTAGTAAGTCAAGCAGCGCGTGGGGGAGGAGGGCACATTACTTGTACAAATATGCGCGATTCCCAGTCTAGGACGGCGTGACTCGCGAGGATCTCCTCATTAGGACTTCATACTTGTCGCAGAATCGCGCGCTATTTGCTCCTCATGAATAACGACTCAAGGAAGTGTGCAGCAGAAGCTGAGCATTGAGCACGGAGCTGTTATTAGTATACTGGCATTCTATCGCTTTACTTTATTAGTTGACTTTACTTTTATAGTTCACTTGCAATTAGCGTGCTTGGAGCAGTAACCCACGCAGACGGAACAATCGGCCAAGTTCAATAACAGAGATGAAATTTCGCGATGGAGCTATATAAAGTTAGTAACAACCAGCGACTAGATCATTCTATTCTAAGTAAACTGCTACTGTTTGTGTTCTCGTGTAGTTTAGTTATTGTTTGGTAGCGCACGCAAGGAACAATAAAAGAGTGGACTGCATTTTAGGCAATGGTTTATTGTCGAGCTTATTACAATTTATACATTTTCTCGGACAAACAGTAAATAATATAGTTTAAGATTAAGAGAGGAGTATCGTCCGTCGCGGTGGAATCCGTTGAAGCGAGTGGTCGTCGGGCCGAGCCGTGCCGCAGCCGCGCCGCGCCTCAGCTTGGCGATCACGCCGCCTGCTCATGAAGACCGCGGCAAGGTATTGGGGTTGAATCCCAACATGCTGCCCGGCTTGAAGCGGAGACTTCAAATATCTGTAAGGGGGCAAATATGAATGTTTGCCCTCTAAATGATGCCCCTTGTTGTACTCACCGCCAGGGTAAACACTCAACACTCTTCCAAATATGCTGCTGCCAAAGCACTGCAGGTGTGTCACATTGCCATCAGAGATCTGCAGTTGAGAGTAGAATTAAGTGGCAGTGCAATTTGAAATAGAAGCAGTGACATTGAAAGAATTGAGGGGTTCTATGAGAAAGGGAATAAGAGGCTGGGACTTTAAACCAACTTTTGTTTGAGTGAGGCAGGTAGCCACTTCTCATACCTAGCAAGTAATTAAAGAGTATAAATAGGAGAATAATGTTAAGAAGTTAGGAAGCTTAAAGTGAATTTCGACAAATGATTGAAGAGCGGATACGTAAGCTTCACTAGATAGCGCAACAATGAGTTCGATATGACACGCTTGTGTTAAATTTCAGATAAAATTGCTAAATTGCAATCTCTGCTTCTCCTGCCTGTTAGCATCACTGAATCAGCGTAAACAACGCTGCAATACAAAATGTAATACTTTGTATCACAAGTAAGGTCACAAAATATCTATGAATTATCTAATTTATTCATAGGTTATTGAAGTATATAAAGGAGGACAAGGAAATAAAATATAAATAAGTGGACTGGTTATCTAGGACTATGGAAAGACTATGGCCCTGCCTGACCAGTATTTTATATAAAATAGCGACCCGCCCCGGCTTCGCCCGGGTAGCAAAGCATAATATAATATAGCCTATGTCACCCGGAGATAGTGTAGCTTCCCAACAGTGAAAGAATTTTTTAAATCGGTTCAGAAGTTTCGAAACCCTATTCAATACAAACAAACAATCATATCTTTTCTCTTTATAATATTATTGCACTGTATTTTGTTTATTGCAAAAATAAATTTAGGTTATACCTTAGCCTCAGCAACACGTGGTGGTTATGCTATTATATTGTAGCTTATATGAAACGTTTTTATTTTTAACATAGCGCCATCTATTGAATGCTTACTCAATCCAGTCAACAGATATCGCCATCTGTTAGAATCGTTTGGAGCTAACAGATAATTGTGACTGTCAAATAATAGACAAATAATTTGCTATAAAATAATATTGCGACTATACATTGAGATGTAAGCTATCCAATCCTTCAAGTTGGATCAAATTGCACACGGTGTGCAAATCAAATTTAAAATCGGTTCAGTAGTTTAGGAGTCCATCGCGGACAAACAACGTGACACGTAATATTTATATATATAAAGATAAACAGATAAAATGGCAGGAGGTGACTTGCACACTCAATAATGGGCCCCTGAAAACGGTCACTAGCACATAGTGTCGTAGCGACAAGGGGGCAACATGTCCTGAGATGCTTATGAGGAGTGGAGAGGTATCCCATGGCTATCAGAAAAATCCCTGTAGTACGGTCAAGATCCCTACCACCATCTTACTGAAATACTTCCTTTCTCCGAGCATGTTTGCTCTAGCGAATCTCCACTCAAGCCGGCCAATAAAGGCGGGAAAGAGGTGAGGAACAAGACTTCTCCCGGAAGATAGGGTCCGTGGGCTCGTTACTGCCCAACAGCTTGCCACATGCTGTCCTGTGCGTTTCTGTATCACTTTTGGTCTTGCTCCTCACCCTAGACCTGTTTCAGCAAAGTAAACTCTACCCGTACAGACCTAGAGTTCAGGAGCACACAAGCCCCACCACGACGTCAATGTAGAGATACGGCTGTGGGGCTTATTATTTTTATATGTTAACATAGCTCGAGACCATGGGGTCCCAGTCCTTTGGAAGGCGTATGAGGGGTCGAAGCCAATTCGCAGAGGCCCCTAAGACCATTTTAAGTGGAATGAAGCACCAAAACTTTATTAACGCTAACGTTATAGTCGGCGGAATATTCAAAAATATAATCTTTTAATAATAATTCGTAAATCATGTGTTATATATAGACGTAATAAATACACCATACCGTATGTGGCATCATTATTAAGTAAATACGAACAATACCTCGCAAGCACTAGTTCTTCTAATGCCGAAAACGGCAAATGGTGGCTAAAGCCAGCACAGAGCGGCACTGGCAGCGTGGCAGCGTGGCTGCCCATACAATAAGCTAATAGGTCATAAAATATTAATGTTGTTTCACGGGGGATCACATAAAAAGCTATCGGTCGCTCGACCAACATGTTCGCATCGTTTGACCTCATTTACAGCGCTCTAATGAGCCGGCCTGCTCATTAGCATTACCCACAATTTACAATGTCAATGTGGCTTTGCAAAGTAGGGGAGCAGAAATATCAAGCAGGCAGGTACAGCAGCACATGTTGGTGACGGATGAGTCGTCTGACTGAATACGTTTAGAAGTCTCAATCGAATAATGTATATCATAGACATAGGCAGAAATTCGTGGGGCTCGTTTACTCAGAAAGAATTCATCGCGCAAACTACCGCTTGTAGTAGTATGGGTGTCGTATTGGTATGAGTCAGTCCGGGCCTCACTCCCCGTGCCTCTTAAGAACGGCGCCACCGCCGGCCTCTGAGCAAGTGATTGTACTTATGTCTCTGAATTTTCCACAGAGTGAAGAATCTGTATATCTGTTGGAGTGTTCATCGATGACGACGTCGTCCCGCTGTATGACGCGTGACGCCGACGTGACGAGGGTTGGCGTGACGTGACGGTACTATTACGCCGCTGTCTCCCGCGTTTCCTCCACTAACTATGTCCTTTCTCCGTGCTTGTCACTATTTACCCACTCACATACGTGTGAGAGAGACAAAACACTGCCGACTGTTATCGACAATCTGACATGCGATGTCGCCGAGTGTTTGCAATGATCTCTTTACGAAAAAATCTAGTTTCGGACGAACTGGCGACGTCATTTGACGTAGGTACAGAAATATGTATTTGTCAAATAACGTCGACTTCGCTTATATCATGTTATGTCGGAACTGATATTGAAATAGAGTCGAGCCAAGAGTCTGTTAAGAAAAATGTAAGTTAGATAACAGTACCTACTTACAAACTTTACGTTTAACATTTCTTTATTGACGTTATAAAAGCATTCACAGACACTTCCTCGAGCTTTTCCATAACAAATGCCGCATTTTTCCTTATAAAATTAAAGCATCTAATGACAGGAACTTTACATGACAAAAGTTTCACAAGTCCACAAGTAGCGCGTTGGACGATCTGCGCGAGTTCGTGGGTCGGAGCGCTGAGCGGGCCTTTCGTTAGCCGCGCGCCGATTCCGACTAAATAAATATATTAGCATTTTAATTGGATGTCATAAAGCAGAATGGATCTTGTTTCTGGGTGAATCGAAACTCCCCGACGTTCCCTCGGCTTGGTCGCGCGTGTGTTTAAGAGTTAATTTACAGAGACCTTGTAGGGCGGCGCTGTGCGAGGAGCATTCCGCGCGGCCCACGCGGTTGACGCGGCCCTCGCGTCCCTTACGGCCCACGCCACGCTATCTCGTGTTATATAACTTAATATTGCCGGGACTTTTCGAACAAACAATCTATTTGACGCCTAAATAAGTTTCCTGTTATGAAACTCGCAGAATTATTTTCAAGTAGTAACAACACCTCGCGGCCGATACCTATCACTGTTATTAAATATCAAAGCGACTGTTCCGCTTGCGGTGACCTTGGCGCGGCGGAAGCTTGCCGTCGTTTAGCTTTATGGAGGTAGTTTAATTGCGTAATTAAGGCGCCATCCGTTGTTTAATTCGGCCGCTTGTTCCTGTTCGACTACAACTCTAGATGAACAGCGTTGTCTACATTCAGGAAACAGCAACAACTTATACAATGAATGGGCACCGTTTTCGCCGTGGCGAGCCGCAAGATGACTTGGAGCGTGTGAGGATAGCGTGCTAATAGCGAGCCAATTGCGGGAAATAGGATTTTAATGGCGTCAGGAACAACAATCGGTTGTTTAATTCGCTGCGCTCGTGCGATTTGTTCAAACAAAACGAAGTTAATTTGCCCTTAAACGCGGCTTTCACTGCCAAGAAATAATTGAGTTTAAACAATATTTGTTTTTCAAGAATTCTGTGAGTTTAGTTTGTGGACAGTACATGTACATAGAACATGTCCTCGTATGTGTTGTATAGAGTTAGCTCGGTACGCATAACGAACTCACTCTAGCAAGCAGTGTAATATACTCCTAACAGATCATAGAGTGAACTTTATTAACATACAATCAATTACGTATTGGAAATTACCTTTATAAATGTGATCAGACCTTTATAAATGTGATAAACTGACGTCAAAGTAAACCTAGGACTCTGTTAATCAGTCAGTAAGAACGATTCCCGGCGCGTCGTGACGGACACGCGTAGTCATCATCAGCGACGCGCGGCCGCCGCGCCGCCTCAGCCAGCTAAACATTGCAGAGAGCACACTAGAAACAAACCTTGATCCCATCCTCGTGACTGTCAGGTTGTAGTGAAGAACGCAGCGACGCAACGTTCTTCAACGAGCATGTGTGTTACTTGTCTGCTGTGTGTGAAGGCGCTCTTTCCCCGGGAGCATTCGCCTGTAATGTAACCTGTAGCTGCGACCTAGTCGCGGTACTTCTACTGCTGCTCCTACTACTTCTGCTGTTATCCCTCTACACTAGCTAGCAGGTGACGGCCTGCGCACTCTACTTGTACAGTCACATACATTACAGGCGCATGCTCCCGGTGAGGGAGCGCCTTTAGTGTACACTGAAGCTCAAGTTTAACCTGCTCTGTCCTCATAAAGTTTCATAAATGTTTGCATCTAGCTATTTTTTTCTATCGTTTTTTTTTCTGTGTCATTAAACATTGTTCGGTCCTTATGGCCATACGTAGTGGTAGCAGGTTTAGTGCTCAGGGCCGTGACTGCTGTCGTGGTTATTTTTTGCTCGATATCGATTGATTCGGAGAGCGTCGTGCTGGTCCTCAAGTGGAGCCGGAACTACATCCATCGGTTCTCTTCGGTTTTCTGGCCAGAAATTCCCGTGTTTGGTACCCTGGCAGTTTGAATGAACGTTGTCGAAACATTTTCACTTTCAACCACATATTGAACGTATTGTTAACCCCATTTTGTTTCGGCATTAATAATAAAGAGACGATTGGTCTTATTGAAATTAATTCAAAGTTTGAATATTATCTCAAATTAATGCTTCTTCTTGTTCTTTTCGAGTCGATAATCGTATATTAAAGACTCGGTGCGCTGTAAGGGTTGCTGCAGACATCCGATTGTATTATAAACAACTAAACATGTTTCATTGGTGGTGCTTGTACGGTGGTGCTCCTACGGTGGTGCTCGTACGGTGGTGTTCGTACGGTGGTGCTCGTACGGTGGTGTTTGGTGCCAAATTTTCACAGGTCACTTAGTTTATTGGTGATCCGGTCATTAACTAGTCAAATACCTCGTGCGCAATTTTAAAATTTGGGTTATAATGCATTTTTTCTCTCATAATATTAGAAACCATATTATTAAAAATTTCAATAATGTATCTAACAGAATAATAACCTATACCCAACAATAAAATACCCAGCCGATAGACAACACAAAGAAAGTTTAAATCTAGACCCGGACTACGACACACACGCCAACTAAAGGAGTAAACTAGTTATATCGATGTCGATTGTTTTCGGTTTTCGTATAACCGGAGTCATTACTCCACGCGCTATAGCCGGGAGACATACCGCCCGTGGGTGAGCTCACTTGTCACCTGTACACTGTCTGTGTTATTAGTTAAGTACTGACATAGGTTAAGACTATTGTTACTAACCCAATGGATTTTTGTTATCTGAATAAATTAATTATGAATATTACTAAATATGTCATATAATTAAGGTATAAATCGTACAGATTACGTGACTCCGGATATACGAAAACCGGCGTTTTTGTCGGAGTCGGGTTTTAGTTTAACCTTTGGTAACTTGCAAAAAATACAACAAATAATAATTAGTGTTATTTAAAACAGTAACGAGTGAAACATAATCGTTTTATTCTTTTATGGGTTTTATGTATGTATAATATATAACCAATATATTTACCCGACTGACCCGGAAGGAGGGTATTGTTTTTCGAGAGTATGTATGGATGTACGTCTAATTTTTTGGTATCCTGTGTAACCTAAACGGCTTGATGGATTTTGACATAGTATGAGGTGTCATTAGAGTCGAGTAATTATGAGAGTAACATAGGCTATACAATATTTATATATTGCATCTGCAAATACAAAAAAAGGGAGGGGAAGGTTTTTTAAAATATAATTATTACAACAGTACTGGTATCAAATAAAACCTAGTTATGAGTCAATTCCAAATATTTCGTTCTTCAATAAAACTAAAACGCTTGAAATAACGCAAATAATAAAAATAAAAAATATTTGGCTGCTAAAACACATAAGTGAAAAAAGGAAAACCAGCATTATAATCTATAGAATTTTGTATAGATGTTTAAATGTTTGACAGAATTTTGAACTTAGTTTTTTTGTAAGGTGTCGCTGGCGGGGACAAACAAAAGTTCCAGCAAGTATTTCAGAAAGAAGTCCTAAGACCTTTCATTCGATACCAACTAGATATATTTACTTTTTTTTTGGGAAACACTTTACTTCTGCTATAAGCCGCCATGTTGGATTTTATGTGATGGCATAATAACCTATAACCCAACGATACCTCGCTTGCAAAAATACGATGAGTAATGTAGGAGGAGGGAACAGATGAAGATACATAGATAGTCTGTTAAAATCATAACCCTCCTTTGGCTTTGTCTTAGTTGGGTAAAAATTGCCTATAACGTGTCGCACTAAAATAGGCACTCGTGAAGTTTCGGCGATGGCTATAACTATATTGTCGACATCGGCCGCAATCGGCGCTGATTCGACATCAAGTTGAAGTATTAACTCGATGCAAAATAAGTGCATTATTCTACCATTTTGTATTCCGACTAAGCTGTTAGGTTGGGAATCAGTCGGCTGCCTGCGGAGCCTTAATCACCACAGTTGGGAATCAGTTGGCTGCTTGCGGAGCCCTAACTCACCACAATTGGGTATCGATCGGATGCCTGCGGAGCCCTAACTCACCACAATTTTTCCTAGACAAACAACATTTAATGTAGTTTAAGGAACAGTGTAGTAAACTAATCATGCAATAGAAGCAAACCATTTACGAGTCAGCTCACTGGCTGAGTGGCGTACTAGAACTGGCTCACTGGCGCACTAGTACTAGCTCACTGGCGCACTAGTACTAGCTCACTGGTAGTACTAGCTCACTGGCGCACTTTTGTTCCACTAACTGTATGTTAAGCTATCCATACATAAACTCTGCATTTTTTCTCCAAGTTTAAAGAAGAAACTTTTCACTTCTGTTATTTTACAGCAGAAGTACGTCATCTAGTTAATTAGTTTGAACAAATAATGTGCACGATCGAACATACATAGTAGGTTGTTTACTTTACGTCTGAACACAACCCTGTACCCCACCACCACTACCACCACTATACCTACCTACTTATTATTGCATTCATAAAATTAAATGTGGGTTTATTCAACGTTAGAAGTTAACTTACTTTAATATCATGGTGCATTGGATAGTGGCTTCATGATATATTCACGGGCTGCGGTCAGTCGGGAGAGGGAGGGGGCCACGAGGGGGGTGTAAATTTGGGGCAGTTAACGAGATTTAGTGTGTGACACTAGGAGATGAGGCCTTGCGGGCCCTGGGTCCCCGGGGTGGTCCTGCCCCCAGGCCGGTTGCATTGTTGTCTTTATGCAGTGGCGATGGGTCGCTCAACAAGCTATATGAATGGCTGCCGCATGCTCCGTCCAACAACATCACATGTATGCAGCAGCGCCGCGCGCACAGCTCCGTCAGGCGGATGGTAACCGATTTTGGCAGTTTTTCATTCATTCAGACATGAGTTCAAAACGGATTAAAATGAGATTTACCGATACAACGATAAAGATGTGTGATCGATATAAACACTTCTTATTAAAACTATTAATATTCTTTAAATGTCAAAGTTAAACGCTTTTCGTCACCTCGATGTGAATTAGGGCGGAACGAGGTCGACGTTTGATGATTGAATATTGCTCCGAGAGTGACAAATTGCCCGTCGCTAACCGTCTCACGTTACACGGTTCAAGAAAATTTTACGTGTAATTCGAGCACAATATACCTGATTACATCATTTCATTGATACTTATTATACTTAGTACAAGTTTTTACTAACATGGATTTCTGGTAAGATAAATTACCTTTGGGTTGCTACGCGGTAGACGATGTTCTAGCTACGCCGTAGCAAACGTGGTTACGCCGTTGTGGCCGGTAACAGAATAGTTTTGCGACGATTAGCGTCGTTTGTTTTGCTTTACTCCTTCGATATGTAACATATTATGAGTCTTAAATGAAAATGAGCAGTAAAACAGCCCTCCTGCGTAAAAGTATTTATCGAAAGCTCCAGTTATTTAAAAAAAAAAAACCGTAACTGATAAATAATCTTAATACGAACTGACCGCAGCAAGCGTAGCTTAACCTTCGATCAACCCATGCGGCTGTATGAATTTATGAATATGAAGTAATTACTACAGTCAACCTATAATTTATGGACTTACAAATAGAATAATAATATGACTGTATGATATAGAAATCCAAAAAATGGAGGATTTGTAATAAAAATAACAAGATATCACTTGTCAAAGTACGCTGTGAACAACTACGGTTTCAAGAAGCGAAAACTCAATGTAATTCAAGCAAATACAGTTTTGATATTTATTGTTATTATTTGCATAATCAACAATATGGATTCTGAAGTTCAAGCCGAGACCCCAAGACACGGAGAGGTCTGGTTATGAAATGGATGGTCACCCATCCAAGTACTGGCCGCGGTCTGCGTCGAAATGCATCATCAGCGCGGCGCCCTAGGCCGCCAGCGCGACTGCGCCGCGCCGCTCCGGTCATCCTTGTCATCAGTGACTTTGTCAAATAGACTTTTCAGTGTTTTTTTTTGATAATTTAGTTTAGTTTTAGTTATTATTTTTATTACGGTTATGATAAGTTTAAATCGTTTTAAATAAATGGTCAGTGGCAGCAGCGATGTGGTGGATGATAGTGGTAGTGCTTGTCAACCTTCATCTTCGCTAAGCATCCTGGAGAGATGCCCGCTGTGTACCCAGGCACGTTTTTTTAAAGGTAAGCGGGATCTGAATGTGCATATTGGTAAAGTACACAGACCAAAAAGTGAGTTCACCTCAGACCCTGTCTCAACATCTGTACCTCCAACACCAGCTACATCCACTTTTGACCCGTTTTGGAAAACCCTTTCAAAATTAAAAAAACTCTGTTCCTGTTTTGAAGCGAGTTCCCCGCGGTGCTAGACCTCTAGTGGCACAACACCTAGCAGGTTGCGTTCGTCTTGCCGTCCGGGAGAACTCGCAAAGTGCTTGGGAACAGCTGCTTACCTTCCCTTACAGAATCCTACATGTACAAAAGAATTTGGCAACTAAACAGACATTAACCGCGCAAATTAAAGAAAACTGTCATATTTCGGCTCACAATTTAGATTCAAAATTACAGACACAGAGATATACCTCTTCAAGGGGTAGATCCCATCTCGTAGAATCGAAGTTAGGGGACGGTGACATAAGCGGTGCAGCCAGGATTCTTTTTAGCAGTGATGTGGTGGCTCCTTGTTCTCCCGAAACGCTCGCAGCGCTGGAGAGCAAACACCCTGCCCCAGCGGATGGCCTTTCCTTCCCCGACCCCCCTAATCTGGATAACCACTCTCTCACCATTACAGGTCGGGAGTTAATCACAGCCGTTAACTCCTTCCGCAGCGGCTCCGCTGGCGGCCTAGACGGCCTGAGTCCTCAGCACCTTAAGGACCTTTTTTGTTTAGGCGCCGGGGCAGCTGGTGAGTTGCTTTTGAAGGAGCTTACGGCTCTGGTTAACCTAATGCTCTCCGGCAAGGTGAACGAGGCCGTCATCGACGTTCTTTACGGGGCCAATCTATGCGCCCTGCGTAAAAGGGATGGCGGCATTCGTCTCATTGCCGTGGGAACAACTTACCGTCGTATGGCAGCCAAGATTTGCTGTAAATTTTATGGTGAGTTTGTTTCGAAAAAAATTCAGCCCCTGCAGCTAGGTTATGGCTCCAAAGGGGGCTGCGAGGCTGCCATACACGCCTTGTCGACCTATCTAAATTCTGGCAAAGGAGAGGTCATCTTGAAGGTTGACATAAAGAATGCATTCAATTCTGTTAATAGGGACACCTTGCTGGCAGAAACTAAAAAAGAAATACCCCAAATTTTTAGTTTCCTCTGGCAATGTTACAGACACCCGTCTAAATTACTTTATCGGGACAACCTTCTGGAATCTTCTGTTGGCTGTCAACAAGGTGATCCCCTCGGGCCAGTGATCTTTAGTTTAGCCATTCACCCTATTATTCGACAGCTAAATTCCAAATTTAACGTTTGGTATCTTGATGATGGAACCTTGGGAGGCGATGTAGAAACTGTTTTAAATGACCTTCAATTCTTAAAAAATAAACTTCATTCTATTGGCCTTGATCTCAACTTTTCGAAATGTGAACTATATTTAGCGGACAGTACTGACAGACATCTGACACTTCCCAAATTTAACGCGATAGCTCCAGAAATAAAAAATATTGAAAAAAGCTCTCTTCGTCTCCTTGGGTGTCCAATCTTTGATAATTCCTTTTCCTTTTTTATTGAGCAAAAAATCAAAAATTTCAATGACGTTTCGGAAAGATTGTTCCAAATTAACATGCATTCGGCCATAACCTTAATCCGTTACTGCTGTTTCGGCCCTAAATTAACATATTTCCTTCGCGCTTCCCATTTATGGAAGCACACTCACCTTTTAGACAAAATGGACCAAATTATCCGACATACATTAACTTCGATTTTAAATGTGGCCATGGACGACCGAGCTTGGACACAAGCTACTCTTCCCATTCGTATGGGCGGCCACGGCGTCCGCAAAATTGCTAGTATTAGTTTACCGGCTTACATATCCTCGGTTTACGGCACTGAGAAATTAATCAGGAAAATCCTAGCATCCACACTGATTGATTTTGATGTGCCGTGTTTCACCGAGGCTATAGATGCCTGACGTCTCGCTTGCCCGAATTCAGATCCACCCGACAATTCATCTTCCCAGAGACGGTGGGATGAGCCAATCTGCAGAGTAGTACAGAATAATTTAATTAACACGTCTGCTACTACTGTGGAGCGTGCGCGCCTACTGGCTGTGGGTAAGTGGGAGTCGGGTCTTTGGCTTCATGCACTACCGTCGTCGAACATAGGAACTTTATTCGACGACACTACCTTCCGCCTCGCTGCTTCCCTGCGTCTAGGAGCTCCTTTTTGTTCTCCTCATCGCTGTCACTGTGGAGAAGTAGTCAACAGCCTCGGACACCACGGTCTGTCTTGCAGCCGTAGTGCGGGTCGCATACCGCGGCACGCGAACATTAATGACATTATCCGACGATCTCTTGTCACCGTCGGCGTTCCAGCTGTATTAGAACCTAATGGCTTGGCACGCGACGATGGCAAGAGACCGGACGGCATGTCTTTATTTCCATGGAAGGTGGGTAGGCCTTTAGTGTGGGACGCAACATGTGTCGATACTCTTGCGCCATCCCATCTTCCTGTCTCGGCTTGCTGTGCTGGCGCCGCTGCAGCGGCTGCAGAAAACCTCAAGCGGCGTAAGTATAACAACTTTGTCGGTAATTATATTTTCGAGCCGTTTGGGGTTGAAACCCTCGGGCCGTGGGGTCCGAGTGCCCATATTTTATTTAAGGAAATCTCCAAACGCCTGTTTGACACTTCTCGTGACCCAAGGGCTGGCTTTTTCCTAGGCCAGAGGCTAAGCATTGCCATACAACGTGGCAATGCCGCCAGTCTCTTGGGTACATTACCAGTCGACAGCGATGCGGAGGAATTTTTTGACGCCATTTTTTAGTTTGTTAATAGTTTTAGTTAGGTTAGGTTAATTAATTAGATATAAGTTGTTATTCATGTACTCAATTAAATTTTACAATGTAAATAGTCAATGCTTAAATAATAATACATATGTTTAAAAATAAACTGTAACGATTTTGAATTCATAAATGTCTACTCCACAACTGAGTTTATGGAGGACACCACTGACATTTAGCTTATTACAATATTACATTTAGATTATAATTATTTTGATATTTTCATTGTGTGTTAGTACGTAAGGAATTGTGTGTTAGTATGTAAGTAATTGAGTTATTTCATTTTAAATCTTTGTCTGTTGTTTCGACACCACTAAATCGAGTAAAATGTAGCAAACTGACCATCTTATTATAACATCCTGTTGTATTGAAACCTACATTTACGAATAAATTTGATTTGATTGGATTTGAAATGATGATAGTTAATAAATATAAAGCATAATTTTAATTTTTATGCGCTTGGGAGTAGTTATCAAATTCTAAAAATACGTACGATTTACCAAGAAAAGGAAGTTGAACGCTAATTTGTTTGATTCTCAGTCAGAGCGCGGTCCGTGCGGTGAATGCCTCAATTTCCTAAACTTTAGTCTACTGTTAATGAATCCCTCGCTGATTGTGTAACCGTGCGCGGCATCTCGGACTGAACAATGGCGTTCAGTTTAGCTTTCTTATATGATTCCGTTTAGCTCTCTGATATGATTCCGTTTAGCTCTCTGGTATGATTCCGTTTAGCTCTCTGATATGATTCCGTTTAGCTCTCTGGTATGATTCCGTTTAGCTCTCTGATATGATTCCGTTTAGCTCTCTGGTATGATTCCGTTTAGCTCTCTGATATGATTCCGTTTAGCTCTCTGGTATGATTCCGTTTAGCTCTCTGATATGATTCCGTTTAGCTCTCTGGTATGATTCCGTTTAGCTCTCTGATACGATTCGGATTACTCGCGGACATTTGTGTTTTTCTCCCAATTAATGGATTTGTTTTTTAAATTTTAATAACGCCCGAGGTGTATTTTATGTCTGTTTGTTACTGGCTTAATGAAATATTATTGTGGTCACAGTAATTTATGTTATTGTGTAATTTATGTCGACGGAGAATTCGTGCGACAGCTGAATGAGTTGTGCGGAGTTAGCGCACGCTAAGTTGGGATGCAAAGTGACGGTAGTGCGGCTAACTTCGAGAGTCACAAATGTAAGTTGTTTGTGAACGAGCGTGCACTTAGGTGCTTATCAGCGCAGTGCGCATCACTTGAGTTGTTTGATGGGAAGCCGCTTGAAGTTGCACTCGTCTGTTTACTTCTAGTTTTAGTCATGAATATGGCGCATTCCTTGTCCTTTTGTCGACCAATCTCTTATTGTTTGCTGTTCCTAACCTACTGATTGATCTTATCATAGATGTAGAGGTGTTTTGATTTTATTTGTGACACTGTGTGTGTGCTTGTGTTGCGGTGTGTGTCACCGATACTCATCGGAGCCCTCATTAGCATACGTTTGTCGTCGGTTGATGAGCACTCCCCTCTCCTCACCCACCCCTCACCCGTTACACCTCCCTCCTCACATTACAGACAGACTTTATAATCTTTTGCTGAGATACAAATTAGCGTTGCGGTCTCAAGTGCCGCCACATTACATGCCTACTCCTCCTACTGAGCGACTCCTCGCTGATCCTCAGCTTAGTTTCCCCGCGACTCTGTATTCATGATACTAAAGTAAATAACAATAAATTATTCGTTATTTTATTTCCTACGTTGTAAATAAGGCGCGTTGTTTCTTGTAAACTACCCCCCGGAGCTCGCCCAACAATATAAACGGAACGTGAGCGAGAACAGTTGCTACTTCCCGCCTCCGAGAATTAATGTAATCCCTAATTTTAGATAGTAAAGGCACCTAAATAAATACGCGCTCATTGCTCCGGAATTAGTACACGCATAACTTCACGATCCAGTGAAATACCTTGCGCCTGTAAATATTTGTCCGCCGACCGCGCAGGTATTTAGCAGGAACCCTTTGTGCCGACCGGTTACGTCACTGGCGTTCCATCGCCTGGCCCGTGCACGCCATTTGTAACCTTACCACGGGTGAGAAGAGGTGATAATGGCGTGCTCATGTATATCCTGTGATGAACTGACGTTAATTAATGTAACCGAGTAGGTGTGCCAAAGCCACGTTTGCTTGCGTCCGCCAGGGCCCGCGCTCAGCACGGACGCGCGGTGGAACATGTAGCTGACCCGCAGGCAGATAAATGCGTTTTATATAATGAAGTATGTCGCTCAGGAGGCTACAGGCATGGCGGTCCCCTTGTTGCTCAGTTCCTGCGCGTTGTTTTAATAAAACAGTAGAAAGTCGAAGGGATGACATTTTGTTTATCTGCGGAGATCGATGTAATGAGAAATTCTTCCATTGTGTCGGCGCTGGCCGTCGTTTGACGTCGAAGGACGAATTGCGAGCGAATTCCGGCGCAGGCCGCGATCTCACAAGTAATATAGCCGCTCCCGAGCTCCCGACTGCTCTGATGTCATATTATTTAGGCCAGCGATGAACAATACCTATTAATTATACCAAGGGCGAGTAAGTCGTAAGTCTTCGTCAGAAGTAAGGCACTCAAGGTTATTATGTTCTCTATTTTTCTTCGTTCAGCGGTTGATTACGTTAGATGGGGTCAGATCGCACACTAAGAATATAGCTCAGTTATCACATCACACGTGATACGCTGCAGACTGTCCAGCTTTGATATCGCGCGGCGCTGAATTTTGTACGAAGACTTTTGTATGTGACACTAATCAAGTCTGTGGCGACTTGCTATAGAGGGGAGGGTTACACAAACATGCGATGACGCAAGCTAGTGACATTGTACATCATTGTTACTGGATCATCTGAATGCATAATAAACAGGAACTTACTCGTCAAGAGCATACATTGTGGTGTTCGAGGAAGGAACGTTGATTGACAGCGACCTTAAACTCTTGATTAGCTGTCACCACCACGGGAAGGGTTGCGTCCTGACACCGCAACACCGCTACGTATCTATTCGTACTGAACTTGTGGGAGTCGAACTCAGGAGTCGCAGATCAATGCGACAATGTTTCTATATAAGTACCCATATCGCAATTTGTAAAGGATGGACATCCCCGGATAAGCTATGACCAGTAGATGCGCCGTAAGATATCCTCGTCTTTCATAACAATTAAAAGAAGATGCGATTAATACATAATTTCCCGGCAAAATAAAATATGATAACGCTATTTAAGAGGCTGACAAGAGCTAAACCGCGGTCACTGTCGGACTGCATGGAAAAGAAAGAGAAGCGCGGTGACACAACACTGGTAATTTATTGCAAAATATGAAGCAATTATCGATTTACAAAAAATCTACTGATTGGACTAAAAAATTAAAACACTATTATGTTAATATGTTGCTTGTAGAATAATCTGACAAAAAATCACAATGACTGCATGTATATTGGTATGGCTTTTAATCGTTAAAAGAAATTTTTAGAGGCATTTTCGTGATTTTTTTCTATCGTATCAAATTAGTTGTATTACGTTTTCAACACACTATATAACTAGCATATATCCTGAAGAAGATCATATATTTTTCTGGTTTTGTTTACTGCAGTGGATCATATACTTTTAGGCATTATAAAATTTGCATTTAGGTCCTGTAGTCCCCTTAACAGTAAGTAAGAAAAAACATAATGTCCTCCATGCGTGCGTGAACTAATGCGCATTTGTATAGAGTGGAGTTTCTGCGCTTTCCTGTTGTATTCTATAGAGTTAAGTTTATGAATAGTGCCGCAATTAGCAGCTTGTGCGGCATTCCTGCAAGTTTGCGTGTGGCACAACGAACCGGTCCAATTAACTGTCACCTTTGAATAACCCGCGTCACATTAATTTATATTGTGTTCCGTTTGTAGGGTCAATTTGAGTAGGCATATTACATGACTTAGCGCTTTGAGAGATAGGAATATAATTACTGATGTGTCACATACACGGACGTGGAACTTATTATTTTATAATACTGGATATAGTTGAGAGTGTAGGAGTGTGAGAGCTCGAGAGTGCAGGTGTGTGGGCAGCTCCGGGCAGGGGGACAACGCGACAATTTCTCTCTTCGTCGCTAACGATCTTAAACAATGTATGTAATACTTATTTCACTTAAAGTTACTTGTACAAAATCCCCACGTTGATACTCAGCATGACTGGGACATTTTTATTACATCTGCGCAAAGATTCAATGCGATCAAAGCTGTTTTTATTCTAATAGCATCTTAATTTTATAAAAAACATTGAAGTTAATAATCTTGAGCGTTTCATGTAAATAATGTTCGACGCGGTGCGCACCGTATATCTGACCGCTTCAGACGCAGGCCGCACCGCGCGGCTGCCAAACCATCTTTAATACCTTCCTGCAGTACTTGGGTTACGTACCGACCACGCGCATCGCGCCAGGGCTTACACCGCATTGTGGACACACTGGTCATAAGCTGAGAATTTTGTTCTATGTATCTAAACTGAAATCTATCTATCAGCACCGAGTGAGCGGCTATCATTGTAATAGATTAAAGACTGTTTTGGCAGAATGCAGTTAGATAACAAGCCTACCTATAGACAACGGTGAGTCTGTGTCGGTAGATAATAAAAGTATCGGCGCATCGGCGCCTTTTTTATCATGTCTTTGAAGTGCTCATGGGTACAGTTGGCAGAACTATTTTACTATTTTATTTTATTTATATCCTTTATTTCATATATATACATATAAATTATATTTTTAAATATTAGAATATAAAAATATAAAATCATTTATAAATACAAAATTATTTATATTATTATTACAATTTTTTTTTTAGAGAGATCCATTTTTCTTTCTTTTTATTTGTTGTGTAGTTGTCTGGTTAAAAGCGCAGTGAGCTTGACGCGGGTCCAAGGCGGTGCCATGCACGCGCGGCTACGCGACTACGCGAGCATGTGACCACGCGACCACGCGGCCACGCAACCACACGGCTTAGCGACCCCGCGACCATGCGATCCGACACCGCCCGCTCGTTTTGTTGTCGCCTGCGCGATTTCCGTATGCAAACGAGCTGAATTAAGAGTCGTATAGCTCGTAGATATGTTATGGAAGATTTGATTTAACAAGTTCATTTAGGTAGCTTTGTGGCGTCGGGCTGCTGCGTCCTTGTAGGTCTCTGCTGATTATATCTTTTGTTCAAGCTGTGATCACGAGCTAACAATTTTTGAAGACTGTTCTCCGTTAACAGTTATATGACAAGGATGCTTTGATTTTGGTGCTTTAAAGAACATTTTCAACAATGTTACCCTGAGTATAGGTACTAATGGTTTAGGTAATTTTCGCTTCCTCGTTGGTCTAGTGCTCGCAAGCGCTACTGCTGAGCATGGGGTCCTGGGTTCGATTTCCGGCTCGGGCAAAGTGTTATTGGGTTCTTCCATCTGGAATTTCTCAGTTGCAGCGTGGAGTCTGGATATGTGCTCGGTTAATGGCAATAGGTTCGCCCCCTATTAATTGGGACTTAAACATAACTAGCGTAATGTGGGTGTACGAGTACTATAGGTACACCTCTGCCTAACCCTTCGGGAAATACAGGCGTGATGATATGTAAAGTAAAGATGTATGAACATTTTCTTGCAATTGATTTGTTTAATATCACACATGTCTACAAATAATTGTTCGGGAATTGAACCCTTTTTATGTGACGTCACGATGTTCCTCATTTGACCTGTTCGCTCAGACATCATCACTTTCATCGCCACGATGTGAGATACTGAGGTGACGCAGCACAGAGCGACGCGTGGCGCCCAGACGCGCAGCAATCATCGACTGCTCACAAAGAAGTGCGCCAACTCGTGATTACTTCTCAAACTTTAGATTGCTCGGGTTTTAATGAAACCCCCCATTCAGGCGTCACCTGATCTCCGGCGCCGCCTGTCTGCTGACATGCACTAACAACATGACGCACCACTATGATCCATTGTTTCTTATTAAAGTTGCGTGGGGTTGGGTCGAGGTGTAGGGTCAGATATACACGTGTTAGCATCGCGGGTATAACTCATAGCGAGACTGCTTCGTATGGAGGTGGGATTTATGATGGCGAGTACATATCTATGCGACGTGCGTACCTATGCGATGTACTTAGCGTGTGCTGGTAAGACAAGCAGAAGAGCCACAAGTGGGGCCTATTCTCTAAGTCCGTCAACGAAGAAATGAACTCTACTTCCGATTAATTAATTTTTTTAGACGGGAAAGAACTAATCGGTAGTAAGGACAACTGTCAAATAGTGTTGTCATTAATTCTTAGTTCGGGCCCCGAACTAATTATATCCGTAGGTAATACGGAGTATGAAGCACCCGTTACTTCTGCCGAAACTATGGATTTCGTGGTTAGAGAGTAGACCCCCTGACACAATGCAACCCTCTGTTCGTTAGCTACTATATTAGTTGTAGACTGTTTGTATTTGGTAGCTTGTTATAGCAGATCTTACTCGACGTGATGCCGCGCGAGCTAGCCCTCTCATATTATACTTAATTATACTCTAGCAAATGCAGCTTGCTACGTATTGGACAGGTGCAGTAGTATTATGGATGCCGTCCTTGCGCGGGAATGTGCTCACGTCGTACAGCCCTAACTGAACATTCTGATGTATCTGTGCCATGTGGACCCGGAGCTAGTGTGTTATCCCGAGCCGCTGTTCGCGGGAGAAACACGAGCTCCCCGACTAACGACACTATTTATTAGCATTATGTAAATCATGAATGTTCCCCTCTTACACTCGTAACTCGTGCGCCTTGTGCGTCTGAGACAATTGACTGTGTAACGAGACGAGCGCGTAATGTATTGTTGATACTACACTGTACGCTGTTGCTGTAACACAACACAAACTCATTACTTTGAGCTCGTTCTAAACAAGCAGTTTATATGAAACAATGTTTAAATTTACACTCCATGTTTTTGTTTCAGTCCTAGATCAACACTCGCGCTGTTAATTACCTTTACGTACTTATCGATTGTACTTTACGTAGTGTGTGTTAGGGTTTTGTTTCAAGCACCTGGAAATGAAACTCAACACCAGAGATTTTTATAACAATATGCATTGATATACTAGTTATATCAATGTCAATATGTATAGTTTCAAAGAGTCTAGAACAGTGAAAATACATTCCAACAACGCAAATAAATATTACTTACGCGGTGTTAACACTGAAACTATTTAAAATTGTCAGTAGATAAGTAGCCGGTAGAGCGGAGTGGTGAAGGCACGGTATCGTCACATCGCATCGTCAGTATCGCATTGTGTCGCGTAGCTTCGCCTGGCGCCGCACGTCTCTTGCACACGTCGCAATGCACTCGCCACCACGTGCAGCGGGCACTCGCAGGTTGCGGAGCAAGGTGCAGTTAGTGAGCAGCAAGTAACGTGTTGTTCGCGATCTCTGCTCTCTGTGCCCACGGTGGCGCGGTTAGCACTGCTTGGCATTATTGATTTGGGAAGTTGCGACTTTTCTGTGATACAGTAGCTCCCTTTTTTAATGTGGTCCCACCGCCCGCGCCGCCGGAATACGAAGCGACGTTCATGTCGGTTCTAGCTAGTACATACTACGCTGAACGCGTGGAAAATTCCACAACCCGTTCGACCGCCGCCTATCGTAGACAAGTCTAAATGACAAAAACCAATGAGCGACAACAACCGCACTGCGCAAGGTAACCAAGCGACGTATCAACTGATAACTAGAGAAGGCAAAAGACAGTATACAGGTGCATCCAATTATATGACACCGACGCAGAGAAACACCCATATCCCTAATATAATTATCAGGGATGAGAATGCAATTAAGAATCAAGACACATTAGAGAATCAGTAGTGAAGAACAGTCCAACGCTCAACGTTAAGAGAGGCCAAATAAAAATTAACCCAGATAATGAGACAGCGCGCGTCAACGTACTCACTACGATTGAAGCTTGCGGGATAACCAGAGTGATTGCACCAAAACCGAAGGCCGACAGACAATCAGCGACCAAGTTCGTGGTCAAAAATTAGACTTATGGAGAATCCACCGACACCATTGCTAACGAGATAGCAGACTGCATCGGCCTTAAACCTATTGGTTTAGTGCCGATTGGTTGTGGATTGATTGCTATTGCTATCAACCCACTCGGATGAACAGGAAAAATACACCTGCTCATTTTTGATGGCAAATCGAGAGATCTCCTGGAGAACTTCAGTACCTCTGAAAGGATTTTTTCCTGCGCACCCGCCGTCAAGATCAAAACATTTAGAGAAAACCCGAAGCACATTGTACAGTGTAAGAAATGCTACGCATTCGATCACTCGAAATAATCGTGCTACGGCAAACAAGAGGAACCTCAGACAGTTATTACCATGCTAGAGGGTACCACGATGAAAGTCTGCAGAAATTGTAAAGGAGAAGACCACGGCGTGAACAACGCCAAATGCCCTGTGTTCAAAAAGTGATACCTAGGCAAATGAAACAAGCGGGGGCTAAGCAAACTAAGAGAGAGGAGAGAATTAAACGCTCAGCGGTAAGACTGGGTGTTAAATACGCACATGTCACAAATACAATTGAAGACAATTTCCAACTCTGCCACAAAAAAAAAATCAGCACAACTACAAACAGAACAAGTATCACCGACGATAAGCAGTCTCACACTAGAGGGCCTCTTTTAGATGCAGACACAAATACAACAGACAATAATAATGCTGATTGACACTATAAATAGGATACACTCGCATCTCAATAGCTAACCACGACAGTACAAAAATAAAGAACCTCAAAATCTTACACCTGACCATATAAGGAGTAAGAAACAAATTCAAAGAAATCAAAGCACTAACCGAGAAATATAGACCTGCTGTAATTATATTGAATGAGTGCAAGGTCGACTTTGAGACAACACAAATTATAATATAGAGGCACAGAAACCTAGATTCAACGTACCGGAAAAATAATCACTGATGCCCTAGCCACGGAAGATAGCGTCTCTATGATATATACGGACATATCGAAGGCCTTCGACTCGATCAACCACAAGAGCCTGATCAAGAAACTTCAGAATCAAGACTTTTCCAACAATGTCATTAAAATAATTGAGAACTACCTCGAAGTCAAAAACTTGAGAGGTAGATTCAGAACTACCATAACTAAAGACAAACTAATACCTCACGGCGTGCCCCAAGGCTAGATCCTGGGACCGATAATCTTCAACTTGTACGCTCATAATATTTGGGATATACAACACCACATCAGAGGTCTCAAACTCTCACAGTATGCGGATGATTTTTGTATACTCAGCAGAGCCACGAACCCAGAACACGCGACTATGCGTGCTGAATGGGCAGTGGAAGACATCGTTGACTACTACACGAGATGGGGGTTAAAGTGTAACATAAAGAAAACAGAATGCATCATGTTCTCGAAAAAGAAAAAAATACTGGTCAACGGTGAAACTGAAACAACAAACGTTGCACTATGAAAAGCAGATCAGATACCTCGGGGTAATTTTTGACAAACACATGAAGATGAACCGGCACTCCGATAAAGTCGTCAAAAAACTGAATAAAGTCAGAGGAGCCCTCGGTACAATAATAGGATACAATGCGAATACAGAACTAGACACGAAACTGGCCATCATTCAGGTCTGCATTTTACCGCTGATGGACTACGGAGTGGTGCAACCACTCTCAAGGTATAGCGCAACGAACCTAAGCAAAATTGGATGCCAATAGAGACTGGCACTGAAAAATGTCACACAATTACCAAGACGAACACCTACGGAAGTGATCTGGGAGATGGCTGATTTAAAAGCCTGCCACCTACGTGCCGAGGACCTTAGCACCAAAATGTTGGAAAATATTGCAAAATTAGAAATAGAAGATCTTGTATCCTGGAGACGTCTACCAAGCGCACGGTGAATTAAACCCCCGTAGGGTTAATCACAGAATAGGCTATATATTGTATGATCCTAATAAAAAAGGACACAAGCGGTGTGCTACCGACAAAAAGAAGGCTCCGCGTCCCCTTAAAATAAAGTGAAAAATAACAATAATAATAATGCCTCACTGAGATAGACTGTAAGCACACAAAATGAATAAAACACATAATCTGTTTCTATAGTCTCATATCTTGCGAATAAACAGAACACAACAAACATAGATCCATTAGGACATACGTTAGCTGACGCACCTCTGTACGGCCCACCGCGCACCGGTCACAGAGACATTTCGTAATACACAAATTAGGCAAATAAAATGTTATTCTGATTCTGATTCAGTTCTAAGACAGACAGATTCCTCCTGTTCACAAGTAACTCGGCTCCTACGCGCGCGTGCGTTCATCTGCGGTCCACAATCTCGCCAGAGGTTTGTGCTTCGTTCCCGTCTCATTAATAATGCTTACATAATAGTTTCCGTACTTCGAGAAACTTGCGACTGATTATTCGCGTTCGTTATACATAAATTAATAGTTTACTATCATATTAAACAAGCCCGGCGCGAGTCAATGGACCGCGCACTGGAGCCAGCGCTTGACCCGCTTTGTTCCAGAAACAATAGATAACGCTTATCTTAATTAAATCTATGACTGCTATCGACAACAGACAAGAAAACATTAATTGTTTTTCTTTGAATAGACAGAGCCCAGTGTTAAGTTAGTGATAAGCGTGCTCGGTGTGCATACATACCTACTTACCTACCTACTGTAGGTATATTATCTAAGCCGTACTAAGTAGAGCCACTAGTTGCAGTCACTTGAACTGTATCTCACAATACGATAGCGAATAGCAATTATTAACAGTGACGTGTTATTTCTGGAGCTGACGTCAAATTGCCAGATGGTGCCATTTTAGAGTATGCTGGGGTCTATTTCCTGTCTCCTTTACATTTTATTACCTACTACAGTAGACAATGCAGAAAAATGTCTCACATTTAGCATAATAATATTTTATTCCAAATAATTATAGTTGTTGGGTTGATGTTGTGTGTCGGCGGCGCATGCCGGTGAGGCCTGTTGCGGGCCGGTGCGGCGCACTGCGGGCCGGACTGGTCGGGGGCGGGCCGCTTTCCGGGCTCGAGCGAGACTAATCGCTCTATTTCCCACCATAAACAAAACACATTAAATAGGTCCCAGAGTGAGCTCAACCGTGGGATCATGTGGTTTGTTCACATCGACACTATTCACTTACATTCATGTAGGATTTACTGTGTGACAATGTGGGAGCAGTCACTCTTCACTGGTCTAAGGGCTGCGGCCATCTTGAATTTATCTTCTAGCTATAAGTTTGTGTTAGCTTTGCCATGTTCGCTATGTTGTTTTTGTATATAATTTTTTTACTTTTATTTTTATTCATGTTTATTTGTTTTAGATAAGGTCTTGTCATGGCTCAGTTCAAATTTATAATTTTAGCCCCCACGTCCCCACACCCTGTATTACTCTATCCTGCTCGCACTATTAAACTGATTCAGTTAGGGTGAATTATACTTATTGATGGACGTGGGCTTGGTAATAAATGATTAAACCTAATATCATATTAATTACGAAATTTTGTAAATGATTTCATAGTACTGTTCGAATCGACGTCTTCTGAAAAGATGCATTAAAATATTTTGAATTTTTAGCTAATTTACCAAGGTTGGTAAAGTACGCATAGACGTCCAACCATAAGTATGCGCTTCGGCAACCACCGTCTATCTTCGAAAATACGAACGCGCGACTATGAGATCTAAAATAGAGCTGTTACAACCATGGAAGTACATACCTATTTGTCTATTTCGTATTACCATGGTTAGAAAATTAAAGAGCTACGCCCTTTTAGAGAATTATAGAAGCATTTCACTCCTTAGCCAATCGTTAAGCGCGAAGACTCGACGAGTTTCAGCCACCGGAGCAGCACGCTAGACGATAAGCAGCATACAGCACGATAGACTACTTCCACATAGTGCGACTAATTGTACAGAAGTCCGAAGAGTATAATCGGCCCCTATGAACTAGTCTTAAAGTCTTTGGTTTATTGAATTAATTATTTGTTTGTTATATTTAAAAAAAAAATACTCCTCGTCAGGCAAAACATGTACGGACTTTTTACCTATATTTACGATCTTGCATGCTCGATTTGTATGTAAACGCATGTTTGACAAATAAATTATCTTTTATGTCTTGCGTATGAGAGCTGTGGTAGCCCAGTGGTAACGGCTTCAACTTACGAGTTGGTGATCGTGGGTTCGAACCCAAGCAGGCACTTTACTATGTGTAATTTTTATCATCAACACTGCTCTCAAAACGGTAAAGGAAAATATCGTAATGAAACCGGCATTTCCTTGAGCCAAAACTTTGATGACATGTGACATCCACCAACCTGCACTGGGCCCGCGTGGTGGCATGAAGCCTCTCGCAGAGGCCTGTGTCCCAGCAGTAGGAAAGTTCTATATCTAGAAAGTTTTTGACTCTGTCAAGACCCGGTCTGTTTTGGAGTTTCTGCAGCGATGCCAAGTCGGCTGACAAAACATCCAAGTGCTGAGATGTCTTCATGAAAACGCAACAATGACCGTCCAAACTCAAGACCAACGAACTAAACACATCCCACTGCGTCGAAGAGTGCGACAAGGGAACGTAATTTTGTTGAAATTGTTCTCTAACGCATTGGAGGATGTGGTTAAGACGCTGAACTGGGAAGGACGCGGTATTAACATCAACGGCGACTACATCTCACACTTAACATTTGCAGATGACATCGTCATACTGGCTGAATCATTGCATGACGTGCAGCAGATGCTGGATGGCATAGTTGATTCTTCTATACACATGGTCTCCGGATGAAATTGGACAAAACCCAGCTTGTTTTCAACGAACATGTCACCCCGGGGTGACGTGTTCGGACTCCCGGCAGTCTGGGACTGATTGCTGTCAATGGCGGTGATCTCAAGGGTGTTCGAGACTACAGTTACCTTGAGTAAACTCTGCAGTTTGGTAATAACAACTTTGTGAGGGAGGTTAATAGAAGAGTTCAGAGTGGCTGGGCAGCGTTTGGGAAGCTTCGTCATGTATTCCACAGAGCTTTAAGACTAAGGTCTTTACTGCGTCCCGGCTGTTATAACTTATGGAGCCGAAACTTGAATAGTCACGGTATACAGGTCTATAAATTCTAGGTCTCTCAGCGAGCTATGGAACGGGCTATGCTTGGTATCTCTCTGAGGGATTGAATCCAGAGCGAAGTTATCCAGCAGAGAATTAAAGTTGTTGACATAGTTCACAGAATAAGCAAGCTGCAAGGCAAATACCCAGCCATATTAGCCGTAGAACCGGCGACCGTTGGCTTAGACGTGTTCTTGAGTGGAGACCATGAATCGGCAATCATAAAGTCGTCCTCAGGCTATGTGAAGCGACGATCTTCGCAGGGTAGCTGGAAGCAGCTGGATGAGAGTTGCTGAAAATCAAGTTGAATGGCGTGCAATAGGAGAGGCGTATGTCCAGTATTGGACTGTTGTAGGCTGATGATGACCTCTAAGCAATTCTAAAAAACTTTTCAAAACTTTTGAGTGACAGATGACGAGTGCAACCGGAGTAGTTAACTCGACGGAGAGAAAACTTCATTCAAATGCATAATGATAAGCGCACTGCTACGAAGCGCGGCAGTAGAAAACTTACGGTAACCTTGTAGTGCGACGTTCATGCTAATTCGGAAACACGAAGATTTGCACTTGCTCAACTTGCAACCCCGACGCATCGACCTGGCAACCTAACGCAGGAAGGATTACTAGGTGGTGAGAAGGTAGTAGGAAAACTTAAACTAGTTAATTAATTCGATTATCACTAAATTTTAAATACATATTTCAACAATTAGCATATTCTATCATTGCCAGCAATACCGACTGCTTCTTGGCCACTTCTAAATATTTTATTGATATTTGTACTTCGTTAGATAGCTGATTAAATGAAGATGTCTTCCCCATAATTTGTACGCTTAATCCCATACGAGTCGTAACATTTTGTGATAACTAGTGTTAACATTCATGTACTTACGTAGATGATTTTTAAAAATGGTTAGTAAACTTCTTCCTTTTACTTGTTTTTTTTTTATGTTTTAGAAAATTTGGTTACATCGAAAGGTTTGTTAAAATATAAGGTACCCAATGGAATAGTAATAAAGGCCATTAAATTTGAGAATTTAGAGAAAAGTGACATTTAGTGACGAATTCCGCGAAATTTTCAAAAATATATGAAAATTGTGTTTTCTCGAGTCCCATGAATTTTGGACCAGGCTTTATGGGTGCTTAATTGCAAATGGGTCACACTATCACGTCCTGGAAGGAATACGTCAAATTACAAGTGACTCTGTCTGATTTCTTTACAACATAAAACGTTGTCAATCGGGCCTTTTGAGCGCAAGCGAAATGACAGGGGTTCCCCGGTTTATAGCCAAAGCGATAAGTACCGACAAGTAGTGAAGCGGGGTCCTGTCGGGGATAGGGGGCCGGGCGGCAGGGCGGTCCGAGGTGTGAGTGGTTGTAAAGCTTGATATTCCCGATCTCATAATTTTACGGTAAATAATGGTGCCGATTCTCTTGTAAACCGAACTAAACTCTATTACAATTTTTGATTATTTTTGTTTAAGGGAATCTTAAAAGCTATCCTACAAACAAGATTCTTTAAAATTAAAAACAGTTTTTGACACGACTGAAATCGAGTTTGTCAATCGCTAAGTTGTGTTAACCATAGACCAAGATTTGTCGGAAATTCAAATAAATATTGGACGAAATGATCCGAAGTGCAAAAAAACCTGAGTAAAATCAAATAATTGTCTTTTAAATGAAATACAGGAGCATAATGACGGCGTAAAACTATATTAATGTTTATATTTTAATAAATTAAGATGCAATAACCTGTATTCGGTAACGTAATCGTAATGTAACATCGGCGATATTTCTCGGTTTTCAATAAGAAAAATTCTTTAATTTTATTAAAATCCACAAAGCACAGCATTTAAAGATCGATTCAGGTAGCATGATTTCTTTGCTATTTATTTCAGCGTAATAAAGCTAATCCTAACTAATATTATAAATGCGTTTATTTGTATGTTACCATGAAATTTTGCATATATATGTAGTCAAGGGTACAGAAGAGGACTTCGAGTCCAGTTGAACAATGCGTTCAGGATGTTGTTGGGTCTCCCACTGCAGCGCTTTGACAATGTTTGGGGAGGCGTGCGTAGATTGTTTTTGTACAATTCGCAAGAGACGCACCTCGCTGGTTCGGCGAGTGCGGGGGAGTTCCATCAGCATGTTGGCCGCGCTAGTGCTGCTGTTAATTATTATTATTATTATTTATTTTTAAGCTTTTCGCAAACGAGGGGTCGAAGACAACTTGCAGAGGCCTCTTAGACTCTATAAGGAAAGGGAATTAAGCACAAACCGGCGATTATCCCTGTATGCACTGTGCAAGCGCCGGCACTCAAGAACAACCCACGGTTGATGTTGGACTATTGCAGGATATGGAATAAAAAGATATTGGACTATGGGTTTGAGTGCCTAAAGTGGACTACTTACCAAGAACTATGGAAGGACTATGACTCCTGCCTGATCAATGTTTTATATATATACGGATTAAATGGCAAGGGGTGACTTGCACACTCAATAATGGGCCCCCGGAAACCGTCGCTAGCACATAGTGACGTTGCGACAAGGGGGCAACACTTCCTGAGGTGCTTGAGGAGTGGAGAGATGGGCAAGTTCCCTACCAGCACTTACTGAAATACTTCCTTCATTCGAGCACGTCTGGTCTTGCGAATCGCCACTCATTCCGGCCAATAAAGGCAAGAAAGAGGTGGGAGCCTTGCTCTTCGGCAGTGTTCACTTCAGCCGGTCAATAAAGGCAAGCCAGATATGAGGAACAAGACTTCTCCCGGGAGATAGGGTCCGTGGTGTCGCTACTGCCCAACAGCTTGCCACATGCTGCGCTGCGGGTTTCTGTATCTCTCTTCGTCTGGCCCCTCACCCTAGACCTGTTCCGGCAAAGTAAACTCTACCAGTACAGACCTAGAGTTCGGAGCGCGCAAGCCCCACCACGACGTCAACGTAGAGATACGGCGGTGGGGTTATTACTATTATTATTATTATAGGGTACCTTTCATCCAGAAACAAAGTACTGTTTCCGAGGGATAGAACAATAACTGTCTACGGTCACAATTGCTTTAGGACGGTAGATGGCGCTACGTTTCTTTCGAATCACGATTGAATTATATTATTAGAAACTTTAGTAATGTGTTAAGAGTTTTTTTTTTAAATGATAAATGATTTTATTGCTGTAAGTAGGTTTGAACAAACACTTTTAAACGTCAATCATATTTAAAAAAAAAAACTAGATGAGGTCGGCGTTTCCTATCTGACTACTCTGAGAAGAAAGGCTGAAACAAATTCAGAGGTCACAGTCTCTTTTAAAGTCCAGACATAATCTTGGTTAGGTCATGCGAAGACCATGCAGATTGGTATCTGAAATGGTCTTTTGAGGAAAAGCCACACAGATTGAGTGGACCTGTCCAGTCAGTGCACGCATTTGTCAGTAATCGTGTAGCTCAACTCAGAACTTAAGGAGCTCAACGATTCGACGACCAATACCAAAGAAAAGACATTTGGGTAGGCCACAAAAATTACTCAAACTGCCAGACCATGATTAAAATTAACTGAGGAGAAAAAAAAAGCAACAATGACCCACATAGTCTTCACATTCACAATATTAAAATGATAATCAATGTAGCCTGAATATAAGTAATACATATAAGTAATACATTTTGTGAGTCTAGATTGAACTCCAACACCGTTTGACCGAACTCCATGAAAGTTTTCACCTAGGTAAGTACCTATAATGGGTGTAAACAGATACTTAACGAAGCCGAGAGTCGCGCATACTCCCCGTCATTGTAATTTTTTTTTATACTGGACCATGCCTGGGAACCTTCGGGTTACGGAGGTATGGAAGTTCAAAATTTCAACTTTTACTGACGTTTTTTTACGAAAACAAGTTTTTAATGTTATAACATAACTTGAAATACGTCCACGACCCCACAGGGTCGTGGACGTATTGGTACACCGCTGCATACACCCAGAAGCACAATGCTTTGCGTGCGTTACGTTGCGCACTACCGTAAACACCAATTTTACACACCAAAAATAAAAGTCGTTTCCCAGCAATTATTTTTGTGCAATGTTACTTAGTTTGATGTACAGAATTCGTAGTTGACGACTATGTGATGGGTCTTTTTACACCCTGCATATGTATTTTTAATGGAGAAGGCTTTACAGGATTTTTTCGACCTCCACGCGGGCGAAGGCGTGGGCAAAAGCTAGTTTACTAATAAAAATGTGATCTTGAGAAAAGGCAATCCGATTTTTCTTATAGTAGGTTTAATCTCCGGTATTCTCGCGCAGGTCAAAGTCAAAGTCAAAGTCTTATTTCAAATAGGCACATAAAAGGCACTTTAGAACGTCAAAATTTACAAAAAAATATAATTGATTCTAGTTGCCCCTTCGAAAAGGAAGGCTTCGTATGGAGAAGAATGGACAAGAAACTCCACCGTTACTCTTATAAAATGTTGCTATTCAGATTGATTAAATAAAATCAGAATAAAATATAAATTACAAAGTGAACACTGCAGACCTGTTGACACTCCAGCCACGCATGCTAAGACAATTTTCGCATTCTGAGGTAGTCTATCTTCTAGCTATAAGTTTACAATTCCGTTTCTCACAAAAAGTTATCCAGTAAATTCAGCCGTAAGTGTAACTGTGTGCAAATTGTAAGTAAAGTTACGCCGGAGCAAGCGACTAGTTGCGGCAGTGATGGCAAATAGAGCAAATCGCCGGGCGCGGCGGGCAGTGGCCGGCGACTGTGGGGAACAATGGAATTCCGCTATGTTTGCGGGGTTTTAATGTGTAAGCCGCCATTGTAATGTATCGCCGATATATTATGGCGACAAAGCGATGCTGGCCTACATATCTGCTGGCGGCGGCGTTGCGGCGCGGCGCGGTGCGGTGCGACGTGTGGCCGCAGATACTGCGTCGTAAATCACGCGAATCAGTCGTAGTCGGACGGTGCATGCAACGTCGCTTGTCGCTTGTGTGTCTCACAATAGGTACGTGCAGTTAGTATAGTTAAGTTAGTTACGCTACTAAACTAATAGTTATAACAAAAACACAGTTATTTACAGAAACAACTAAGAACCGGATCATAGCAGCTGGCGTGGCGGTCTGATGCCCTGCTGAGAAAGGACTGAGTTTATGTTTACAATGTAAACACTAATACATTTTCAATAGTATCGCTAAAAATGAAAATACAAAACCAAAGACACCGACTTCCGAAATTAAAGTTATTTTTCACTTTTATAGCGTTTTTTTCTGGAAGTCGGTTGATTTTTTTGTAAAAACGATTAAATTTTTTACTTTTTAGCTGTGTTACCTAACCCAGACAAATTCGTATACAATTAATTGATATGTAAATAACAGTGACAGGAAATTATTAAAACATCATTAATTGTGTTGTTAACACTAAGTGGAAATGATTGAGTAGGCCACACGACGAAAGAGCATTGCTGGAGATGACGCGATTACGCAACTTAAATTCAGTCTCAAATTGACGCATCAGCAGGCGTAGCATGGAGCTTTCTATTTCGTGAATAGAATAGGATAGAATAGAATATTTATTTGCTCAGAATGTAGGTATTTACAATAAGGTGGTTATAATAATATTAAAGAACCCTTGTACATTCTACCATTTTGGCATGCAAACATTGATGCAGTTCATCATCAAATATACAAACATTAATACACAACTAAAATGTATCAGCTTGGAAATCCGATACGGAGTAGTAACATTTATTCAATAGCAGTAAAGTTAGTTTATTTTTGAAAGTTGTTGCTGGTTCCTCTTTTATGGAATCAGGAATGTGGTTAAAAATAGCTGGTGCCATACCAAAACACTTTTCCTTAACAAAGCAGTCCTATATCCACCTGTGCGTAACAAGTTTCGGTATTGAAATCGCCAAGTAACATCTCGGTATCTGCTTTCCGATAAGGTTAAAAATAGATGTCGATTAAATTTAACAAAAAAGAGCAATTTCTAAAATGTAAAGGCACGTAAATGTAAATAAATTATTATTTTTAAAAATTGGAACACAGCTGTCAGTAACTTTCAAATAAAATATAGCTCGTAGGCAGCGTTTTTGGGCCTTAAAAATACTCTCTCTTTCGGTACAATTACCCCAATATATAATACCAAACCTTAAAATGGAAACGACAAGACTATGATATGCTAGTAATACTGTTTTGGTATCAACTTTTTTTTTAAGATTATAAAGTGCATATGCAGATGCGTTAAGTTTTTTACAGATTGCTTCTGCCTGTGCCTTCCATGTCAGTTGACTGTCAATTAATATTCCAAGAAATTTTGTAACATCTACTCTGTCCACATTTTGACTATTATAATTAATATTTAGATCATTGATACGAAGGCTTTGGTAAAAATGCATTATCTTTGTTTTTTGTATGTTTATTTGTAAGTTGTTACTGTTTAGCCAATTTATTATAATTTTAATGGTGTAGTTTATATCGTTTTTATAATTTTCATTATTGTCGCATTTTAAGAGTGCTGTACTATCGTCGGCAAACAGAACCATGGGATGGTGGATTTGGCGTGGGAGGTCGTTAATGTAAATTAAAAATAGTAAAGGCCCAATGACGCTTCCCTGTGGTACACCGAATTTAATTTCTCTATTTGAAGACACGTATTTTTGTTCTAATTTAGACTTGACACATATCTTGGAAGATAAGACATAGCTATTTCTATACAAAGTGACGTTTCGTTTCTCCATTTTTGACATCGCACCTTAAAAATCCTTCTACAATCCGTCATTTTGTCTTTCGTTTCTACCGATCGTTGTCTAGGTCTTTTTATATGTAGACTATTTCAGAAGAAAGTTTTCTATCCCAAACGTCAAAATCACACTGACAACTGACAGTTGTCTAAGGTAGTGAAGACAATTTGATTTTGTAATCGCCACGCTAAAGGCAGTAGAAAACTTTTTACTCGACGGCCACAAAGTATAAAAATGCAATGAAAAATGGAATTTTTCACTTTTTGTTTGGAAAATGTAAAAAAATATTACCTACATGTTTAGTTTTAGGGGTTTAAGGGTCTCATAAAGGGGGTCGAAATTTTCATTATTTTTGCGATAGGACACACCATTTTCGAGATATAATCAAAATAAAAGAAAAACGTGAATAAACTACTGATAAAAAGTGCAGTTGACTCTTTCTACTTTGCTGCCGTCGTACAGTCTTCACGGAACGTCATTTTTGTCTATTCTTCCGTCGACAAAACCCATTTCTATAAAGGTCATGCTACGCGTGCAGCATGACTAGTAGGTAGTGGTTGTCCCATGTAAAACTTCAGTCTTAATTAGGTATTATTTTTGTACGAACTGAACATTTTGGCATATTGAACCGTATGAAGTAAGCCCAACAAAAGGTAACTGCTGTAAATCGTTGAGGAATTCTTTCGACTGTCTATGGTCTTCATCAGACCTGTACTGGCACTTATAACCTTATTACCTTATATGGGTGCAAACTTTTCATCAATATAAATGAATTAAGTCCAAACAAAAGGTAGCTACTTCTCTTGATTGTCTCTCGGCTCCATTATCAGATCGACTCGCGGCCTTCATTAAATTGTAGGGCTTTAAAATACTTAATACTACTTATACTTACTTTTGATATATATATATATATTTTTTCTTTAATTTGTTTTTCTTTTTTTGTTTCTTTTTAATGTAAAAATTAACAAAAGCACTAGTCGCCCTACGATTTTCGAAGGTTCTCCCCGTTTTCTGTGGGATGCCATCATCAGATTCTGGTTTTCTTATTATGGGACCAATCTTTGGGATATCTCCTTTCCAACAAAAAAAATAATCATCAAAATCGGTTCATAAACGACGAAGTTATCCGCGAACACACATTAAAAAAAATATATAAATGTATATATACGGTCGAATTGAGAAACCTCCTCCTTTTTTGAAGTCGGTTAAAAAAAAGATGTGTGCGCTTAGAATAGAGCACACATACACAAAAAAAGAACTAGTTCTGTTCATATATTAAGTAAATGTTTTGGGTTACAAGGTAAGTTGTTAGAAGTATGTTAGAAGTAGTAAATGTCACGTTGTATTGAATAAGGAGATACTAGAATTCGTCGAAAAAACGGTTTTCCTGGGGATTACGCTTGAATCAAAACTACATAACAGTGGGCTCCTCACTTAACATCACTTGCAGGGCGGCTAAGTTCAACCGCTGTACGTTGTACGCTGTTTGGAAAATTCGTCAATTAACAGATGTGGATACCGCAAGACTAGTATATTTTAGTTACTTTCATAGCATCATGTCTTACGGTATTCTGCTGTGGGGACGGCCTGCAGATATTGATTCTATCTTTATTCTGCAAAAGAGGGCTGTCAGAGCCATCTACAACCTCCGCAAACGCGAATCTCTAAGGGAACTGTTTAAAAAAATTAACATCATGACGGTACCTTGTTAATATATATATGAAAACATTATGTATGTTCGAAAAATCGACATCTTTTTAGTAAGATAAGTGACAGGCATAATTTCAACACTAGAAATAGGAACAAATTAGATCAACCACGTTTCAGGTTATCTAAAGTACATACTTCTTTTATGGGGTACTGTGTAAAATGTTATAATATAATACCACTCGATATTCTTCAACTAAATGAGAAGAAATTTAAAACATGCATTAAACGCACACTATGTAGACAAGCATATTATAAGTTCAATGACTATATCGTAGATAAAAATGCTTGGCTTAATGCTGGTCCTGCTCCACAGCCACTCGGGCGCACTAGTTAAAATTTGAATGTTTGGAAGAGATACTCCTTTCTTATTCCCCCTTTTATTTTTCTGACATTGCGAACTTAATGTTTCTTTATTTTTTGTAAAATATGTTTTATAATTTAATAACGCAATATATATTTTAATGATTCATATTTTAATGATAGTAAAATTTTATTCATCGCTCAAATACATAGCAAACTATAGTTTTGTATAATTTAGAAGCATTTTATCAATTTTGTAAATGTGAGTTCCATGGATTCGTTTATTATATAATTATGTTGACTTGACAGCATGGCAGTTGAGACTATGTCATGCTCACTTAAATCCCTCACTGTTGGTCGCGCGTGTGTTGGATCATTTGGTTCCCTACAAAATGGTTGAGCTGGATGGTGCTGATCCACGCATCATGTTCGTGAATGGGCGCCGTCAGTTGAGACTGGTCATCTCTTAACTGCCACGGCTTATTTTTATTATTAATCTTATATTTTGAATTGTTTCTTTATATATTTTTTTTCATTGTTCTCGCATATAGAAGCAACAAGAATAATGTACCCAGGATTTTGTAATATCTTGATTTAAAAAGAGTGTTCTTGGAATTTCTTGCCCGTTCTTCTCCATAGAAGGCTACATTTTGGAATAGGCAACTAGCTTCAACTTTCTGACTAACTGACCGACTCTTTGACAATTCAAAAGTGCCTGTAAATGGTTTAATTGAAATAAATGCTTTGAGTTTGAGTTTGAGTTAATTCTGTTACCTTATGTTTATTGGGAAGTTACATAACAGTATTTCATTAAACGAATTGATTATAGGTAATTACCGTGCGCGTATTTGAACTAAATAGTACCTAATGAGAAGGATATGAATGACGCCACAGTGGGTGGAGTGTGAACGTGGCCGCACGAGACGGACTTAGAACAATTTAAATATTAAAATGAATCCGTCGAGTATCAGCTCAGCCACGGCCGGGACGCCGCGCCGCGCCGTGCGACAGGCCCGAGAAGAGCGCCCACTCCGCACAACGCGTCGTCAAATGCTCCCCCTAACAAGAGAACCAAGGGCTGACAAACTATCTTAAATGTGTGAGTAATTTGCTTGCTATCAGTACCTAGCATAGTAGTAGCGAAGGGTCAATTTTTGTAAGAGGTACGCCGGAGTACATATCTTTAATGTGATGGTATTATTTGTATATAGAACACTGACTGTGCCATTTTTCAAAGGGAAGCCGGTAGGAATCGAGTTGTATGGAACCTGCGCCACTGAAGCATAGCCGTCGGTCCATGTATGTGTGGTAACAAGTGTGCCTTCCGTGTATTGTTGTTACGTAACGTGAATCAAATGACGTCGCCGGGCGCGCGGAGCGGGCGCGGGGCCCGGCACACGTGGTTAGCGCACGGGAGCGAGCAGGCCAGGGGTCCAGGCCCAGTGTGCGCACTCGCATACATTACATGATAGATGGACACATTCATGCATGTGTGTTCAACATTCACGAGACATATTATGTGGGTATAATTAATCCCTCACAAGTTCAACTACAAAGTGAATGAAGAAACTTTATGAATCTACGAGTACCTATCTTATTTATTAGAATTCTAGGTAGATAAACATGTATCGTACCATTGAACTCGCTTTATGTTTGGATAAACAACAAAAGTCGGCACAAACACTCGTAAATAATATGTTCCTAATCCGGGGAACAAATCTGCGGTCTTAACGCAGCGAGCCGGCGGTCGGCCCGGGCTGGTTACCTCATAGTTTTTTGTTTCTCTTATCAGTTCAGTAAATTAACTCGCAGAAACATTTCACCTGCGTTTTGTGTCGCGCTACAGTTCAAGCGTTGGAATCGCAAATCCTCCAGCACTTACCGCGCTTTTTGTGGCTGTTTAACCGAGTAGAAAATAAATAGTGTCGGCTCCAAGCGGCCGGATGACGCAGTAAGTAGCGCGCGTTAAGAGCGGGTAGTAACCAAAATGGCCTATCTACAATTTAATTTTTCGTGAAATTCAGAAGACTTAGGTATAAAATAAAAATAGTATGAGTAACTACATGATATTTTGAAACTTTTTGTGGAACAGAAACACAATACGTTAAAATTTTCTCGATAAAATATCATCACGAAGTTACCCCTAATTTTCACGTTTTTTCAATTTGTACTTAATATGCTAATGACTAATAGGATAATTTTTTAATGATTATCTGTATCAAGACAAGGCGAAAAAAATTGTGCAGGCATTTTTTGAAATTCCTTTTATTTTTGGTATTATTACGACTAGAAGCTTTAAGCACTTACGACGTTTTTAGTTCGTGGAAGAAGTCATCTTCCGTCGCACGTTGCGGGAACTTCAAGCATATTTTTGTTTCACAAATCAGTCGCCGTCGCTCTGTTGAGACGAGAGGACTGCGCTTGAATTTTCTGCTGCTCTGCGATTTAATTTATTTGCGTAAATAATATTTTCGTAATTTATCACATTGTTGGAATGAAACTGTGAAATACAAAACATGAAAAAATCACTAAAACCACTTCCGAAACGATTATTAAAATCGTTAAGAATTGATAAACTAAATAAATACCGCGGCTAAGCTATAAAATAAAAATATTATAATAATTCAATGTTGATATTCGAAAACTCAAGATGACATACAATTATTTGACAGATTTTTGACTGGTATAGTACAACTAGCGCCATTGTTCTCCACTTCAGTCAATTTTCTTGCCGAGATTTACAACATAGAGTTCGTGCTGGAGATTTTAGATCTTATTACTATTAAATAAAGAACCAAATTCTTTTACTCCCGCTTTCGTTGACAAACTTCGTGTAAGGGTAACCTTAGACGACCCATTTCGAGCGACTTTTGACCAAAACCCCCGAATCAAGTTGAAACTCAAAATTTTACATATGGGTAGGTTATTGGTATAATAATATTATTGGAGTTTACAAAATAAATAAATCGGAAAACTAAAATAGGGTTTATTGCGGACACAAGTACGAAACGGTGTGCACGGGACATGACAGTTTTCATACGGATAGTGTTCTCCTGACTAGATCCCTTCTTATGGTGGGGATGAGTAAAGATTGTGACGGATCACATTGCTTGTGACTGCCAGCTTGCTTTTCAAAGCTAAAGTTTCAACAGTTACAAAAGAGGAACCTAATAAACTTTCGACTTTCTTTGGCACCCATATAAATAGATGCCAATTATTTTGTCGGTAAAGCCGAATAATGTACCCTAGTTATTTGTTCCGAAATTGGCCTGTTTTTCACGAATGTTTTCGGCGAGGACTTTTTTCTACTCGTGATCCGCACAGGATAGGTTTTCATGACACATGCCATTTGACTTTGCACAATACAGTGCAAAATCCACCATAACAATATTATTTTTTACTTGGTAACACTGTTGCTAATTGAATTTGCACGATCCTGCAATGCAATATCCACGATATACCATTATATTTTTTTACTTGGTTAACACTGGTTTCCACGAAGACGTCGTGACGTCCAACTTGTACAAGGCCCTAAATAAAATTTGGTTACATTGGAATTTGAACTTTGTCACGCCAGCATTGAGTTTCTAGTTCCAAAACATGACTATGATTTAAGATTATGAATTCAAGCTTAGCATATAGTATAGGCAAAATAAACAGATGTTTTACCTACTGAAGAATTTCATTGAAAATAAAGGGAGTGGACAATGGTCATACTTCGTTTAAATATTTTAATTGAAAAACCATTCGAGGTACCTATTTGTGCTGTGAGATCTTGCTTCTTGCCAAAAAATCATGATTCTAGGTCAACGGGATGTATCATATGGATTTTAATTTATTTGCGAATGTTTATTTTCTTATTTTATTGACATTTTTGTTCAATTGATTTCATTTTCTCAAAGTAAAAAAGCGGAAGGTAAGTGATGCGATTGTAATGATACGCTTTTATATCATCAAAAAAGCAATTTTATCGAAATTATTTTCACCATCATGTAGGTAGTATTATGAGTATGTAGTATTATAGTACTTTGATGGAAGTGCTTTGCTTTTTAGAGTTCGGTACCTCAAAAGAAAAATTCCAAACCCTTATGGGATGACTTTGTTTTCCATCTATCTGACCGCTTATCTCAGGAATGCGTGGGGGTATCAAGTTGAAATTGATATCAAATAATTAGATAAACGGTCCTTTGGAGCTGTAAAAAAAACGAGCTTCTAAAACGTTGACTTAGTATCTTGGCATAAATTGCCATTCATTTCGCATATCTTGCCACTCGCAAATAAATTAAAACCCATAAGATACATGTCGTTGACCTAAAATCATGAAAGACAAGAAGCAAGGTACAGGAATAAGTACAGGAAAGTATCTGAAAATTGTTCAATTGTAGTTATGTTACATAATGTATGGAACAATATTTTTTCAACTACAACGTTAGGTTTGTCTTTCAATTCGGAATCGAAAATTTATAGGCCGTATCTTGAAGTAACATTTAGTCTTTATTTCATTTAAGTCAGTCTAATCTCCAATCTAACATCCCACCAGCATCGGTAACAGATTCACGGACATACAATACTATTTAATAATATACCTACTTGTACACATAGGTAAATTGAATAAAACAGTTTCATCTGATTATTTTGCGTATACACACTACACACAAAATTCAAATTCAATGCCTAAATATACGCCGGGCGAAAAGTTTCTGCTGGCGGGAAGGGATTGTGTTTTGTTTTTGTCGTGTTTGATGAGAGGGGTAGGTAAAGAGGCGCGGGTGAAACTTGATTTTTTTCTGTCTTACTGCGCCCTCTTAAGGCGACTCGCGGAGTTTAAATGAAGTCAACACGACCGCGTCGCCTCCGCCCGCCGCACTATGGGAAAATCGCGTATGTTTCGTCTCAAAACTCCGTATCTCAGTTGTTTCAAAACTAAATGAGCTGTAATTTTGCACACCTATGCTTGAATGTCTAAAGTTTAATGGAAATTATTTTAATTTTGAAAGTTCTGTTTATTAATTAAATTAAAAAATAAAACTTAAAAAAATACATGCATTCTATAACGGCGACGGCGGAGACGGTATGTCTACCTAGTGTACGACGATAATCTATACAGTTGGTTCAAGCGTACGATGATTGTTCTGTACACTTGTGATGATGGAAACCAGGGGATGAAGAATTAAACCGCCCGTGTTGAGTGTGGTAAAATCACTGATTTATTTTACTTAGCCAGTTCACTAAATGATCGCGCGTATGCAAACGCTGATGTAGCTTAACCTACTTAATGTTATGAAATGTGCGGGTTCACCGTACATACTGCCAACTCTGAAGGAGAAGACGAGGGAATATGTTAAACCTAGATGAAACCTAGTGTGTTTAAATGTGTCTAAATACAATAAAAATGATGACTTAGAATAGATGATACAATGTTTCGATGAAAGCTGATACAAGGTGATTTCAACAATAACTACTCTAAGTACTATGTATAACTAACACTAAATTGTCTGATTTTGTTCTTGTTAATATTTCACCATAGGAGAGGTCCCTTTATTTATACTTTCGGTTGGCTTACTCATATCACTGAACTCACTGATTACTGGCACTCGCACTGTTTCACGCGCGCACTCAGTAGATCCCGATCCTGTGAGGTCAGCTTGCGCCTCCGGCCCCGGAGCTCGCTCGCCGGGGCTTACACGTACCTCCAACATCTCCCGCTGCTGCAGCGCAGGTGCGCCTTCGCACTTACTTCTTATAATTAGGTATAAGCATATGCCGCCTAAGACGAGGACCAAGGCCAACGTAACGTACACGACGGAATAATGGTGGATGTCGTGGACGTTTAGTTGTGTAGTAGATTGTTCCTTTATATTGGTTATTTGGTCTCTAAGCTGATTCCACATATGGGTGTGGTTTTCCGGTACGTCGAAATCGTTGGGCAAGGTTGTGTTTATTAGAGAGTTCAATATGGAAACCTCTGGGACATCGATATTTGATCGCATGTTCATATAGCGTAAGTAGTTGTTGTGCGTGTGAATACTGTAGGAATCCGATTTCAGTGTGCATCCATAACCTAGGTCAATGATTCCACTGCCTCGTATAATGGTCGTTGTTGTGTCAGCAATACAAGAAATACGGAGTTCACATGACTCACAACAGGTGTAAAACCAGGAGTTCAAATTGTGTAAGTTGACCCAATCATTGTGGCACGTGGACACGTCTTGTTTACAAGTGCTCCTCATATTACTTACAGTCTGGATATCGCATAGCGACTGTTTTATTCCCAGATTGTAAACAGGTTTATCAATGGAGCATAGTAGCCGACTGTTACTGATGATATGAAAGCATGCTTGCAGATCGCTATCTGATAAGAGAAGAGCGAGGTCTTTTTGTATGTTGTAGGCTATATATGGTGAGTTTGGGACAGTGCGAACGTGATTCGACCCCCGTTTCTGAGGGATAGGTATGATTCTATCTAACTCGAAGATATCGTTGCTCACAAGCGGAATCTTAATCTCTATAATAAGATAGCCTTCATACAGCGTTGCAGACGCCTTCATAATCTTATACAGCTCGGATAGGTTTGATGACTCGATTGGGGTCATTAGATTTCCCTGCAATTGCCCGGAGATTATGTTGATCTGACGAACCAGCTGTTCTGGAGTCAAAAGGTACGGGTCGATGCGGCCGTGGCTAATGTCTGTCACGGTGTTGATAAGTGTGTGTTGGATTCGCATTAAGTTTGACAATATGATACTCGCAGCTAAGGCGGATGATGTTACATAAATGCCGTTTCTGTTGTCCAGACGCACCTTATTGATTTCGTCAGTGACGTTTTGAAGATGCTGTTTTATAAATTTGAACTGTTTGTTCATAGTCTCCTCGCTGCGTCGCAGAATGTTATACTCCGATTCCAAGACCAAGGTTTGATTCTTCAGTAGCTTTTGAAGATGATTTTCATTATTAGATATGCTTTCTATGTCCTGCTTATACTGCTGAGCGAAGTTTTCATCTAATACTCCGAACAACGTGTTTGCCAGGTATCCTACTCCGTTGATTAAACCACGTTTTTGCCTTCTGGCGTTCGGGTTTTCAAGGAGTTTTTGATAATGTTCAAGTTCCTTTACTTCGTGCTCTAATTGTAGGATGACGCGTCGTATTGCGAACCCATGCAATCGGCGGTTTGATTTAAGTGCTTGACATATTTCTTAATGTTCGATACTCCGTGATAAAACGCGGACATGTTATAAAATACGATGAGTTTCCAATCATCCTTGATAACTTGGAGGTTGGACATCTTGTCGAAGTAAAGTCCTTGGTTTGTGGTAATTTGCGTAACGTTGTATGTCGGAACTTTTTGTTGTAGACTACCTCCGCGACCGCGAAAGCAAAAGTGCTTTCGCGGTCGCGGAGGCCGCCTTTTGCCTTCAACTTGATCTGGTGACGGAGTGGAAGACTCATCCTCACATTGGTTCATGGGTTTGGCTGGGGATACCTTCTCATTTACAGGCAAGTATACAAGCTTGTTGACTGGACGCTGTATGGTGTTGTTGCTTGTCTTGACAGTAACTACTCTCACATACCCGTCCTTTCCAGGATGAAGTAGGTGCACTCGTCCCATTGCCCATTTACCCGGAGGTACGTTCTCGTCACGGATGAGGACGAAGTCATCGACTGCAAGATTACGTCGTGCCTGTTGCCACTTGGTTCTGGTTTGTAGCTGTTGCAGATACTCCGATGACCACCGTTGCCAGATATTCTTTGTCATAGCTTGGACGAGTTGCCATCGCGCCTTTAGCGTTGATGATTCCGGTTCAGTTTGAGGCCGTGATAAAATCGGCGCCCCAGTCAGGAAGTGTCCCGGAGTAAGGCAGTCGTCGTCTGAATTTTCCGTGAGTTGGCATAAAGGTCTGGAATTCAGACACGCCTCTATTTGGCAAAGTAACGTCGAAAACTCTTCGTACGTAAGACGTTGGTCGCCTATGACCCTTTTCAAATGGTATTTCAGGCTCTTCACAGCCGCCTCCCAAAGTCCTCCAGCATTAGGCCAGGCTGGTGCATTAAAGTGCCACTGGATGTTCTGCTCACTGATTTTGTTAAAGAAGTCCGGGTTGATATTCTGGATAATCTCCTTATACTCCTTTTTCATGAGTCGATTAGCGCCTACAAAGTTTGTACCATTGTCACTATACATGTGGCCTGGTGATCCACGTCGAGAGCAGAATCGACGAAACGCTGCTAGAAAGGCGGCCGTACTCAGGTCTGAAACCAGTTCCACATGGACCGCTTTCGTTGACAGACAGACAAAGACTGCTACGTATCCTTTCGTTGTTTTGATCCCGCGTCCTTTATTGACTTTCAGCTCTACGTGGCCCGTGAAATCGACACCAGTATGCGTGAATGGCCTTGACGGAGTGACTCTGGCTCGTGGTAAGTCTGCCATAATTTGCTGTTGAGCTTCGTCGTTAAATCGGCGACACTTAAGAGGGCGCAGTAAGACAGAAAAAAATCAAGTTTCACCCGCGCCTCTTTCCCTACCCCTCTCATCAAACACGATAAAAACAAAACACAATCCCTTCCCGCCAGCAGAAACTTTTCGCCCGGCGTATATTTAGGCATTGAATTTGAATTTTGTGTGTAGTGTGTATACGCAAAATAATCAGATGAAACTGTTTTATTCAATTTACCTATGTGTACAAGTAGGTATATTATTAAATAATATTGTATGTCCGTGAATCTGTTACCGATGCTGGTGGGATGTTAGATTGGAGATTAGACTGACTTAAATGAAATAAAGACTAAATGTTACTTCAAGATACGGCCTATAAATTTTCGATTCCGAATTGAAAGACAAACCTAACGTTGTAGTTGAATAAAATATTGTTCCATACATTATGTAACATAACTAAAATTGAACAATTTTCAGATACTTTCCTGTACCTATTCCTGTACCTTGCTTCTTGTCAAATTTCATGATTCTAGGTCAACGACATGTATCTTATGGGTTTTAATTTATTTGCGAGTGTCAAGATATGCGAAATGAATGACAATTTATGCCAAGATACTAAGTTAACGTCTTAGAAGCTCGTTTTTTTTTTGCAGCTCCAAAGGACCGTTTATCTAAGTATTTGATGTCAATTTCAACTTGATACCCCCACGCATTCCTGAGATAAGCGGTCAGATAGATGGATAACAAAGTGATCCCATAAGGGTTTCGATTTTTTTTTTTTGAGGTACCGAACTCTAAAAAGCAAAGCACTTCCATCAAATTACTATAATACTACATACTCATGATACTACCTACATGCTGGTGAAAACAATTTCGATAAAATTGCTTTTTTGACATTATAAAAGCGTATAATTATAATCGCATCACTTACCTTCCGCTTTTTTACTTTGAGAAAATGAAATCAATTGAACAAAAATGTCAATAAAATAAGAAAATAATAATAATAATAATAATAATAATAACGTTTATTTATCAAAAAGTAAGAATACAATATGTGCATGTTCGGTGGGCCACAAACTAAGCGTCGCTTGTATCTTGTGGCTCAGGAGTGCGAATTTAACAAAATTATAATAGTTAACTTACAGTTTGAGGATGTGAGATTATTATAGACAAGAGTTTAAATAAAATAAAATAAGATAAAACAAAACATTCTGAGATTCTAGAATACAAAATTAAAATTAAAAACATTTGTTTACGTTGGGCTTGTGTTGTTGTGTGTGAGTGGGTGTGATTATGTGTGTGAGTGGATGAAATGGTGTGTGTGTGTTTGTGTGTACTATAGGTGCTATACCAAGGCTTCGGTGTCGTCGTACGATAATTTTAAAAGAGCTGAATTTAGGGATTTTTTACAGTTGGTGGTTGAGCAGTCCCTTAGGTCACAAATTTTGCTAACTTTATTGTAAGTGTTGGGATGGGTAAAATAGGTACAGCGCCTAGCTAGTTCGGATTTGGCGTTTGGTACGGGTACTCTGAAGACACGCTTGTTTATTATTTCTCTGTAGTCAGGTCGTTTTTTTATTGCTGCGTGGTATTTAAGCGTTGCTTGAAGAATGAATATTTGTCGTACCCTGAGGACTTGAAACTCCTGGTAAAGTAGGTCTGTAGGGAACCTGAACGGTTTTTTTAGTGCAACCTTGATCAGAGCTCGTTGCGCCCTCTCTAGCGTAATAAATGTGGTTTTACCAGCGCATCCCCATATGCAGATACAATATTGTATGATTGACTGGCAGAGAGCGAAATAAACTGTACGCAAGATGTCTATAGGGGTGCAATCGCGGAGTTTTTTCAAGACGTGTATTAATTTTCGCACTCTGGCGGATAGGGCATAAATATGGGTTTTATACGTTAAATGGTTGTCTATTGTTAATCCGAGATATTTGATTGTGTCAGTACGTTCAAGAATTTTACATGCGCAGGTGTGGTGAGGGGCGTTATTGTGTACCTGTGAGCAAGTGTGTATTTTTAGGGACATAGTTTGAGAGGGGCTGGATGCGCTGGTTTTGGAAAAGGCAATATATTTGCTTTTGCTGACATTTAATGTCAGTAAGTTTGTGTCTAGAATGTGCGCTATCTGAGAGAGGCCTTGTTCCGCCAGACGGTACACGTGGTCCCAAGTCTTGTCATGAAAAACTATAGCTGTGTCGTCGGCGTAGGAGATCACTTCAGCGTTACTTATAGGGAGACTTACTACGTCGTTTATGTACAGAGTAGTAGTACGAGAGTACTGCCCTGTGGAACACCAAACGTGATAGGAAGCAAGCTGCTTTGAAGGCTACCTATTTTTGAGTATTGGTGTCGCGATGTCAAATAGCTTCGGAACCATTCTAGAGGTATGCCCCTTATACCTGATGCCTCTAATTTCTTTAGAAGAATCCCGGGTGAAACAGTGTCGAATGCTTTTGCTAAATCAAGAAAAACACCGACACAGCATTCTCCATTTTCAATGTAGTGGGAGACTTGGTTAGTCAAGAGGGACACTGCGTCTTCAGTGGACCTTCCTCGGCGGAATCCAAATTGTCTGTCCGAGACAATGTTGTTTTTTTCTAGAAAATTTACCAGTCTCTTGTTGACTATTTTCTCCAGAATTTTGGAGACTATACACAACAGAGCGATTGGCCTGTAGTTTTCGGGCATTTCTTTTGGACCACTTTTGTAGATAGGGGACACTGCAGCAATTTTCCAGGCGTCAGGAAAGACACCTGATTCTAGACTTAAATTATATATGTGCGTAAGTGGTTTGATTAGACTTTTTCGGCAGTTTATAAGTAGTGGAACTGTTAGTTGATCTGGCCCCGGTGCGCTATCTATTTTCATGTTGTTTATTATGTCAGAGACTTCCTCTTCATCAGTCGGGTGCAGATAAAAAGATTGTGAGATAGAGCTTGGTGTTGTGTGTGATTCTATTAGTGAGTGGTGAGTGGTAGCAAGTTTGTCAAGGATCTTAGCAGCGTGTTTTTCCCCAACACAGACAAAATGCTGATTGCAGTTATCAAGCGATGTCGTCGGAGAGATACTGGATGCAATTAAATGCGTTGATGTATTTAGAGAAGTATTAGTTTTGCATATGTCTTTTATTACTGTCCATAGTTTTTTAGGGTTGTTCTTGTTAGTTTCAATTTCCTGTCTGTTGTGCAATGTTCTCAGATTACGAAGGAGTGTGTGAACGAAGTTCCGGTACCTAGTGTAGATTAATTGTTTTGTGTGATCGTCAGGGTTGGCTTTGCAGTCAAGATAAACATTCGCAAATAAATTAAAATCCATATGATACATCCCGTTGCCCTAGAATCATGATTTTTTGGCAAGAAGCAAGGTCTCACAGCACAAATAGGTACCTCGAATGGTTTTTCAATTAAAATATTTAAACGAAGTATGACCATTGTCCACTCCCTTTATTTTCAATGAAATTCTTCAGTAGGTAAAACATCTGTTTAATTTGCCTATACTATACGCTAAGCTTGAATTCATAATCTTAGATCATAGTCATGTTTTGGAACTAGAAACTCAATGCTGGCGTGACAAAGTTCAAATTCCAATGTAACCAAATTTTATTTAGGGCCTTGTACAAGTTGGATGCCACGACGTCTTCGTGGAAACCAGTGTTAACCAAGTAAAAAAATATAATGGTATATCGTGGATATTGCATTGCAGGATCGTGCAAATTCAAATAGAAACAGTGTTACCAAGTAAAAAATAATATTGGTATGGTGGATTTTGCACTGTATTGTGCAAAGTCAAATGGCATGTGTCATGAAAACCTATCCTGCGCGGATCACGAGTAGAAAAAAGTCCTCGCCGAAAACATTTGTGAAAAACAGGCCAATTTTTATAACTAGGGTACATTATTCGGCTTTACCGACAAAATAATTGGCATCTATTTATATGGGTGCCAAAGAAAGTCGAAAGTTTATTAGGTTCCTCTTTTGTAACTGTTGAAACTTTAGCTTTGAAAAGCAAGCTGGCAGTCACAAACAATGTGATCCGTCACAATCTATACTCATCCCCACCATAAGAAGGGATCTAGTCAGGAGAACACTATCCGTATGAAAACTGTCATGTCCCGTGCACACCGTTTCGTACTTGTGTTCGCAATAAACCCTATTTTAGTTTTCCGATTTATTTATTTTGTAAACTCCAATAATATTATTATACCAATAACTTATCCATATGTTAAATTTTGAGTTTCAACTTGATTCGGAGGTTTTGGTCAAGTCGCTCGAAATGGGTCGTCTAAGGTTACCCTTACACGAAGTTTGTCAACGAAAGTGGGAGTAAACGAATTTGGTTCTTTATTTAATAGTAATAAGATCTAAAATCTCCAGCACGAACTCTATGTTGTAAATTTTCTCCGCAAGAAAATTGACAGAAGTGGACAACAATGGCGCTAGTTGTACTATACCAGTCAAAAATCTGTCAAATAATTGTATGTCATCTTGAGTTTTCAAATATCAACATTGAATTATTATAATATTTTTATTTTATAGTTTAGCCGCGGTATTTATTTAGTTTATCAATTCTTAACGATTTTAATAATCGTTTCGGAAGTGGTTTTAGTGATTTTTTCATGTTTTGTATTTCACAGTTTCATTTCAACAATGTGATAAATTACGAAAATATTATTTACGCAAATAAATTAAATCGCAGAGCAGCAGAAAATTCAAGCGCAGTCCTCTCGTCTCAACAGAGCGACGGCGACTGATTTGTGAAACAAAAATATGCTTGAAGTTCCCGCAACGTGCGACGGAAGATGACTTCTTCCACGAACTAAAAACGTCGTAAGTGCTTAAAGCTTCTAGTCGTAATAATACCAAAAATAAAAGGAATTTCAAAAAATGCCTGCACAATTTTTTTCGCCTTGTCTTGATACAGATAATCATCAAAAATTATCCTATTAGTCATTAGCATATTAAGTACAAATTGGAAAAACGTGAAAATTAGGGGTAACTTCGTGATGATATTTTATCGAGAAAATTTTAACGTATTGTGTTTCTGTTCCACAAAAAGTTTCAAAATATCATGTAGTTACTCATATTATTTTTATTTTATACCTAAGTCTTATGAATTTCATGAAAAATTAAATTGAAGATAGGCAATTTTGGTTACTACCCGCTCTTAACGCACAGTCTTAACTGCCGTTTTACCGTCCTGAATCCGCTGATGATCCAGTATCTATCCCTTATGTAGGAAAGTGTTAGTCGGGGACCACCGTGCAGAGTTGTTATGTGTGCCTGGCTAATGACAAGATCAGTAAGTCAACTGTGGCTTGGTAGGATGATGGGATGCTTCGCCGATTTGCTTATACTGGCGTGTTTTAAACGTCCACCAACTCTTAATAAGCCATTTTCATCTAGCCAAGGGTTTAGACTGCAAATCTTGCTTTTCGAGCTCACGTGTTGTTTACCCTTAATATGTTGCAATTCTTGTTGAAATTCATGTGATTGCATTTCTTTAATAATTAAATGGTAAGCGTTATTTATTTCTGATGACTCTAAAAAACCATGTGTTGGAATCTGTTTGTCGCGAATTCGCTTGATAAAACGTGACACCCAGCCAGTAACCCGTACAATTCGTGTCAACGAACTGTAATTTTGCAGTAAATCAGTAATAAACGTAACATTATTTTTCACTAAGGCTGTGTTCACACAAACCGCTTTTGTTTCTATTGTTGGGGACGATACGATCTTAACTGCATCTTTTCTCTCACAACCTTTTAGCCATTCCGGGCCTTCCCACCACAATGATTGGTTTAACAATTGATGAGACGTTATGCCTCGTGTAGCACAATCGGCTGCGTTTTCTTCAGAGCTGACATGACCCCAGAATTCTGCCGGGACTATGTTGGTTATCTGCTTAACTCTGTTGGCTACAAAGGACTTCCATCTGGATATATCTCCGTGTAACCAGCCCAAAACTATCATGGAATCTGTCCATGCATGAAGCGTCATATCTATATTTGGTAAGGACTCAATTACCTTCTTTACAAGTTGGGATAGAAGTAGCGCGCCGCACAGTTCCAGTCTAGGGAGCGATGTTTTCTTTGCAACCGGTGCCAGCTTTGTTTTTGCAGCAACAATTGTCGATGTGTACTCGCCCTTATTGTTCTTGGTGACGAGGTAAATAACACAAGCGTAAGCTTTGTCTGATGCATCGCAAAATGCATGTAATCGACAGGTTTTTTCTGTGTTACCTAAGAATCTTGGTATGCGAAATTTGTCGATGCAGTTGATATCTTCTTTTATTTTAAGCCAATTTTCTTGCATGTCCTTTGGTAGTTCTTGATCCCAGTTTGTTTCAATGGACCACGTTTGTTGAAACAATAGCTTCGCTCTGATTGTAAGCGGTGATAACCAACCAAGAGGATCGAATAACTTTGATACTTCTGACAATAATTGCCGCTTTGTAATTACTGCATTACTCTTAGGGATTATATGACTTTGGAACATGAATGTATCAGATGATGGGTTCCATTTTAATCCAAGAGTCTTTCTGGATTCGAGACACTTAAATTCGTAGGGACTGTTCAATTGGTCGGTTGTTAAATTCTGCAGGAGTTCTGGCTTGTTACTTGACCATTTTCGCAGGTTCATACTAGCACCCTGGAGCATTTTAATAAGTTGTTGTTGTAGCTCTTTTGCTTGATCGGCGGTATTCTGTCCACTCAGCAAATCATCCATGTAGAAGGAGTTCTGTACCGCTGCTGCTGCTAGTGGATATTTTTCGGCATCATCTGCCGCGATTTGTTTTAGAGTCCGCATAGCCAAAAACGGAGCTGCTTTGGTCCCGTACGTTACAGTGGTTAGTTGATATGGACTCAATTGATCATCCATTGAATCTCTCCAAATGATCGTTTGCAGAGGCTGATCTTGCTCTCTAACGAGTATCTGCCGGAACATTTTTTCAATATCCGCAGTGATTACATATTGGTATTGCCTCCAATTTATGATGAGTGCTAATAGGTCTTGTTGTAAGTTGGGCCCACTGTACATTAAGTCGTTCAAGCTGTTACCCGATGTAGTCTTGGATGAGGCATTAAAAACTACTCTCAACTTTGTTGTTGTGGAATCAAGTTTCCATACACCATGATGTGGTAAGTAGTACGCCTGATCGGTTTTACTGTCGACTTGCCGCATGTGACCTAATTCTTGGTATTCATTCATAAATTGTTTGTATTGACTTGAAAATGATGTATTTTTAGACATTTTTGATTCTAATTGTTTAAATTGCGCTATAGCCTTAAACTTTGATGATCCGAGTTGCTGCTGAAAGCCTGGCATCATGGGTATCCCAACTTCATACATCCCATTATCTAAGCGTCTCGTGGTGGTTTTGTAGAAATCTTCACAAAATTGATCACCGATCGTCACGTTTGATGATGATGAGTCGTGAATATCCTCCAACTCCCAAAACTTGGCTATTTCTTCAATGTTATTGATGGCGACATGACAGTTGAACCTTTTGACATTTCCTGATAAGATCCAACCCATTTTGGTTTGTTGAGCTATTGGGGCCTGCGCTGGGCCCTTGATAAGACCGCCTAATATAATTTCCGAATATACACTGGCATCCAGAAGAAGATCGATAGGTCTTGATACGTTATACTCCGGGTCTGCTAACTGAAGATGTTGCAAGTGAGACCACGGGTGTTTGCGGAATGATGAGTTCGGTAGGCTGTTTATCACCTTTGATACAACCAACGCCTGAGTCTTCAAGGTGTAATCTCCGTAGATGGACTTGCAGTCTAGTGTTACAATTCCTTTGCTTTGTTTGGAGACTGGACCTACTCCTGAAATGGAGGCATGATATTGTCGACGTTGCAAGCCTAGCATTTGCGTCGCATTTTCTGAAATCAACGAAATTTGGGACCCCTGATCTAGAAGCGCTCGTAACGTGACATATGTACCATTTCCAGATAATACAGTTAACGACAACGTGGTTAACAGTATTTCTTCATTATCAGCTGCGACGTGATTAACATTATGCTGCGTCGGTGATGGCTGCACGGTAGCGCTTGTCGTCGCTGCGGTTTGTTGATGTGGTACACACGCGTCATGCAGTAAAGTGTTGTGTTCACTGTTACACTTTCTACAACGTCTTGTGCTGTTGCACTCACTGTCAGGATGATAATTAAGGCAATTCTTACAATATTGATTTTTTGATACCAAGGTCAATTTATCACCCGGGGTCATTTTCGTAAATTTCCTGCAACGAAATATAGAGTGACGTTTACTACAAATCGGACAGTCTGGCCCTTGAGTAGCGACGACTTGATACTGTTTCGTGTAGTGGTTCCCAGGTTTCTCACGCTGTTGACCAGACTCTCGTTTAAAGGCAGGCTTCGTTGTTTCTCGCTCTCTTCGGTGTAAGGGTTCTAGTGCTGTGAACTTGTTTTCGAGGAACGTCATAAATTCTGTCAAGGATGGGAGCTCCCTGGGTGATGTACGCGCCTGTTTGTAGTCACAGTAAGTCTCCTGGTCCAGTTTCTTACTGAGAAGATGTACTAACAACGGATCCCATGTATTTGTGTTCACACCAAGGTTATGTATAGAGTGGATGCACTCCGTGGTGGTATCATATAACCGCTTTAACTCATAAGCTGTTTGTTTGGAGATAGAAGGCTGATTTAAAAATATCTCTATTTGATTTGTAAACAGAACTTGGGCATTATTATATCGGTGATTTAGAATTTCCCAAGCTGTGTCGTAATTTTCAGATGAAATATGAAGATGTTGAATAAGGCGTTCGGCCTCTCCCTTGATCTTTCCTTTCAAGTGTTGCATCTTCTGAGCCTTGGTTATTGTGTTATTGTCGTGAATAGCTTCTGTAAACAGGTCACAAAATGTTGGCCACTGCGTGTATTTCCCCGTAAAAGTAGGAATCTCTAGCTTCGGCGTTGCCTGTTGTACATGAACCATGGACGATATTTTCTTATTTAGCGAACGCTTCCTATCTTTGTAGCTATGCTCGTACATGCTAAATTCATTTTCGTACGATACATCTCCACCTTGAAGTATGTGGTCGATTCGCAGATGTAACGTATCGATAGTGTTCCACTTGGCTTGTATAGCCCTAAGCTCGTCTTCAAGTTCCCATTTTTCGGATATTTCGTCTACGTTGACGCTCCTCACCAACCTGTTGAACGACCTAAAGTTGGTTCTCTGTTGAGCCAACAGTTCAGTGGCTTCAGGGTTTGACTGCGTACCCTTTTCATCCGAACCAAAGGCCGTAAGCAAGTTTCGAGTAGACTGGTAGAGGCTCTTACCCTGTTGATACGAGTTAGATGCGAAATATTGAGGTTCCTTATCCGGAAACTCAGAGAGTTTCAAGTGATTTTGTTCGAACTCTCCCCAGAGGTTATCCAACGACTCTATTCTCTTTTGGATATATTCCGGAGTTTTTCTAGACAACGGATCCTTACCAAAGTTGACCTTTATCCTATTGAGACTTTCTAATATTTCCGATTGACGAGCGCTTAAATCGGCCATTATGATTTAATAAAAGGAACAATCTTACTTGAACACTGACGATTTGCGATACCAACTATGGGCTGCCGACGCCGTGTGCAGTACAGATGTGTAGATTCAGCTCCACCGATGTCTTCTTGGAACGATTCACTGATGGTTCACTGAATGGACTGACTTAAACTATTTACGGAACTGTCGCGAAATACTCAACGAATATAATCAAGTGTGTGGCTGCGATTTCAACACACCTTGATCTATACACCCGACGGATTGTTACGCGTGATACAGGATCCGGCTCGAAGGACCAAAAAAATGTACGACGATAATCTATACAGTTGGTTCAAGCGTACGATGATTGTTCTGTACACTTGTGATGATGGAAACCAGGGGATGAAGAATTAAACCGCCCGTGTTGAGTGTGGTAAAATCACTGATTTATTTTACTTAGCCAGTTCACTAAATGATCGCGCGTATGCAAACGCTGATGTAGCTTAACCTACTTAATGTTATGAAATGTGCGGGTTCACCGTACACCTAGTCTCTTCTTTATTTTTTATTTACTAACATTAGTTATAAGCAAAATTCTTGTTACTAACAACTTTGCCTTGCCTATGGACTTTTTTGTCTGAAATTTTTTTTTTTTATAAAATCTAAATTTGTCTTTTTTGTAATTTACATAAAATGGAATATAAATAGTACCAAACGAGAAAAAACATATGTAAAGAATTTTGCAAGCTCCTACAGATTTTCGTTGTCACCAAGAAGGGCCTTGGCTTCATCTAAAAGTTCTTTCGATTTTGTTTCTGAGGTATTTCGCAAACTTGGTTTACATTTAGATACCAAGTTTCTTTGAATGTAGGAGACCGCAGTAGCCATATGCTCTGTTGACAAATTAAAATTTTCTCGTAAGTAGTCTTCTATATTTTGCCCATTTATCAACAAATTGCAAAACTCTCGTTTGCTACTAACAAATTCACCCATTTTTCAAATCCATCAACTTCTGCGAATATTTGAAAATAGTTATTTACTGCTTTTTAGGGCAACTAAATATCTGACCAATAACCGTCAATGTTTCAGGGTTCGCCTCCCTTTTATAGGCCAATGAAATAGACGTAATTGGGGTGCTGTTTTTAATGCGACCCAAATAGATAAGTGACCATATTTTATCAAGTAAGGTGGTCGAAACTGTATCAAAACCACAAAGAACTATTAATAGTACTGTACTAATAATAATAATAAAATTTATTTCAGACTTGGTCCATAAATTTGTTAGTAACAATGTTCTTAACCTAGTGTTAGTAACAATACAAATCTAAAGTGGTTAGTAACATTGTTCTTAGCCTAGTGTTAGTAAAGGTACTACGACTACTAGGTACTAGGTGTTAGTAAGGTAGGTAGGTGTACTGGTTGTAGTAGTTAACTCCGTACACTGATATGTCGTGAACGTTTGTAAGTTCAGTTAGTATAGAGAAACACGTTCCACTAAGATGCACTAAGTAGTTAAGTTTATTTAAGTTAACAGTAAGTGACAGTACTAGAGTGGACGGCGATTATTTCTCGCAGTTGTTGATAGCTACACAGTTATAAGTTCAATATATTTGTACGGTCTCATCAACCGTACATTTACTTTGCGAACGCAGCAACCTACTTGGATGTCGTGCGTCACAAATATTATGCTATAATTATAACGTTTTAAGCTATGCATACCGAGTCAGACAATAACTGTGGAACGAACCACTTGTCAAGCGAAAGAATTGCTACCACACCACTTATAACTTGTTAACCTTCTACATATTAATATAACTTTAAACTCAACCTGTGGTTCTTTCTGTGTACTCCATAACTAAACCAACATTAACAAAGTGCTAATGTACGGTGCCTACAACCATTGGCTCACAATATTTTACAATATTTTAATTCGTAAGAAATGGTATTTTATTACGCTAAATTATGACGCGCATCGTCGGCCTAAAGTAGGTTACAGAGTAAGCAGAAACATTTACGGCGATAAGAACGTACAAATACTCATGACTGTAATGAACTTTTTATCAATTTGACCTTCATAGATAACATATATTATGATTCTATGAGAAATAAAAAGAAATTGAAAAAATATATAATTTTTTTCTCGCGATATGTTTTGGCACCGTTTCAAAGAAGGTGCAACTTTATGCAATTTTTTTTCTGCTTAATTCAACTAATGTATAAAGATCTTAATACAACAAATAAACCACTCGATAAAAAAAAATAACCCAAAAAACATACCATCTTAAACCGTATTGGTTAATTATATTTTATTAAACCAATATATATAATATTAATTACGAAACGTTATGGGGAGATTACAAGCATTCCAAACATGTTTTACTTGGACATTTAAGTCAAAAACTTTCGAGTAATGTGGCGTAGAATTGTAGTACTGTATTGCGTCAAAATTAAGTTATTGAACATGAGTTAGCTTTTTTGCCTATTTATATACAATAAGATTAACAAAACAAAAAAAAAATTGCGATAAGAAAGCTTATTTATTAGACTATATTAATTTATTATTTTTATTCCATAACCACGACTTTCACATGAAACGGTTTTGAGACGTCTTTGTATGGGGCTTTTCCACAGTGCGCCGGGTCGCGCCTCGCCGCGTGCCTCGCTCGCTCGCCGCCTCGCCCCGCCTCGCTCGCCGCCTCGGCCGCGGCGGCGGCGCGACGCGTCACTATGTAGTCGTGTCTTTCAGCGCTGTCTTCTTGTTAGCACGCAGAGATGAGTAATGACTTGTTCTATCACATTTTTCATAAACAATATAATATTGTCGTGCCATTTTAGAATAAAAATGTCAAAATTTGCTGGTTGGCTTTATACAGGGAAAGAATAATGTTTTTAGAAGTGTTCTTAGAATATATGAGTAAGATATATATGTGATAGATGGTAGATGTATACGTGAGTAAGTAGCCAACTAAGAAAATGCAACAGCAGCATTGTTACCTGCAGATAAACCCGCGCTTTGGGAAGAGAGCGCAATTAACATTCAAGTTTAACATCTGGCAGGCAAAACAGCATCACGCGAGAGTACCACGCGTTAGTGGTGCCGTCAGGTGGATGCCGTGAATTGTTCGCGCGTGCGTGGAGGTACTGCTTAGAGTCCGTCGGGTTCTTCTGACTGGTGCAGTACTTTTAGATCGTAAACTGCGAATGCTCAGATCTATTTATATATCTATACTTAAGATGTACCTGGTGCAGTGCATGAATAGATACAAAGTGAAAGCTTTGGAAGCTACCTGCGTCGGAACAAGAGGTATTCATATTCTTCAGCGAGACTCAACCATAACATAATCATTTATCTTCAAGTGATGGTCGATTATCAGTTAGTGCAGGAAGTGGACGGTACCATTATCGAGGCCTAACGACCACATTATGCAGATATAAGTTCACCGCTCTCACCGTGTTCACTCGACTGAAACGAGTTCATTCACTGAACATTTAAACAGTTCAATTGCTACAAACCCCAAACCAAGGGAATTTAATTTATTCAAATGTTCGCTTTGCATTTGGCTATAATTCAGCCAACTTACCGATACAATTTTGTATTGGTCGCACGTAGGATATCAAAGTGTTTATGTTTAAAATATTGAGGTAGATACCTAATACGGGTATCAGAGGTGGAGGTCCGAGGTGTAATGCGGGTGTAAGAGTTCTTTGAATGTGACGTCAATTAATACGGTTACGTGTAACAACTAAGTTGGAACAATGCTAACAATAGCGCTATCAATAAGAGTCGCGCGCCGCCACGCGCCCGAACGTGCGGCCTGACGAACGCGAGCGTCAAGTTATCAGAGAACTTGCGTCGTTCCACTGTGAACATACAATCGTGTATTTCTGCATCCTCTATTGCCACAACATACAGTCGTATCGTACAAGTTACTATATTTAACACGGGGCGAAAACCTACTCCTGTTTCAAAGGATTTATTATTTACGTTTTGTACGATAATTATGTCAAGGTACACTTGAAGTATTTGCAATCTACTAACTATGATTCCCTTTAAATAACCTAAAATAAAAAATAAAAAAATAACCGTTGTGACACATTTATGATAATCCTTAGTTATTTTTATATAGATTCGTAGCGTAAAGTGGAATATTATTTGTGTACTTTTAATTTTAATACTGAATAAATGAAGTTAAAAAAAAATTAAACTGTGATGTCGTTGAGTTGCGACAGCATGTGAGTGGCAGCTTGTATTGTAACAACGAGTTGTGACACTGCAGTGAAACACTCGACGTGTAGGCTCATGTTATGTTGTAGGGCGAGGGCGGGGTGTGGGCGGGCGGCGGAGGGGGGCCGTGGGCGGGAATGGGTGGTTGTGTGCGCTTCTTCGATTTGCTCCTACTTATCAGACATATGTTGCAGGTGCTTTCCTGAAATTAACAAATGAACCTTATTTACTGTTTGTCAATCCGCACAATAAATAATAAAACATACAGATCATGTATAATAATAATGTTTAAAAGATGAATACTAATTATATTTAAAGATAAAAACTTATTTCACTTCACACATACACTAGGAATCCCAGCAAAAGCAGGCAAAAACTTGGTTAACATTAGAATACAAAGAACTGCTTATTAACGTAACGCTACAGTGTGCTACGAAATGCAGACCAACATTATGCACATGTTCACGAAATTATTAACATGTTATTGCTTTTGCAATAAAACTATGCACCAAGCATCGCAAATAGCAGCTCCGTGAATTGTCAAAATAATAAAAGAAATGCTTTCTTTCTAATGGTTTCGTAGATAATATTATTGTATTTGAATCTAGCGCTATGCGACCGCTACGAGCCGCTACAAGCAACTACGAGCCGAGCTACGAGCCGTGCTACGAGACGTGCTACGAGCTACGCACGGCTACGTTACGGTAATCCTTTGAAATTGCCGTTGTTATCTGTAAGTTACAGGTTATTGTTATTAGCTTAATGCATTTCAAGTTGAACAAAAGAATATTACAGAATTTTTTAAAAGCACTAAACCGCTTCCCGTTTAGTTAGGACGCAAAAAGCCAACACGTTCAACGTACTGTACTTGAAGCAACATTAAAATGTATTTAGTTAATTGCTATTCCAGTGTGTTACTCCACACGGCGGCTGTGTACCGCGCGGGAAGGGCGCGCGCACACGCGCCGCGTGCGGCTCGCGCGATTAGTACTCCATACGGTGGGCGACTGTGTACCGCGCAGTAAGGGCGCCTACACACGCGCCGCGTGCGGCTCGCGCGATTATTACGCCACACGGTGGGCGACTGTGTACCGCGCAGTAAGGGCGCATACACACGCACCGCGTGCGGCTCGCGTGATTAGTACTCCACACGGTGGGCGACTGTGTACCACGCGGTAAGGGCGCGCGCACATGCGCCGCGCGCGGCTCGCGCGGTAAGGATTCCAAACGGCGGGCAGCTGTGTATCGCGTGGCAAGGGTGCGCGCACACGTGCTTAACGTTGTAATGGGACCAAACAATAGGTAGGCTCGCTAACGCTAAGCTTTTGTTTTTGCCATTTTAGAATATTACTTACCACACAATTATATGGAGCGGACTTTCTTTTTTTTTCAAACAAACGTGCGGAGAATAATGTAGAAAGAGGTCATTCAAACTCAAACTCAAACTCACGTTTGTATCGTTGGCTTGTACTGCGGTAACGTTCAGTACTGCGGTACGCCTTCACGGCATCAGCGGCGAGCCAATTATAAGCTGTCATCGACAGCACGCGCTCCACGTGTCGCTTGCAGCGTGTGCCTCGCCGCGCGTTAGTGCCTGGCCTCAGTCGCCTCAGTCACTTCACACAACTCAACATACTTCATATTCACGAGGTGTCGCCACCGCCGATAACGACCTATTCGATATCCCATTATTTCTTGAAAATAAATCCAGTTCAGTTTTCACAATTTACTCAGAGCGTTTAGTCAAAGAACAATAATACCTACTTACTGTATTGATTTAGAGAGAGAAACGAGCGGCGACCGGCGAGCGGCGAACGGCGAGCGGCGAACGGCGAGCGGCGAGCGACGAGCGACGAGCGGCGAGCGGCGAGTCGGCGGGCGAGCCAGATTGTGTGTGTTTGTAAATTACTGCTAATTGCGTCTTTGACTGGTCTGATTGTAAACTGATTTGATTCAAATGTTCCTCAGCTGTTACTATTTCGGTGCTGTTACTATTTCCACGATATTTCAACGTTCTTTTAGTCGAAGGCTCACTGGAGCGATGCCGGCGCCGACTGCATTATGAACGAAGCAAGTCATTAAACATTCTCGTTTGCTCGAACGTATAACTGATACACTAAAAAGTGCACTTAAACGAGCTGGTTTTCCCCCTTAACTTTGAGTAGCGCAAACCCTCAGTTTTTTAATCACGTTACGAAGTTCCAACACTAACTAGGCAACTAAAATTGGAAAAATAATAAGCTGGTGAGAGCGGCATGCGGTGCGGGGGCGGTGCGGTGCGGGGACGTTGCGGTGCGGTGCGGGCGCGGTGCGTGACGGTGCGGGTGGGGTGCGCCTCACAAGTGAACGGCAGCGGATTATTTCTTGGCGTCACTCTAACGCTGAAATAAAAATATAAATGAGTGTCGTCACTAATTGCTGCGGTTGCGGTGCTGCATGCACTGCCTCATGCTGGCGAGCGACACGCACACGCACGTACACACACTCACAGCTACCAGCTGCACCCTGCACGGTGGCACCGCCTGGAATAGTAAAAACTAACGAGTGTCGACACCTGCGCTACACCGGACACACTTTTAATTAAGACAACATTTTACAATTACGACCAAACATCATTTCCTCCCGAGCGCTTGCTGCGCGGCGGTGCGTGGCGGCGGGAGGCGCACATCGGTACCACATTACACACGAGTACTGAGAGGACAAGCAAAGACGTTTTATTAATATTATATACGCTGTAACTCAAGGAAGCAGCACATAGATACAACACTCAAGCTTTATGCTGCATCTCTTAAACTTGGCTGTGAATACCTGGCAGCGAGCACCGACTGCCGGCCGGCTGCCGTTGCATTAGGCGCACTTGAAGTATGTAGTACTTTGTCTACAGTGGAGCATAAGCACCGCGGCGGTGACAATGGCTTATGACGTAATAAGCGCGGCGCTAGCGAGATGCGCCCTACATAGCGGCATGCAGGCACTCTCCGTGGCTTACAGAAGTGACGCACAGACCGGGACAATGGACAGCGACATCGATTCTGTCCTGTAAAGTGCTTTAAACTGTTTCTTTTACGTAGACCTTTGTAGAAAGTGAAATGCTGGATGTTGTTGTGCCACTAGCTTCAACATTCCCAAAATGCTGACAAAGTTCCTTTACTTGAAGTCTACAATTGTCTTCAGTAAATTAGACAATCACTGCTCGCGCCAACTTCGATACTATAATGAAAAGCATATCGAATGAAAACTATATCCATTTAACTTGCCACCAAGTTTACCGAGGTGTGCCGGGGAGCGACGGAAATTCATTAATATCGTCGCTTTGCTCTAGAACATCTGCAAGGGAACATCACCCTTAAGTGTAGCAATGGAAGGTTCACGTAAAGTGTGAAATATGGTGCCTCAGAAAAAGGAGCAGCTGTGCACGTTTGCAATAACTGGCGGCCTCCGTTAGGGCTGCATTAACTGCAACAAAGAGTCATTTTATGAGAATGTAAAAGCGTGAGAGCCCCACCACCGCATCACCGCACTACCGGCACACCAGCCGGCACCGGTGGGTGCTACGTCCGGCTTGCGTTTCTTTCAAACTATTGTTCTTTTTACCAGACTGACGTGTTTTAAACTACTAAAGAAAAGAGAAACCGTATATCGTTTACCTCAAGGGTGTGAGAGAGCACTAAGCGGGTCGTTAGGGTCTCCACAATAAAGTCTTACACTTTATATGAAGTGTTGTGGTGGGGTACGATCCGATTGAAAAACGTGCAAAAACTATAACAGTTCCACAATATGACGCGAGCAGCCAGGTAGAAACAAATAAAAGCCGACAGTCATAGTGGCAGGTTCATACTCGTATCTGAGTCATCGATGTGAGTTCATGCGAGTACAGACACAATATTTACGACTGTCACTCTGTATCGCGCGTGCTCGGACCATCCTTACACACACGTAGATATCACAAGTATCTTGATTCAATTCCTACATTAACGTGGACATAGTCGGCAGCCCTGCCGCGCCGGGCGCAGTCCACACCGCGAACTTTGCAAACACTTCTATTATGGAGCACAAAGTTTTAAAACGCCCGCACAGATATATTGTCTAGTTGCACCCCGCACCTACCATGCCCCGCACCCCGCACCCTGCACCTCCCGCCCTCCCTGTGCCCCTCACATCACAGATGACAACTTGAGTTGAGGAAACCTCGTTTCTGCTTAATATTCTTGATGAAAGCGTTTCTGATTGTGCGGACGATGAACTTAGGTTTAAGAACGTGCTGAGACTCAGACAGTTCCTCTTGACCTTCAATAATAAATACGTACTATCAAGCATTAGAGATGGACAGTGTGCTCGGCAATCGACAGACTGGAGGAGTGTGTGGCGGGCGGATATAAGTTTTGTATATTATTCAGAAGAATGATTGTGCTCTCATATCATGTTGAATGTTGAAAGGTTTTATTTCTTCTGTAATACAACTACCTATAGACGGCGGCGCGTCTCGCGTCGTGTCGCGGTGGTCCTCCTGCTCACCCCACTATATGCCGGTGACCGTCGCCGCGTCGTGAACCTGCATATGTACGGTAACCTGAACACGTAACACACAGGTCCGTCCACGGTCCACTATCGATTTTATGTAATTTCATGCCCGGCTGGGCTCCAGGAACTTGCTACCAAGCCGGATATCCGGTGAATTTACCAGAGTCACGGACATATATATAAATTTTGGGGCTGTGTTGTCGAAGTTATTGACTGTTACATTCCGCACTATCTCGGCGTAGGCGAGCCGCGAGCGCCGGCCGCACCCACCAGACGAGTATTCACTTTCTGTCTTCACGTGATAGCTGCATCATTTCTTCGTAGCATTATGTTGATCACAGATCGCTGGAGCTGGGTACATTATTTATTCTGTGTTTACTGGGAATACAAATGTTTATTTCACGAAGTCCGGTTATTAAATCGATCATCCCCCGATTCTTGTTTATTTCAGCGTTTCTTTCCCGAGGGTGTTCTGTACTTTATAGTAAGTCCATCCGTTATTTCAATATGACGCGCCAAAATGTATGGCGGGACCTTTTCACTGAATAAATGATTGAATTGGATCGAGGTCCGTCCATTGTCGCGGTCAACCGGCCGGCGGCCCACGGGGACACACAACACTGACGTTTTGTTGCGTTATGTGTCACGTTTATATTTACAATATCTATTTACAAATGGGCAATTTGGTAACAAACATGAATGCTAAAGTTGACAGTGTCGTTAACACCCGTGTGCTGGTTGTTGCCAGAAGTTCTCCGTCCCGCGACTCCCAACGCGTACAGCTCACAGTTAAATGTACCTCGCGCACGGTTTCAGTCCTTCAGTACGCGGTCCGTACTGCTCCTTATATGTGTAATCTAGGAACGGCGCTCTGGTTTTTATTTCTACGGCAACAACGTTTATACTGTCTAGGTTTGCATATTATGTATTCTGGTCGGACATATTATGATGACGAACACTTACAGTCCACCTATTCTAGTTCTATTGAAACGGACAGCACATTGAGATGGAGGACTACCTAGGTACTGCATCAATAGATGCACAAATCTTGTTTTTTATATTGTAATAAGGTATTATTTATATCCATCCACTGCGGGCGCGACCTCCACCTGCTCGATCACTGCGAGTTGACTCGCATTGTGAAACTCGCCACATGGACGTCTGATAGATCAGGTACCGCGTTGTCTGTGTCTGTGAAGCGGTCGTACCACAGTCGCGGTACAGTCGCGCCACAGTCGCAACACAGTCGCACCACAGCCGCGCCACAGTCACGTCACAGTCGCACTACAGCCGCGCCATAGTCGCGCCACAGTCAAGTCACTGTCTCGCTACAGTCGCGCCACAGTCGCGCTACAGTGGCGCCACCGTCGCAACAAAGTCGCGCCACATTCACGCCACAGTCACGTCACAGTCGCGCCACAGTCGCTCCACAGTCGCGTCACAGTCGCAACACTGTCGCGCCATAGTCGCGCCACAGTCACGTCACAGTCTCGCTACAGTCGCACCACAGTCGCGCTACAGTGGCGCCACCTTCGCAACACAGTCGCGCCACATTCACGCCACAGTCACGTCACAGTCGCGCTACGGTCGCGCCACAGTCACGCCACTGTCGCTCTAAGGTCGCGCCACAGTCGCTACACTGTCGCGCCACAGTCGCCTCATAGTTGCAACAATGTCGCGCCACAGTCGCGCCATAGTAACGTCACAGTCGCACTACAGTCGCGCCACAGCCGCGCCACAGTCACGTCCGGGTCGCGCTACAGTCGCAACATGGTCGCCACAGCCTCGCTCGCACAATTCATTCTCGTGCCGCCTAACGCCTGAGGGAGTCCGCGGTAAATATATTTTAAATAGGCATCGTGTCTGCGCTCTCTTCGTTTGTCCCGCAAATTGGTTCGTGTGACACAAGTCAGCATGTTCACAGCGGTGCGGGCGCGGCGTGTGCGGCGGGCGTTGCTTCACGTTCGTTTCGCTAATTGTCGTGAAGGTTTCTGCTGAGCATCTCTCGTCACACGCGGTGTGTAGTGGTGCACTCGGCTGGAGCGTGTGAACACAATTGTCTCTCCTTGTACATAAATAGCGCAGTCATTTGTTTCGGGTTATTTAATTACACGCGGTACAATCGGCGCGCGAATGTGTGGCACAGGGCCGCGCCCGGCGCGGGGCGTTCGCGGGATTTTAAATATTAATACCTTTTAGAAAGTTCTAATTCCGTAGTTTATTTAGTTTCCCATGTTATCCCAGACATTTTAATAAAAAATTCCGCGGTGTGGTCCATTATTTGACAAACCTGAGTTAAATGCTGTTAATTGTGGTGTAGCATATTGAGTGCGGAGTGTGAGGCGCGGGGTGGGGTTGCAAGTGGGGGAGGAGGTTACGTACTCTGTAGGTGCCAAAGCAAATAATAATAATTTAAGCGTACCTATTTACAAGGGGTCCCACTCAAATGAGAAAACTGATACAATGCTAAACGAGCTCCGCTGTTATTTATTCGGACGGAACTGCCTGAAACCCCACCCGAGCAAGTTTTGTTAGCTTGCTTAGCTCGACGCATGTAGGCCTCGACAGACTGTGCCCAAGGCGAATCACGCGGATAACGAATTAAAGTTATGGGAAGTTGATACGGCGGTATGGAGGAAAAAATAAAAAAACAATTGAAATAAATGCAGCAGGACGATGATGACGATTGAGATGAAGATAGAGGACATTCGTAGTGGAGTGCGGCGCCGGCGCCGGTCGGCGCTCGTCAGCGACTCGGTGCTGGTACCGACATGCTACCGCTACCGCTACCGACATGTCTCGTAACGACTACAACATTTTATGAGATCGATATCTCCCACAGATCTAGTAAAGCCGACGCGACGTGGGCGAAAGCTAAAAATAATAATATAGTATTTACATAAAATAAAGTATTACTTTTATATTACATCTCGAATAAATAACAGCGGAGCTTGTTTAGCGTTGTATCAATTTTCTCTTTAGAGCGCGACCCCTTGTAAATAAATAAGTACGCTTGAATTTTTATTATTTACTTTGGCACCTACAGAGTACGTACCCCCCCCCCCTCCCCCTCCCCCACTTGCGACCCCGCCCCGCGCCTCACACTCCGCACTCAATATGCTACACCACAATTAACAGCATTAACTCAGGTTTGTCAATTAATGGACCACTCGGCGGAAAATTTTATTTAAATGTCTGGGATAACATGGAAAATTAAATAAACTACGGAATTAGAACTTTCTAAAAGGTATTAATATTTAAAATCCCGCGAACGCCCCGCGCCGGGCGCGGCCCTGTGCCACACATTCGCGCGCCGATTGTACCGCGTGTAATTAAATAACCCGAAACAAATGACTGCGCTATTTATGTACAAGGAGAGACAATTGTATTCACACGCTCCAGCCGAGTGCGCCATTACACACCGCGTGTGACGAGAGATGCTCAGCAGAAACCTTCACGACGCACTCGCGACAATTAGCGAAACGAACGTGAAGTAACGCCCGCCGCACACGCCGCGCCCGCGCCGCTGTGCACGTGCTGACTTGTGTCGCACGAACCAATTTGCGGGACAAACGAAGAGAGCGCAAACACGACGCCTATTTATAATATATTTACCGCGGACTCCCTCAGGAGTTAGGCGGCACGAGAATAAATTGTGAAACCATATTGCTGATCGTGTAAGATTTTGTTGGTGTTAAAATGATTAAGCGTCTGATTGAGCATTACCTTTTCGAAAACCTTGCTGAATACCGGCAACACGGATACTGGTCTATAATTGTTGGTGTCTTTGCTGTTAGTAGGTTATAATTGGGGGTTCTGAATCACGGCAGAATTAAATTTAAATTTAATTTAATTTAACCCCTAATTCTATAGAATTAAGGGTTCTGAATCTCCTGCTCTCGCTGCGCTCGAGCCGTAATGCAGACCCCCAATTCTCTAGCCGTGATTCAGATCCCCCGTGCCGAGCCGTGATTTTTTATCTATTCAACCTCAGATATCACTTTTCATCTGACTACGCTCGAGCGCGTAAAGGCTCCTACATACAGGCGCGACACACGACGCGTATCGCACGCGACACAAAGGCACCGCCAGTTGCGCGACGAGCGGTGCCTTTGTGACGCGGGCGATTGAAGTTGAAAGTTTCAGTGTTAATGTGAACTGGCCATACAGCTCGAACAGTCATTTCCTGCTTATCCTAATACCTCTAGTTGCCCAGTCACTAAATATAAAGTTAGGGCAAATATTTATTGTTTTCTTTTTAAGAGTTTTATTGAATTCATTGTGCATTACTGAAAAGAAATCCTCCTACCATTTGTTTTCGATATACGTGATTTATTTGTATCTTCCATATGATGGCCCAGAACTTATTATTAAGGGAACGATTGAGTCTATTTAATTTGCCAGTCGTTATTGTTCTAAAATGTGTTTGCACTTTTTGTAATGGTGTTTTAAACATAAAAAATACCGTTTGTCCACTAGCTGTGATCAGACGGCAGATAATTTATGATGGCTTTCTCTAAATAATCACAATCGCAGAAAACATTATCGATACAAGTAGCAGAAGTTGGAGTAACTCTAGTTGGTTCTGTAAAAACATTTGATAAATTGAACGATTTAAAAAGGCTTAATAGTCTACTGCTATTTGAATTACTCGTTGTTGAGCAGACAAATTTTTAAATTTATGTAGCATTTCGATCATATGAAGCAATGGATTAGATGGATTGGCCTTCAAAATTATTCAGATTGGGATTGACAGAGTGTTACGCAATTAGGGTGCCGGGAATATAAGGCCGAGTACTTATAGTACATACTGACATATAATCATGTACAGTCAGCAAAAGAGATAACTATCCAGGGTCGCCGGATATAGTTGAAGTTTAGTAAGAAACTGATGAATGTTTTCGAATAAAAATAGATTATATTAATAGAAAGCAAGCTGTTCATTTATCAAATTAAATTTCATTCGAAAACATTCAGCGGTTTCTTACTAAACTTCAACTATATCCGGCGACAGCAGTCCTGTATTTACCACAATATAGTGAATAATATTGTTATAAATAAACACTTAATTTTAACTATATTGTTTTTCTTTCATTTTGAACAGGCGCAGTTTGGCGAAAGTTAATAATTTTGAATGTGAATGAATATAAATAATGTACAGTTGATAATCTCTTTATTTATTGCAGCATTTGCAGCGCACGATGTACACACAGTGACAGGCTACATCTAGGCTAAAGTTACGTACATGAGCCAGTTAGGGCGCAGCAAGTAGCAACTTATAGCCAGGTGCATCTAAATCAAAGGTTTCGCTAACGCAGAACAGTGCCAACAAATCACGTCACGTCACGTCGTCATCGTTGTCGTCAGTTATCCTCTATTTTATTAAATTAAATATTCATTTTAATGAAACATCAATACGGGGGCGGGTATTTTCATCTTTTATATATTGGTGCTATGATATGCCGTGGTGCCGCCCGACCTGGCGATATTACCCACAACTAGCTACACTATTTAAATTCGGTGTGCCGACCGGTTCAGTAAATGGCCCACTAGGAGACATAATGTACGTCAATAGCATGTCGAACGTATTTAAAAAAAAATAAGGAATTTATTTAATGTACGCTGATGATACTTACCTTCTTTATAGCTATAATAATATCGATCTCGTACAGTAAGCTATGCAATACGATTTTGACAATGTGCTTTAGTGGGCACATGATAATGGCATTATAATTAATATAAGTAAAACTAAGTGCGTGCTTATTCAGTCGCCGTATCATTCAAATATTATTAAGTCTCACTCCCCTTCTTTTTTATATGAGAGACTATCGTGGACAAGAAAACATAGAAACGGTGAGGGACGAAAATGTTCTCAACAGCTTTCCATACCACAGCACAAGTCGGCGGCTTTTAGAGGCAGTTTTCGCTACGCAGCTACTAAATGCTGGAACAATATCCCTCCTCCCATAAGTTATAGTAAAAGTTGCTCAACTTTCAAATTAAAATTAAAAGTGTTTTTATTAAACCATCAAAAACATTTTGAAAATGTTCGAGCCGACATTTCTGCCTTATGAAAAAAAAAATTATTTATAAATTTTTTGTTTTGTCAATTTTACCAATTTTTATCGATTCCATTATTATTATTTTATTTTTTCAATTTTAATTTCAATTTGCTATATTTTTTTTATTAGTCAATTATTATTGTTTGTACCATAAATGGAAATGAAAACCGCATGAAAATCCGTTTCGTAGTTAAGAAGAACAACGCAGTCACACGATTTTGTCTTTTAGATCTAGGGACTTTAGACTTATTAGTTTAATGTACGCAGGTATTAAGTATTTATTTTAGTTTTTCATTAATCACTACACAACACCCATGTCACAAAACTTTTAATTTATTAGAACGGACACACACTTCCCTATTCTTTGTATTATTCTAGCGTATGGCACTCGTGGGTTGCAGCTGAAAATCAGCGTCAGGTGGTACACCTTGTGTTGTCATCTGACATTATGCTGAGCTGAGGCCCCATTGGCATTATAATCATTGTTCCGTATTTTTTAGTTTTAAGGTGTATTTTTGTTGCTGCAATGCCAATAAACGCATTTTTCTTTCTTTCTTTCTTTCAAATAGAAATATTTTGTTAGCGCAGGTAAAAGCTCATTCGTACGAATGTCTGCATAGTAACAAGCAATTTTGTCAGAGTTTTTGTTTAGAAATAGTTACCTCTTATAGTACCTAGGACTAGTAATAGATAACACATTCACATGGAATTTGCATGCTACTAACGTTTGTAATAACCTACGCTCCATTTTGGGTAAATTGAAAAACCTTAAATAAAATAAAAAAATCTCAATAAAAAAATAAAAATTAAAAATAAATAAATTTAATAAATCTTAAATATGTTGTCAACAGGAAAGTACTGTGTAGGTACTTGACTTACGGGTATTACGCACTGGCTGAGTCAATTATTAGTTATGGCCGGGGTGGATAGTCTTGCAATCCCTAACACTGAAAAAAAAAATAACATCTTGCAGATAAGGTTACTAAAACTACTAGGTATAAATAAAAAAACTAAGAAAACATTAAATAAAAATTGTTACAACTGTTCATAATTCTTTTGCAACTGTTCAAAATTGTTTTACAACTGTTCAAAATTGTTTTACAACGGTTCAAAATTTGTTAAGTACTCCCGATCCATCTAAAAAGTAAGTTAAACATCTTGATTGAACAATTCAATAAACAACACCACAAAGTGGAACGTAAGCATACGTATCCAACTCGTTTATCTAAAAGAAGACGCTTGCTTGCTTGTTCCAAAAGTAACAAACTACTTTGGTAAGCCCTCAAGAAGCCACGTAGTACCAACATTAGTGAATGAGCTACCGCCAAAACTGATATCGCATGTCAAGTCAAAGGACCAACATTTATCTCTCAATGTGTCCAAAGCTACGTTTGTAACAAACTTCAAGTTTGCGAACATGCCTTTTTGTACAGTTGCAATGTGACATTTTTGATCTCGACTGTACATATACATACCATAACTTAAAACACCACACACCTCATCACACACACCACCCACACCACACCACAACACACCACCTCACACTACTCACTCCACATCACACTATACCACACACCATACAGCTCACACCACACCACGCACCACGCCAAACTTCACACCACATCGCGCGCCTCACCACATACCACACATAATACTGCACTATTTACCACACCACATCGCGCGCCTCACCACATACCACACATAACACTGCACTATTTACCGCACCACATCACATGCACTAACTGGGAATAAGTTTTATAAGTTTTATTTTTACCGTTAATAATTTAAATTGCAACTTTACTTATACATTTTTATTTTTATTTTCTTAAGATGAGTAAATATAAGCTAAATTCAGAAAATTGTACTGGCATTGTATATTTACCCTTAAGGTCACAATACATAAAAGTATGAACACTAGTTAGGATAAGTGTACGACAACGATGTGGAAGAGCGGAGCCTTCACAGGCATTGTTTGCTTAAAAGGAGGCTCCAAACACGTTTTAAATTTTATGTAATTCTCAATTTTTCACAATAAACTATTTTGTATTTTTGTTGTATTTTGTATTTTTATACTAACTATTACTACTATTATTTTATAGTTTACTTATCATAATTAAGTTTTAGCACATTCATTTTCTAAATTTAATTTGTTGTAATCCGTTGCTAGACGAGAACAACTGCCGAGAAACTGTTCTCCATTTTGGTAGACTTTATAATTATAATGTTATTGTTAATACAGATTTTGAATAAATAAAAAACATAAACCCATTTCTCTTTTCAGTTACCTACAGTTTTATAAAGTAATGTACTGTATCGAAGTTTTATTTACAGGTAGGGACGTAATAGCACGACTTGTCATAGGCATGTACTAGTGTCTTTTCCTAGAATGCCTGCTGAATACTCAGTTAAATTGTCCAGTGTCGACGACCCACTTACACAGAGGTGCAGACGAACGTTGCGGTGCGCGGCGTGACCTTCACGAGTCACGTACCTACTCGTACGTCAGCGTATCTCCTGATCTGATTCCATTTGTCGTAGTGTGATAGTGTGGCAGCTCGAGTGGTTTCTTTGGCGATAGTAGCGGCAGTAGCGATGCTCGCCCTGCAGCCCACACGTGCAGCTGAGTGGGACTGAGCGTGGCAGTGCTCCACTTGCACACTGGCCAAGTGCGTGCGGCCGAGCGCGCGCGTGACTCATTGCGATATTGTGAACACGCACCGCCGCGCACCACTTAATATATGGACGTATTTTCGCCGATTGCGAACACATAAATCAGCGAGGATCGGCGTCGTAAACAAATAAGAAGTCGCGGCCTTCAGCAAACAAACAATATCGTCCTTAATTAGACAGAAGCCGACAATCAGCAGCCAGATTTATATGAAATTATAATAGAGCTATATTTCAGTTTAACGACAGAAATTAACGAAGAGCCGCCTCGGAGACGCCGCGACTGAGACATTAGGCCCCTGTTCTATTACCGACCGCACGGCCAATGAGCGCAAATCAACTGAATTACACAACGAACCCTGTAGGTAGGCAAGTATACCGTCCTCCACGGTGGACTAGTGTGCACTCCTCACTCACTCTTGAAAACCATGATGTGGATGTGCTACTCAGTAGCATTATCAAGTTTTTCGATAGGTTTTTGTTTGGTAAAAGTGTAATAAATATAGAATCAATCTTTCAATAATTGAATTAAAGCGTTTCAACCTAAATCACACGTAAATTAACTTGACACTGTTCTAAAAAACGATTTGATATTATATACCAGAATAAGCACTTTTTCCGCTTTATTTAAAGTTGTGTTATAAACTTATAACATCAAAAACTTATTTTCGTATAAAAACGTTAGTAAAAGTTGGAGTCTTGACCTTCAATATCTCCGTAACCAGAAGGTTCCCAGGGCCTGCAGTCTCGACATGAATAGCGACAAAAATCTGTCGCTAAGTCGTATCGATGTCAAATTCCTTTAATAGATTTTCAAGCTTATGCTTTGGAAATAAAGTTGAAAATCTATTAAAGGATTTTGACAACGATTAGACTTAACGACCGATTTTTGTCGCTATCTAATGTCGAGACTGCAGGGCCTGGTATGGCCCGGTACAAAAAAATATTACAATAACGGAGAGTACACGCGACTCTCGGCTTCGTTAAGTGTCTGTTTACACCCGTTGTAACAGACATTTTAATTTTATTTATTTGAATGTATGTACTCGTATTGGCAAATATCATCGGCAGCAAAATACAAAGTGTCAACTGCACTTTTTACGAAAATCACCGTTTTAGAAAATTCGATTCAGAATTCTTTGTTTTTTTATAAAAGGATTATTTTTTTTGTTAAAATTCTAAATTTTGACTAATGATAAGTCACGTACTTATATAAAGACTACTATACCTATTTTTCACAAAGACACCAAAGACACGGACATACTCGTACAGCCTTAGTCCGTGTATACGTGGGCCAGCCGGCGCGTTCTCTTGTAAACAAAGATATCAGTAACAGCCGTTTTAATGTCAGTTTTTTAAACTTGCGTTATTTTAGTGCAACGTAAATATATAAAGTCACGTCGGCGTTAGAAATAATAATAGTTAATTAAGGAAAATTATTACATATCTTTATTTATTCTAGCAATCAACCTCGTAGAATACAAAGGAATAGTAATAACTGTTTTAATATTTAAAGTTATATAAGCTTAAAGGCTTCCTCAAACAAGCGCGACGCGACTCAATACAACAATTTCTATGAAGACTTCATGGAAATTGTTCTACAAGAGTCGCGTCGCACTGTCGCTTCGCGCCTGTCTGCGGGAGCCTTAAGCAATTAGGAAGTCCCACGTAGAGGGGGATATACGGCGGTTGACTCATTTAAGTAGTTAACTTTTTTGTACGATGTAGATAAAGAATCTCCCGTATTTTGGAAAAAAATATAATTACATTACAATAATTGGCCTGAACCATTTCCTTGGTAATGGCCCTATTAACGAAATGTTGTAAAATAGAAGAAGATAGCGTTGTTCTTCAATTAATTATCAGTTTCGTTCAAAACGCTCTTCTGTAAAATCATGATTTTGTAGATAATTGTATACAGGGTGGCAGGGACACCGACGTGCAACCTGTTCCCATGGATTCAGTGCATGATTGTGAACCCCCTGCGTTGAAATATTTCGTCGGTTATTAAAAACAAAACTTGGTGGTCCATACATTATGACCGCGTATAGCGCACTTATCTTTGAAACAGCTGGTTTTTTTGTTATAACCGACCAAAAATTTCTGCGCTCGGGGGTTAGCATCATGTGCTGAATTTATGGTTACAGTTTTTGAGTCAGTATCCCCGCACTCTGTATACTTTGCGGTCGTCGATATATTTACAGAAACTTTCAGAATTTAGAGGAAATCTTTAGTGGCGTAGTAGTCTAAACCGCTTAACACTAGTGGCACTCAGCACCTGCTGTGTCGGTCAGTGAGCTCACTAGAGTGGCATAGATTAGTGCCGGAACGCGGCGGGTGACTCATTTAACGCCGCGATTAACTATCGTCAACGTTATTTTAGTCGCGTATTATTGACTATCGAGTATCAATAAATCCGGGTATCGATAAAGCGCGCTCGCCCGGCGCACCGGGCGCGCGCGCTATAACTAATGAACCGATTAACGCTCGATTTCAATTGCGCGCTGTGCGGTGGCCGGTTAAAAACGGTTTATTGATGTTGATTGCGCTGCGGCCGCTGCTGTGTGTGTGCTGTATCCAGCGGCTTTGTATCGCTTTAGTTGTTACAGTTAGTAGCGACACTAAATGGTAAATTGTGTATCTATTCACGTATTGGTTTTCGTTCGAATGATACCTTGATTTTACGGTATTGATTTTGGTTCCTAATGTCAAACCTACAGTTTTATGACAGCTGCGCGCACAGATCATTAAAACCCGGCGGCGCATGAGTCGTTTCCCCGGAATGTTACCACGTTTTAAATATTATGTTTATATACTTTTTGAACTAGGTTATAGTGTATTTATTTTATTTCTTAATTTAATGTTTTTTTTTTCATTTTCGGATGCTGTACTGGTTGACGTCATCACGTCAGCGCCGGCTATCGCTGAAAACCAGCGCAGGGGCTCTGTCTCGCATAGGGTCGTAGCATTATGCTGAGCGATTGCCGTTTTGCGTGAATGTGACGCATATTTTTCCCCAACTCGTTATTTTTTGTGTTTGTGTGTTTTTTCTTTGCGTCATGTTTACCGCAAATAAATGTATTTTCTTTCTTTCTTTCTTTTCTTCTTATGGTATTCACCAAAGTGACGGTGCGTACTTTAAATAGAAGTTTGTTACCTACCTATAAAGCAATATATATATATATATTTTTCAATCTGCAATCTGCCCTTGAGCTTTAATCAGATTGGTTGGTAGTTCACTCGGCAGTTTTAGATTGTTCACATCCTGCGATGCGTCATCTCGATATTAAATTTAGTGTTGGTTAGATTGACGCTATACGTTCTCTTTTAATAATAATAATAATACTGTACGACGATCGCGCCATACTTACAGATATGACCATCCACTTTAATAGACCAGAAAACCCTACAGGATAAAATAAGAAAAACCACTTACCTCATAGACATTGCAGTTCCCAACACCCATAACCTACAAAAAACAATCGCTGAAAAAATAAGCAAATACGTTGACCTCAAAGAAGAAGTTACAAGAATTTGGAGACAAGAGAAAGTTTATGTCGTTCCTGTCGATGTCTCTGCGACAGGTGTTATTCCCAACCATAAATACATTGGCATGAATTATTGTGAATGTAAAGACTATGGGGGTCATTGTTTTTTTTTCTTCTCAATTAGTTTTAATTATGGTCTGGAAGTTTGAGTAATTTATGCGGCTAAATAAATTAAATTGCGGCTTTATTTATTTTTATTTACTTGCTCATCTACAGCTCCAGAAATACGTGCTGGTTGTTCTCTTTTATCTTTCTGTGAAAATAAACTTGTTTTAATTAATAGTTACACACTGGCACTGCCATCGTTCGTGGACACTCGCCTCCTTTTAGTGGATGCCGATGTAAGCGCAACGTGTCGGCTATTGTTGGCGTATTCGTGCAACCGAACGAATTGTAACATTATTCATTAATGATTTATTTCATTTAGAAACACTTTGAAGTATGTCAGCAGTTTTCTTCATTATATACATGTTTTCAGAAGTGAGTTCTTAGGCAAAAATAGTCCTCAATATATTTTGCGCATAATATGTTTAGCAACTGGAAACTCAGAAGGGGACACGCTATAAAAATCTGCACGAACAAAATATCGGCGGAGTGCCGAGTGGCAACTGCCAAGTAATTCACACTATTAATTAGTGGCTCTGTGAGCTGTAGACCTCGTGAGTCTGTCTTTGCGTAGCTTAAAATTTAATAAATTTTCACCATTTACGTTGACTGCCATCACCGTTTACGTTCACAATTTGTTTTAAGGTGCGCCTTAAAACAAAATCCTTAAAACAAAAAGCGCGCGCAAGGTGCGCGAAATAGCAGATAATTATTTTACGTTTCCAACCCACATATCTTCGTCATTTAGAAAAATTTCGAAAATCTGAATCGACAAAAAAAATCCATATACGTAGTTATCGAACCTGCTCACAAAATTTCACGACAATCGGTTGAGAAATAATAATAATAATAATAATATTTATTCATAAAATTACAAGGTATTAAAAATTTCACAGTTTTGCTTAAATGTAAATTATATTCCTAAGATTTACGTGCCTGAACTAGGTAATCCTGTGTTTCAGGCGAAAAGTGCCAAAATAGTCATAAAATAAATAAAATAATGTAAAAGTTGACAATAGACAAATAAATTATACTAATGTTGAATAGCTTAACTCTTAGTTTCTAAAGTTGATATTTACTTATCGTAGGTGAGTAAACGTAATATTTACTTTAACACAGTTAATAAATTCTCTGTATCTTCGCAAGACATTTTTTGGAGAGCCTCCTTGAGAATTTTCTTACAATTTGTGTAGTTCAGGGAGTAAATGTTTGCTTTTGCGTTTAGTCTATTATAGAGAAGAGGACCGAGGCACAGCTAAAATTTGGATATAAAACCATGTTTTGTTGTATTTTGCGGGCATAGTATATCTTTACGTCTTTTTTTAGAATGTTCAGTGCTGTAGGGTAGAGCTGTGTGTTGTTTTAATACAATGCCCATTATAAATAGTTGCCGAACTGTTAATACTTCACAAGATTTGTATAGGAGGTTGGTAGGAAAAAGGAAAGGGCGGAAAGTAGACACTTTGAGAATCGCCCTCTGAGCTCTCTCGATGGTTAGTAACCTTGTTTTACCCGCTCCACCCCATGTAGTAATACAGTAAGATAATATCAATTGACATAGAGCAAAGTAAACTTGTCTAACTATTTTTGGGTCAGCAATATAGCGTAACTTTTTAAAAACAAATATCAACTTGCGAATTCTATTATTTAAAGCTTCTATATGTTGTTTGAACGAAAGTGTTTCATCTATTATGACACCAAGGTATTTTGTTATATTTGCCATTTTAATTTTGGGACAAACACATTGGTTACCTGTGGGCATTGAGCAGTAATGAGCATAATATAATGCTGTGGTACTAGTTGATGTTTGCTTGCGCATCGAAAACTTAATGTAATTTGTCTTGTCTGCATTTAATGTTAGTAAATTACTTTGAAGCCATTTGTTAACAACATTGAATCCGTGTTGCGCAAACTTGTAGACATTTTTTTCTGAGTCAGCCGAAAAAAGAAGGGCAGTGTCGTCAGCATATGAAACAATTTTTCCATGATTTAGATTTACATTACAAAGATCGTTTATATATATCAAAAATAGTGTAGGCCCTAAAATACTTCCTTGGGGAACTCCGAAGGACGTGTTTTTTACATCATCACTGAGAACATTACCAATCCTTACACATTGGGTACGGTCCTCTAGATAGCTCTTAAATAGTTTCAGCTGGATGCCTCTGATACCTATGGCTTCAAGCTTGTGCAACAGAATAGGAATAGAAACCGTGTCAAAAGCTTTGGCAAGGTCCAGAAAGATTCCTACTGTGTGATTACCTTTATCAAGTTCTTGTGCTAGATAGTCAGTCAGATTGTGGACGGCAGCGTCTGTTGACATTTTAGGCCTAAATCCAAACTGCCGGTTAGATAAGATTAATTTATCTTCCAAGTATTTGTAAAGTCTTTTATTTATAATTTTTTCTAATATTTTAGAGATAGAAGGCAGTAAGGAAATAGGTCTATAATTTGTCACTTGATCTTTACTGCCTGATTTATAAACAGGGACAATAACAGCTTTTTTTAGGCACTCGGGAAAAATACCTTTAGATAAACATTTTTGGAAAATATAAGTTAATGGCGGTACCAAAATGTGCCTGAACTGTTTAATAATTTTACTTGAAATGTTATCCCAGCCAACCGCACAGTCGTCCTTTAAAGTCATAATTATTGTTTCTACTTCAGTCTCGTCAGTGTCCAGCAACGCAAAGGAAGATAAAATAGTGCTACACGTAAATGGTGTGCTTGTTAGATATTGTGATTGGCCCTGAACTTTTTCACCTACATTAACAAAAAAAATATTTACAATATTGGCTGATGTTAACTGTGATGAGTGTGCTTGTAATAAACCTGAAGATGACTGATTTTGTTTCGAGTTATACGTTACACTTTTAATAAAATTCCATATTTTTTTACTATTAGTACCAGCCTCTTCTAGCGCAGTTTTATCGTAGTTTCTTTTTACTTTTTTTAGAAGATCATTACAAAAGTTACGATATCGTTTATACGACTGTTGCAAAATTAAATTATCTGGATTAGATTTGGCTTTCATATGCAATTTATCTCTATTTCTCATACAGCGAATGAGTCCTGTCGTGATCCATGGTTTTATGTTGTAGTTTTTGTTATTTAGCCGAGATATGACCGTGTTCTTCTGAATTGCATGTTGTACATTTTTTATTAGGTACAACATACAAAACTGCGTATCAGCGGAAAAATAGACAGGGTCAAAGTCGATATTACGTAAGTCTTCTTCAAGTTTATTTATATTTAGACTAGAAATGGTGCGAGTGACTACTTTTGGTAATTTACAATTTAAAATAAGTAGGGTAGCACTGTGATCGGTTATTGTTGAATTGGTTACAAGGGCTAGTGCAGGGAAATTCGACTTGAGTATTATATGGTCCAAACAGGAGCCACTTTGATGTGTAGGAAGCGTGTGCGCGGGAAGCAAACCATGGTAGGCGCATAAGTTAAGGTATTCCTCAGCAGATGCGTCAGCGCTTTCTGGAATAATATTGATGTTAATATCTCCAATTAAAATGATATTTTTGAAAGATGATAGGTTCTGCAAGGTGTCGTTTAGTGAGTCTGTGAAATTGTTTATATTTCTAAAAGAGGGGGGTCGATATAAGGCTAGTATCGCTAAATCTGACTCAATTTTAATTAACAATCTATTACAGTCGAGCATATTAGGTTCCTCGACAGACACATTTAGATGATTTCTTGCATAAACTATCACCCCATCGTTCTGATTGTAGTTTATATTACTTTTATACATATTATATCCCGGAATTAGTGGTATGTTATACTGTTTGGAAAGTCAACATTCTGTTAAGACGATAACGTCACAGTTTATGTCTAGACGTTGTAGAAAAATGGAAAAATTGTCGAAATTCTTAAAAATACTGCGAATATTTTGGGTTAGTATGGTTAGTGGACTAGTGTGTGAGGAGAGATATTGCTTACAGTGTTCAACGTCACAAATATGGGATTCAGATACAGAGAAATTATCTATGTCATTAATTAAATTATTAACCATAATTATAACTATAAAAACAATAACAAGGACCAGAAAAATACGTAATTAGCGGCGCTCTTAGGCGCCTCCATAATCAACAGAATTTATGTACCTCTTTTCAGCCATTATTTTCGCTGGACAGTCAGCAGCGCTTGTCTTATGATTGCTCGGCTTTTTGAAGTGCAAGCAAGTAGCGCATTTTGGTTCGTCAGCCTTCTTTGTGCATTCCTTGATGGAGTGACCCTGAAATGCGACCTGTAGAGGAGAACAGCCGGACATCCGCTGGGCATCCGGATATACGAAAGCCTTATTGCCCAAGCTGAAACGGAGACGCTTCGCGCTCTTTCGGTCGATAAACACGAGCACCGCAATCTTATTTTCAGCTACAAAGCAAGGAAGAATATATATTCGTGTGCAGTTTATTTTGTGCTTCCGAGCGGTGAAAAAGTGTACCAAATATTATGCATCTAAATATTGCTTTCTTAGCGCCGACAACTTGACGCTGTCGGCGGAGCGGGTTAGTAGCATTAGTCCCCAGTTGTGGTTTCACCACTTTAAAAAACAATGAATCTGTTGCGTTTTCACCCTGGTATTGATCTGTGCGTAAACTCAGTACAAAAAAAGGAAGGTACAAATGGCGAGAAAAAGTATTTCAAAATGTAAAAATCTTTATTATAAGTTAAAAAAAAAAAGAAATTAGAATGTTCTCTTTACCGTGTAAGGTTAATCAAAATATTTCCTAAAATACACTCGTGGTCAAATAATACGGGTCGATGACGAAAATCCCTGTAACTTGCAAATTAAGAAGGGTATATTCATAAAACTAACTTTAAATAACAGAAAAATTTAATATCGGATGAAATGAAACCTTAAATGATCTACAACGTAATTAAAAAAAGTCAAAAATTTTAAAACCTTGATTTTGGAAATACATTCAATTCGCAGTTGTTTTACTTTTGCTTGTTTTCTCACTTTTGTTTTCAATATGTCAAATCAAAATTATAAAATGATAAATGATTTCTGTAAGTAGGTTTGTACAAAACTTTTACACGTCAATCATGTTTTTTTAAACTAGATGAGGTCGGCGTTTCCTATCTGACTACTCTGAGAAGAAAGGCCGAAACAAACTCAGAGGTCACAGTCTCTTTTAAAGTCCACACATAATCTTGGTCAGGTCATGCGAAGACTATGCAGATTGGTAACTGAAATGGTCTTTTGAGGAAAGAACCACACAGATTGAGTGGACCTGTCCAGTCAGTGCACGCATTTGTCAGTAATCGTGCAGCTCGACTCAGGAAGTCAGGACTTAAGGAGCTCAACTCAAAAGGCGGTCATTGTCGTCTTTCACCATCATTATTGAATTACTATTATGTCACTAACTCCAGAAGAATGTACACGAATCGTCACTATGTTAGAAGAAGGCAGAAGACAGCGAAGTACAGCAAGAACAATAGGCGTGTCACTTTCTACAGTGCAGCGAGTCGTCCGACGTTTCCGAGAAACTGGACACAACATAAGAAGACCAGGAACCGGCAGACCGAGATTTACTACGGGTCGAGAGGATCGATTTATCGTTACGACCATGCTCCGAAATCGACACCTCACGGCAGTTGAAGTAATATATCAACTTCGGTACAACCGTAGAGATGACGTAAGCGAGTGGACTGTAAGGCGGCGGTTCCTTGAAGCTAATTTGACCCCACATAGACTCGCAATTGGTCCAATACTTGAAAAGGGAACATCTGGTAGCAAGTTTACGTTACGCCCGCGAACGCGCACAATGGTGAGACGAGGAATGGGCAAGAGTAATGTATTCTGACGAATCTAGATTTATGCTGTATTCACATGATGGGCGGCGAAGAGTCTACAGACAGCCAGGGGAACATTTAATTCCAGCTTGTTTTGAGAAAAAAGTGCCGTTCGGCGGTGGATCTGATGATAAGTTTTGGGCTGGAATCTCTTCAGAGAGTCGCACCAAGTTAGTGCTGATAGAAAATGGCACGCTCACTAGTGCAACATATGTGGAAGGAATTCTGAATAAGCATGTCGGTCCATATTTAATTATTAGGGATGGGAATTCAATATTCATGCATGACAACGCCAGGCCACATATAGCTCAAATAAAGTAAATGAGTATTTTCAGGACGTTGGCATCAATCGCATGGACTGGCCCGCGAGAAGCCCGGACCTGAATCTAATTGAACACGCTTGGGATGAGCTTGGGAGGTGAGCTTGGGTGTGTAAGAAATTAAAACCCCGCCCCAGCCTGAAACATGCGTTAGTGGAAGAATGGACCAATATCCCGCAATATCGCATAAGAAACTTAATAAACAGCATGCCCAAGATAAAATTAATAACGTTATAAACTTATCGATAAGAATAATAATATTGCATTAAATTGGCCCATTCATACTAAATGGCTACTTGAATTGGATTATGCAGAGACTGAAAATATACTAAATATCATAAAATAATTTCGTCTACTGGAAATTATTTCAGTAGGTGAACACCTACTGATATAAATCTTAGATCGCGTTTCAGCTTGTTTACCACACACGGACACTCACACTCTCGGGCATGTAGGTACTCACGCCCAGTGCCCTTCGTGGACGCTGGGCGTGAGGTCTTATTGCACTCACGGACACATATCACTCTCCAAAGACACACATAGCAAATCTCCTTTTGTTTTTATAGTAATACTCTTCCTCTCAGTACCTACTTGGAGCTTTTATAATGTTGTAGTACGTAAGTGCAATTTAATATTGTAATTTTAAGGGTGTGAGCCTGGAGATCTGTCATACAGGTCCCGAACCCAGTATAGACTCCAGCCCTCACAAAGGTTTGAATCTGCCTATAACTTAGATACTATGTACCAAAATTTTATCTTTTTCAGAGAAAATAAATTACTATTATTATTACTACTTATTTTATTACATGTAGCTACCTAAATAATGTTTGTACTCGAAAACTTTTTATATTTGACTTTAATAACGGCTAAGAGTAACCTAGGTACCTAAGAAGCTAATAATTTAGTAACAGTTTTTAACACGGCTGTACCTTGTAACGAAACCGGGTGAAAACGCAACTAGATTTAATATAAAAATTTTCGGGTGAAAATGCAACTGGGACCTAATAGGTAAATAAATAATAATAATAATAATGCTACTAACCGACCCGGTGGAGTGAGGCCGGCGCTGGGGAAGGGGGTGCTCCATAAACGTATCAGCCAGCAGATAATGAAGGCGACTCACCGGCTGCTATAAATTATATATTATCAGTCGTTATTATCTATAGCGCGGCCTCCTACGGCCCTTAACCTCCCGCGCCGCATCGGGTAGGTACCTACGTTTTTCTTATCTAGTTTCTTTGATTACAAAAACATTAAGTCTCGTCCGCGTCGAGTAACCGGAGCCGATGCTAGAGCTCGTTATTTATTGAGATGAGACGATACCCTTCAATACGAACAACGTCTCCGCCAAATTACCAATCTTACGATTTGAATTACGCGAACAATAACATCAAAGTGTTGTTATCTGCTTAATTTTTATTACATAATTATTATAAGTCGGTCGTACTGGGTGTCAAGCCGGATATATTTAATAATCACAGGGTCATACACATAGACATGTTCAGGCATTATTACTCAAATTTTAATGGCCTATCACACAACTTTATATTGTTTAATGCTAAAAGATTAACTGCTTCATAAACAGAGCTAGACGAAATTACAAACAAAATAAATATATTCATTTAAAAAATTAAAATTATATGTTTAAAAACCCTTCTGTGGACTGTTCAAATACGGAGTAACTATGTTTAAATGGCGAATTCCTTTAATTTATTTCAATATTTTTAAGAAACCTTTAATAATTCATTGTGATAAATAATAAACTTTTATAAATTATAATCAAGCAAAAATAATAGAGTATAAATGCGTCAAAATTTCTATTAAACATACGGTTACACAAGACTTCGACCATTCTGTGGACCCAAAATAGCACACTAAATTACTGTCTACCAAACCAACTGTAGAAAATATACATTTTATACTGGCAATACTCAACAATCTGTCAGTAATCATTGCCAAATTATGAAACGTGTGCACAGTGTTGGTAAAATAAACAGTTTCCTCTGCTTTTTAAGTATTTTGACAGAGATCAGTGCCACTTTTCTGTTCCTGGTATATTTTGGTAAGTACACATATAATTAACTCATAAATCCGTGGCCGCAATGCTTTTTGAGGAGTATATTTTGTATCTGCTTGTCTACTTTTCTGACCTCAAAAATGAAATGATTGATGTTCATTTTATTCTAGAAAGACCATTCTGTGGACATCTTTTCTGTGGATTCGAATGTCCACATGAGATACATATGTCCACCGAAGATATAATAATGTCTTTTGTACAGTAAATATTATTTCATTCTTATGGGGAACGGGGAACATAACAAGCAATGCTTATAATTTAATCGTTTGGTTTGCATGCATGCATTTACAGAATGAATACAAAAACTTATACTTGAGGAAATGACTAGCGTGTCTGATCTGTGGAGGCAAATGGTATAAAATATTTATTTTTTCAGCTGCCATGCCTCGTTCGAAATCGAGAATACAATTTAGTAAAGAAGAAAAAAAGAAAGGTGCCCGTGACGGTGTTGGCGGCTGTATAAAACGTTTATGTGATTCTGCTGTTGCAAATGGAAAAGACATTTCTGACATCAATAGCTTTATCGAGTGCATGGAAGTCAATTGTAAGGGCATTATAATTATTCCTGTTGACGAATCCCAAATAAGTGAAATACAAAGTATTGCAGATACAAGCACCGTTCGCCCTTTCAAAGGGACTTATAAAATTCACCAAATTACTTGGAGCACAAACGAACCCAACACTCTCCACGTAAGAAGACTGAGTTGTATTGAATGTACAGCGCATACTACATGCCCTCATTTTGGAATTGGTCAAATTCAAGTTCAATTTGCCTTCTGAGACACAATCTTTGCCTGGAAGTTACGCATCACTGACCCCAACAATAAGTCCATCCCCTTCTCCTAGAACAGCATCGGTCTCTACAATAACTGGACCAGGAACACGACTCTCGGTGCGATCTCCTGTAAACACGCCATCACCGGAATTTTCACTAAACATACGTCAACCATTAGCTCCTAGAAAGAGGCTTAACTTCGAGGATATCTACTCAGATGACTGTTTCATTGACACCACCCAAAAAATCCAAAAGACTACCAAAACTGTTTGATAGCAGTAAGGAAACTAATGAGAACATTTTTTAAACCGTATTTTATTTCCTGTGGACTATTTTCTGTGGAAACAAATTGATTTTAATAATATTGCACTGATCAACGCATTTCTAATATGTATTTTATGTTGACACTTTATTTTCTTTTGTGCTGTGTTTTTCTCATTTACGAGTATTGTGTGTATAATTAGTTTTAAGTGTGATTATGTTCTTTTCTGTCGAAAATCTGTCATTTCTGTGGTCATGCAAAATAATTAAAGTGTCATATCTTTAACATTTCTTAAAAACGATCTAGTTTGTAATGATAATTTTCATATTGTGATTTATACTTAAGAATAAAGACTGATTTTGAAACAAACCGAACACTTTTTATTTCCGAAAAATTTCAACTTGATTTTGTGTTTGACCCACCTACATTATTGTACAGATGATATGTTGGTACCTATTTTAATCCACACATTCCTACTTAATTTATTAAAGTTATAAATGCGAATGTAACAATGTCTGTCTGATACCTTTTCATGCCTATACTACTGAATTGATCGTTATGAAATGTTACAGACAGGTAGCCTGGGTCTTGGAGAAGGACATAGGCTACTTTTCATGCTGCCAATAATGTTATTAGGACAGTTAACCGTGTCATTAGACATATTAAACAAATGTAGCTGCAGTAAGGGCTCTTTTAATAATTTGAATCAGGTGATCTTCTTCCTATTTAGTTTCCGATTATCTCACCCATAAACAATAAAATGTGGTTGATCATAATGAAACAGTTGTAATAGCAATCATGTAATTTGGTTTAAATAGGCTTTTATTTTTATTATTGTATTTATATTTTATATAGATTCTTCTATATTTTCTGAATGTGAGAACGTTGTAAGCTTAACTTGTAGACTGTAGATTTGTAGACCCTTTTCTATTTTGTTAAGTACCTGTTACTTGTTAACAGGCCTACACTGTTCTCGCGTACCTATTAAAACTGTTTGAAAACATTGTAAAAGCCAATTATTTTTTAAGAGTAACCGTGGAGTTTCTAGCCGGCTCTTCTCCATAACAAACGACCAATTGGAACCGTGCATCTAGCTTTTGACGTTTCATAAGTGGCCATGTAGATTTATGTGAAATAAGATATTTTGATTTTGAAACCACGACCATATATCTAAGTAGATACATCTAGTACGGAGAAGGCAGCGGCTTGAGAGGAAATAACTCAATTAAGTGCAGTTAGGCCGGCGACGTCTGAATGTATTAAGTTTACGAGGTATCGTAAACCTAATACTTTTAGTTTTTTTCTCGTTGTGAGTAGGTTATGAACATTAAACAAACCAGTTAACTACTTTTGCGAGGGCGCTATTTACCTTGTCAGTAACCAGCTGCTGATGTTTGAGTTTAAATAAAAGTGAAGTATCATCTACAAACAACAATATATCATATTTATCCTTTATGAGGTAATGCAAGTCATTTATATAAATAAGAAATAAAAATGGACTAAGAATTGAGCCCTAGGGGACCCCCATTCTTACTACAGATCCGAGTGATCTTTTTCCGTTGATATCAAATATCTGAACCCTATCACTTAAGTAAGAAGTAAGAAGATCTAGAGAGGCGTTTCGGATTCCGTAGTGATGCAGTTATGTTTCATGAAGAACACAATCGAATGCCTTGGACAAATCGCAAAACATGCACAAAGCATCGCATTTGTCCTCCCATGCATTATAAACATGTCCTAAAACTTCAACTCGGTAAACGAACGTTCCCTTGTAAACCCGAACTGTTTGTTATGTAATAATATGTGTTCATAAAAAAAATCTTTGCATTTGATTAAAAATAAGTTTTTAAATATTTTTAGAACAGGCACTGAAACTAATGTATAATTAGTAGGGTCTGATATACTACCCGATTTATACAAAGATATTATTTTACTGCTTTTCATAAGATCAGGAAAGATTAACACTGCCAACAGAATTATTAAAAATAACAGCTAAAGTAAGTGCTACAATGTTTATAATCGACTTAGCAACGTCCACAGAATTACCTCATAGATCTGCGTTACATTTAACGTGTTAAAGGTTTTAATTATATCTTTACGGGTGACATATTGGAAATGAAATTCAGAATCACAAACTAAAACGTTTTCTTTAGTAGTCAATTCGGGAATTTCTGCAAATAAATTTTCAAAGGCCGCGGTGACTTGAGAATCTGATTTAATTATAATTATTGTCATCAATTAGCAAGGATGTAATCACTACTTTTATTGCAGAACCTTCCCGTTTCGCTATTAATGATATTTCATGTAATTTTAATTATATTACTACTATTTTGAATTTTTGATCTCAAATAACGTGACTTGGCCATACTACAAAGTTTTTTAAATGATTTAGAATAATTCTTAACAAATATAAATTAAATTCAGCAGTGTTTATACAAGGTCGGTCATCATATAATTCATAAAGTCGTTTTCTACTTTTATGTATGTCGTAATGGGAGATGGCTTATACTGTTTTCTACGAGTTTCCATCGTCAGGGATCAGGTTGTCAGGGAAGATACTTGTGTAGGCGAAAGTAACACACACCAGTAAGATGGACAATTGTAATTTAGGTATAGGCTTAAAGTCTTACATGAATTAACACACTAAGTTTTAGTTCCGTCTAAATTTGGGAAGAGGTGTTCACGAGTTCACTGGGCTCAGAACATTGGGAACTACTCCGTGTTAGCTACTAGTTCGTCTAGCGACCGTATGGTTCACTTACCAAAAATAGAATGTTTAAAATCCTTTGCAAGCCTTTGAGCCGTGGGCCCTACTTCCCGCCCGTCGCCCCGTAAACCACGATCAGCAGCAAAAAAATGCATGCTCGCCTCTGCGCGTCTGCCTTACAAAAACAACATGAGTAGTAATAAAGATGTTAGATTTATGGCTAGTTTATGGAGTGCTGTGGGAAAGGAACAAATTATCGTTTCACCATTTCAACTAATTGACAAAATTTAACCAAGATAACGTTATAAGATTTATGATGACATGTCTACTCTTAAACTAACATTGGTGAATAAATACAAAGTAAATAGAATGTGAGTAATAAATAATTATGCTTCAAATATGTACTGCAGGCGTTGTTTATGCTACGGTGGTTCGTGCCTTGGCCTGGCGCCGACACGGTCAATTCTGGCTATCACGCATCTTTGCGTGCGATGGTATGTCGCCGTACACTGCATCTGTCGAAGAATAACTTCAAAGAGTTTACACGTTCGGCTATCCTGCCAAAAGTGTGACCTAATGATGTCAGACTGTCGACAAATGATCTATTTGTCTAAGTCTAAATAAAAAAACAAAACTCAAAGGAGAGTGAGTGAGAGTATGTGATAATATAATAATATATAGTAATATAATATAATATAATAATAAAATAATATTTAGTATATAATGACTGAGGTTCACATCAGCATCGAATTCAATTGATTTCATTAAAATCGTCATAGTCCCTAGATGGGATTTTCCCTTGATACGGGGCTATCAACATCTTTCAGCAAAACTATACACCATCCCTCAGGGGGATCTTCCCTCAGCGGGGCTATACATGTCTCTGCGAGACTACACACATGTTAGTCATGGTACCTACCATAGGGTTTCCATACCTGCAAGCTCAGATCAAAATTGTAAGACTTGCATGTCTCTCCATGAAACCATACACATGACAGTCATGTGACCCACCATTGGGTTTTATACTTGTAGGCTCAGGCCAAAAACAGTAAGACTCGCATGTCCATCTTGTCAATTCATACCTGTAAGATCAGACCAAAAACAATAAGACGCACAAGTCAGCCGTGTCAATCTACTTGCCAGACTTTACTTCGCGCCGTCACCGAGTACGTCGTCAGGTATATAGGGTTACATGACTTGCAACTATTAATCCGAACAGGTAGCGAGTCATAAGTTACTAATTCAGTCAGTCATTTTTACACCTTATCATTCATAATTATTAACACGGTCCAATCTATTACTCTTCCACTGTGTACGGGAAACCATACACTTTCGAGGACTAAGCATTTTTATGTAACTCCATTAATTAATATTACCTTAGCAATTATTACACAATTAGCGCTCATCGCGTGTTCTCCCTCGCTCCTTTATATTAAAACCTTTGGTCCGTTAAATACATTTATATTACCTTAAACGCAGCAGTATCATTGACTATCTTTCAACCTACTACATGGTCCTTCGAGCTATCGGGCGGGACCTCGCGAGTTTTAGTATTCATTTTTCTTTGGGGAGTTACGTGTATTTAGAAACTTGTGAGTGATCTTGTTCGGAAATCAGCATATTGGATTACAGTGATACATGTGAACTGTGGACATATTTTTTTAACTGCAGAACTTTAGCAAAGTATTGGTAGCAAAACCCTATAGCAGCACAGGGTGGAGTTGCAATACTAGTGAACACGAGCAATGTTCCTGAGCATCCCGAGCAATGGAACATCAGCGCTTTAAGCACAAAGCAATCAGAATCTGGAGTAGCAAGCAGCAAATCGGTGTTTACAACAGCAGCACTCGGTATCTATAGCAGCAGGACAACAGTGTCCAGTTACAGCAGAGCATCAGGATTCGGAGTGCGACAACAACAAACCAGCGGCAGTCAAAAGCCAGTATTGCTCAAGTAAGATCTTTCCTTTTTTACTTCAAAAACAAACATAGAGCAAAATGGAGGATCTTTACTATCAACAACTTGAAATTAGCGAGTTAATCCGGAAAATATTGATAAACATAAAAAACGATAGCGTCGATAGGACATCGGACGACTACTTTGAAAGGCGATGAGAGATATTAGAGAAGTATTGGTCAGATTTTCAGGATAATCACTTAGCTATTTGTGAATATGGGGTCAGTGATCATATGTATTTTATAAATTCGGAGCATGAAAAGGTCAATAAACATTATACAGCCGCTAAATCTCTAATCAGCGAACAACGCCTGCAGTTGTGTAGCAAGTTAACGCCTTTAAGAACTGTTAAGTGTACTCAAGCACCACAAGAGAAGCAAAAGGAAGCCGAAGCAGAAGCAGGACCATCGGGCTATGAGTAGCCAAGAAAAGCTATCGTTTTACGTACCATGGAGTCGAGGGTCAACTAGCAAATAAGATGACATGATACGTAAACAAGCAGCCAATTTCAAAGCGTTTAAGAGATCAGTGGGCTTTATCGACCTAGACTCCATGTCAGATAAATGGGAACTGGGAAATGGAAGACGCTTTAAGAATTTTACAAGCGCGCTGGTCAGAAATTGGGAAATTGATAGCAAGATAGGTGGAGAGGACGATGATTACGAGGCAGTTTATACTCAGCATGAGCGATCATATATTCATTGAAAGAAAATGATCAATAAAAAGCTTTAGAGTGTATCACGTAGAGGGCACTCCACACCGAAAATGGATATACCTGTATTTTTAGGAAACTATCAGCAATGGACGTCGTTCAAGGACTTCTTTACTGAAGATATTCACAGCAACCCTACCTTGTCGCAAGCGCAAAAAATGCAATTTTTGAAAGGAAAGGTAAAGGCGAGGCAGAAAGACTCATTCAGCATATTCCCATTAGTTCCAGTAACTATGATACCTGTTGGGAAATCTTCGGTATAACAATAAGAAGCTAATCTTTACGTTAATTATAAATACTTTGCTAGGTTTATCTAGTATGCAACATCAAACACTAGATCATATTAAAAAACTCCATGACGTAACGCTAGAAAGCTTGCATGCCATACGGAACTTAGGGATTGATATTAGCACTTGGGATCTGCTTCTCGTCACAGAAGCTTTATAGCGAAACCTATGGAGACTACATAGACTCCCTTAAAAATTCGAGAGAGCTACCGGTTTTGCAGGATTTCTTGGACTACTTAGAAAGTTTTACGAGCCGTGAAACATCCCGCAGAAAGCAAAATCTAGCATCACCAGAATTAAACAATCATACAAATAATGATCTTCCTGAAAAGAAAAAAAAGCTTTATTACAAAAAAAAAAACAACCTACTCCAAAAAAGACACTACGTAGTGAAAAATAACTTTAATTTCGGAAGTCGGTGTCCTTGGATCTATATTTCAGGTTTTTGCCACCGACTTCCGAAATTAAAGTTATTTTTCACTACGTAGTGTCTTTTTTGAAGTAGGTTGTTTTTTTTTTTGTAAATTGATTTTTATTTTTCACTTTTTAGTGATTCAGTTATTAATTTATCTAAGTTACAATAGCCTTATGTCAACTGCTCATCACCTTTTACAAAAGGCTTGTGTTTAAACGCCTACCAGAAAAGTACCTATTTTACTACCAAAAAAATCGAAATACTCTCCAAATTGTGTCCACCAGAATGGATAAATGCTCACCAAATTGTGTTTCATAAAGTATTGTAGAAATTAACCTATTTTCCTTTTTTATTTATAAGGCGTAGTCGACGGAGCCCCGCTAGGCGGGGCTCCTACTTCTGGGTGGTTAAAAAAAAAATAACCACGAAGAGGATGGCGGGGTCTGGCAGACCCCGCCATCTCCTTCTAACCTAACCTGTCCGAGTCGAGGTACCCCAAGTCCCGAGCTCGCTTCGCTCGCTCTTGCATCATATCCCACCCTTACATTTTGACGCAAACTTATTTTTGGTGAGCAATTTAAACAAGATTTGATGAGCATTTATCCATTTTGGTAGGCAAAAAGAATATAAATACAACACGTACAATTATTCTGATGGGTGTATAATTATTTTGGAACTTAAAACGTTGTTCTTTAGGCACTTCGATACAGAGTTGGTTTATTTTATTTGAAGTTAACATATTTTACTTGGTACTTAGTCTTAGGGTCAAAAAATTGGCCGGCTTGGGTGGAGCACCGCCATGTCCTCGTGGCATCAATCGGAGGCGGCGATCTCTCGCGTCCGACCCTGGTCCAGCCCATGGTACGGAGCGAGAGGGAATGGGAAGTCGTCACCTCCTTCTGCGAAGCAGTAATGCTCGTGAAGGATAAGGCGGAGCGCGTGAGGAATAGGCAATCGTTGCGCCCTCACGCCCCTAGCCGCCGCAGGAGGAGACGCCCAGGGCGTCGGGAGTCGATTGCCGACTCCCGGCCACCGTAGGTGCGGGCTTGCGGACGGCGAGCAATGGGCAGCTCGCCGTCCGGTAAGGACCAGGCCCGGGTCGACGACGCGTCGTGTTCCACGCGCGCCTCAAAGAGATGTCAGCACAATTGACGGGGTCCGATAGGACCGATGCCTGCCGGGGCTGCGGATTGTTCGAAAGAGTTACCGTGGCCCTGGCGCACAGGCAATTGAAGGAACACGGGTGGGTTTTAGTCAGTAAGAGTCTGACACGCCCTTCCGCTCCGCCCAGAGCAGTAGAGGTCATTTGATGATTTACCACCCAAAAAAAAAAAAAAAAAGGGGTCAAAAAATTATTTTGGTGAGCATTTAAATTGTAGCCATTACAAAATATTCCTTTTTCCGATGTGTTAATTATTGAGTTCTCGTGGAAAAGAACTGGAGCTGATGGTGAAACCACCGTCAGCTCCATTTCACCATATGCATTGTGACGAGCAAAAATTGCTTAGCAACCATATTAAAGTAATCGAATCGCAACCCGTGAAATACTTATTATTGAGTAGTTCCGGTGGCCACCTCTGGTCTTCATCATCAGTTCCACTTCACAGAATGGTGCTTTCCGAGAGCAAATGCACGAGTAACTATAAAAAATACCCAAATCGCTATAGGTGTGCCTATAAAATTTGAGGATTTCCCTCGATTTCCATGGGATCCCTTCATCAGATTCTGACTTAGTGACAATGGAACCACCTCGACAGTATACCCTTACAAACAAAAAAAGAATTTTGTAAATCCGTCTTTATATGACGGAGTTATGCACGAACACACACAAAAAAAAAAAAATTGCGTCCGAATTGATAACCTCCTCCTTTTTGAAGTCGGTTAAAAAGCAAGACGATTAAACTTTGTCAATAAGTATAACAAGCGGCATTCAAAAGCCTTACACGTGTCGAACAGCAAATGCCAATTTTGCGGTCAACAACATGCCATGTTCAATTTCGAAAAGTTTTAACAGTTACGTTACGTTGGAGTACACCAGATTTAATTTCATAAGTATTGAATAGGTCATCATCTGGTTCGTCGATATTTAACTTTGAGATTATTTCGGATATCTCGGCGTCATGTTTTTGATCAGCCTGTTTGTACTTGACATTTCAAGTATGTTGACATGTTTAGTTAATTTTTTTTCTATATATTTTTTCTCTGGTAAGAATTTCTTGACATAAAATCTACATGGGTCATTCGCTTCCCTTCCCTACATATTATATCGAAAAAGAAAGTTTGTAAAAATGCCCACCATCTGTTGATACATAGCCCTCCGAACTTGCGTCTGCATGCAATTCGATTGGGTATGTAGGATCAAAGATAATTAACACTGATTCATTAGTTAAAATACCTATGATTTTTTTCGTCTAACGTCCTCAAGTTCTGAATTCCACTCGATTTTCCTTTACCTGAAGTTAATTTGTATAGTGGCGAAGCTATGAGATAGAATTTCGGTATAAATTTACGAAAATAAGATGCTAGGCCTATAAATTATCTTAATACCGATGATTATAATATCATGATATAGAGTCGTCAAGTACGACATGAAAAAAATTATTGACTTTTTCACAATCGATTGAAATGTCTGCCATAGCTTGTAAATTGCAAGGAAGATCTACGTTTCCAATGCCAATAAGAGTGACCAATGACTCCGAATGACCGAGTTTACCAACAAACTTGTTGACAATACTTTCTTTAATTAGAGAATAATTTGATCCCGAATCGAAACCATTATGGGTGAGCTATGCTGTCGGTGGCTTCGTGATTTACAAATTTACTTGACGACGTTGCTCCGCTTCTGCAGACTGGTTCGCGTTTTTTGAGAGCTTCGAATACTGCGGTGCAATGTGGCTCTTTTGACCACACTTGAAGCGGGTGGCAAACTTCTTACTGGAATCTTCTTTGCGGAATGAACTCGATGTACTTGCGGATTGCTTGTAGGTTGTTGCCTTACGGTAGCATCTGTTTTTCCACAGGGCTCGGTCCTGGGCCCACTCCTGTGGAACATCGGGTACGACTGGGTGCTGAGGGGCGAACTCCAACCGGGCGTCGACCTGACGTGTTACGCGGACGACACGCTGGTCACGGCCCGGGGGAGTTCGTACAGGGAGGCAGCGTTGCTGACGACGGCTGCGGTCTCACAGACGGTGAGCCGCATACGGCGCCTCGGCCTGGAGGTGGCCCTCAACAAGTCGGAGGCCATGATGTTTCATGGTCCCCGGCGGGCGCCACCATCCGGATCCCACATTGTGGTGGGGGGGGTTCGAATCGCTGTCGAGCCCACCATGAAGTACCTTGGGTTGGTGCTCGACAGCCGGTGGGATTTCGGCCCCCACTTCCGGCAGCTGGCACCCAAGTTGTTGGGCGCGGCCGGGGCGCTGTCAACGCTGCTTCCCAATCTGGGGGGCCCGAGCGCCGCTTGTAGGCGGCTCTACGTGGGGATCGTGCGGTCGATGGCCCTTTACGGGGCCCCGATCTGGGCGGCTGACCTGACGGCCGGCAGCATTGCTGTATTGCGAAAGCCGCAGAGAGCAATGGCCGTCAGAGTCATAAGGGGATACCGCACGATCTCCTACGAGGCGGCTTGTGCACTGGCCGGATCTCCGCCCTGGGACCTGGAGGCGAAGGTGCTCGCGTCACTGTATCGGTGGCGCGAGGAAGCGCGGGCGCGGGGCGAGCGACCGATGCAGGGACAAATGGAGCAGCGTCGGTCGCAGCTCCGCGAAGTCCTGGTGGCGGAATGGCGGGACAGGCTCTCACGCCCTACCGCCGGCCTCGTCACCATCGAGGCGGTCCGGCCGGTGCTCGACCACTGGCTCGGGAGGAGGCACGGCTCCCTGTCGTTTCGGGTGACGCAGGTGCTCTCGGGGCACGGTTGCTTCGGGAAGTACCTGTGTCGCATAAACAGGGAGCCGGACGCCCGGTGTCACCACTGCGTCGACTGCCGGGAGGACACGGCGCGGCATACGCTGGCAGAGTGTGCCGCTTGGGAGGAGCCGCGCCGTGCCCTCATCTCAGGAGTAGGCAGTGACCTCTCGCTGCCGGCCGTTGTGAATGCGATGGTCGGCGGCGAGGAGTCCTGGGACGCGGTGGTATCCTTCTGCGAAACAGTCATCTCGCAGAAGGAGGCTGCGGAAAGGGAGCGAGAGATCTCATCCTCTCAACCGGCCCGCAGCAGGCGCACCGGGCGTCGGCGGAGGGCGGACAACGCCCTCTTCCAGCCCCCCTAAAGGGGTCCAGGGGCGACGGACTCGGGGACGTCCGTCGCCCCCCATACATCAGGACCCGAGGTGGCGGCGCGTAGTGTTCCACGCGCGCCCCTCTTAGACGTCGCGGGGGGAGTCAAACACCTCACTCCCCCCGCTCGACCGGACGGGGCCCGCAGACGCGGGCCGGCACCGGCCGGGGGTTGCGGAAGATTTGTACGTTCCCGCGACCCCCGGCGTAGGTGTGAGACGGAACACCGGGGTGGTTTTTAGTCAGTAAGAGTCTGACAGACCCCTCCGCCCCCCCAGGGCGGGGGACATCCATGAGGATTTTCCACCCCGGAAAAAAAAAAAAAAAAAAAAAAAAAAAAAAACGGTAGCATTTGTTTGAAACGTGACCTATTCTTCCACAATTAAAACTGGTTTTTTGCTTGGGCTTCTTCGCTTCGGGTTCACTTCCAATATTTTTGTTTGCAATTGTTCATTTTCTGTAGCTGAATGACATTAACACTTGTTGCATGGTTGTCCTTATTTTTACTGTAGTTGTGAAGACCAGGCGTTGTAGCCGTGGTTCTATTTGAGTGCATTGATATAGGACAGTAGCTACGGCGATCTCTTCCTTATCCATATCTTTCCAAGGCGTCATAATCGAAGTTAACATCTTGCTGACAAATGCAGCGAGGCATTCTTCTTCGTTTGGGTGGCTATTCAACAGCCTAATTAACGATGCTGTTTGGGTTTCTAAACAGTTGTATCTTGCTAAGAAGTGATTTTTAATCGACTGTGGGCAGTTTCCTGACCTCATGAAAAAGAGTAAAATAACACCTTTGTTTAAATCAGGTATTACTTCAGACCCTACAAATTATAAACCTAATTCAGTACTACTGAATTACCTACCTTTAGTAAAAATTTTGAGAAATTTATTTTGGACCAATTGCAAAGATTTTTTAATAAACATAAATTCTGACATAGCAAACAGTTCTGTTTTACAAGGGGTCGTTCAACTACTGATGCCACCGGTGTTGAATTTTTAGGAAATATTTACAATGCATGAGAAGATAACAGCGATGCCTTTGGCATCTTTTGTGATTTGTCCAAGGCATTCAATTGCATTCTTCATGAAGCGTTAATCAGGTAAATCCGCCACTACGGGATCCGGAACACCGCTCTGGATCTTGTAACTTCAATCTCGAGTAATAGTATTCAGAGCGTTGACGTTAATAGGAAAAGATCTCCCAGATCTATAGTAATAGTGGTAGTCCCACAGGGCTCAACTTTTGGTCCTTTCTTGTTTTTTATTTATTTTAATGACTTGCCTTAGCTTATAAATGATAAATATGATATAGTTTTGTTTGCGGATGACACTTCAATTTTGCTTAAACTTTAACGTCAGCAGCTGGTTACTGACGTTGTTAAGAGCGCGATCTCAAAAGTAGTTCACTAGGTCAATGTTAATAATTTACATCTTAATGAAAAAATAAAACAATTGCATTAAGTTTACGCTGCCTCACGTTAGACAGATGAAAACTAATATATTGACGAAGGGCGAAGAATTGAATCCTGAAGATAGTACAGTATTCTTGGGCTTAATTTTGGATGCTAAGCTTCAGTGGGGCCCACTTATAGATAAATTGTGAAAAAAGCTAAGCTCCCCAGCATACGCTGTTAGAAAAATTCGTAATTTAACTGACATAGAGACAGCCCGTTTAGTGTACTTTAGCTATTTTCACAGTGTAATGGCATACGATATTATGTTGAGGGGAAATGCCGCCGACATTCAGACTATCCTTGTTTTGTAAAATACTGGTATTCAGCTTCATCCGGTTAGACTGGAAACCGGCCCTATCATAGTTTTCTTATTGGTTTTTCATACCAAAAATAAAAGTCAGACTATCTTTGTTTTGCAGAAAAGAGCTGTTCGATCAATTTATAAATTAAGTCCAAAATAATCTCTCACAGAGAAATTTAATGAGATTAAGGTAATGACTGTGCCTTCTCAATATATTTTTGAAAATCATATATACACAGCAAACAGCATAAACAGCATTCTTCTCGACATCGTCATTAGTGGTCACGAGTTTCGAGGGCGTCATTAGGGTGAAATGCGAGCACAAAACAAAGTATTCACTGTTGCATACAATTTAATGGCAGTTATTTTACAACGTTGATAATCACTGAAGGAATCAATATCTCACAATAACTAATTTGCTTAAAAAAATATATTCGAGCAGCAGGTTCGCGACACCAATCTAACTTTATCACCAGCGATTCACCTCGATCAACCGCCGTTACTCTAAATAAATCCACACTCTACCCCACCAAAGTTAAGATGGCGCCTCGACCCCACTCTAGATTTTTCCTCTGCTCTGATTGGACGTTATACAATGCAGTGACTTTTAAATAAATTAGTTAGATTTACACAATATTGAAACTTGTTAAATCCTAATTTAATTTGATTTAATTAATAAATTAAATCAAATTAAATTAGGATTTAACAAGTTATTTTTAGTTAACAATCAACCATATCAATTAATCGTATGCAACCAACAATCAACTCTCCGTTTACTTCCTCCGACACGGCCCTCCTGACGTTTCACACGTCCTCGTGTGATATTGAGAGACGAGCATCATAATGGTCTGTAACAAATGGAATATGAACAAAATGTTTGTAAGATAGTTCGGCCACTCCTGACAAAGTCAAAGAAACGTGGTTGTTGCATCTTTTGCACAACGACTTCATCTAAAATAGATTCTACACTTCATAATAGAATAGGCACACAGCAAGGGTTATTATTTTATTACAACCATAGGATATGAATTCTCTGTAAATTGAATGCTTTCGTTAACAGTCACGGTATCAAAACAGCCACCTCGCCCTTCAAACCACCCATACCACCGTCTAAATGGCCTCCTCGCCTTTTTAGACAATTCGTATCTACACAGTCTAATTGGCCACCTCGCCAATAAGACCACCTATGCCACTGTCTAAATGGCCTCCTCGCCTTTTTAGACAATTCGTATCTACACAGTCTAATTGGCCACCTCGCCAATAAGACCACCCATGCCACAGTCTAAATGGCCTCCTTGGCTTTTTAGACAATTCGTATCTACACAGTCTAATTGGCCACCTCGCCAATAAGACCACCCATGCCACTGTCTAAATGGCCTCCTCGCCTTTTTAGACAATTCGTATCTACACAGTCTAATTGGCCACCTCGCCAATAAGACCACCCATGCCACTGTCTAAATGGCCTCCTCGCCTTTTTAGACAATTCGTATTTACACAGTCTAATTGGCCACCTCGCCGATCAGACAGCTTAAGAACTTAACAGCCACCACCCCGTTAAGACAAAATACACAGAGCTTATGCAGCCACCACGCTTACATAAAACTTATGTAGCCACCACGCTTACATAAAACTTATGCAGCCACCACGCTTACATAAAACTTATGTAGCCACCACGCTTACATAAAACTTATGTAGCCACCACGCTTACATAAAACTTATGCAGCGACCACGCTTACATAAAATTTATGCAGCGACCACGCTTACATAAAATTTATGTAGTCACCACGCTTACATAAAACTTATGTAGCCACCACGCTTACATAAAACTTATGTAGCCATCATGCTTACATAAAACTTATGTAGCCACCACGCTTACATAAAACTTATGCAGCCACCACGCTTACATAAAACTTATGTAACCACCACGCTTACATAAAACTTATGTAGCCACCATGCTTACATAAAACTGTAGTCATCACATACTTCATGCAGACGCTCAGACAGTTCACATACGCACACGGCTGAGCTTTCTAATTAATTTAGAAACTATTGCAAAAATCATAAATCTTATCATCACTATCATCTGACAAGCATGGATCAAGCTCAGTAGGTACATAGGATTGGGGGACTGGACATAACCGGTCTCTTCTATACTTGTAGATACGGATAGAGTTCAAACTATAAGATGATACTTGCCACCGTCTACTAGTTCAATGACCTCATAAAGTCCTTTGTATTTAGGGTCCAATATGGTTTGATTTGTCCCATATGAGCAAGCATAACAGATACAACGATTTCTTCTTTGTCTAAACTACCTCATCGTGACATGAGTGAAGTGAATAAACAGCTTGCATATGCCGCGAGGCATTCGCAGTCTTGTGATTTACCAGAATACATTTTTAACCCAGTCGCTGCACACGTTTCCAATGAGTCAAAGCGAGAAAGGAAAATATTTCACTCCTCTTGCTCAAAAAGTCCGTCATTGTAGCGTATCAGAGCGGGGTCAAAACAGCATATTTTCCTCTAGGGGAAAAGGCAAACTTTTGTTTGTTACCAATGAGCCTACAAAAACGAAAAAGCCCTCACTCACAAGCAGAATAATCATGAATAAAGACTCGACCCACCACTGTTTCATGAAAGAGAAGAACATTTCACCTTTGAAAATGGAACCAAAAGCGGTATCTCTTCGGCAGAATGCGCGCACCGCGCCGCAACCACAGGTGAAATAAAACAAAAAGCATTGTTGCGAAATCCGTAGAATTTCTCTGCAATTATAAATTAAATTGGCCACCGCAACAATTCATTTTACAACAGTGAAAACGTCATCATCTAGTCAGAATGGAGACCCAAATTTGCAGATGAAAGAGAAAGGAAAAGAAACAATTTTCAATCGGCTGCCGTCAAGGTCACGAAGCATTTATCTATTCAAATACTCACGAAAAGTTTATGAAGTGGAGGACAGAAAAACGAGGGGATTCGCTTACGGAAGGCACCGTACCTTGATGAACCTTCCAAAAAATATCAAAGTCCAAGTCCTCGGAGCACTACTCAATGTCACGAAAAACTATACAGACAAGACACAATGTCAATATAAAGAAAAATGTAAATTCGACGGCTCCTCAAGAAACCATCCACCGGCCCCAAGACCGAGAAATCCAAAGCTTTCACGAGGAAAGACATTGAGAATCCCGCAAATAAAGCTCCAAATGAAAACACTGGGCAACAAAGGTACCTACTTACATGTTTTAACCGTTTTTCTATTATTTTCATCAAACTAAATTGTAACTACTCGTAGGTACCAATCAAAATACAGTTTTAACATACCTTATTTTTTGTTTTACAGGTTGCTTTCATTTTTGGGATCAGCGGCGCCCGCAGAGGGACAGAACTAGCCAACATAACAGTGGAAGAAGACGAAACCGATACCTATCCTCAAGCCACAAATCTGCCCAATACAAAGACAACTAAGGAAAGGAAACCCGCTTCTAGTATCAAAACGGAAAATACAAAAAGAAAGTTATAGGCAAAAATTATTTAAGCAACATGCCAAAAGTGATTGCCACCTAACTAAATTTGCCTAATCCGGAACACTCTCCGTTTACTTCCTCCGACATATATGTTATATATATGTCGGAGGAAGTAAACGGAGAGTTGATTGTTGGTTGCATACGATTAACTGATAAGGTTGATTGTTAACTAAAAATAACTTGTTAAATCCTAATTTAGTTTGATTTGATTTATTATATTTCAATATTGTGTAAATCTAACTAATTTATTTAAAAGTCACTTGCATTGTATAACGTCCAATCAGAGCAGAGGATAAATCTAGAGTGGGGTCGAGGCGCCATCCTAACTTTGGTGGGGTAGAGTGTGGATTCATTTAGAGTAACGGCGGTTGATCGAGGTGGATCGCTGGTGATAAAGTTAGATTGGTGTCGCGAACCTGCTGCTCGAATATTATTATTTAAGCAAATTAGTTATTGTGAAATATTGATTCCTTCAGTGAATATCAACGTTGTAAAATAACTGCCATTAAATTGTATGAAACAGTGAATACTTTGTTTTGTGCTCGCTTTTCACCCTAATGACGCCCACTAAACTCGTGACCACTAATGACAATGTCGAGAAGAATGCTGTTTCTCCGACATATATATGTATATGTATATATATATATATATATATGTATATGTATATATACACATATATATATATATATATATATATATATATATAAAATATGCTCATAAAAATATAAAATTGTTTGAAAATACAGTGATATCCATTGATCTGTGATGGCGCTGCGCGCCGTTAATGCGCGTTCTGTGACGATTAATGGTTCTTGTTATTTTCCCAATGGTTCAAAATTATATTATTAAATTTTATTTTTATAATCAGTCTTTTATCATTATTTGAATTTGCCAGTGGTATGGTAAGTATTTATTTGGTAGATTAGATGTGAATTCGTGTATGTATTTATTTATTAATATGTTTTTTATTTTCAGGATTCTGGATGATGTCTACGGGTTGGGGCTGGTTACCCTGAAGTTTATTCGGTACTTTATTTCGTTTAAATTGTTGTCAACAGTATCGTAACCTTCTGCTTTGGTTATGACATTAATATGGTGTTTGAAAGTAGATGTACTCGGCTGCGCACTTGAAGTAGAAGATTTGTTTTGATTATTACATCTTTTATTTTTATATATGCGGAGTTGGCATTTTTTTTGAATATGCCCTGATTTCTTGCAATATCTGCAGAACGGATCATTTGAGGAGGGTTGATAAGAGGCAGGTTTTTGAGATTAATTATTATTAAAGTTACTGGGTTTATTTGGCTTAATATAGGAGCATTGTTGTAGTTTTTCTTCGGAAATCGCGTAATTTATTGCGTCATTAAGATTTTTCGGATCCCAACACCTAACAATGTTAGCTATGTGAGGGGTAAGGCACATCGTGAATGTATGGAGGGCAAGGTCCTCCATTGCAGCTACTCTGCCGCGAATTCATTGTTTCTGTGACTGGATATGGATCTCAATCAATATCGGCTTTATCGTCCAATTGGCTGATGAATTTGAAGACGATATTGACTTGATAAGAGGAGGCTAGGGAAATTGCACTATCGTAATTGTTATATTAGGTCTTTACCTATGAAATTGCCGTTCTGCAGTACTGGCCATTTCAAATCAAAATAATTTTTGTTTGGCTATGAATTCTAATTTCAAATTAATTTTATTTTAAAAACATGGATTTTTTTTTCTAAAAGTAGTCATTTCTTTATTGATTAGTGTTACATTTTCATCGCATTTCAATCTTTTTCGTCATCATGGATACGTTAAAAATTCGAGTAATTATGGAATATGAGTACCGTCGTGGCAGCAACGCGGCACAAGCGGCACGCAACATCAACGACGTTTACCGAGCTAACTCTACAAACCAACGCACCACCTGTTATTGGTTTGCTCGCTTCCGTTCTGGAAATTTCGACCTGAAAAATGAACCTCGCGGTCGTCCGAAGACTTTGGTCGACAATGACGAATTAAAGGCGATTGTGGAAGCTGATGATACACAATCTACGGCTGAATTAGCAGCAGCTTTCGACGTTAGCGTCAAAACAATATTGGTCCATTTGCGTCAAATTGGCAAGGTAAAAAAGCTTGACAAATGGGTGCCCCACGAACTCAATGATCGCCAGCGCGAAGTACGCGTCGAGACGTGCCTTGCACTGCTCAACAGACACACAAATGAAGGAATTTTGAACCGCATTGTTACCTGCGATGAAAAATGGATTCTGTTTGATAACCGTAAGCGCTCAGCAAGTTGGTTGGATCCTGGTTCAGCACCTAAACAATGCCCTAAACGAAAACTTACCCCTAGAAAAGTGATGGTCACTGTTTGGTGGTCTAGCGCCGGTGTGATTCATCACAGCTTCTTACCAAACGGGGTGAGCATTACTGCAGATGTGTACTGTGAAGAACTGAACACAATGATGGAGAAGCTGGCGCATCTCCAACCAGCATTGGTCAATCGCTCGTCTCCGCTGCTCCTGCACGACAACGCGCGACCTCATACTGCACAGCAGACGGTCTCCAAGTTGCAAGAACTGGGGTTGGAAGCTCTCCGTCATCCGCCCTACTCACCAGACCTTGCGCCTACAGACTACTACTTTTTCCAGAATTTGGATAACTTCTTGGCGGGAAAAAAATTTAATACCCGAGAGGCAGTACAAAATGCCTTTGAAGAATTTGTTGCCTCCCGTCCAGCTGATTTCTTTAAGAAGGGCATCAATAAACTGCCACTGCGATGGCAAAGATGCATTGATTGCATGGGTGATTACTTCGATTAATACAAATAAAAAATTCATGAAAAAAATTCGTTTAAATTTTTTCATACAAAACGGCAATTTCATAGGTAAAGACCTATTATATGCTTTTAGTTTTTTTCGGCTGCTATCAAAGGGCTTAATGAATTTTAGGACTATATTTAAAGGTATTCCTTCTCTAGACTAATCTTATAGGTTCTTTGAATCAGTGGACATGGTTGAAAATAATGACAAATTATTAATATTAAAATAATAAGATTATTTAGCTATAAAAATCTGGAAATATACGCCTTTATTCACAAACTTTGCTTAAAGTTAAGAGACGTTTAAACGTCAGAAATGTATGGGGAAATAGTCGCTAATCATTACTTAACTTTAAACAACGTTCATAAAATAAACCCCAAGATGATTGGCATTGGTAGACAATGTATGTATTCAGAAGTCTTCGCCTATGCTTTGTGTTGAGACTGGAACTGCGACGGGCGTCGAGACATAACATTCGTTGATTTGATGTATGGATTGGAATGTTCAAGATAAGCCGTTGTAAGATATTTATAAGTTGTAATTTGATCACTTTACTATTATGGGAAATTATGTTCACAACGCATAGTATTATTACGAACATTTTCTTTATGTTTTTGCTGGAACTAGAATTGGATCGGAGTTGGAACTGGAACTGGAGCTGGTACCGAGTTTACTGCTGAGGTGAGTCGTCTCTAGAGGTCTTAAGGCACTTAAGCACTCTCATTTTTGGCACGTATCACTTTAGGCACTTATCACTTTAAAACTAAGGGCTTTGGAACTTAGCACTCTTTGGGAGGATTTCAAAGATTTTTCTATCCCTTTGACGATGCCACCAATGTTATAACCGGGTTCCGGATTAGGTTTTTTAAAAACGGAAACCACTTTAAGCTAAAATAAACTATGTATTAATATAAGACACGAGTGCAAGATACAAGGACACGGAAGGATGGTTGGGAGACGACTGACTTGCTGGACTGTGAGGAGGGGAGAGAGGAGTGAGAGAAACTGCGTTAGCAGCAAGAATGCAGTGTAGACTGCCGAGTAAGCCAGAAAGGGTACAGATGTTAGATGTAACAGTACGCTTGATTGTACGAGTGACGTGATACAGCTCACCGATAGTTGCGTACGCTTGATTGAAGGAGTGACGTGATACAATTCACCGTTATCAGATATCGTGAATGCCAAAAGTGTACGTTCTGTATGTATTGTAAGAGTATTGCTACAGGCTGCAGGCGTCACGTCCGCTTTGTGTCAGCTGGCACTCGTTCACAATCACGTCTCAGCCTACAATCGGTTGTGTTATACATTTACATAGAAATGTGTGCGCGGCACGCGACTTTTGCGTCGACGTGCGTGTACTGTCATGCACATAAGTACTGTCGTCATGCAGGAGCTCGCCCCACTGACTGGCGACAGTACGAGCGCTAACTGTGTGCGACTGTACTCGAGCTTTGCTTAAGGAACCGGCTACAAATATACTAAAGACCTCATTACAAAGCTTCGTTAGGCATTCTGTTAAACAAACGTGGCACAACTGTTTCGGTAAAGTTAACAAAGTTCGAGGCAATCTTCAATCAGAAGTTATAAGAACTAAAAGCAGTAGTTCAACATTATGAATTAAGGTTCCGTACAATAGATGTGTGAGGACTTTTTATTCCCGTCCTTTGTCAAAGTTTTCAGACTTTCAGGAGGGCTTGGAAGGTCGTTTGTCTCGCGTGGACCTACATAAATAAAGACACTCGGGTAACATAAATATGTATACTGAACACATATTTATGTTACCCGAGTGCTTCAGTCCACAACTGATCTCGACTGAGGTCGATATGATGTCGCTGCTGTTGGTTCTCTATCTCGAAACCAAAGCCCCGACACCGTGATACGAGTGAAGGTCCAACCTCGTGCATGTAAGGCGTCCAAGTTGTGTAGTATTGTTTTTGTTATGTTGTGTACGCGGCCGGTTATGTGCGTCAGGAGCAAGACTCTGTTGAGATCTCAATGTTGCCAACACGTGACATCAACAGTGAGAGGGTGTATGTATGTAGAGTATGTATCTATATTTACGTAGAAGTTTGGAACAAGGTTTCTGTAGCTAGTTTTTTGTTGCTGAACGTGTACTTTCACACGGCTGAACGACGCGTCACATACGAGAGCGCATCCTGTGTAGCCGCATATCGAATGCTATCCGAGAACGGCACGAACAAGGCGCCATGCCGACCTCTTATTACTGAGATAATCTAAATCGAGACTTCCATTATTAAAACGTATTAAATCGCACCGGGACGGGATCCGTTCTATGTAAAATAAAAATAAAGTGAGCAACGTAGTCGATGCGAGCTGGTAATGTTAACAATATGCCACGCTGACCCGCCCCGCGCCCGCAGTGAGCCGAGAGCGTGCCGGTAGCGAGCCGGCAGCACACCGGGACGTCCACATGATTTATTGTTAGCTGCGGCTACTTCGACCCACTTGTGAGAGGAGTCGCGATATTGGATACTGATATACCAAGTTCTTGTATTTCACATACGCTTCGTTTTTAGATTATTCGCTTAGGATTCACCGCGATGTGCGAGAGTATATCATCTACAATGATAACAGTGCCGGGCAAGTGTCGACGTGCTGCGAATATCACTATATCAGGGAGCAATGGACAGCACGGTGCGGGAACGGTGCGGACATTTTACGAGTTCTTCAATTTAGAGTTATATGGCAGGGCCACTGTGCCGCTCTGATGTGCGGAGCCCGCTGCGTCTCTATCACAGGCTCACTACGCAGCACTGCGCCGCACCGCACCGCTACGCACCGCGCTCCGTGCTCGTCGCTAACCCGCGCCTATTATTTCCCGAGAACCATAAAAGCTCTATTTTTATATAGATTGCGTTACGATTCACTGGTTTAGATACGTTTGCCGCCGAGTAATACGTATTTTCTTTTCTGAGGTCGTATAGCTTAAGTACGTACTTTGTTCGATTCATAATATATTATGGAGGCATGGGGTTCGACCTGAAGACTTATTACTCCAGCAGGAATGCTTTTTAAAGAACCGCAAGCTTTTATGTGTAAGTACTATTATACCTTTCTCAATATATGAAAGTGGGGCGTATGAGAAAGGAAACTATATTTAATGTTTATCTAAATTATTTTATTTTATCAAGAAATTTTCCTAATTACATTGACAGGCCCTAGCCCTGCCTATCTCCTTTCTAAACAAACTACCATCACTTTTCCTTCCTTATTTCAAACTCGCTTGACTGTTAGAGAGTAACCATCAATAATATATTAGCGGCCAGTCAACATAAGGTTGACACATGCAGATAACCTCCACAGTACTTACGTCCAATCTCTTCCATATTTCGTGAACAAGTGTACTCGTACATATGGTAGGAATACAACTTCAATTATCTATGCGACTACTACACAGAAAAAGTGAAGTGATGTTCTTTTTATTATAACAATCAATTGAGAAAAATATGAATGCTCAAGCATTCATATTTTTCTCTATTATCTATATATAATTATTAAAGCCACACAAATAAACCAGTTATTATATTATTTATTACCCTATTACTTAACCCAACATAAGGTTAAGGGCATATCCAGAAAATGGAGTAGGTAAGAAGAAGAAATATACCTACACATAAAAAAATATGGTGAATAAGTACTTTTTTTTACCAATATTAAAGGGCGAAAATTATTCAAACTGGAAATTTAGAGTGAATAAGAAGATAAACAGGTACTAAAAATATTAGATTATGATGACATAGAAATTACTAAAGATGAAAAATTAAAACTCGATAATTCAGCAAAAGCGATAATTATTGTATGTAAGTTTATCAGACAAGCATTTATCTATAATACAAGAATGTTCGAATGCAAAAGAAATGTTTATGAAGTTGGACAGCGTATTTCAATGTAAAAGTGTTTTTACAAAAATTCAATTGAAAAAGAGATTGTTAAGTCTAAAGTCAAAGAAACGATACGATAGACGAACATTAAAAAAAAAAAAATATTTTAAATAGAAAATATAGATAAAAAATTAGACAATTGAGACAAAATCTTTGTTTTATTATTATTTTGAAATGGAGATTATGAAGAATTAATTACTGCAATTGAAACTATCAGCACGGATATAACATTAGAGCTTGTAAAATCACGATTATTTAATGGAAAATAAAAATAAAAATAAGCATACATATGAGTCTCACTCACAACAAATATTTAAAGCGTCAGGCTCAGGAATAAACTATAATAATAACTAAATAAGATCCAGACGTCTTTTTAGAGAAAGAGGAAGTAGAAATGGAGGATATTACAGAAGAGGAACGAAATCAAATTTTAATTGCTTTGATTGCAGCAGCCATTAATTAAAACAAATGTATAATAGACAACGGCGTTACTAATCACGTAGTTACCAAAAAAGTAGAAAAATATAGGACAAACATACAAAAATTATATGAACCGATAACTGTTACTATAGAAGATAGTAAAGGAATAACAGCAAATAAAAAAGAAACAATAACAGGATATTGTTATAACATAAAAATAGACTTTGAAACACTCATTGTGGAAAATATAATAATATAATGTGTTATCAGTAGATAAAATGACAAATAAGGGCTACACAGTACTATTAAAAATAATGCTATAAGCATAAGAAGAGAAAAACCATTTTTTTATGGTACAAAATACTAGTACACATTAGAAATTAACTTTAAATCACAAAAAGAAGAATATGCCAATGTTACAAGAAATGAAAGTAGGGTAGGATTGGGGGACCTGGATCAAGGAGATCCAGGCCCCCCAATCCTCTATTCAAACTGAGTGTTGTATTCAAAATCCTCTATTCAAACTGAGTGTTGTATTCAAAATCCTCTATTCAAAATGAAGGTTGCATTCAGAATCCTCTATTCAAAATGAAGGTTGTAATCAGAATGAGTGCTGTATTCACAATCATCTATTGTATATACTTTACTAAGTTGTGGAATAGTTTAGGTATACAATTTAATAAATATCGTATCGATATTAACATGGATTCGAACTGATACAGTGAAGATAAAGCGGTTTAAATAAAAGTAATTTCGTTTCCTGGCTGAATCTGATAGCATAAAACATCTTCTAAATCAGGTAGAACTGTGTCTGTTGTTCTTGATATACTACTTTCACTAGGTTTTGATGAGCTTGCATTATATTTTTCACGATCAGTCTGTATGTCGCTAACTCGACCCAATGTATGAGCAGCCTTACGATGACCACTCTTGACTATAAGATGATGAGGGTATTCAAACTTAGATTCACTGAATCTTGCATCTTTACGTGAAAAAAATCTTTTGTCTGATTTGTATCACTATCCTTGTGTTTCAGTGAATTTACATTCGGTATTTTCGGATCAGTTTGCATATCTTGAGTAAATATAATTTCACCGTCAGCATTCTTGAAAATAATTTTAGGAATGCCTTCTAAATCAGATTTTAATGAATTAGACATTGTAGTTAATATTTACTTTTAATAAGATGAAAAGATAATGTAAAATTGAACCTTCGCACTGAAATGATGAGAGTCAAATGTTGTAATGCAGTGCGCTTTAATATTACGTAGGCGTAAGTTGACTCACTTGGAAGTATGATCCGATAACGTATATTCTAATAGAGTACTTAACTGTTGCAGACATTTATTAATATAATATTTTCCTTTCACAGCGTTCAAATAATAACATTGAGGAAAATGTATAGCATGTTGCATCCATGGATCGTCGTAAATCTCCCAATCTTCTATTATACCTCCACATGAGAAACATGCTGCTTTGTCATTTACACTATTTCCACAGTAAAAAAATCCGGCGTCGGCCATTTCCATCACCAATCTTCTCCTTGAATCAACCGTTGCCCAATAATGTCTATACGATAATTCACGCATTTTATAAGTATTATACATGTCATAACGAGGATTGTATTTATTTATTTTCTGACTGCTTTGCATATTATTATCTCAAATAAATATAATCGTACAAGTACTACTCCTATAAATGATTTCACAAATGAAACGATATATTTTTTTCGTGATGAACCTTCACGCTACAATTATAAGAATGAAATGACGTGCAAACTAATTGTGAGCAATTTATAAGTTACTGGGGCTCTAATGCTAGTAGCATTTAATTGTAGATTCTACATAATGTGCTGTTCATACTAGAATTAGCATACTGTTCCATGTGTTAGGAGAGCTATTGATGTTGTGTTATATTAAAGACATTATAAATTAACGAAGACAGGAGTAAAAATAAAACTAAAATGTTGGTTTACTTGTATATTTACTTGTTGCTTATGAAATAAGAACATTATTTTCGACACACCACTTATTTAAACAAAATACATTTTTTAAGGCACAAATATTGGTGTGATTGAGACAACTTATAATATCAGATGATTTTGAATATTTTTTACACAATGCTACTATACTAGGACACTGCTTACTTTCTAAATTATATACATTATCAATTCCGAATATATCTTTTAGCCATAACACTTTTTCGCTACCTTTTGTAAATATATTTTTATTTTTAAAAAAATTACCCAAATTAGCTTTATAGTTAAAATATGGTACGCTGCCTTCATTCCAGTGTATTCCTCTGTTTCTTTCAATCCAGGCTACTTGTAACCGTTCTTTTCTCGTTAAGTCATGAAATGCTCGCGGTGGTTTTAACAACAGTATTTGTATGCGTCCTTCATACATTATTGCTATTTCTTTCGGAATAAATTGGTTTTCTTCATCCTTAAAACCTTGTACATCTACGATAACATTCATGATAATTTTCTCACAATATTACTCAAAGGTTTGTATTCGAAAAGTCGATCGTTTATTATTAAACAATAGGCAGATGTATTATCTGGAATATCTTCAGAACATTCAATTTCTAATCGCACATCGACTGGTCCAGTTTTGAGCGATTCGTTTTGTCTTGAGCAATCAATCACAAAAAGCGGAGCAATTTCTTTTAATTGATTAAAGCTAAGCAATGGTTCTATGTCAAAGTTGTAATATGACTGACGGAAATTAGAATACATTTCGTATAATATACTGTATTTATTTTCATCAAATTTCAAATTAAGTGAGTCATATGGATAATATTGTGAATTTAAAAATAATTTAATATTGGATACATTACAATGATCGAATAAGGAGGAACTTCTAGTTTTATTAGTTTTTCGGTTTGTTTGCAAACCAAATATAACGAACCTTGGCTTCTCTAATTGTGAAGTTGTCTTCACCGACCATGAATGCTTTGTTGTTCTTGGTAACAACGGATATTCATACAAATCCCAGTTTCTAAATGCTAATTGAATAGAACGATCTCTCTCCAAACTCTTAAGCAATGATAATTTGTTACGATCAGAAACTTTAATGTGTGGCACTCGCCATTGTATTTTTTGTATATCAAATTCTAGGCTATCATTTTTCTCCATAACCACACAGTTTAATGCGGAGCTGCTTCTTTGTAAAATAAGTTCATGTTTACAATTAATTATAATTTTTTTATAATCTTCTGCAAATCCTAGTAATCTATTCAATGGCACAATAACGCTAAAGTGTCCATTACCTATTTTCCTACCATTTAAGTTCCATCCCCAAATTGCCGCAGCTTTACTTTCACCTTCATTCATGGAGACGAAGGATTTTAAAGTTGATGTGATACCGGCATTTTTAATGCGATCGATTTCAACACCATTTATTTCGTACCTAATATCTTGAAACAAATATAAAATTGGATTGTTTATGAAATTAACTTCTTTTTGTATTGTTTTTCCTGCTGAATCTTTAGTAAATACACTTGCATACCCTTCTATAAAAATGGAACTGTTGCATGGCAATACATACAAGTCTTGATGTTGTATGGGTATTCTGATTTCATCATTTTCTTTGAAACTATTATTATACGGATTGTAGCTATGGATCTCATAACTTTCAATAGAGTTGTCATGTTGTGGCAAATCTGATATTTGAAGCATGTTGTTATTATTTTAATTTTAATCCAATATCTCTGAGAAATCTTTTATTCTCTTTAGTAATTTTAATTTGTCTTTTAATGTTTATTGCGTTGACACGTCTGCTTTCTTTGGAAACAGGAAGTGTAATATAACATTTTCTTTTCACGCCAGGCGTTTTATTAAAAACTAGCATGATTTTTCATGTATAAACAAAATAGTTAGTATTACTATTATCAAATTTAGTTCAATTATTCCTTACAATGCGAGTAGTTATCATCATCACAGACAATCTAACAATGGGCGTAGATTATCAAGATATGAACTTTTATAACTAGTCAAATCTACGTTACAAGGACATTCATTTGTATTAAAAGAAAAACATCAATATGTTATGTTACTTTATTGTCTTTCCAAAATGACTTAAGAAATTTTAAACACAAGTGTCCACAATTATACAAATGATCACGCTGTACGTTTTCATAATTATACTGAATATTATTTCCTGCATATTTCATAAATTCTTTAGGAGGTTTTAAGTTACCATAACTGTCGAAATATTCAATGTATTCATTTATCTTGCTATAGGCTACCCAATGAGTACCAGAGTTTTCAGAAGAGTCAAGATTGATCACTCCACATTCTATCGGCAATACTTCATCTGGTAATTTATCTCTCATAAACACACCTCGGAAGAATGGAATATTATTCGAGTGTTTCATTATATCAATATTGGATAAAGCTCTGTTGGGCAGCCGAGATTTCAGTTTTTTTTCTCTGTTGTGTAAATGCCTAAACCATCCTTGTAATGCTTAAGATGTAATCCTCTTCCAATGGATAATGCCTCCATTTCCTTGTTGTGTCGTTGTGCTTCACGCAATTGCTTCTTAGCTGTTTTGTATGCGTTAATTGCTTTTGCAATACCAGCAGCACCTCCTGCTAAACTGCCAGCCGCAGATAATCCAGCAAATATTGGTACTAAAGGAAGAAATCCTCCAGTTTTTGGTACTGGTATAATCCTAGGTAATTTTATTGATGTATCTGATGCAAATTCTTTAGCTGCCGCGTATGCTAATTCCATCAATGCTTTCTTACATGATGGTTTTAATTTTGTAATGTGCTTTTTAGTATGGCTAACAATTTTTTTAAGTGTTTTCTTAAAACCATTTCCTTTTTTTACTTTATTAATGTTTTTGCTGAATGCTGGTGAAACTGTTTTTTTGTTGTCTGAAATACCTTCTGTTGTTTTCATTGCTATTTATTTTTTATTTTTCTCTAAAGTAATAGAAACGCATTCAATAGGTACAAATACAAGTCTTTTGTTTTAAGAACAAATACGTAATGAACAGAAAACATTTATGTATTTGCTTAAATACACATTAGAACAAATTTTTGATTGGCTCTCTTAAAATACATTTTTTTTATCTATCCAGCTGTTTTCACTAGTAGGAAGTCCTAGCCACTTCACATATACTTGATTCCCTTTTCTTTTCAATACTTTTTCAACTAAGTACAAATCAGGATGGGTGGTTTTTTGAAGTTCTTGAGCATAAAATGCTCCTAGTATTGGTCGACATCTTATATCTTCTATCAAGTAAGTTATCGGATTAGTTTCTTGTATTGTTTTTATCTTAAATATTTCTGTTGACCAATTAGGATAATAGCCTTTATCAAAACATCCTTTGTATTTACTTATTCTTACAAAATCACCCGCACTAAACTTCCTACACTTAATGTTTTTCTTACATTCAGCCATACGAATATATCTCTGCATTATGTCTGTTTTATTGGTATGAGTTATAGAAGCTGGAGGTTGTCCCACAGTCCTATGAGTAGTATTATTGTATTCATATGCAATTTTGCTAAGTGTTCCATTTATCCACTTGTAATTTCCGTTAAGACTAAATTCTTTGTATAATTTATTTTTTAATGTTCTTATTAATCTTTCAACAATTGAGGCTTTTTTAGTAGAATACGTTGAATAATGATTAATATTGTATTTTGTAACAATATTTTTGAATTTATTATTATAAAATTCTTTTCCCAGATCAGTTTGCAAATTTCTTGGAACACGTCCTTTAAGCAATAGACTTTCGAATGCTTTTGACACCTCTTGTTTATTTTTTTGTTTCAAAGGAACTGTCCAAGCATATTTTGAAAAAGTATCTATGATTGCTAGTATATATTTGTAACCACCATTCACTTTTGAAATTGTTTGCATATCCATTAAATCTGCTTGCCAAAGATCATCTATATCTTTAAGTATGACCTGTCTTCTTGGAAAGTTAACTCTAGCACATTTATGAATTTCATTTATGACATCTGCTTTGCTCATAATGCTTATTTAATTTTCCTGCAATTTCTTTTAACTCAATATTTTTTTCAAGATTTCGTACTTTATCATTTAAAATTGAAATCAGTTTATTCAGTTGTTCTAATTGCACCCAAATATTAACTTTAAGTTTTTCGATTGGCTCTTCTGTAATATTTTTATGCGATTCAGTTTCTTTTATTGTATTTTTAATCTCAACACACTTCACATTTATACTATTTTTAGTTATGACTGATGTTTTATTTGTACGAACACAATTAATATTTTTATGCTCATTCATGTTGCATACAACTTTAATAACTGAGAATATTCCGAAGGTTTTTACTCTTTTATAATATCGGCTTCTTTTAACTCTTCTATAATTGATAGAATTTCATTGTCATGATTAGTATTACCGGCATTTTTTGATGCAATTAGGAGTTTCAATCTGTCAATTAGTTCATTAGGATCATCCCAGTAGACATAATCAGTATTACTTTTATATTTTTTTAATTTAGGCAAAAAACCACCGCTTTTTGTTTTCATTATCTGTCCTTCATCTTGAACATAAATATTTTGCAAAAAAAAAGGTTTTATAATTTGACGATATTTTAAACTTTTATCACCTTTTATTTGACCATTAGGATGAAAGTCTCGTTTGTGCGCATGTGTATTAAGAAGCATATCTTTATAGTCAATTTTATCTTGTTCAGTCACCAAATTAAGGTCAGGTTTACTGCGTACCAAAAGTTCCTTTAGGCCTGGTGTTAATTTATAAGGTCTTTTATCAATTGTGACTATATTTGTTTTAGGTAAGTTACTGGTCTTATTTGCAAGAGAAAACGTAACCTTGCTATTCCCCATCATCAGTTTTTTATTTTCACTACGTATCCCAAATGGGACATTCATATTATCATAGATTTCCATCATATCTTCTTTATTTAATGAAATAAGTGTATCATTAGAATCTTTAAAAGGATTTGTTGTGAGAGCGTCTTTATAAAACTCAGTATCTTCATTTGAATCTGTTTTTATACATTCTTCAAAACTTTCATAATCTGGAGCATAATTAGATGAGGAGCTAAATCTTTCAAGCGTGCTACTTTCGTCTCTTGAAATGTCAAATATTGGTTTAATTTTATCATTCGCTTTAATTAATGTTTCTAGTGGATCTGTTATTGGTTTGAAGACCTTTTTAAATTTTAAATGAGCTGCATCTTCTACATTTTGCATTGTTTTAATTTTATTTTTTATACTGTCAACTGACTTTATCAATTGTTCTTTAATATTAACCTGCATAATGTTTTTTACTGACCCATCCGTTATTTACAGATATCAGATTTCGATTGATATATTTTCTACAATGAGTTGGTATATATGTACTTTCTAAAAGTATACAAATATGTCAAAGCCTTGTCTGTATCTACCTTTATTTAGGGGGCAATCTTTATTAATTAATAAAAAGTCAAAGCGGTCTTTCCAAATGGCAGAGCAAAGTTTTTTAAATTGTAACCATTCGATATCTGTATTCACGTGCTCATTGTATATATGTTTTAAGTTTATCTCGTCTTGTTTGAAGATTATCAAAAGGTTCACATTATCTCGTATTAGTTGTTTAGGTATTTTGGAATAGGTTTGTGATAAGTAAAAACAATCAATCTGTTTATGTCTCCCCATTGCAAAGTAATTGCGAATATTGATTTGATTTTCGCATGCTACATCATCAAAAACCATTACTGCATTAGTTAATGCATCATTAGGATGTATGATTTCTTTATTATCATTGAAGATAAAGAAGTTAGCACCTGGTATGTAGCTCATAACTTGTTTTAAAAAACAATATTTTGGCTGGAAAGCCGTCTTCGAGTATAAGTAAATATGCTTAAATTTGAGACCATTTTCATGTAATATTAAATTAAGCATTATGTTAGTTTTGCCACAGTTAGATGGACCGCATATTATACATCTAATAGTATTTGGTAAGAGTGCACTATGTTTCACTTCACATGATTGATTTTCTAATTTTATATTATTAACTTCTAAAGTCTGTGGTTGCTTGATGAACTTCATTGTGAAATGTGAGATAAATGTAAATGATGTACGTATTTATATCCAAAAATTAGGATCCATAAATAAAACAAAGTTCAATGTCATTACATAATCGTTTAATAAGCAAATTTAATAATACCTACTTACACACATACATAGTACTCAATGCTGTAAAATAATAGCTTTAAGTATATAATAAAACTAAAAACTATAATACAACATTATAGTGACCCCAAGGCAATGTCTTGATCTGATTTGGTAGTATGTATCTTTTATCGTCGTTTCTATTCATCACCAGTTTATTTACTTGTTGTGAATATAATACATGTTTGATTGACTTAATCATATTCATCTTACACGATCTACTTTTATCATCAAATAAGGATTTATTGTAATGTGATATCTCAAGCCTTTTAGTAACAGAGTTTGAAATACCTTTTGCTTTTTTTATGTCAGTTTTAGAAGCCGATAAACAGTAAAGTTTTGCTCTTAAACCAGTGAATTCGCTGATCACGTCTCCACCTAGTTCATCTTTAAATAGACCAGGTACTTTTGCATTTACCTGAGGTATTAAGTATGGGTTATCTAAATCAAAATTACTTGTATCAAATTCTGTTATATTATTTTTTATATCACGGTAAATATCTTCTGTGTAAAATAAATAAAGAAGACTATCCGTGTCCGTATAACATAGCCTTACATTATTCATATATTTATTTTTTATATTATAATGATACTGATAAAGATGTAACTTAGCATACTCCAAAACAGTAAAACCTATGTAAATCGGTCTGTCTAAAAAAATTCTCTCAGGTTTTAGTTGCACTGCTATAAAGTTTTCGGAAAATATAGAAACACATTTTAAATTAGGTTTACAAATTAGTTTTTCAGCACAGAGTTGCTTATTTGTCACATTTCCTATGTCCATCCATTTTGTAGCTAGTTTAATATCTACCTGTTTACGTTTGTTTTCTATCGTTTTACCAAAAATTGAATTATTCAAAAGCTTGAAAAAGTCTTTCTCAAATGCAGTTACGGATGCTTGACGCAGAGTAGTATTTAAATCAATATATTTTTTTAAATATTCTTCTTGCCTGAAAGTAAGAATTCGATGGATTTTTCTCAGAACTAGCCCGTATTTCAAACACTCCTTTAAGTGAATATAATGAATTACATAGTTAAATTTATCATATAAATTGGCTATTAGTTTAGCCGTCTTTCCTCCAGGGGGTATGAATTTCTCTGGGGCAAAAGGCAAATCACTATGAAAGTCATGTAATGATTCAGGATATTCGAGATCTACCTCTAGAATGAAGCCATATTCGCTATCATCAGATACACTCATTAAATCAAAGCAGTTAATTTCCTTATGATTTAAAAGTCTAAATTCTGAAATGGGGATCTTTTTTGTCATTGCATATCCGTACAAATTGTTACAATCGAGATAAATCAAATAGCTAGACGGTTCTAGATCGTTGTATTCTGATAAATAGGGATTATTGGCTTTTGCATGACGTAGTGAGCACTGAGCAAGACCACCACGTATGCCCTTTTCTAACATTTGATATATTTCTAAGTCATCAATTAAGTCTAGCTCAACACGTGTATAAAGCAACATAGCATCCCAGCTTAAACTAGGTGCCGTTACATAGTACGCAGGGTCTAACTTATAATATTTTAAGCTTATATTACGAAAATTTTCAAATATATCACTGAGTAATAAAACATCGCATTTTAAATATAAATCGGTATACTCGCCAATCGTATTGATATCAAATGCATTCCACACAGTTTTTGCGTGTTCATAATCGTTATCACAAATGTGTTCCATTTTCAAAGAGTTATAGAAATATTTCTTTTGAGGGAGTGTTGTTTCGTCGTACTTGTCCCAAGTGTTAATATAATCATAAGGATAAATACCTTTCTTTTTTAGCAAGTATATATTTTCATTATTAAATTCTGCTGATAAATGAATAAAGTCATGATCTGATAAACTTTTACTTAGTGCATCTAAACTAGAGCTTAAAAATTGGAACGAATCTATGAATTTTATTTGAATAGGCCGGTCTCCATTCTCACTATCTAAATATTTAGTAATAGTTAAATACTTTTCTTTAGTTTTAGGTATAATTTTAATATAACCTCTATATCTCACTAATTCTTGTATAAACAGATGAGAGTCGTAATTCGATAAATTATGAAAAAATACTGGAATGAATGGACATACTCTAAACATCAAGTTACATTGAACATGTGCAGCTCCTCTATACTTTCCTGTCACATGATCGTGGTCACGTACCTTATCATGAAATAGTAACTGATCACAAATATGGCAAATACTAGCATTGTTAAAACTGATTTGTTCTTTTTGTGTTAAAGGTATCATAGATTTTTTTATCGATAATATTTCATATATTTTCTTCACATCTTCTATTAATCTAGTAATAAATACTTCTACACAGTCAAGACCTCTATAAGTAACATATTTATTTTGGTTTGGATCGTGTGAACAACATATATAGTATCCAAAACATGAGGGCTGGTGTTTTTTGAAATTGTGTGTTTTTTCAGATTTTTTTTCAGAACAACTTAGTAAAAGGCTTTCAAAGTCTGCATAGATTACATAATTAATTCTTTGTTTTCTTTCAAAATTCTTAAAACCGAGTTTACTATTCTTTTCAGGCAAAATTGATAAAACTTTTGAACAGTTATGAGATTTATACTTATTTTCACTGCTATAGAATTGTAAACATGATTCACACAGCAATAAATTACCTTTATGGCACGTCACTTGACGTCTTACTAATCGTATCAAATTTTTAACAAGACAGTAATGACTTACTCCTTTTCTTTCTAAATATAACAAGTTAACATGTACAGACTTTCTGTTATTTGTTAAATACAGAGGTCCAGTCACATTTTCGCTCTTATTATCTATTCCATAAATATTAATACTTATGTTGTTGTTTATTTCAAATAATTTTATATCATGATATGAGACAGGAAAAGACATTCCATCGATATTTAATACAGAACTGTAGTGTGGGTACGACTTAGTCCTGCATACGTTCATCTTAGCAGGATACAAAGCAGCTACCACACTCCATAAAAAGCAGTGACTGTCATTATTTTGTACATTAATACAACTTTTAGAATTCTTTATTTTTGCAGGCAGATCTAAATAAGTGCCGCCTCTCATTGGGCAATATTTATTCACATTGATTTCAAGATGACTTACTGAATGATAAGACCATCCAGAGTCTTTGTGTTCGAATTCTGACATTTTACATTTTAAAAGTTCAGTTACTTTCGAAAACATGTCATTAATATCAGTGTTATTACAAATAACTTCATATTTTGTATTGAATGACTTAAGTTGTTGTTCACTCGTTTTGGGTAAGACATAGTAGGCAAATAATTCGAAATTGATCTTCAGACAAGTATTTTTCGCTAAAGATGTATGTATAAGTTTCAGTATATCATTTTTATTCTGACACAGGAATGCCTCTGGTGTGAGGTATTCAACATCTTGTGCAGGATTTAAACGATATGTTAAGATTCTATTTTTGAAAGCACTCGCAATTATGTAAATATTTTCAAATTCGCTTTGTAATAAACTATTAGACTTGTGAATATTGGTTCTCAAATGATATTTGAATTCATTTTTCGGTAATTCAATGAGACATTTTGTACATTCAATAAATTCTGGATTATTTGTATATTGCATTCGATGAGTAGACGGGGTTTGTACTGTAAATAAAACAAAAAGATAATATGGTTACAGATCTGTGTTATATAATTAGATTTGTCATCCTTATTAATATTCTATGTAGGTATACAAAATCCGACAACTATAACTAAAGTATGCCTATAGATAAATGATATAATAATATAATGATTAACAACATAAAGTAATTGAGTAAGTAATATATCAGTATTGAGAGATATCAGTTATTTTTACTAGATATACAAACTACTAAAAATAACTGCTAACATAATCTATGGGGCAATGCTTGAACTCTTTATGAGTTTCTTTTAAAAACTCTTTTATATGTTTCCAAGCAGGCGCCCCATCATCTGTTCGGTTTTTCACACTAACAATGGCATGCCTCCATCTATTTATAGGCGCTACACGCTGTATCTCGCTGTGTTCATAAATCTTTAATTCTATAAAAAATCTACCCTTTTTCCCCTCATAGCTCTGTTTACTTATACCGCTGGCTACTCTACGAGTATAATAGGAATGTATTGGCGGAATTTTTTTACCTAAGGCACTTGTAGAGGTCTCCTCTCGACCATCGTCGTCACTATCGGTCCCGAATAGATCATGCGATGTGGGTCTCATGCTGGCGTTGATAGGATTGCTCGTAGTTTTTTTCTTTTTATTCTTCTTAATCTCGGTTGTCAATGATTCCCCCTCCGCTGACCTCTTCGTAGTCGACGAGGAAGAAGACGCTTTGTAGTCCTGCGTTTTTTTCAGCTGCTGCCGATGCCCGGTTTCATCGTCGGAAGAGGAAATTTGGCTAGCTGTTTGTTTAGACCTGCAAAATAGATATTTACATATTAGATAACAAAGAAAAACATTGTCCACGGCACAGTCCAGTGAGTAGATTACATTAAAAGAAAAGGTAGATTAATTAGCATTAGACTGAAATTGTTTATTCGATTGATTTGATAATTTGAGAGATGATGAATAAAATAAATTAGTACCTAAATACTTTGATGCAAATAGAACTTCAATGAGTGAATACATAATAAAATGATTGAATTAATGAATAACTGAAACGATTGAATAGATGAATAGATAAAATGAGTGAAAAGATAATGATTGATTGATTGAAAAGATAACAAATAAATAATTTACTTACATTTTAAAGCCTGCTGCGTTTTGCTTGGTGTGCTTAGCAGTCAGCGATGAAGACGACGCTTTGTAGTCCTGCGGTTTTTTCAACTGTTGCTGATGTTCGGCTTCATCATCGGAAGAGAAAAGTTGGCTAGCTGTTTGTTTCGACCTGTAACAATATTTATTTATATATTAGATAACAAAGAAAAACATTGTCCAAGACACAGTTCAGTACATGCACGGATTGAGTTGTTTTAATTGAGTGAATAGATTAAATGAACAGAATAGGTAGATTAATTATTTGACTGAAATAGATTAATCGATTGATAAGATAATTTGAGAGATGATGAATAAATAAAAGAACATTCAGCGAATGAATACATTAAATCATTGAATTGATCAATAGATAAAATAAATGAATGAATAGTTGAGGATTGATTGAAAAGATAATAAATAAATAAATTACTTACATTTTAATGCCTGTTTAGTTTTGCTTGCTTGTCTTGATGCAGAAATTCAGGAGCACCGAGTACTTCCAGTGGTAGTTTGGTGGTGAACTTTTGTCTTGACACCTTTATATAGACGTAAAAACGCGTCACGCATATCCTAATTTGTAAAATTGCATTCATGCAAAAATAAGTTCATCACCCAGATTGCAAGCGCAGCATTTTTAAATCTATAGTAAAAATCACTATACGAGCGTCATAACTGCAGCGTTTTAAACGCTTAATTCATTGAGTGTCAGCACGGCTCCCCGGGTGCTCTTAACATTAGATTATCATTTGATGACCCTTGAGAGGTTAAAATAAAAACCTAAGTACATAATTATGTAATATAATTTAAGTACAGTGTGATTATTGTATCGAATTTGTTAGAGGGACATCCGCTGCGGTTATAACGCTACGGTTATAACGCTCGTCTGTAAATCGCAATGCGTCTTTGTGTACGTGTCACAAATTCCTAGCCATATGGAGACAAGAGGAGCCGTAAGTTTCGAATTACTTTACATACATAAAAACGAAATTAAATTGAACCTTAGCGACAAAAAAAAAATGGATTAGTACCTATATAAACCAATCCAATATGATAAAAAAAACATTCAAGTTGTCTTATCTGCTCAACGATGTCGGTAAGTAAATATTTTATCAAAAAGTATTTAAAATTATTATTAATAAAAATATTAATAATGTGTACCTATTATAATATGATGATTATCGCAGCGATCTATTCTAGTATAGTTCTTTGGTGTTCGTAATCTTCTAATTTTAGTCTTATTTAATTAATAAGTATCTACTTCTTTGTTTCAGATGTCCAGCGATATTTTCCCCACAAATTCTTCATACTCACCAATTCCTGCTGAACAAACCCTACGTCAAAATGCGGTCAACTATTTAGAGAGAGAAAGACCATTTCAACCATTCCAATTTGAGGAAACACCGCCTTGCAACAATGTTAGCAACAGTAACAATAATAAAAGACGAAGAAATGATGATGTTGTTTACTCATACATACAAAAACCCACAACGGGTCATCGCAGTAAAATAATACGAATACAAGTTTTTGACGCCGAAGATTTTACAAATTCGCCATGTGATTGTAGTGCCAATATATGTGCTCAACATGTTGTGCGTAACGTATTTAATGATGATATTTATAAATGTGTTAAGGATATTTTAAGCAAATTGCGTCAAAAAATATAAATAAACTAGTAATTACATTCCATTGTTTTATTTCTATCACTCGGTTAAAAACGAGTCACGAGCCTAGTCCTACACACCGAAAACATGGTTTCATTTGGTAAATAATACAATCTCATATTAGGCATGTATTCATAAACACAATAAGTACATATTACATGCAGAGTTTTGATGTAAATTAATAATTAAAACTTTATAGTCGTGAGGCATACGATGGGTAGAAAAGAATGCGATCTCTTTCCTTAACGGGAATGGGAATGTGATTGTTATCTAAACAGTCACTCTATTGCGCTTAGCAACAGATTATGGATACGAATTAAATCTCTTTGAATAGATGATTCTGAATATAGCACTCATTCTGGATACAACCTTCATTCTGAATAGAGGATTCTGAATGCAATCTTTATTTTGAATAGAGGATTTTGAATACAACCTTCATTTTGAATAGAGGATTTTGAATACAACACTCAGTTTGAATAGAGGATTGGGGGGCCTGGATCTCCTTGATCCAGGTCCCCCAATCCTACCCTACTAATGAAGAGCATGATTTATGGCACAGATGTCTAGGTCATTTAAATCGGAAAGGTAAAAAATACTTGGATTACCATATATGCTCAATCTAGTGCTCTACGTTCGGATTTATAAAAATCAGAACTCTCTTGACCTATAAATCATACTGTGGTACTGTAGGGAACAACATATGAAGTAATCCACGACAGTTCTGGCACCATGTCTCCCGCCTGCGATTGAAGGGTGGTTTTGAGCCTAACATTGTGCACAACGCTACAGTTTACTCGGGTATCATAGCTGCGGAAGCGTTCGCTCAGTACTTTTCTAGCGTTTTTTATCTGATTCTCCTGAATTAAACCCAAATAACCTCAGGTCAACCTACTACTCAGGAAATAATGTTCCTATCCTCCTTTTGATCCCACAGGACGTAGTTATAGGTATAGCTAAACTTAAACCTCATAGCTCGATCGGCCCTGTCTCTGTCCTTGCTTTTATCCTCAAGGGATGTAACGATATCCTGGCAACTCCTCTCTGCCATATCTTTAATCTAGCCCTTCAGTTCAGCGTATAGCCTGAGCAATGGAAAATCTCGCGTGTTATTTCCATCTCAAAAACTAGTGACAATTGTGGCAAATCATCTGTGGTGGAACACAGGCCTGTTGCTGTCCTGCCAATTCTTGTAAAGGTTTTCGAGCACGTACGTCTATAAACTTATAAATGCGTTTCTATCTGATGCCTAGCACGGTTTTCATCAAGGCCGCTCAGGCAATTCGAATCTGATGACTCACGTTGATTACATTCCTAGGATTTTAGACAATGGGGGGCAAGTGGATGTCCTTTATTTTGATTTCCATAAAGCGTTCGACGGAGTTGACAATGACGTGAACTTCTTTGTGGATTTTCTGCGAGGCCGCAGGCAGTTTGTTAGGTATGGTTGCTTTGAATCTGAACCTTATAATACCAGCTCAGGCGTGAGTCAGGGATCCATGCTTGGTCCACTGCTTTTCCAACATGATCAGTGATCTGATAAAGTTAGGTTCTCAAAATGGTTGCTCTACGCCGATGACTTAAAACTAGTAGTTCAAATTGATACGGTCGCGGATTGCATTTTTTTAAATGATTTTTGTATTTGATTTATACGGCTTAGGAAACCAATTACATAAATCAACAAGGGAACATTGATGCTATGGGGAGATTGGTCAATAAACTGTTTTTTAATACAAGTAAGTATTACGTCATGACGTACAGTCGAAAACGTGAACCACTCCACTATAACTACAGATTGGGTAGAGAAGTAATAAGTCGTGTCATCAAAATAAAGGACCTGGGCGTGACCTTTGACACTGGTCTGACATTTAGAGATCATGTATCCACTCTTGCCAAGGAACCTTTTAGTTGTTTTGGTTTTGTTTTGCGAAATGCCCGTGATTTTCACAACACAAATGTAACACCACTTTGGTTCGTAGTAAACTTGAGGCTGGTGCCTGTATCTGGCATCCCTACACAGCGACTCATACAAAAGGTACCGAAAACTTTCCTGAGATATCTGTTTAAAAACACGTTTCACTTCTTTCCTTTCATGTACCCTACAATTACCTCCTAGGAGCTTTGGGCTTCAACTCGTTGGAGGTTAGATGAGGCTTTCTACAGCCTGCAAAACTCTTAGAGGACGCATCGACAGTCCCGAACTCCACGATCTTTTCTGTCGGCTATTTGTTCCAGACAAATACATCGGAAATCGCCAAAGCCGTCGACGCAATCTGTTTAAGCTGCCGTTATCTAAAACTGTCGCCAGAGCTGAGTCCCCTGTGTGTCGTACTTTAAGGATACTTAACGCCCTCCTGACCACCAATCTTGAATGTGATCTGTTTGCTGATGAATGGAGCAGAATTATGCGTGAATATCTGATGTTTTGTGAGAGTACGTATGCTAGGTTGTCCTCTATTATATGTTAGTATTTGAAATACTTTTGTTCATGTTTCAATCTCTATTTTAATGAATGTAATTGGTGATACCGTTTTAATTAACAATAAACATCCAATGCCTATAAATGGCGAATGCTATTTTCAAGTATTGTTAGATGATTATTCACATTTTGTAATGATATATCTACTAAAAAAAAAAAAACAATTATTTTGAAACTTATACAGTGTATTAAACCTCAGTTCGGATTAAAAACAAAGAGATTAAGACTAGTTAATAGTGGAGAATTTACATAAAAAATATATAAAGATCCATGTATTCAAAAAGGCATAATATTAGAATATAAAGTCCATACACGCTGGAACAAAATGGCACATCCCAAAGGATGAACGGAACGTTATTAGACAAAGTTAGAGTCAAGTTTGCGGAAACGAAGTTACCTTACGAATGATGAAGCGAATTAATTTGCGCACCAGCTTATGAGCTCACAGGGCACGCCACAATTGCGGCGGTAAGACCCCTCTTTGAGGAGTGGCTTGAGAGGCGCCACGGCGTCCTCACCTTCCGCCTGACGCAGATCCTCACCGGACATGGCTGTTTCGGGAGATTTCTGTTTCGAATAAGGTGGGAGGAAACGCCCGGGTGTCATCATTGTGTGGATTGACCGGAGCACACGGTGGAACACACGGTGGAGGTCTGCCCGGCTTGGATGGAGCACCGCCGTGTCCTCGTGGCATCGATCGGTGGCGGCGATCTCTCGCGTCCGACCGTTCAGGCCATGGTACAGAGCGAGAGGGAATGGGAAGCCGTCACCTCCTTCGGCGAAGCAGTAATGCTCGCGAAGGAGGAGGCGGAGCGCGAGAGGGAGAGGCAATCTCTACGCCCTCGCACCCCTAGCCGCCGCAGGAGGAGGAGACACCCTGGGCGTCGGGAGTCGATTGCGGACTCCCGGCCACCGTAGGCGCGGGCTTGCGGACGGCGAGCAATGGGCAGCTCGCCGTCCGGTAAGGACCAGGCCCGGGTCGACGGCGCGTCGTGTTCTACGCGCGCCTCAAAGAGATGTCAGCACCATTGACGGGGTCCGATAGGACCGATGCCTGCCGGGGTCGCGGATTGTTCGAAAGAGTTACCGTGGCCCTGGCGCACAGGCAACTGAAGGAACACGGGTGGGTTTTAGTCAGTAAGAGTCTGACACGCCCTTCCGCTCCGCCCAGAGCGGGAGAGGTCATTTGATGATTTCCCACCCAAAAAAAAAAAAAAACCTTATGAGCTCAACCGTAGTCTTACTAAAACACTGAACGGTCAAACACCAGCTTCAATATGGTACGGTTATAATGACTTATCAAAACTGAAAGTTTATGGTTCCAAAGCATGGATTGTAACAATACCAAAGCCAAGCAAGCTACAACCAAGACTCTAACCAATGATAATGGTCGGCTACACTGGTTCAGGTTATAAATTATGGGATCATAATGGTAATAAAATTGTACCTTCAACAAATGTCATATTTAACAAATCAACGATTCTTTACCAACCTGAAAAGAAGGAAGAGGTAGAAAACTATACCTATGAAAATGTTACAATATTTACCAACGAAGACAAAGACAAATAAAAAAAAATATCGACACATAGACAAGAAACTGGCCAAATAAAAAGAAATTTAAATTAACAAGGTGATTCGGATGATCTGAATAAACCTAACTGCATGACAGATGACGATGATGATGTCGTACAAGATGGGATGATAATAAAAAAACTACAAGATCAGGTAGAACTGTAAATCAACCAAAACACATGAATGTTATCAACTTTATAGTGCATATTGTTTGATTACAACTGAAAATAAAGACTCAACTTCGTACAAAGAAGCTGCGAAAAATAAAGTATGGTTAGAAGCTATATATAAATAAATAAATTCATTAACGAAACTGAAAACACGGACAGAACCAATAGATTTACCAAGAAGTAAGAAGGCTATTTTAACAACACAATGAACACGAAATGGATATTTAAGACAAAGAAAACTGTATAAAGAATGCTCGACTAGTTGCCAGAAGTTTTCAAGTACAAGAAGAAGGCTATTTTAATACAAATTATTCAGCTGTAGCTAAAATGGGCATACTCGTAGTAAGAAGCGGTACAACAAGATTACAAAATTTACCAAATGGACGTACCAACAGAATTTTTAAATGGTTATTTAAAAGATGAAGTTTATGTGAAAGTACCACAAAGAGGTAATGCAACTAGAAAGAAAGTCAATCAATCAATCAATCTTTATTCGTGAACACAGGTATTACAATAAAGGTCTAACTGTTACCATGGGCTCAGTACATGATTCTGAACACCTCTGAAACTGACCGTTGAAATATTACGTCGGTTATCAAAAAAAACTGCTATTTTATAGAATAATGCGCGAATAGAAAAATCTCAGCAGTCTAAATGTACGAATAGAATAATAATAATAAAAATTAATAATAATAATAATTACCCCACCGCCGTATCTCTACGTTGACGTCGTGGTGGGGCTTGCGCGCTCCTGAACTCTAGGTCTGTACTGGTAGAGTTTACTTTGCTGAAACAGGTCTAGGGTGAGAAGTCAGACCAAGAGAGATACAGGAACCCGCAGGGCAGCATGTGGCGAGCTGTTGGGCAGTAGCGACCCCACGGACCCTGTCTCCCGGGAGAAGTCTTGTTCCTCACCTCTGGCTTGCCTTTATTGGCCGGCTGGAGTGAACAATGACGACGAACAGAGCTCCCACCTCTTTCTTGCCTTTATTGGCTGGCTTGAGTGGAGATTCGCAAGAGCAAACGTGCTCGGAGGAAGGAAGTGTTTCAGTAAGTGCTGGTAGGGATCTTGACCATCTTCTGGGCTCTGGGATTGTTCTGATAGCCGTGGAATACCTCTCCACTCCTCAAGCACCTCAGGGAGTGTTGCCCCCTAGTCGCTACGTCACTATGTGCTAGCGACGGTTTCCGGGGGCCCATTATTGAGTGTGCAAGTCACCCCCTGCCATTTTATCCGTGTATTTTAAATATAAAACATTGGTCAGGCAGGGGCCATAGCCATTTCATAGTTCTTGGTAACCAGTCCATCTGAGCCACAGAAACCCATAGACCAATATCTTTTTTTTTTTTTCCATATCCTGCAATAGTCAAACATCAACCGGGGGTTGTCCTTGGGTAAACTTGCACAGTGCATACAGGGATAATCGCCGGCTTGTGCTTCATTTCCTTTACTTATAGATTCTAACGGGCCTCTGCGAGTTGGCTTCGGCCCCTCGTATGCCTACCAAACGTCCGGGACCTCATGGTCCCGAGATATGCGAAAATCTTGAAAATAATAATAATTATAATTTATATGTATATGAAATAAAGGAGATAATAATAATAGAATAATAATTATACTGAACAGCATTTTTTTTTAAATAACTGACGTAATATTTCAACGCAGGGGGTTCAGAATCATGCACTGAATCCATGGGAACAGGTTGCACGTCGGTGTCCCTGCCACCCTGTATAGCAGCATCATTAGCATCATGCGAAAGAATAAATTTAAACGGAATGTTAAAGATTTTGGAATAAATCTAACGTCAATTTCGTATGTCGATAACAGAGGAGCATTTCTTAACCCCCGATGCAAAAAGAGGGGTATTATAAGTTTGACCGCTATATGTGTGTGTCTGTCTGTGGCACCGTAGCTCTTAAACGGGTTAACCGATTTGGATGCGATTTTTTTTATTTGAAAGCAGGTTTTTTAGCGATGGTTCCTAGACATATTTTATCAAAATCGGTTCAGCCGTTTCAAGATCGTCAGCTCTTTTGTTAGCTGTGGTAGGGATCTTAGACGCATAATGGGTATTTACTTTAGTTTGAAACATATGTGTCACCTAAAATTTTAAACACCCATGTATGCTACATAACTATGCAAGATTACGGAATTCTGGGTCTGATGCTGCAGCCAGGATATCCAGCACATAAGTAAACACCTGGAAAAAATAATAGCAGATTTGTCGTGTTTGGATTCCTTTTTAATCAGTATTTTTTATTTATTGATTCTACAAACAATTTAATGGTGGCAACACGATGAGCTGATGCTACAGACAGGATATGCACCACACTAGTAAACAGTTGAATAATGACAAAAAAAAAAAAAATCTAGATTGTTAAATTTTGTTAACTTTTTGACATACCTGAACATTATGACTAAATATATAACTAAATATTATTGAGATAATGCTTTGAAACATATTCCACAACCGGAAAATCAACTGGCCCAATAAAACAGAAACACCAGAAATTTTATAAATTTTATGAAGTAAATATATTCTTAATTTATAAAATATATATAATTTCTTTTGTAACTAAGATTAAAAAAGAACCTATAAATAGTAAAAAAAATAATTGCTGGGCCTGGTCCCTTAACTTTAATATTTAAATACACAAAATATTTGTAGTTAATAGTAATATTTTGTTACTAAGTTCATACGTAAGTATGCCTTAAAAAAAATTAAAAAAATTGGTAACTATCCTACAATAATTGCAGAGTAGTATAGTACTTTATACTCGTAATACGTACAACTAATTCGTTTTCTGTTTTTTATTTTATTTATTTAGCAGACCCTCGACGCGACGACGCTTGAATCACAAAATATTACTAATTAAGTATTTAAATATTAAAGTTAAAGGATTAGGCCCAGAAATTTTATTTTTTACTTTTTATAGGTTTTTTTTTTGTCGGGGGTTTTTTATTTCAAAGGATTATATAAATAGTAAACGATCGAAACATAACGATATTCGATATCATCACATAAAAGATTTGATATTTACAAAAAAGATGTCAATATCGTACATACAAACTGAGTAAAACTTTGGTTGATATTGTGACCGTACCCCACCGACCCCAGACAGATAAAATTTTCGTTTTTCCTAATTATGCTAATATTAGTATTAAGATCGGTTTCCCCCTTAGGGGAAAAGGCCGCACTCCACTGCCGTACGGCCCTGTAGAGCTCGTCTCCAGACTGGACACTCTCCCACCGATTGAGATTAAATGAATTCCCAAATAGAAAGAAGTCCGAGGCCTTGTCCCATTAATAAGGCAAGGAAAGGATTGAAACTAATAGTAAATAAGACTTAGGAATTCATAATTATGAAAATACATTGAATAGGGTTTTAGAACTCTAAATAATAGAGGGATGCTAAGTATATTATTATATAAATTTGTAAGTAACCCATACGCTAGCGTAACAGGTATTTGGTCACTCGTAACTCACACGATACCTCACATCTACGAGTACACTCGGTGTACTCAGAGCAACAATTCCATAAAGTGACGCAAGTAGCTTTTCAGCGACATTGCGTCAGCATCATGCTCTTATGGAGACATGGTCTCTAGCAGTTCTTTCGAACTGATAATCGTGACGAAGCTGCTTTCCCTGCGGTAACCGTGCGGCCGTCTTTGTCTAGGAACGGGGCGGCCAGTTCCAGCGGCATTCGTCGGCATCATGCTCTTTTGGAGACATGGTCCCTAGCAGTCCTTAGACTGGATATGAAATAGATGTGGTCCCCCAAACCCCTGGAATGTCACTCTTTGCACAACAAGCATATCTGTAAGACACGGGTTCTTGTCAGTCTGACCGAATTATTGGTCTGAGATAAAGAATACAACATTCTAGAATTACTAGATAATAGAGTTGAGAATCGAAACTCAAGAATCATTTAATAGAGTTTTGGATAATCTCTAATAAAGCCCTGATTATTGGTCGGAGCCAAAGAATACAAAATTCAAGAGTTGTTAATTAATAGAGTTGTAGATCAACTCTCTTGAAGGTCTATAGACAGTCCCAAGGCGCCCACCCTTCACCACTTCTTAGTGTTTAAGCTGGGGAGAAGAAGTGGTGCAACAAACTCCCCAGCAACAGTCTCTGTCTGATGAACCAAGGAAGAACCAATTAACTACTAACTCCATCATCCCAGAATAATTATCATAATGAAAGACTCACCCAGTCGCACCAACAAACACACACACACACTGCTAAAATACTAGATTAGTCTAATCTGGGCTTCAACCCAACCATATTTAACTTATTTGATACTAATCGCTCTCACGAGAGCCCACTCAGACATCGCCTATTCACAATAACCAAATCTCCTAATTGAACTAGCCTAGCCTATCGTGTCTATCACTTCTCGGGGTCCTAAGTCGACTGCCATGCCATTCGTTTCTTTCCATTTTCTAACATCCCCACGCGAGCCTCCTGTTTTTTTGTAACACAAACCCAAATTCTTGCAAGTTCGCAGAATACGTTTCTGTAGAATTCCTCAATTGTTTTAAGGGTTCGTTTGGGTATCAACTTAAAGCAGCCACATGTGGATATTTGCCTTGTTTCTTTAGAAATAGATGAATTATTGCATACTAACTGACGTCAAATATTGCCCTTCGACTAATGGCTGGCATAAGTGCCACCCATTATACAATTTCAAGGAAATTTTATTTATTTAAATGCCTTAAAACTATCATTACAGATCTTAACCTGATGCGATAGCCAAGTCACACACACAACATTTAAAATTAAAGCACAAAATACATCACTAGATCATAAAGATCATTGTTTGTAACATAGTGTACACAATAGTACTTTTGCGAATTCACTCCAGTGACATGTAAATATATCAATTTCGGCCTGAATATAATTGATGGTGTGAATTGCTCGAGTCAGAGGGGTTTTGGCCAGCACGTTAGTCCTGGCTGATGCTACGACCAGCAGTGGCGGGGGCCGTCACCTCCACACATAACGGTCGGGTACGTACAAGTGCAACCGCTGCAGCACTCTCGGGTTGTGCTCTATGCCTCGGAGCAGTTTCACCATGTACGACACCAGTGCAAATTCCCGTCGCACCCCGAGTTGATTGTACCCCACCATACCCAGTACGAATAGAGTGGGGTACATCAATGGATAAAATGGGTATACCACATAAAGTTTCTTGTACAGGTGGCGCGTGAACTTGTTCTGGACCCGCTCCAACATCACTGCGTACTTAGCCTCATGTGGAGCCCATATGGCAGCACTATGTTCCAGATGACTCCTGACTAATGCGTCATACAAGACTTTGATGGCTGTGATGCTGGTAAAATCTCGCGTCTGCCTCAGAACAAACCCCTACATCAACCTAAATGCCTTTTTGCAGATCTTAGTAATATGATTGCAAAACGAAAGTTCGGGAGTGAGTACAACCCCTAAATCACTTACCTGCATGACTCGTTGCATCGGTACTGCATCCACTACGTACTCGTAGAGTAGAGGTGCACGTGCGCGGGTGAAACTTATCACCGAGCATTTGGATACGTTGAAGTAGAGCTTGTTCTCATGACTCCATTCCATTATCCTATCAATGTCATCTTGCAAACGTTTGCAATCAGACTCTGTCCTGACCTCCAAAAGCAACTTGAGGTCATCTGCGAATAACAAACAAGATCCATTCTTGACGACTTCTAGTAAATTGTTTATCATTATTGTAAATTCCAGAGGCCCCATGTTGCTGCCTTGATTCACCCCGGACCAGGTGTAATACGGATCGGACTCGCAGCCGTTGCAGTCAACATACTGTTGTCTGTCTTGCATATAGCTGGCTAAGAACTGCAATAGATGTGGTGTGCCACCGATTTCTGCTAACTTACGTAATAATATGTCGTTATCGACGGTGTCGAACGCTTTTTTGAAGTCAAAATAAGCAGCATCAACCTGCACACCAGCATCCACCGCTGGCACCACCTGTGACATGAAGTTAAGGAGATTGGTGGCAGTGCTGCGCCCCGGTCGGAACCCGTGCTGCGCATCCGATAGCTGAGCGCGGACTTGCTCATGCATGCTGCGCTGGATGGCGGAATCGAAAACCTTGGCCGGCGTCGACAACACGGCCACCGGTCTATATCCACTAATGTCCGATCCTGCCTTACCTTTGGGGACTGGAATGAGACGCGTTATCTTCCATCGAGCTGGAAACGTCGCTGATTGGAGACATGTATTAAATATATAGTGCAGAGGTTCCGCTAATACCCTACCACAATCCCTGAATAGGAAGGCTGGTATACCATCTGGGCCTGCTGAACGCTTCGGTTTTAGGCGCTCGAGTACCTCTCTAACGTCCTTAAGACACAGCGAGTTTAGTTGCAAGCGCGACCCACTCATGGCCCCCACCGCCGCCGTCGCCGCGGCCGTTTGTGGGTCAAGTTGTGGTGGCTCACTGTATACCGACTCAAAAAACATCGCAAATTGCTTGGCACATTCCAGATCCGTTAAGTGTAGACCATCCTTAATAATATTTAACCTGTTAGCTGCGCTGGTCTTAGATCGTATATATTGCCAGAATGACTTTGGATCTTTCGCAAACTGATATTGTATTTTAGTTTGATGTTGTTTATGTGCAGTATGAATATTGTTTTTAATAAGTGCTCGGTATTTAGAATACTCACTGTAAACAATTAAATCCTTTGTTTCCTTGAACGTCTTGTGAAGTTTAGCTTTGGTTTTTAGATCTTGTATTATTTCGCTCGTGTACCGATTAGGATACGTGTACCGTGACTTCACCCTAAGATTTTTCTTGGGGACACATTCATCTAAAATGCTGTTAATTTTACTGTAGAAGAAGTTTAATATATCTTCCAAATCGTGCATCTCATACATATTATTCCATTCCGTTTAAATTAACAAAGAATAAAGCAATTGATAATTTGCCTTATAAACGTTCCATTGCGGTCTATTATTGAGTGCACATGCACCAGCGCGCGAGTAGGTATCGGCCACTTCGAGCGGCGGGTGATGCACGTCGACGGGCACGAGTGGCTCGTCTGCCGCAACTACTGACACCTTCCCTCGAAACCCTGAACTCAGCACCAGATCCAATTGACGACCTAAACAATTGGGTACCTTATTACTTTGAGTGAATTCGCAAAAGGACAAGAAACATTCATAATAATTAGTTACATTTGTAGGACACGAATGTAAATTAAAATCACCTAACACAATTATTTCTTTATATCTAGTACATAGCTTCTCTATTACTGCAAACAAAATCATGTAATCATTTTCTGAACTACCCGGGGAATATAAAGAACAGAACACAGAAATAAAAATCTACTATTTAAATGTACCGTCGTAAATAAATTGTTTTGTTATTAATTAGGGTAACATGTCAAACTGACAGGTCATAAAATAGAGATTGAATGTGTCTCTAAGAGTCCCGAAATCGTGGGAAAGTTTTAAAACAAATATAATATTTTGTTATTAATTAGGAATAGGTGACAGATAGTCACAATATGTTAACAAAATCACTAGCGACTGCAAGACAAGATGATCAGAGAACAATGCGAAGTATTGATATATTACACATAGTTGTGTGGGAGTGTATTGGAGTGTATGTTGACATCTGATTTTAATTAACGATGTTTACGTTCCAAAAAAATTCACATAAAATCGAGGAGGAGTGTCGGAATACAAACTCAATTGTCTATGCGACTACTACACAGTTTTTTTTTTCGAAAAGAACAAAACAAGTTACTTCAAAAAAAAAAAAAACAAAACAAAGTGAAATATAACTTTAATTTCGGAATTCGGTGTCTTTGGATCTGTATTTTAGTTTTTTGCCACCGACTTCCGAAATTAAAGTTATTTTGCACTTTCTAGTGTTTTTTTTTTGGAAGTCGTTTGTTTTGTTATTTTTTTAAGCTTGTAGCGGCATCTACAAACGCCACATGCGAGCTACGCGTCATACTGACGTCACGCAAAATCCTGCATCGCGCAAGCAGAGTTTACCGCGCAACTAGCATATATACAACATCCCGACATTAACCGTTGGGCAGTTGCCCACCAGACACAACACCCGTCTGGTCGGAGGATCCTCCCTTTTCTATGGAGGTTTGAGTGAACTTTACACCCTGTTCCTCATACCTCTATAAGCTATTGCGTAGCTTTTATCGCGGGCTTGGAGCGCGGCGACCGAATCAAGAAATTCCGTAACGAAAATAAAACCTAACACCCCCCACTCCGCCTACCATGTAGCTCGGCCGAGGGTTCGCTTAACGTGTATGTATATGGTACGACTGTACTTGAATTAATATCAAAGAAAAAAAAAAAAACTGTATAAATAAAAAATAAATAAATAATTATTATTGCATAAGTTGATAAAAAATGCTATGCAATAGCTTTACCGCGGCAGTCCCCGAGTGCCACACGTGTTTTTTTTTTTATTGTTCCTGAATCTATCGAGCTTCACATCAAACCTTTAACAGTTTACAATAATGACTATGGTTTCTTCATGAACAATGTCATTTGAGAAAAATAAGAATGCTTGAATATTATAATTTTATTAAAGCCATACAAATAAACCAGTTACTATATTATTAATTACCCTTGAGATTATATGTATGCACGTATGTTTAACACATACGTGCATACATATAATCTCTAAATGGTAGACCATAGTTATATATTTACCAATCTACACTCGCGAGCAACCAAATCGACTCAACCCATACGCGCGCATAAATATGTATATGTATTTTTCGAAAAATACGTTACTAATTATACAAATTATTCTAGCGTTTGAAAGCTTGAGACCTCAGCTTTAAGTTGGTACCATTATTGTCAACATTTATTCAGAACTTTTAAAATTAGTGCTATCTGGGTGAAGGTAGAGGGAAAATCGCAACTTAGAAAATGTGTGGTGGTTATTTATTTTACAAATAAAATCAAAACTGTAAAAAATCTTAAAATAATTTATTGTGTCAGTACTTGGTATTGCCCGCCCCCCCCCCCCCCTAGCTCTAATCACAGCTTGCAGTCGATTTTTCATTAATGTGATCAAGTTTTTGACGGTGTCTTGAAGAATTCCGTCCCACTCCTCCTTCAATTCTTCTATGGTCGAATGGACTGGATTTCTGGACGAGCTAGAGAGAAGGGTCCGGCCCTTCTCTCTAGCTCGTCCCATAAGTGCTCAATGGGATTCATCTCCATCGTCTGTACCATCACTTCGTCCACGAACTGCCGAGTGATATGCGACGTGTGTCACCGGGCATTGTCATGCATTAAGACGAAGTTCTCGCCGAAAAATTCTGCGTAGGGAACAACGTGGTCCTGAAGAATGTCGGTAATATACCGATCAGCTATCAACCCTCCTCCTCGGCCTCCCCCGGGCATGAGTTTGAGCTTGGTTTTTCCGTCCAAAGAGATACCATCCCACATCATGCAGGAGACGCCGCCGTATGCAACCGTTTCAGCGAAACAACACTGCGCAAATCGCTCGCCCGGACGCCTGTGGACCCGGCCTCACCTGTCACTGTCATGCAGACACATTCTGGATTCGTCAGAGAACAAGACTGACTGCCATTGTGCGACCCTCTAACTGAGATGCACTCGAGCAAATTGAAGGTGCCTGTGGCAGGCCGTTTTGGAGTGAGATTGGCTTTCTTCAAGCGTCTTCTTACTATCTACTCGCTGACAACAGCCACCCCTCGATCACGCCTCAGTTCCTGCGTCACATTAACCCGTCAGGTGCCGATTCCGCAGCGCTGTTGTAACGATGAAACGGTCGTATTTGTCTCTCTGAAGTGCACCGGTGGCGGCTGGCTTTTGGCTCCAATTAAAGGCACCAGTCTCTTGAAATCTACTATATACCCTTGATACAGCAGACTGACTCAAGTGAAGCTGAGCAGCGACTATTCGCTGACTGAGTCCTTGTTGCAACAGAGCAACAACTTGAGCAGCTTCTCCAGGCGTAATGTCCATAGTTTCTTCAAAAAAATGAGTGCAATTTGCGGAGATGTATACAAGTCAACTTCTGATAAGTGACGGATAAGGTATTTTTTTTTTTTAAATGGCGTCTCGTAGTTTTGACCACTGAGGTCTTGGCTACATAACCAAACTGTCCTGTGGGTGCCTCAAGATTTTACTCAAAAAGCTTCCAGCCAGGAGCGAAATTTAATACTAAAACTTATATTTAAATGACCGCACGCTAAGGGCACCCCCTGTGGGGTACAGACCTCGGCTTAGGGCGTCACTGAGAGAGGGCAGCAAGTGGGGACAGGCTGGATCGAAAGGTTAACATTATGATTATTAATAGGGGAATTTAAGGCTACAGGCTCAGCTACGACGCGGGCTGGGGCCTCATCGGACAAGGGATAAGGTACATCGGTTGCGTGGGTTTTTATAGGGGTGGATCGCAGCGTAGCTCAAGTCGTGGGTGCCGTAGAGAGTGCATTTTCCTATACACCCGTTTAAATTGCTTAAATAAAAAAGTACTGAATATTTTTTTTTATGATAGTGGTTTTAATGTAAAGCTAAAGTCTCAAGTTTTTTACAATATGTATTTTCCGAAAAATGCAGATATGTATGCGTGCTTATGGGTTGAGTCGATTTAATTGCTCGCGATTGTATAAAGTCACATGCCAGTAGCCAGTTATAACAATTGAGAAATCTCCGTCCTTTAGAAATAGCATTAAAATTAAACATTACTGACGTGTGTCAGTGTGGAAATGGAAGCTCCATGCATAATTTGCATTCAGTTTCGCTTAACCTATAGACGTTTTATAATCCATTAATATTCGTGACTCCGGTTCCTGAACAGAGATTTTTCCCTTTTACGAATTAACGCTGTAATCAGGTTTAGTATAAAATTCTAAGTAGGCGCGTCAAGTCCCGCGCCCGGTTATGGGGAAATAAGCGCCGCGTGTGAACACCGCGGCGCCGCCCGAGATTTGCCGCGCCGTGCCATGCCGCGCCGTGCCGTGCCGTGCCAGACCGAATTATAATTTATAATTTTACAAGTAATTTCATCGCTGTCCGTCCGTTGTCGCGTTACATATAACATTCGCGTGTGTCCACTCATCGCGCGGAGAAACGCTTCCACTTGCTCAGATGAGCTTGTGTTGGGTTGCTTTAAGTCAGTATCCCTCGTGATGTACTCGCAGCGCGCAGAACTAGTTCACTTAAGAAGACAACCTCAAATAGATGAACTGTTGCAGATGTGTTCGGATCTTCGTCCACAGAGATAAGTTGGAGGTCCCCGCGTTCCACGCACTCCCCCGGGAGCGCCGACTGATTCATGACTTATTATGGAATTACTTCACACTTCCGCACTGCTTTATCTGTTATTTATTGTGCAATTTAATAACATTCGGGACGGTTTGATGATATTGACGGTGAGATATAAATATTTGGGATTTTTATATTTTGTGTATTATGTTCTCGCAATTCCACGCTTCAACAATTTATGGCAGAATTTACGAGTGTGTTTATCTGGTGCACGAGAACTTCGCATTTATAGGGGTAAGCACGAGTTTCATTCCACGTTTCTCAGGATGCTGAAGTGGTACTCGTCACGTTTAGTGAAGGCTGCTCGCGCCAGCACTCATGCGCTGTATTTTGTTACACACGCACACAATACTGGTGTCTGAAACGCCCAGCGCTTTTGGAAGGTAAAGTCTCTTAGAAAAACATAAATTAGTTGACGTTTTCACATAGCGGGAGGGAACGTAAGTTACATTTTTTGTGCACTATAAGCGCCCGCTTAAGGTAAGTCCGGCAAAAACAAAATACACGTTGTAGTGTTAGTGCTGTTTTTTTATTAGATAATATTATTTTCTTCATAAAATAATACTATTTAAGTAGTTAAATAAATAAATAATTATAACTTTTCTTAATGCAGCACAACTCCATCGATATGATTTTTAGTGGTTGTAAATACGTGCTTTATATATAAACAACGCGCGCTATTAGAATAGTGTTCGCGCAAAGTTACCATGAACTCGCTGTAACTTATGCAGCTACTTTGGAACCGACGCGCGATGCCGAGTGACGGTGTCTGCGGGAACATGCAGGACAGTGCGGCGCGCGGTCGCGGGAACCGTTACATGTACCATACATGATCTTAAAGGTACTCTTAGATAAACATTGCTGCGCGAAGCTATCTTAAAAATATTATTATGTTTGCTATTGTACAAAACATCCGCTCCAATCGTTTCTTCGTCTTGCGATGCTAACGCGACAGATGCGACACTTTGACAAACGTCAAATCAAAACAGCACAGAATCCAGTCGCATCACGCCGAGACTCCTGCCTTCACGCAGTGTCACGCGCATCACATGCACCACGCGTCGCTTCACATCGCTCTGACAAAGACACATTGATGATGTTACAGGCTCGGTGGCGGGTGCACTACTCACATGTCCCGAGAATGCCACCAGGCCTTAAAGCCTGCGTTTAATGAGGCGTCGACCAGCCCGCCGGTTGAACGCGTCCCAGAGGGGCATGGCCATCCGGCTGGTCCGGGTATATCGCACCGTCTCCTGCGGGGAGGCGACCCTCTTTGTCGGATTGCCGCCATGGGATCTGGAGGTAAAAGTCCTAGCGCACATTTGGGAGTGGCGCGAGGAGGCGAAACGCCGGGGAGTAACTCCGCTGCCGCGAGAAATCACGGCACAGCGGACAGAGCTCCGGCGGGATCTCATGGCGGCATGGAGAGTGCGACTGTCGCAACTCAGTGCTGGGCACCCCACAAATGCGGTGGTAAGTCCCGTTTTTGTGGAGTGGCTTGAGAGGCGCCACGGCGGGACTTCGAGGTTTCTGTTTCGGATAAGGTGGGAGGAAACGCCCGGGTGTCATCATTGTGTGGATCGACCGGAGGACACGGTGGAGGTCTGCCCGGCTTGGGTGGAGCACCGCCGTGTCCTCGTGGCGTCGATCGGTGGCAGCGATCTCTCGCATCCGACCCTGGTCCAGGCCATGGTCCCGGCTTCCCATTCCCTCTTGCTCCGTGCAAGAGGGAATGGGAAGCCGTCACCTCCTTCTGCGAAGCAGTAATGCTCGCGAAGGAGGAGGCGGAGCGCGTGAGGGATAGGCAATCGTTGCGCCCTCACGCCCCTAGCCGCCACAGGAGGAGACACCTTGGGCGTCGCAAGTCGATAGTCAACTTCCGGCCACCGTAGGCACGGGCTTGCGGACGGCGAGCAAAGGGCAGCTCGCCATCTGGTAAGGACCAGGCCGGGGTCTACGGCGCGTTGTGTTCGACGCGCGCCTCAAAGAGATGTCAGCATAATTGACGGGGTCCGATAGGGCCGATGCCTGCCGGGATCGTGGATTGTTCGAAAAAGTTACCGTGGCCCTGGCGCACAGGCAACGATAAAGATAAAGATAAAGATATTTTATTTTGCAAATACGGGTACAAGTCAAGGTGTTACAAAATATAAATACAGAAACAGCCATATTTTGCCAATTACAAGGCATGCAAAAGTATTGAGTTTAGGTACAATTAAAATACAAATTTACTAATAATTCATAATAACATTCTAATTCATAATTCATTAATAAAAATAATCAGTCAATAATAAAATTAATGTCACAATTTCTAATAGTTATTTAAATACAATATACAAAATAGTCAAACAACTTCTTTCTTCAATAAAAAATCTGCAACCCTATAATAAACTTTGTCTACTAAAAAAATTCTAAGCCTGTTTTTGAATAATGTCAAATTAGAGTCCTTCCAACAACTTGGTATTTTGTTATATATCACCGGTGCCATGCAGCAGACACTCTTGCGCATCAGAGTTGTTCTAGCAGTAGGGATACATAGACAACTATTGTCACGCCTATTCCGTGGAAATACGTCAGCCATTCGTGCGAAGCGATCCTGGTTTAATTTTACGAAAACTGCCATTTCTAAAATATACAAACATGGTAGGGTTAATAATTTATATTGTTTAAAATATGGCACGCAGCTATCAGTAATTTGCAAATTAAAAATAGACCGTATGCATTTTTTGGGCCTTAAATGCAGTCTCTTTTTCTGTTGAGTTGCCCCAAAAGATAACTCCGTATCGCAGATGGCATTCAACTATACCATAGTACGCAGTCAGGCATGCATCCAGATTAACAATAACCGATAAGGTATATTACTACTCGTATTACTAGTCGTACTATTTTGTTGACAAAATACAGCCCTTAATCAACGGCGGTAGCCAGCCTATCCCACAACGTAAGATATATACAAGATGTAAGTCGATGTTCATGGCACCAAGCGTACCAGTTGACATATTTAAAATAATAATGTCACTGAAAAACACAAAGAGCGTAGGTTACGACGGCATCTCCACGAATGTGATCGACTACAACTGACGGAACACGGGTGGGTTTTAGTCAGTAAGAGTCTGACACGCTTTTCTGCTCCGCCCGGAGCGGGAGACGACATTTGATGAATTCCCACCCAAAAAAAGGCCTTAAAGCCTGGTTCACTTTATAGCCACAACGGACCACCGCAATGCAACGCATTATTAACCAAAAAAGTGAGGCCCGCCTGTACTCGCGTTGGTTCATAGAAAGTGTACGAAAGTTATGAAGCAGGATTGTTGCAATGTGTTGCGTTGCTGTGTACTGTAGCCTATACACGGTTTCAGCTACTCAGACTACGTGTACGGCTGTAGTGATCTGACGAGCAGTAGCGCTCTTCGGTCCGCGGTAATGTAACGTTTTATAACGTTTTCTCACGACGAAGCGCTATCAAAGAGCCGTCGAAGCGTAAGTTGGTTTGCGCGAAATTGAATAACGTGGGTATTACCGCGTCGCGGCGGCTCATGGCCGGTCTGAGGCGGTGTGCGGCACGCGGCGAGGTGAGTAAACCTGCTCCTCTTGTCTTCACCTGGACGATTTATTTTTATGAATAGTAGTGTTAATATAAACATATAATAATTTACCCCAGAGTGGTGTGGCAAATATATGTATATAGGAACCTTCTTTTAAGAAAGAAGCACTGGCTTGGGTAGGTGTTGAGCTGATAAACAACTTTGTTATTATTGTTTAATTAATAAAGAAATAAAGTTTTTTTTTTCTCTTTGTTTATTTTAGGGACGTAAATAAATAAAGTTGTTACGTTGTACTTACGCCTTTTGTTATTTACTTGTTGAACTAGCAGAGTAGCACCAATAAACTTTTGAATAGAGAACACAAGGTTTGGATATTTTACTTTATGTAATTATTTGGCCTAATAATTTATTGTTAACAAAAACGCACGCTGCGTTAAAATGTGCCTAAATTCATATTATATATTCATATTCGTACATAAAACCACCAAAGAATGCTAAGCATCGTCTGCAAGAATTGCTTTTGTATCTGAATGTCTGGTACTGAACGTCACGCCAGTGCGTCGTCTCACGCCGAGCTCGTAGCGCGTCTTTGTATAGCCGTAGCATTGCGCTACGCTGTGGCACAGCACTACGCCGTAGCATTGCGCTATGCCCTAGCACTGCGGTACGCCGTAGCATTGCGCTACGCCCTAGCACGGCGCTACGCCGAAGCATTGCGCTACGCCGTAACACTGCGCTACGGCGTAGCACTGTGCTACGAGCCGCTACGCGAGTGCACCTAGGATCTGTCGCGCACTTATTTCTTATTTCCAACACAAGGCAAGTTGGTACGCTTCTATTAGCTGCTCGCTATGTAGTTCTTACTAAAAATTAATATTTAAAACTAATTTCCTGCTGTTCTTGCCACAACATCGTCGCGTATTCGAACAATGTGAGCAGGAAATTACCTACACCTATTCATTTATATTAAATCTGAGACAAAGCCGTTTCTACCGTCGAGCGCTCCAGTTAGTACAAAAATAATGTGTGTTGGTTTGTGTATAATAAAGGAGCGACAGGTATCTGTTTTCTTCCTCCTTCTATACTCTCAGGTATTTTTTAAATATTCGTTTAAATTGTTATTTTTTTGTCACAAATGAATAGTAGCATTCGCAGCGCACCGCATCGCATCGTATCGTATCGCACCGCTGCGTACCGGCCTACTACGAAATACATTTATTCACCGTTTTAAATCAGATCATCGATTGTGAAAGTATCAGCTTGTTAGTATTCTGATGTTGTTAAGCTAATAATGGCACCACATTTGTCATGAGGCTACCTCCCCGGTGCCGGGGGCTTAGGGCCCTCACGGGACGAGTGCTCTGATCTCTGATTGATGATACTTTGACAGGACACTAGGCACTAAAGACACAATACAATAACTTTCTGTCTGCCACGTTAGTAAACAATCTCAGATACAAGATGTATCATATACAAGATCTCATGTCCTACACCTTAAAAGCGGTCATTGAACTTAATATTATGAAAAAAAAATCCTATGTCATGGGAACAACCCTTAAATCGCGAAATGGAAATCTGCTGTTCCCTGTATTTTATCGAGCTATGCGAACATGAATGTGGAGAAGCAGATTTTTATGTAGCGTTTTCAGGGTTGGTTCCATAGTAAAAGTAGTTCATAATGACGTCATCAATTTGAATAAGTTTTTAGGTTGTCTGTTAATTCAATAACAACTTGTATAAATTTTACAATGTTCTGCAATATTTCTCGCAATATTATTGTACCAAGCTATTTCGTACTACTAAAACTACATTCAAACGTTACACCTACGTTTCATAACGCCAGTGCTCAGCCTAGTCCAGGTGGGAGAGAATGCTATTTATGGTGTGTGTGTGAGTGCGGTAAGAATTACATCGCACGGTGTCGGCTAGTGACGTGATAGGATCTCGCGGGTGGAGATCGTGGTGGTAGGGGGTAGGGGGTGGTGCGTAAGCTGATTAGCGCCAATCTGTGTTTAAGCGCGGCGGGCGGCGGCGCCCTTTGTTGTATTGTGCGCCACTTACCCACTAATACTCTGGCTGTAATATTTGGGTAATGGTGTATTTCTCTTTGTTTATGTCTGCGTTTCCACGCAAAGCATAATTAGCTCTCGTTGTCCGATTTAGGGGTCGTGTTGAGCGAGATAAGTAGGCGGACAGTGCTCGTGGTGAGCGAGGTAAGCAGACGGACAGGGGTCGTGGTGAGCGAGGTAAGCATATGGACCAGAGGTCGTGGTGGGCGAGGTAAGCAGACGGACAGGGGTCGTCGTGAAAGAGGTAATCAGGCGGACCAGGGTTCATGGTGAGCGAAGTAAGCAGTCTCACCAACAGTCGTGTTGAGTGAGGTAAGCAGACGGACCCGGGGTCGTGGTGGGCGAAGTAAGCAGACGGACCAGGGGTCGTGGTGAGCGAGGTAATCAGGCGAACCAGGGTTCATGGTGAGCGATTCAAGCAGGCTCACCAATAGTCTTGTTGAGTGAGGTAAGCAGGCGGACCAGGAGTCGTGTTGAGCGAGATAAGCAGGCGGACAAGGGTCGTGGTGAGCGAGGTAAGCAGGCTCATCACGGTTCATGGTGAGCGAGGCAAGCAGACTCACCAACAGTCGTGTTGTGTGAGGTAAGCAGGCTCATCAGGGGTCGTGGTGAGTCAGGTAAGCAGGCGAACAGGGGTCGTATTGAGCGAGGTAAGCAGGTGGACCAGGGGTCGTGTTGAGCGAGGTAAGCAGGTGGATTAGGGATCGTGTTGAGCTAGGTAAGCAGGTGGTCTTGGGATCGTGGTGAACAAGGCAAGCAGGCAGACAGGGGTCATGGTGAACGAGGTAAGAAGGCGGACAACGGTCGTGGTGAGCGAGGTAATCAGGCGGACCGGGGTTCACGGTGAGCGAGGTAAGCAGACGGACTCGGGGCCGTGGTGGGCGAGGTAAGCAGATGGACAAGGGTCGTGGTGAGCGAGGTAATCAGGCGGACCAGGGTTCATGGTGAGCGAGGTAAGCAGATGGACCCGGGGCCGTGGTGGGCGAGGTAATCAAGCGGACCAGGGTTCATGGTGAGCGAGGCAAGCAGGCTCACCAACAGTCGTGCTGAGTGAGGTAAGCAGGCTCATCACGGGTCGTGTTGAGCGAGATAAGCAGGCGGACCAGGGGTCGTGTTAAGCGTGTCTGTAGTGACACATGGACATCTCTGAATTCAGCACTTGTGTGGATTCCAAATTAGTTAGGTATTAATAATTATTGTTTTGAAGATTCGTATTATATTTGTTATCAATCCGCAAAAGTCATTTTTTCTTGCGATTATATTCAACTTCGATGTGGTTTACAGGATTGATGTTCATTGAAATGTAAAACCAAAAATATGCTTAATAAAACATTCCAACAGTAGAAACAATGCTGTAAGCTCGCTGATGACTCGTTTACGTCCACAGTCTCCAGTGTAAGCTATGTCATGTCACTAGACAACAACATTCAGAGAACGTCAGGTAGTCAGTGAATAGCTGGTAATTCACAAAGAGCGTCACTGCCGCTGTGCGCAAATGTTCCCGCCACCGACGTGAAGCTTAAAAATGCAACGCGAACATTGAACGAGCGACGTACTGAACGTGACCGACATCAACTGAATATCTCTCGTACAGAGATGTGTTGCGAGCTCTCGGCACTCGACAGACTCCGACACAGATATAGAAGCTAGCCGAGCGACGAGCGACTGTAATTGCCCCGCGATTGCTGATTGAAGCTAATCTGCCCGGCGCGGGTGCCAGCGCCCTCGCACTATACACCAGAGATATTCACTCACTATTAGAAACGTCGAAGGGATTGAACTGACATCACACAGTGATCGAGTTTGTCTCGCTAATTGGACGCCCGTAATTGAGCGCCACGCTGAAATTACGATACCACTATGAGCTAACTACCAACAAATAGATAGTTTCGATACCCATCGTTTTTGAACGGTTACGAGTAATAACACCCACTTTCCAAAATAATATCTATACACGCTTAGCAATGTGTTTCGTTGAAATTGCCTCTCATGAACTCAACTATACATAGAATAAACCTCTCATTTGAACAGGAGACATCGTAAGAGACAACACTCGAGACAATGAGCTGCATTGTTGCCACATTAAGGCACTGTTGTGCCGCGCCACCGATGCAGCGTGCGCAGCGAGCAGTGCGCGCTAGTGCGAATAATGCGAGGTATTTATCGCTGGCGCTCATCTCTACTTAACATTCCGAACGAGTTTGTTTTAATGCCGTACTTGACTCGTATCCTGAACATAAATTGTGTGAGATATGAGCAGGTTAATAGCCGTATGAATGATAACAAGATACGGGGCAGCAACAAGCGGTATATACTGACTCACGGACCGCCCGAGCGACCAGCCCTGGCACTTAACTGGACATGTTGCAGATATCTGCCCATAATAGCTGAAGTAAGTCATTTTAATATAGGCAGTCACACCTAAATCCATTTTATTTTTATAATAATGTAATTAAGCAAGGCTAAGTGCTAAATCTACAGCTATACGACATTAAAATTAATTACACAATCATGAAGTTCTGCCTTTGACACTTTACAAGTTATACAGATTCATAATTAAGTGTCATTCCAAAATATAACAATCAGTCATTTAACTTATAAGTATGTCGGAAATATGTTAAATCAATCGTTTGACTTTGGCTAATCGGGACGCCAGCGCCACCAGGCGGCGCTCAACAGAGTCTACAACATAACGCTCGACGATTTAAAGCTGAGTTGGTCGGTGGCGGTCAAGCAGTGAACACGTTTCGAAACTGTCGCGCGTTCTGTTTGTTTGTGTCATGCACCTACAGCGTGAGAATTCGCTAGTGTGATTAATTTGATCGTAAATATTATAATTTGATTTTAACTGCAAACGGTTTTTCTATTGCGCAATAACCAACACTTGCCATAGTACGCCCACAGTAGTTAAAATATGGCTGATGGTAACGAGAGAGACGTACCTTCTCCGTCAAGTAGATATGTCGGTATGGAACTATGAAGGACACTTTACTCAAAGATACGGCGCTTGGGGCGACAGAACAGAAGAAGTCGAACAGTGCCAGAATAAATATAAATGGTTTAAGTATTTCTTCAATTAATCAATTAATTCTTATGTTAGTTTAGAAGAAATTTATGGAAGAAGGAGCCATGCTGCGGCGTCCACAAATAAATTGGGGTAAGGCAGGAAGATAATGACACGCGATAGTCTAAAACTACTTAGAAGCTGTTACAAAGGTATGTTTCTTAACCATTATAAAGAAGGGGAACAACTACGAGTATCGCTATGATATTTTCAAATTTTTCTTGTTTTCCATATTTGCAAAATAATTCACAAGTTATTTATAATATTTGCAGCGTGACGAACTGATGATTCTTCGAGCGGACACGTTATTAACACGCGCGCACAGGTGATGCGACATGCTTGCACACGACACGAAACGTGCCGCGGCAACAGTTGTATTATGTTATTGTAAATGTTGATAAAAGTACGTCGCAAGACCCACTGCACTTCTATTAGCATAACGTAGCGGATTGTGGCGCGCAGCCGACGCGCGACGCCGGGCGTCGCGCTGTTGTGAGCGATTGCTTGCGACTGTACCGCTTCGTCTATACCCGCTAGCGTGACGATATTAAGGTGAATCCTCAGCTGCAGCCCGCCAAATTCAAATTTTGTCTGTTTTTTTGCAAATTACAGCCCTTTTAATTAGCCCTTGTTGATCAAAATGAAGATCGCGACTGTAGAAAAATGATATGTTTCCTGAATAATAATCATCAATTTCATACCAATCGTCAAAACCAAAGAAAATTTGAATTTGGTGGACTACAGCTGAAGATTAACCTTAAATAACCGACAACTTACTATACAGGAGTCTTGGCAATTTGTTAGCGATTGTATTGTGGAACATTTTTCTGATAAAGTTTGTTCCGTCGGCCGACGGCGCGCGGCGGTACAGAGTACAGTCAAACAAAAAGTATTGCAGAATGAGTTTCATTTCACTTGAAAATGTTTTGGCAGTATCTTTTGCTTGCTCTGGTGTGAGAAAGCTTTTTCCGAGTACCTAAATCTTTTACCGTTTGCTGTTGTGTAGGTATGTACCAAACACTATAAAAGTATTCTCTAGTTGTTAATGTTGTTCTTATTTGTTCTCCAGATTAATTGAATAAGGTGTCAGTATCAAGAGTTTCCTTGCGCGTCAACTTTTGTTATATGGGTAGATATCGCTCGCTAGCTATGGTTCAAATAAATCACAATGGTAAACTAATAATTTGTTTTAACCCTTATTCAAATCTAGGGAAATAACTTCCCACCCGACTGTGTTATACATTATGTGCTTTTTATTTCTGAACGTTTGTCGATACCTTGAAATATTTTGAACGCATCCTAAGTTTTTAATATTTACTTTAATTTAAGGTAACACTTTTTTCCCAAATGTCATACGTCTAACGTCAAAATATGTTCAAAGTAGCAGTTCTACTTTTTTGTAGTATTTTAGCGCAAAGTTAGAGTGTTTGTAAAGTGTTATTGTCAAACGGGCAGAGAAATTCTTGTAAGTACATAACTGTCTTTATTTTTATTAGTAGACTATATTCCTAGTATAATTACGGAGTAAACAGTGTATGAAACAAAAAATTGTGGTAGTTTTGAGAGTTCAAACTTGGTGGGAAGTATTTTCCCTATATCCATTTAGGAAACTACTAAGTGGGAAAATAATTCTCTATAGGTTGAGGTCATTGTTGAATCCAAATATATAAAATGTTGATTCAGTCTGTTTATTGATTTAGTTGGATCTCGCCAAGTAAGTAGCCTACAAGGCCCCAAAATATTTTTTCATTTGAATTTTGTTCTGTTAATTTTGGTGTAATAAATATCTAATTTCTATGATTATTGGTACGTTTTATTTCTTTATTCACATTTTCACAATATTGAGGCACACGTTCGAACGCGCGTCAACACAGACATTTATTAGCAGGTTTTTATTAATTCGGTCAAATTTAAGCAAAGCCGGAAGCAACAACTAGTCACGCGGGCATTGCAGCATAGGATATAGGGACATAATTTACCATCACATACATTATAGAATTTAAGGAAACATATTCCCAACAGAAAAAAAAAACAATTCCACGGTATTTTTTTTAAATTATAGATATATTAAAACTACCCTTCAATGTGAGGTAAAATCTGTTTTAACATCTTTGAAAAGTCTTCTATAGCGCCGCGTTTGTTTCAGGTTTAAAAATAAGTCACGATGGTTAAAATGTAATGATATCCTTTTTACCATCCGAATTTAATAGAATTTCAGTGAAAAAGCATCACCTTTCTAACCGTATGTTCGTAGTCGGGTATGACAATAAATTAGATAACAGAAGTTTGGGTCCGACCTCCGCCCCACTCCCCGCGCCGCGCTCCCCGCGAGCCCAATGCTTCATCAGATTGGTTGTAATGAGTCCCGGCTCATACCTTACAAACGATGGCTTAAGCTAAAAAAAGTGGAAAGTGCTCGATGTGGAGACTAAGGCACTCGAAGGGGTACAGAAGACGGCGATAATCAAATAAATAAGGGTAAGCAGTAAGTGACAGAGGGTGCTCGGCAGACGTGGAGAGGCGCACAATGCGGCGCACGCGCCGCAGCGTAGCGTATGCCTCATGCGCACGCGCCGCGGTGCCCTCTCCAACATTACCAGGGCGCATGCAAACTCAAACCAAAGCATTTATTTCAAATAAACCATTTAAAGGCTTTTTTGAATTGCCAAGGGGTCGGTCGGTCAGAAAGATGAAGCTAGTTGCCCATTTTCCGAAGCGTAGTAGGTACCTATGGAGAAGAACGGGCAAGAAACTCCATGGACACTTTTTTAAATCAAAACATGGTTACAAAATATTGGTTACATCATTCATATGAAATTATGTGTGTTGAAAAATGTGTGTTAAAATTATGCAGAATGTTAAAATCGTCCATAATAAAAAGATAAAAACCCTTCAAATGTTAAATCGCTGTGGCAGGTATGAGACGACCAGTCCCCACTGACGGCGCCCGTTCACGAACATGACGCATGGGTTAGCACCATTCGGCTCTACCATTTTGAGGGGAGCTAAATGATCCAACACTTGTGCTACCATCAGCGAGCATACTCTCAGCCTCCAGGGCACAATCCGGCTCCACTCGCACTTGATTGTGCCCTGGAGGCACAATCAAGTGCGGGTGGAGCCGGATTTGGCGGAGACCCAGTTTGGTTTCCGCAGAGGGCGCTCTACGGTGGACGCCATCATGCGCGTGCGAGCCTTCACACGGGGGATGCTGTGGACCGTGGTGGGGTCGTCTTGACAGTGTCTCTAGACATTACCAATGCCTTCAATACCCTGCCCTGGAGTTGCACCAGGGAGGCACTCCGGTATCATCGGATGCCGACCTCTGTCGTGTGGTCGAGGCCTATCTGACGGACAGGGCTGTCATCTACCCCGGTCACCAGGGAGAATGGAACCGGCGAGTGATGTCGTGCGGTGTCCCAGAGGGATCGGTCCTGGGGCCGCATCTGTGGGACATCGGGTACAACCGGGTGCTGCCCAACGACCGGGCTAGCGGCGTCAGCGTCGTTTGTTACGTTCACGACACGCTGGTACTGACGCAGGGGAGGTTACACTACCTGACGGCTGGCAGCATTGCTGTTTTGCGAAAGCCGCAAAGACCGATGGCCGTCAGAGTCATAAGGGGGTAGCACACGATCTCCTGCGAGGCGGCTTGTGCACTGGCCGGGTCCCCGCCTTGGGATCTGGAGACGAAGGTGCTCGCGTCACTGTATCGGTGGCGCGAGGAAGCGCGGGCGCGGGGCGAGCGACCGATGCAGTGACATATGGAGCAGCGTCGGTCGCAGCTCCGCGAAGTCCTGGTGGCGAAATGGCAGGACAGGCCTTCACGCCCTACCGCCGGCCTCGTCACCATCGAGTCGGTCCGGCCGGTGCTGGACCTCTGGCTCGGGAGGAGGCACGGCTCCCTATCGTTTCGGGGACGCAGGTGCTCTCGGGGCATGGTTGCTTCGGGAAGTACCTGTGTTGCATAAACAGGGACTGTCGGGAGGACACTGCAAGGCATACGCTGGCAGAGTGTGCCGCTTTGGAGGAGCCACGCCGTGCCCTTATCTCAGGAGTAGACCTGTCGCTGCCGGCCGTAGTGAACGCGATGGTCGAGGAGTCCTGGGACGCGGTGATATCCTTCTGCGAAACGGTAATCTCGCAGAAAGAGGCTGCGAAAAGGAAGCAAGAGATCTCATCCTCTCACCTGGCCCGCAGTAGGTGCACCGGGTGGTCGGTGGAGGGCGGACAACGACCCTTCCAGCCCCCCTAAATGGGGCCACGGGCGACGGACTCTGGGACGTCCGTCGCCCCCATACATCAGGACCCGAGGTGGCGGCGCGTAGTATTCCACGCGCGCCCCTCTTAGATGTCGCGGGGGGAGTCAAGACGGGGCCCGCAGAGGCGGGCCGGCACCAGCCGGAGGTTGCGGAAGATTCGTACGTTCCCGTGACCCCCGGCGCAGGTGTGAGATGGAACACTGGGGTGGTTTTTAGTCAGTAAGAGTCTGACAAACCCCTTCGCCCCTCAGGGCGGAGGACATCCATGAGGATTTTTCACCCCGGATCAAAAAAAAGGGGTAAGTCGCACTAAGCGGCAGCCGAATTAATGACACGTGAAGTTGCGACAGTCGTTGAGAAGATTCGGCAATTGGGACTGGAGGTGGCCCTGCATAAGTCCGAGGCTATGTGTTTTCATGGTCCTCGGAACGCGCCACTGTCGGGTTCCCAAATAACGATAGGAGGGGTTCACATCGGCGTCGAGTCGACGATGAAGTACCTGGGACTCGTCCTCGACAGCCGGTGGAACTCGTTTGGCTCCCAAACTGGAGTGGGCCCGAGCTGCCTTGAAACGGCTCCTGCCCAATCTAAGGGGTCCAAACGCCTCCTACCGGAGGGACCTTGACTTGTACCCGTATTTGCAAAATAAAATATCTTTATCTTTATCTTTACCTTCTCTCTATATCTTAGAAAGTATTTTGTATGTTCACATAAACTTAGGACTTTTCAAAATAAGAAGCGATTTCCATAACATAAATACACGTAGTAAAAATGAAATTGTGATACCCAAATTTAGATTAATTAAAACAAGCAAGTCATTTCTTATAAACAGTATCCGCTTTTATAACAAGTTGCCAAAGTCAGTTACAGAACTTAGCGAAGGAAAGTTCAAAACCCACATCAAACGTATCCTTATCAAAAATGCATATTATGAGATTAAAGACTACGTTGACGACAAGGAAGTATGGCAATAATTCCTTCTGCACATGTGGCTTTCCTGGTACTTCATTAACGGCACCAGTATGTAAGGGTCTATTAACTGCTCCCAAATTACGAAGATTATAAAAAAGAAAGTTTTTACTTTCTTCTTTGACATATTCTTTTCAATATTCGACATTATATACCTCCAATTCTTATTTCAACTCTTTACTTATGGCTTTTGTAAACAGGATTTTAATTCAGATGCGTTACAGTTGTAATGGCAATCATGTCATTTGGTTTAAATAGGCTTTTATTTTTATATAGATTCTTCAATATTTTGTGAATGTGAGAACGTTGTAGGCCTAACTTGTAGACTAGATTAGTAGACCTTCATATATTTTTATATTTTGTTGAGTGCCTGTTACTTGTTGACAGGCCTACGCTGTCCTCCCATACCTATTCACACTGTAATTTGAAACATTGTAAAAGCCCCTTATTTTTAAAAGAGTAACCGTGGAGTTTCTTGCCGGCTCTTCTCCATAGGAAACAACCAATTGGAACCGTGCACCTAGCTTCTGACGTTTCATAAGTGCCCATGTTGGTTATGTGAATAAAAATTATTTTTATTTTAAATTTGATTGTCATATATTTTATGAATATTCTCCCAAATAAAAACTGGCTTTAAAAACAGGTTCCGAAGCTTTTAATCGCATAAAGCATACTATAATGTCAGCGAATTCCTTACTGCGAAAGAATTTTGTATAAATATTGAATAGTGTTTTTGTTAAGAATTTTGTATATATAAATTGTGCTAGTGATCTATAAAAGTTGTGATTTAAAAATCTTTAATGTATGTTATGATTACTTTTTATTGTTTAAGCGTCAAACTATAACTTTTGCATGCCTATTGGTAAAATATGGCTGAACCTATCTGTTATCAATTTATCACCATGTACAGTACCCAATACACAAAAAAAAAAATCAAATGTCAAAAAACATTAAATTTGTAATGATTTTCAAAAATAAAATACAACCGACTTAAAAAAGAAACGGTACTAAGTGAAAAATAACTTTAATTTCGGAAGTCTGTGTCTTTGAATCTGTATTTTAGTTTTTTGCCACCGACTTCCGAAATTAAAGTAATTTTTCACTTTGGTGTTTTTTTAAGTCGGTTATTTTTTTGGGAAAACGTTTTTTATTTTTCTATTTTTAGTTATGGTACCTTCCCCACACTAATTCGCTATTTAATATGCTACTGCTGCTTGTTCGTTACTTGCTATGTAAAAAACAGTGACAAGAATTATTATAACATCAACAAGATGCACAAAGTGGATTAAATACGTATTATCGAAGCTAATCAAAAACTACCCAAGCAAAGTTAATAAAATTTATATACTACCACCGCGCAAGCTTTTTCTACCAAATGCAAAAATAATTTTTTAAATCGGTCCACAATTGACGAAAATATCGATGAACATTGAACAGACATAAAAAATACATACACACGAACATAATAATCTCCTTCTTTTTTGAAGTCAGTAGAAAATAGGGCAACATTTTTTTTTTTAGCTTTGCCCCACTCTAGGGATTTCTCCTGTATTGTGGGTGCGTTAACAAACATTTAAACTCACATACACAAACAGCCAGACCCGGAACAACTACTTGTAGGTCATACAAATATTTGTTCCGCGCGGGAATCAACCCGCGACCCGCAGCGCAGCAGTCAATCGCTTAACCACTGCGCCAACCGTACCGTCAAATCAAATTACTAGTTCATTATTATTAGTCAAATTACTAGTTATTTGTAACGTGTTCCTGTGCAAGTTAGTGTTACAGTCGGGTAACGTTTCCGCGCCAGAGGTCGCGCACCCGCCGCCCGCGGCCACACGCCGCGCTCGCGCCGGTCACCTCTAACATGGCGGCAAATGACCCCCCAAACTGTACGACGCGACGCCGAGGTTTCCTTAATTATTAAGTTACTGCTAAGCTGTTTTATCAGATATGCACCGCCGCCGTGTTGTTGTTGAACTACTGGTGAGGCGCGTTCAGCTGTGCCAGCACTAGAGCTGATGTACAGCACTACAGTCTTATTTCTTCTTATGGATAAGATAAGAAGATTTTGTGTGAGTTCAGAGTCATAATAATATAGTTCGTGTTCGCCCTGTCAGTGAGCCACGTCGGAGCGGCGCCTGCGCTGGGCGCTGCACAAGTGTGCTGAGTGTGAGACAACGATCTTTGTTTACAGAGTTTATGAATTTGTTTACAGTCGCAGACTTAATGGACTTGTTGATGTTCTGTTCCAAAGTCCCAAAAGTATTGTTCGCTCAACTTTGGGTTTGTTAGTTTAGTGGACATAGTTTGTGATCCATTCATCTTTACCGCAATAATATCTGTATTGTATTAAGAAGTAGCTAAATACTGTTAGGTACCCGCTTAGATAACCACAGCAAAAATCCACGAACAAAACAAACCTGTAAATCTGACCCGTGTTCTAATTCGGTAAAAAAATCCAATCTATTTTTCATGTAAAGCAATGTGTGGTAATGTAATTGTATTTGTGCAGCACCGCGGTCACGTTGTAGGCAGCTCACTGTGGCTCACTGTTGCTGCACACTGCTTGTGTACTGCATGCATATGTATCGCGCACTCCAGCGTATTTGAAACGCTAGCGCGAACGCTGTCGCTCGGTTAGTTGGACAGAGCGCGTGACGTGCGCCGCTGCGCCATGTGCGACGTCGACACTTGCTGGCTGGACCGCGTACACTCGCGCTCGTAACTAAATGCTGACTAACCAGTGAGCTTGTTATTTCATTACTACAGACCACAGTTTGATAAATGAATGTGAATTTGTCTATTGAATTAATTAACTAAGGTTATCGTTTGCTGGCAGTCAATCATTTGGCGATCTTGATGCTTTAGAAATTACTTAAGTGTGGCTGGGAGTTACTGGTAAACAACAGCGAACAGACCCAATGATCAGTACTTACCGTAGAGAGAAACGTAGGTAGGTATTGTATCAAATGAAACTGATGTTGCTAGATCTAATTCGAGATTTTTCTCATATGCCTCCAATTTATTCCCAGTGAAAACGGTTCAACAGCCGTCGGTCGATAAACTCTCGAACCGTAGAGTTGTCATTTGGCTAGAAACCCAAACAGCCGTGAGAACGACTGGCAGTTCTATTGGAGCTGTTTGTTGTCGTTTACTAGTGCGCGTCCCTTGTCGCCCACCTGCTCGTCACCGCGCGATGTCGCGCCGCCGCATGCCGCGCCGACGCGCGTGTTCTCGCCGCTGGAGCCGCGCGCGCGACTGCCGGCACACCCCTTGTCAACTAGCGTCAATGTTAAAATATTTAAGATTGATGGTTTACTTGTTGACGTTCACGACTCAACCGAACAATGCTCGTAAGGATTGAGGACTTCATTTTAGATACTTATTTAGGGTGTACATGTAGAACGACCAGAATAATTTGACGGCGTTCGATATTTAAATTTTTATTCTCGTATTTATATTTTTTGTGGCGCAGGCGACCCAAGCATAGCTTAGGTATAATTATTATTAGTACTAACTAATATGAACACCATTATCAGTATACACAATAAAAAAAAACTAGTCAAGAGTGACACGCGTGATCAGGTTTATACGGTAGATATGTTTTCTATACTATAGTGCGCCTGAAATTTGTAAATGTGCATAAGTATTAGCACACATTACGTGAGCATGACGTCAGAAGGCGGCGCCACCTGTGCGTGGTGTCGTCACGCCGTCGCGATCAACTGATTGCGAACATAGAAAGTAACCATCGCTCGTAAATCGTAGTGTTTGTAGACGCCGCAGTCGATGTCAGCGAATGCTCACTGTACGACTCTCTGCTCGCACAACGTGCCCGCTCCTTGCAGACGACTGGCTTTACGATCACTCGCCATTTATGATGGATGGAATAACGTCATTACGGATGTTTCCGTTGTTGTGACGTGCACAAGATGATGTGTAAAAGTAAACTGAACCAGCTATGATAGTGATATCCTCTAATGACACAATGGTATCGCTCAGCATACACTCGCTAACAACCTTCGTGCTCAGTGGCCGAACGAGCATGGACGCATAGACGTGGTTAGGTTAGGGACAGAACAGTACCGCCTCGTTGATCCGAGGAGTGCGCTAAATATAAGCACGTGCCAGGCCTATGCTAACGCTGTCGACGTGGCTGAATTCTAGTCGAAACTTATATAAAATATTAAAACACGACACGAAGTATTGAGAACGCACACGTCGGACGACCGTCCAACACTACTTTCTCTACGAGATTCCTGTTGACAGCGATGTGGACGAATGTTTTGATGGCCTATGATTCTTTCCCCACTTTTTAATATACATGTACATATTATTATTATTTTAGGTCTATTAGCTTATATATGTCGCAAGCAGATTGTATGACTGCACATACGGCGCCGTCGTTCGTTTCCATACTGCCGTCGCCGGTTTTAACTGCCGAACTTGTTAATTATCACGGTTACCCTAACCTAAATGACTCTTGGTGAAATGGATACGATCAGAAGCGTCATCAATTTGCCTGAGGCATTTTACATAGTGCCGACAGTATGCAAGCTGACGGCGCCGTATGTTAACGAATTTTGCAATCTGCCTGCGACATACATACATATTATGGAAATACTTTTTATTCCAATACGTTATCCGTGCTAACATTATAAATGCAAATGTGAATATTTCTCATTATACAGTGGATTTTTCCTCATTTGTCTAACTTTGTTAACAAACATTGAACAAAAGTCGCAAGTTTTCACAAGGCAGGGTTGAATGACGTTGTAATATCAAACCTCCCTAATCTTAACTTTAACAATTGGCTCAACTAATCGTAAGTAGCTAGTAAGTAGTGTATATTCTTAGCGGAACATAACAGCGTTTAGGTAATTGTGAACATTAATTTCCTTTTATTAGTTTCACCTATTTTACCTTTCCTTTTTCTTTTTCTTTTACTCTTTACCTTGAAACTGTTTCCTTGTTTGAACTTTCAGCCAACTTGTCCAAGTCGTTCGTCGCGTGGCGCGGGCGCTGGGGAGGGGGTTGCTCGCAGTGAGCTCGCACTTGCATTACACAAATTGCCATTTGTGCGCTACAACGCTCATACGGCGCGCGGCGCGAGAGCGAGGCAAGTGTAAAACCGTCGGTTAAATTGGCTATTCCAACAATGAGCACCGCGCCTTAAGCTCCGCCGGAAACAAACAGTTTTCCCTGTGCAGTGTGAGTTTACAAGTATTACTGCTCTTAATGTAGATTATACTCTGAGGCGATGTACTTCTGACTACCACATTTTCTGTCTCAAGGTTAGGAGAGGGATTTATATGCAATTAGTGAAATAACTAGGTATGACTGATGCATAGAAATCGTTATGTACAGCACAGTGGTGAGTACCACCAGTGGCTCGGCAGCTGATGTCACAGAGCGCCGGCACGCGCATGTGGTGCGCGGGTTAGTCGCCCGCGGCTGTCACTGCGATGGTGCGCTCGGGGGTGCGGGTTGCGCCATTTATTTAAACAGTTTATTTTATAATACTGCATGCCAATACAAAACTTATGCACGTTAGTCGAAATGGATTGAAACACAAATACAATTTTATAGCTGTTGTCGAAAATGTAAAAATACCAGGATGCCTATGACGGGGAGCGCTCATTGATTCCCGCTATCATGAATTTGAAATAATATTATTATTATATAATAATGAAATGAACAAAATATACAAGACACAAATAACCCTGACCCACAGAATCGAAAAAAAAAACTGGAAGAAGAAAGTCCTTCACGGTAGACACCCTCATGATTGAGAACAATCCCATATTAACATAGTGGAGTCTAATAAGTGGCTTAAAATAGAAAACCTGTTCCCTGAAACAGAAGGCTTCATCATAGCTATACAAGATAAAATCATCAACACCAAAAAACTATAGGAAATTTATCATTTATGGCCCTACCCTCACAAACGATAAATGCCGCAGGTGTCATATTCAAAGAAACCATACAACATATAACTGGAGCATGCACAACCCTCACACCGACTGACTACACTCTTAGACACAGCCAGGTTGCAAACACTATTCATTAAAAACTAGCACTCAAACACAGTCTCATACAAAACTACAAGTACACACCACAAACTATCCTAGAAAATGATACACACAAAATGTACTACGATCGCGCCATACTTACAGATCTACTTACAGATCAGACTATCCACTGTAGCAGACCACACATAACCCTACAGGATAAAATAAGAAAAATCACTTACCTTATAGACATTGCAGCTCCTAATACCCATAACCTACAAAAAACCATATCTGAAAAAATAAGTAAATATGCTGATCTTAAAGAACACAATAATCACAAGAATCTGGAGACAAGAAAAATTATACGTTCTCGCTATTGTTCTCCCCACGACAGGCGTTATGCCCAACCGTCTTCTCCGTAGCCTGAAATTAATAAATTTAAAAGAATCCGTTTATATTAACCTACAGAAAGTACAGTACAGTTTTAGTTTTGTCTTGTTCCTGTAATATCCCAATAAATCAATAATACCTACTACTGTCACGTTAGATACAATAGGTACCCGTACCTTGTATAATACAGGAAATAATTAAAACCATTTCTGTTTGTACCTACCGTAAATTCGCACCTAGAACGAAATGATAATATTAGAGGTTAGCCACCTCGCCGCGCCGTTGGTACGGTGCGTCACCAGCGTCGTGCAATTGCGCATAGTCCGAAAGTACCTAAGTACCAAAGTTTACCATAGCCAAAGCCATACCAAGCCATAAAAATCTGTTTTAAAGTAGCCACTTATCAGTGATAAAATACCTTTTTTTTTTTTTTTTTGTTTTCGGTGGGAAACCTTCAAAAGGCACCCGACCTCTGGGGATGGAGGTCGGGGAGTGTGGGATTTTTACCTCACTAAAACCACCCCGGTGATCACCATCAGCACATAGAGGGGGTCCCGGTTCCTCTTAAAAGAACAATTCCGGAACCCCCCCTGTGCAACGCCTGGAAAGCACATCCCTGGGGAGACTGTAAAGGGGCCTCCCCTGAGCCTCGCTATGCGCGGCAGCACGTGACCACTGTGCCGCCGTCTTCCCTGGGGTCACTCAGTGGGCGGACAGAGTCCCCACTCTGTGCGCCTGCGACCCCAAAGGTCCACCTACATTGCTTTGTAAGTGGGTTTCGGCGTATTAGGCACCAAGGCGGTTGCCTCCCCGACGCCTTCTTCTCCGAGCAGGATCAGCCCTCTCCCGATCCCGCTCGGCGGCCTCCTTCTTGACCATCACGGTCTCACAGAAGGAGGCACTTCCTTCCAATTCTCAGTCTCTGCCAGCATAGCCCTCACTACTGCCGGCAGAGACAGGTCTCGCCCAATCCTGGCAACCAGGACCCGCCGCTCGGAGGCCCACGCAGGGCACTCCTCGAGCGTGTGTTGTGCGGAATCTAGGCTACCTCCGCAGTGGTGGCAATTTGCCGTGGCCTCTCGCCCAATTCTGTTCAGGTACTCACCGAAGCAACCATGTCCGGTGAGCACCTGGGTGAGCCTGAAGGAGATGCGCTCCCCTCTTTTCAGCCAGGCTTCGAAGTGCGGCAGAACGGCTTCGACAACGCGCTTGCGCGAATATTGCGGCTGCTGTAGCCGCTCGCGCCACCGCTCGAGCGCGTGTCGCCGCTCCCGCCGCCTCAGCCTTACAAATGCGCTTCCTGGCACACTATTCCCGCTTTGGCGGATATCGCGAATCTGGTCGTAAACCTTTGCGTCCATATCCGCCAGGATGTCCAGCGGCGGAAAGCGTGCCAGGAGAGTTGCCGCCTCAAAAAAAAAAAGTGATAAAATACCTACCGAAGTTAACTTTTAACTTTGGTATTTTCTAGTAAGACGTATAAAAATAAGTTCTTACTATTTAGTTTATGGAGACCAGGTACATTTGCCTGTAGACAAATGCTGTGTCCCGTGCGTGAGCCGCACCGCGTCGCAACTTTTTACTTTGAGACTCGAGCGCCGCAGTGTCTGTGTTGTAGGGAGTAACGATAATCCCGAATTTTTAACTTTTAACTTTTTGTGTTTCTTTGAAAACCAATGACGTGTTTTTTTATTGGATGCTATAAAATGGTAGTAGCCCATGGTCTGAACAACGTTTGTTGTAGCAAAACTGTGATTCCAATGTCACCGTGTATATAAAATTCAAAGTCCTGACTGAAATATCAACGCACACCCTAAACCACTGGTTCAAGAGACATGAAATTTGGAAGGCGTATTCTTTATAAAGAGGAAATATCCATTAAGAAAGGGTTTTTCGAAATTCCACCACTAAGAGGGTGAAATGGGGGTTGAATTTTCAGAGAAAATTATTCCTTTTTTTAGATAGTTTTTTTTAAACTATATTTATTTGCATAAACATGTGTACACATACAAGAATAAACAAAACGTGCATGCAAGATAACAAAGAATAAAATACAGGTTCAGACAGGTGCCAAATACTATGGCGTGCAAATATGAATAGTTATATAATAATTAATTATTTATGTTTATCTAAAGGTATTTTTCCCGAGTGCCTAAAAAAAGCTGTTATTGTCCCTGTTTATAAATCAGGCAGTAAAGATCAAGTGACAAATTATAGACCTATTTCCTTACTGCCTTCTATGTCTAAAATATTAGAAAAAATTATAAATAAAAGACTTTACATATACTTGGAAGATCAATTAATCTTATCTAAACGGCAGTTTGGATTTAGGCTTAAAATGTCAACAGACGCTGCCGTCCACCATCTGACTGACTATCTAGCACAAGAACTTGATAAAGGTAACCACACAGTAGGAATCTTCCTGGACCTTGCCAAACCTTTTGACACGGTTTCTATTCCTATTTTGTTGCACAAGCTTGAAGCCATAGGTATCACGAGGCATCCAGCTGAAACTATTTAAGAGCTATCTAGAGGACCGTACCCAATGTGTAAGGATTGGTAATGTTCTCAGCGATGATGAAAAAACACGTCCTTCGGAGTTCCCCAAGGAAGTATTTTAGGGCCTACACTATTTTTGATATATATAAACGATCTTTGTAATGTAAATCTAAATCATGGACAAATTGTTTCATATGCTGACGACACTGCCTTTCTTTTTTCGGCTGACTTAGAAAAAAATTCTACAAGTTTGCGCAACACGGATTCAATGTTGTTAACAAATGGCTTCAAAGTAATTTACTAACATTAAATGCAGACAAGACAAATTACATTAAGTTTTCGATGCGCAAGCAAACATCAACTAGTACCACAACATTATATGCTCATCACTGCTCAATGCCCATAGGTAATCAATGTGTTTGTCCCAAAATTAAAATGGCAAATATAACAGAACACCTTGGTGTCTTTAAATAATAGAATTCGCAAGTTGATATTTGTTTTTAAAAAGTTACGCTATATTGCTGACCCAAAAATAGTTAGACAAGGTTACTTTGCTCTATGTCAATCGATATTATCTTACTGTGTTACTTACCACATGGGGTGGAGCGGATAAAACAAGGTTACTAACCATCGAGAGACCTCAGAGGGCGATTCTCAAAGTGTCTACTTTCCGCTCTTTCCTTTTTCCTACCAACCTCCTATACAAATCTTGTGAAGTATTAACAGTTCGGCAATTATTTATAATGGGCATTGTATTAAAACAACACACAGCTCTACCCCACAGCACTGAACATTTAAAAAAAAGACGTAAAGATATACTATGCCCGCAAAATACAACAAAACATGTTTTTATATCCAAATTTTTGCAGTGCCTCGGTCCTCTTCTCTATAATAGACTAAACGCAAAAGCAAACATTTACTCCCTGAACTACACAAATTGTAAAAGAATTCTCAAGGAGGCTCTCCAAAAAATGTCTTACGAAGATACAGAGAATTTATTAACTGTGTTAAAGTAAATATTACGTATACTCACCTACGATAAGTATATATCAAATTTAGAAACGAATAGTTAAGCTATTCAACATTAGTATAATTTATTTGTCTATTGTCAACTTTTACATTATTTTATTAATTTTATCACTATTTTGGCACTTTTCGCCTGAAACACAGGATTACCTAGTTCAGGCACGTAACTCTTAGGAATATAATTTACATTTAAGCAAAACTGTAAAAATTTTAATAGCTTGTAATTTTAAATTAAATATTATTATTATTATTAATATTTAGGTATCGTTTATTATCTACCTGTCTTCTGTTAATTTTTCACGCTGTATCGGCTGGATTTGGGTGATAGGTAGGTTACGGAAAGGCCATGACCTGGGTTAGGACATAGAATACTTTTTATCCCAGTAGCACGTCCTCGTGGGGTAATTTCCGACCTCCACGCGGGCGAAGCCGCGGGCAGAAGCTAGTACAATATAAAGAAGTATAATTCTGTAAGTAATGGGTTGATGAAAAAAGTCACGTTATATAAAAATACTGTATACTAGCTGAGCTCCGTCTCCATCCCGTAAGAATATCGGGATAAAAGTATTATAATTATGTCCTAATCCAGGTCATGGTCTACCCATGTACCAAATTTCACTCAAATCCATTCACCCGTTTCAGCGTGAAAGCGTAACAAACAAACATACAAAAAATCATTTTTTTATCTTTATAATATTAGTTTAGAAGTATCTAGATTTCAAAAATGTTAATACGGTATTCTTAAGTCCGTACCTCACGATTTCAACCCACCGCGCGGCGACTCGCCAATAAACCCGAGCGTCGCGTATTTGTATCCGCTCACACACACACACACGCGCGTGCAGCCACACGCAAATGTTGCCTGTGGACTAGCGATCCCTCTCAGGTAATTAGTGGTAAAGCAGTTGAACCGCGGTCACTAGTACTACGTGAGTGCTACGCCAGAGCTACGGTGAAGCTACGCCGCCGCCCCTCGGCATGTGGCTGTAATAGACTACTAAATCGTTCTAAATGTAATCGATTCCACAAAGCACGTCACAAATACGATATTGTAGACATCGTTAATGCTATGAACGCTCCACTCGCATTATTTTGTATGTAAATGGCGCAGTGAAGCTGTGAGGCAGTGAGGCGACGCACGTGCACGACACTGGCGGCGACTGTGGTATCAGCGCGTGCCTCTCCCACTCGAATGTCATTCATTTGAATACATTATTATACATTTTCAGCTTTATAATTGAGGTGGTTTCCGTGAAATGAGATGTACGACATCACATTTACCTGTAGAATGGGACCGACATGAATCAAATGTAATATTGTGAAGCGCGCGAAATACTGTAAAGGAGGTAAAATATGCGTTACGCCGCGCTTGGCGCTGCGGATTCGGGCTGGATCACATACCTCCGAAGTCATCCTTTTTTACAGGAAATGTACGTAAGTGAATTAGAGCGCCTTACAAGTTGTCCATAACTGAGTTTGGGATTCAACTCCAATAACTTAATTATTATCCAGACAATCCACTTCCATCTACAATTAATTAAATAAACTTTTAAATATTTATCCCATGACTTATAGGCGCTAAAATGCAAGAGCTATGATGACAATGAAACTCTTTTACAAATCATCATGCGATAATTCACACACACGCAGCCTCACATACACACACACGCCCCCACACAGCCTCACATACATACGCACACACGCACACACAAAACATCACATACACACACGCACACACAAAACATCACATACACATACACACACACCACACACCTTCCTAGATATAAGTTGAATTTCTTTTCATGTACACTCCTACATTATTATTGTTTCTAGTTTTAGAAGAGCGCGGTCTCCTAGCTCAAACTCAAACTCAAAGTATTTATTTCAATTAAACCATTTACAGGCACTTTTGAATTGTCAAAGAGTCGGTCAGTTAGTCAGAAAGTTGAAGCTAGTTGCCCATTCCAAAACGTAGATCTCTATGGAGAAGAACGGGCAAGAAACTCCAAGGACACTCTTTTTAAATCAAGATATTACAACATCCTGGGTACATTATTCTTGTTGCTTCTATATGCGACAACAATGAAAAAAATATATAGAGAAACAATTCAAAATATAAGATTAATAATAAAAATAAGCCGTGGCAGCTAAGAGATGAGCAGTCTCAACTGACGGCGCCCGTTCACGAACATGAGATTTTTTTTATACTTAAAAGGAGGCCTCTATGTAAGATTAAATATTGTAGAAGTTTGTAAAGTGAACTAAATATTTTTTTGTTATTATTAATTTATAATTTATATGCAACACAAATGAATTGTAATTAAAAGAGAAGCTAGGGCGTGCGGGGTGCGGATGGGGGAAGGGGGGGGGTTATCCTAGTTTAATAGTTGAGAATCTAAAAGGGCTGGCGAGCGGCGGCGCTGAGCTTTCACAGTTAATAGTGAAGCGCGCGTTGAGCCTATTACGTGCTGCCTGTCGCGTAGTGCCACGCCGCGCCTGGCCCGGGACTCAGCTGTAGCGGAACACCAGACCGGGCAATCAACTAAGGCATTATGCATCCAAAATTCATAAAATAACGTCCAACTTACATATTTTTCTGGTAAAGCTAATTACAAGTTGTTCGGAACTGACGATCGATGCTCCAACCTGCGGCATGAAGTGTCAGAACTAGTTAGTGGTCGGTTATAGACTTAGCTATTCACGGAACCTTATAAAACATTTACAGACTTGGAGCTTCCCCCGAGAGAACAACAAGATTAGCTTTTGTGCTGATTTTGTTTTTTGTGAAGAGTCTATCAGTTTTCTTGGGTCATACTTTCTGTAGTTTAGACTGTGTGTAAATACCGTTAGGTCAAGTGCCGTTGAAATTAGTGCTTTGAGTGGAATCCCTGCCTAGGTGCACCTAGTGAAAGCGCGGACATTTCCAAAAATAATTAGGCACAATGAGCACTTCCTGTTCTATTGGCTCGTCAGCTGCCTATTTGTATACAAGGAGCGCGAAACGCTGTGCATCGCTCGCGACCGCGCGCCTGTTGCCGCTGCGGTAATTATAACGGGTGTGTAATGCATGGCATAATAACAGATAGTATAATATCACTTGAAATAACGTTCACATGATATAATTTTCATATGCTATAAAAACAAATAACCTAATTTCATGTGATCTAATGTTATATTTCATATAACCTTCTTTTGCTCTAATAACATTTAGTATAACCTTCTTTTGCTCTAATAACATTTAGTATAACGTTCATTTCACATAATTCGCAATTTGTTTATTGCTCTTTTTATATAACGTTCAGTTGACCCAATTTTCAGCCAAAAACTGTAATGAATAAGTAACTGTCAGGAAACATCATACTGTTCTAACCTTTTTTTTTTGTTCCGGGGTGGAAAATCCTCATGGATGTCCCCCGCCCTGGGGGGGCGGAGGGGTCTGTCAGACTCTTACTGACTAAAAACTACCCCGGTGTTCCGTCTCACACCTACGCCGGGGGTCGCGGGAACGTACAAATCTTCCGCAACCCCCGGCCGGTGCCGGCCCGCCTCTGCGGGCCCCGTCCGGTCGAGCGGGGGGAGTGAGGTGTTTGACTCCCCCCGCGACGTCTAAGAGTCTCGGGTCCTGATGTATGGGGGGCGACGGACGTCCCCGAGTCCGTCGCCCCTGGACCCCTTCAGGGGGGCTGGAAGAGGGCGTTGTCCACCCTCCGCCGACGCCTGGCGCGCCTGCTGCGGGCCGGGTGAGAGGATGAGATCTCTCGCTCCCTTTCCGCAGCCTCCTTCTGCGAGATGATTGTGTCGCAGAAGGATACCACCGCGTCCCAGGACTCCTCGCCGCCGACCATCGCATTCACAACGGCCGGCAGCGAGAAGTCACTGCCTACTCTTGAGATGAGGGCACGGCGCGGCTCCTCCCAAGCGGCACACTCTGCCAGCGTATGCCGCGCCGTGTCCTCCCGGCAGTTGACGCAGTGGTGACACCGGGCGTCCGGCTCCCTGTTTATGCAACACAGGTACTTCCCGAAGCAACCGTGCCCCGAGAGCACCTGCGTCACCCGAAACGCAGGGAGCCGTGCCTCCTCCCGAGCCAGTGGTCGAGCACCGGCCGGACCGCCTCGATGGTGACGAGGCTGGCGGTAGGGCGTGAGAGCCTGTCCCGCCATTCCGCCACCAGGACCTCGCGGAGCTGCGACCGACGCTGCTCCATTTGTCGCAGCATCGGTCGCTGAGATTGTCAGCATCGGTCGCTGAGATTGAGCACGTGAGATTGTCAGCAACACCAAGGCGTTGCTGGCCTTCTTCGAGGAGCTGGGGTGGATCGAATAATCGATTTTCCCACCCGTACGCAAAATACGCGCATTGATGTGGAGTTGTGGACACCAGCCCGTATTACCTATAACCTATGGGTACTATTTAAACGCAAATCAAAAAATAATACTTTTTGTATCCAAAAATAATGCAAATTCGAATCAAAATGACTGATTGCAGAGTAAAATACTCAACTCTAAATATAACTAAATAAGCAAGAGTTTATATTCGTGGCGCACCGTTATAGCTACTAGGCGAGGCCTCCTATTTCTGAATGGCAATAATAATAAGGCGTAGCCGACGGAGCCCCGCTTAGCGGAGCTCCTACTTCTGAGCTGTTTAAAAAAAAATAACCACAAAAGGGATGGCGGGGTCTTCCAGACCCCGCCATCCCCTTCTAACTTAACCTGTCCGAGTCGGGGTGCCCCAAGTCGCGAGCTCGCTTCGCTCGCTCTTGCATCCTAAATTCTCCTAGTACAGGAATATTGCATTTTGTACCGATTCCTTCGACATAATTTTTACGACAAACGGCTGATCGGAGATAAATACATAATACTCACACGCTATGAGAGTGAGTATTGTGTATGTACGCACGATGCATGTGGGGGGGTGGATGTACAAAACAAAGTAGACGTTTCTAAAATATATTAAACGTTACTTATTTGAACGTTTACGTTCACGTTTACGTTTTTACGTTTGAAGTAATAGCAAAAGTTCCAACGATTATGTGACCTTATTTCATTTATACTACAACATACTAAATTTCTAGGTGTTATGATTGATCAGCGCATGTCCTAGCACATGCATTCCGAACTGATTATGAAAAGATTTAGGAAACTTATATGGACTTTTAAAACACTGCGACATTTGGCTTCAAATAAACTTCTGAAGCAAGTATACATATCATTGGCCCGGTCGATCCTCACGTGCTGTCTACCATGTTGGAGAGGGCCAACAAAAATAAAATTTCTAGAACTTGAGAGGGCGCAGAGAACATTGCTTAAGGTAATGTTCTTTAAATCCTATAGATTCCCTACCCAAAGCCTTTACCAATTATCTGACCTTCTTTCTGTAAGAGAACTTTATTTGCTTCAACTAATTCTAAGGAAACACACATCTCTCCCGTATGATCCCTTTAAGCCAAGTAGCAGAAGGAGCTATTTAGTCGCTCCAACGGTCACAGTTAAATCTCTTTTTGCGAAAAGGCAGTACGCAAGAAGATCTTCTCACTTATACAAGTTGCTAAATTAAAAGCTACATATAAACTCCCTAAAGCTCCGCGATTGTAAAAAAGTTGTAACTAAATGGCTTAAGACTAATACTTACGACGATGTTGAGTCTATTATTACTACGCTTCAGTAACCTATTTACTTATAGCGGATTGGCGCGTGGATGGTTAGTGGAAGAAGCCGTATTTGACTTCTTCCGATCCCAAGACACTATCGCAGGGCTACCTTACTCAGACAAAATTTATACCCTTTATTAGATCTATACTAATTTTAACTCTTACACTGTACTCACTACACACCCTCACACTAGCACACTCACTCATACTTACACACAACAGACAAATACGCGCATTTTTGCCTTTTTTTCCCGACTTCAAAAAGGAGGAGGTTGTCAATTCAGATGTTTATATATTTTTCTTTGTGTATGTTGGGGCATAACTCCGTCATATATAGACAGATTTGCAAAATTCTTGTTTGTTTTTTGTTTATACTCTCGAGGTGGTCCCATTGTCACTAAGTCAGAATCTGATGAAGGAATCCCATGGAAATTGAGGGAAATCCTCAAATTTTATAGGCATACCTATAGTGATTTAGGTATTTTTTAGAGTAACTCGTGCATTTGCTCTCGGAAAGCATCATTCGGTGAAGTAGGACTGATAATGAAGACCAGAGGTGGCCACCGGAACTACTCAATAATAAGTATTTCATTTACTTTAATATGGTTGCTAAGCAATTTATGCTCGTCACAATGCATATACTGAAATGGAGCTGATGATGGCTTCACCATCAGCTCCAGTTCTTTTGGTTCTTACCAGGAGAATTCCTCAACAATTAACGTCCCTGCATCGGGAAAAGGAATATTTTTTAAAAGGCGAGTGTAGTTGACATTAGGCTATTGTAACTTAGATAAATTAATAAATGACTCACAAAAAAGTGAAAAATAAAAAGTGTTTTTAACAAAAAAAAAAAAAAAACAACCGCCTTCTAAAAAAAGCACTACAAAGTGAAAAATAACTTTTTCGGAAGTCGGTGGCAAAAAACTAAAATACTGATCCAAAGACACCGACTTCCGAAAAAGTAATTTTTAACTATGTAGTGTTTTTTTTGGAAGTCGGTCGTTTTTTTTTTGTAAAAAGTTTTTATCTCTTTTAGAAAAGTAGGTACTTATAATTTTGCTTTATTTTATTTTCGTACTTCACACTCAATTGCAAAAATGGTTAATGCTAAGTGGAAGAGCGAAGTCTCCTGGCACAAGCAGTTTTTGGATTGAAAGGTGATTTCCAAATCGTGTGTGTAAATGCACTTTGTAACTGAATAAAAAAAGAAAACTATATGTCTCAAAGACAACAAGTGTTTCAAAACATTTGACAACACCTTTTCAATGCCTGATATAAACGTAATACTCGGCCATATCCGAGACAAGTGTCAGATAGAGAGAGTAAATCAAAATAATGGTCAGCGTAGTTCGGTGTGCGAGATGTATGTGCTGTCAACTTGTGATGTATTTATTAGCTTCCCTTGTCCTCATTATGACGCGTGTGATCCCCCCTCATCCCACGCCTATAGTGTCGGATGTCGACGCCGAACTCATTACACTATCATTCACCGACGATTTATATCTCGCAAAAGTATTGATTTAAATTGTGTATATTAATGTCAAATACAAATCTTTTATTTGCTTATAACGTAGGTATACAAATAGGATGAATTTTTATAATAATAGATAATACCCATTCACTTTACCTTACGGCATGCAACATTTTCAAAATAATAAAATTTTGTATAAATTATAGAATTGAGAGCAGCGGTGGTCCAATGGTAACGGCCCCGACTTTCACCGAGAGGCGGCCGGTGGCCCACTAGTGGAAACGTTATAGGCTGATTATGCTTCTAAAATATTTCTATATCTTTCATGGTTTAATCATTCCGATTATGCAAAGATATCGTTTAAAAGATAAAGTAATAATTATTCGCGTCTGTTGATACCCCCTCATGCCCCCATGACAGAGTTGTGTGTTTTGACAGCGACGCGACGAACCTGTCTGTGCATGTGTAAAGTCCGCCGCCGAGTAAGCGTGCGCTGTGAGTGCCCGCGCCGCTCACAGTCCCTTGTGTTTCTACTGAAAGTCGCTTAGTTATTAACGCAATGCGAGATAAGTGCGTTACTATGAGCCAGCCTTGTATTAAGTGATGACGAGGCGGATATTATGTAGCGATTCCGCCCCCCCCCCATCCCATATTCCGCAGACTGACCGACAGTCGGCACACCGGCTACCGATCGTAAACGCCACTAGTGACGTCATCCCATTCTATTTGTACGCTGCTCTCTGAGCGTTTACTTTTAGTAGAGTTTGCCTTCGTCGGCTTTACGTCAGCGATCGTTAGCATTATAATCGAGATGTTTGAAATTCTTCGTAAGGGATGTACAGCATTACTGGCTCGGGTGTGAACGTTGTGGTGCGGAGTACGAGGTGGTGCTGTGCCATGACTCATACACGATGGCCCTCGGGCGGCTTCAAGCGGCGCATGTTTCACGCGAGTCTTGTGTGACGGCACGAACTCACGACGAGTGAGCTAAATGGAAAAGCTCTTGGAATAATATCTTTGTTAACGGGCACTTTGTGAGAATCTCAGCGACTACGGCAGCGCGCCGGTCGCTGCGGAGCATGTGTGGAGCATTCGTGTGAGTAGTGCAGATTATAGCAGTAGTGCAGAGTATAATATTATGAGTCACTCATTGGAAGTCGTATGGTCTTGACCAGTGAAGCTTGCGGCGCAACTTGTGCCATATGCAAAATGTGATATTGAGATATTATGAGTCACTCATTAAAGTCGTGTGGTGGCTGCCAGGTGAGAGTGAAGACCAGTGAAGCTTACGATGCAATGAGTGACGGATGTTAATTAATATTGAAAAGTATGAGTGACCTAATGAAAATCAAAAATCAACAAAATGTGATTATATGATATCTTACCTTTTAAGCGGTTCCTGTGTTTGTGTAGTAAATTGTCACTGACAATCAAACATCAGCTAACGATATTCTCAGAAACAGTGAAATAATTAATTTCACAGTTTCTGAGAATATCGTTAGCTGATGTTTTAATTAGATACTGTAATAATTAACGCTAAATATTCAGGTCTTCTATAATATTGATTGAACAAACAAGCACCATAGCATTTATGTAATTTATAGTTTGATGACAAACTTAATGTCAGGAAGGCCGAGTATTAGCTTTTGGTTTTAATTTAACTAAATCTAGTTGATTGGGTGCGGATTATTTTGTAAATGTTTTATTTCATTATTTGAGACTTTCTGCAAGCGACTATCGGTGCTGAAAATACCGTCTCCGTTTATTAAACGGAAGTCGATTGCAAACTGGATTAAAATAATATTTTATTTCTGAAAGTTGCTTAGCACACCCCCTGTATACCGTTTTTAGATATATAAAAGTATAAAAACACATGACAGTGCGTTTTAAAGTAAGTTCTGTGTAGAATAAAGAGCTTAACGTTACGCTGCTCGTTTGCTTGTCCCAATCCGTTCTGATTTCCTACAATAGGTATGCAAAGTAATTAACATTACGGGACACAGAACATTCAATTAAATTATTTGCCATATGTCAGCTAGCCACGCCAACCAACCAACAAATATAATGAAACAAACTCAAGCAAAAAATTAAATCTAAAAATAAAAAATGCAGACAAAACTTAATAACTAAATAAAAGCTTCCAGGCATAAAAGGCGTGACAGCTTATAATATGCATTGCTGGATTATGTTCATATAGCTGTAACTTGAAGTCGCAAATGATAAACTAGGACCATCGAAGTAAAATTAACAAACAGTTTACTAATAACTATAACAAAACCATGGTCAGCAAGACGACCTGTCACCACAAGCAGCACCCCTTCACGATCATAACGCAAAGATCAGACATTATCCCCTCGCCATATTGGAGGGATGGAGGCAACCCGACCCCCGACGCTACCACAAGCAGTGACATCTACTCGCGCACGTTTGGGAGTGGCGCGAGGAGACGCGGGGGTCGTGCGGTCCATGGCCCTTTACGGGGCACCGGTGTGGGCGCTTTCGCTAAGGCTCCGGCCAGCCCGCCGGTTGAAAGCGTCCCAAAGGGTCATGGCCATCCGGATGGTACGGGGATACCGCACGGTCTCCTGCGAGGCGGCGAGCCTCCTTGCCGGATTGCCGCCGTGGGATCTGGAGGCAAAGGTCCTCGCGCACGTTTGGGAGTGGCGCGAGGAGGCGAAACGCCGGGGCGTAACTCCGCTGCCGCGAGTAATCACGGCACAGCGGACAGAGCTCCGGCGGGATCTCATGGCGGCATGGAGAGTGCGACTGTCGCAACCCAGCGCAGGGCACGCCACAATTGCGGCGGTAAGACCCCTCTTTGAGGAGTGGCTTGAGAGGCGCCACGGCGTCCTCACCTTCCGCCTGACGCAGGTCCTCACCGGACATGGATGTTTCGGGAGGTTCCTGTTTCGAATAAGGCGGGAGGAAACGCCCGGGTGTTACCATTGTGTGGATCGACCGGAGGACACGGTGGAGCATACGGTGGAGGTCTGCCCGGCTTGGGCGGAGCACCGCCGTGTCCTCGTGGCGGCGATCGGCGGCGGCGACCTCTCGCGTCCGGCCCTGGTTCAGGCCATGGTACGGAGCGAGAGGGAATGGGAAGCCGTCACCTCCTTCTGCGAAGCAGTAATGCTCGCGAAGGAGGAGGCGGAGCGCGAAAGGGAGAGGCAATCTCTACGCCCTCGCGCCCCTAGCCGCCGCAGGAGGAGGAGACACCCTGGGCGTCGGGAGTCGATTGCCGACTCCCGGCCACCGTAGGCGCGGGCTTGCTGACGGCGAGCAATGGGCAGCTCGCCGTCTGGTAAGGACCAGACCCGGGTCGACGGCGCGTCGTGTTCCACGCGCGCCTCAAAGAGATATCAGCACCATTGACGGGGTCCGATAGGACCGATGCCTGCCGGGGTCGCGGACTGTTCGAACGAGTTACCGTGGCCCTGGCGCACAGGCAACTGAAGGAACACGGGTGGGTTTTAGTCAGTAAGAGTCTGACACGCCCTTCCGCTCCGCCCAGAGCGGGAGAGGTCATTTGATGATTTCCCAACCAAAAAAAAAAAAAAGGCCTACAATGTTCTCACATTCACAAAATATAGAAGAATCTATATAAAATAAAAGCCTATTTAAAACAAATGACATGATTGCCATTACAACTGTAACAAATCTAAATTGAAATCTTTTTGTGTAAATGATGATAAAATGTTTTTGTGGCTACGACTGTCAAAGATATACGAATTATTTACAAATATTTTACGTAATGGAAGGTTTATTTTTATTAGGATTCGAATTGTTGTATCTAATACACCAATTTTTTATTTACTGAACTCTATTCATGACTAAACAATAATTTACCAAAAGTAATGTAAGGGACATGGTATTTGTACCTACTCAGGGAACACTAATGTATAAGACAATAAATGATAAATGATAAATGATTTTATTTCTGTAAGTAGGTTTGTACAAACACTTTTACACGTCAATCATATTTTAAAACTAGATGAGGTCGGCGTTTCCTATCTGACTACTCTGAGAAGAAAGGCCGAAACAAACTCAGAGGTCACAGTCTCTTTTAAAGTCCAGACATAATCTTGGTCAGATCATGTGAAGACCATGTAGATTTGAGTCTGAAATGGTAATTTTGAGGAAAAAATACCACACAGAATAAGTGGACCTGTCCAGTCAGTGCACGCATTTGTCAGTAATCGTGCAGCTCAACTGAAAACTTAAGGAGCTCAACGATTCGACGAACAATACCAAAGAAAGGACATTTGGGTAGGCCGCATTAATTACTCAAACTGCCAGACTTTGATTAAAACTAATCAATAAAGAAAAAAAAAATACTAAAATATCTCAAATTATGGAATAACTTATGTGACCTGTTTTAAAATGTACTCGATTTTGTTTTAAATGTAAATACCAAATACTGCGAGTAAAGAGACTTACATTAGTTTTTATTAAAATATTAATTTAAAATGTCATATACAGCCAATTTCCAGAAAAAAAATGCGCTGGGCCTGCGGAAAATATGTGATGTAAGGGAAATTTTCTTTGCGATATCAAGATTTTAAATATACCAATCGATAGAGCAATAAATTCCGAATCCAACGATATATATAACTCATTTTCGACAAAATGTCCCTTACGTTATTTCATATTTCCAAAAAACTCAAAAAAAAAAAAACTCAAAACTCAAAGCATTTATTTCAATTAAACCATTTACAGGCACTTTTGAATTGTCAAAGAGTCGGTCAGTTAGTCAGAAAGTTGAAGCTAGTTGCCCATTCCAAAAGGTAGATCTCTATGGAGAAGAACGGGCAAGAAACTCCAAGGACACTCTTTTTAAATCAAGATATTACAAAATCCTGGGTACATTATTCGTGTTGCTTCTATATGCGAGAACAATGAAAAAAAAAATCTATAAAAAAACAATTCAAAATATAAGATTAATAATAAAAATAAGCCGTGGCAGTTAAGAGATGACCAGTCTCAACTGACGGCGCCCGTTCACGAACATGACGCGTGGATCAGCACCATCCAGCTCAACCATTTTGTAGGGAACCGAATGATCCAACACACGCGCCACCAACAGTGAGACATTTAAGTGAGCATGACATAGTCTCTACTGCCATGCTGTCAAGTCAACATAATTATATAATAAACGAATCCATTGTACTCACATTTACAAAATTGCAATATGCTTCTAAATTATACAAAACTATAGTTTGCTATGTATTTGAGCAATGAATAAAATTTTACTACATAAAAGAAAATAATCATTAAAATATCTATTGAGTTATTCAATAATAAAACATATTTTATAAAAAATAAACAAACATTAAGTTCGCAATGTCAGAAAAATAAAAGGGGGAATAAGAAAGGAGTATCTCTTCCAAACATTCAAATTTTAACTAGTGCGCCCGGCTGTGGAGCAGGACCAGCATTAAGCCAAGCATTTTTATCTACTATATAGTCATTGAACTTATAATATGCTTGTCTACATAGTGTGCGTTTAATGCATGTTTTAAATTTCTTCTCATTTAGTTGAAGAATATCGAGTGGTATTTTATTATAACATTTTACACAGTACCCCATAAAAGAAGTACCTACTTTAGATAACCTGAAACGTGGTTGATCTAATTTGTTCCTATTTCTAGTGTTAAAATTATGCCTGTCACTTATCTTACTAAAAAGATGTAGATTTTTTCGAACATACATAATGTTTTCATATATATATTGACAAGGTACCGTCATGATGTTAATTTTTTTAAACAGTTCCCTTAGAGATTCGCGTTTGCGGAGGTTGTAGATGGCTCTGACAGCCCTCTTTTGCAGAATAAAGATAGAATCAATATCCGCAGCCCGTCCCCACAGCAGAATACCGTAAGACATGATGCTATGAAAGTAACTAAAATATACTAGTCTCGCGGTATCCACGTCTGTTAATTGACGGATTTTCCAAACAGCGTAAGCGGCTGAACTTAGCCGCCCTGCAAGTGATGTTAAGTGAGGACCCCACTGTAGCTTTGAATCTAGCGTAATCCCCAGGAAAACCGTTTTTTCGACGAATTCTAGTATCTCCTTATTCAATACAACGTGACATTTACTACTTCTAACATTCGGTAACGAGAATCTTATGCATTTAGTCTTCTTCTCATTTAATACCAAATTATTTACAGTAAACCAATTATGAACCTTAAGCATGGCGTTATTTACGTCGTCAAGCTCATGTGCATGTCTGTTTATTTCAAAAATCAGTGATGTATCATCAGCAAATAACACCATTTGAGGTCGGATTTTCAGTAAATGAGGTAAATCATTTATATATACTAAAAAGAGGAACGGACCCAATATTGAACCCTGTGGTACACCCATTTTGACTTTTAAGCCCAATGAATTTACACCGTTTATTTGAACTTGCTGCAGTCTATCATTCAAATATGATTTTACTAAGCTAAGCGCAAGTTTACCCAGTCCGTAATGCTCAAGTTTCAAGAGCAGTGTTTCGTGATTCACGCAATCAAATGCCTTGGATAGGTCGCAAAAGATGCCTATTGCATCTTGTGCCTCCTCCCATGCGTTAAAAATATGTTTTAATAATGTAACACCGGCGTCGGTTGTACAACGTCCTTTGGTGAAACCATACTGTTGATCATGTAGGATGTTATTACGATTAAAATGATTGAGCATTTGATTTAACATTACTTTTTCAAACACCTTGCTGAAAACTGGCAAAACCGATACGGGTCTATAATTATTAGTGTCTTTGCTGTCCCCAGATTTGAAAAGTGGAATTACTTTACTATACTTCATTAAATCTGGAAATACCCCTTGATCTACACATAAATTAAATATTAAAGCTAAATAGGGTGCAATTGTCACAATAATAGATTGACAAACTTTAGTAGACATGCCCCACAGATCTTCTGTAATTTTAATCTTAAGTTGCTTAAATGCCTTTACAACGACCACAGGGCTTATATGTTTAAATTTAAATTCTATAGAACAGGCTGAAACATTCGCTCTTAATAAATCAATAGCAAGAGAGGGCGAGGAATTTAAAGTTTCTGTAGTTTTAATTGGAATATTAGTAAAGAAAGTTGCAAATTCCTGAGCAACATCGATGTTATCGCTAATGAGACCGCGGGAAGTGTCCAGTGTGTAATCAGTATTATGCCTTTTGTTCCTGTTCGTTTCATTGTTAATTATTTTCCAAACTGTCTTTATTTTATTGTCTGCTGATTTAACCTTGTTGCTAATGAATGACGCTTTAGCTGCTTTGCAGACATTTTTAAAAGTTTTCGAGTAAGTAGCAACATACTTATTGAAAGTTTCCGTGTTAATATACGGCTTAAGGCCATACAGTTCAAATAATCTTTCCCTACTTTTCCTAATTCCTTTAGTTGCCCAGTCACTGAATAAAAACTTAGGACAAATAGTTTTGGATTTCTTCTTAAAATAATTATTGAACTCTGTTTGCACTAATGAAAAGAATTCTTTATACAAAATATTACCATCATTCATATTTAGGCCCTGAGCACTTAACTTGCTAATTAAAGCGCTATTAAACTTATTTAAGTTAGCCGATGTTATTGGTCTAGTTTGTATCTGCACTTTTTGTATTGGTGTGTTGGACTCAAAAGTAACAGTTTGACCGCTGTGATCAGAAGGGAGATAATTTACAATGGCTTTATCTAAATAGTCGCAGCAACAAAAAACATTATCAATACATGTAGCAGTAGCCGTAGTTATTCGCGTTGGTTCCAAAAACACATTTGACAGATTGAATGATTTGAAGAGGCTTAAGAATCTACTGCTATTTGAATTATTTTCCAAAATATTAATATTAAAGTCACCACAAATAATTACTGATTTATTACCAGTTGCAAGTTTTCCCAAAACATCTTCCATTACTGACTCAAATATAGAGTAGTTTTGATAATTTGGAGGTCTGTAAACGCACACTATAAAATGCTTATCTAGCTCAACACAGGACAGTTCAATGCTATGTTCCACCGATAGTTCAACTATGTCTTTACGAGACTTAGATTTTATACAATTTTTAATTAAGATTAGTGAACCTCCACGCAGCATGGATTTTCTGTTAAAACAACTGCCCACACTATAGTTTTCATAATTAATTAGCATTTCATAATCTTTCAACCAATGCTCAGTTATACAAATAATATCAAACATTGTTTTTTCTAATAACAATTCAATTTCTAATTGTTTGGAAGAAAAACCTTGAATATTTTGGTGAAACAATTTCAAGGAATTCTGCTTAGCCCCTTTTTTACCATTAAATAATTGAGTGCTAGAAGGTACCTTGTTGGTGGCGAGATTAATAACATTATTACTGGTACCCTCTGTTGTCTTACTGACTAGTTTAAACTATTATGGCTAACCACCTTAATATTAGTATTATTACTAATTTTTGTGGTGCTAATTACAGCAGACTTCGACATACTACTTATGTCTGAGTTTATATTAAAAGCTAATAGCCATGCTATTTGACGTCTAAAACTAATAGGCAGATACGCAGTATCCCTAGTCGATCTTAATTTCTCAACAAAAGTGTTGGTGTCAAAAAATATAAGTTTGTCACTATAGTGATTAACTAATAAATGCATATGGTTATTTAGCATATGTATATTATGATTTTGCCTACTTGACAAGTGCTCAAAGTATGGAAAAGCACACAATATTATTTTCTGACAATTAACCTTCAAGATTTCAGTGACATTGTCAGTGATGTCATCTTTTTTTACATTAGTACTATTACCTACAAATACAGAAATAATGGCTTTCGGATCATATTTATTCCCAGTTATTGATAACATTATCTCTTCATAGGATTTCCCAGGCATACAATAATTAACAGAAGATTGACTAAGGTTGTTGCTCAATAATTTACCTAACCCTCTCCCTAAACTATCTGAAAACATAATGGAAGAATAACAAACTTTACTCGAACAAGCGAGAGCACAAGTCTCTGTCTGTGCTACTTGAGATGAACCCTGTACAAGATGTGGTGTATCTTGATCGGGGATACAGTCAAGAGCTCCCCCAGCTTGGGACGGGTCCTCCGTTGCCTCAGGCTGGGGAGCCTCGAGGTTGGATTTCCTTTGACAAGAACAATGAGTGCTGCTCAAAGTCATCGGGTCCACTCTAGCTGCCTCATCATTACACATTTCCACTAACTCATTTGCAGCAAGGATGTGTTCCTTTATTTGTTTTTGAGAGCTCACATACTTAATATAAAGTAAATGTAGTGACTCTTCAAGTACCTCAATTCCAGACTGTAATTTTTGAGTGTCAATTTGATAAATGTTTTTACTATCTTCTAATTTAATTTCATAGTTTTTTAATTTATTTATTAGAAAAACACGTTCTTTTCTTAGTTTAATATTATTAGAACTGTGTTTTTGTTGTTTCCTGAATTTATTGCATCTATTTATGATTTTGTTTAGTTTTGCATATTTTTTAATTTTATTTTGACTTACTTTATAACTACTATTATTATGTTTCAATATAGAATCTTCAGTAAGGTCTATTGTTATTAAGGAATGAGGGTTGCAGTTAGAATTAAATAACTCCTTATATAAATTATTAGTTTCCTTAGCCTGAGTACATTCATTTTGTTTCTGATACTTAGTAATTCGAACATTTGCATGAATTAATTCTTCTTCTAGGTCCCTAACCTTACACAAAGCCTCCTCATATAAGTTACTGCAGTTATTGAAACCATCCGTGACCAACCGCAGTTTGTCCCGTTCATCGACAACATCCAGGTATTGTTGATGTAGGTCTACTAGCTCCTGTTTTAAGCTTGTATTCTTGTGTATGACCTTCTCGACTTCCTTCTCACTATCATCTATTTCCTGTAATAGCTGTTCACATTTTCTGTTTGAAGCCTTAAGATCTTGGAGGGTCGTTTTTAATTTAAGCTCCAACTCCTGAGCTACGGCCTTACGGGTCATCACAGGCATGGTTTCAGGAATAAGAACTGAAAGTAGAATTAAAGAAACGGTGAGAACTAATTAGACAGCCACACAAAAAAGGAAAGCTAGAAATGAAAAGAAAAAATGGGAGAAGTTAGTGTTGCTTAATAGGTAAATGAGATAGGCTGCTGAATCTAATTGAAATGTAACTGATATGAATAGATCAAGTACAAAGTTACATTGATTCTATTGTCTTACGATTTTACTTGTGCATAAGTGGGTAGGATGCTTAGATAAAAAACTAGTTTTGCATAAAGATTACAATTGCAAATAAACGATAGCCAACGTTATTGTTGTTATGTACACTAAACACTAAAATAATTACAGTATTTTGATAATTTCACTAAAATAAGTTTCGTTATGATAGGTAACTACTATGTAAACAAAGTGACTTAGACCCAGTGCAGGGTGGCAAACCAACCAAAATTGTGATACTAAGACTCAATGAAGTCTAAGTGACGATTGTGCGTTAATTATAAAATAAAAGTAAACAATACTCCCCGTTTAAATCCGCAGGTCAACATCAGCTGTTCGTGATAGGTTACCGGTACCGGTGGGCAACTAAACACTGTGTTTTACTTTGTAAATTTACAGGAAAACAATAATCCTGAGTATTAATGCAGTTATTTTACATTTAGATATATTATTACACATTAAATATACTTAAAAATTAAATAAAACTAATTTTAAAATACGGAACAAAATTTTGACAATATATCCAAATCACACAAAATGATAAACAGCTGATACTGGGCGTGGTGTTATGTTATGCGTGTAATGGGCACGATACCTGTTCTCGTCCAGTTCGGTTTAAGGTAAGGGCACCTATTTCCGCGGTATTTGTACTAAAACTCGAAAGGAGATCGAAAATTAAGCATTTATTGCACTCTTTTGAAGGTTTGGCTATTTTTATCAGAACCATTATGGTTTCTACTCTTGAAATAGACAATAGGTTTGGCTATTAGATCTTGATTTATAATCTAAATTAATTAAATATGAAAAGAAGTCGGAGGCACCTTATTCCGATGTAAAAATCCTTGTTCCGATGTATTTGGTTCCTAATTCCGAGTGTACAAAATGCAAAGGAAAACGGTAGGAAGAATAATACATGCTGTATTTATTAATTTAGGGTTTAATCGTTCGTAAATCTCAATCTTCTTAGATGAGGTTTTAATGTTCTTATAAAATGATGTCACAATATTCAATTAATACGTAATATACCTAGCTAATCAATTTTACTTGTTTTAATACTCGTCGTATTATTACAACATTAGTACAAACAATATGTGGCTCCCTCTAAAGCAAGACATTGTGTAAAATGCTATTATTAAATTAATGTCATCTACATCAAAAAAAAACAAAAAATCAATTCAATTCTAAATTCTGTACAACTAAATAAAAGCGATCTTGTTTGTACCTCTGCATTAAAAATTACTTAATTGCAAATATCATCAAAGAACCTGGTTGCAAAATATGTCTTAGTTACCTACGATGAAGCAGGAAGTTGTTAAGTAAGCTAACTATTTTAATTTGAATAAAACCATAGTTTATAGCCAGATAAGTAATTTACTAAGTATTTGTTTAAGGAATTTTAGATATTTTTTATTGTATGTATACCGTGAGTGAGATACCTGAGATACAGGTTTATTCCTAGTTCAGGTAGAATCAAATTATAATATACCTTTAGTTTAAGGCCCTAATATTGTAAACATTTGTGTACATCAATTATTTCAATAAACAATTTCAATTTCAATTTCAATCCTTAGACGTTTACAACTACGTACCTAAGTTTGTGAAAGGTATTACAAAGGAAATAGGAGCAAGCTGCGGAAAATTGTGAACACTCTGTATTTATGGGTGTATATACAGTGGAATAAGGTGTACATAAATCTGTAGCGGCATCTACAAACGCCACATGCGAGCTACACGTCACACTGACGTGTAGCTCGCATGTGGCAAAATCGCAAAATCCTGCATCGCGCAAGCAGAGTTTACCGCGCAACTAGCATATATACAACGTTCCGACATCAACAGTCGGGCAGTTGCCCACCAGACACGACCCCCGTCTGGTCGGAGGATCCTCCCTTTTCAATAGAGTATGAGTGAACTTTACACCCTGTTCCTCATACCTCTATAAATCAAATCAAATCAAATCATACCTTATTCCGACATACTATACATCGGAATAGTGTTTCACACCAAAAAATCTCGTTTCTTAATTCCGAGTATAAAAAAATTCAAGATTTTTGCATAATTTATATATAGGTTAATACTTAATAGCAAAATCTTCGTAAAAATAATATAATACTTGCTAAAAGTTACATCAAATTTTGTATGAACTAAAATTTTCCTTCTCCGTTTTCGCATACAATAAATTAACAAAATATCTAACTAGTTCACCTTTGACATGCTATAATTAGTGAATGAAATGCAAAAGTATCCCTCGGAAATAGATTTTAATATTCATTATCTTTTTAAGTTGTCGAACCCAAAGCGGGAAGGGCCTAATCATAAAAACAAACCTGTCAATTAAAAAAGAAATAAATTATTTGAAATCGCTATTTCGTGGTATACATCGGAATAAAGAACCCGCTGAAAAATTTGGCACCTAATGCCGTGGTATTTTCAAGACGTATTTTCATCTTAATTTATTCAGAAAAACATACGAAAGTTAAGTATTTTCGATCCAAAATATAATCCTTGAATTAGTTTAACTCAAAGAATTCCACATACGGTACAAAAATAACCAAAGAATCACCATTTAAAAAAACATAGTACTCACGTGCACGAGGTCCAAAATGTATGAAGTGTGCGTTCGGACCAGCTGCTGACGCAAAACTAAGCAATTATTTTAAAACTAAAACACATTACTCCAGACCTTTGATACTATGACTACGCATAGTAATATTATCAATTAGATAAGAGATCTTGCAGTTAAATAGAGCTTGTAAATCGCTCGTAAATGCTGTTTTACTAAATACCTCCCAACAAGCAAAGTAATCTTATAAAAAAATATGATAAGTGTATTAACACTTATAAGATTCTTATAAGTGCATTGGTGTAGACTATTTTACTTATAGTAGCATTTCACAAGCCTTAATTTACTCAGGAGCATTTGCTTCTATAACTTAGTCTTCTAGTAAATACAAGTTTAACTTATAGAACAGTTATAAGACTCATATACTTATAAATGCATTTCACAAGACTAAATATACTCAAGAGCATTGGTTGCTATATCTAAGTCCTATAGCTACTACAAGATTAACTTATAGGACAGTTATAGGATACATTTACTTTTAACATACTTATCAGAGATCCTTATAAGTATTGGCATTATCGTCTTGTCGAAGTCTCTTATATGATTGTTAGCATGTTACGAATACGCTATGAGAGCAAACATGCTTACAAATTACTTGACCAAGTACTTTGTAAGTAAACGTCAGCCATTTTGTCAAATTATAGTTTGTCATATCATAGTCAAGTGCAACAGATTATGTAATGGAGGGTTCCGTCGAAAATGATGCTGTACCTGTTGAGTGCTATTCTAATCATGAAGAACAGGAAGAAAAGGCCATGAGGAAGAATATGATTCAGAAATAAAAGAAAGCACAGACTCTGAAAAGAATCATGAATTACTTCAAGATATACAAAGCTGGGCTATAAAATTGAATATAATGCATTTGACACCAAATGAACTATCAATAATATTATACAAAAGAATTAAAAACATTCTACCCAAAGATGCACGAACTTTGTTAAAAACAAATAAAAGTCTTGTAAACTTGCTTAAACAGTTGACGGACGAAAAAATAATCAAAGCTTAGTCAGATTTAACGGGTGAGGTTGATAAACAATTCATGAGGAACCCTAATTTGTTTTAAAATGGAGGAGAAGTGATAGTTACCAAAACTGTAATAAGTACTAATTTGCTAATAGTGATTCTATAAAGTACTCAATGCAGAGCATTTTTAAAACATGGCGAATATTCACAAGAATCATTGAAATTAAATTTTAACAACAACTTCACAATGTTCAATTTTGCTCTAGGCGTTAAGAAAAAATCAATATGCGGTACATATTCACAGTAAATTTGACTTCCCCACCAGTTTCCACACTATATTCACAAAGTAACCAGCTATATTAAAAACGAATGAATACTAATGGAATTATTTATATTAGTAAGGAATATAAAAAGAAACAAATTTCTCAAATACAAAACACGTGCACGTTACAGTGTATACCTATATAATGTACTTATAACAAATAACCAAGTATGTTACAAGTGCATTATAAAATTGATAGGTTTCATAAGATACTGGAGTCAAAGCGTTATAGAAGCACTAGTGCCTGTAACTGCATAGGCTAAGATTGTTATAGAAACTATTGTTTTTCGTCAAGTATATTATACGAGTTAATGACTTTATCCAAGTTCATTATAAGATCGTTACAGAAATATATGCTCCTATATTTGCGCCCAAATCCTTGTTTGTAGCATACTTCAAGTATCTTATAAGTGCATGAAAAAATAGTCTTGAGACCATTATAAGGACCCGATTTTGCTACTTGGGCTCGGAATATGGTGCCAATTTTAGAACCCCTCGGAATACGAGTAAGGTGCCCTTACCTTATAGATCGAATAAATGTCGAAGAGTTTTTCTACGATGAATTGCATAAACTTGTTGTCGAGAATATAAAAACGCTACAGTTTGTTCTGTTTCAGAGCTACGGGTACTGGACGAGCTATACAAATATAACTGACGGAAATTATCCGAACAATTTAACTAAAAGCTGTAAATTGTCGCGCGAATCACTCTCGCACCGCTTTCGAATGCCAACGAAGGAGCACTAAGTCTTATAATATTATTTATGGTACAGCAACACGACGCCCGGGAGCAATCATGAGCAGTCGGAGCAGTCGGGAGCAGTCGGAAGCATGGACCGATTACAATAACCGCAGGAGAGCGAGCCGCGGCGCCTCTGCGAGCGAGTGGCGAGCCGCACGCCACACATAACGACTTACAGCAGCTACTCTCTACTGAACACATTATCTCGTCTGCGCTAGTGCGCACACCGAGCGTTTATTAGTTCCGATCCATTTCACTGGTCACGTTGTCAGGCCACGACTCGAGGCGTCGAGCCGTGGCCTGCGCCTTCGAAAACACCCCGTGCAGCCTACCGGGTAGGTGTCGCCATCACCTCACTGCGACGGCTGCTCTCGACCCAGAATAGAAAATGGTTGGTACCGTGCACCAAAATGATATTTTACAAGTACCTAATTTTGTTTAGTTTTTATAAGATTTAACCTTCATATTTGAATCTGTCTTAGACCATTTTTAAGTGGTCTAAGGGGAATCTGTTAAATCAACAAGCTAGCACTCAGTCTGCCAGCCTCCCCCCCACTTTTACCCCCTCCCCTACCACTACGTGCCAACAACTCAGCACTCGGAAAAATACGTTAACGATGACTTACTTTTTATATTGAACGAGTTTACAAATGGCGGCGACAAGTTTTAACGAATTGTTAACAAAAACTCGCGCGCGGTATAATGAGTCAACTTGTGAGCCGAATCGCTGCGAAGTCACGTTCCCATGGCGTCACCATTGTTTCTGCGGAGCACACCGAGTACAGAGTACAGAGCTACTATGTGTGTACGTGTGCGTGCGCGGTGCGAGGACAGCCGCTCTGTTTACTTGCTGTCAATACAGTTGAACAAGGCACGTGTTTGTGCAGCGCTGAATAGTATTTAGAGCACGCTGAGCTCGCGGCACACAATACGCGCCCTACTTCCCCTAGTGACATCATCCCGCGCCGCACACGTTTTGCGCGGATGAGCAGTGTCAACTGGTGATAATAAATCGCAGTTCCTACCACCTTCAGCATCAGGCACACAATGGATGTTCAAAACGGAAGTGCGTTGCTAGCATACGACAGCGAGTAGTTGAAGCATGCGAAGGATGCGGCGCCCAGCGGTGGGGTCGGCCGCGCCAAGCTCTGCTGAGCAGGCTCGTCGGCGGCGCTGTCGGATGTGTGGGTCGGTCGGTCTCCGGCTTGTCACCATTCGTCAAGATTATCTCCGCGCGTCGACCACTTCATCAACGTCATGTATCGATTGCTCCGCTCTTTGATAAATATCATAATCTATCACGTTGTTCGTAATTCATTAATTGATTTTGGTACTTTATCCGCTGAACGTTTCGAAGGTTGCTCATTCTAATTAGGAACCACTGAATAACGTAATGTTATACTACCAAATCGTGTTATTAATGAACTGAGACATGAGCATAGATAACATAGGTACAGACATTATAAATATTTTAATAATTAATATCTATCACTACCACTACAACATATTATAAAACAAAGTGCCCCCGCCGCGTCCGTCTGTCTGTCTCAACGCGATAATCTCAAAAAGACGTACATATTGGATTTTCACCCAGTTTTCACCAATAGACGGAATGATTCGTGAGCAAGGTTCAATTAGTTGCAGTCCGGTTTATAGTTAATTAAAGTTTTGTGTAAATTGGCTGAAATATGACGATGGTTGTTGAAGATGTCGGAGAAAAACATGCCGTGTTTACCTGGATTAACACGTAGGGTACTTTTAATCCCGGTAGTACGTTCCCGTGGGATATTTTCCGACATCCACGCGGGTGAAGTTGCGGGCCAAACCTAGTATCTAAATATATTATTATTATTATTTTCTGTTAGGTAAAGCATTTGCGCGGAAACTGTCCAGCGCTGCAGTGCACAGTGTCGAAGAGCGACGACAATTTCATTCCGTAATTCCGGTTGATCTGTTGTCTTAGAAAATCAGGACATCACTTTTCCGCCGCCCTGGGGAACGACCACATGCTGAATCGTCGTCGAAGCAATTTGCTGCACCCATAAAGGGTGCCGACTTAAATGATAAAAGATTTTATTTCTGTAAGTATATTTGTACAAACACTTTCACACGTCAATCATATTTTTTAAACTAGATGAGGTCGGCGTTTCCTATCTGACTACTCTGACAAGAAAGGCCGAAATAAACTCAGAGGTCACAGTCTCTTTTAATTCCAAACAAAATCTTGGTCAAATCATGTGAAGACCATGTAGATTGGTGTCTGAAATGGTCTTTTGAAGAAAGAACCACACAGATTAAGTGGACCTGTCCAGTCAGTGCACGCATTTGTCAGTAATTGTACTGCTCAACTCAGAACTTAAGGAGCTCAACGATTCGACGATTAATACCAAAGAAAGGATATTTGGGTAGGCCGCAGAAACTACTTAACCGCCAGACCATGATTAAAATTGAACCATTGACCCACATAGTCCTCTCATTACAATAATTTAAATAATTTAATACTTTAACAGTAAATATTCATGTCTAAAATAGTTAGCATTCTTTTAAAACTTAAAACTTACTTTACTAAATAGTGTCACAGTAACATTTCCGTGCGTTGTGCGTCGCCGCTGATTGGGAGCTCTGCGCCGTGTGTTCTGCGCACTGTGCGGTGCGCACAGGCTGGCGGATAATCCCAAGTATTCACAATGGGGATAAAAACTGAAAGCTCGGCATAGGTGGCAGCACAGTTCAACGTTTACAAATCGCAATTGTTTTGTTTATGTTCACTTTTGTTTCGATCACAAATTAAACGAAAACTATGAGACTTGAACTGTAACACTATTAAAAGATGACCTAAGGAAACGGGAAGCGTCTACCACTGGTGAAAAACAGCTTTAGTGGAAAATACAATAAATTATGAACGTTTTATAATTTATAGGTTATCTTGTGTTTGTTAAGTTGAAGTTAATTTTTTGGTAAAGACTAGGCGTAAGATAGGAATGACCTGATCGGAGTTGAAAACTAACTAGAGGATGATCTTCCTGACTGAAAAACTTCAGAGATGTTAATTGTAGCACTGATCTAATATGTTAATACTTATAAACACACACACACACACACACACCTTTACTAAAACTTACATAATATCACACCACAAGTGCCTATAGGTAATAAAAACGGACTTACTTCTCTTGGGAGCATCACCTGTATACGAATTTCTGCCATAAAAATCTTTAGGCTTAAAAAGAATAGCACATAGTCTCGACAAAATATCGGGTTTCCTTTTTTTTCCGGAGAGCTTTCTCCCACAATTTTCGTCGTTTAAAATCTTTGGCAAATACATGGGTCCCTGTATTTTTGCAGTCAACAGCTGCACAACGGGGAATATAATATGCGTAAAAGAAGTCGCTTGTTTACAAAAAACGTATGGATAGTGACAGCTACCTGTCAAATTCTTGGACGTTGGATAGCAGCGACATCTGAAGTGAGCAAATGGCAGTTTTTATTCCATTAATTGTCCGTTTCAGAGGCGACATGTTTGAGAGACTGCGAACGTTTCTGCGCCTCGATTTATTAGTGGACACCCCCCCACCCCCCCCAACTCGCCCCGGCCCGGCCGCCGCTCCCGTCCGCTCGTTACTAATGAAGTTGCTTTGTATTTGCGCTCACTGTTTACATAATATTATAATTGACTTGAAAGTTGTAGGAATCTTACCATTTCGATTATTCATAATAAACAATCAATCTGCTTGTTTTGAACACAGATATTATAGGTAATAATTTTATAACTACACAATCTACGCAAACTTTATAATGCGGGGCCTTAGTTAAAGTGTAGTTGACTCTTGAAGAAATTGAGATGAAGGCAACGACTCGTACTTACGTGAACGAGAAGCACTCGCTGTATAGAGTGCAGTATGAGCAGTGCGCAGGCGGCACGTATCCACGACATTTACTAATGTAATCAGAGAGATGGTGCAGCTGTGGCGCCTGAATTATTTAACACGAGCCGAGGAGCGAACACATGTGGTGCGCTTGCAGTGCAGCGCACTCAGCGCGACGACTATGCCGCGGGGCACCTGTATCATGTGCATGTGTAATTTGTGTGCCGTGTGCCTCGCGTGATGCTGTAGTATTTCACGCCAGTGACCCGATGTCGCGCGCGCTCCCGCTCCCGCGCCCGCGCTCGCTCCCACGCCCGCACTCCCTCACAGTACACAGCGGCACGCACAACGCGCGCCCACCTACGACCCAACAACCTCTGCAAGCACTGCAATGCAATAGAGAAATGTTTGTTGAACTTGATTCTACAAAATCAAACGGATATATGAGCTACTACAGGTCATCTATGTTAAGCATTACAGCTGGTGTGCCTCAAGGATGAATTTTGGGCCCTTTAATAATAAAGGGCCCAAAATTGATACTTGACTCCTCCTCCTCTTCCTCCTCCTCTTCCTCCTTGAATATGTATAAACATATTCTTACTAATGACCTAATCAATTTCGCACATAAACTTTTCCCGGACATACAACTTGTAGTCTTTGCCGATGACACCAACGCTATAGTTGCAGCTAACGATATCCAAGACCTTACTATTAAGGTGAACGCAGCTCTAGAGGCCTTTCATTCTTGGTCTAATGCGAATTGGTATGCTTATAATAAATACGACTAAAACCAAAATTATGTTATTTAAAACTACTGCGAGTAACAAAGACAACATGGACATTGAACTAGACAAAGTTAAAATTGAGCTTGTCAGGGAAGTTACGTTTTTAGGAATTGAAATTGATTGAATTGGAAGAAAGAATTAGTAGCTTTGAATTCATCTATATCATCTACTTGCTATGCCCTAAGAACTCTTAGAGATAAAGTTAGCATAAAACATTTAAAAATGGTATACTATGCGCTGATTGAGTCCAAACTGAGGTATAGCATACAGTTTTGGGGAAACAGCTACCGTTACGACTGGCATAGGGCATTCATTCTCCAAAAAGAGCACTTAAAAAAAGAAAATACTATGAAACCGACGAGAACACGCTGGTAAGGGAAAAATCGCGTAGGAATGATTTAAAAATCATACCGACTTTTGGAATAGTTGTGCATAGTCCACAGTAGCAGGCAGTTCAAATATTTAATAAATTAACACTTGAGTTAAAAAGCATATTGAACACAGGCTCATTCAAGGCAAGGCTCAAGGCGCTCCTGTTGGAAAGATGTGTCTACTCATTAGATGAGTTGTAAGTCTTATTGCTCTTCAAACTGACATGTAATTATTTTGTTTGTGGTGTTTTATTGTGTTCCGTGTTCATATGACTTTTATTTTTTGATTATTCTTTTTCGTTTAAATTACAATTAATTTATTGACATAATGGTTTAATAATTTATGTTTGCAAGGTATTTTACATTTTATATAAATAATATTTTCTAATTTTAATTTAATTGCATGTATTCATATATATGTATTTGTACATCTAATGTACAAACATACATGACGTGTGTATGTGTGTATGTACATGTGTGTGTGTTTTTGTTAATGTTAATGTTTCATGCTGGATTATATTCGAACGCAATGTAAATTGTTACTGAATAAATAAATTGAAATTGAAAAATTTAAATGTGATGACGATTCAGTTGGCGACGTTAAACTAAAATAGCAGTAGCAATAGTTACGAAACTGGAGAACAAAAAGCGATGAGTAGCGAGGGCACGTTGTTCGTGTTGACAGGTTCGCGCCGGCCGGCCCACAGGCTCACTTGGTGGTGCCGATATACGAAGTGGTCGACGATGGAGCACGCTTACTATAATTAGAAGCAACCTCGACTCTCGACTTAAGTACCCCCAGGTTATAGGTACTTATCAGAAAACACAGACTCTGGCAGGACATTCCACTTCTTAGCTATACGCGCAATGAAAGCGTTCGCAAAACGTTCCGTACATCTACTTGTTTTGGTGCTCACCGCTCTATAAGCAAAATTGAAAACGTAGCATAGGGTAAACATCAGGGGATGCATACTTGTACATACATACATTTTTTCTTCGAGGGCAATCTAAATTGTGTCAGCCCAGACCTTAGATACACTCGCAGCTAAGCTAAAGCTTCACCGGTGGCGACTGCCCGCGGGCGTGACGCCGCGCATGCTCTCCGCGCGCTCAACTGATGCTTGCCGCAGATCCGTCGGCGAGGCACGGTCGACCACCCACTGGTCAATCGAGATCGGCATATACCTACATATCTAGGTATACATATTATAAATTAAAGTCACTTATCGCTTCTTTCTGTGTGACCGCGTTGTTCTTTAAAACTGCGTAACGGATTTTGATGACATTTTCAAAATCATTTAGAGATTTTATTCCGGAAGGTTTATGTGTGTAATTCATTAATGTTCAACTTACATAATCATAATACAGAAATCTCGATGAATTTTATGATGTTCTTTAAGTTTTTTATTTTTAGAGTTCCGTACCCAAAGGGTATAACGGGACCCTATGACTAAGACTCCGCTGTCCATCCGTCTGTCACCAGACTGTATCTCATGAACCGTGATAGCTACTAGCTAGCTAGCTACTAGCTACTAGAAAGTTGAAATTTTTACAGATTATATATTTCTGATGGCGCTATAACCACAAATACTAAAAAACAGAATAAAATAAATATTTTATGGTCTCCCATACAACAGACATGATTTTTTTGCCGTTTTTATAGATAATGGTACGGATACCCTTTGTGCGCGAGTCCGACTCGCACTTGGCCGGTTTTTTGTATGTTACCTGTAACATGTACAGTCAGCAAAGGAGATAAGTATCAAGGGTCACCAGATATTATAGTTGAAGTTGAGTAAGAAACCGATGAATACTTCTGAATGAAATTTAATTTGATAAATGACCAGCTTATTTTCTATTAATATAATTTTATTATATTCGAAAACATTCATAGGTTTCTTACTAAACTTCAAGTATATCTGGCGACTCTGAATACTTATCTCTTTTGCTGACGGTACATGTACACGTTATTGTTAATAATGTTTGTAAATATTGTTACCTCAAAAAGATAAAGTACTAGAATGTGGGATGTTTATCAGCAGAAGCTAAATGTACTGAACTGTAGCCGCTCCAGTGCCTTGTGTTTGACTTTACAAATTGAGTGTAGAAGTAAGTTAGTCGGTTGGGAGTTGGGACCGCGCCAACCTGCGCACTTAAACTACTTTAAACTATGCCAGCGAGCGTTTTACGCAACGCAATCAAAGTATTAAATGAGTTGCGCCCGCTAACTACTTGCTACGGTCGTTTGTGTGCTACGCCGTAGCTTGGCTACGAGGCTACGACAGACCTACGAAGTACGTAGAAATATCTTTAAAAGTCAAATAATTTTTTTATTATTATTATTTTTTTTTATTTTTTTTTTATTTAAATGGATTTTATTTATTTATTTCAAATACGCACATTAAAGGCACTTTTGAACGTCAAAATTTACATGAAAATAGAATTGACTCTAGTTGCCCCTTTCAAAAGGTAGTTTCGTATGGAGAAGAATGGGCAAGAAACTCCGTTACTCTTTTAAAATGTATTACAATATTATTATACAATAATTATATAATTATAATTACGTAAGACGATGCATCTAGAATATAATTACCATACCCCAATAGGTAAAAAGAATTAAATAAAAAGCAATAACAGGTAAATTAATTATATGATAGATACATGGTGCTCACATATTTACAAATATTGAAAAGTAAATTGTTTAAAATTAAACAAACTAGTTTTTTTTATAGACTTCGTATAATTGTAAAATTTGAATCTTTACAGTAGGTTACAGGTAATGTCGTTGCACTGTTTGGTTAAAATTATGTTCTACGCGCCGCCGTCGTTTGCGGAGTGTCGTTCGCGCGTTGCCGCCCTCTCGTCCCTCCATACCGCCTCGCTCGCCCCAGTGCGGGGCGAGTACAAGATGATTTTTCCAAAATTTTAACCAGTAATAATTTAGTGTGTGACTTGAAGTAGTTAAAAGCTCTTTTTAATTTATATAAATAATATTCAGGAATTTAAACTACATGGCCATCTTACTCTATACGCAGATGACACTTGCTTATTTTATTTCGGCTCTTCCATTCATGATTTAGTTTCCCAGGCTCAAGATGATTTAAACACCCTTTTTTCATGGTTTCAATTTAACTATAAATATTTCTAAAACATGCTATATCTTGTTCAAAGCAAAAAATAAAATAATACCTCCACATAATCCATTAGTTATCAACAATGTGCACTTACAGCAAAAATCTTGTGAAAAATATCTTGGATTAAGAATGGATAGTTATCTATCGTGGATTGTTCACTTGGATCATATAAAAACAAAGCTTACGTCTCTACTTGGATCCGTCCGAAGCATAGTTCGATGTATTCCACACAGACTGCGTCACACCATCTATAACGCCTTAGTAAAACCACACCTACTATATCTGGTTGAAATTTGGGGCAGTGCGGCCAAGACGAAGCTAGCAAGTCTCCAAGTTGCACAAAACAAGATAGTGAAAATGATTTTTGGGTACCCATATTTAACATCAACATGAAGAAACAAAAATAATGAACATTAGACAGTTATATATTTACAATACATGTATTTTCATTCGTAAGGCACTGAACAATAGTATACAGACTAATTTATCGTTTACTAAAGTAAAACAAGTAACCCAACGTAGCAGTCGCCGAGCTAGTTTTCTGTTTTACCGAAGATGAGAAACAAGTTTGGCAAAAAACAAATAACTTTTGAAGGAGCACAATTATTATAACAAAATACCCTCATGTATAAAGGGGTTGCGCTCATTCAATGCATTCAAAACTCAATTGGCTGCGTATTTAATCACAAATAACACTCTTCCTAAAAGTTGAATGCATTGGATGCACTGTGTCCTTCTTTCTTATGTCTCTGACTGTATCATAATTGCTACCGTGACGTCTGTGGCGAACTTTTTATTTATATAATTTATTTTAAGCATTGTTCTCATGTAAGTGACTTTGTGTCTTTTTTGGGAATAAAAATATCTTTAAACCTAGTTAAGTACATAACGTAAAAATCAATGTCATAAAAATGATAAATTGTACAATTAAATTAGCAACCAGTTTGATTTTGTCTAGACTCTAGATTGTCCTATGGAGCAGGACCAGCATGTTTCCAAGCATTCTTATCTAAGATATAATCCTCAATCCTAGTATGCTTGTTTACAAAGCGTACTTTTAATATGAGTTTTAAACTTTCTTTCATTTAATTGCAATACATCAAAAGGTATTTTGTTGTAACATTTAACACAGTACCCCATAGAAGATGTTATGTACTTTAGATAATCTGAAAAATGGTTGATTTATTTTATGTTTATTTCTAGTATTAAAATTATGTCTATCACTTATTTTATTAAACAGATGTAGATTTTTTCTTACATTCATGTATTTTCATAAATGAATTGGCAAGGTACCGTCATAATATTCCTCTTTAAATAGTTCCTTGATTCGCGGTGACGTAAATTGTAAATGAGCCCTGACAGCTCTCTTTTGCAAAATAAAAATGGAGTCAATATCAGCAGTCCGACCCCACAGTAAAATGCCATATGATTTAATGCTGTGGAAGCAGCTAAAATAGACAAAACGCGCGCCTTCTACATCTGTTAACTGTCTTATCTTTCTAACAGCATAAGCAGCCGAGCTTAGCCGCCCCGCAAGAGAAAACCGTCTCATTAATAAATTCTAGTTTTTCTCCGTTCAATATCCGTTCTAACATTAGATAATTTAAATCTTATGCATTTGGTTTTATTTTCATTTAGTACCAAATTATTTACCGTAAACCAATCTTGGACCTAAATAATAAAGTTATTCATGTCGTCAAGATTTTGTACCCGTCGTCGGTCTATTTTAAAGATCAATGACAATGATGAATGACTGGAAGGTACACATTGATAAATTATGCACTAAGCTGCAAAGATTTGTATTTGTTTTAAACCGAATAACTCGCGTAGCTGGTATCAATGCAGCACTTTATGCTTATCATGGTTACGTAGCTTCAATTCTCCGCTATGGGATCATTATAAGGGGAAATTCTATTGATACTATTAAAGCATTTTGAGCCCAAAAGAAATGTATTCGATCAATGACTAAAGCCCAACCATTACAAAGCTGTGTCCCAATCTTTAAAAAATTAAAAATATTACCACTCCCATCTTTATATATATTCGAACTCTGTATCTTTGTACGTAAAAACTTAGCTTTATTTCAAGTACACAATGATGTTGTTATAAGGAAAAGTCCAAAAATCCACAAATGATGTGCACCCCAACAAAGAATTAAACTATTTTCAAATAATGTTTACTGTATGGCAATTCAAATTTATAATAAATTACCTAATGTTTTTATGATATTTAAAAAGAAACTATTTAACTTTCTATTGCAAAAGTGTTACTACTCAACGAATGAATTTTTAAATGAAAAATTTGATTCAAAATTTAAAGTAGACTATGACTTACCTCCTAATAATTGAATGAAATTTTATTTCTTTGACATAGTATTGAAACTTTTCTTTTTTTCTCCATTGTATTTAATAATTCTTGACATTATAATTAGAAACCTCTTACATTGTATTTAATAATTCTTAACATTTTAATTGATAACCCCTGACATTGTATTTAATCATTCTTAACATTTTAATTGATAACCCCTGACATTGTATTTAATCATTCTTAATATTTTAATTGATAACCCCTGACATTGTACTTGATAACTTAGGTAACGTTTTTATTATTCTCGACTTTGTATTGTTTATTATTAATTTTAAATTCTTTGAAATATTTGTACGCTGGAAACAGCAGAATATTATGGACTTCATAGTATATGTAACACCTAAGTAACAATATTGTAACAAATAAATTTATTATTATTATCAAAAGACCAAAACAATCATCTGCAAACAACACCATCTTCGGTTGATTTTGAAGTAAATGGGGTAAATTATTGATGTAAACTAAAAAGAGGAATTGACCCAATACCGAACCTTGAGGAACGCCCGTTGTCATTTCAGACCCTAATGAGTTCATGCAGTTTATTTGAACTTTAACTTTCTATATTTCAGGTATGGTCTTAGTAAATCAAGAGCTGTATTCCTAATCCGACAGTGCTCTAGTTTTAGCAGAAGTATCTCATGGTTTACGCAATCGAAAGCCTTAGAGGGGTCGCAAAAGATTCAAATGGCATTCAATGGCATGGTTCTTTATTAGGGTGATACCAACGTCAATGGTACAACGCCCTTTGGTGAAACCGTACTGTTGTTTATGAAAGATGGAGTTTTTATTAAAGTGACGTAAAATTTTACTGAGCATTAATTTTTCAAACACCTTACTGAGAAATGGCAAAATTGACACAGGCCTATAATTGTTGGGTTCTTTACTAGTACCAGATTTGAACAGTGGAACTACTTTACTGTGTTTCATAAGATTCGGAAAGACTCCTTGGTCAACACTGGTGTTAAATATGAAAGCTAAATAGGGCGCAATGGTTTCGATGAGAGATCTACAGACTTTTACAGACATTCCCCAGAGATCTTCTGTTTATTTAATTTTAAGATCTTTAAAAGCTTTTATAACAGCTTGGGGTTTGTATGCTGAAACCTAAACTCCAGAGGGCATGCCTTTACAGTATTTTTAAGTAAAGCAGCAGAAAGCGCGGGTGAAGAATTTAAAGCTTCAGTAGTTTTAAAGGGAATATTATTAAAAAAAGTTTTCAAATTCCTGAGCTATTTCTACATCTGAGTTAATAGGGCCATGTGCAGTCTCTAATTTAAATACAGTATTACGCTGTTTTGTCCTGCCTGTTTAATTAACTGACGGTGTTGCTACTTAAATGTCTATAAATTAACTAAAAACTAATCGACTAACAATAAACACTGTGTACGGTGCAAAGATCCCCACATAACGAGGTTAACGTATACACAACAACAAACAGGTTCATACAATAAACAACAGTAAGGCTACGGACACGTCAGCGGGCGCGGCATGGCGGTGGCGGCGGTGCAGGGAGCGGCGCGTTTCAATGCATAGATTTATATGGAACTGGCCCCAAAGGCAGCGGCTTAGAAGCGGCTTTTTTGGGTACGCGGGTCACCGCTCGCCGCGCCGCCGCCGCCGCCGCGCCGCACTCACTGACTTCGAGGCCGAGGCCTTATGCGGACACGATAACACCGCGCGCGCCCACCCCGCGAGCACCCCACCGGCGCCCGCCATCCGTCGCTGATGTAAACGGAAGTCGAATTAGTTGGCATACTAAGTTATTGTCTGGACCCGGAGGTACACGAGTACAGGCCCGCGACGACGACGAAACTAAACGCCGACTAAACCAACTCTTTTCACACATTCTAATAAGTTAGTATATGTAATGTTCTGATCACCTGGTGGGCGTTCAGTCAGAACAAACAAGGAGCTCACGATGCAACAACAACTTCACACGCTACACGCACACGTTGTAGGTGTGTACAACACACACACTTGGGGACAAGCAGAGATTACATACCGCTACATTGTACGTCTCCCTACGTACTATACTACTTCTGCTTCGTCTGCATGTCATAGCTTCATTGCCGTTTAATTAAATGTCATGCAGTGGAGGCGCCATGCTTTAAGTGTGCATTTCGTCCGCACTCAGCAGGCAGCGAGGAATAAGACGCGTGACGTTACGCCACCGACTCGCGTCCTCTCTCCAATGTCGTGATTTCACCAGTCAATCATGTTCATAGTGCATGAGATATCCCGTGAGCACGATTGTCTACGATTCTCATTTTTAAATGAGCGAGTCCTATCCACATCTCCATTATTATATTTATGTCGAAGCCCATCGTTTATACAACGCCGAAATATAACAAGAGGCAACCAGCCAGTCTATTCTGTTTTTTGTTTTGTCAATTTTACCAATTTTATCGATTTCATTATTATTATTTTATTTTTTCAATTTTAATTTCAATTTGCTATCATTTTTTATTAGTCAATTATTATTGTTTGTACCATAAATGGAAATGAAAACCGCATGAAAATCCGTTTCGTAGTTAAGAAGAACAACGCAGTCACACGATTTTGTCTTTTAGATCTAGGGACTTCAGACTTATTAGTTTAATGTACGCAGGTATTAGGTATTTATTTTAGTTTTTCATTAATCACTACACAACACACCCACACACCCATGTCACAAAACTTTTAATTTATTAGAACGGACACACACTTCCCTATTCTTTGTATTATTCTAGCGTATGGCACTCGTGGGTTGCAGCTGAAAATCAGCGTCAGGTGGTACACCTTGTGTTGTCATCTGACATTATGCTGAGCTGAGGCCCCGTTGGCATTATAATCATTGTTCCGTATTTTTTAGTTTTAAGGTGTATTTTTGTTGCTGCAATGCCAATAAACGCATTTTTCTTCTTTTCTTTCTTCTTTCTAAAATCTCAACGTGAAAACTTAAGTGAAGTGAGCTATCATCCCACCTGATGGTAGGGATTGACACAAGTGACAACTCACTTCACCTAAGTGTTCACGGTGAGATTTTTGCAGAATAGATTGCCAAGTCAAATGTTCATCGGTCAAACGATCATTCGGACAATCGTTCTTCGGGCAATCGTGACACATTCTAGCTGGCAACCCTACAGTGTGCTAATAAAATGGTCGTATGCAATCGAGTCGCTAGTACTGTTATTATTGCCTCGCGGTGGGATGGAGGCTAGGGGGTTGGGGGGTGGAGGGGGCACACAGATGTGTAATGGAGTTTACTAAGCAGCCGTGATTCGCGACAGTTGCGCGCTTGAGACAATATCACTCGACACCCCGGTGCGTCATTAGTACACACAACTAATTAAATTCCTCCGCGATGAAAGGAAAATTCTTTAGAGCGCTCCCCTACACACGCAGCTCGAATCACACACTCGTACTCACACTATTCGTGCAGTTCGCTGGAGCTACGATGCGAACGAAGTATTGCTTTTTGTTCTGTGAAGCAGTATGCGGAGGAGACAACAATCACTCCGCGCGCACACACACCTCGTGCACATCCTGTTGTGACGTGTGCGGTGGAGGGCGGCTGTGCAGTGACGTCACACAGACCCCACCACCTCCACCGGCGATCTGCAAGGCACCTGCGGCAGCCGATACGACGATCACACCATAATGGTTCAAAAGGCCCGAAGCTAATAGCAGCTTCCCGTGACCTCGTGCTTAAGAAGGCCCATAGGATTTTCTCAAGCATGAGGTCACGGGTTCGGAACTAACTAGTAAAAATATTTTTTTCTATATTCATGCTGCGTGGTGCGTGCGCTGGATTGATTTCTAAAGTGGTGGGTAGTTACAATGTCAATCCCTTTACACGTTACGTGTACACATTTTATGTTAAACTAAGCACAAATAGTTATTAATATTGTAATTATGGCTGAAAACGTTGTGAAATTATTGAAAACGCAAAGGGGGGAGTGAAAGTGTATCGAAGTGTACTTTTCTTTAATAATTCCTGTTTTGACTTCAATTTAATGACTTAATTATATGTAAATAAACTATGATTCAACGATTTTTGTGTTTTCTTAACTTTCTTTTTAACGGATAATTAGACAATGGTGAAAACTTTTCTGCGAGCAACTTGGAAGTAACGCTCGCCGGCCGCTGTCGTGGCACCGCTAAATGACGAATCACACAATTTGCCTGCGAGTGGATAATTAGACACTGGTAAAAACATTTCTGCGGCAGATTGTATGATTCGTCATTTTTAACTGAGTGAAATAGGTTGGATTAGGTTAAAACTGTGACACCAACCACTGTAGGGCGGCCCAGGACCTGGTGGTGCAGGTTATGGCCGAGTGGTTAGTGAACGTAGCGGTGGTTGCCGAGCCCTACTCAGTCCCCGGCAGCTGGCTGGGTGACGAGGACGGCTTGGTGGCACTAGCGGCGCGGTCTTCCACAGACTCCCCTCCCCTCTCGCTATTAGAGAGGGGACCGGGATACGTGGCCGCCGCGTGGGGAGAATTAGCCCTTGTGGGCGTCTATTTCTCCCCAAACCGCCCTCTTCAGGATTTCGAGAATTATCTCGTAATCCTGACCGCCGTGGTCGGCAGGGCGGTGCCGCGTCAGGTCTCCGTACTGGGAGACCTGAATGCCAAGTCGGTGAACTGGGGCAACCCGGCCACCGACGCTCGCGGGAGGGCAGTGGAAATGTGGGCAGCCTCCTCTGGACTCTCCCTCTTGAACAGAGGAAGCGTCCAGACATGCGTGCGGCGGTAGGGTGGCTCAATAGTGGACGTCACTTTCGCCGCCCCTGCGTTGGCCGCGCGCGTGTTGAACTGGCGGGTGGACCTGGTGGAGACTATGTCGGACCACCGCTACGTACGATTCGACATCTCCACCAGTGGCCCCGGAGAGTCGCGGCCCCTCTCGGTGCGATCACCGTTCCCGCGGTGGACTCTCACCCGCCTGGACAGGGAGGCAGCGGTGGAGGCGGCGTTCATCCAGGACTGGTTTCCACCGCAAAAAATTGCGCCCCTTTGGTCCCCCGGTGGCCGAGACCCTGGAGCCCTCATTTCGGGATGGGGTGGTTCAGTCCCTGTTCCCGTGCAGGGACAACAACTTCGCCCCGCCAGTGATGGGCGCCACGTTGAGGATAGCTCCGCCAGCTGAAGAAGAAGAGGAGGCCCCTCCGGTCACGGAGTCGGAACTCGGCGCGGCGATTCTGCATATCCGCGCCAAGAAGACGGCTCCGGACCCCGACGGTGTTCCGGCAAGTGTGGTGGCCATCGCTGCCACTCAAATGGAGGAGAGGTTTCGACACCTCTTCAGCGCATGTATTGCGTGTGGGAGGTTCCCGAAACCGTGGAAGGACGGGCAGTTGTGCCTCCTTCGCAAGGAGGGCCGCCCAGCAGACTCCCCCTCGGCATACCGGCCCATCGTTCTGCTCGATGAGGTCGGAAAAATGTTCGAGGGGATAATCGCTGCCCGCCTGAAAAGTCATCTGCGGCGTATCGGGCCGGACTTGTCGGACGCTCAGTTCGGTTTTCCGGCTGAGCGTTCCACGGTGGACGCGCTGGCCCGCCTTAAGGGCCAGGTGAAGGGGGCGATGGAGGCGGGGGACGGATTACTGGCACATCTTAGCGGGCTGTCATCGCGCCTGCTGAAGGCCGCAGGCGCACTCTCGTGGCTGCTTCCCAACCTGGGGAGGCCCAGCGCGCGATGCCCGCAACTTTACACCGGCATCTTGAGGAGTATGGCCCTTTACGGGGCCCCTATCTGGGAGGACTCCCTCCGAAGGAGGGAGAACGCCGCTGCATTGCGGGCACCCCAAAGGGCCATAGCCCAGCGGGTGGCGCGGGCCTACCGCACGGTGGGCTTCGCAGCAGCATGTGCTCTGGCCGGCACCCCTCCTTGGGAACTCGAGGCGTGGGTGCTCGCCAGAGTATATGAATGGACGGCGGGGCGGAGGGCGAGAGGAGAACGCCCAGCCCCGGAAGAGCGGGAGGCCGTCCGGCGGGAGGCGAAGGACGCCATCGTCGTCCATTGGACGGGGGAACTCGCCACCGCAGCCTTCGGCCGCCGAACCCTCGACGCGATTGGGCCTGTCCTGCGAGACTGGCTCGAGCGGTCGCATGGGTTCCTCTCGTTCCGTCTGGTGCAGGTGCTGTCCGGACACGGTTGCTTCGGATCGCACCTGCACCGGATCTGACGGGAGGAGACGCCGTCGTGCCACGACTGTGGCGCGGCGGAGGACACGGTGCAGCACACCCTCGAGGTGTGCCCCTCGTGGTCCGAGACGCGCCGCAGTCTCATCGCGGTGATCGGACCGGACCTCTCACTCCCTGGCTTGGTTAACGCCATGCTGGGGGACGAGGGGTCCTGAGCGGCAGTCGCCTCCTTCTGCGAACACGTCATATCCCAGAAGGAGGCGGCGGAGCGCGCGCGGAAGGAGGATCCTCACGCGGCGCTGCTCCGAAGGCGGAGGAGGGGTCGAAGAAGACGTCAGTTTGATAGTCATCTCCGACTCCTCCCGGGTGGCGACCAGCGGGCAACGGGTGCGGGAGCACCCTTGCCTGTATTGCACAGGCCTCCACCAGTGTCGGACGGGAGTGGCCAGGTGTTCCCGGCCATTCCCGTAGCCCCCCAAGCTGGGGGGCATGCGGGGCCCGCCAGCTAGGCGGGCAAGCGCCGGGAGGGTTGTGGATGTAAAGGCTGAGCCGGTTTCCCATGGCCCTCCCATCACGGCGATGTGGGAACACCGCTGAGTTTTAGTGGGTATACTGTCATTTGGACAGGAGTCGCACATACCCCGTCTCGTCCCCCGACGAGCGGAAGTGCATAAAGCATTTCTCAGCGACAAAAAAAAAAAAAAAAAGGTTAAAACTGTGACCGCAGAAAGGTTTTTACCATTGTCTAATTATCCATGTTTTCGCAATATCCCTAGGGTTTTCGCGAAAATTCGAATTAGCAAATCATCCAATCGACATATACAAAATCTCCAGTAAATCAAACACAAGACCACAGATAAATCAACAGTAGGTGAATCGACCGTTAGTTTATTCAACCTTAGTTTAATTAATTGTAGTTGAATAAACCGCAGCTGAATTCTCCTTTATGGATTCCGTTCATTAGTTATTACAAAAATCGGTGAAACGATCTTTAGATATTTTAAACGGTAGGTCTTATGACCGTAGTTATTTTGAAAATAGTTAGAATAAACTTAGGTATTGTAATACATAACGCTAAGAATATAACATTATCTACTACTTCGACATTGTTACCACCAGACACAACCTTAACAATAGTGTTATTGCGTATCATTGACTTTACTAATAAACACATTGTTTTATTTACATTGTAACGGCTAGGGCTTTGCAGGTAGACTGCGCAGGCTGTTAACTGATAGGTAGTAGTAGTCAAAAGAAACACATGTAATGTTCATATAGATTATAATTGATAAGAAGTTAGGCTAGATCACTGTTCATCTGCACTGAGCACTATCACACTATAGTTGGGAAGGGTACCGTCCTTGGATACTGGGCAGCCGGCAGGCCCGTCCGCACAGGCTCCGCAAGAGGCCGGTAAGGCCTTCGAAGGGCCGCAGTTAGCGGGCGTCGGTAGCAGGTTGTAGGACGCCAGTAGCACTCTACGCATCAGCGTGCAGGTTGGAGCAGCGGGTAGGCTGGAGCTGCCCTGTCCTCAGTCAGGACGTAGAACCCCTAGGTCGGGGCACAAGGAATCCTGAGGTTCAGGGAATAGCTCTGCTAGCTAAATCAGCGCAAGATCAAAATGGATGAGTGTTGTCACGAAAATTAGTGTTGTGCCATCTTTTTAGTGATGTGCTTAGCAACTAACTAATTGAGTAATATTTAGTATCACTCGACTGTTTACCGTTGAGACTACTCGCAACGCTACAAAATTAAGCTTAAAATTATTTGTACCAAACCAGTTTTCAAAAGCCTTTAAGGCAGTATTAATCTTAGATTAAAAATTACTTATATTATCTACAGAAACTATTGCATTAGTGTCATCAGCAACAATAATTATTGTTCTGTCAGTTATCCGTTTTCTAATATACTCAATTAAGTCATTTAGGAATAGGATGAAGAAAATTGGGCGCTGAACGGAACCCTGAGGGACACCTCGGGATACAGTGACTAGGTTGGTTTTATTTCTTTTTCTCCATTCACATAACAGGAACATCTGTTAAATATTGTGTAGTGTATCTGTTATTATTTTATTTTTATTTATCAGCTGTCAAATGTATGGGCGATGAATGAATAACTGGCATTTATGTTTACAGTGTGATAATATTATTTCTAAATTGTGAAATTATTTTATATAGTTATCATAATAATATAATTATTAGCAAATTATACTATTTTATATATATATTATTTTAATTTTTTCTTATCAAAAAGCGCCTTCATCCTCTCTCCTATAAAAAAATAAGTTTGCTGTGCCCGACAGGGTCGATAATTGATTCGATGTTTTATTTAACATACCAACTGTTTTTATGTACACATTATGGAATGCAATATAGTATTGAATATTGAGTGTTGAGTATAGATATTTTAGATACGGCACACAGACTTTGGCTCACTATCTTGATAAATTACGTAAATAGAAAATCCGGTTACAGGAAGTACGTAGTTCTTGGAAGTGAAATTAAAGGCAACAGCTGTTACCTATGAGTCATTCATGAAATAAAATGACATTACAAAAACATAATTCGCTCATTGGCAACAAAGGTGACATAACAAGAAAATCAGAAATTTTGAGTTAAGTATACAAGTGAACGCAGCAAATTGTATTCGTTTTGCTACACAAACGACGTTACGCTAAAGCCTAAAAATGAGGGAGCTAGAATGTTGTGAGTTTATGATTCGTCACACTTTTTCCACTACTTTTGAATTTTTAAATCATCATATCCAATAATTGCTCTTTTTGAATTATGTCAAGCTTCTCGCAAATTAAGAGGCCATGCACAAAATTCACTTGCTAGAGTTTAGGTAAATTCATTGCGAGGCTATGTTTGTGTGCACCGTCTACGCACACACGCCTAAAGATCAAGCGTAGTGATCGCCTCAACAGTTTTGATCCTATAGACAGATGATATTTTTTAAGTCATGTGGGTACAGTTACGAAATAAAAGTCTGGATTTTTAGCATATATTCATTTAGTATATTTATCACAATAAACATAAGAATGATACAATTTGGTGTTAAATGTATTTAGGTACATTTAGAAATTCAATAACATTGAGGTAAGTATTTTACATAAATACGAGTAATATTCATGTTTAGGTAATTAAATGTTTTCCTTTACCGATGTTAAGATAAACTTAAAAAGTACGAACAAATTGAAAAAATCTTATTGGGACTGGGCCCGTATTAGAAACCTGCACCCTAATTACGTAGCACACTAGCTATCACAATCTGAATCATTTTGAAGCCTATTGCTAATCCATTGCTTCATATCTTCGAAAAATTTGTCTGCTCAACAACATAAATAACGCAATGAATGTTGTTGAACTGTCAAAATGAAACCCATTCCTACTGTTAGTGTGCTACGTAATTACCCCGCTGTATAATTAAAAAAAAATGGGAGGATTCGAAATGGATTCGGATAAAAAATAAAGTTTTGGAAAATGCAAAACAATTAAATTTGTATATTAGGGTTTTACCTATGAAACTGCTGTTTTATTTTACTGGCCGCGAACCAATAAATTTGGAATTCCAAGTAAAACTGTAGCTATCAAAATAAATTTACAGTTCGAAGTGGCAGTTTAATAAAACGAAAACTGCATAGGTAAGTCCTAGTAAATAAAAAATCATATGGATTCGTGGTGCAATTATAAAATATGTATATTACATAGGTAGGTAGTATAGGTAGCAAGTGATAATACGATTATTCCCTTCAATTACGAAATAGTCCAATCAGTTATTGTTGGTAATATTTTATTTTATTCTATTCGGGAAACTTACAGCTAACTTATACAGTATTCTTAAACAATATGCAATTATATATTATTTCAAATTTTACAAAATCCTCAAAACAAATAAAATATGTACACGTAAACACACTCGTACAACTTTTGAAAACAGACGTAAATACTTTCGTCTACATTAACTTACATTGTCATCGATTACCTAAAATTAACAACATTTGAAAATAAAATTGTACTCGTAAATACTTCTTTATGTACTTCTACTGCTGATTGATAGTAAAAGCTTACATGTTCTTAAAATGAAGCAGTAGCGATATGATTAGAATTAAGTTCTGTAAGAATTTGTCTCATATGTGCTAATCCCACGTTTCGGCTTCTTTTTCTAGTGACGCACTGGCCCTGCAGTCTCGACATTTGATAGCGACAAAAATCGGTCGCTAAGTCGTATCGATGTCAAATTCCTTTAATAGATTGTCAACTTTATTTCCAAAGCATAAGGTTGACAATCTATTAAAGAAATTTGACATCAATTGGAATTAACGACCGATTTTTGTCGGTATCTATGTCGAGACTACCGGCCCTGGTAATGCGATCCTTTCTTTCAATCTACAAGAAATTTATACGTTAATACCATAATCAGCTTATAATGTTCCCACTGCTGGGACTCAGACCTCCTCTCGATGAGAGACAGTGGGCTGTAATCCACCACGTCAGCACAGTGTAGGTTGGTCCCAGTGCGGCTTGGTAAACGGTATCATAACCAGCCTAATGTTCCCACTACTGGGAAACAGCACGTGGGCCCAGTGCGGGTTGGTAGATGTCACATGTCTTCGAATTTTTGGTTCTAGGACATGCCGGTTTCCTCACAAAGATTTTCTTCACCGTTTTGAGAGCAGTGGTGTTAAAACAATTTACACAAAGTAAAGCGCCTGTATGGGTTTGAACCCACGACTTACTTATTACTCGTATGTTGCGGTCGTTACCACCGGGCCACCAATTTTCTCCACTGGGCTACCACTGCTCTCCAAATTTTCAGTCGATTGAGTATTCAAACTAAAAATATAATAAATCATTTAAAAAAAGACGATCAAACATACAATCTAATTATAACTAGCGGACCTGGTAGGTAGACGTTGTTCTGCGACAACAGGCCCACCATGAATCATCAAAATCGGTCAAGCCGTTAAGGATGAGAAGAATTTCGAACACTCGCACACCGATATTTTATACATATGTAGCGATATCTACATCGCCACATGCGAGCTACACGTCACAATGACGTCACACAAGATCCTGAATCGCGCAAGCAGAGTTTACCGCGCAACTAGCATATATACAACATCCCGACATCAACCGTCGGGCAGTTGCCCACCAGACACGGCACCCGTCTGGTCGGAGGATCCTCCCTTTTCAATAGAGTATGAGTGACCTTTACACCCTGTTCCTCATACCTCTATACATATATATAAATACTGAGCATGCAAAATATTCCTGTTCTTCATAAACAAGCAAAGTACTTAAAATAAAATTAATACTTACCGGATCAAAATGTGGTAGTCGGCGTACAATTTCTGGAATATATTTACGTTGAACACGCGTGCGCCTGCGATGCAAAGTGATACGTCCTTACGCTGGGAAGGCCCGGTCGCTACTGACGGGATCGGTTTTGCGCGGTCGATATTATAGTTTACTTTGCCTTTTATTTACCAAGTGAAGTTATTGTTTATTTATAAAATAAAATTTAGATTCTATTAAATGGTTAATTTAAGATTAATATGTAATTTTTAAAATTTCTTTAAAGTGTTTTTAAGGAATAGAAAAAAATACTTATTTGTCTAGAAATTTCCCAAAATTAGCGTTATTTCAAAAAAATTTGCCTACAAATTTTGTATGGAAGTTAAAAAAGTGGTCCTGATACATGCAAGTAGACCATATAGTGATGTTGATGATATTTTTTAATGTTCAAAATCAAAAGTAGTTTCTTGTAAAAAGATGAACAAACGTCAGTCTCGCGTCATTTTTTGGAAAACTTGTTGTGAATTTTTGTGATTTTCCATGAATACTTAAATTATTTGAAAAATCCCTTCCAGCCACATTTAAGACTAAGAACTCGACTTTTCAAATCACAAATAACTTTGTTTAAATTCCTTTTCCCTTTCTCAGAAAAAGTGAACAAAATTGATCAAAATCAGTCGATTTCGTGCACGGCCCCTTAACGATATTTTAACATAATGCCCCGATGATCGTTATGTTGAAATATTTGTAACGTCATTGTATTCAGCAGCTCATCGTTACTCGATAGTAATGATGAGCTACTGCTAATGGTGTTGGATGCGTCATTGGTGTAATTAGAACCAGCAGAATACGTGGTTACCGTCACAGATACGTCGCCAGGCAACAGATAGCACGCGGCTCACGGCACCCGGCGGCGCATGGTGGTTCACGTGGAGCTACTCGGTTATGGCGGTGTTTGTATTTTCGTGATTTGAGTAATAACCTAATCATAATCATAATCATTTATTAATTTGCGAATATAGGTACAAAAGAAAAGGTCTTAAAAACAATATGGTGTCCATTAGCCATATCCTACCGTAAGTTATGCAAATTTACACACATTATGTAATATGTTTATCCTGTAAATATTCAGTGACAGAATAATACGCTTTTTTTAGTAACAGTGTTTGAATTTGTATCTTTTGCTATGTTACTTATTACAGAGGTATGTATTTTTTCTAACGAACATTATAACCTCTAATATATATAAACATGGTAACGTAAGAATATTAAATTTTAAAAATGATGGTTTGCAACTGTCTGTTACTTTTATACCAGTTATAGCTCGTGTACATTTCTTCTGGGCTTTAAATAGCGCTTCTTTATTAGTAGAATTACCCCAAAAAATAACACAATACTTTAGAACAGGTGCAACATAGCCATTGTAGGCTGTAAGGACTGTAGAAGTACTGACCGTTTGTTTAAGTTTAAACAAAGCATAAGAAAATGTATTTAATCTAGTGCATAATGTATGAATATGTTCTTTAAAATTTAAATTATTATCTATCTTTATACCCAGAAATCTCGTGACGTCTACCTCCTGGATCTTATTATTTCGGTAATTTATGTGCATGTTTGCTATTTTACGTACTTTACTTCTGAATGTCATCAAATTTGTTTTGTCGAGATTTACGTGTAAGTTGTTGTTTATCACAGGTTCCATTTGTAATTTATTATCTCCTGTGAACGGTACTGTACTATCATCAGCAAATAGAATTGTGTTGTGTTTTGTCACTTTTGGAAGGTCATTGATGTATATTATAGATGACCTAAGGTGACCTTCTGAACCTATACTTAACCGAGAGGTTACCAAAGTGGCGAGCTTGCAACCGGCGTGGTGGGGCTGGGGGGGGGGGGGGGGCGAGTCTGAATGTGACCGCCTGATGATTAATGCGTGTGCTCGCGCGCTGCAGATTTCCCCGCAGACTACACGCCTCACTCCCCGCCCCCGCATCCCGACACAACGTTCCAGATTGGTTTACGTGTAAACAAAGAACTGTTAATTCCATCCGCTCTTACATCGCACACACAGCCTCACTCACGTACCGCCCAGTGCTGCAGGTACAACCACCACATGCAATAGTATAACTTCGTCAGTTCTCAAATTCTTTCCTTTATCAAGTCAGGACACATAGTACCTTGTGAAGCTAATGCACGTAGCAGACTATTACATAGAAAATCATATATTTAACAACTTGACAACAAAAATCAAAATAATATATTATACATCTTTGACCAATGTCGAGTTGACATCAACCTAAAACCTTTGTAATGGCCGGCAGTTTTATGAATCTTTTGCTTGCGGCCTTGCCCGCGGCTTTGCCCGTGTGGAGGTCGAAAATTATCCCACGTGAACTTACTACCGGGATAAAAAGTATCGTATGCCCTAACCCAGGTAATGGCCTATCCAGCCTTTCATTCAAATCCGTTCAGCCGTTAACGCTTGACAAGTTAACAGACAGACAAACAGATAATTCATGCAAATAATATTTTTTTATATAAATAAAACATGATATATGAATTTATGATTCTACCAAGGCCCATCTAAACCACAAATCACTAAATACATTTGACCCTAAACGTGTGTCGCCTTCAAACGAATGACATAAATAAAACGAACTAAACGCATTTAGTGATTTGTGGTGCAGGTGGGCCAAGAAGTCTAACTTAAAAAAAAAAATAATTTAATTTGATATTATCACCATTAATTTTATATAGTCTAGCGCCATCGTTGACCATGTTATACTTACATGTTGGCAAGTTATTTAATGATTTTAAATTGTAATAAAGACCGAGTGGACCGATTTAAATTAAATAAAGATTAATTGTTACCTTGGCATACGGACTATGACTATATTTCCAAACCCTTAAATCTCTTATGAAGAGGTACTCAAACACCTAGCAGGTTGCGTTCATCTTGCCGTCCGGGAGAACTCCCAAAGTGCTTGAGGACAGCTGCTCACTTTCTCTTACAGAATCCTACATTTTGCAGCGTAGAGCTGGCTGCTAACACGCCGGGGACTCGAACCCCGGCGTGAGGTAGCTAAAAATCAAACTCACGCAGCGAATACACGTAAAATCTATTATTATAATAAAAACCATTCAAAATAAAGAGTAATAGAATAATAGGCAAAAAATAAATAAAAAAATCTGTCGCTGAAATTATAAAAGGCTAAATACAAAAAAAAAAAAAAACAACAAGATTTTCAGAGAAAAAACTTATGATGTTACCAAATATTTAGGATCTTAAAAGTATTCTGACGAATTTAACTTCGATTGCCATCGTACAAAATTCGTGCCGCTCTATAAAATGTTTTACACAAATAAGCACAAGATTAAGGTTTTTCTTTACATAATTCGTTAAGATAACTTTTAAAGAGATTATAAGATCTGATGAAGAGAATTTAGGAAAGCACCTTAAAAATAGAATGTCACACGTCGGTGTAAATTTAACGCGATAGTTCCAAAAACAAAAATTATTGCAAAAAGCGCTCTTCGTCTCCTTGGGTCTCCAATCTTTGAGAATTCCTTTCCCGTTTTTATTGAGGAAAAAATTCAAAATTTCAATGACGTTTCGGAAAGATTGTTCCAAATTAACATGCATTCGGCCATAACCTTAATCCGTTCCTGCTGCTTTGGCCCTAAATTAATATATTTCCTTCGCGCTTCCCATTTATGGAAGCACACTCACCTTTTAGACAAAATGGACCAAATTATCCGGCATACATTAACTTCGATTTTAAATGTAGCCATGGGCAACCGAGCTTGGACACAAGCTACTCTTCTCATTCGTATGGGAGGCCTCGGCGTCCGCAAAATTTCAAGCATTAGTTTACCGGCTTTCATATCCTCGTTTTACGACACTGACAAATTAATCAGGAAAATCCTAGCCTCCACACTGATTGATTTTGATGTCCCGTGCTTCACCGAGGCTGGCGTCTCGCTTGCCCGAATTCAGATCTACCCGACAATCTATCTTCCCAGAGACGGTGGGATGAGCCAATCTGCAGAGTAGTACAGAATAATTTAATTGACACGTCTGCTACTACTATGAAGCGTGCGCGCCTACTGGCTGTGGGTAAGTAGGAATCGGGTCTTTGGCTTCATGCACTACCGTCGTTGAACATAGGCACGTTATTCGACGACATTACCTTCCGCCTCGTTGCTTCCCTGCGACTAGGAGCTCCTTTTTGTTCTCCTCATCGCTGTCACTGTGGCGAAGTTGTCAACAACCTCGGACACCACGGTCTGTCTTGCAGCCGTAGTGCGGCCCGCATACTGCGGCACGCGAACATTAATGACATCATCCGACGAGCTCTTGTCACCGTCGGCGTTCCAACTGTATTAGAACCTAATGGCTTGGCACGCGACGATGGCAAGAGGCCGGACGGCATGTCTTTATTTCTATGGAAGGAGGGTAGGCCTTTAGTGTGGGACGCAACATGTGTCCATACTCTTGCGCCATCCCATCTTCCTGTCTCGGCGTGCTGTGCTGGCGCCGCTGCTGCGGCTGCACAAAAACCTCAAGCAGCGTAAGTATAACAACCTTATCGGTAATTATATTTTCGAGCCGTTTGGGGTTGCAACCCTCGGGCCGTGGGGTCCGAGTGCCCATGTTTTATTCAAGGAAATCTCCAAACGTTTATTTGACACTTCCCGTGACCCAAGGGCTGGCTTTTACCTTGGCCAGAGGCTAAGCATTGCCATACAACGTGGCAATGCCGCCAGTCTCTTGGGTACATTACCAGTTGACAGCGATGCGGAGGCATTTTTCGACGCCATTTTTTAGTTTGTTAATAGTTTTAATTAGATTAGGTTATTATATTTTAATTGTAAATACTATTCTAATTTAAAACGTTAGTAAATAACCCATAATAGGTTAAATTCATTTATTTATTTGGTGAACTTAAGGTAAAATTATACGTATAATTAATATACGTAAACTTAAGGTGGCGTGTGAGTTGGATCATTAAGTTCCTTTCAAAATGTTTGAGCTAAATGGTGCTGATCCATACGTCATGTTCGTGAACGGGCGCCGTCAGTAGGGACTAGTCATCTCTTGGCTGCCACGGCTTATTTTAATTTAATATTTGAATGGTTTTTGTCTCTTTATTACGGACTCTTTTAACGTTCTGCATCGTTCTCACATGCATAATTTCAACATGAATGATGTAACCAATATTTTGAAACCATATTTTGATTAAAAAGAGTGTCCATGGAGTTTCTTGCTCGTTCTTCTCCATAGGTACCTACTACGCTTTGGAATGGGCAACTAGCTTCATCTTTCTGACTGACCGACCCGTTGACAATTCAAAAGTGGCTGTAATTGGTTTATTTGAAATAAATGCTTTGAGTTTGAGTTTGAGTTTGAGATTGATACCGGTGTCATAGAAATGCTGGTCCTATATCCTATGTTCCGCCAGAAGGCATACAAAATAGCTTAGGTAATCGAATGTCACATCAACGAATTTAAAAAAAAACAGGGCAAGTGCGAGTTGTACTCACGTGGAGAGGGTTTCGAACGATGAATACGTTAGGTACCCGCCAAAAAATTTCATGAAAAGTAGGTTACCAAGACTTACATAACGCTTTCACTGTTAAAAAGTTATCAGATCGAATGTAGCGCCATCCCCGAACTCTACAGGCAGGGTAGTCTACCAACATTATATCTTGGTCAAAATCTATGACTTGCACTTCCCTTTAAGGGGTTCGCAGGATGAAAGTTACAGATTTCAATAAAAAAAATTGTGGTTTGTGTGCAAAGCCCAGCCTGCATACAAAATTTCAGCATTCAAGGAGTTCAGGAAGTGCCCTAGAAGTTTTGATGAGTAAGTCAGTCAGTAACGAATTGTTCGTATTTTTGGTATTAATAATGTCGAAAATATAAAAGCTTGACAAATTAAACTCAGTGTGTTTTATAAATCTGCTAACTACATTTTGTCCTTAGAATTAGAGCTGTGTAGCATTATCCAGGCCGATGCTATGAGGGTATGAAAATACGACGAAACGCTTTGAGAAAAGGTAGGCAGTGCCCTTGCTTTTGTTTTTGGCTCATCTTGGCGGGGCTACTACCGTGCCCTCAGATCCCAAGAAAAAACTTGATATTGTAGTTAAAAAACATGATCTCCCATACATTCCAACTGAAAGTGTGCGTTTGTACGCACAACATTGAAAGATTTACCATTTTATTTTGAGCCCAAAGACTTCTTATAGGTTTTCCTGTAATCTGTAAGCAAAGAACAAATTTTTGTATATTTTTGTTTTAATATTAGACTTATAAGTTTCTGAAATAAGGCGGGGGGGGGGGCTTATCTCCGAAACGAATGAGTCTAAAGGAGGTGTATTTTTTCGGCCAAAACTTGTACCGAGATACGTGAAGTGTATGCTCTCCTTTACACTATTGTGTATGTATGCTCCGTTAATATATATAATGATGTATCAAGTTAATGCTTGATTCGCGTTTTATGTTATTTTACTTGTTTCGTATTAAATATAGACATTATTCTTTTGGCAGCCAATCTGATTTGTTCTTTATAAATATCCTTACAACCCTAAACATCTCATATGAATTACAAGCGAAATTCCTTCAAATAAAATGAATAAAATCTTCCAATATTCGACAGATTAAGAAATAAAAGAATATAAAAAAGCACTACCTCACATCGTAACTGTGTTCAACGAAACGTTCATAACAGCAATGACAGCTGTCAAACTATTCCACCTGTCAAAATATTACATCGATGAGATGAACTAGAGAATTTTTTACTAAGTTACAACTTCACATTAGAAATAAATCAACCTACCAGGCTCAGTAGTAACACATGTATCGATCATTTTGCGCATAACTTGTGAAGAGGATGTAAAGCTGAAGTTATAGATCTTATCCTTTCTGATCACACGTCACAGATACTCATGGTTCCCATAAATAGAACATGCCGCTTAAAATTCTGAAAAATTGTAAAAAAAGACTACTCCACAGAGAACCTTAAAAAATTCCGAGAATGCATTCGAAGTTTACCCTTTACGGATGTATATGCAAGTAACGATGCCAATATAGCTTACAAAAGATTTTATGAAACGTTCTCCCTCTTCTACCAACTTTGCTTCCCTAATAAAATAATAACTATTCATACTAATAAAAACGTAAACAGGGTATCGAGCGGCATAAAAAGCTGTAGTAAAAAACAAAGAAAATTACTGTGGACATATAGACTAAATCCTGTATTAAAAAATAACACTAACGTTATAAAATACTCTTCACAATATAGGAAAATTATAAGACTCACACAAAAAGCTCAAAATGATTACTTTATAAAAACCTCGAAGAATAAGTCGAAAGCTACATGGCAAATTGTCAATAGACCTAAAAATAATTCTCCTAAAGAACAAATAATGACCATTAATAAATGTAACCGCACCTTTTCAAAACCTATTGACATAGCAAATGCATTTAATAATTATTTTATAGATGACATTGAGAATAATATTAAAACTGACATGGAATTCGATAATAAATAGTTAATCTGACAAGCCAATCAATGTTTATGCAGCCGGTTCTAATAAACGACATGATTTCGGCTATAAGATCACTTAAAAATACAAGTACTGTAAGATTTGACGGTATGTCAACAAAGGTGATAAAATTTGTAAATGAACTTATAGCACCCGTATTAGCGCATATTATGAACTTTGGCATTGTTGACGGGGTTTATCCTGAAGACTTGAAGAAAGTTATTATTAAACCACTACATAAAAACGATAATAAAACTGATATGAAGAACTATAGGCCAATAGCTAAAATTTCTGTATTTTCCAAGATTTTCGAAAAAATTATTTATAAGTCTCTGTATAGCTATCTCAACAAATTTAACTTATTATGCAAGGAACAATATGGCTTTAGAAAGAACACCACTATCAACATGGCTATTTTTAATTTTTTACGTCGCACTATGTTGGCAGTAGACCAGAAAGCTCCTATTTGTGCCATCTACACAGATATGACCAAAGCCTTCGATTACGTAAAGCACGACGTCTTGTTGGACAAACTGCGTAGCTACGGTATCAGAGGTAACATTTTAAAATTACTCGAATCCTATCTCTCCAACAGAATGCAATGTACAGAGATTGCAAGAATATGTGAAAAAACAAAATTTGAAAAGAGTTTTTTATCTCATTCTAGATTAATAAAGTTTGGTATCCCACAGGGTAGCGTCCTTGGGCCACCTCTTTTCTTGATCTATATAAACGATCTGCCAAAGGTGACTCAACATCAAATGGTTATGTTTGCAGACGACAGTACTGCCATAGTTCACTATGGCAGTACTGTCGTCTGTCAACTTGATAAATATTGCGATCTATATATTTCAATGTATAGATCGCAATATTTATCAAGTTGACATAAATAATACACTATCTGAAATAATTAATTGGCTTGATAAAAATAATTTAGTTATTAACTTAAAGAAAACCAAAATAAGCACTTTCACCAAAGAACTGAAGAACCAAAAGTAAATATTAGACATAGTAACTGTGACATCGAAGAAGTTAAAGTAGCAAAATTTTTAGGTTTATTGCTTGATAATCAGCTTAACTGGAAGGCCCATATAGATGACCTAAGTAAGAAAATAAATAAATCAGCATACGCACTTTACCAAATTGCTAGAAAAATAAATATGGATGCGCTACTAGTTGCATATCACGGCCTAGTAGCCTCAATTTTGCGATATAGTATTGTTTTTTGGGGCAATTCTACAGATAAAGATATCGTTTTTAAGGCACAAAAAAGATGCATAAGATCGATGTGTGGTCTGAAAATTGATGATAGCTGTGTACCATTCTTTAAATCGCTGAAAATACTTACCTTACCATCATTATATATTTTTGAAATAAGTGTTTTCGTCAAAACAAACATGAGGTTGTTCGGAAAAGTGTCGACTTTACGAGATGTTGCGATTCGTAGCCAATACGCAAACTCTATAAGCAATCAGCGTTGTAAGACGGCCTTAGTGAGAAAGAGCGTTTTAGGCATGGCGCCGCGCATTTACAATAAATTGCCAGATGTAATAAAAAATTTGAATGTTACACAATTCAAAAAAAAATTAAAACTGTTGTTAATTGAAAAATGTTATTATACGATTGATGAATTTCTGAACGATAAACTAATGTAGACTTATTTATTTATTTTTGACTGGAGAATACACACAATAGACAATTTCTAGTAGAATATTATATATTTATATATATAAGTTTATTTATTTTAGCATTATGTATTTATTTGAGTATATGTTATTTTTATTTTGCATTATATGTAAGTATATTTAATATTCTAGTTTAAGACGTCACAAATCAAATTCTTCTCTTCTTGTTCTCACACACTATTGTCTACATTTCTTTTTCATTTCTCCTTTCGCAGGTCTGCTGGAAGAAATTTCTTAAGAAATAAGCAGTACCTTTGTACTTAATACTAATATGCCGTATCTGTATCTATTTTACTGTGTGTACATAAATAATAAAATAAATAAATAAATAAATAAATATTGAGAGCAATGGTAATTTATGATATGATTATTTATTTAAGCATTGACTGTAGTAATTACTTCATATTGTGACATTTTATCATTTTAGTTTTTTTTTTTAATCATCATACTATTAATTTTGACATACCTACCAAATAATTTGTGTTACCTCTCGCATGATTTATATATTCTTTTTAATTATTTCGCATGCAGCCATATATTTGTACGCCTCTTGGCATAACATAGCGACCTATTTTTAATTTAATAACTGTATTCATTACCTATGTTACACAAATAAAATTGATTTTGATTTTTTGATTTTGAGACCAGGGGTACATTCTGAATTATGCCATAATCGCTTACATCAATTATTTGCGTGCCGATTTAGATAAGACGATTATGACAGCTGAGAGCTGTCAACAATTCGGAATGCTCGAGAACGCGCTCAAAGTGCTCGCTCAACGATTGAATATTTAAAAAAAAATGAAAGTTCATCTCATTGGCACTTCTGTTTTGTTGGTTGACTCTAGCGACTCTGATAACTCAGATTTTGAGTTCGAGAACAACGATTCCTCCAGTGATGAAGAGGATGACGGAAGTGTTTATATTAGCGTATTTATATGCTCCCGGCAAAGATTTACCCCAAAGAAAAATACCACGAATTACAAATTACATAGATGCAACAATAATTAAATACAATGCGCATAAGTTTAAAATTCATTTCAGGTATTCTGTTACGTCTTGGATTTTAATGTATGCCACAAAAAATAAATGTTGTGCCTTAAAAACATGGTGCAACTCAAAATCAAAAGAGCACCACTATCATTTTTGACAGCGCTCAGGGTAATATTAATTTAGGGCATGGTCGGCGTTATCGCAAGATGGCGCATGTCATGACGTCATCTATGACAATTCACCGGACATCGCAATTGCGCTCACGCTAATTTGGAACGGGTGTAAGCACGCTCAAATCGATTACAGCGCCATTCGGAATGTACCTCAGGTGAGACGGTAATGGGCACCCGGCACCCGGTCATCGGTCTTTAAAAGGTCGACCTACTGACAGTCAAGGGGACCTAAAATATATATTTGGGTCATCTTGTGATATACGAGGTAACTAGGCATACCTAATCTACGACGACAATTAAGTCATATAGTCAGAATTATAATATTGATTCATCAATAATTATTTTTGTATAGCCGTATTATACCATTGCTGCAGGTTGTCTTTCATTGTGAAGGACAATAGCTAGTAATGAAAACTTAAAAAGGAATTATTAATTAGATTGTGTATGCCAATTGGAATTCAGTTGCTAGGGATATGTGAAATAAAACGAATAAGATGATTATTATTTTATTTTATTCCATTTCCTCATTTTCAAAATCTTCTCTAACTAGGATACAGTCTTGGAAGGAGGTAGGTGCTGTGATACCATGTTTATGTGAAAAGTCCGTTTAAACAGAGTCCAGAGTAGGTATCATAGCACAGTTATCGAGATCCAACGAAAGAACGATCGCAGCCATATCAGTGTCACATCCAAAGGGGAAAGGTTTTTTTTCTATCGAAAGTCCAGTGTAGAATATCCAAATCAACAATTAAGAAATAACACACACGAAATAGCACTTCAGAGACGGGAAACTAACGGACAGAGCTGGGAGACCGAAACGGAATGACATACTCATGAATGGTAAATAAAACATATGACAACAAAAAAAGATAATTATCGGCCTTGGAGTAGCCCTCTGGCGTCCCAGTACGCTAACCAAACGCATAATAATCTGAAATGTGAAATAACTGTATTTTTTTCATATGTTTCACAAAAATAATGTGCCAGAAAAAAACTGTTTTTAATACAGAAATAAGATAATAATCAGAACATTTTTAAGTTAATTTATTTTTGTTACGTTTATAAAATTAAGTAACGAAACGCATCATCAAACGTAGTATATCACGAGATAGCCAGATAAAAACTCTTGGGTTACAAGTTATTAATATCTTTGAACGACAATTTCAGGTGGTACAAATGTATAAATAAATCAATTTTATTTTGTATGTACGTTTTTTTCCTGTATTTTCGTACCTTTGTTCTTAAGGTACATTATTTGGCCACAGTTGTATGGAATAAAAAATAGCTCCTTTTGGTCAATGATCAATTTTCATACATTATTTTCTTAAATGACTTCAAACTGTTTTGTATTTGAGACCCTCAGAACAACACCTTTCATTTGATATGACACGCGGTACAGTTTGCAAAACTTTTGTTTTTAATTTTCTAGTTTGTCCCCAGAAGTGACCCCCATATTTTTAAAATCATTTAATTACGTTACACGTTCGTGTCTGGGTCGCAGAAATTCATACGGGTACCAATTAGTCCAGTAGATTCGGAGCAAATTGGCTGTGACAGACAGACAGACACACGAGTGATCCTATAAGGGTGCCGTCTTTTCATTACGACGTACGGAACCCTAAAACTAGAGTCAATAAGTAAGTAGAAGTACATGTCACAATTTTATGCCAAGCGCTAATCTATAGTAAAAATAAAGCTGAAGTTTTATTTGTTTTTTTGTTTGTTTGAACGCGCAAATCTCTGGAAAACCAGTCGCATATGAAAAAATTGTTTGCATTTTATCGTCTATTTAACAGGGTTATAGGCTATTAGACATCACGCTACGACCCTTAGCAACCTACAAAAATAAACAAAGCCAGAAACAACGCTTAGCGACAACGAAGTAATAGAACAGGCGCGCGATGCGACGCGACGGGGTGGGGCGGGGAACAAGAAATCTCACGCGGACGAAGGCGCGGGCAGAAGCTAGTATTGTAAAAAGAACACAATAGAATAGTAGCAAAGTCTAAACTGCACATTGGATAACTTTGGAAAAATGTTATTGCTACGAGGTGTGGGAACGAGTCTGTGACGAAAAAATATCTTTTTGAATTTTTGTCTGTTTGTCTGGATGTATGTTCTGGATTGGTGCAAAAACGGCTGAACAGTACTTTTTGTCCCGGTAGTATTTTCCCGTGGGATAATTTCCAACATCCACACGGGCGAAGCCGCGGGCAAACGCTAGTAGTTACATAGCAAAATAATGAAAATACCGCTCCCAGTAAGTGAGAACTAAAACTTGCAATACAGACAAAAGTGCAGATATTCCAAGTCACTTGTTCCAATGACCTTAGCTAGGAGTGGAACAGCCGCGGCGGGTATTACCATCTAACACACGGATTTTAACGCGGAGTAAGTTTTCGTAGAAATAAATTATTCGAGACGTTACAGCCGCGACGCCTTCACGAAGTGTGTGGCTGTTGCAGTACCGACTATCACTACCTTCCGCACACGTTAGCACAAAAATATTATGCTTACGTTGTGCGACCGCGGTGGCTACGGGTGCTACGGCGTAGCTGGCGCTGGTCGGCGCGGTGGCTCCGAATGCTACGACGTAGCTGATGCTGGTTGGCCGCGGTCGCTACTAGTGCTACGACGTAGCTGATGCTGTTTAACAACGGTGCCTACGGGTGCTACGACGTAGCTGAGGCTGGTTGGCCGCGGTCGCTACTAGTGCTACGACGTAGCTGATGCTGTTCAACCACGTTGACTAGAGATTCTAAGACGTAGCTGATGCTGGTTGGCCGCGGTCGCTACTAGTGCTACGACGTAGCTGATGCTGTTCAACCACGTTGACTAGGGATTCTAAGACGTAGCTGATGCTGGTTGGCCGCGGTCGCTACTAGTGCTACGACGTAGCTGATGCTGTTCAACCACGTTGACTAGGGATTCTAAGACGTAGCTGATGCTGGTTGGCCGCGGTAGCTACGGGTGCTTCGACGCAACTGAGTCTGTTTAGCCACGGTAGCCACGATCTAGCTGCAGCTTGTCGGCTTAGCAATTCTGATCTAATTTTTTAATCTAATATTGGGATTTAAATATATTTTTAGCGTGAAGCTTGCCGACCAATCCATAGACTAAGTTTACCATCTTTAATCTCTGAGCAGGTGGCTAACAGATTGCGCGTTGTTAGAAAATGACAATTCGCGTTTTATATTCACCTTAACATTTTGACATAACATTCGAACAGCCGAGTGGAGATTATTGGATAAGAGATCTATCAATGAATATGTAGTGGACAAAGATCGGGATTAATTCGAAGGAAGATTGGACGGGATACATCATCAATTTTGGCCGCTAGGCACAATCTTGGAGCGCACTACGAATGCTACGCCGTAGGTGCGCATACGGGACCAGGCTCCGCCTGGCAGTGCCGCACGGCGCGCTGTGCTCGGCGTGACGTCATGCGCCCCGCCCTCCGCCGTGCGCCCCGCGGTACCCGCACCCCACACCCTGCACCCCGCACGCCGCGCACACCAGCGCCTCACTTCGGCGTCACAGTCGATAAGGGTACCCGCTATTCCAGGAGCTGACTCCAATTTTTTTGGTTGTGCAAGTACCATCTCCACGAGTACATCTATGCAGATGTTAAGTGGTCTGAGGCACTCTTCTGACTATCGTTACATATTACTAAATTAATACATATCAGAAATTGTTATACTTAGTTGCCATTAAGTAAAGGTTTTGGTACATAAATAAGTAACCATTCTGTTACGCGTCACCTTTAAAAATATACTATGTGTGATGTTACGGCTTCAAGGTGGGTAGGGTAGCTAGGTAAGTACTTTAGAAACTTCGTTCAAACTGATGAGATTGTTTCACGTAAGTGACGTGTCCGAGCAGGCCACACTGACGCATGATCACCGATTAAGGTTCGCCTGTTCAGTTTAAGCATGTATAGCATAGGCTTAAAACTAAAAAAGGTAAGGTAATGGTAAAGGTAAAGGTAAGGTAAGGGTAAAGTTAAAGGTTGTCTGTAAAAGATTGCTTTTAGCAATAAGACCGCCCATTGTATCACCCTGTGTAAAATGTCTACATTTATATCTGTAATTTTTAAGGTGTACATAATAAAGAGTATTCTATTCTTAAGATGTTCCGTATTATTGAACTTACAACAGCAGTGAACTTAGTCTAGGCAGACAGCGGGCATTTCCAATCGTATTTGGCTTCATTTAAATAGGTAATTTCATAGTATCTAACGTAACATCATAATAGGTGTAGCAAGACATGTCAAATAAAAATGTAGGTACTAGATTAAGGTTTCTATGGGTCTATGCCACCCGAAATAAAGTTTTATTATTATTATTATAATATCTCATTAATCAATAGACAGACTTAATCTGAATTGAGTCTGTTTATTGAGAGCGGTCGTATTTGTAGGGCACAGCTCCCGGCCTGGAACTGTGAGTTCCTCACAGCGCGGGTTCCCGCGCGCGCTCGCGTCCAGTCACCGCTCGCCCGCCGCCGAGCACATACGTCGAGCGTCAGCGAGTCGCGCCGTACTCGACAATTCGACAAGCATCACGCGCTGCTCGCCGCGTGTTCAGTGTATGTGTGTGTGTGAGCACTGTGTGTGCATGTGAGTGTGTGACCACAGCGCGACAACTGCGCTGCTCCGGCGCTACGTACCTCACCTGCCGGCGTCCGCACCGAGCTGCCGAGCTGCTGCTCGCCGCCGCACATCTAGCGAGGACTGGATGTTGTGTTAACCATCAGGGACGATGCATTCGTACGTCACTTGTATAATAACAGCAACTATACGGTACAGTCATCGTACACTTACCCTCGATAATTTCTAGATCTAATCAGAAATGGCAGATCACTTGTAAAAAATAATGTCAACATCGGCTGTTGCCAAAAACACGTAAGAAGTGTGAAGCTCAATTATTGAATTAAAGTTCGATGTTATCTATAAAAACTAGAATACGTTTTAAGACCGTCGTCGTATACTGCTTTAGGTTGTAAGAAGACGTTGAGTGCAGTGTGTTCAGTGTGGGCACGCGAGGCGTGAGTCACGTGTTGACACAATATGTGAGGGACTGTGCTCTCGGCAGGACTGTGCCGATTCAAACAGCTCGCGCTTCACATAAAAGCGTGCTTTACCGGCTGTCCTGTGCGTCGTGCTCATTGTCTGTGTGCCGGCAATGTCTTGTGCCGAATTAAATCTTCTCCTTTTTATGTGTAGGTACTTTCTTATAATGTTCCTTTAATGTTTGACCTTTGCGCAAAATACCAAAAATAAATATTTAGCTTTCTTTACCCAGATACATAATTTGCGGCGATACTAATATTTTTGTTCAGAAGTAGGGTCGCTAACTGCTGACGTTGTTCGTTCCACTTCGAGGCTCGTCGGCAATTCAGCTGAACTTGCAAAAGTTTCAATCTTTCTACTTTCTAGGTCGTATAATAAATCAAATTAGGTACAGTCGAGTTGACATTCCCTGCGGCTTGGGTTGGGGCTGCGTTACGGCTGCACTGAGACTGTGGTGCGGCAGCGGTGTTTCTGGTCATGGTGACCTTCCTATAGACGATACGTCCATCTGTTTTACTTCCGGCCGTCGCCGCCGGTCATAAACTGTGCAAAATTGTTTATATCAGGCAGGAACCACCTATCTGTACCACCGTTCTGTACCATGAATTCAAGGCGCACAAATTTAACCAAGATAAAACAAGCCGCACTGGCCCAATTTGCTTCTCTTCGGTAGAAATATTCAACAAACAAAAACCGGCCAAGTGCGAGTCGGTCTCGCGCACTAAAGTGCCACCGAAACCAATGTAGTTTACCTTTTAACTTGCCATAGGGTCGTTGCGCTGGTTTTCGGCCTTATAGTGGAGTTGTCAACTTTAAGGCACTAGAAAAAAATATTGCCATTATGTTAGCCTGGTGCTATTGATGTTAATTTATAGCCTACATAGTGTAGTTTCCGTTTTAATAACTCATTGGTGCTAAAACATTAAACTTTTTTTTATAATAATTTTTGATGTGAATAATGGGTAAATTGCTAGTTTTCGGCCACAAATTTTAAATTTCGGCCTACTAGAATGTTAGTTTACGGCCACTACTTTATATAGAATAGAAAGGCAGTACAAATTTAAAAAAATCGTAAAATAATTATAATAAATGTCATTTATTGCTTTCTATATTTTGTATTTGCATTAACATTAATAAAATTATTATTAATCAGGTACGATCATAAGCTTTTTTTAACCTTATCAAAATTGACAATAATGAAATAAATTTACTTTAAGTATAACAGTTCCAAAACTATCACAGTTATATTAAAATACTTAATCATAACTCTTCTCTTTTTAATAACAATATAACTTAAATAAAAGTCGGATTTCTTATTTTTAAGGCATTTTTAACAATAACGTTGATTATCATAATCAGTCATCATCATCATCGAGCTATATTCGTCCACTGCTGGACGTAGGCCTCTCCTAGTGAACGCTACTGAGCCCGATCCTCGGCTCTCCTCCAGTCTCTGCCAGCCGCCTTTCGCAAGTCGTCCCTCCACCTGGCCGGCGCGTCCCACACTACGTTTGCCTAAACGCGGTCTCCACTCTAGAACTCGTTTTCCCCAACGATTGTCGGTTCTGCGAGATGTGACCAGCCCATTGCCACTTCAGCTTGCTTAGTCTTTGGGCTATGTCGGTTACCTTGATTCTCTGGCGGATAATCTCGTTTCGGATTTTATCCTTCAGAGAGACTCCAAGCATAGGTCTCTCCATAGCTCGCTGAGCGATTTTAAACTTGTGGACCAGTCTCACCGTGAGTGTCCACGTTTCGGCTCCGTAAGTCATAACTGGTAGGCCGCACGCGTTGAAGACTTTCGTCTTTAGGCACTGTAGTATGGACGACAAGAAGACCTGACGAATTTGACCAAATGCTGCCGATCCCAGCGGAATCCTTCTATCGGCTTCCCTCTCAAAATTGTTCCTACCGAACTGCATATTCTACCCGAGGTAAACATATTTGTGAACAACTTCAAGGGGGCTACCTTCAATGTCAATCGGTCTCGGGGTAATAAGGTCATTAAACATAACCTTGGTTTTGTTTATGTTCATCCCAAGACCGATACGTCGAGAGGTGACAGCTAGGTCAGTCAGCATTCGATCAAGATCCTGCAGTGACTCCGCACAAAAGGACAATATCATCGGCGGATCGTAGGTGTGAGATATACTCGCCATTTATGTTTATGCTCGTTCCTTTCCAGTCCAACGTCTTGAACATATCTTCCAGAGCGCCAGTAAACAATTTCGGGGATATGTCATTCCCCTGTCTCACTCTCCTGCGCGCTGGATATGTTTAGTCTGCCGGTTCTGTACTTGAACGGACATATTCGCGGGGTCATACAAGCATCTCATCACATCGATGTATCGCCAGTCCACTTTGCATCGCTGCAGGGATTCGAGCACAGCCCAGGTCTCGACAGACTCAAAGGCTTTCTCATAGTCCACAAAAGCAAGATACTGAGGCTGGTTATACTCTTCGGTCTTTTGTATAACCTGCTGCACTGGATAGATGTGGTCTATGGTCCCGTAACCCGATCGAAACCCTGCCTGCTCTGGAGGTTGAAAGTTATCAAGTCTTCTCGATAGACGGTTCGAGACTACCCTCGAAAACAGCTTATAGACATGGCTCAGAAGCGTTATGAGTCTGTAGTTTTAAAGGAGTCTTTAGGATAATCAGTCATCTTAAAGTTATTCTTATAATAAAATATTTGGTAATTATTTTCATTATTTCCTTAGGTTTTGGAGGAGCCATTCAATATTTCATGAAATGACCGAAAACTAAAGTGGCATTCGATTTTCGGCCGCCCTATTTGTTCATACAATTTTAAGTTGGCCGAAAACTGAATAATAATTATAGTGTTACTCTAGTTTTCGGCCACTGCCGAAATGGGTATTTTTGTCTCATTATTAACCGATAAAATTGCAGTACTTTGGTGGCCGAAAACTAAAAGCTAGTCACTTCATAAGGTTACGATTCATTATAAATGAAGAAAAGAATATTAGCGTGTAACCAAATAAATGAAAGAGACAAAAGTATTTAGGCTGAACGCGAGCTATTTTCCGGCCGCATGGCCGACAACCAAATATTTGGAGAATTTTGTAAGTCACTTTCCGGCCATCTAATTTATTAACCTTTTCACTAAAATATTGCACTAATTAATGTGAAAATACGATGTTAAGTTATTTATACAGTGGAATATATGCAACTTATTAGATAGTCATAGTAAATTCAGCACAAAACTTACGTTTGAGTGGAACGCGCGCCACTATTTTTTTCGCTCGTTCCCACACATTTCGACAGCTTCTGTGCCGGCGTTGAATTGTTTTTTTTTACAAATTACGTGTTGTGGTTACCCAATTAAATATTGTTGCTAGATATAATACAACTATTTGAAAATGTATTAAACTTAATTTCGTGCCATAAAATGTATTACAATCGTTATTAAATCAAATTTACGGCATCACCTGGTGCCAAAGGCCGAAATCCAGACCCGGCCGGCTTACCGGCGCAACGACCCTACTAGACGCCTTAATGACACGTTTTCTGTGCTATAGCAGTTAAAAGACACAGCCCTGCGACCAACAGATGGCCTAGTAATAGGAGCCCATTTTCACCCTTTGGGTACGGAACCCAAAAGTTAATGCTTCCTAATGCTGGTAGAAACGCGCACAAACGAGAGCTGAGCTAGCAACGCGGTTCATATTCGATGATCGCGTGTCACGTTCTTCTTTGCCACATTACTCACAGCATACTATTGTGCGTGAACTAGGATCTCGGCGGGGCATGTGCCATAGAGATCCTGGTTCACGCATGGAACATGGTCTGGGCAGCAGGGGCTGGCATGTAGGTATGTACCTGCCATGTCTCACCTGCATGACGAGCACTTAACAACTATTACTGGAACAATTCGTGACGTTTCAATTGATTATTTTTATGCTCATGACTGAAGGGCATCACCTCGGACCACGCTGGGCAATCCTCGTCACATGCGCTCTCGTGGTAGTGACGAGCACGTGCCAGACTAGTCAGCGAACCAGTTCGGTAGTGAGGCTGACGGCCAGCTGCCGTCGCTCCCTTGTCTCAAGTTCAAAAAAAAAAAGAACTGCAAATTGCACAGCGGCTGCACACTTGTGGAAAGTACTGTTTTAACCGTGGAGTATTGGGACGGGACACGCGCGACGCAATATCCATACATACGTGAGAGGGGAAGCTGTAATCTTTCACTGGCTCGTGTCTGTTGTTCTGCAAAGTCAAAGTCAAAGTCAAATCATTTATTTCAAATAGGTACATAAAAGGCACTTTTGAACGTCAAAATTTACAAAAAAATAGAATTGATTCTAATTGCCCCTTCCAAAAGGTAGTTTCGTATGGAGAAGAATGGGCAAGAAACTCCACCGTTACTCTTTTAAAATATTTTACAATATTATGTAAGTTCACATTAATTATGTAATCATATGTGAAGACGATGCACCTAGAATAAAATTACTATACCACAATAGGTAAAAAGAATTAAATATAATGCAAAGGCAGGTAAATTAATTATGTGATATATACATGCTGCGTCTCACGTTGCCATGCTGAGTGCTCACCAGAAAAACTTGAGCCTTTAGCTGGCGCCCGTCGTGTCAGCCAGCCAATAGCTAGCCAGCAGGTGACTGTCACCCGTCTGTTGGGTATATACCTACTGCTCAAGAGGATTGCTCTGCTGTTGAAGTATTCATCGTGAATTTATCAGTGTTGTAAATGAGAGTGCTCGTATGGTTAAATGCCGAGTTAATTTGTAATCTTAAATCACCGGGACGGACAACAATTTGAAAAAGTGATTTAGAATCAATGATCTCAAAGAAATCCTTCTTTGACTGCCATCTACTACTAATATAACTTTCATTCTGCATGCGAGTACAGTCCTTAAAAAGCACTCGCAGCTAGTTTATGATTCGGGTCTATTGAAAGATAAACGAAGAAAGGGTACTGTATGCAATACAAAGTTTTTCCGTTTACGTCAATCTCACAAATTTTTCTGTTTCCTGGGGGATTATCTACATAATGTCATCAACAAGGGTCAGAATGTATATTCACTACACAAACCCAGTTGTAAGAAAAAAGTAACTGACTTTCTTAAAACTTTTTCTTATGAGGACACAGAAAAATTGCTCCACACAATTACATAATACTTGCATTCAAATAATTACCTACACATTCACCACCATTCAAATACACACATTCAATACCATTCAAATACACACACACCACCAATTACCTTCACGTTAACTACCATTCACCTACACATTCACCACACACCCTGTGACTGCTTTTGTTATTATGTTATTTAATTTCTTTTTTTACATTTAAGTTTTTATTTTTCTTTTAAATTGTTTAGTAGAAAAATACATGTTACCTGCCTGCTTATTTATGATGCCACTAAGTGGGATGTGGTGAGCTGTAATACAGGTTTTTTTTTTCAAAAACATACTTCAGGCACCAGCTCTCACAATGTGAATTTATAAAGTTCAAAACTGTTAAGTGCTACAAAACCATTGTGAGAGATAATAAATAAACTAATTTATTTATTTTATTTTATTTAATATGTTGACACATCGGCGTGTTCAACGTCCGTGTGAGGTGTGTGAGGCGTGTGTGCGACAGGTACGGGCGGCGGATCGTAAAAATCTCATCAATCTCGGCGCGTGAGAGGTAATCAATCACCGGCATTAGCCGGCACCGGCACACGAGTCCGCCGCCCCGCCGCGCCCCGTCCCGCCCGCCTGCCCCGCGATTAAATAATAATATAATAAAATCGTTTATTTATAAGAGGGACACATTTACAATAAATACCTTAAATATTAATATTAGGTACTGTACTGTACTGTAATTGTGTAGTAACGTATTGTGTAGTAATATGAATATTAGGTACTGTACTGTAATTGTGTAGTAACGTATATTTGGTGCCGTGTGTGTAGGTGAGGCGTGTGGTGCGGGATGTAGGGCGCGCGTGCGGGCAGCGCAGTGCAGCGCGGCATGGCGCGGGCGGCGCGCGCGCTCTCCGTGGCGCTGCTGGCCGCGCTGGCCGCTGCCGCCGGCCCCCTGCCCAGCAGCCGTTAGTATTACCGCACAGTCGGTCCATCCGCAGAGCTATCCTGCAAATAGGAGAAAAAGGGGAATCCTGTCCCTGACTGTCACACTGTCGGGAAGTACAGCCCTGCCACAGTTAATGTAGGTACTTCTAATTTGGCATCACTCACAGTGATCTTTATTCTCGTTGCTGTAAGGTTACTGTAAGAGGTAACTTAACCGAGAAATGACAGTAATTCGAAGAGCTATCACTTTCTGATTGGCATTGGCGTATTTTTCAACGACAGAGTCTAGTTTACAAATTCAAGACAGTGGGAATGTAAGTACAGTCACAGTAAAAACACGAGCCCACAACATTGCGCTCTGAAAGTGTGGCCCATCTGAAATATCGTTTTTTTTAATCATTGTATGGAGTTTTTCTTAACTCTAAAATCAACGACGTGGTTCCCACATTTTTCTACGTCTAATAATTTCGAATTTGTCCGTAGTAAACATTGCCCATCTCAACGGATCACCTGCGGGTCACACTCACAGTGACACTAATGTCCGTGTGCATGTGCAGAGCGAGCGCGGCGCGTGCACCGCGACGCCGCATCGGTAGAGGTGCCGGGTGCGAGGGGCGCGGCAGGCGCAGACGCCGCCATGGAGGCCACCGAGCTGGAGATGGCTGAAGTGGCGGAGGTGCCGGCGTGGCGCGAGCTGTGGTACGGCTCGCTGGAGGCGCTGCACCGCGAGCCCAGCATCAACAACACGCAGGAGGACGTGCTGGTGCAGCTCGGCGCCGTGGCCTTCCTGCACTGCCCCGTGCGCAACCTCGGCGAGCGCGGCGTCAGTACCAGTAGTACCGCGTGCCACTCCCTCCTGCCCACTGCTTGTGTAACGCGCGTGTTGTGTGCAGGTGTCGTGGGTGCGGCGCCGCGACTGGCACATCATCAGCTCCGGCATGCTCATGTACACCAACGACGAACGGTTCCAGGTACTGCACCACCATCCCTGCTCAGCACGTCTATAACAGCCGGTCACATTATCACACAAACATTATCATTTCAACTCTTTAGATAAAATAAGTTCTTTGCATCAGCATTGTTGGCGCAGTGGCTGGGCGTGCGGCTGCCGTGCTAATTGATACCGGCGCTCAGTTTCAGTCAGGCAGGTTGTTCACTTGTAAACTTACTATACAAACATGAAGATATTTAGTTACTTTTCTGAAAACCCTAACCGACTTATTCAAAAACGAGCTGTTCGAGCAATTTACCAGCTAGGTGCTAGAGTTTATCTGAGAGACTTTTTTTAAAGGTATTGGTATTCTCAGCGTGGCATCACAATTCATCTCCGCTAACTTCTTATACATATATTAGGCAACATATAAACTTATACAAAAAACAGTGATATTCATCATAATTATTATTATTAACCCTAGAAATAAGGACAAACACCGTGCTCCCTTTCACCGACTTCATAACGTACATAACTCATTTGTTGGGTTGGGTATAACCTTTTATAACAAGCTACCCTCGTCTTTGCTAGATATGCCTTTTAATGTGTTTAAAGCTCAAGTAAAATCCAAGTTTTGTTCAGAGGCATACTATTCCATCAACGACTACTTAAACAACAACAATAGTTGGTCGCTGTCAGTAACTCGATACAATGTTTATGTTCTTTCTCCAGAATTAGCTCACTACTGACAGGTTATATGAGTTCATACAATAAATTGTTTATTTTATTTGACTATAATATAAGTAAATACAGTTTTATTTTATTTTCATTTTATTATTGACATAATCTACTCATTTCAATGGTTTTTTAATGAGTTGCATTGCAATATGTGGTTAGCTATAGCGACCTCGACAATTGATCATATTATTCTTGCCTGAGCAACCGGCAGCCAGTTTGTCATCCCTTAGATGTCACTGCTTGTGGTAGCGTCGGGGGTCGGGTTGCCTCCTTCCCTCCAATATGGCGAGGGGGTAATGTCTGATCTTTGCGTTATGCTTGTGAACGGTGCTGCGTGTGGTGACAGGTCGTCTTGCTGACCATGGTTTTGTTATAGTTATTAGTAATTAACTGTTTATTTATTTTACTTCGATGGTCCTAGTTTATAATTCGTGACTTCATGCTACAGCTGTATAACATGAGCCGCACTGCCTGACCATGTGAGCGCGCTCCGCACTGTGCCTGGAGGCTATTATTTAGGTATTAAGTTCTGTTTACGTTTTTATTATTTATTTCTGCTTGAGTATAGTTTTCAATGTTTTTGGTTGGCATATTGGCGTGTGCTAGCTGACATATGGCAAATAATTTAAATTTATTGTTTTGATTTTCGTAAAGTAATTACTTACTATCATATAGAATCCAGTTCTTCTAACTGGGCAAACAGCTGTGCTGCTGGGAGTTTGTTGCGCCACGTCCTCTTCCCAGCTGAAGCGCTAGGGAGTGGTGAAGGGCGGGCGTTTTGGGGGACTGTCTTATGTAATTTCGACGTTCGAAAAGTGCTGATTCTCAGCTCAGTTTGAATAAATGACCTTCGATTCGATTGATTTCGATTTTTATGGCTCTGCATGCGATACGAAACAGCTGAACACAATTACAGTCTGAAATACATTAAATTAATTTGTATGCTTTATAAATGTGTTAAAATCAGAGCTTATTAAATAACACTAAAACACTGTTTCATTCTTAAACAAGTAATCATTTCTATGAATTTGTTAACTGGAATACTAGTATTTAACATCCAAAGTCACACAATTTCACATAAAACAATATTTATTCATAGTACCTATAATAAAAATTGAGAAAAACAATTATGTGATATTATGTACTCAGAGTCAGCACGAACCGACACGAGGCAGAGTAACGCTCTTTACCAAGTACTTATCTGATATTGTGTACTCAGAGTCAGCACGAACTGACATGAGATAGAGTACTGCTCTCTACAAAGTACTTATCTAATATTATGTACTCAGAGTCAGTAGAGTAAATCAAGAGAAACTAGAATTTGTCGATAAAACAGTTTTCCTGGGGATCACGCTCGACTCAAGGCTCAAATGGGGTCCTCATTTAACATCCTTTACAGGACGGCTAAGTTCCGCACCATATGATGTGAGAAAAATCCGTCAATTGACTGAGGTAGGTACCGCGAGGCTAGTCTATTTTAGTTGCTTTCATAGTATTATGTCGTACGGTATTTTACTACGGGGACGGGGACGTCGAGTCTATTTTTATTCTGCAGAAAACGGCCACGAGAACCATATGGCCTCCGCAGGCGCGACTCTCTAAGTGAACGGTTTAAAGATATTAACATCATGACGGTACCTTGTCAATATATCTATGAATACATCATGTACGTGAGGATAAATCTACATGTTTTTAGTTAAAGAGGTGAAAGACACAATTATATCACTAGAAATAGGGACCAATTAGTTCAACCAGGTTTCAGGCTGGCTAAAGTAGACTCATCTTTCACGGGGTACTGTTTAAAATGTTACAATAAAAAACTTTTTACAAAAAAACAACCGACTTTAAAGAATAAAAAAAGAACGTGAAATATAACTTTAATTTCGGAAGCCGATGTCTTTGGTTGTGTATTTTCGTTTTTGGCCACCGACTTCCGAAATTAAAGTTATTTATTCACGTTTTTGTTTTTTTGTAAAAAAGTTATTATTTTTCAGTTTTTGGTTGTGGTACCTACCCCACACATTAGTATTTGTATACCACTACTCGATATGTAAATAACCGTGACATGAAATTATTAAAACATCATCAAAATAAACCAAGTGGAAAAAATACGCAGTATTAAGGCTCTTATAAACAGGCGCGACACGCGACGCGAATCGCGCGCAACGCAAACGTACCGCCCGTCGCGCGACGAGCGGCGCATTTGTGTTTGAGTTATCCTTAAAGGCTCCCCCTTTAAGGATAACTCAAAAACGACTGGTTAGAACTTGATCAAATTTAAATGAAACCATATGCGAAGCACCAGCTTCCAAATAAAAAAGAATCATCCAAATCGGTTCACCCAGACAAAAGTTCTGAGCTAACATACATTAATAAAAAAGAAATACAGTCGACTTGAGAACCTCCTACTTTTTTCGAAGTCGCTTAAAAATATCTCCCCATATACTTCAATTTAATGAAACAAAATTTAAATCTTCTGTAAAACGCACACTGTGCAGTCAAGCATATTATAAGTTGGGGGATTACATCGCTGATAAAAATGCTTGGCTCAACGCTGGTCCTGCTCCACAAGGGCGCATAAACTAATTGATTAGCATTTGAAACTACTGTTGGAGCTGCTGAAGATTGTAAAAACTATCTTTGCATTGTATAAATTCATTTTTTCTGTATTGTATAATTGCATAACACATGTGTGAGTACTATGTACCTACTATAAAGCTACCATTTACTAGGTTTGTCGTTCATTGACTTAAATGTGCCGGCGGCTGAGAGTATGTTAAGCTCACTCAAATGTCTCGCAGGTGGTGGCGTGTGTTGGATCATTAAGTTCCCGGCCTTCAAAATGGTTGAACTGAATGGTGCTAATCCATGCGTCATGTTGGTAAACGGGCGCCGTCAGTAGGGACTGGGCATTTCTTAGCTGCCACGACTTATTTTAATTTAATTTAATATTTGAATTGTTTTTGTCTTTTTATTACGGACGCTTTTAACATTTTGCAGCGTTCTCACAAGCATAATTTCAACATGAATGATGTAACCAATATTTTGTAACCAAATTTTGATTTAAAAGAGTGTCCATGGAGTTTCTTGCCCGTTCTTCTCCATAGGTATCTACTACGCTTTGGAATGGGCAACTAGCTTCATGTTTCTGACTGACCGACCCCTTGACAATTCATAAGTGCCTGTAATTGGTTTATTTGGAATAAATGCTTTGAGTTGGAGTTTGAGTCTGCAAGAACCGACAAAAAGCAGAGTAACAATCTCTACAAAGTCTCGACAACAACTACCCTCACTACATTTTTTTTTGCGAATGGCATCTCGCCGTCAACCTAACGGTCGGCCAGTCGGTGGTCGGCTTCCTAACCGGGCTATTTTGTGGATGCCTTAATAAATTAAGGCCTACAGCCAGGGCATAAAACTTATAATAATAATAATAATCATTTTATTATCAGGCTACTAAGGCCCATAGATAAAATACACAACGACTACACGCTAAACTAAGCGACTACACGCTTAGTTTATAAGTACCCCTGTGGGGTCAGGACGTCAGCGTAGAGCATCGCTGGGGGAAGGCAGCAAGGGACAGGCTGGATCGGATCAAAATCCCCACTATACGACGTTCACCTTTAAATGTACAGTAGAACACAACCCCACCTCAGCGTCCCGATTATGACGTGTGCACATAATCATAATTTACTTTGATTTATACTTTTAAAATGTTTTAACTACATGATAATTTATATAAATACCTAATAATTCAACATACAATTTGGCAAGATCTCACAAATGCGTTTTATTGATTTCGGTAATAATAACATTAAACCTTCCTGGTTGGCTTTGATCTCGTAGGCAGGAATGATCCAATTTCCTGGACACGGACTTTGTTAAACCTACCTATGTTTCAGGTGTTGCATAGCGATGGCTCCGACGACTGGATCCTACAGATCAAATACGTGCAGAAGCGTGACAACGGCACCTACGAGTGCCAGGTACGTATGAGCGCGAGGGATACCGCAATAGTAGCGGCAGTGAGTGTGACGTGAGCGCTTGTGCAGGTGTCGACGGGCGGCGGAACGCTGTCGCGGCTGGTGCACCTGCACATCGCTGTGCCCGAGGCTTTCATCCTCGGCGCCGACGAGCACCACGTTGACGTTGGCTCCACCATTAACCTGGTCTGCATTATAGAGAAGGTAGGTACGACTCCTGAGCTTGTGTTCAGTAAAGTGACAGTGAGTACAATACTGTGGTGTGTGCGCAGAGTCCGGTGCCGCCGCAGTACGTGTTCTGGTACCACAACGCGCGCATGATCAACTACGATGCGGCGCGGGGCGTCACCGTGCTCACGGAGCCGGGGCCCAAAACGCAGTCGGCGCTGGCCATCCGCGCCGCCGGCCCGCAGCACTCCGGCAACTACACGTGCGCCGCCGCCAACACCGAGCCAGCGCACATCTACGTTTACGTCTCCGAAGGCAGTCAGTGCTCTCTCCTCTCTACTCGCAGCATAAGCGTGTGTGTGTGCGCAGGAGCCGGCAGCACTCAGCAGTGTTTGTGTGTTGCAGGCGACAAGATGGCGGCCACGCTGAGCCGAAACACGTCGGGCGCGGCGGGGGGCGCGGGGGGCGCGGGCCTCGCCTGTCTGCTGCTCGCGCTCGCGGTCACGTGACTCTCGTCCACTTTAACAGTTAAATCTAATATTAATATTCTGTAAATATTATTAAACACCTGTATTTTTACACAGGCCCAGTATTTGGCCCCACAATCCGAAGTAATAATGATTACTACTTCAACTGTGTTCTAGTTAGGAACCGATGTGAACTCGTTGTTATAATTAATTGGAGTAACGTCACGGGTAATGGTACGCGCGACGTGTGCGACACGAAGTACGCGGCGCGGCGGTGTGGTAGTAATGTTATTATGAAGTAGTAGGTTTAAAAGTTTGCAATATCAGCGGCGTGCGGTGGCTCGTCGTTGTGAAAACAAATCGTTGCTCACGACGCAGTCGGTAGTCATTTATTTATAGTGTAAATATTTTAATAAAATATTTTGACGTTTTCAACTAAAATTCGTTTGCAAGGTTACCACAACTAAAGCGCCTTGAATTATAAATTCCCATATTTATTTTATTTGCTGTGGTGAAATTGATCCTTTTTCATATTAACCACAACCTTGAGAACGAAGTTTAGTGGGTCGCAGTAGTGGGCGTCGGTGCGACTGTGGCGCGACTGTTGAACGACGCGCGATTCTTCTCCTTAACATTTTATTGTTCGTTACGATAGAAAGCGCGGCGCCGCCATCAGATGGCCGCCGCCACTGTATATATGGCTGTTAGAACTGACATCATCCTGTAAATACGTGACTCGTTGAATTATTACTTCGATACAATAGTATTTCGTTAATCAAATTCAAGTTCGTAAATTGCGTCGCGCCGTCTCTACAAAATTCTCTTTCGTATGTTCGCGCCAGTAATGTGCACATTGTACAGGCTTGTCGATATAATGTGTGCGAGTAATGTGGAGGAAGTCTTATCGCGTGTCCTAATGGAAAGCGATCGCGTTTTTAACCGACTTCCAAATAGGAGGAGGTTATATAACGTTCGGCTGTATGTATGTTTTGTTTTATGTAAGTATGTTCACCGATTTTTCCGTCAATTGTGGACCGATTATGAAAATAATTTTTGTTTGAAAGGGTATGCTCTCAAGGTAGTCCCATTGTCACCAAGTCAGAATCTGATGAAGGAATCCCATGGAAATCGAGGGAAATCCTCAAATTTTATAGGCACAACTATAGTGATTTGGGTATTTTTTATAGTAACTCGTGCATTTGCTCTCGGAAAGCACCATTCGGTGAAGTGGAACTGATGATGAAGACCAGAGGTGGCCACCGGAACTACTCAATAATAAGTATTTCACGGGTTGCGATTCGATTACTTTAATATGATTGCTATGCAATTTATGCTCATCATAATGCATATATAGTGAAATGGAGCTGATGATGTGGTTCTTACCAGGAGAACTCCTCAACAATTAACGTCGGGAAAAGGAATATTTTGTAAAAGGTGAGTGTAGTTAATATTAGGCTATTCTAACTTAGTTAAATTAATAACTGACTCACTGAAAAGTGAAAAAAAAAATACTACCCCGTGAAAAATAACTTTAATTTTGGAAGTCGGTGGCAAAAAACTAAAATACAGATCCAAAGACACCGACTTCCGAAATTAAAGTTATTTTTCACATTGTAGTGTTTTTTTTTTCGGAAAAAAATATTTCGCTACACTCGTTACTCGTTCACACAACGTTTGATCACGACTTCATACGAACATACTCGTAGATCGCGAACCTACGGCGGCGGCGGTCGTATCGCGATCTATTGGGACATCGCCTCAAGCTGTTAGGTTTGAAAGCTGTCACTTTGGTATATTGTAGCGACAGAAGGACTGCTTGCGTCTGCTGTGGCGTCTGTCTGGCAAACATTACTTTCTCTGAAATTGTTCAGCATGTTGCAAGATTTTATACAAGTATGATTTCCATCGTTCTTTTAAGTAGGACCAGCAAGCCATCACATGTTAATATAAACAAATGTAATTATATGAAATCCTACTAAATTCGGGATGAAAGGCACTAATTGCGAGGCGGCGAAACTTTGTGTATGAAAACATTTCAAATCTCTGTTCTCATGACTTCCATTGTAATAATAAAGAAATAAAGATTTTTAACAAGAACTGTGTTTTAATTAAGCTCAGCCATTTCATAATCCTAGCTGCGGAGTTGCCGATCTGAGGCAAGTCTTCAGTGAGCCGAGGCGTCGAGAGTACAGCCCACTGCGCTGCTGCGGTGTATTTGTGCAGTTGTGCACGGCGTACCCGGCCCCTAATTGTGGAATCCGTGTTTATTGGAGACGAGTTAAACAGAGTACCGAGCCCGTCGATGACGACGTAATCCTTCAATGATGGTAGGTAGGTAGTTGACTTTTCTTGACTTGATACATGAACATGATACAACTTAACTTTCATTACTTGTTTGTTCATCAATTACAATTTAGATTTTTCAACACAACTTCTATTTCACAACACCATCACCTCCAACATCCACCCACCTAGTATCTAATTCCATCGTACCCACGCCGCCGCACTCCCATCGTGGGCGGAACACGACACAACAATGTTCAAGTAGGTTCATCTTATAACTAGTTGAATCTTGCGGCACGGCGCGGCGTGGCAGTGCCCCCACCAAGACGAGCTAAAGACAAAAAGCAGGGGCACTACCTACCTTTACTCGAAGAGTTTCGTCGTATTTCCAAACCCTCATAGCTTCGGCCTGGAGAGTGCTGGATAGCACAAATCCTCAGGATGGAATTACAAAACACACTAAGTTTCATTTGTCTAGCTTTTATACTTTGGATTTTATTCATACCTAAAATACGTAGATTACGTCACTCACTCATCAAAACCTTTAGGGCAATTCCCGAAGTCCTAGAAAGTGTAATTTTGTTAGCAGGCTAGAATTTGCTCACAAACAACAAAAAAAGTTATAAGTAAATCGGTAACTTTCACCCTCCCACCTCCATAATGGGGGGTGCAGGTCTGGGTTTCTTACGGATAATACCTTTTATCCGTACCTACAAAAATAAATCAAATTCCACCAAAAACATTTCATGTAAAGTAAGTTGTCAAGACTTACATAACGCTTTCATTGTTTAAAAGTTTTCAGATCTAATGTAGAGCCAAGCTTCTAACTCTACAAGGCCCAACTCTACAAACCTTACATCTTGGTCGAAATGTATGACTTGCCGTATGCTCGTTCCAACCCACTACGCGCGGACCACTTCTACCCGCCTCCATGCTTCCTCGACCTACCAAAGATGGATCGCGAAGGGCAGCCACAATGTCAGAGTCCAAACTGTCTAGGACACGTCGGTAGCTGTGGTCATTACAACAATAATCAGCACAACTCATACACTCGAGAGGAAAATCAATTAAATTCAACAGTTTGTGACACACGCTGATATAGTTTGCGACCTGTTACTAGTTTCTTACGCCCATAGTACGTTATTATTAGCACTTATTTTATTAGGGACCATTGGTGTCAATAAAGGAGACGTTTCATTTTTGTATGGAACTCTGGCTAGGACGAGTACATTCCAGAAAATCTGTGAAATGTATTGTGACTATCTGTCACCTATTCCTAATTAATAACAATATATTATATTTTGTTTTAAAACTTTAAGTCTATGAATGAAAAAATTTTTTCACGTTTTTGTCAATTTAAACTAGTCAGATAGTAGGACGGAGCCTATTTAAAATCAAAATAGCTGAAAACAGCTTGAAAATGCGTCACCTGGATGCAAAGTTATAACGATTTTATGTATTTGCTTGCTTGCTTAGGTGGATTTCGGGGATATATGAATTTACTTGTAGGAACAATTTTTGAACTTCTATATATGCTAGGCGCACGTGCGAGGTGTCAAAAGACGCGTCTCCGCGCGGGCCAGCGACCTATAGAGGAACTGGAATTTACGCTGAATAAAAATTTTGAGTTTTGGTCAAAAAACGTGTTTTTCGACTGAAAAATGTGTAAAAAGCTGAAATTACAACTACCAAACGGGACTCGAGCACGCGGAACGCGCACGGGAATACAGGTAAGGCAGGTAAGTATCTATTAAAATTACGACCAATCGGATTTAGACGATAGATTTTAAAATAAAAATGTTATTATGTTTTCTTTAGAAAAATATTGAAATTTTTTCTAAGTCTATGAATGAAAAAATTTTTTCACGTTTTTGTCAATTTAAACTAGTCAGATAGTAGGACGGAGCCTATTTAAAATCAAAATAGCTGAAAACAGCTTGAAAATGCGTCACCTGGATGCAAAGTTATAACGATTTTATGTATTTGCTTGCTTGCTTAGGTGGATTTCGGGGATATATGAATTTACTTGTAGGAACAATTTTTGAACTTCTATATATGCTAGGCGCACGTGCGAGGTGTCAAAAGACGCGTCTCCGCGCGGGCCAGCGACCTATAGAGGAACTGGAATTTACGCTGAATAAAAATTTTGAGTTTTGGTCAAAAAACGTGTTTTTCGACTGAAAAATGTGTAAAAACCTGAAATTACAACTACTGATCGCGACGATAGGTCGTGGTGGAGCAAATGAAAATATAGTGGACTGTATATAATGAAGAAATATAATGACATAAAAAGATAAATTAATACGTTAAGAAAAACAAGAATTCAAAATGAGAAATTATTAGGATGTTAATAAAATGCGCAAGCGCAGCCGTGCGTGGATGCGCGCAACAGCTGACTGGTGTGGTGCGGGGGCCTGCGCTCCGCCGTCGTCGGCTGGCTGACTCCCCGCTGTCCCCGCGCCCCTCGTACACTGCCGCCTGTGTGCGGCGATGTTGAGAAGAGCGGTCTCAACATACTCCCCCCGTTGAAGAGTCTTCAACAACAGTGGTAACCGGCAGCGGGCAGATGGTGTTGAAGGCGCGCCGGATGACACCCTTTCTTGTGAGGATGTCGGCGACCCTCGCGACGCCATCTCTGCCTGGGAGAACATGTGTGATGCGTCCTAGAAGCCACATAAGAGGAGGTAAGTTTTTTTCTTTGATGACGACTAATGTTCCCTCCTTGAGCTCGCCGGACGAGCGGCACCATTTTGTTCTCTCCTGTAGCCACAGAACATATTCATGGGAGAAGCGAGCCCAGAAGTGTTGTTTCAAATGTTCGATGCGGCGAAATCGTTGTAGTGTGTTGACGTTGGCGTTCTGGATCTGTGGGTGAGGCAGCATGATTAGCGAACGACCAATAAGGAAGTGTGCCGGGGTTAAAGGAGCGAGGTCGGAAGGATCGTTGGATAGTGGAGTTAAGGGTCTTGAATTCAAAATAGCCTCGACTTGAATTAAACAAGTAGCCATTTCCTCAAAGGTTAGGTTTGTTAAACCCAAAATGCGTCGTAGATGATGCTTGGTGGATTTAACTGCAGACTCCCATAGGCCTCCGAAGTGGGGTGTATATGCAGGTATGAATGAAAAGTTTATGCCAGGGTCGATGTTGTTTATGTTTAAGTCTTGCGAAAGCAGCCTGGCCAACTCATTGAAAGCACCGACAAAGGTTGTGCCGTTGTCTGAAAAGATGTTACGGGGTTTTCCCCTTCGAGCAATAAAGCGGTTCAATGCAGCTAAGAAAGCTTCCTTTGTAAGGTCCGACACAAGCTCGAGGTGTATGGCTCTCGTAGCTAGACACACAAATACACAAATGAAGCATTTGATAAGCCTACATCCTCTACCTTTCCGGTCAGCTATCATGACGGGACCGGCGTAGTCTACCCCTGTATCTAAAAATGGAAACTCTAAATGTAGACGCTGCTCTGGGAGATTACCCATGATAGGCTGAATAGTGTTGGCCTTGATCCTGCAACATTTTACACATTGATGTGTGATCTTTTTTGCCAGGTTTCTACCTCCAATAGGATAGTAGTGATGACGAATAGTGGCCAATAAAAGCTGTGGCCCAGCATGCAAAAGGTTTACATGAAACATGTTGAACAAGAGGATGCAAATTATATGAGAACTAGCTAATAGAATTGGATGCTTGATGTTATAATCATAAAATGAGTTGTTTAATCTTCCTCCAACACGAATTTGCTTAGAAAGAGTATCAAAGAAAGGAGACAAAGACAATAACTTGTTCTTTGCTGGTAACTGTTTACCTGATTTAAGTAAGTGGTACTCTTCCGGGAAGGATTCCATTTGACTTAGTCTTAATAACAAGTTTAAAGAATTATTAAGTTCAGTAGAAGTTAGTGAACCACACTCAAGTGAACTCTTATTGCATTTATTAATGAATCGCATGACATATGCCGTCACACGTTGTAATGTGTTAAAGTTTGAAAATTTTGAAAATAACGCAATAATAGGATTTTCAATAATATGATAAGAAACATGATGAGAAGAGACAGTTTCCGGTAACCCAGATTTATTATTATGTGACTCAGGGAACTGAGGCCATAAAGACGTATCTTTGCTAAGAAATTGTGGTCCTGACCACCACAATGAAGATGACAGCAGCCTGTCAGCTCTAAGTCCACGCGAAGCGAGGTCTGCGGGGTTTTCAGCTGACGGAACATAGTGCCAAGCATCTCCTCCTACAGTTTCCTGAATTTCAGACACACGATGACGAATGAATGTCTTTAACTGATTTGGTGAAGTAGATAACCATCCCAAGACGATGGTGGAATCACACCAGTAGTGGACTTCATCAAAATTTAAAGTGAGTGACTGACGAACCTTTGAGTACAACCTTGAACCCAACAACGCACCACATAGCTCGAGCCGCGGTATGGTTGTGGATTTGATTGGAGCTACCTTGCTTTTAGCGGTGAGGAGATGTACGTTAATCTCGCCATCTCTCGAAATACTGCGAACATAAACACATGCCCCATATGCTTTTTCGGATGCGTCAGTGAATATATGCAGTTGTAGACAGGACGCAGATTCACACAATACCCACCGAGGTATCTTGAACTCGTTTAAAAGGTGCAGGCTATTTTGAAAATCATTCCAAGCATATTGAATATGCGTGGGAACAAGCTCATCCCAAGAACATTTGGCTAGCCACAGATGCTGCATGATAATTTTGGCTTCCACTATGCATGGAACGACCAGGCCAATGGGATCAAAGATCTGTGCTATGGTTGATAAAATATGACGTTTAGTGGCTTTATCAGTGGAGTTTAGGTTTATAGAGAAGGAAAATGTGTCACTTAAGCTCTTCCATAGGAGCCCCAGAGTCTTCGACTGCTCGTTATCGCTCAGGTCCACAACATCAGAAACGTCGTGTTCACTGCTAAGCGCCTGCAGCACCTGACTGGAGTTGGACCGCCATTTCCGAAGATTGTACTTTGCTGACCGAAGGACATCATCAACATGGCGGCTTTTTTGTAAAGTTTCTGAAACAGATGATCCACCGGACAAGTAATCGTCCACGTAGAAGTCACGTGCTATCGAAAACCTTGTTGAAGAATCTGTGCACTCTTCAGCGAGTTGAAGTAAACACCTCGTAGCTAAAAAGGGTGCTGATGCCGTACCATACGTTACGGTATTAAGCGTGTACTCCTTTAACGGATGAGTTGGTTCTGCCCTCCAAAGAATTTTTTGTAAGGGACGATGACTGTCGTGAACAAGAGTTTGTCGGTACATTTTTTCAATGTCCGCGCTTATGACAATTTTATATTGACGGAATCGAAGTAATATTGACAACAAATCATCTTGGATAGGGGGACCAACCATCTGTATTTCGTTAAAAGACTTACCTGATGCAGTTCTGGCGGAAGCATCAAAAACTACCCTTAATTTGGTGGTTGTTCTTGACTCCTTCAGAACACCATGATGTGGTAAATAATTAGAACATGTTGAGTCGAGTGAGCGCCTAGTAGATTCAGACATATGTCCCAGCTCTATGTACTCATTAATGAAGTCAAGATATAGGCTTTTAAGGCGAGAATCTCTACCCAAACGACGTTCAAGAGATAGAAATCGCTGCTTAGCCATCATGTATGAATCACCCAATACGTCCAGTGACTCTTTAAGTGGAATACTTACCACAAATCGCCCATCAGAATTACGATATGTGGTGTCTATAAAATGTTGTTCACAGGATCTCTCTTCACCAGAGTGTTTATGTATAGACGACACAGAGTCTAACTCCCAAAACCGATCTAAATCTACTTGTAAGTTATTAGTATGCATACAAACATGTGAAGAGGAATCAGACTGATGATATGCACCCGAAATGAGCCAACCTAATTTTGACTCAAGCAAAGTGGGCTTATGGGTACCTAATGCGATACGGCCAGTGCCTATGATACCCCAAAATACTTCCGCACCGACAAGGACGTCGATCGAAGACGGAACATAATAAGTGGGGTCAGCAAGACGCACGTTCGTAGGTATACGTATGTTGCTAGTATCAACATAAGTATTAGGAACTGATGCTGATACTTTCGGTAATACGAGGCATTCAATATTCAGTTCGTACTCACTGTCATCAATAGATTTTAATGACACTGAGCACCCCTGAGTACAACTAGAAGTTTGAGAGTTGATACCTGTTACCTTGGACTTGGTAATGTAGGTAGGGACATGTATTTTACGAACAAAGTCCTCCGAGATGAAATTTGATGTACTTCCACTGTCCAGCAAGACCCGTGCTGTATGGTGATTACCGTCAGCGGCGGTCACCTTCACGAGCGCTGTGGAAAGTAAAATTACTCGAGATGTAGATGATTGAGTAGCTGATAATGCAGTGTTGTGTGCACTAGGAAGAACATTGTCACCATCGATGTGTAACAGAGTGTTGTGTTTTTGACGACAATATTTACAATGACCCAATTTGCATTTGGAAATATCATGACCTGGTCGAAGACAATTCATGCACACATTTGAACCCTGAGCCTTTTTAATACGAGCCTGTATTGAGAGACTTTTAAACTGCTCGCATGCAAAAATAAAATGATCCTGACGACACATGGGACATGATAAAGGTTTTAACGATTTCTCAGCTAGCACAGCACTGCTCTTAGATTTGGTCGCAGGTGTGATTTCACTCTTAGCTGTTATAGGCTTACACTCCTCAAGTGTCTCCAGTAAATCAGCTCTGCTACTGATGAAACTTGTGAATGCAGATAATGTAGGAGGTTCGGAGAAAGTGTTTCTGTGTTCTTCCCACTGGCGATTTGTTACGTGGTCGAGCTTACTGGTCATTATGTAAATTACAAGAACATCGACGAAGGCGTTTTGAACTGGTTGACCAAGTGTTGCCAAAGCTCTAAGATTTTTGTTTGTTGTGTCGATTATGTAACGTAGTGACTTACTTGACTCTCTATCTATAGGCTGAACGTTAAAGAGTGCTTGTACATGGTTGTTGACAAGCAATCTTTTGTTGTCATACCTCTCACAGAGTAACTTCCAGGCAGTGTCGTAATTTTCTGACCTGAAGTCAAGGTTATCAACAACAAGAGAAGCACTACCCTTTAAAGAAGCACGCAGATAGTGTAACTTGTTAATTTTATCCAAAGTTGTGTTGTTGTGTACTATAGAAACAAAAGTATCTCTAAATTCCAGCCAATCATGATAGCTGCCTGAAAACTTGGGTAAGTCAATTTTGGGTAAACGAATTGAATTGTGTTTGTGTGAACTAGTAATACAAGAATCCACCTCGGTTGCGGAGTCTCCCTCAAGAAGCTTCCTTGCGCCGCTGATCAGCTGGCGTGCAGAAGCAACCAAGCCGTAGTACAACTTCTCAAACTCTTCGCGTTCCGCATATTGTTCGCTGGGGTCATCCACCAACGCTTCCAGTTCATCCTGTAATGTATCATATTTCTCGTATAAGCTTTCAAATATATTAAGCCGATATTCGATTTCGATGACTTGTACCTCACTCAACTTTTCGCAAGACTTAGAAATATTTAAATAAGAAGTAAATTGCGTAAGCTTGGCTTTAATTGAAGCTCGCTTCTTAATAAAGCTTTTCATTTCAGCCATGATACTTAAAATTTAGCAGTTGCTGTAAGGAAGTAAAGAAAAAGACAAAAGAAGGTACTATGAGATGATTACTGATACTAAACAATTAGCAATAAGTAGTGAAATAGGCACGGGAGCTATAAGCAGTAAGAAATGAGATTGCTAATATAAAAGCGTTAGGCGTCTCCGATCGAATCTGCTGAGTAATGCTATGCGAATGATGCAATGTTTTCTTTACACAAAAAAACAAATAAAATTCAATTCAATTAAATGGAATAATGCAATATATATCGATTGAAAATTGTAATAAATACGAATTAGAATAAAAACATCATAAATAATGGAATTGTGATTTGCACAAATGAATAAAACGTTAAAATCACTATTGTAAATGGCTTATTTAAACCTTGGTGCTGTTTACAACAACTGTTTAAACAAGTTGATAGGCTTGAAGAAATTACTAATTGAATGGGAAGTATGAAATAAGATAAATTAAGGTAAGATGATTAGGCAAAATGTTGGAACAAAGGAATTGGAACGTTCTCACGGTTTTATGCTGTCAACCTCTGATGATGAGTTGATGAGTAAATCCTGGGATCTTTCCGGTGCCAGTTGACGAACGTTGACGTAAGTTGGTCTTCAAATTCTTCTTGTCCCCAAGTTTCGATGATCTTTTCTTGCGCCGCCCGTTGGTTTGAACTCGATGAAGACGGCTGTTGCCGTATCGACGTTCACGATGACCAAATGCAAGCGATGACACGTAGAAAACGAAGACCTCTTATGGAACTTGAACCCGAAGATGAAGTCCTTTGTTCTCCAACCGACGAACCGTTGTTTTTTGAATTTTGAAAATTCCTTTGTTCGGTTCAAACGTTAACGGTAGAAGGACCAATGATCGCGACGATAGGTCGTGGTGGAGCAAATGAAAATATAGTGGACTGTATATAATGAAGAAATATAATGACATAAAAAGATAAATTAATACGTTAAGAAAAACAAGAATTCAAAATGAGAAATTATTAGGATGTTAATAAAATGCGCAAGCGCAGCCGTGCGTGGATGCGCGCAACAGCTGACTGGTGTGGTGCGGGGGCCTGCGCTCCGCCGTCGTCGGCTGGCTGACTCCCCGCTGTCCCCGCGCCCCTCGTACACTGCCGCCTGTGTGCGGCGATGTTGAGAAGAGCGGTCTCAACAACTACCAAACGGGACTCGAGCACGCGGAACGCGCACGGGAATACAGGTAAGGCAGGTAAGTATCTATTAAAATTACGACCAATCGGATTTAGACGATAGATTTTAAAATAAAAATGTTATTATGTTTTCTTTAGAAAAATATTGAAAATTTTTCTAAGTCTATGAATGAAAAAATTTTTTCACGTTTTTGTCAATTTAAACTAGTCAGATAGTAGGACGGAGCCTATTTAAAATCAAAATAGCTGAAAACAGCTTGAAAATGCGTCACCTGGATGCAAAGTTATAACGATTTTATGTATTTGCTTGCTTGCTTAGGTGGATTTCGGGGTTATATGAATTTACTTGTAGGAACAATTTTTGAACTTCTATATATGCTAGGCGCACGTGCGAGGTGTCAAAAGACGCGTCTCCGCGCGGGCCAGCGACCTATAGAGGAACTGGAATTTACGCTGAACAAAAATTTTGAGTTTTGGTCAAAAAACGTGTTTTTCGACTGAAAAATGTGTAAAAAGCTGAAATTACAACTACCAAACGGGACTCGAGCACGCGGAACGCGCACGGGAATACAGGTAAGGCAGGTAAGTATCTATTAAAATTACGACCAATCGGATTTTGAAGATAGATTTTAAAATAAAAATGTTATTATGTTTTCTTTAGAAAAATATTGAAAATTTTTCTAAGTCTATGAATGAAAAAATTTTTTCACGTTTTTGTCAATTTAAACTAGTCAGATAGTAGGACGGAGCCTATTTAAAATCAAAATAGCTGAAAACAGCTTGAAAATGCGTCACCTGGATGCAAAGTTATAACCGTTAGGTTAGGTTAGGTTAGGTTAGGTTAGGTTGGGTTAGGTTAGGTTAGGTTAGGTTAGGTTAGGTTAGGTTAGGTTAGGTTAGGTTAGGTTAGGTTAGGTTAGGTTTTTTTTTTTTTTTTTTTTTTTTTTTTTTTTTTTTTTTTTTTTTTTTGGCAGGAGTGGGAAATCCTCATGGACGCCCAGACTGCCTCACGTATGAGTCAGTCTGGGCAGTGCCGGACTCTTACCGGCTAAAACCACACTCCTGCCTCACAGTTCATTATTGCCAATGTTAAATTTGGCACTTAATCCTAAAGCTGTACAATACTACTCTTATTTTAATCTGTACCTTATAACTAACTTATCGAGCTAACTTACATATTATAGATAATTAATATATATGTATACATAGATTACATGTCCATTTTTTTTTTTTGTTTTTTTTTTTTTTTTTTTTTTTTTTTTTTTTTTTTTTTTTTTTTTTTATTTTTTTTTTTTTTTTTTTTTTTTTTTTTTTTTTTTTTTTTTTTTTTTTTTTTTCTTTTTTTTTTTTTTTTTTTTTTTTTTTTTTTTTTTTTTCTTTTTACATGGTATATTACAAGTAACTATGGGAGTATTGACCCATTGGCTTTCGCAGCTTTGGCCAAGACTCTTTCTGCGAAAGCCAGGAAAAGGGTCCGGCAATTGTCGTCACTAATTAAGTCTTCAAGGACATCCAAGGGGCGCCCCAGCCTCTGCTCGCAGTCGTACCTCTCCCTTGTGTATTTGGGGCAGTCAATGAGAATGTGTTTAATTGTTTCTACGGAGGCATCATCGCAAACACAGGCTGGGGTCCCTAACAGCTTAAATCTGAAGAGGTAATCGCGGACTCCCCCGTGACCTGTAAACAATTGGGCTCTAAGATTGTTGGGTGTCCCTATCTTCTCCAGAATCTTGTATGCCTTCCTGACGTCTCTGAAAAACAGTCGTATGCCTCTGCCTTCGCTTGTTTCGGCTATGTACTGGGACTGCCAGCTGTCTAGCGTTGACTCCCTGATGGATCGCTTTGCGTAGGACAGTGGAAATCTGTCATAGACCGGGGCAGTTTTCCTATATAGAGCAGCGTGCTTGGCGAGTTCATCAGCTCTCTCGTTTCCGGGTATGCCAGCATGCGCCTTTACCCAGAACAGGTGTATTTCTCTGCCTTGATTTTTTGCATCGGAGACTGCCTGCTGTATTTTTATGGCGATAGGATTTTTTGTTTTAGGGTCCGCAATTGACTCCAGTGCTGATCTGGAGTCCGATATAATGTTAGCTGACATTGGAGGCTTTCTCTCAGCGGCATACGTGAGTGCCCTCAAGATGGCAATCATTTCAGCCTGGAACACCGAGCAGTAATTCGCCAATTTGAGCTCCAGCTTAGCGACTTCCCCTTCCTGGCCCCAGCATGAAACCGCGGCACCTACCTTTCCCTCTATTTTGCTGCCATCGGTATAAAGCCGGCACCAGTGATTTCCAATGCGTTCTAGGCCTTGCAAGTTGGCTATATGTTGGAACCCCAGAATAATCCGCAGAGCGGGATGTGGGAGTTCTGAAGGGTGCGTGCGCCTCTCCAGCTTCCTACCAGGGAGTTCATCCAGGGGCTTCCCTCTTTTTACCTCATAAAGTTGGAGGTATTCAGCCGCCCTCATATCTAGGGGAATCACTCTGGCAAGGACGGCAGCTGCAATAAGTGAGGTGGTCCTGTGGGCTTTGGATATTTTGATGGCGAACATCCTGGTGATGGTGTTCAGCTTTTTTCTTACATAAAGTTTCCCAGCGACTTCCGCCCAAGAGCTCGCTGCATAAGTTATTACTGGTTCCACCACTCCAGTGTAAATGATTCTCAGGATGTTCGCGTTGAGTCCCCATTGTGCTTTTGCAGCCCTCGCCACCATTTTAAAAATGTTGGTACTCTTCTTAGTAACTTCCTCGAGATGCGGGAGGAATGTCAGACCTGCATCTATTGTGAGACCAAGAAGTTTAAGTCTGCTTGTGTTCTTTAGTTGAGTTCCTGAGAGGGAGAACTTTGGTTCGTCATACTTTAACTTCTTGGTGACAATCATCGCCTGTGTCTTGTGTGCCGCAAACTTCATTTTGTAATTCTTACCCCACTCTGCAATTGCTGTAAGGGCCTCGTTGACCATGGATTCAAGTTCTGTCGCCGTGTTCGCTTGCGCCAGGACTACCAGATCGTCAGCATATGCCTGTATATGGGCTCTGAGTTTATCTGCTTCGACCATGAGAGGATCCAGTTGGATGTTCCAAAAGATGGGACCACATATAGATCCTTGGATGCAGCCTTTAGTGGTGGGTTTGGAGACAGTGTGTGTTAGGTACTCCAGCGTGATGTTCCGATCTGACAGATAGCTGTCCAAAAGACTCAGGGTTTGTCCGTCTATGTCCTTACTGTGTAGCTGTTGCAGTATTGCTGGCCACCAAGCGTTGTCAAACGCACCTTCTATGTCCAACGACACTACTGCCACTATTTTCTTGGCACGAATACCTTGACGGATGTAGCTCACGGTGTCGTATAGCGCGTCCTCCGTCCCGCATTGGGGTCGAAAGCCATACTGCCGTCTGCTTAGAAGGTTTCCCTTTTCCAGCGTCCAGGTGAGTCTATTTGCAACTAGCTTCTCCAGCACTTTACCCATAACTGGGAGTAGTCCAATCGGACGATAAGACTTAGCCGATGTGTAGTCCGGTTTACCAGGCTTCGGGATCACTCTGATCCTGGCTTCCTTCCAGGCGGTAGGGAAGTAACCAATTTTCAGGCATTTGTTAAACAGAGCCAGCTGAAAGTTTATGTTGGCTTTGTACGCCTCGTAACAAATGTCTGCAGTAAAGCCGTCAGCACCCGGTGCTTTTTTGGGATGCATTCTGGCGTAGACATCCCGAAGTTCTGTGTGAGTGAACGGTGGTGTTTCTTGCGGTAAAAGGCACAGATGGCGGTCGAAGTGCTTCATCGTATATTTCACGTTTTCTCTGATGGTTTTCTGGATAACAGAGTCTGTGCCAGGATCGTCAACGGGAAAGAAGGTTTCGGCGAGGTGTTCGGCCGATGCCTCAGCCGACAGTATTTGGTTGGTTTGTGGGTCCCTCAAAAGACTATTTTCGATTCGGCTGGTGTTCGAGCATCGAGTAATTATTCTTTGCGCACAAGTCCAAACATCTTCCTCCTTCTGTCTGGTGCAGAAATCCTTCCAGCTAGTCGTAAGAGTCAGTTCTATGTTCCTCTTGAACTCTTCTTTAGCCTTTAGATATTCCGCTATGCAGAATGGTTTTCTCCTGGGATTTGCGGAGTGTATTCTTCTACGGAGTGTTTTTACAGAACTTTTTTCTGACTCCAAATCCTCTGTCCACCACTGTGGTTTATAGGTAAACTTTAGCTGAGAAAGCTTTGGGATCGCCTCATCGCAGGCTCTAGTAATCGCCTTATTATACTTGTAGACGAGGTCCTCCAGCAACTCCGGGTTCCTGCTCGTCTCGACTTCCTCTGTGATGAGTCCCATATCCACCATTGCCGTGCATAGGAGCTCAGAGAAGCGGGTCCATTTCGCCTTCTTGACGTTATACACTCTAGTAGTGGGATGTATGACGCACAGTTCCTGTTTGCCCACTAACAGTTCGAAGCTGATAGTTCGGTGATCGGTGAGAATGGCAGACTCAGTGTCAACTTTCCAGTTAGTGACTTTAGCCAAAAGCGAGTCACTGCATGCGGTAATGTCCACGATGCTTGAGTAGAGTTTGCCGCCCCTAAAGGTGTGAAAGGTTGGCACAATTCCCTGGTTGAGAATACTCATATTGTTTTGTGCCAACAGGTCCATAACAGCCCTTCCCCGACTGTCTTCAGCATCGCAACCCCACCAAGGACTCATGGCGTTGACGTCCCCGGCGAGGATGATGTCCTGAGTTCCGATATCATGGATAACCTGTTGGATTCTTATTAGGAGTGGCTCTATGTCTTGGTTGCCCTCGAGGTATACGTTTATAAGTCCTATATTAAGACATCCGATGCGTAAGACAAGCGAACTAATATTAGTACACGTAAGTGTTTGGTTGTGTACAGAGTTAATATTAGGATTTGCGACGACAATTGCTGATTTCACGGGTGATTCCCGTGTGCCACGAATGTCCTGTATATTGACGTAAGGAGTCGAAATTAGACCTTTAGCACCCACGTAGGGTTCTTGTGTAAATAAGATGTCCGTGCCGTTCTTGGATGCAAGGCAAAGAATTTCCTTGGTCGCAGCTAGGCCACGACCAAGGTTAACCTGCACAAACTTGACGCTTCGTGGGACGCCCTTAACAATAGCTTATGGCAGCTCTGGTTATACGGTCCCACTTAGACCATTCCGGGCACTCACTCGAATAGGCAGGATGTAGGGGACTATTGGCTTTTTTACTAATGGTGCAGTTTACACAACAAGGGGGATGGGAGCGGTTAGGGCACTCCCGGGTGTCATGTTCCCCCGCGCAGTAACCACACTTCAGCTGTGATTGGCAGTCCCGCGCCAGGTGTCCGAAACTGAGGCAGTTGTAGCACTGGACTACCGGAGATTGGTCAGACGCCGACACTACCTGGTATCCCAATTTGATGCGCTGCCCATTCAGACGCTGCCAAAGACCCACATCAACTTCAAGGACGACGTTTGTAGTGGTAGGTGTCCTTCCTTTCGTTCTCCTGATGACTCTGGTGCGCATCTGATCAGATGAGAGGCCCTCAAGAAGGTTGGCATTTTGTCTTGTTATGGCCAACTCGATGTTCTTGTTATCCAAGTCATTTATAACCCCCCCTAAGCGAAGCAAGGGATTCTTCCGTGAAGGATTCAAGACCGCGAACCCCTCCCCTGCACCTTTTATTGCATCGCCGAGTGCCGCTCTGTCCCGCTCAGAGGCGCAGCCGATAGCCACTTTCTGGTTGCGTAGTTTGCGTATACTATTAATCCCCACCCCAAGTGAGACAACGTCGACTTTGGATTTGATCGTTTTTATTACATCATCACTGGTGTGGCGGGGGTCAATAGATTCCACAATCAGGCTGTGGCTCGGGGTAATTAGAGCGTCTGCGTAAGACCTAGTGGGCCTTCGGTGCTCGGTGCGTAGAGTATGAGTATGAGTTCCTGGGGTTTCTCCGTTCATAGTCGGTATCTGTGTGTGGTCAGGGCTGATTCGATTTTCAATCAAACCCCGCAGGTGTTCCACCGATGTCCTTATTGGCGCGGCTGTTTCCACCGTGGTATCCTGGAGCTCTCTGATACTTCTTCTTATTTCTTCCATCTTTGCCCCTAGAAACTTCGCAGATTCGCAAGATGGCAACGCACTTTGAAGCACAGCTATTCCATTTTGCACTTCCACTACTGCCTCTTGCGTACCCATACACGCCTGCAGAATACTTTGAATGTCCACTGTGTTGGGTAGGGATGAGAGAGGGGTGCTCAGCAGAGCCTCTTGCACTGCCACCCTGACTTCGTCTACAGAGACATTTACGTCCACATCAGGGGCCCTCGCTCGGCGCCGGCTCAGTGATACCATTTCCTGCCGGATGAGCATTAGTTCCGCACGGAGTTCGCTCATGTCGGAGTCCCGCTTCAGGGCAGGCTCCACGTTCCCAAGTACATTCAGAGGCTGCGCCGAGCGGAGTGCCGCTCTGAGTGGCTCTAGTTCAGCAGAAATTTCCGACACCTTAGCGAGCACGGAACTACACATATGGGGCGATTCTCTGAGTGCCAATTCAGTGTCGTGCTTCAATTTTTGGATAGGCTCGCATGCATCGAATAAAAGAATTTGGCGCAGGGCTTCGATATCGCTAGCCAGCTTTTCTATGTGGGCCTCAAGTTTTCTGTACTCCCCCAAAGCCGCTTCCAGTGCACTAGCATGTTTTTGGGCATGTCGTTCCCTTCCCTTAGCCGTGCTTTCCCTAAGTCTATGTGATTCCACCATGTGGAGGTTTCGGGAGTCCGACAGTTTCAGAATCATCTCATACATTAGATGAAGGGCCGAGACAGCATTCTCCCTAATTTCCCTCTTCAAATTTCCCGAACTCTCCAGCTCCTGTTTTGCCTTCTGAAGAATTGCGCCAGCCTGTCGCGGCATTTCGCTCAGGACAATCCTTCTCCCATCAACAGTCCTGGTGGAGTCGCAAGAATTAACTGACACATCCGAATCATATTCGTCAGTCTCCGCGCCCATTGTTTCGGGGTCGCGTTGCATCTGAGCCTCCACCGAACCAGCCGCCATCGCCTGTCTTATTTGGGCCTGTATACGCAGATCAGCTGGGGCAAGTTTAACTATTGGTCTGATGGGAGTGGAGGAGAGAGGTATTATATCTTCCGACTCCATGGTCCCCGTCCCCAATGGGGCGCTGGCACTGGCCTGCGAACCCAGCTCCTGCTGGCCACGATCTTGTTCCAGGGGAGGCTCAGTACTAGCAGATGTAGACAGTGCCTGACATGAAGGGTCCAAAACCGCGAGCGGCTGTGTAGATATCTGAGTAGATTCAGCGCGCACCACTGCACTACTACTTGATCCAGAGGTCTTTCCAATGGCCCCTGGTTTTCCGCGCTGCGCAGCAGGCGGGACCTGCGTGGATGTCTTTATCGCGCGCCTAGGCGGAGGAATATTTTTGGACATTTCCAATTTCCCTGTTCAATAGACGAAATCTCCCTCCAACCACCGGTAGTAAAAAGTCGCGGCCACTTGAGATTCGGAACGAAGAACCTTGAAGTTACAAATATAAAACCCGAAAAAATATCTTGAATAACCTATTTTCCAATTTTTCTCCAAAATGGCTCTATGTAGAGTCTATTCAAGGCAACCACTGGATAGAGCCCGCCGAGCCCGATTCAACAACTCCAAACACGATGCACCCAACCTTAATGGTTCTAGAGCAATCGCAGTTTAAAAATTCTGGTTACTATCCAAGATGGCGGCCAGAACGTGGTTAAACCTCGACAGCTCCGCAACCACCAGACCAAATTGCCCCGTGCTTGGGCTTATTTTACTGTACTCGACGAGATCCTTGCAGTGATGTACCTTTCAGGCCGAAAATTTATTTGATCCTGAAAACACCTGAAAGCCAGCCCAAATGTGAGACAAATATTAGCCGATGCCTGCAAAGCAAATCCCGTCGTTCTACGACCCTCCGTTGGGGAGATATGGGTGTTTACAATTTCACAAAGATGGCGGAACAACTGTCAAAGTCAATCTTTGACAGGTGATATCTCCGCTTTGGACGGTCGCAGAATACCCGAGTTTGGGCTTTTCTGGCTTGGCTCAACCCAATTCCTCATGCGAGGTGGTTCACAGGTCCCTGAAATTTTCAGCCCCAAAAACGCCTAAAACCTATTTCGCCAGACAGAGTTTTCCTCCCCAAACAACAATGTGAAAACGGCAAGTCTCTACGACCACTGAGTCTGGAGACACGTAGGGTCAAAGTTTTCCAATATGGCCGCCCAGCTGTCAAATGCCAACTTAAAACGGCTGTGACTCCGCAACCGTTTACCGGAGAGAACTGCGGTTTTGGATGTGGGGCCTGGCCTTACCCCTTCTAAATACCAAAAATGGCTTCAGCGCTGAAAACTTTCAGGCCTGAAAAACGCCTGAAAGCAAAATAAAAATGTTTCCACAAGAGTTCTGCTGAGAACTGTGCAAATGCGGGTCTTCTAGTCCCAGTGACTTCGGAGATATAGACAGTTTTATGTTTTAACCAATGAAACCAAAATGGCTGAAAAGAGCTGTTTCCGTCAATTTTGAAGTTAGTGCGCGCAACTTTGGCCTTAAACTAATCACAATACACACATAAAAGTCAATCCTATCCTCAAAATTTAATTATTTCTATTTATTTCAATTTAATACCAAAAAATAACAAAAAATTTAATAACTTTAGAACCCTTAATCGGAAAATTCTGAAAAAAATGTCTAAATTATCAGCAAATAGCAACCTATAATACGCTGATATGCTGATTTAAGAATTTAAATTTTACCTATACAATTTTATACTTTTTTAAAAAATTACAGTTTTTCATTTACTACATTAAAACTTAATAACCTAAAAATCTACTTTTTTCTGAATATCTTCTTTCCATGAGCGCGCAAAAGATAGCAATTGAAGATTTGCGAATTTGTTCTTCTCTCAGGAGTCATAAGTGTCCAAACTTTCAATATTTATATAGTTATAAAACAGAATGTATAAAACTTAAAATTTTTGTACTTGCAAATATCGTTCTCTCCTACGGGCCTCTTGCGTACTGCAAAGTTTCAAGCAGCTGCCGTGTCTCGTTAAGATTTTTCAGACCACGTGCTTTTTAGTTTTTCCTGAATTTCTCTGGAAGTCCTGGATCGAGATGTAAACAGAGTAGTCCAAGACAAAGGTATAACTTTTCTCTATGTTTATCAAAAAGAAAAACAAAGGGTCGTCGCTCTTGTTCCGCAACAAATGCGTCAAGTGTTCCACTGTTATGAACTTAACCTCTAAACTGAGGGTTTTTCAGTTTCTACACTGCACAGCACTGCAATCCAATTCGCGATTTTAACTGGTGGTATGCGGGCAACTTTCCTGCACACACCGACGCTTTATTTTTCTAAATCCGAGCACTTTTGACCACTTTTCCGAATTTTTATGTACGGAGCGACTCCAAAAACGATCCGACCACCATGAGGGCTGCGGGGTAACTGGGTTAGGTTAGGTTAGGTTAGGTTAGGTTAGGTTAGGTTAGGTTAGGTTAGGTTAGGTTAGGTTAGGTTAGGTTAGGTTAGGTTAGGTTAGGTTAGGTTAGGTTAGGTTAGGTTAGGTTAGGTTAGGTTAGGTTTTTTTTTTTTTTTTTTTTTTTTTTTTTTTTTTTTTTTTTTTTGGCAGGAGTGGGAAATCCTCATGGACGCCCAGACTGCTCCACATATGAACCAGTCTGGGCAGTGCCGGACTCTTACCGGCTAAAACCCACTCCTGCCTTTGCCAGTATCCCTCTGACATGATCAGAGACTTTGTTTGTCAATGTGTTCTGATTTGAGTTATGAATTTATTATTTTTTTTTTTTTTTACAGTCGTTGTTTGGTGATGTATTTAATAGTACATTATTCATATTGTCATAGTTGCAGGTACTACGAGTATAGAGCTATAGGGGGACTATAGAGCTTGCAGACAATTGTTTCCTCTTGTATGTTCCGTGTATTTATTATTCTTGGTCTGAATTATTTATTATTGTGTTCGGGTTTATTTATGTATGTTTCTAGATATATCTTAATAATTATTATTATATTTTTTTTTTTTTTTTTTTTTTTTTTTCTTTTTTTTCTCTCTGGTTTTTTGTATACATACTCTTATTTATATATTTTTTCTCTTCTTTGCTATTACTATACTTATATATATTTTTAACACTCAGTACAATATAGCTCACTATATTTACGGTGTTAATTTCTTAATCTAAGTTTTATTTCTATCGATAACGGTTCTTATTATACCTAAACAAAAATCTAAAAATTTTGGTCGAATTTCTGCGAAAATCATTATGGAACATATATTGTTTTTGCTTATTTTAAAATCTATTTCGTTTTCCAGGTTGAATCTGGCAAGCCCGTACACTGGACACTCAACAATCAAGTGCAGTATCGATTCTTCCGTGGCTGGGTCACAAATGCATGCAGGTGAGTCCTTCTTTTTAAACCTATTAAGGTACTGGGAGAAGCCCCCGTGCCCCGTGAAGAGCTGTGTGTGCAGGTATGTGAGGTGAATGTTCCTGCTTAGTCTGTGGGCGTCTGTGGCTGAGGGGAAAAATATTTTTGTGACACTGGCTTTGCTCTCTTTTTGATATCTTTCCTCCCATTTGTCAATCGAACCGCTTCTAATGGTTCGCTTGACAAATGAGACAGGACATTTGTCAAAATCAGGTCGCCTTTTGATTTTTAGTGCTGCTGTTTTCGCCAGTTCATCTGCTCTTTCGTTCCCTTTTATTCCGACGTGGGCTTTAACCCAGTAAAGTTGAACGTCTTTGCCTAATTTCTTTAATTCTTTAGCATACTTCTTAATATTCAGAGCGAGTTGGTTGCAGGTGTCACCGTTCCTCAGTAGCTCCAGAGTTGACCTAGAGTCACTAAATATGCTAAACTCTTTTTCCGGGCTATGCGCGATCATCTCCATGGCTCTGTATACTGCATACAGCTCCGCTTGAAAGACGGTACAAAACTCCTCGAGCTTATATTTCTTGTTTTTAGTTTCGGCCGTCCCATTCCACCAGGATAGGGCGGCCCCAACTTTTCCCTCAATTCTGCTCCCGTCCGTAAAGATTTGTACTGTACCCTCCCTCATGCGCAGCTGTACGTCCGCGTTGCTCTCCAAGCATTGGAAGCCTAGGTCCTCTTCATCAGCTGGATGAGACTTCGCCAAGAAGCTCGCTTTCTCCTCGACAGATCGGCCTCTAAGAATCGGCTGAGGCTTCCCTCTCTTCGCCTCGTAGAGGGATGCTGCTTCCTTGACTCTCAGGTCAAGTGGCAGCAGTCCTGTCAAGATTAGAGCCGAATTCAGTGATACCGTCCTGTATGATTTGCTGATCTTCTGGGCGAAGCCCCTCAAAACAGTGTTAAGCTGGTTTTGAATGTATATTCTATCCGCTGCTCTGGCCCATACACTAGCTGCGTACAGGATAATCGGCTCTACAACTGCAGTGTAGATAACCCTTACTACTTCCGGATTTAGTCCCCAGGTTACCTTAGCTGCACCGGACAGCTGCCTAAAGATGTTGATGGCTTTTTTGCAGACGTATGTGACGTGGCTCCGGAAAGTCATCTTCCGGTCAATTATGAGTCCCAGCAGCTTGATCTCCTCGACAAGCGTAATGTCAACCCCACCCATGCGCAGCCGTGGAGTGTCGAATTTTAACTTCTTAGTAAGCAGCATCGCATGAGTTTTATGTGGCGCAAACTTGAGTTTGTTTCGAGCACCCCACCGCTGCACATGTGCCAGGCTGGCATTAGCTTCAACCTCCAGATTCAAAGCCGTTTTTGCCGAAAATATAAGAACCACGTCGTCTGCAAATGCTTGGCAGTACGTGTTTCTTTCTTCCAGTTCGTCCAGCAGCGGGTTCAGCAGGAGATTCCAGAACGTGGGCCCTGCAATCGATCCTTGTACGCATCCTTTGGAGGTACTCTTCATATATTCGACTCCAGCATATCTCAGCGCGACTTTCCTATTATCTAAGTAGTTTCCCACCAGTTTTCGGAGGTTAAGTGGACAGTGTTTCTCCGCCAGACGACTTTTGATTGCTGGCCACCACGCACTGTCAAACGCCCCCTCTATGTCCAGTGAGACAACTACCACCAGGTTCTTCTCCTTCAGCTTTAGGTCTATATGTTGTACCATGTCGTACAGAGCGTCCTCCGTGCTTCTCTGTGGCACAAATCCATACTGCCGTGGGTTCATTTGGGGTAGCATGTGCCACCTTAATCTCCGCACCAGCATCTTCTCTAATATTTTCCCTAGGATTGGAAGGAGTCCGATCGGTCGGTAAGATTTAGGATGGGTGTAATTATCCTTCCCAGGTTTCCTTAGAACGACGACCGCCGCTTCCTTCCACTTTTCCGGGAAGCAGGACAGCTCGAGGCATTTGTTTGTTATGGCCAAAAATACGTGTTCATTGTTACTAATGGCGGCCTCGCAGATGTCAGCAGTGAATCCGTCAGGGCCCGGCGCCTTCTTCGGGTTAAAACTCCTTGATGCATACCTAAGCTCGACAAGAGTGAAGGGTGGATCCATTTTGTCTTCTGGTATGCCTTGCTCTGAGCGTGCCGCTTCTTCCCTTATCTTAGCGTGTTCGGGGTTGTCTTCCCTTTCGTCATCATCTGGAAAGAAGGTTTCGGCCAGGACCCTGGCAGATTCATCTGAGTCTAAAGCCTCACCATTTTGAACTATTGGCAGATCTTCGTGCCTCTTCCTGGTCTTCAAGATTACTCTATATATGCCATCCCAGACGCTCTCCCTGTCCTGCCTCCCGCAAAAGTTTTTCCAACTTTCAGTTTGTGCCTTGCATGCTTGAGACTCATACTCTTCCTTTGCCCTCAGGTACTCCATCACGACCCCTTCCCGACGGCGTGGAGCTGCGCAACGGATTCTTCGCTTCTTCGTGAACATGGATTTTTTTAGCTGATCGAGTTCGTCGTCCCACCACGGTAAGTACGTTTTATCTATTTTTTTTATTCTAGGTATTGTCTTGTCGCATGTTTCTGTAATAAATTTTGTAAGTTCCTCTGTACATTTTTCTAACTCTTGTAAACTATTAATACTATCTATATATGTTTTATCAATTTTACTTTCCAGCAATGATTTTGTCAATTCTTCCCGAAAACGTTCCCAGTCTGCTTTTTTTGTATTATATACCCTCGTGTTACCATATTTAATTTTATTCCCGATTCCTTTTTTTGTTGTGATTCTAATTATTACCGCATTGTGGTCCGAACTCGTCATTTCGGTCTCCACTCTCCATTCTTCCACGTGTCGAAGCATGTCGTCTGAACAGGCCGTGATGTCTACAGTGCTCTTGTACCGCTTTCCCCCTCGAATGGTATCAAATGTTGGGATGTTTCCGCAATTGAGTACATGGAGGTTGAGTTCGTCTAGGGTTCCAGATAGAAGTCTTCCCCTTTCGTCCTCTCTCTCGCTTCCCCACCATGCACTCCACGCGTTTACATCTCCTCCCACTAGTAATTTTGCTCCATCTGTTTTTGTCACTATTTCTCTCAGCTGGTCGAGGTATGGTTCAATATCGAGATAGTCCTCAAAGTAGACGGATGCTACCACGGTGGTGGTGTCCTCCACAGTCAACCTCGCAACCACTATGTTTTCTGTTGTCATTGTCGGGCACACCACCACGTCCACTCCACTGTCGAAGATGACTATCGCGGATTTGATGACTTTGTCACCCGTTTTAATTCCTTGTACTACTCTTGTCCCGGGGTAGGTCTTCATTTCCCCTTTCGCCCCTACATAGGGTTCCTGCACAAGAGCGTACCTGATTTTCCTGCGCCCGGCTTCGAGTATGAGTTCCTCGGTTGCAAGTTTTTTCTTTTGGAGGTTCGCCTGCACGACACGATACTGTATGTTGTCCTTTTTAGCTCCCGACCCCGACACCACCTTAGCAATACGCTATTGACGACCTGGCCAGTGCATCCCATTTTTTGCGTGTGGGACACTCGCTATCAAAAGCATTATGCACTGCGTACTTTTTTAATTGGCTGCAATTTCTGCATTTAGGTTCTTCATTGAGGGTGAACCCAGGACACTCAGCCCTAGTGTGCGGTTCGCCGCAGTGACTGCAAAGGACTGCTGGTTCTTTGCAGTATTTTCGACTGTGTCCGTATCCGAGGCACTTTGTGCATTGGATCAGCGGGCTCTGGTCTCTTACAACCACCCTTTGCAGGTCCACGTGGATTCGGCCTGCCGAGGTCAGCCGCTGCCAAATCACTGGCTTGACACGCATCACCACGTGGCTGGTCAGTGGATTCCTCGCCCTTCGCCTATACGTGACCCGGATATCACCCTCACTGATCTCGGCTCCCTCCAGGAGGTGTCCGTTCTGGGATCCTATTGCCGTCACCAAGTCGTCGTCAGTTACGTAATTCATTACGTCTCTGACGACTACGAGCGGGTTCTTATTGATGGCCTCCTCAACTTTCAGATCCCCCTTGGAGTTTCTTAGCTTTGCCGATACCTTTCCTATGTCTTCTTTTTCAGAGCAGCTTATAATTACCGATTGGTTCTTTGCTTTGCGCAGATGGTCAATTCTTATCCCTGTACCCTTTGCATCGACAGCTTCTCGAATTTTTTCGACTACAGTCTCTGATGTGTCGCTGTCGTGTGATGAAGACACTATGATTGAGTGCATATTTTTCCTAGCCGATGGTAGAGGTGGCATCGCTGCGACTTGTGCGTACGTTCCAAAGCTTTCCATTCGGGCGTCTGCTTTCTCAGCTTGTATCTTTGCAACCGCCTGCAGTTCTTTAATTTCTACCATCTGCGCATCTATTTTGTCGCTTAGCTCCACTTTTGATTTTTCTATTTTGTTAGGGAGTTCTTCTTTTTCATTTTTCTTCAAAATCTCTTTAACTTCCAAAATTTCATTGAGTATTTTCAAGCTTATGTCTTCAGATTCTCCTGTCTCCTTATATTCTATCTCTCTTTTCCCTTTTTCTTCTGTCGTCTCCGGTCTATCAATTCTCTTTACGATCTCATAGAGCGAGTTCAAACAGCCTAACACAGTCTGTTTTATGGTGGACTTTATGTTTCCTGACATGTCCATCTGAGCCTTCGCTTTTAACAAGAGGGCGCGCGCCTCAGCAACCGGTGCAGAGAGTTTCGGCTTTTGCGTTGGAGGAGATCTCGTTTTTGCCTCGATATCACTAATACTCTTCCGCACCTGAGTGGTTTTCGAGGGGCCCGCCCTTGACCCGTTATCTCCGGTTGGCGATGCGTCAGACTTCGCCGGCGTACGTATCATTTCGGAAGTTAATTAATCGTGTCGTGGACTTAGTCGGGTCAATGTAGGTCAATATGTAATAAATGAATTTTTAATTTTAATTTTAATAACCTTAAAGGTGTCAATAAAAGGCCTTGAAACCACCGATTTTATTTGTTTCTTTTACCGAAAGATATAAATGACGCTTTTAGAGTTGAATTTTAAAATTTATATTTTTACAAAACTGAAAAGTTTACCTGGCCAGTGAGGATAGGGTGGGTGGGAGGGCAAATTTTTGAATTTCTATATATGCTAGGCGCACGTGCGAGGTGTCAAAAGACGCGTCTCCGCGCGGGCCAGCGACCTATAGAGGAACTGGAATTTACGCTGAATAAAAATTTTGAGTTTTGGTCAAAAAACGTGTTTTTCGACTGAAAAATGTGTAAAAACCTGAAATTACAACTACCAAACGGGACTCGAGCACGCGGAACGCGCACGGGAATACAGGTAAGGCAGGTAAGTATCTATTAAAATTACGACCAATCGGATTTAGACGATAGATTTTAAAATAAAAATGTTATTATGTTTTCTTTAGAAAAATATTGAAAATTTTTCTAAGTCTATGAATGAAAAAATTTTTTCACGTTTTTGTCAATTTAAACTAGTCAGATAGTAGGACGGAGCCTATTTAAAATCAAAATAGCTGAAAACAGCTTGAAAATGCGTCACCTGGATGCAAAGTTATAACGATTTTATGTATTTGCTTGCTTGCTTAGGTGGATTTCGGGGTTATATGAATTTACTTGTCGGAATAATTTTTGAACTTCTATATATGCTAGGCGCACGTGCGAGGTGTCAAAAGACGCGTCTCCGCGCGGGCCAGCGACCTATAGAGGAACTGGAATTTACGCTGAACAAAAATTTTGAGTTTTGGTCAAAAAACGTGTTTTTCGACTGAAAAATGTGTAAAAAGCTGAAATTACAACTACCAAACGGGACTCGAGCACGCGGAACGCGCACGGGAATACAGGTAAGGCAGGTAAGTATCTATTAAAATTACGACCAATCGGATTTTGAAGATAGATTTTAAAATAAAAATGTTATTATGTTTTCTTTAGAAAAATATTGAAAATTTTTCTAAGTCTATGAATGAAAAAATTTTTTCACGTTTTTGTCAATTTAAACTAGTCGGATAGTAGGACGGAGCCTATTTAAAATCAAAATAGCTGAAAACAGCTTGAAAATGCGTCACCTGGATGCAAAGTTATAACGATTTTATGTATTTGCTTGCTTGCTTAGGTGGATTTCGGGGTTATATGAATTTACTTGTCGGAATAATTTTTGAACTTCTATATATGCTAGGCGCACGTGCGAGGTGTCAAAAGACGCGTCTCCGCGCGGGCCAGCGACCTATAGAGGAACTGGAATTTACGCTGAACAAAAATTTTGAGTTTTGGTCAAAAAACGTGTTTTTCGACTGAAAAATGTGTAAAAAGCTGAAATTACAACTACCAAACGGGACTCGAGCACGCGGAACGCGCACGGGAATACAGGTAAGGCAGGTAAGTATCTATTAAAATTACGACCAATCGGATTTTGAAGATAGATTTTAAAATAAAAATGTTATTATGTTTTCTTTAGAAAAATATTGAAAATTTTTCTAAGTCTATGAATGAAAAAATTTTTTCACGTTTTTGTCAATTTAAACTAGTCGGATAGTAGGACGGAGCCTATTTAAAATCAAAATAGCTGAAAACAGCTTGAAAATGCGTCACCTGGATGCAAAGTTATAACGATTTTATGTATTTGCTTGCTTGCTTAGGTGGATTTCGGGGTTATATGAATTTACTTGTAGGAACAATTTTTGAACTTCTATATATGCTAGGCGCACGTGCGAGGTGTCAAAAGACGCGTCTCCGCGCGGGCCAGCGACCTATAGAGGAACTGGAATTTACGCTGAATAAAAATTTTGAGTTTTGGTCAAAAAACGTGTTTTTCGACTGAAAAATGTGTAAAAACCTGAAATTACAACTACCAAACGGGACTCGAGCACGCGGAACGCGCACGGGAATACAGGTAAGGCAGGTAAGTATCTATTAAAATTACGACCAATCGGATTTAGACGATAGATTTTAAAATAAAAATGTTATTATGTTTTCTTTAGAAAAATATTGAAAATTTTTCTAAGTCAATGAATGAAAAAATTTTTTCACGTTTTTGTCAATTTAAACTAGTCAGATAGTAGGACGGAGCCTATTTAAAATCAAAATAGCTGAAAACAGCTTGAAAATGCGTCACCTGGATGCAAAGTTATAACCGGTTAGGTTAGGTTAGGTTAGGTTAGGTTAGGTTAGGTTAGGTTAGGTTAGGTTAGGTTAGGTTAGGTTAGGTTAGGTTAGGTTAGGTTAGGTTAGGTTAGGTTAGGTTAGGTTAGGTTAGGTTAGGTTAGGTTAGGTTAGGTTAGGTTAGGTTAGGTTAGGTTAGGTTAGGTTAGGTTAGGTTAGGTTAGGTTAGGTTAGGTTAGGTTAGGTTAGGTTAGGTTAGGTTAGGTTAGGTTAGGTTAGGTTAGGTTAGGTTAGGTTAGGTTAGGTTAGGTTAGGTTAGGTTAGGTTAGGTTAGGTTAGGTTAGGTTAGGTTAGGTTAGGTTAGGTTAGGTTAGGTTAGGTTAGGTTAGGTTAGGTTAGGTTAGGTTAGGTTAGGTTAGGTTAGGTTAGGTTAGGTTAGGTTAGGTTAGGTTAGGTTAGGTTAGGTTAGGTTAGGTTAGGTTAGGTTAGGTTAGGTTAGGTTAGGTTAGGTTAGGTTAGGTTAGGTTAGGTTAGGTTAGGTTAGGTTAGGTTAGGTTAGGTTAGGTTAGGTTAGGTTAGGTTAGGTTAGGTTAGGTTAGGTTAGGTTAGGTTAGGTTAGGTTAGGTTAGGTTAGGTTAGGTTAGGTTAGGTTAGGTTAGGTTAGGTTAGGTTAGGTTAGGTTAGGTTAGGTTAGGTTAGGTTAGGTTAGGTTAGGTTAGGTTAGGTTAGGTTAGGTTAGGTTAGGTTAGGTTAGGTTAGGTTAGGTTAGGTTAGGTTAGGTTAGGTTAGGTTAGGTTAGGTTAGGTTAGGTTAGGTTAGGTTAGGTTAGGTTAGGTTAGGTTAGGTTAGGTTAGGTTAGGTTAGGTTAGGTTAGGTTAGGTTAGGTTAGGTTAGGTTAGGTTAGGTTAGGTTAGGTTAGGTTAGGTTAGGTTAGGTTAGGTTAGGTTAGGTTAGGTTAGGTTAGGTTAGGTTAGGTTAGGTTTTTTTTTTTTTTTTTTTTTTTTTTTTTTTTTGTTTTGGCAGGAGTGGGAAATCCTCATGGACGCCCAGACTGGCTCACTTATGAGTCAGTCTGGGCAGTGCCGGACTCTTACCGGCTAAAACCACACTCCTGCCTTTCCAAGTGTCCCCCTGACGTAATCAGAGACCTTATTATTGTTTTAATTTTTAGTATTTGTATGCATTTTAGATTTTGTATTTTTACTGAATTTACTTATGGTATTTTACGATTATCTATTATTTTGTAGTCTATGTCTTGTTTGTTATCTTAAATTTATATTTTATTGTACTATTTTAAAAAGCTGATTTATTTGTTTTATGCTTTGTCTGTATATAATTCTTATATATTAAAAGCATAACTTTATGTTTCCTTGTTAATAATTTATGATTCTATTTGTTCCTTTTTATTACTTTTTGTGCGATTTCTATAAAATATTCTATAAATCTTTCCCTACGTTTTTTCATTGCCATTATATCTGGAATGTTCTCTACTACTATTTTGCAGTCCAGCTCGTTTTCAACCTCGCGTCTTTTTAGGGCGTAAACCGGGCAGTCTATTAAAAG